>CM042696.1:477867008-479247121 GCA_023614405.1 Avena insularis | reverse complement strand
CATTGCATGTGTGTTCTTATACTAAAACCACAAACCACTAGAGTCATTGCATGTGTGTTCTTTTCCACAAACCACACATGGATCCACCAGTGGTCATTGCATGTGTGTTATTTCCACAAACCACACATGGATCAACCACTAGAGTCATTGCATGTGTGTTATTTCCACAAACCACACATGGATGAACCACTAGAGTCATTGCATGTGTGTTCTTATACTAAAACCACAAAGCAGTACTAGAGTCACTTCATGTGTGTTCTTTTCCACAAACCACACATGGATCCACCAGTGGTCATTGCATGTGTGTTATTTCCACAAACCACACATGGATCAACCACTAGAGTCATTGCATGTGTGTTCTTTCCACAAACCACATATGGATCAACCACTAGAGTCATTGCATGTGTGTTATTATACTAAAACCAACACTAGAGTCATTGCATGTGTGTTGTTATTATACTAAAACCAACACTAGAGTCATTGCATGTGTGTTCTTTCCACAAACCACACATGGATCAACCACTAGAGTCATTGCATGTGTGTTCTTTCCACAAACCACATATGGATCAACCACTAGAGTCATTGCATGTGTGTTCTTATACTAAAACCAACACTAGAGTCATTGCATGTGTGTTCTTTTCACAAACCACACATGGATCAACCACTAGAATCATTGCATGTGTGTTATTTCCACAAACAAACATGGATCAACCACTAGAGTCATTGCATGTGTGTTCTTATACTAAAACCAACATGGATCCACCAGTGGTCATTGCATGTGTCTTCTTTCCACAAACCACACATGGATCAACCACTAGAGTCATTGCATGTGTTTTATTTCCACAAACCACACATGGATCAACCACTAGAGGCATTGCATGTGTGTTATTTCCACAAACCACACATGGATCAACCACTAGAGTCATTGCATGTGTGTTCTTATACTAAAACCAACACTAGAGTCATTGCATGTGTGTTCTTTTCACAAACCACACATGGATCAACCACTAGAGTCATTGCATGTGTGTTATTTCCACAAACAAACATGGATCAACCACTAGAGTCATTGCATGTGTGTTCTTATACTAAAACCACAAACCACCACTAGAGTCATTGCATGTGTGTTCTCTTCCACAAACCACACATGGATCCACCACTAGAGTCATTGCATGTGTGTTCTTTCCACAAACCACATATGGATCAACCAGAGTCATTGCATATGTGTTATTTCCACAAACCACACATGTGGACCCACCAGTGGTCATTGCATGTGTGTTATTTTCACAAACCACACATGGATCAACCACTAGAGTCATTGCATGTGTGTTCTTTCCACAAACCACATATGGATCAACCACTAGAGTCATTGCATGTGTGTTCTTATACTAAAACCAACACTAGAGTCATTGCATGTGTGTTATTTCCACAAACAAACATGGATCAACCACTAGAGTCATTGCATGTGTGTTCTTATACTAAAACCAACACTAGAGTCATTGCATGTGTGTTCTTTTCACAAACCACACATGGATCAACCACTAGAGTCATTGCATGTGTGTTATTTCCACAAACAAACATGGATCAACCACTAGAGTCATTGCATGTGTGTTCTTATACTAAAACCAACATGGATCCACCAGTGGTCATTGCATGTGTGTTATTTCCACAAACCACACATGGATCAACCACTAGAGTCATTGCATGTGTGTTATTTCCACAAACCACACATGGATCAACCACTAGAGTCATTGCATGTGTGTTCTTATACTAAAACCACAAAGCAGTACTAGAGTCATTGCATGTGTGTTCTTATACTAAAACCACAAACCAGTACTAGAGTCATTGCATGTGTGTTCTTTTTCCACAAACCACACATGGATCCACCAGTGGTCATTGCATGTGTGTTATTTCCACAAACCACACATGGATCAACCACTAGAGTCATTGCATGTGTGTTATTTCCACAAACCACACATGGATGAACCACTAGAGTCATTGCATGTGTGTTCTTATACTAAAACCACAAAGCAGTACTAGAGTCACTGCATGTGTGTTCTTTTCCACAAACCACACATGGATCCACCAGTGGTCATTGCATGTGTGTTATTTCCACAAACCACACATGGATCAACCACTAGAGTCATTGCATGTGTGTTCTTTCCACAAACCACATATGGATCAACCACTAGAGTCATTGCATGTGTGTTATTATACTAAAACCAACACTAGAGTCATTGCATGTGTGTTGTTATTATACTAAAACCAACACTAGAGTCATTGCATGTGTGTTCTTTCCACAAACCACACATGGATCAACCACTAGAGTCATTGCATGTGTGTTCTTTCCACAAACCACATATGGATCAACCACTAGAGTCATTGCATGTGTGTTCTTATACTAAAACCAACACTAGAGTCATTGCATGTGTGTTCTTTTCACAAACCACACATGGATCAACCACTAGAATCATTGCATGTGTGTTATTTCCACAAACAAACATGGATCAACCACTAGAGTCATTGCATGTGTGTTCTTATACTAAAACCAACATGGATCCACCAGTGGTCATTGTATGTGTCTTCTTTCCACAAACCACACATGGATCAACCACTAGAGTCATTGCATGTGTTTTATTTCCACAAACCACACATGGATCAACCACTAGAGGCATTGCATGTGTGTTATTTCCACAAACCACACATGGATCAACCACTAGAGTCATTGCATGTGTGTTCTTATACTAAAACCAACACTAGAGTCATTGCATGTGTGTTCTTTTCACAAACCACACATGGATCAACCACTAGAGTCATTGCATGTGTGTTATTTCCACAAACAAACATGGATCAACCACTAGAGTCATTGCATGTGTGTTCTTATACTAAAACCACAAACCACCACTAGAGTCATTGCATGTGTGTTCTCTTCCACAAACCACACATGGATCCACCACTAGAGTCATTGCATGTGTGTTCTTTCCACAAACCACACATGGATCAACCAGAGTCATTGCATATGTGTTATTTCCACAAACCACACATGTGGACCCACCAGTGGTCATTGCATGTGTGTTATTTTCACAAAATACACATGGATCAACCACTAGAGTCATTGCATGTGTGTTCTTTCCACAAACCACATATGGATCAACCACTAGAGTCATTGCATGTGTGTTCTTATACTAAAACCAACACTAGAGTCATTGCATGTGTGTTATTTCCACAAACAAACATGGATCAACCACTAGAGTCATTGCATGTGTGTTCTTATACTAAAACCAACATGGATCCACCAGTGGTCATTGCATGTGTGTTATTTCCACAAACCACACATGGATCAACCACTAGAGTCATTGCATGTGTGTTATTTCCACAAACCACACATGGATCAACCACTAGAGTCATTGCATGTGTGTTCTTATACTAAAACCACAAAGCAGTACTAGAGTCATTGCATGTGTGTTCTTATACTAAAACCACAAACCAGTACTAGAGTCATTGCATGTGTGTTCTTTTTCCACAAACCACACATGGATCCACCAGTGGTCATTGCATGTGTGTTATTTCCACAAACCACACATGGATCAACCACTAGAGTCATTGCATGTGTGTTATTTCCACAAACCACACATGGATGAACCACTAGAGTCATTGCATGTGTGTTCTTATACTAAAACCACAAAGCAGTACTAGAGTCATTGCATGTGTGTTCTTTCCACAAACCACACATGGATCCACCAGTGGTCATTGCATGTGTGTTATTTCCACAAACCACACATGGATCAACCACTAGAGTCATTGCATGTGTGTTCTTTCCACAAACCACACATGGATCAACCACTAGAGTCATTGCATGTGTGTTCTTATACTAAAACCAAAAGCTAGCACTAGAGTCATTGCATGTGTGTTCTTATACTAAAACCACACATGGATCAACCAGTAGAGTCATTGCATGTGTGTTCTTTCCACAAACCACACATGGATCCACCACTAGAGTCATTGCATGTGTGTTATTTCCACAAACCACACATGGATCAACCACTAGAGTCATTGCATGTGTGTTATTTCCACAAACCACACATGGATCAACCACTAGAGTCATTGCATGTGTGTTCTTATACTAAAACCACAAAGCAGTACTAGAGTCATTGCATGTGTGTTCTTTCCACAAACCACACATGGATCCACCACTGGTCATTGCATGTGTGTTATTTCCACAAACCACACATGGATCAACCACTAGAGTCATTGCATGTGTGTTCTTTCCACAAACCACATATGGATCAACCACTAGAGTCATTGCATGTGTGTTCTTATACTAAAACCAACACTAGAGTCATTGCATGTGTGTTCTTTCCACAAACCACACATGGATCAACCACTAGAGTCATTGCATGTGTGTTCTTTCCACAAACCACATATGGATCAACCACTAGAGTCATTGCATGTGTGTTCTTATACTAAAACCAACACTAGAGTCATTGCATGTGTGTTCTTTTCACAAACCACACATGGATCAACCACTAGAATCATTGCATGTGTGTTATTTCCACAAACAAACATGGATCAACCACTAGAGTCATTGCATGTGTGTTCTTATACTAAAACCAACATGGATCCACCAGTGGTCATTGCATGTGTGTTCTTTCCACAAACCACACATGGATCAACCACTAGAGTCATTGCATGTGTGTTATTTCCACAAACCACACATGGATCAACCACTAGAGTCATTGCATGTGTGTTATTTCCACAAACCACACATGGATCAACCACTAGAGTCATTGCATGTGTGTTCTTATACTAAAACCAACACTAGAGTCATTGCATGTGTGTTCTTTTCACAAACCACACATGGATCAACCACTAGAGTCATTGCATGTGTGTTATTTCCACAAACAAACATGGATCAACCACTAGAGTCATTGCATGTGTGTTCTTATACTAAAACCACAAACCACCACTAGAGTCATTGCATGTGTGTTCTCTTCCACAAACCACACATGGATCCACCACTAGAGTCATTGCATGTGTGTTCTTTCCACAAACCACACATGGATCAACCAGAGTCATTGCATGTGTGTTCTTTCCACAAACCACACATGGATCAACCACTAGAGTCATTGCATGTGTGTTATTTCCACAAACCACACATGGATCAACCACTAGAGTCATTGCATGTGTGTTCTTTCCACAAACCACATATGGATCAACCACTAGAGTCATTGCATGTGTGTTCTTATACTAAAACCAACACTAGAGTCATTGCATGTGTGTTATTTCCACAAACAAACATGGATCAACCACTAGAGTCATTGCATGTGTGTTCTTATACTAAAACCAACATGGATCCACCAGTGGTCATTGCATGTGTGTTCTTTCCACAAACCACACATGGATCAACCACTAGAGTCATTGCATGTGTGTTATTTCCACAAACCACACATGGATCAACCACTAGAGTCATTGCATGTGTGTTCTTATACTAAAACCACACATAGTTACTAGAGTCATTGCATGTGTGTTCTTATACTAAAACCACAAACCACTAGAGTCATTGCATGTGTGTTCTTTTTCCACAAACCACATGGATCCACCAAAGGGTCATTGCATGTGTGTTATTTCCACAAACCACACATGGATCAACCACTAGAGTCATTGCATGTGTGTTATTTCCACAAACCACACATGGATGAACCACTAGAGTCATTGCATGTGTGTTCTTATACTAAAACCACAAACCACCACTAGAGTCATTGCATGTGTGTTCTTTTCCACAAACCACACATGGATCCACCACTGGTCATTGCATGTGTGTTATTTCCACAAACCACACATGGATCAACCACTAGAGTCATTGCATGTGTGTTCTTTCCACAAACCACATATGGATCAACCACTAGAGTCATTGCATGTGTGTTATTATACTAAAACCAACACTAGAGTCATTGCATGTGTATTCTTATACTAAAACCAACACTAGAGTCATTGCATGTGTGTTCTTTCCACAAACCACACATGGATCAACCACTAGAGTCATTGCATGTGTGTTATTTCCACAAACCACACATGGATCAACCACTAGAGTCATTGCATGTGTGTTCTTATACTAAAACCAACATGGATCCACCAGTGGTCATTGCATGTGTGTTATTTCCACAAACCACACATGGATCAACCACTAGAGTCATTGCATGTGTGTTATTTCCACAAACCACACATGGATCAACCACTAGAGTCATTGCATGTGTGTTCTTATACTAAAACCACAACCAAGTACTAGAGTCATTGCATGTGTGTTCTTATACTAAAACCACAAACCAGTACTAGAGTCATTGCATGTGTGTTCTTTTCCACAAACCACACATGGATCCACCAGTGGTCATTGCATGTGTGTTATTTCCACAAACCACACATGGATCAACCACTAGAGTCATTGCATGTGTGTTATTTCCACAAACCACACATGGATGAACCACTAGAGTCATTGCATGTGTGTTCTTATACTAAAACCACAAAGCAGTACTAGAGTCACTGCATGTGTGTTCTTTTCCACAAACCACACATGGATCCACCAGTGGTCATTGCATGTGTGTTATTTCCACAAACCACACATGGATCAACCACTAGAGTCATTGCATGTGTGTTCTTTCCACAAACCACATATGGATCAACCACTAGAGTCATTGCATGTGTGTTGTTATTATACTAAAACCAACACTAGAGTCATTGCATGTGTGTTGTTATTATACTAAAACCAACACTAGAGTCATTGCATGTGTGTTCTTTCCACAAACCACACATGGATCAACCACTAGAGTCATTGCATGTGTGTTCTTTCCACAAACCACATATGGATCAACCACTAGAGTCATTGCATGTGTGTTCTTATACTAAAACCAACACTAGAGTCATTGCATGTGTGTTCTTTTCACAAACCACACATGGATCAACCACTAGAATCATTGCATGTGTGTTATTTCCACAAACAAACATGGATCAACCACTAGAGTCATTGCATGTGTGTTCTTATACTAAAACCAACATGGATCCACCAGTGGTCATTGCATGTGTCTTCTTTCCACAAACCACACATGGATCAACCACTAGAGTCATTGCATGTGTGTTATTTCCACAAACCACACATGGATCAACCACTAGAGGCATTGCATGTGTGTTATTTCCACAAACCACACATGGATCAACCACTAGAGTCATTGCATGTGTGTTCTTATACTAAAACCAACACTAGAGTCATTGCATGTGTGTTCTTTTCACAAACCACACATGGATCAACCACTAGAGTCATTGCATGTGTGTTATTTCCACAAACAAACATGGATCAACCACTAGAGTCATTGCATGTGTGTTCTTATACTAAAACCACAAACCACCACTAGAGTCATTGCATGTGTGTTCTCTTCCACAAACCACACATGGATCCACCACTAGAGTCATTGCATGTGTGTTCTTTCCACAAACCACATATGGATCAACCAGAGTCATTGCATATGTGTTCTTTCCACAAACCACACATGTGGACCCACCAGTGGTCATTGCATGTGTGTTATTTTCACAAACTACACATGGATCAACCACTAGAGTCATTGCATGTGTGTTCTTTCCACAAACCACATATGGATCAACCACTAGAGTCATTGCATGTGTGTTCTTATACTAAAACCAACACTAGAGTCATTGCATGTGTGTTATTTCCACAAACAAACATGGATCAACCACTAGAGTCATTGCATGTGTGTTCTTATACTAAAACCAACATGGATCCACCAGTGGTCATTGCATGTGTGTTATTTCCACAAACCACACATGGATCAACCACTAGAGTCATTGCATGTGTGTTATTTCCACAAACCACACATGGATCAACCACTAGAGTCATTGCATGTGTGTTCTTATACTAAAACCACAAAGCAGTACTAGAGTCATTGCATGTGTGTTCTTATACTAAAACCACAAACCAGTACTAGAGTCATTGCATGTGTGTTCTTTTTCCACAAACCACACATGGATCCACCAGTGGTCATTGCATGTGTGTTATTTCCACAAACCACACATGGATCAACCACTAGAGTCATTGCATGTGTGTTATTTCCACAAACCACACATGGATGAACCACTAGAGTCATTGCATGTGTGTTCTTATACTAAAACCACAAAGCAGTACTAGAGTCACTGCATGTGTGTTCTTTTCCACAAACCACACATGGATCCACCAGTGGTCATTGCATGTGTGTTATTTCCACAAACCACACATGGATCAACCACTAGAGTCATTGCATGTGTGTTCTTTCCACAAACCACATATGGATCAACCACTAGAGTCATTGCATGTGTGTTGTTATTATACTAAAACCAACACTAGAGTCATTGCATGTGTGTTGTTATTATACTAAAACCAACACTAGAGTCATTGCATGTGTGTTCTTTCCACAAACCACACATGGATCAACCACTAGAGTCATTGCATGTGTGTTCTTTCCACAAACCACATATGGATCAACCACTAGAGTCATTGCATGTGTGTTCTTATACTAAAACCAACACTAGAGTCATTGCATGTGTGTTCTTTTCACAAACCACACATGGATCAACCACTAGAATCATTGCATGTGTGTTATTTCCACAAACAAACATGGATCAACCACTAGAGTCATTGCATGTGTGTTCTTATACTAAAACCAACATGGATCCACCAGTGGTCATTGCATGTGTCTTCTTTCCACAAACCACACATGGATCAACCACTAGAGTCATTGCATGTGTGTTATTTCCACAAACCACACATGGATCAACCACTAGAGGCATTGCATGTGTGTTATTTCCACAAACCACACATGGATCAACCACTAGAGTCATTGCATGTGTGTTCTTATACTAAAACCAACACTAGAGTCATTGCATGTGTGTTCTTTTCACAAACCACACATGGATCAACCACTAGAGTCATTGCATGTGTGTTATTTCCACAAACAAACATGGATCAACCACTAGAGTCATTGCATGTGTGTTCTTATACTAAAACCACAAACCACCACTAGAGTCATTGCATGTGTGTTCTCTTCCACAAACCACACATGGATCCACCACTAGAGTCATTGCATGTGTGTTCTTTCCACAAACCACATATGGATCAACCAGAGTCATTGCATATGTGTTATTTCCACAAAACACACACGTGGACCCACCAGTGGTCATTGCATGTGTGTTATTTTCACAAACTACACATGGATCAACCACTAGAGTCATTGCATGTGTGTTCTTTCCACAAACCACATATGGATCAACCACTAGAGTCATTGCATGTGTGTTCTTATACTAAAACCAACACTAGAGTCATTGCATGTGTGTTATTTCCACAAACAAACATGGATCAACCACTAGAGTCATTGCATGTGTGTTCTTATACTAAAACCAACATGGATCCACCAGTGGTCATTGCATGTGTGTTATTTCCACAAACCACACATGGATCAACCACTAGAGTCATTGCATGTGTGTTATTTCCACAAACCACACATGGATCAACCACTAGAGTCATTGCATGTGTGTTCTTATACTAAAACCACAAAGCAGTACTAGAGTCATTGCATGTGTGTTCTTATACTAAAACCACAAACCAGTACTAGAGTCATTGCATGTGTGTTCTTTTTCCACAAACCACACATGGATCCACCAGTGGTCATTGCATGTGTGTTATTTCCACAAACCACACATGGATCAACCACTAGAGTCATTGCATGTGTGTTATTTCCACAAACCACACATGGATGAACCACTAGAGTCATTGCATGTGTGTTCTTATACTAAAACCACAAAGCAGTACTAGAGTCACTGCATGTGTGTTCTTTTCCACAAACCACACATGGATCCACCAGTGGTCATTGCATGTGTGTTATTTCCACAAACCACACATGGATCAACCACTAGAGTCATTGCATGTGTGTTCTTTCCACAAACCACATATGGATCAACCACTAGAGTCATTGCATGTGTGTTGTTAAAATAAAAAAACAAACACTAGAGTCATTGCATGTGTGTTCTTTCCACAAACCACACATGGATCAACCACTAGAGTCATTGCATGTGTGTTCTTTCCACAAACCACATATGGATCAACCACTAGAGTCATTGCATGTGTGTTCTTATACTAAAACCAACACTAGAGTCATTGCATGTGTGTTCTTTTCACAAACCACACATGGATCAACCACTAGAATCATTGCATGTGTGTTATTTCCACAAACAAACATGGATCAACCACTAGAGTCATTGCATGTGTGTTCTTATACTAAAACCACAAACCACCACTAGAGTCATTGCATGTGTGTTCTTTCCACAAACCACACATGGATCAACCACTAGAGTCATTGCATGTGTGTTCTTTCCACAAACCACATATGGATCAACCACTAGAGTCATTGCATGTGTGTTCTTTCCACAAACCACACATGGATCAACCACTAGAGTCATTGCATGTGTGTTATTTTCACAAACCACACATGGATCAACCACTAGAGTCATTGCATGTGTGTTCTTTCCACAAACCACATATGGATCAACCACTAGAGTCATTGCATGTGTGTTCTTATACTAAAACCACAAACTAGCACTAGAGTCATTGCATGTGTTATTTCAACAAACAAACATGGATCAACCACTAGAGTAATTGCATGTTTGTTCTTATACTAAAACCAACATGGATCCACCACAGGTCATTGCATGTGTGTTCTTTCCACAAACCACACATGGATCAACCACTAGAGTCATTGCATGTGTGTTATTTCCACAAACCACACATGGATCAACCACTAGAGTCATTGCATGTGTGTTCTTGTACTAAAACCACAAACCAGTACTAGAGTCATTGCATGTGTGTTCTTGTACTAAAACCACAAACCACTAGAGTCATTGCATGTGTGTTCTTTCCACAAACCACACATGGATCAACCACTAGAGTCATTGCATGTGTGTTATTTCCACAAACCACACATGGATCAACCACTAGAGTCATTGCATGTGTGTTCTTATACTAAAACACCTTGATCCACTAGAGTCATTGCATGTGTGTTCTTTCCACAAACCACACATGGATCCACCACTAGAGTCATTGCATGTGTGTTATTTCCACAAACCACACATGGATCAACCACTAGAGTCATTGCATGTGTGTTCTTTCCACAAACCACACATGGATCAACCACTAGAGTCATTGCATGTGTGTTCTTATACTAAAACCAACACTCGAGTCAGTGCATAAAACCAACACTAGAGTCATTGCATGTGTGTTCTTTCCACAAACCACACATGGATCAACCACTAGAGTCATTGCATGTGTGTTCTTTCCACAAACCACACATGGATCAACCACTAGAGTCATTGCATGTGTGTTCTTATACTAAAACCAACACTAGAGTCATTGCATGTGTGTTCTTTTCACAAACCACACATGGATCAACCACTAGAGTCATTGCATGTGTGTTATTTCCACAAACCAACATGGATCAACCACTAGAGTCATTGCATGTGTTCTTATACTAAAACCACACATGGATCCACCAGTGGTCATTGCATGTGTGTTCTTTCCACAAACCACACATGGATCAACCACTAGAGTCATTGCATGTGTGTTATTTCCACAAACCACACATGGATCAACCACTAGAGTCATTGCATGTGTGTTCTTTCCACAAACCACACATGGATCAACCACTAGAGTCATTGCATGTGTGTTCTTATACTAAAACCAACACTAGAGTCATTGCATGTGTGTTCTTTTCACAAACCACACATGGATCAACCACTAGAGTCATTGCATGTGTGTTATTTCCACAAACCAACATGGATCAACCACTAGAGTCATTGCATGTGTGTTCTTATACTAAAACCACAAACCACCACTAGAGTCATTGCATGTGTGTTCTTTCCACAAACCACACATGGATCAACCACTAGAGTCATTGCATGTGTGTTCTTTCCACAAACCACACATGGATCAACCACTAGAGTCATTGCATGTGTGTTCTTTCCACAAACCACACATGGATCCACCAGTGGTCATTGCATGTGTGTTATTTCCACAAACCACACATGGATCAACCACTAGAGTCATTGCATGTGTGTTCTTTCCACAAACCACATATGGATCAACCACTAGAGTCATTGCATGTGTGTTCTTATACTAAAACCAACACTAGAGTCATTGCATGTGTGTTCTTTCCACAAACCACACATGGATCAACCACTAGAGTCATTGCATGTGTGTTATTTCCACAAACAAACATGGATCAACCACTAGAGTCATTGCATGTGTGATTTTTCCACAAACCACACATGGATCAACCACTAGAGTCATTGCATTTGTGTTATTTCGACAAACCACACATGGATCAACCACTAGAGTCATTACATGTTTGTTCTTTCTAAACCACACATGGATCAACCACTAGAGTCATTGCATGTGTTCTTTTTCCACAAACCACACATGGATCCACCTAGAGTCATTGCATGTGTGTTCTTTCCACAAACCACACATGGATCAACCACTAGAGTCATTGCATGTGTGTTCTTTCCACAAACCACACATGGATCAACCACTAGAGTCATTGCATGTGTGTTCTTATCCACAAACCACACATGGATCAACCACTAGAGTCATTGCATGTGTGTTCTTTCCACAAACCACACATGGATCCACCACTAGAGTCATTGCATGTGTGTTATTTCCACAAACCACACATGGATCAACCACTAGAGTCATTGCATGTGTGTTCTTTCCACAAACCACACATGGATCAACCACTAGAGTCATTGCATGTTTGTTCTTATACTAAAACCACAAACCACCACTAGAGTCATTGCATGTGTGTTCTTTCCACAAACCACACATGGATCAACCACTAGAGTCATTGCATGTGTGTTCTTTCCACAAACCACACATGGATCAACCACTAGAGTCATTGCATGTGTGTTCTTTCCACAAACCACACATGGATCAACCACTAGAGTCATTGCATGTGTGTTCTTATACTAAAACCAACACTAGAGTCATTGCATGTGTGTTCTTTCCACAAACCACACATGGTTCAACCACTAGAGTCATCAGATGTGTGTTCTTTCCACAAACCACACATGGATTAACCACTAGAGTCATTGCATGTGTGTTCTTATACTAAAACCAACACTAGAGTCATTGCATGTGTGTTCTTTCCACAAACCACACATGGATCAACCACTAGAGTCATTGCATGTGTGTTATTTCCACAAACCACACATGGATCAACCACTAGAGTCATTGCATGTGTGTTCTTATACTAAACCACAAACCAACCGCTAGAGTCATTGCATGTTTGTTCTTTCCACAAACCACACATGGATCAACCACTAGAGTCATTGCATGTGTGTTCTTTCCACAAACCACACATGGATCAACCACTAGAGTCATTGCATGTGTGTTCTTTCCACAACCACACATGGATCAACCACTATAGTCATTGCATGCGTGTTATTTCCACAAACAAACATGCATCAACCACTAGAGTCATTGCATGTGTTCTTCTTTCCACAAACCCCACATGGATCAACCAGTAGAGTCATTGCATGTGTGTTCTTATACCACAACCCACACTAGAGTCATTGCATGTGTGTTCTTTCCACAAACCACATGGATCAACCACTAGAGTCATTGCATGTGTGTTCTTTCCACAAACCACACATGGATCCACCAGTGGTCATTGCATGTGTGTTATTTCCACAAACCACACATGGATCAACCACTAGAGTCATTGCATGTGTGTTCTTTCCACAAACCACACATGGATCAACCACTAGAGTCATTGCATGTGTGTTCTTATACTAAAACCAACACTAGAGTCATTGCATGTGTGTTCTTTCCACAAACCACACATGGATCAACCACTAGAGTCATTGCATGTGTGTTATTTCCACAAACAAACATGGATCAACCACTAGAGTCATTGCATGTGTGTTCTTATAAAAAAACCACAAACCAGCACAAGAGTCATTGCATTTGTTTTCTGTTCGAAAAACAACACGATGATCAACCACTAGAGTCATTGCATGTGTGTTCTTTCCACAAACCACACATGGATCAACCACTAGAGTCATTGCATGTGTGTTCTTTCCACAAACCACACATGGATCCACCAGTGGTCATTGCATGTGTGTTATTTCCACAAACCACACATGGATCAACCACTAGAGTCATTGCATGTGTGTTCTTTCCACAAACCACACATGGATCAACCACTAGAGTCATTGCATGTGTGTTCTTATACTAAAACCAACACTAGAGTCATTGCATGTGTGTTCTTTCCACAAACCACACATGGATCAACCACTAGAGTCATTGCATGTGTGTTCTTTCCACAAACCACACATGGATCAACCACTAGAGTCATTGCATGTGTGTTCTTTCCACAAACCACACATGGATCAACCACTAGAGTCATTGCATGTGTGTTCTTATACTAAAACCACAAACAACCACTAGAGTCATTGCATGTGTGTTCTTATACTAAAACCACAAACCAGTACTAGAGTCATTGCATGTGTGTTCTTTTCCACAAACCACACATGGATCCACCAGTGGTCATTGCATGTGTGTTATTTCCACAAACCACACATGGATCAACCACTAGAGTCATTGCATGTGTGTTATTTCCACAAACCACACATGGATCAACCACTAGAGTCATTGCATGTGTGTTCTTATACTAAAACCACAAACACTAGAGTCATTGCATGTGTGTTCTTTCCACAAACCACACATGGATAGGTCATTGCATGTGTGTTATTTCCACAAACCACACATGGATCAACCACTAGAGTCATTGCATGTGTGTTCTTTCCACAAACCACATATGGATCAACCACTAGAGTCATTGCATGTGTGTTCTTATTATACTAAAACCAACACTAGAGTCATTGCATGTGTGTTCTTTCCACAAACCACACATGGATCAACCACTAGAGTCATTGCATGTGTGTTATTTCCACAAACCATGAATGGATCAACCACTAGAGTTATTGCATGTGTGTTCTTTTTCCACAAACCACAAATGGATCAACTAGAGTCATTGCATGTGTGTTATTTCCACAAACCACACATGGATCAACCACTAGAGTCATTGTATATGTGTTATTTCCACAAACCACACAATGATCAACCACTAGAGTCATTGCATGTTTGTTCTTATACTAAAACCACAAACCAGCACTAGAGTCATTGCACATGTGTTCTTTTCCACAAACCACGCATGGATCCACTAGACTCATTGCATGTGTGTTCTTTCCACAAACCACACATGGATCAACCACTAGAGTCATTGCATGTGTGTTCTTTCCACAAACCACACATGGATCAACCACTAGAGTCATTGCATGTGTGTTCTTATACTAAAACCAACACTAGAGTCATTGCATGTGTGTTCTTTCCACAAACCACACATGGATCAACCACTAGAGTCATTGCATGTGTGTTCTTTCCACAAACCACATGGATCAACCACTAGAGTCATTGCATGTGTGTTCTTATACTAAAACCAACACTAGAGTCATTGCATGTGTGTTCTTTTCCACAAACCACACATGGATCAACCACTAGAGTCATTGCATGTGTGTTATTTCCACAAACCAACATGGATCAACCACTAGAGTCATTGCATGTGTGTTCTTATACTAAAACCAACATGGATCCACCACTAGTCATTGCATGTGTGTTCTTTCCACAAACCACACATGGATCAACCACTAGAGTCATTGCATGTGTGTTATTTCCACAAACCACACATGGATCAACCACTAGAGTCATTGCATGTGTGTTATTTCCACAAACCACACATGGATCAACCACTAGAGTCATTGCATGTGTGTTCTTATACTAAAACCATATAACAGCACTAGAGTCATTGCATGTGTGTTCTTTCCACAAACCACACATGGATCAACCACTAGAGACATTGCATGTGTGTTATTTCCACAAACCACACAGGGCTCCACCACTCGAGTCATTGCATGTGTTCTTTCCACAAAACCACAAACAACCACTAGAGTCATTGCATGTGTGTTCTTTCCACAAACCACACATGGATCAACCACTAGAGTCATTGCATGTGTGTTCTTTCCACAAACCACATATGGATCAACCACTAGAGTCATTGCATGTGTGTTCTTTCCACAAACCACACATGGATCCACCAGTGGTCATTGCATGTGTGTTATTTCCACAAACCACACATGGATCAACCACTAGAGTCATTGCATGTGTGTTCTTTCCACAAACCACATATGGATCAACCACTAGAGTCATTGCATGTGTGTTCTTATACTAAAACCAACACTAGAGTCATTGCATGTGTGTTCTTTCCACAAACCACACATGGATCAACCACTAGAGTCATTGCATGTGTGTTCTTTCCACAAACCAACATGGAGCCAACACTAGAGTCATTGCATGTGTGTTCTTTCCACAAACCACACATGGTTCAACCACTAGAGTCATTGCATGTGTGTTATTTCCACAAACCACACATGGATCAACCACTAGAGTCATTGCATGTGTGTTCTTATACTAAAACCACAAATAGTTACTAGAGTCATTGCATGTGTGTTCTTATACTAAAACCAACATGGATCAACCACTAGAGTCATTGCATGTGTGTTCTTTTTCCACAAACCACACATGGATCCACCAGTGGTCATTGCATGTGTGTTATTTCCACAAACCACACATGGATCAACCACTAGAGTCATTGCATGTGTGTTATTTCCACAAACCACACATGGATGAACCACTAGAGTCATTGCATGTGTGTTCTTATACTAAAACCACAAAGCAGTACTAGAGTCATTGCAGGTGTGTTCTTCTCCACACCCCACACTTGGATACCACTAGAGTCATTGCATGTGTGTTATTTCCACAAACCACACATGGATCAACCACTAGAGTCATTGCATGTGTGTTCTTTCCACAAACCACATATGGATCAACCACTAGAGTCATTGCATGTGTGTTGTTATTATACTAAAACCAACACTAGAGTCATTGCATGTGTGTTCTTTCCACAAACCACACATGGATCAACCACTAGAGTCATTGCATGTGTGTTCTTTCCACAAACCACATATGGATCAACCACTAGAGTCATTGCATGTGTGTTCTTATACTAAAACCAACACTAGAGTCATTGCATGTGTGTTCTTTCCACAAACCACACATGGATCAACCACTAGAGTCATTGCATGTGTGTTATTTCCACAAACAAACATGGATCAACCACTAGAGTCATTGCATGTGTGTTCTTATACTAAAACCAACATGGATCCACCAGTGGTCATTGCATGTGTCTTCTTTCCACAAACCACACATGGATCAACCACTAGAGTCATTGCATGTGTGTTATTTCCACAAACCACACATGGATCAACCACTAGAGTCATTGCATGTGTGTTATTTCCACAAACCACACATGGATCAACCACTAGAGTCATTGCATGTGTGTTCTTATACTAAAACCAACACTAGAGTCATTGCATGTGTGTTCTTTCCACAAACCACACATGGATCAACCACTAGAGTCATTGCATGTGTGTTATTTCCACAAACCACACATGGATCAACCACTAGAGTCATTGCATGTGTGTTCTTATACTAAAACCACAAACCACCACTAGAGTCATTGCATGTGTGTTCTCTTCCACAAACCACACATGGATCCACCACTAGAGTCATTGCATGTGTGTTCTTTCCACAAACCACACATGGATCAATCACTAGAGTCATTGCATGTGTGTTCATTTCCACAAACCACACATGGATCCACCAGTGATCATTGCATGTGTGTTATTTTCACAAACCACACATGGATCAACCACTAGAGTCATTGCATGTGTGTTCTTTCCACAAACCACATATGGATCAACCACTAGAGTCATTGCATGTGTGTTCTTATACTAAAACCAACACTAGAGTCATTGCATGTGTGTTATTTCCACAAACCACACATGGATCAACCACTAGAGTCATTGCATGTGTGTTCTTTCCACAAACCACACATGGATCAACCACTAGAGTCATTGCATGTGTGTTATTTCCACAAACCACACATGGATCAACCACTAGAGTCATTGCATGTGTGTTCTTATACTAAAACCACATGGATCAACCACTAGAGTCATTGCATGTGTGTTCTTATACTAAAACCACAAACCAGTACTAGAGTCATTGCATGTGTGTTCTTTTCCACAAACCACACATGGATCCACCAGAGTCATTGCATGTGTGTTCTTTCCACAAACCACACATGGATCAACCACTAGAGTCATTGCATATGTGTTATTTCCACAAACCACACATGGATCAACCACTAGAGTCATTGCATGTGTGTTCTTATACTAAAACCACAAACCAGTACTAGAGTCATTGCATGTGTGTTCTTTCCACAAACCACACATGGATCCACCAGTGGTCATTGCATGTGTGTTATTTCCACAAACCACACATGGATCAACCACTAGAGTCATTGCATGTGTGTTCTTTCCACAAACCACATATGGATCAACCACTAGAGTCATTGCATGTGTGTTCTTATTATACTAAAACCAACACTAGAGTCATTGCATGTGTGTTCTTTCCACAAACCACACATGGATCAACCACTAGAGTCATTGCATGTGTGTTCTTTCCACAAACCACACATGGATCAACCACTAGAGTCATTGCATGTTTGTTCTTATACTAAAACCAATGGATCCACTAGAGTCATCAGATGTGTGTTCTTTCCACAAACCACACATGGATCAACCACTAGAGTCATTGCATGTGTGTTATTTCCACAAACCACACATGGATCAACCACTAGAGTCATTGCATGTGTGTTCTTATAGTAAACCAACATGGATCCACTAGAGTCATTGCATGTGTGTTCTTTCCACAAACCACACATGGATCAACCACTAGAGTCATTGCATGTGTGTTATTTCCACAAACCACACATGGATCAACCACTAGAGTCATTGCATGTGTGTTCTTTCCACAAACCACACATGGATCAACCACTAGAGTCATTGCATGTGTGTTCTTTCCACAAACCACACATGGATCAACCACTAGAGTCATTGCATGTGTGTTATTTCCACAAACCACACATGGATCAACCACTAGAGTCATTGCATGTGTGTTCTTTCCACAAACCCACATGGATCAACCACTCGAGTCATTGCATGTGTGTTCTTTCCACAAACCACACATGGATCAACCACTAGAGTCATTGCATGTGTGTTCTTTCCACAAACCACACATGGATCAACCACTAGAGTCATTGCATGTGTTTTCTTTCCACAAACCACACATGGATCAACCACTAGAGTCATTGCATGTGTGTTCTTATTCCACAAACCACACACTAGAGTCATTGCATGTGTGTTCTTTCCACAAACCACACATGGATCAACCACTAGAGTCATTGCATGTGTGTTCTTTCCACAAACCACATATGGATCAACCACTAGAGTCATTGCATGTGTGTTCTTATACTAAAACCAACACTAGAGTCATTGCATGTGTGTTCTTTCCACAAACCACACATGGATCAACCACTAGAGTCATTGCATGTGTGTTATTTCCACAAACCAACATGGAGCAACCACTACAGTCAGTGCATGTGTGTTCGTATACTACAACCACATTTGGATCAACCACTCATCATTGCATGTGTGTTCTTTCCACAAACCACACATGGATCAACCACTAGAGTCATTGCATGTGTGTTATTTCCACAAACCACACATGGATCAACCACTAGAGTCATTGCATGTGTGTTCTTTCCACAAACCACACATGGATCAACCACTAGAGTCATTGCATGTGTGTTCTTATACTAAAACCAACACTAGAGTCATTGCATGTGTGTTCTTTCCACAAACCACACATGGATCAACCACTAGAGTCATTGCATGTGTGTTATTTCCACAAACCACACATGGATCAACCACTAGAGTCATTGCATGTGTGTTCTTATCCAAAAACCAACACTAGAGTCATAGCATGAGTGTTCATTCCACAAACCACATATGGATCAAACAGTAGAGTCATTGCATGTGTGTTCTTTCCTAAAACCACACATGGATCAACCACTAGAGTCATTGCATGTCTGTTCTTTCCACAAACCACACATGGATCCACCACTAGAGTCATTGCATGTGTGTTATTTCCACAAACCACACATGGATCAACCACTAGAGTCATTGCATGTGTGTTCTTTCCACAAACCACATATGGATCAACCACTAGAGTCATTGCATGTGTGTTCTTATACTAAAACCAACACTAGAGTCATTGCATGTGTGTTCTTTCCACAAACCACACATGGATCAACCACTAGAGTCATTGCATGTGTGTTCTTTCCACAAACCACACATGGATCAACCACTAGAGTCATTGCATGTGTGTTCTTTCCACAAACCACACATGGATCAACCACTAGAGTCATTGCATGTGTGTTCTTTCCACAAACCACACATGGATCAACCACTAGAGTCATTGCATGTGTGTTCTTTCCACAAACCACACATGGATCAACCACTAGAGTCATTGCATGTGTGTTCTTTCCACAAACCACACATGGATCAACCACTAGAGTCATTGCATGTGTGTTCTTTCCACAAACCACACATGGATCAACCACTAGAGTCATTGCATGTGTGTTCTTTCCACAAACCACACATGGATCAACCACTAGAGTCATTGCATGTGTGTTATTTCCACAAACCACACATGGATCAACCACTAGAGTCATTGCATGTGTGTTCTTATACTAAAACCACAAACCACCACAAGCGTCATTGCATGTGTGTTCTTTCCACAAACCACACATGGATCCACCACTAGAGTCATTGCATGTGTGTTATTTCCACAAACCACACATGGATCAACCACTAGAGTCATTGCATGTGTGTTCTTTCCACAAACCACACATGGATCAACCTCTAGAGTCATTGCATGTGTGTTCTTACTAAAACTAGCACTAGAGTCATTGCATGTGTGTTCTTTCCACAAACCACACATGGATCAACCACTAGAGTCATTGCATGTGTGTTCTTTCCACAAACCACATATGGATCAACCACTAGAGTCATTGCATGTGTGTTCTTATACGAAAAACCAACACTAGAGTCATTGCATGTGTGTTCTTTCCACAAACCACACATGGATCAACCACTAGAGTCATTGCATGTGTGTTATTTCCACAAACCACACATGGATCAACCACTAGAGTCATTGCATGTGTGTTCTTATACTAAAACCACACATGGATCAACCACTAGAGTCATTGCATGTGTGTTCTTTCCACAAACCAACATGGCTCAACCACTAGGGTCATTGCATGTGTGTTCTTTCCACAAACCACACATGGATCAACCACTAGAGTCATTGCATGTGTGTTCTTTCCACAAACCACACATGGATCAACCACTAGAGTCATTGCATGTGTGTTCTTATACTAAAACCAACACTAGAGTCATTGCATGTGTGTTCTTTCCACAAACCACACATGGATCAACCACTAGAGTCATTGCATGTGTGTTATTTCCACAAACCAACATGGATCAACCACTAGAGTCATTGCATGTGTGGTCTTATACTAAACCCCACATGGATCCACCACTAGAGTCATTGCATGTGTGTTCTTTTCCACAAACCACACATGGATCAACCACTAGAGTCATTGCATGTGTGTTATTTCCACAAACCACACATGGATCAACCACTAGAGTCATTGCATGTGTGTTCTTTCCACAAACCACACATGGATCAACCACTAGAGTCATTGCATGTGTGTTCTTATACTAAAACCAACACTAGAGTCATTGCATGTGTGTTCTTTCCACAAACCACACATGGATCAACCACTAGAGTCATTGCATGTGTGTTCTTTCCACAAACCACATGGATCAACCACCAGAGTCATCAGATGTGTTCTTTCCACAAACCACACATGGATCCACCACTAGAGTCCTTGCATGTGTGTTCTTTCCACAAACCACACATGGATCCACCACTAGAGTCATTGCATGTGTGTTCTTTCCACAAACCACATGGATCAACCACTAGAGTCATTGCATGTGTGTTCTTTCCACAAACCACACATGGATCAACCACTAGAGTCATTGCATGTGTGTTCTTTCCACAAACCACACATGGATCAACCACTAGAGTCATTGCATGTGTGTTCTTTCCACAAACCACAAATGGATCAACCACTAGAGTCATTGCATGTGTGTTATTTCCACAAACCACACATGGATCAACCACTAGAGTCATTGCATGTGTGTTCTTTCCACAAAACCACAAACCAGCACTAGAGTCATTGCATGTGTGTTCTTTCCACAAACCACACATGGATCAACCACTAGAGTCATTGCATGTGTGTTATTTCCACAAACCACACATGGATCAACCACTAGAGTCATTGCATGTGTGTTCTTTCCACAAACCACACATGGATCAACCACTAGAGTCATTGCATGTGTGTTCTTTCCACAAACCACACATGGATCATCCACTAGAGTCATTGCATGTGTGTTATTTCCACAAACCACATGGATCAAATCCACTAGAGTCATTGCATGTGTGTTCTTTCCACAAACCACACATGGATCAACCACTAGAGTCATTGCATGTGTGTTCTTTCCACAAACCACACATGGATCAACCACTAGAGTCATTGCATGTGTGTTCTTACATAAAAACCACACATGGATCAACCACTAGAGTCATTGCATGTGTGTTATTTCCACAAACCACACATGGATCACCACTAGAGTCATTGCATGTGTGTTATTTCCACAAACCACACATGGATCAACCACTAGAGTCATTGCATGTGTGTTCTTTCCACAAACCACACATGGATCAACCACTAGAGTCATTGCATGTGTGTTCTTATACTAAAACCAACACTAGAGTCATTGCATGTGTGTTCTTTCCACAAACCACACATGGATCAACCACTAGAGTCATTGCATGTGTGTTATTTCCACAAACAAACATGGATCAACCACTAGAGTCATTGCATGTGTGTTCTTATACTAAAACCAACATGGATCAACCACTAGAGTCATTGCATATGTGTTATTTCCACAAACCACACATGGATCAACCACTAGAGTCATTGCATGTGTGTTCTTTCCACAAACCACACATGGATCAACCACTAGAGTCATTGCATGTGTGTTCTTTCCACAAACCACACATGGATCAACCACTAGAGTCATTGCATATGTGTTCTTATACTAAAACCACATGGATCAACCACTAGAGTCATTGCATGTGTGTTCTTTTCCACAAACCAATCCACTAGAGTCATTGCATGTGTGTTCTTTCCACAAACCACACATGGATCAACCACTAGAGTCATCAGATGTGTGTTCTTTCCACAAACCACATATGGATCAACCACTAGAGTCATTGCATGTGTGTTCTTATACTAAAACCAACACTAGAGTCATTGCATGTGTGTTCTTTTCCACAAACCACACATGGATCCACCACTAGAGTCATTGCATGTGTGTTATTTCCACAAACCACACATGGATCAACCACTAGAGTCATTGCATGTGTGTTCTTTCCACAAACCACATATGGATCAACCACTAGAGTCATTGCATGTGTGTGCTTATTATACTAAAACCAACACTAGAGTCATCAGATGTGTGTTCTTTTCACAAACCACACATGGATCAACCACTAGAGTCATTGCATGTGTGTTATTTCCACAAACCAACAAGGATAAACCACGAGAGTCATTGCATGTGTGTTCTTATACTAAAACCACACACACTAGAGTCATTGCATGTGTGTTCTTTCCACAAACCACACATGGATCAACCACTAGAGTCATTGCATGTGTGTTCTTTCCACAAACCACACATGGATCAACCACTAGAGTCATTGCATGTGTGTTCTTTCCACAAACCACACATGGATCAACCACTAGAGTCATTGCATGTGTGTTCTTATACTAAAACCAACACTAGAGTCATTGCATGTGTGTTCTTTCCACAAACCACATATGGATCAACCACTAGAGTCATTGCATGTGTGTTCTTTCCACAAACCACACATGGATCAACCACTAGAGTCATTGCATGTGTGTTATTTACACAAACCACAAATGGATCAACCACTAGAGTCATTGAATGTGTGTTATTTCCACAAACAAACATGGATCAACCACTAGAGTCATTGCATGTGTGTTCTTTCCACAAACCACACATGGATCAACCACTAGAGTCATTGCATGTGTGTTATTTCCACAAACCACACATGGATCAACCACTAGAGTCATTGCATGTGTGTTCTTATACTAAAACCAACACTAGAGTCATTGCATGTGTGTTCTTTCCACAAACCACACATGGATCAACCACTAGTCATTGCATGTGTGTTATTTCCACAAACCACACATGGATCAACCACTAGAGTCATTGCATGTGTGTTCTTTCCACAAACCACACATGGATCAACCACTAGAGTCATTGCATGTGTGTTCTTTCCACAAACCACACATGTAGACCCACTAGAGTCATTGCATGTGTGTTCTTTCCACAAACCACACATGGATCAACCACTAGAGTCATTGCATGTGTGTTCTTTCCACAAACCACACATGGATCAACCACTAGAGTCATTGCATGTGTGTTCTTATACTAAAACCAACACTAGAGTCATTGCATGTGTGTTCTTTCCACAAACCACACATGGATCAACCACTAGAGTCATTGCATGTGTGTTATTTCCACAAACCACACATGGATCAACCACTAGAGTCATTGCATGTGTGTTCTTTCCACAAACCACACATGGATCAACCACTAGAGTCATTGCATGTGTGTTCTGTCCACAAACCACATTGATCAACCACTAGAGTCATTGCATGTGTGTTCTTTCCACAAACCACACATGGATCAACCACTAGAGTCATTGCATGTGTGTTCTTTCCACAAACCACACATGGATCAACCACTAGAGTCATTGCATGTGTGTTCTTTCCACAAACCACACATGGATCCACCACTAGAGTCATTGCATGTGTGTTATTTCCACAAACCACACATGGATCAACCACTAGAGTCATTGCATGTGTGTTCTTTCCACAAACCACACATGGATCAACCACTAGAGTCATTGCATGTGTGTTCTTATACTAAAACCAACACTAGAGTCATTGCATGTGTGTTCTTTTCACAAACCACACATGGATCAACCACTAGAGTCATTGCATGTGTGTTATTTCCACAAACAAACATGGATCAACCACTAGAGTCATTGCATGTGTGTTCTTATACTAAAACCAACACTAGAGTCATTGCATGTGTGTTCTTTCCACAAACCACACATGGATCAACCACTAGAGTCATTGCATGTGTGTTATTTCCACAAACCACACATGGATCAACCACTAGAGTCATTGCATGTGTGTTCTTTCCACAAACCACACATGGATCAACCACTAGAGTCATTGCATGTGTGTTCTTATACAAACCACATGGACCAACACTAGAGTCATTGCATGTGTGTTCTTTCCACAAACCACACATGGATCAACCACTAGAGTCATTGCATGTGTGTTATTTCCACAAACCACACATGGATCAACCACTAGAGTCATTGCATGTGTGTTCTTTACAAAAACCACACATGGATCAACCACTAGAGTCATTGCATGTGTGTTCTTTCCACAAACCACACATGGATCAACCACTAGAGTCATTGCATGTGTGTTCTTTCCACAAACCACACATGGATCAACCACTAGAGTCATTGCATGTGTGTTCTTTCCACAAACCACACATGGATCAACCACTAGAGTCATTGCATGTGTGTTCTTATAATAAAACCAACACTAGAGTCATTGCATGTGTGTTCTTTTCACAAACTACACATGGATCAACCACTAGAGTCATTGCATGTGTGTTATTTCCACAAACAAACATGGATCAACCACTAGAGTCATTGCATGTGTGTTCTTTCCACAAACCACAAATGGATCAACCACTAGAGTCATTGCATGTGTGTTCTTTTCCACAAACCACTCATGGATCCACCACTAGAGTCATTGCATGTGTGTTCTTTCCACAAACCACACATGTGGACCCACCAGTGGTCATTGCATGTGTGTTATTTCCACAAACCACACATGGATCAACCACTAGAGTCATTGCATGTGTGTTCTTTCCACAAACCACATGGATCAACCACTAGAGTCATTGCATGTGTGTTCTTATACTAAAACCAACACTAGAGTCATTGCATGTGTGTTCTTTCCACAAACCACACATGGATCAACCACTAGAGTCATTGCATGTGTGTTATTTCCACAAACCAACATGGATCAACCACTAGAGTCATTGCATGTGTGTTCTTATACTAAAACCAACATGGATCCACTAGTGGTCATTGCATGTGTGTTCTTTCCACAAACCACACATGGATCAACCACTAGAGTCATTGCATGTGTGTTATTTCCACAAACCACACATGGATCAACCACTAGAGTCATTGCATGTGTGTTCTTATACTAAAACAACAAACCACTACAAGAGACATTGCATGTGTGTTATTATACTAAAACCACAAACCACTAGAGTCATTGCATGTGTTCTTTTCCACAAACCACACATGGATCAACCACTAGAGTCATTGCATGTGTGTTCTTTCCACAAACCACATATGGATCAACCACTAGAGTCATTGCATGTGTGTTCTTTCCACAAACCACACATGGATCAACCACTAGAGTCATTGCATGTGTGTTCTTTCCACAAAGCACACATGGATCAACCACTAGAGTCATTGCATGTGCGTTTTTTCCACAAACAACTTATGGATCAACCAGTGGTCATTGCATGTGTGTTATTTCCACAAACCACAAATGGATCAACCACTAGAGTCATTGCATGTGTGTTCTTTCCACAAACCACACATGGATCAACCACTAGAGTCATTGCATGTGTGTTATTTCCACAAACAAACATGGATCAACCACTAGAGTCATTGCATGTGTGTTCTTATACTAAAACCACAAACCAGCACTAGAGTCATTACATGTGTGTTCTTTTCCACAAACCACACATGGATCCACCACTAGAGTCATTGCATGTGTGTTCTTTCCATAAACCACATATGGATCAACCAGAGTCATTGCATGTGTGTTCTTTCCACAAACCACACACGTGGACCCACTAGTGGTCATTGCATGTGTGTTATTTTCACAAACCATACATAGATCAACCACTAGAGTCATTGCATGTGTGTTCTTTCCACAAACCACATATGGATCAACCAGTAGAGTCATTGCAGGTGTGTTCTTACACTAAAACCAACACTAGAGTCATTGCATGTTTGTTCTTTTCACAAACCACATATGGATCAACCACTAGAGTCATTGCATGTGTGTTATTTCCACAAACAAACATGGACCAACCACTAGAGTCATTGCATGTGTGTTCTCTTCACAAACCACACATGGATCAGTCATTGCATGTGTGTTATTTTTCACAAACAAACATGGATCAACCACTAGAGTCATTGCATGTGTGTTCTTATACTAAAACCAACATGGATCCACCAGTGGTCATTGCATGTGTGTTCTTTCCACAAACCACACATGGATGAACCACTAGAGTCATTGCATGTGTGTTATTTCCACAAACCACACATGGATCAACCACTAGAGTCATTGCATGTGTGTTCTTATACTTAAACCACAAACTAGTACTAGAGTCATTGCATGTGTGTTCTTATACTAAAACCACAAACCATTACTAGAGTCATTGCATGTGTGTTCTTTTCCACAAACCACACATGGATCCACCAGTGGTCATTGCATGTGTGTTCTTTCCACAAACCACACATGGATCAACCAGAGTCATTGCATGTGTATTCTTTCCACAAACCACACATGGATCAACCACTAGAGTCATTGCATGTGTGTTATTTCCACAAACCACACATGGATCAACCACTAGAGTCATTGCATGTGTGTTCTTATACTAAAACCACAAACCAGTACTAGAGTCATTGTATGTGTGTTCTATCAACAAACCACACATGGATCCACCAGTGGTCATTGCATGTGTGTTCTTTCCACAAACCACATATGGATCAACCACTAGAGTCATTGCATGTGTGTTCTTTCCACAAACCACACATGGATCAACCACTAGAGTCATTGCATGTTTGTTCTTATACTAAAACCACAAACCAGCACTAGAGTCATTGCATGTGTGTTCTTTTCCATAAACCACACATGGATCCACCACTAGAGTCATTGCATGTGTGTTCTTTCCACAAACCACATATGGATCAACCAGAGTCATTGCATGTGTGTTCTTTCCACAAACCACACATGGATCCACCAGTGGTCATTGCATGTGTGTTATTTCCACAAACCACACATAGATCAACCACTAGAGTCATTGCATGTGTGCTCTTTCCACAAACCATATATGGATCAACCACTAGAGTCATTGCATGTGTGTTCTTATACTAAAACCAACACTAGAGTCATTGCATGTGTGTTCTTTTCACAAACCACACATGGATCAACCACTAGAGTCATTGCATGTGTGTTATTTCCACAAACAAACATGGATCAACCACTAGAGTCATTGCATGTGTGTTGTTTCCACAAACCACATATGTATCAACCACTAGAATCATTGCATGTGTGTTCTTATACTAAAACCAACACTAGAGTCATTGCATGTGTGTTCTTTTCACAAACCACACATGGATCAACCACTAGAGTCATTGCATGTGTGTTATTTCCACAAACCACACATGGATCAACCACTAGAGTCATTGCATGTGTGTTCTTATACTAAAACCACAAACCAGTACTAGAGTCATTGTATATGTGTTCTATCAACAAACCACACATGGATCAACCACTAGAGTCATTGCATGTTTGTTCTTATACTAAAACCACAAACCAGCACTAGAGTCATTGCATGTGCCTTCTTTTCCATAAACCACACATGGAGCCACCACTAGAGTCATTGCATGTGTGTTCTTTCCACAAACCAAATATGGATCAACCAGAATCATTGCATGTGTGTTCTTTCCACAAACCACATATGTCGACCCATCAGTGGTCATTACATCCGTGTTATTTCCACAAACCACACATGGATCAACCACTAGAGTCATTGTATGTGTGTTCTTTCCACAAACCACATATGGATCAACCACTAGAGTCATTGCATGTGTGTTCTTATACTAAAACCAACACTAGAGTCATTGCATGTGTGTTCTTTTCACAAACCACACATGGATCAACCACTAGAGTCATTGCATGTGTGTTATTTCCACAAAAAAACATGGATCAACCACTAGAGTCATTGCATGTGTGTTGTTTCCACAAACCACATATGTATCAACCACTAGAATCATTGCATGTGTGTTCTTATACTAAAACCAACACTAGAGTCATTGCATGTGTGTTCTTTTCACAAACCACACATGGATCAACCACTAGAGTCATTGCATGTGTGTTATTTCCACAAACAAACATGGATCAACCACTAGAGTCATTGCATGTGTGTTCTTATACTAAAACCAACATGGATCCACCAGTGGTCATTGCATGTGTCTTCTTTCCACAAACCACACATGGATCAACCACTAGAGTCATTGCATGTGTGTTATTTCCACAAACAAAGATGGATCAACCACTAGAGTCATTGCATGTGTGTTCTTATACTAAAACCAACATGGATCAACCAGAGTCATTGTATGTGTGTTCTTTACACAAACCACACATGTGGACCCACCAGTGGTCATTGCATGTGTGTTATTTTCACAAACCACACATGGATCAACCACTAGAGTCATTGCATGTGTGTTCTTTCCACAAACCACATAGGGATCAACCAGTAGAGTCATTGCAGGTGTGTTCTTAAACTAAAACCAACACAAGAGTCATTGCATGTGTGTTCTTTTCACAAACCACATATGGATCAACCACTAGAGTCATTGCATGTGTGTTATTTCCACAAACAAACATGCATCAACCACTAGAGTCATTGCATGTGTGTTCTTATACTAAAACCACAAAGCAGTACTAGAGTCATTGCATGTGTGTTCTTTTCCACAAACCACACATGGATCCACCAGTGGTCATTGCATGTGTGTTATTTCCACAAACCACACATGGATCAACCACTCGAGTCATTGCATGTGTGTTCTTTCCATAAACCACATATGGATCAACCACTAGAGTCATTGCATGTGTGTTGTTATTATACTAAAACCAACACTAGAGTCATTGCATGTGTGTTCTTTCCACAAACCACACATGGATCAACCACTAGAGTCATTGCATGTGTGTTATTTCCACAAACCACACATGGATCAACCACTAGAGTCATTGCATGTGTGTTCTTATACTAAAACCACAAACCAGTACTAGAGTCATTGTATGTGTGCTCTTATCAACAAACCACACATGGATCCACCAGTGGTCATTGCATGTGTGTTCTTTCCACAAACCACATATGGATCAACCAGAGTCATTGCATGTGTGTTCTTTCCACAAACCACACATGGATCAACCACTAGAGTCATTGCATGTTTGTTCTTATACTAAAACCACAAACCAGCACTAGAGTCATTGCATGTGTGTTCTTTCCATAAACCACACATGGATCCACCACTAGAGTCATTGCATGTGTGTTCTTTCCACAAACCACATATGGATCAACCAGAGTCATTGCATGTGTGTTCTTTCCACAAACCACACATGTTGACCCACCAGTGGTCATTGCATGTGTGTTATTTCCACAAATCACACATGGATCAACCACTAGAGTCATTGTATGTGTTCTTTCCACAAACCACATATGGATCAACCACTAGAGTCATTGCATGTGTGTTCTTATACTAAAACCAACACTAGAGTCATTGCATGTGTGTTCTTTTCACAAACCACACATGGATCAACCACTAGAGGCATTGCATGTGTGTTATTTCCACAAACCACACATGGATCAACCACTAGAGTCATTGCATGTGTGTTCTTATAGTAAAACCACAAACCAGTACTAGAGTCATTGCATGTGTGTTCTTATACTAAAACCACAAACCAGTACTAGAGTCATTGCATGTGTGTTCTTTTCCACAAACCACACATGGATCCACCAGTGGTCATTACATGTGTGTTCTTTCCATAAACCACACATGGATCAACCAGAGTCGTTGCATGTGTGTTCTTTCCCAAAACCACACATGGATCAACCACTAGAGTCATTGCATGTGTGTTTTTTCCACAAAAACCACAAACCAGTACTAGAGTCATTGCATGTGTGTTCTTATACTAAAACCACAAACCAGTACTAGAGTCATTGCATGTGTGTTCTTATACTAAAACCACAAACCAGTACTAGAGTCATTGCATGTGTGTTCTTTTCCACAAACCACACATGGATCCACTAGTGGTCATTGCATGTGTGTTCTTTCCACAAACCACATATGTATCAACCAGATTCATTGCATGTGTGTTCTTTCCACAAACCACACATGGATCAACCACTAGAGTCATTGCATGTTTGTTGTTATACTAAAACCACAAACCAGCACTGGAGTCATTGCATGTGTGTTCTTTTCCACAAACCACACATGGATCCACCAGTGGTCATTGCATGTGTGTTATTTCCACAAACCACACATGGATCAACCACTAGAGTCATTGCATGTGTGTTCTTTCCACAAACCACATATGGATCAACCACTAGAGTCATTGCATGTATGTTCTTATTATACTAAAACCAACACTAGATTCGTTGCATGTGTGTTCTTTTCACAAACCACACATGGATCAACCACTAGAGTCATTGCATGTGTGTTATTTCCACAAACAAACATGGATCAACCACTAGAGTCATTGCATGTGTGTTCTTTTCCAGAAACCACACATGGATCCACCAGTGGTCATTTCATGTGTGTTATTTCCACAAACCACACATGGATCAACCACTAGAGTCATTGCATGTGTGTTCTTTCCACAAACAACACATGGATCAACCACTAGAGTCATTGCATGTGTGTTCTTATACTAAAACCACAAACCAGTACTAGAGTCATTGCATGTGTGTTCTGTTCCACAAACCACACATGGATCCACCAGTGGTCATTGCATGTGTGTTCTTTCCACAAACCACACATGGATCAACCAGAGTCATTGCATGTGTGTTCTTTCCACAAACCACACATGGATCAACCACTAGAGTCATTGCATGTGTGTTTTTTCTACAAAAACCACAAACCAGTACTAGAGTCATTGCATGTGTGTTCTTACACTAAAACCAACATGGATCCACCAGTGGTCATTGCATGTGTGTTCTTTCCACAAACCACACATGGATCAACCACTAGAGTCATTGCATGTGTGTTCTTATACTAAAACCAACACTAGAGTCATTGCATGTGTGTTCTTTTCACAAACCACACATGGATCAACCACTAGAGTTATTGCATGTGTGTTATTTCCACAAACAAACATGGATCAGCCACTAGAGTCATTGCATGTGAGTTCTTATACTAAAACCAACACTAGAGTCATTCCATGTGTGTTCTTTTCACAAACCACACATGGATCAACCACTAGAGTCATTTCATGTGTGTTCTTTCCACAAACCACACATGTGGACCCACCAGTGGTCATTGCATGTGTGTTATTTTCACAAACCACACATGGATCAACCACTAGAGTCATTGCATGTGTGTTCTTTCCACAAACCACATATGGATCAACCAGTAGAGTCATTGCAGGTGTGTTCTTATACTAAAACCAACACTAGAGTCATTGCATGTGTGTTCTTTTCACAAACCACATATGGATCAACCACTAGAGTCATTACATGTGTGTTATTTCCACAAACAAACATGGATCAACCACTAGAGTCATTGCATGTGTGTTCTTATACTAAAACCAACATGGATCCACTAGTGGTCATTGCATGTGTGTTCTTTCCACAAACCACACATGGATCAACCACTAGAGGCATTGCATGTGTGTTATTTTCACAAACCACACATGGATCAACCACTAGAGTCATTGCATGTGTGTTCTTATACTAAAACCACAAACCAGTACTAGAGTCATTGCATGTGTGTTCTTATACTAAAAGCACAAACCAGTACTAGAGTCATTGCATGTATGTTCTTTTCCACAAACCACAGATGGATCCACCAGTGGTCATTGCATGTGTGTTCTTTCCACAAACCATATATGTATCAACCAGATTCATTGCATGTGTGTTCTTTCCACAAACCACACATGGATCAACCACTAGAGTCATTGCATGTTTGTTCTTATACTAAAACCACAAACCAGCACTAGAGTCATTGCATGTGTGTTCTTTTCCACAAACCACACATGGATCCACCAGTGGTCATTGCATGTGTGTTATTTCCACAAACCACACATGGATCAACCACTAGAGTCATTGCATGTGTGTTCTTTCCACGAACCACATATGGATCTACCACTAGAGTCATTGCATGTGTGTCCTTATTATACTAAAACCAACACTAGAGTCATTGCATGTGTGTTCTTTTCACAAACCACACATGGATCAACCACTAGAGTCATTGCATGTGTGTTATTTCCACAAACAAACATGGATCAACCACTAGAGTCATTGCATGTGTGTTCTTATACTAAAACCACAAACCAGCACTAGAGTCATTACATGTGTGTTCTTTTCCACAAACCACACATGGATCCACCACTAGAGTCATTGCATGTGTGTTCTTTCCACAAACCACATATGGATCAACCAGGATCATTGCATCTGTGTTCTTTCCACAAACCACACATGTGGACCCACCAGTGGTAATTGCATGTGTGTTATTTTCACAAACCACACATGGATCAACCACTAGAGTCATTGCATGTGTGTTCTCTCCACAAACCACATATGGATCAACCAGTAGAGTCATTGCAAGTGTGTTCTTATACTAAAACCAAGACTAGAGTCATTGCATGTGTGTTCTTTACAAAAACCACACATGGATCAACCACTAGAGTCATTGCATGTGTGTTTTTTCCACAAAAACCACAAACCAGTACTAGAGTCATTGCATGTGTGTTCTTATACTAAAACCACAAACCAGTACTAGAGTCATTGCATGTGTGTTCTTATACTAAAACCACAAACCAGTACTAGAGTCATTGCATGTTTGTTCTTTTCCACAAACCACACATGGATCAACCACTAGAGTCATTGCATGTGTGTTCTTATACTAAAACCAACACTAGAGTCATTGCATGTGTGTTCTTTTCACAAACCACACATGGATCAACCACTAGAGTCATTGCATGTGTGTTATTTCCACAAACAAACATGGACAAACCACTAGAGTCATTGCATGTGTGTTCTTATACTAAAACCAACACTAGAGTCATTGCATGTGTGTTCTCTTCACAAACCACACATGGATCAACCACTAGAATCATTGCATGTGTGTTATTTCCACAAACAAACATGGATCAACCACTAGAGTCATTGCATGTGTGTTCTTATACTAAAACCAACATGGATCCACTAGTGGTCATTGCATGTGTGTTCTTTCCACAAACCACACATGGATCAACCACTAGAGGCATTGCATGTGTGTTATTTCCACAAACCACACATGGATCAACCACTAGAGTCATTGCATGTGTGTTCTTATACTAAAACCACAAACCAGTACTAGAGTCATTGCATGTGTGTTCTTCTACTAAAACCACAAACCAATACTAGAGTCATTGCATGTGTGTTCTTTTCCACAAACCACACATGGATCCACCAGTGGTCATTGTATGTGTGTTCTTTCCACAAACCACATATGTATCAACCAGATTCATTGCATGTGTGTTCTTTCCACAAACCACACATGGATCAACCACTAGAGTCATTGCATGTGAGTTCTTATACTAAAACCACAAACCAGCACTAGAGTCATTACATGTGTGTTCTTTTCCACAAACCACACATGGATCCACCACTAGAGTCATTGCATGTGTGTTCTTTCCACAAACCACACATGTGGACCCACCAGTGGTCATTGCATGTGTGTTATTTTCACAAACCACACATGGATCAACCACTAGAGTCATTGCATGTGTGTTCTTTCCACAAACCACATATGTATCAACCACTAGAGTCATTGCATGTGTGTTCTTATACTAAAACCAACACTAGAGTCATTGCATGTGTGTTCTTTTCACAAACCACACATGGATCAACCACTAGAGTCATTGCATGTGTGTTATTTCCACAAACAAACATGGATCAACCACTAGAGTCATTGCATGTGTGTTCTTATACTAAAACCAACATGGATCCACCAGTGGTCATTGCATGTGTCTTCTTTCCACAAACCACACATGGATCAACCACTAGAGTCATTGCATGTGTGTTATTTCCACAAACAAAGATGGATCAACCACTAGAGTCATTGCATGTGTGTTCTTATACTAAAACCAACATGGATCCACCAGTGGTCATTGAATGTGTCTTCTTTCCACAAACCACACATGTGGACCCACCAGTGGTCATTGCATGTGTGTTATTTTCACAAACCACACATAGATCAACCACTAGAGTCATTGCATGTGTGTTCTTTCCACAAACCACATAGGGATCAACCAGTAGAGTCATTGCAGGTGTGTTCTTATACTAAAACCAACACAAGAGTCATTGCATGTGTGTTCTTTTCACAAACCACATATGGATCAACCACTAGAGTCATTGCATGTGTGTTATTTCCACAAACAAACATGCATCAACCACTAGAGTCATTGCATGTGTGTTCTTATACTAAAACCACAAAGCAGTACTAGAGTCGCTGCATGTGTGTTCTTTTCCACAAACCACACATGGATCCACCAGTGGTCATTGCATGTGTGTTATTTCCACAAACCACACATGGATCAACCACTAGAGTCATTGCATGTGTGTTCTTTCCATAAACCACATATGGATCAACCACTAGAGTCATTGCATGTGTGTTGTTATACTAAAACCAACACTAGAGTCATTGCATGTGTGTTCTTTCCACAAACCACACATGGATCAACCACTAGAGTCATTGCATGTGTGTTATTTCCACAAACCACACATGGATCAACCACTAGAGTCATTGCATGTGTGTTCTTATACTAAAACCACAAACCAGTACTAGAGTCATTGTATGTGTGCTCTTATCAACAAACCACACATGGATCCACCAGTGGTCATTGCATGTGTATTCTTTCCACAAACCACATATGGATCAACCAGAGTCATTGCATGTGTGTTCTTTCCACAAACCACACATGGATCAACCACTAGAGTCATTGCATGTTTGTTCTTATACTAAAACCACAAACCAGCACTAGAGTCATTGCATGTGTGTTCTTTTCCATAAACCACACATGGATCCACCACTAGAGTCATTGCATGTGTGTTCTTTCCACAAACCACATATGGATCAACCAGAGTCATTGCATGTGTGTTCTTTCCACAAACCACACATGTTGACCCACCAGTGGTCATTGCATGTGTGTTATTTCCACAAATCACACATGGATCAACCACTAGAGTCATTGTATGTGTTCTTTCCACAAACCACATATGGATCAACCACTAGAGTCATTGCATGTGTGTTCTTATACTAAAACCAACACTAGAGTCATTGCATGTGTGTTCTTTTCACAAACCACACATGGATCAACCACTAGAGGCATTGCATGTGTGTTATTTCCACAAACCACACATGGATCAACCACTAGAGTCATTGCATGTGTGTTCTTATAGTAAAACCACAAACCAGTACTAGAGTCATTGCATGTGTGTTCTTATACTAAAACCACAAACCAGTACTAGAGTCATTGCATGTGTGTTCTTTTCCACAAACCACACATGGATCCACCAGTGGTCATTACATGTGTGTTCTTTCCATAAACCACACATGGATCAACCAGAGTCGTTGCATGTGTGTTCTTTACAAAAACCACACATGGATCAACCACTAGAGTCATTGCATGTGTGTTTTTTCCACAAAAACCACAAACCAGTACTAGAGTCATTGCATGTGTGTTCTTATACTAAAACCACAAACCAGTACTAGAGTCATTGCATGTGTGTTCTTATACTAAAACCACAAACCAGTACTAGAGTCATTGCATGTTTGTTCTTTTCCACAAACCACACATGGATCCACTAGTGGTCATTGCATGTGTGTTCTTTCCACAAACCACATATGTATCAACCAGATTCATTGCATGTGTGTTCTTTCCACAAACCACACATGGATCAACCACTAGAGTCATTGCATGTTTGTTGTTATACTAAAACCACAAACCAGCACTGGAGTCATTGCATGTGTGTTCTTTTCCACAAACCACACATGGATCCACCAGTGGTCATTGCATGTGTGTTATTTCCACAAACCACACATGGATCAACCACTTCAGTCATTGCATGTCTGTTCTTTCCACAAACCACATATGGATCAACCACTAAAGTCATTGCATGTATGTTCTTATTATACTAAAACCAACACTAGAGTCATTGCATGTGTGTTCTTTTCACAAACCACACATGGATCAACCACTAGAGTCATTGCATGTGTGTTATTTCCACAAACAAACATGGATCAACCACTAGAGTCATTGCATGTGTGTTCTTTTCCAGAAACCACACATGGATCCACCAGTGGTCATTTCATGTGTGTTATTTCCACAAACCACACATGGATCAACCACTAGAGTCATTGCATGTGTGTTCTTTCCACAAACAACACAGGGATCAACCACTAGAGTCATTGCATGTGTGTTCTTATACTAAAACCACAAACCAGTACTAGAGTCATTGCATGTGTGTTCTTTTCCACAAACCACACATGGATCCACCAGTGGTCATTGCATGTGTGTTCTTTCCACAAACCACACATGGATCAACCAGAGTCATTGCATGTGTGTTCTTTCCACAAACCACACATGGATCAACCACTAGAGTCATTGCATGTGTGTTTTTTCTACAAAAACCACAAACCAGTACTAGAGTCATTGCATGTGTGTTCTTACACTAAAACCAACATGGATCCACCAGTGGTCATTGCATGTGTGTTCTTTCCACAAACCACACATGGATCAACCACTAGAGTCATTGCATGTGTATTCTTATACTAAAACCAACACTAGAGTCATTGCATGTGTGTTCTTTTCACAAACCACACATGGATCAACCACTAGAGTTATTGCATGTGTGTTATTTCCACAAACAAACATGGATCAGCCACTAGAGTCATTGCATGTGAGTTCTTATACTAAAACCACAAACCAGCACTAGAGTCATTACATGTGTGTTCTTTTCCACAAACCACACATGGATCCACCACTAGAGTCATTGCATGTGTGTTCTTTCCACAAACCACACATGTGGACCCACCAGTGGTCATTGCATGTGTGTTATTTTCACAAACCACACATGGATCAACCACTAGAGTCATTGCATGTGTGTTCTTTCCACAAACCACATATGGATCAACCAGTAGAGTCATTGCAGGTGTGTTCTTATACTAAAACCAACACAAGAGTCATTGCATGTGTGTTCTTTTCACAAACCACATATGGATCAACCACTAGAGTCATTACATGTGTGTTATTTCCACAAACAAACATGGATCAACCACTAGAGTCATTGCATGTGTGTTCTTATACTAAAACCAACATGGATCCACTAGTGGTCATTGCATGTGTGTTCTTTCCACAAACCACACATGGATCAACCACTAGAGGCATTGCATGTGTGTTATTTTCACAAACCACACATGGATCAACCACTAGAGTCATTGCATGTGTGTTCTTATACTAAAACCACAAACCAGTACTAGAGTCATTGCATGTGTGTTCTTATACTAAAAGCACAAACCAGTACTAGAGTCATTGCATGTATGTTCTTTTCCACAAACCACAGATGGATCCACCAGTGGTCATTGCATGTGTGTTCTTTCCACAAACCATATATGTATCAACCAGATTCATTGCATGTGTGTTCTTTCCACAAACCACACATGGATCAACCACTAGAGTCATTGCATGTTTGTTCTTATACTAAAACCACAAACCAGCACTGGAGTCATTGCATGTGTGTTCTTTTCCACAAACCACACATGGATCCACCAGTGGTCATTGCATGTATGTTATTTCCACAAACCACACATGGATCAACCACTGGAGTCATTGCATGTGTGTTCTTTCCACGAACCACATATGGATCTACCACTAGAGTCATTGCATGTGTGTCCTTATTATACTAAAACCAACACTAGAGTCATTGCATGTGTGTTCTTTTCACAAACCACACATGGATCAACCACTAGAGTCATTGCATGTGTGTTATTTCCACAAACAAACATGGATCAACCACTAGAGTCATTGCATGTGTGTTCTTATACTAAAACCACAAACCAGCACTAGAGTCATTACATGTGTGTTCTTTTGCACAAACCACACATGGATCCACCACTAGAGTCATTGCATGTGTGTTCTTTCCACAAACCACATATGGATCAACCAGGATCATTGCATCTGTGTTCTTTCCACAAACCACACATGTGGACCCACCAGTGGTAATTGCATGTGTGTTATTTTCACAAACCACACATGGATCAACCACTAGAGTCATTGCATGTGTGTTCTCTCCACAAACCACATATGGATCAACCAGTAGAGTCATTGCAAGTGTGTTCTTATACTAAAACCAAGACTAGAGTCATTGCATGTGTGTTCTTTACAAAAACCACACATGGATCAACCACTAGAGTCATTGCATGTGTGTTTTTTCCACAAAAACCACAAACCAGTACTAGAGTCATTGCATGTGTGTTCTTATACTAAAACCACAAACCAGTACTAGAGTCATTGCATGTGTGTTCTTATACTAAAACCACAAACCAGTACTAGAGTCATTGCATGTTTGTTCTTTTCCACAAACCACACATGGATCAACCACTAGAGTCATTGCATGTGTGTTCTTATACTAAAACCAACACTAGAGTCATTGCATGTGTGTTCTTTTCACAAACCACACATGGATCAACCACTAGAGTCATTGCAGTTGTTTGATTTCCAAAAACACACATGGACAAACCACTAGAGTCATTGCATGTGTGTTCTTATACTAAAACCAACACTAGAGTCATTGCATGTGTGTTCTCTTCACAAACCACACATGGATCAACCACTAGAATCATTGCATGTGTGTTATTTCCACAAACAAACATGGATCAACCACTACAGTCATTGCATGTGTGTTCTTATACTAAAACCAACATGGATCCACTAGTGGTCATTGCATGTGTGTTCTTTCCACAAACCACACATGGATCAACCACTAGAGGCATTGCATGTGTGTTATTTCCACAAACCACACATGGATCAACCACTAGAGTCATTGCATGTGTGTTCTTATACTAAAACCACAAACCAGTACTAGAGTCATTGCATGTGTGTTCTTCTACTAAAACCACAAACCAATACTAGAGTCATTGCATGTGTGTTCTTTTCCACAAACCACACATGGATCCACCAGTGGTCATTGTATGTGTGTTCTTTCCACAAACCACATATGTATCAACCAGATTCATTGCATGTGTGTTCTTTCCACAAACCACACATGGATCAACCACTAGAGTCATTGCATGTTTGTTCTTATACTAAAACCACAAACCAGCACTGGAGTCATTGCATGTGTCTTCTTTTCCACAAACCACACATGGATCCACCAGTGGTCATTACATGTGTGTTATTTCCACAAACCACACATGGATCAACCAATAGAGTCATTGCATCTATGTTCTTTCCACAAACCACATATGGATCAAACACTAGAGTCATTGCATGTCTGTTCTTATTATACTAAAACCAACACTAGAGTCATTGAATGTGTGATCTTTTCACAAACCACACATGGATCAACCACTAGAGTCATTGCATGTGTGTTATTTCCGCAAACAAACATGGATCAACCACTAGAGTCATTGCATGTGTGTTCTTATACTAAAACCACAAACTAGCACTAGAGTCATTACATGTGTGTTCTTTTCCACAAACCACACATGGATCCACCACTAGAGTCATTGCATGTGTGTTCTTTCCATAAACCACATATGGATCAACCAGAGTCATTGCATGTGTGTTCTTTCCACAAACCACACATGTGGACCCACTAGTGGTTATTGCATGTGTGTTATTTTCACAAACCACACATAGATCAACCACTAGAGTCATTGCATGTGTGTTCTTTCCACAAACCACATATGGATCAACCAGTAGAGTCATTGCAGGTGTGTTCTTATACTAAAACCAACACTAGAGTCATTGCATGTGTGTTCTTTTCACAAACCACATATGGATCAACCACTAGAGTCATTGCATGTGTGTTATTTCCACAAACAAACATGGACCAACCACTAGAGTCATTGCATGTGTGTTCTTATACTAAAACCAACACTAGAGTCATTGCATGTGTGTTCTCTTCACAAACCACACATGGATCAACCACTAGAGTCATTGCATGTGTGTTATTTCCACAAACAAACATGGATCAACCACTAGAGTCATTGCATGTGTGTTCTTATACTAAAACCAACATGGATCCACCAGTGGTCATTGCATGTGTGTTCTTTCCACAAACCACACATGGATCAACCACTAGAGTCATTGCATGTGTGTTATTTCCATAAACCACACATGGATCAACCACTAGAGTCATTGCATGTGTGTTCTTATACTTAAACCACAAACTAGTACTAGAGTCATTGCATGTGTGTTCTTATACTAAAACCACAAACCATTACTAGAGTCATTGCATGTGTGTTCTTTTCCACAAACCACACATGGATCCACCAGTGGTCATTGCATGTGTGTTCTTTCCACAAACCACACATGGATCAACCACTAGAGTCATTGCATGTGTATTCTTATAATAAAACCAACACTAGAGTCATTGCATGTGTGTTCTTTTCACAAACCACACATGGATCAACCACTAGAGTTATTGCATGTGTGTTATTTCCACAAACAAACATGGATCAGCCACTAGAGTCATTGCATGTGAGTTCTTATACTAAAACCACAAACCAACACTAGAGTCATTGAATGTGTGTTCTTTTCACAAACCACACATGGATCAACCACTAGAGTCATTGCATGTGTGTTATTTCCGCAAACAAACATGGATCAACCACTAGAGTCATTGCATGGTTGTTCTTATACTAAAACCACAAACTAGCACTAGAGTCATTACATGTGTGTTCTTTTCCACAAACCACACATGGATCCACCACTAGAGTCATTGCATGTGTGTTCTTTCCATAAACCACATATGGATCAACCAGAGTCATTGCATGTGTGTTCTTTCCACAAACCACACATGTGGACCCACTAGTGGTTATTGCATGTGTGTTATTTTCACAAACCACACATAGATCAACCACTAGAGTCATTGCATGTGTGTTCTTTCCACAAACCACATATGGATCAACCAGTAGAGTCATTGCAGGTGTGTTCTTATACTAAAACCAACACTAGAGTCATTGCATGTGTGTTCTTTTCACAAACCACATATGGATCAACCACTAGAGTCATTGCATGTGTGTTATTTCCACAAACAAACATGGACCAACCACTAGAGTCATTGCATGTGTGTTCTTATACTAAAACCAACACTAGAGTCATTGCATGTGTGTTCTCTTCACAAACCACACATGGATCAACCACTAGAGTCATTGCATGTGTGATTTCTAGAAACAAACATGGATCAACCACTAGAGTCATTGCATGTGTGTTCTTATACTAAAACCAACATGGATCCACCAGTGGTCATTGCATGTGTGTTCTTTCCACAAACCACACATGGATCAACCACTAGAGTCATTGCATGTGTGTTATTTCCATAAACCACACATGGATCAACCACTAGAGTCATTGCATGTGTGTTCTTATACTTAAACCACAAACTAGTACTAGAGTCATTGCATGTGTGTTCTTATACTAAAACCACAAACCATTACTAGAGTCATTGCATGTGTGTTCTTTTCCACAAACCACACATGGATCCACCAGTAGTCATTGCATGTGTGTTCTTTCCACAAACCACACATGGATCAACCACTAGAGTCATTGCATGTGTATTCTTATAATAAAACCAACACTAGAGTCATTGCATGTGTGTTCTTTTCACAAACCACACATGGATCAACCACTAGAGTTATTGCATGTGTGTTATTTCCACAAACAAACATGGATCAGCCACTAGAGTCATTGCGTGTGAGTTCTTATACTAAAACCACAAACCAACACTAGAGTCATTGAATGTGTGTTCTTTTCACAAACCACACATGGATCAACCACTAGAGTCATTGCATGTGTGTTATTTCCGCAAACAAACATGGATCAACCACTAGAGTCATTGCATGTGTGTTCTTATACTAAAACCACAAACTAGCACTAGAGTCATTACATGTGTGTTCTTTTCCACAAACCACACATGGATCCACCACTAGAGTCATTGCATGTGTGTTCTTTCCATAAACCACATATGGATCAACCAGAGTCATTGCATGTGTGTTCTTTCCACAAACCACACATGTGGACCCACTAGTGGTCATTGCATGTGTGTTATTTTCACAAACCACACATAGATCAACCACTAGAGTCATTGCATGTGTGTTCTTTCCACAAACCACATATGGATCAACCAGTAGAGTCATTGCTTGTGTGTTCTTATACTAAAACCAACACTAGAGTCATTGCATGTGTGTTCTTTTCACAAACCACATATGGATCAACCACTAGAGTCATTGCATGTGTGTTATTTCCACAAACAAACATGGACCAACCACTAGAGTCATTGCATGTGTGTTCTTATACTAAAACCAACACTAGAGTCATTGTATGTGTGTTCTCTTCACAAACCACACATGGATCAACCACTAGAGTCATTGCATGTGTGTTATTTCCACAAACAAACATGGATCAACCACTAGAGTCATTGCATGTGTGTTCTTATACTAAAACCAACATGGATCCACCAGTGGTCATTGCATGTGTGTTCTTTCCACAAACCACACATGGATCAACCACTAGAGTCATTGCATGCATGTTATTTCCATAAACCACACATGGATCAACCACTAGAGTCATTGCATGTGTGTTCTTATACTTAAACCACAAACTAGTACTAGAGTCATTGCATGTGTGTTCTTATACTAAAACCACAAACCATTACTAGAGTCATTGCATGTGTGTTCTTTCCACAAACCACATATGGATCAACCAGATTCATTGCATGTGTGTTCTTTCCACAAACCACACATGGATCAACCACTAGAGTCATTGCATGTGTATTCTTATAATAAAACCAACACTAGAGTCATTGCATGTGTGTTCTTTTCACAAACCACACATGGATCAACCACTAGAGTTATTGCATGTGTGTTATTTCCACAAACAAACATGGATCAGCCACTAGAGTCATTGCATGTGAGTTCTTATACTAAAACCACAAACCAGCACTAGATTCATTACATGTGTGTTCTTTTCCACAAACCACACATGGATCCACCACTAGAGTCATTGCATGTGTGTTCTTTCCACAAACCACACATGTGGACCCACCAGTGGTCATTGCATGTGTGTTATTTTCACAAACCACACATGGATCAACCACTAGAGTCATTGCATGTGTGTTCTTTCCACAAACCACATATGGATCAACCAGTAGAGTCATTGCAGGTGTGTTCTTATACTAAAACCAACACTAGAGTCATTGCATGTGTGTTCTCTTCACAAACCACACATGGATCAACCACTAGAGTCATTGCATGTGTGTTATTTCCACAAACAAACATGGATCAACCACTACAGTCATTGCATGTGTGTTCTTATACTAAAAACAACATGGATCCACTAGTGGTCATTGCATGTGTGTTCTTTCCACAAACCACACATGGATCAACCACTAGAGGCATTGCATGTGTGTTATTTCCACAAACCACACATGGATCAACCACTAGAGTCATTGCATGTGTGTTCTTATACTAAAACCACAAACCAGTACTAGAGTCATTGCATGTGTGTTCTTCTACTAAAACCACAAACCAGTACTAGAGTCATTGCATGTGTGTTCTTTTCCACAAAACACACATGGATCCACCAGTGGTCATTGTATGTGTGTTCTTTCCACAAACCACATATGTATCAACCAGATTCATTGCATGTGTGTTCTTTCCACAAACCACACATGGATCAACCACTAGAGTCATTGCATGTTTGTTCTTATACTAAAACCACAAACCAGCACTGGAGCCATTGCATGTGTCTTCTTTTCCACAAACCACACATGGATCCACCAGTGGTCATTGCATGTGTGTTATTTCCACAAACCACACATGGATCAACCAATAGAGTCATTGCATCTGTGTTCTTTCCACAAACCACATATGGATCAACCACTAGAGTCATTGCATGTATGTTCTTATTATACTAAAACCAACACTAGAGTCATTGAATGTGTGTTCTTTTCACAAACCACACATGGATCAACCACTAGAGTCATTGCATGTGTGTTATTTCCGCAAACAAACATGGATCAACCACTAGAGTCATTGCATGTGTGTTCTTATACTAAAACCACAAACCAGCACTAGAGTCATTACATGTGTGTTCTTTTCCACAAACCACACATGGATCCACCACTAGAGTCATTGCATGTGTATTCTTTCCATAAACCACATATGGATCAACCAGAGTCATTGCATGTGTGTTCTTTCCACAAACCACACATGTGGACCCACTAGTGGTCATTGCATGTGTGTTATTTTCAAAAACCATACATAGATCAACCACTAGAGTCATTGCATGTGTGTTCTTTCCACAAACCACATATGGATCAACCAGTAGAGTCATTGCAGGTGTGTTCTTATACTAAAACCAACACTAGAGTCATTGCATGTTTGTTCTTTTCACAAACCACATATGGATCAACCACTAGAGTCATTGCATGTGTGTTATTTCCACAAACAAACATGGACCAACCACTAGAGTCATTGCATGTGTGTTCTCTTCACAAACCACACATGGATCAACCACTAGAGTCATTGCATGTGTGTTATTTCCACAAACAAACATGGATCAACCACTAGAGTCATTGCATGTGTGTTCTTATACTAAAACCAACATGGATCCACCAGTGGTCATTGCATGTGTGTTCTTTCCACAAACCACACATGGATGAACCACTAGAGTCATTGCATGTGTGTTATTTCCATAAACCACACATGGATCAACCACTAGAGTCATTGCATGTGTGTTCTTATACTTAAACCACAAACTAGTACTAGAGTCATTGCATGTGTGTTCTTATACTAAAACCACAAACCATTACTAGAGTCATTGCATGTGTGTTCTTTTCCACAAACCACACATGGATCCACCAGTGGTCATTGCATGCGTGTTCTTTCCACAAACCACAGATGGATCAACCAGAGTCATTGCATGTGTATTCTTTCCACAAACCACACATGGATCAACCACTAGAGTCATTGCATGTGTGTTATTTCCACAAACCACACATGGATCAACCACTAGAGTCATTGCATGTGTGTTCTTATACTAAAACCACAAACCAGTACTAGAGTCATTGTATGTGTGCTCTTATCAACAAACCACACATGGATCCACCAGTGGTCATTGCATGTGTGTTCTTTCCACAAACCACATATGGATCAACCAGAGTCATTGCATGTGTGGTCTTTCCACAAACCACACATGGATCAACCACTAGAGTCATTGCATGTTTGTTCTTATACTAAAACCACAAACCAGCACTAGAGTCATTGCATGTGTGTTCTTTTCCATAAACCACACATGGATCCACCACTAGAGTCATTGCATGTGTGTTCTTTCCACAAACCACATATGGATCAACCAGAGTCATTGCATGTGTGTTCTTTCCACAAACCACACATGTTGACCCACCAGTGGTCATTGCATGTGTGTTATTTCCACAAACCACACATGGATCGACCACTAGAGTCATTGTATGTGTTCTTTCCACAAACCACATATGGATCAACCACTAGAGTCATTGCATGTGTGTTCTTATACTAAAACCAACACTAGAGTCATTGCATGTGTGTTCTTTTCACAAACCACACATGGATCAACCACTAGAGTCATTGCATGTGTGTTATTTCCACAAACAAACATGGATCAACCACTAGAGTCATTGCATGTGTGTTGTTTCCACAAACCACATATGTATCAACCACTAGAATCATTGCATGTGTGTTCTTATACTAAAACCAACACTAGAGTCATTGCATGTGTGTTGTTTTCACAAACCACACATGGATCAACCACTAGAGTCATTGCATGTGTGTTATTTCCACAAACCACACATGGATCAACCACTAGAGTCATTGAATGTGTGTTCTTATACTAAAACCACAAACCAGTACTAGAGTCATTGTATATGTGCTCTTATCAACAAACCACACATGGATCCACCAGTGGTCATTGCATGTTTGTTCTTATACTAAAACCACAAACCAGCACTAGAGTCATTGCATGTGCCTTCTTTCCCATAAACCACACATGGAGCCACCACTAGAGTCATTGCATGTGTGTTCTTTCCACAAACCAAATATGGATCAACCAGAATCATTGCATGTGTGTTCTTTCCACAAACCACATATGTCGACCCACCAGTGGTCATTGCATCCGTGTTATTTCCACAAACCACACATGGATCAACCACTAGAGTAATTGTATGTGTGTTCTTTCCACAAACCACATATGGATCAACCACTAGAGTCATTGCATGTGTGTTCTTATACTAAAACCAACACTAGAGTCATTGCATGTGTGTTCTTTTCACAAACCACACATGGATCAACCACTAGAGTCATTGCATGTGTGTTATTTCCACAAAAAAACATGGATCAACCACTAGAGTCATTGCATGTGTGTTGTTTCCACAAACCACATATGTATCAACCACTAGAATCATTGCATGTGTGTTCTTATACTAAAACCAACACTAGAGTCATTGCATGTGTGTTCTTTTCACAAACCACACATGGATCAACCACTAGAGTCATTGCATGTGTGTTATTTCCACAAACAAACATGGATCAACCACTAGAGTCATTGCATGTGTGTTCTTATACTAAAACCAACATGGATCCACCAGTGGTCATTGCATGTGTCTTCTTTCCACAAACCACACATGGATCAACCACTAGAGTCATTGCATGTGTGTTATTTCCACAAACAAAGATGGATCAACCACTAGAGTCATTGCATGTGTGTTCTTATACTAAAACCAACATGGATCCACCAGTGGTCATTGCATGTGTCTTCTTTCCACAAACCACACATGTGGACCCACCAGTGGTCATTGCATGTGTGTTATTTTCACAAACCACACATAGATCAACCACTAGAGTCATTGCATGTGTGTTCTTTCCACAAACCACATAGGGATCAACCAGTAGAGTCAATGCAGGTGTGTTCTTATACTAAAACCACAAAGCAGTACTAGAGTCGCTGCATGTGTGTTCTTTTCCACAAACCACACATGGATCCACCAGTGGTCATTGCATGTGTGTTATTTCCACAAACCACACATGGATCAACCACTCGAGTCATTGCATGTGTGTTCTTTCCATAAACCACATATGGATCAACCACTAGAGTCATTGCATGTGTGTTGTTATTATACTAAAACCAACACTAGAGTCATTGCATGTGTGTTCTTTTCACAAACCACATATGGATCAACCACTAGAGTCATTGCATGTGTGTTATTTCCACAAACAAACATGGACCAACCACTAGAGTCATTGCATGTGTGTTCTTATACTAAAACCACAAAGCAGTACTAGAGTCGCTGCATGTGTGTTCTTTTCCACAAACCACACATGGAACAACTAGTGGTCATTGCATGTGTGTTATTTCCACAAACCACACATGGATCAACCACTAGAGTCATTGCATGTGTGTTCTTTCCACAAACCACATATGGATCAACCACTAGAGTCATTGCATGTGTGTTCTTATTATACTAAAACCAACACTAGAGTCATTGCATGTGTGTTCTTATTATACTAAAACCAACACTAGAGTCATTGCATGTGTTTTATTTTCACAAACAAACATGGATCAACCACTGGAGTCATTGCATGTGTGTTCTTATACTAAAACCACAAACCAGCACTAGAGTCATTACATGTGTGTTCTTTTCCACAAACCACACATGGATCGACCACTAGAGTCATTGCATGTGTGTTCTTTCCACAAACGACATATGGATCAACCAGAGTCATTGCATGTGTGTTCTTTCCACAAACCACACATGTGGACCCACCAGTGGTCATTGCATGTGTGTTATTTTCACAAACCACACATGGATCAACCACTAGAGTCATTGCATTTGTGTTCTTTCCACAAACCACATATGGATCAACCAGTAGAGTCATTGCAGGTCTGTTCTTATACTAAAACCAAGACTAGAGTCATTGCAAGTGTGTTCTTTTCACAAACCACATATGGATCAACCACTAGAGTCATTGCATGTGTGTTATTTCCACAAACAAACATGGACCAACCACTAGAGTCATTGCATGTGTGTTCTTATACTAAAACCAACACTAGAGTCATTGCATGTGTGTTCTCTTCACAAACCACACATGGATCAACCACTAGAGTCATTGCATGTGTGTTATTTCCACAAACAAACATGGATCAACCACTACAGTCATTGCATGTGTGTTCTTATACTAAAACCAACATGGATCCACTAGTGGTCATTGCATGTGTGTTCTTTCCACAAACTACACATGGATCAACCACTAGAGGCATTGCATGTGTGTTATTTCCACAAACCACACATGGATCAACCACTAGAGTCATTGCATGTGTGTTCTTATACTAAAACCACAAACCAGTACTAGAGTCATTGCATGTGTGTTCTTCTACTAAAACCACAAACCAGTACTAGACTCATTGCATGTGTGTTCTTTTCCACAAACCACACATGGATCCACCAGTGGTCATTGTATGTGTGTTCTTTCCACAAACCACATATGTATCAACCAGATTTATTGCATGTGTGTTCTTTCCACAAACCACACATGGATCAACCACTAGAGTCATTGCATGTTTGTTCTTATACTAAAACCACAAACCAGCACTGGAGTCATTGCATGTGTCTTCTTTTCCACAAACCACACATGGATCCACCAGTGGTCATTGCATATGTGTTATTTCCACAAACCACACATGGATCAACCACTAGAGTCATTGCATCTGTGTTCTTTCCACAAAACACATATGGATCAACCACTAGAGTCATTGCATGTATGTTCTTATTATACTAAAACCAACACTAGAGTCATTGCATGTGTGTTCTTTTCACAAACCACACATGGATCAACCACTAGAGTCATTGCATGTGTGTTATTTCCGCAAATAAACATGGATCAACCACTAGAGTCATTGCATGTGTGTTCTTATACTAAAACCACGAACCAGCACTAGAGTCATTACATGTATGTTCTTTTCCACAAACCACACATGGATCCACCACTAGAGTCATTGCATGTGTGTTCTTTCCATAAACCACATATGGATCAACCACCAGAGTCATTGCATGTGTGTTCTTTCCACAAACCACACATGTGGACCCACCAGTGGTCATTGCATGTGTGTTATTTTCACAAACCATACATAGATCAACCACTAGAGTCATTGCATGTGTGTTCTTTCCACAAACCACATATGGATCAACCAGTAGAGTCATTGCAGGTGTGTTCTTATACTAAAACCAATACTAGAGTCATTGTATGTGTGTTTTTTCACAAACCACATATGGATCAACCACTAGAGTCATTGCATGTGTGTTATTTCCACAAACAAACATGGACCAACCACTAGAGTCATTGCATGTGTGTTCTTATACTAAAACCAACACTAGAGTCATTGCATGTGTGTTCTCTTCACAAACCACACATGGATCAACCACTAGAGTCATTGCATGTGTGTTATTTCCACAAACAAACATGGATCAACCACTAGAGTCATTGCATGTGTGTTCTTATACTAAAACCAACATGGATCCACCAGTGTTCATTGCATGTGTGTTCTTTCCACAAACCACACATGGATCAACCACTAGAGTCATTGCATGTGTGTTATTTCCATAAACCACACATGGATCAACCACTAGAGTCATTGCATGTGTGTTCTTATACTAAAACCACAAACCAGTACTAGAGTCATTGCATGTGTGTTCTTATACTAAAACTACAAACCATTACTAGAGTCATTGCATGTGTGTTATTTTCACAAACCACACATAGATCAACCACTAGAGTCATTGCATGTGTGTTCTTTCCACAAACCACATAGGGATCAACCAGTAGAGTCATTGCAGGTGTGTTCTTATACTAAAACCAACACAAGAGTCATTGCATGTGTGTTCTTTTCACAAACCACATACGGATCAACCACTAGAGTCATTGCATGTGTGTTATTTCCACAAACAAACATGCATCAACCACTAGAGTCATTGCATGTGTGTTCTTATACTAAAACCACAAAGCAGTACTAGAGCCGCTGCATGTGTGTTCTTTTCCACAAACCACACATGGATCCACCAGTGGTCATTGCATATGTGTTATTTCCACAAACCACACATGGATCAACCACTCGAGTCATTGCATGTGTGTTCTTTCCATAAACCACATATGGATCAACTACTAGAGTCATTGCATGTGTGTTGTTATTATACTAAAACCAACACTAGAGTCATTGCATGTGTGTTCTTTTCACAAACCACATATGGATCAACCACTAGAGTCATTGCATGTGTGTTATTTCCACAAACAAACATGGACCAACCACTAGAGTCATTGCATGTGTGTTCTTATACTAAAACCAACACTAGAGTCATTGCATGTGAGTTCTCTTCACAAACCACACATGGATCAACCACTAGAGTCATTGCATGTTTGTTCTTATACTAAAACCACAAACCAGCACTAGAGTCATTGCATGTGTGTTCTTTTCCACAAACCACACATGGATCCACCAGTGGTCATTGCATGTGTGTTATTTCCACAAACCACACATGGATCAACCACTAGAGTCATTGCATGTGTGTTCTTTCCACAAACCACATATGGATCAACCACTAGAGTCATTGCATGTGTGTTCTTATACTAAAACCAACACTAGAGTCATTACATGTGTGTTCTTTTCACAAACCACACATGGATCAACCACTAGAGTCATTGCATGTGTTTTATTTTCACAAACAAACATGGATCAACCACTGGAGTCATTGCATGTGTGTTCTTATACTAAAACCACAAACCAGCACTAGAGTCATTACATGTGTGTTCTTTTCCACAAACCACACATGGATCCACCACTAGAGTCATTGCATGTGTGTTCTTTCCACAAACCACATATGGATCAACCAGAGTCATTGCATGTGTGTTCTTTCCACAAACCACACATGTGGACCCACCAGTGGTCATTGCATGTGTGTTATTTTCACAAACCACACATGGATCAACCACTAGAGTCATTGCATGTGTGTTCTTTCCACAAACCACATATGGATCAACCAGTAGAGTCATTGCAGGTGTGTTCTTATACTAAAAACAAGACTAGAGTCATTGCAAGTGTGTTCTTTTCACAAACCACATATGGATCAACCACTAGAGTCATTGCATGTGTGTTATTTCCACAAACAAACATGGACCAACCACTAGAGTCATTGCATGTGTGTTCTTATACTAAAACCAACACTAGAGTCATTGCATGTGTGTTCTCTTCACAAACCACACATGGATCAACCACTAGAGTCATTGCATGTGTGTTATTTCCACAAACAAACATGGATCAACCACTACAGTCATTGCATGTGTGTTCTTATACTAAAACCAACATGGATCCACTAGTGGTCATTGCATGTGTGTTCTTTCCACAAACCACACATGGATCAACCACTAGAGGCATTGCATGTGTGTTATTTCCACAAACCACACATGGATCAACCACTAGAGTCATTGCATGTGTGTTCTTATACTAAAACCACAAACCAGTACTAGAGTCATTGCATGTGTGTTCTTCTACTAAAACCACAAACCAGTACTAGACTCATTGCATGTGTGTTCTTTTCCACAAACCACACATGGATCCACCAGTGGTCATTGTATGTGTGTTCTTTCCGCAAACCACATATGTATCAACCAGATTTATTGCATGTGTGTTCTTTCCACAAACCACACATGGATCAACCACTAGAGTCATTGCATGTTTGTTCTTATACTAAAACCACAAACCAGCACTGGAGTCATTGCATGTGTCTTCTTTTCCACAAACCACACATGGATCCACCAGTGGTCATTGCATATGTGTTATTTCCACAAACCACACATGGATCAACCACTAGAGTCATTGCATCTGTGTTCTTTCCACAAAACACATATGGATCAACCACTAGAGTCAATGCATGTATGTTCTTATTATACTAAAACCAACACTAGAGTCATTGCATGTGTGTTCTTTTCACAAACCACACATGGATCAACCACTAGAGTCATTGCATGTGTGTTATTTCCGCAAATAAACATGGATCAACCACTAGAGTCATTGCATGTGTGTTCTTATACTAAAACCACGAACCAGCACTAGAGTCATTACCATTGTGTTCTTTTCCACAAACCACACATGGATCCACCACTAGAGTCATTGCATGTGTGTTCTTTCCATAAACCACATATGGATCAACCAGAGTCATTGCATGTGTGTTCTTTCCACAAACCACACATGTGGACCCACCAGTGGTCATTGCATGTGTGTTATTTTCACAAACCATACATAGATCAACCACTAGAGTCATTGCATGTGTGTTCTTTCCACAAACCACATATGGATCAACCAGTAGAGTCATTGCAGGTGTGTTCTTATACTAAAACCAATACTAGAGTCATTGTATGTGTGTTCTTTTCACAAACCACATATGGATCAACCACTAGAGTCATTGCATGTGTGTTATTTTTACAAACAAACATGGACCAACCACTAGAGTCATTGCATGTGTGTTCTTATACTAAAACCAACACTAGAGTCATTGCATGTGTGTTCTCTTCACAAACCACACATGGATCAACCACTAGAGTCATTGCATGTGTGTTATTTCCACAAACAAACATGGATCAACCACTAGAGTCATTGCATGTGTGTTCTTATACTAAAACCAACATGGATCCACCAGTGTTCATTGCATGTGTGTTCTTTCCACAAACCACACATGGATCAACCACTAGAGTCATTGCATGTGTGTTATTTCCATAAACCACACATGGATCAACCACTAGAGTCATTGCATGTGTGTTCTTATACTTAAACCACAAACCAGTACTAGAGTCATTGCATGTGTGTTCTTATACTAAAACTACAAACCATTACTAGAGTCATTGCATGTGTGTTCTTTTCCACAAACCACACATGGATCCACCAGTGGTCATTGCATGCGTGTTCTTTCCACAAACCACATATGGATCAACCAGAGTCATTGCATGTGTATTCTTTCCACAAACCACACATGGATCAACCACTAGAGTCATTGCATGTGTGTTATTTCCACAGACCACACATGGATCAACCACTAGAGTCATTGCATGTGTGTTCTTATACTAAAACCACAAACCAGTACTAGAGTCATTGTATGTGTGCTCTTATCAACAAACCACACATGGATCCACCAGTGGTCATTGCATGTGTGTTCTTTCCACAAACCACATATGGATCAACCAGAGTCATTGCATGTGTGTTCTTTCCACAAACCACACATGGATCAACCACTAGAGTCATTGCATGTTTGTTCTTATACTAAAACGACAAACCAGCACTAGAGTCATTGCATGTGTGTTCTTTTCCATAAACCACACATGGATCCACCACTAGAGTCATTGCATGTGTTCTTTCCACAAACCACATATGGATCAACCAGAGTCATTGCATGTGTGTTCTTTGCACAAACTACACATGTCGACCCACCAGTGGTCATTGCATGTGTGTTATTTCCACAAACCACACATGGATCAACCACTAGAGTCATTGTATGTGTGTTCTTTCCACAAACCACATATGGATCAACCACTAGAGTCATTGCATGTGTGTTCTTATACTAAAACCAACACTAGAGTCATTGCATGTGTGTTCTTTTCACAAACCACACATGGATCAACGACTAGAGTCATTGCATGTGTGTTATTTCCACAAACAAACATGGATCAACCACTAGAGTCATTGCATGTGTGTTGTTTCCACAAACCACATATGTATCAACCACTAGAATCATTGCATGTGTGTTCTTATACTAAAACCAACACTAGAGTCATTGCATGTGTGTTCTTTTCACAAACCACAAATGGATCAACCACTAGAGTCATTGCATGTGTGTTATTTCCACAAACCACACATGGATCAACCACTAGAGTCATTGCATGTGTGTTCTTATACTAAAACCACAAACCAGTACTAGAGTCATTGTATGTGTGCTCTTATCAACAAAGCACACATGGATCCACAAGTGGTCATTGCATGTGTGTTCTTTCCACAAACCACATATGGATCAACCAGAGTCTTTGCATGTGTGTTCTTTCCACAAACCACACATGGATCAACCACTAGAGTCATTGCATGTTTGTTCTTATACTAAAACCACAAACCAGCACTAGAGTCATTGCATGTGCCTTCTTTTCCATAAACCACACATGGAGCCACCACTAGAGTCATTGTATGTGTGTTCTTTCCACAAACCAAATATGGATCAACCAGAGTCATTGCATGTGTGTTCTTTCCACAAACCACATATGTCGACCCTCCAGTGGTCATTGCATGTCTGTTATTTCCACAAACCACACATGGATCAACCACTAGAGTCATTGTATGTGTGTTCTTTCCACAAACCACATATGGATCAACCACTAGAGTCATTGCATGTGTGTTCTTATACTAAAACCAACTCTAGAGTCATTGCATGTGTGTTCTTTTCACAAACCACACATGGATCAACCACTAGAGTCATTGCATGTGTGTTATTTCCACAAACAAACATGGATCAACCACTAGAGTCATTGCATGTGTGTTGTTTCCACAAACCACATATGTATCAACCACTAGAATCATTGCATGTGTGTTCTTATACTAAAACCAACACTAGAGTCATTGCATGTGTGTTCTTTTCACAAACCACACATGGATCAACCACTAGAGTCATTGCTTGTGTGTTATTTCCACAAACAAACATGGATCAACCACTAGAGTCATTGCATGTGTGTTCTTGTACTAAAACCAACATGGATCCACCAGTGGTCATTGCATGTGTCTTCTTTCCACAAACCACACATGGATCAACCACTAGAGTCATTGCATGTGTGTTCTTATACTAAAACCAACACTAGAGTCATTGCATGTGTGTTTTTTTCACAAACCACACATGGATTAACTAGAGTCGTTGCTTTGTGTTATTTCCACAAACCACACATGGATCAACCACTAGAGTCATTGCATGTGTGTTATTTCCACAAACCAGACATGGATCAACCACTAGAGTCATTGCATGTGTGTTATTATACTAAAACCAACATGGATCCATTTGAGTCATTTCATGCTTGTTCTTATACTAAAACTAGCACTGCCCCCAATGGATCCACCGTTAGACCGAGTCTTCTAGAAGGCACGCCATAACACAGTTGTTCTACTTGATGATGGTTACATACCGTTCGATTGGGGCGCTTGGACGATTGGGATGGTCTTCGCGAGAGCGATCCTCGAGTAGGCTGTTTTGCGGCATGATTGGCCACGTTTGCTCTAGACAAACTGGCATGTTGCCAGTGTTACGACTCACGAGTTCAGTGGGCCATATCCCAATGTCACGTCCCTGTTACTTCTCTTCCTCCCCGTACTTCTCTTCCTTCCCCTCGAAGCCACTTTCCCCACTTCGCTTCCATCCTGCTGTAGCCGCAAGCCGACGATATCCGCCAATTCTCCGGTCGCTACCTTCATGGTAAGAAATCATTTTACAAGCTTTTGAACTTATCCTACACATTCCTGCTATTCGCCAATCTAACTGCTGATCTTTTTTTCGATTTCTCGACGAACTTCAGTTGTGGCAGATGTGGGAGCCCAAGAATTTGGAGATCCTTGCGCGCAACTTCGTAGTGGCGTTCCCGCTCGTGTGCTCCCACCCAGGATGCTTTCGCCGTTACTTCTACCGCGAGCTCCCGCTCCACGAGCTCGCGTGCCCGCACGGCGTGTGCGCCTGCACGGAGCCGGGCTGCAACTACACCGTCCCGCCGGCAGAGCTCGTCGTCCACCTTGCATATGGGCACTTGATCGAAGTGATTAGGATCTCGTACGGGCAAGCCCAACTTCTCCAAGAGTAGGTGCCGTTCACTGACTCAGCACGCCGCCTACTAATTTTCCAGGGGGGACGACTCTGTTTTCGTCCTGACCATCACCGCCGGTGTTCCGGGAACCAGAGCCGGGCCCACCGTCGTGGGTGCCGTATGCGTCAGGTCGGTCTCATGCACCTGGCCCATATACACAATGCGCATGTGGGCGAACGCCCAGCCGCCGTCATCGGATAGCATTCTTGTGCTGTGTTGGGGGGATACCCCCGGGTAGGGTCACGCCGGGATATAAAGGCCGAATTAGCCGAGGTTCGGCAAGGCCAAAGCGGATGCTGGCCGGGTCACCTCAAGGCAGGCCGAATCATGGGGTAACCCGGACCAGGGGGCGTTCGCCTAACTAAGTCTCAACCGACTTAAGCAGTAAGTCGGAAATGCATGTTTAACTTGTATGCAGGAACAGGTGTGGCCGGATCAACTATGATCCGGGGCACATCTAGCTTCTAGGAGAAGGAAGGAATCTCGCTGGTCAAAAGAAGCCCCGGTACGCACTGCCTGAGCGAAGCAGACAAGGGCAGGACCACCGAGGCGTGGCCGACAAGGGTGACGATGCCCATGTCGGCTGACGCGGGCGCCGCAGAGGCTCACGTAGCCTCTGCATGTGTGACGCGAGGGAAAAGTAACCCGGTCGGCTTACTAATTTGGGAGATGGCATATTCTTAGGAATATGCCTCCACGTATGCCCTAAGTGGAGACCTAGCCCCCCCTATATAAGAAGGGCTAGGGCTCCTGTAGAGGGGGGGGGGGCGAATTTTCTAATTTGGCTAGGGTTTTAAGTGTGATCTGTGAGCGAGAGTAAGAGAGCTCCTTCTTCCTCCTCTCGCCAATACAGCTCTAGGAGCACTTGTAACCTTGGAGGCAAAGCAAATATAAACTTCTGTGTGGAGAATCACTTCACTATCCCTCCCTGGATTCCCCTAGCGTGTATTAGTCCCCACCTTTAGCCTATCCATGGCATCTGCCGTGACACCACCACGACAGTTGGCGCCCACCGTGGGGCTAGCAGCGCTAGCAGGGGTGAAGATCCGGACGGGAAACTTCATCGCCACCGGCGAACGCAAAGTCTCCAGGCTCGTTCAGTGCTTTGGAGCGCTGGACTTCGTCAGCGACAATGCTGGCTGCTTCGGCACGCACCCATTTCCGCGCAACGGCCTCTTCGTCAAGCTGGGTGCACACAAGGTCTATGTTGCTATGGATGTATCATGCGTTCATCCGCGGCACGTCGTCGAGGCAGGGTAGCCACCCCTTAGCGTGGTTCACGGGGCGTGTATCACTCGCTCCCCGGACCGTGCTGAAGTGATGATGATCGTCGGTGCAAAGCTTAGCAAGGATCCGGCACCAGATCCGGAGGTAACACCTAAGGCACCAAGGAAAGGTAGAGGACCTCCATTAGAGAGGCCTGAGAATGTACTGAGAGAAGCTATGGATAGCTTGGCAAACCCGGTAGCAGCAGTGGTAGATCCGGCTCAGGCATAGGCCGAGATAGAGGAAACTAGGCAGAAAATTCTAGAGGGAGCGAAAAAGATTGTTGCGGCTCAGCAGTCGTTGAACATGACGCTGCGTGAGTATGCAAAGGCAAATAAAGTAGATGCTATAAAAGTGAAGGGGAAAAATCTCATGAGTGAAATGAACAAAGAAGGTGATATTCGGATTGAAGAGTCAGAAAACCGTTTGTCCGTGGGGCTGCCAAGTGCACCCGTGAAAACCTCGAGCAGCGGATGCAACGACGACCTAGAGGGTCTGACGGGTGAAGCCCGTCAGAGACAGCAAGATCGAGTCAATGAGTTGGTTCGGATCGCGAACAGGCAAAATGAGGAACTGCTCTGGGCAAACCCGGAGAGAGCTGGGGCCTCCAAGATCGTTCATTAGGCGATGGGTAACCCGGAGAAATCCGCTGGAGCCGCATCGTCTCCTCATGGTGGTCCAAGGAGAGAGGAGGTAGTAACCTCGGCCAGGAGAAACAAGCAGATTGTTACATATGACCCGACAAGGGCAGGAAAGGCAAAAGAGGTACAAAGAAACGACGATCCACGGAGTGTAAGCCGAGGTGAAGCTGGCCGAGGTAATCGTGACCAAGGCAATGCCGGTCAAGGAAACGCTGTTAACGGCAATGCCGGACAACACAACTCTACAGGACAACCGCAACAGCGGAATATACCAAGGAAAGAGCAGAGTGCCGGCCGAGGTATGCAACAGAGAGATGTGCCACGAGAGCAAGACCGGTACAACAATGGAGATTCGGAAATGATAAATGCAGGATACCCAAGGCCGGACTATCATGTGATAGGGTCGAGATTGGGAAGAAGGGATTTGATGCCGGATGATGCCAGGTTGAAACTGGATCGACTGTATAGGTCGGAGCAGATTGAAAGTCAAGGTCCTCCGGGTCCTGCGTGTTTTGGACCCCGGATCATGAAAGAGCCACCGGTACCTAACTGCCAGTTACCCAGAGGCACGAAGACGTATGACGGCAGCACTAAGCCGGGGGATTGGTTGATAAATTATGCCACGGCTGTGAAAATTGCTACAGGTAACTTGCGATGGGCTATGAGATACGTACCCCAGATGTTGGAGGGGCCAGCAAGGGTATGGTTGAACAATTTGCCGCCCGGAAGTATTAACTGCTGGATCGATTTTGAGGAAATGTTCATCAGCAATTTCTCGAGTACGTATCAGAGGCCAAATAGGCCACAGACCCTAGCTATGTGCAAGCAAAGACCGAATGAGACGGATCGGGAGTTTTTAACCCGGTGGTGTACCATGAGAAACTCATGTGAGGGCGTGATAGAATCACAGGCCATAGCGTGGTTTGCACAGGGATGCAGATATGCAAGCGAACTGTGGCAAAAGTTGCAAAGGAAGATGCCCACCACGTTGGCAGAGATGATCCAGATTGCTGATTCGTATGCTCTGGGAGATCCGACTCAACCTAGGCTTGTGTCAAACGAGTCAAACGATGAGTATTACTAGAGAGATGGAGCCGGATCATCCCGGAGGAATGACTACAGAGGAAAAAGAAGAGATGATAGACCGGACCATCGATACGGTTCGCAAGAAGTTGCAGCTGTGAATCAAGATCATCCCGGAGAAGGGGGCAGTCAACACCAGAAAACTAGAGGGCAATGGACTCCGAGAAGCGATGGCAAGAAAACTTGGACGCCAGATGATGAGGGTTTAACTCGTCAATGCCCATTGTTATGGACTTGGGTTTTGGAGAAGGAGGGAGCGCTGGAGACATCTATCGGCTAGCAAACAAGCACACAGGGGACAAAGGATTTACCTGTGTTCAGCCTCGAGAGGTCCCTACTCCTGCTTGTCTCGCCGTGGAATTATTGAGGGAGTCGAAGTTACAATGGTGCGCAGATGAAATCTGCAAAGGTTGTGGAAACTAGGGTTGTGTGTGTCCTCACGCCCCTCCTAGCCTTTATATAGATGGGCTAGGTCTCGGGTAGCAGGTCGAGTCAGTTACAAGTTAGGGTTTTTCCCTTCAAACTTTCTATCTTTAGCTTCTTCTTGTCCTTCAAGCAATCGAGAGTCCATAGGTTACTCGAGTCCCTCCATCCGGGCCTTGGTGACACCGTGGGCCTGTATGTATTTGGACTGTATATACCAAGCTCGAGTACCTGTAGGGTATACCCATGTCAGTAGCCCCCGAGTGCCCAGTGGAATCGCAGATTCGACTGGGGACTTTTGAAGCCTTCGAGTGCCCAAATGAGTACATTTCGATTGCTTTTATTTGCGTCATAGGGATTGTTGATATACGTGCCTGATATAACTGAAGTATCGGTATCAGTTAACCACCTTAGGGTGAAACAACGCAATCTACTCAAATTCGAGTCCCCGGACTCGAATCCGGAAAAGTCGTGTAATTCACCTGTATGCGGAGGTCTTAGTGAGTTGAATTCTAGTTATATGGGTGTGAGCACTTGACGCGTCCGTCAAGGCATGTTCATCGTGCTTGTAGGCACGGATATGTTTCTGGTAGTACGCAGTTAAATGCATTGCCAGGCCTTATTCAGGTCTTACCTTCACGCCGTAGGCGCGGCATCCGAATTTTATCATCGCGGAGACGATTCGGGTAACCCAGGAGACGCAGTCTCTTTGCAGGGAAAAATTATGAGGCGGTGTCGCCATGAGTTTCGAGTGTGGATGTTATCAACACACAGTTTTAGTACAAATAATCATAGGGTGCACGACCAGCGCTCCCTATGGCAGTAGCCCCCGAGTGCCTGGTTGAGTCGAAAACTCAGGCAGGGACTAAAGAACTTTTGCGACTGATGTCGTCTTTTGCTTACTTGTTTCAGTCGATGACTCAGGCAGGTACTAAAACACTTTTGCGACTGCTGTCGTCTTTTGCCTGCTTGTTTCAGTCGATGACTTAGGCAGGTACTAAAACAATTTTGCGACTGCTGTCGTCTTTTGCCTGCTTGTTTCCGGTGCTCCCTATGGGAGTAACCCATGTCCATAGTCGAAATGTGTTTCGAGTGGTTGGGTTTGCTTTTGTGATTGTCCATGTTCCCGCAACAAGAAAAAGAAAAGTCGTAGGGTGCGCGGTCAGCACTCCCTATGGGAGTAGCCCCCGAGTGCTTGGTGGAGTCGAAGACTCCAGCAAGGACTAAAATAGTCGAAGTTCTTCACTTCATAGCCTTGATGACGTCAGTGCTGACGCTTGTATGACCTTATTTGCCCGCGTGAGCGATTTTGACGGGACGTGACGAGCGGTGGGCCCTACTTTCTGACTGTGATTTGACTGGGCGTGCGTAATCTTATTTTTAACTGTGCCTCCTCGATTTCCGCGCGTAATGGGAGAAGTGGGGGGACGGTTTGCGCTTCCTCTTCTCCACGTGTCCTACATGATGCGTGCCACGCTGTAGCATCCCAATTGTCTAACAATTGTAATGCTACTAGCCTAGTCTATATATATGCTACCTCCTACATATAATTGTTGCATCATAATTATATCATGGTCATGTCATCATGCCACCTTGCATTTGAGCATCATATAAAACCTTTCCATTTGGTTCTTCTCTCATATGCATTATTAATTGTATTTGCCTCTTGATATATTGTAGTTGGTTCTTGATATATTGTTTAATGCCCAAGTTGAGTTGGGGGCATGTCTTTTATTAACTCCACCACCTTTCTTGTCACCACCCCATAGTTCCACCATCCGACTACATGTGAGCTTTGCATCTTATTTTGTTTTCATCTCTAGCTCATATGGGTTGGGATGGATCCACTTCTACTCCACATGCTCTCATATATGCACCATATTGTTTCCACATTATTGGTTTATGAGAGCCACATGGCCACCTTCGCATGCCTTGTGGGTGGAACTTTTCTCTAGCTCCATATGGGTTGTTTTCGAGGTTTATGCTCAGGTTGGGATATTATTGGGCTTACTAAATATCTAGTGGAACATACACACTAGCATGTCCCAATTTTATTCAAATATGGTCATCCCCTTCTACTCCACATGGAGCTTTCCTTTAATTCCTTTGCTTGGCCTTTACTCCACATTTTAATGCCATGTTATTTTATTTTATTTTGTTTTCACAAGATTAAAACATGGCATTAAATACTTGCATGGGCCATGCAACCATCACCACCATTTGTTCTCCTTTGGTTTTATTTGATTTTTGAGTGGATCATCTTCTCATCTCTCGCTTTCTCTCAATCCTTTCTACCTTGCTTTGCTTTCTTGCCTTGTGCCATCAAACCTCATCCACCTCACTTGTGTAGTGCCATGCATGATCTTGTAAGATCATCCCCATGACCATCTCCCTACCCTTCATGCTTGCTCATGCTCATGTGGATTACACCCATCTCTCTCTCCTCTTTCCTCATTAAAACCCTAAGCCACCCTCACTTCCTCTCTCGGCCAGCAAGGGGCCCCACCTCCTCTCTCCACTCCCTACACCAGCCCTAACCTACCCCAGGCCGAAGCCCTACCCCTAACCAAAACCCTAACCCGAGCCTACTCCATCCTACCCTAGCTCTCTCTCTCTCTAGCTCTATCCCGCCCACAACAGCCCACCCTGCACCCAGCTGCTCCTCACCGTCCCCACCTGGTAGCCCCTGCCCTGCCCTAGCCCTCACGACAAGCACGTGAGAGGAGGTGGAGAAAAGGTGGCCGAGACCACCTTTTTCCTCTACCCGTGCCCACATGCCACCTCCTCCCTCTCTCTCGCTTGTCCTCATCCCACACGGCTCCTCTGCCTCTCCCAGATCCGCCCAGCGCCCTGCCCCTCCTCCCCTTCTTCTGCACCGACGCCCACCCTCTCTCGCCGGCCACCGCCAGATCCGACGCCGCTTCCTTGTTCCGGCGTTCAAGGTTGACGTGGAGGTGGACGAGAAGACCGAGGAGGACCCTCTGTCGCTTCTGCACCCGCCAGCGAGGAGGAGAAGCACCAGGCTCGCTAGTACCTGCGCCATCCCGATGAAACCTAATTAATTCGGCGGCGCACCACGCCGACGGCGATTGCGCCTCTGCCCGAACCACCACCGGCAGCCATGTAAGCCAAGATTTCTCCCAGACATCCTCGCCGTTGCCGTCGCGTTGCTTTCGTCCCGCCGCGTCTGCCGAGCGCCTCGGGCGCCGCCAGATGTTGGTGTTCCAGACGGCGAACGCGCCGCATAGAGCCTTACCTAGCCGCGTTACCCTCTCCTGTCAACTACCCCGCCCTACCGCTCTGGTCACCGCCGCCTAGCGCGAGCTCCAGGTCCCCAGTTCGAGTCCTCGATCCGTGTCGCACGCAGATCTGCCGCTAGACAGCGGAGAAGAGAAATAGTACCGTGTCCCCCTTTTTGCAGAAAACTCCCCCTTTTGTTTTTTGCTCAACCCGCAGTCCACCGAGCCCACCAGCCAGCCTCTGTGGGAATTTTTACAAAGAGCACCCCGTAGATTTCTTAACCCGCGGTCCGGTACACCCCCTCCTGTCAGCCACGGCTTAATCACCCACTGTCACGTGGGCCCGTGGCTATCGGACCCACCTGTCAACCTCAGTGGCTAGGTAGAGCCGCGGTAGAAAAGAGTTTTGCTGCAGTGCCCGCTAGTCAGCTGGCCCACCTGTCAAGGATCGGGTGGGTCTGTCTGAGTACGAAATGGTTTCTGCTTGCTATTTAATTAGAACCTTTTTCAAAATTGTTTAAATTCAAATTCAAATATGTTTTTAAATAACTTTTGAAATATAATTCCAAATAATACATATGATATATGTTTTGAATCAGAAAAATGTGAGAATTTCAAATATGCCATTCAAAATATTATTTGAGCACTTTAAAATTTCGAGGTAATTAAAATTACAATAAAATGCCTTTTTCTTAATTAATTAATAACTTTAGTTTTATAATTCTGAATTAGACAAATAATATGTCTAAATCGATCAGCGCGACGAGCCCGTTCTATCTATGCATTCCATGTTCTGAATTGCAGCATGCATCATATAAATATAAAGGTTACAACAACTTATATGAGAGCAAACCGGGCTAAAAACTTAATGGAATGCTTTAATCTTGTACCCCACACCTCACCCATGCCATGCTACATTATTGCCATGCAAATTGTGCATCATTCATCATGGCATAATTGTTTGCTTGTCGCATTTTAATTCATATGCTTGTGCACTCTATTTATGTTGGCCCTTGTTTGTTTGGTTCTTCTTCGAATAGACGCTGAGCAAGGGATATATCAGGAATCCCAGGAGCACTACCCAGATCCGTCCCTCCCTTCGACTGAGCTGCCAGGCAAGCACTACCACATGCTTGCATACATATAGTACCTATTGCCTCTCTCTTATTCTTGCATCATTGAGTCGCGATTGCATTAAACTGAATCCCAAGTACTGCATAGCCTTTACTTTTAAACCCCACCGAAGCTTGTTCCTCCATCCCATGAGCCATTACTACAGGAGTTGTTTGAGCCATGCTGGTCGTAGAACAGCATGTGTAGGGTATGTGAGTGTCTGATGGATAACGAGGTACCTAAACAACTTAACCTGGGTAGTAATGGGATAACTAATGAAAGTGGCACCGGTGAGCAATACCTGCTATTTGGTTCTTCATGCTCACTTGTGTCCCGTAGGACCCCGAGTACTTGATTCCTGTTCCTTGACTATTCGCACTATCCACATTCGGGAGGCCTTATGGACCCCCCCCTGAGCCAGAGCTTGATTCATTCTTATTTCTTGGGGCCACAAAGTAGTTTGGGGCTTTATTACTATCCTGTACTTATGCCATGCTTTCCGCTTATTTAAGATTGTGCGAGGAGCACTGCTTTATTTTGGATGCGGAGTGTTTTCGCGGTATCGACAAGCCTAGTCACACTTTTGGGTTCCCAATCGTTTACCACCGACGCAAACCTTGGGTCCGTCTCGAGGCCAACTTCGCGGGTAGCTTAATGGGGTGGCCCCTCAAACATTTGAATCCTATGATCGCTTTGTCGTGAATGCCTCGTTGGGTTTTGATTTGGTTTTTCCGAGGTTGATCGAGTGTGTGTTGCTATTTGTGCACCCCTGCAGGGTAAATCTTTCTGAAAGCCGTGTCCGTGGTTATGGACGACTTGGAGCACAGTTTCTCGATCATAGACAAGTATAACTAAAGTACCGCTTTTAATTTGACTAAGTACCTGACTAGTAAATATTGCAACACTCATGGAATGGTTAATAAAACTGCCAACGGATGGGGGGTTGTTCGTCCGCTTCCTCGTTGGTAAGCGAGGAGGAGGATGGATCTGTTAATATTACTGTTATAACTATTGTTCTTAATTAACGGACATCTGTCTATCTTTGGTTAGGCGGATGGTTAGCGAGTATCTACAGAATTCTTAGGTGTTATCTTTTGCTGCAATTGCGTCACCCCAGGTTGTGTCCCCTTTAGAGGTATAAAGACTTGCTGAGTACCCCTAGGGTCTCACATGATAAATTGTTTGATTCAGATGAACAGGTATACTCGCAAGATGGATACTGGGTGGAGGAGACGGACGATGTTGGCAATGATCACTCGGTGTAGAGATTCCGGGAACGGGGATCCGTGAGATCTGTGGGCGGGATGTGTTTATTTATGGGGCATCTTATGACGATTTGCTTCTTATCCGTACTCGGATCTTGTTTTCCGCTTCCGCCTGATACTCTGATGTTTGATGTATGAGGAGATATCCTAAACTATTATATCTATCTAGGATATTTGGATCTTGCCGTATGGCGTTGCAATATTTCTATTTCTTTTAGATGGAATGGCTCTGAGGATTGTTGTATGTGGCTTGCATACATACTCATTTGTGTATGTAGTTGATCCATTCGCCTGCCGATTACGCCGCTCGTTCTTGTCCCGATGTTTGGAAATGGTTAGGACGGCCGAAAGGTCTACCTGTGAGTGGCATTTGGCCCCATCATACTATTTTAACCATTTCCGCTCATGCAGGCTTGTAACTAAGAGCGTAATTCACCGAGGTAGTTACACACGCGTCCAATAGGGTTTTTGTCAGCCGTTGGATTGCATCTCCCAGGGTTAAGTAGCAATGCTACGGCGGTAATTTCCCATCTGTGCTCTTTCTTCCTTGCTGCCATCGCCATTGTCGTTTGCTTTTCTGCTTTCCTCTGCGCCCATCTTCTCCACGACGCTGGACCAGCGCCGTTCGTTCCCAAGCTATTTTCTTCGCTCTCATCGCCGCCGCGCAATGGGGAAGAAGAAGGGAGGCGCTGCTGCTGATTCCGCGGCCACCCTCGCTGCAGCAAAGAAGAAGGGAGGCTCCGCTGCTGCGGCCACTAGTGTCGCCGCCACCGGGAAGAAGAAGGTCGCGGGCACCCGCGTGACTAATGGCGCATGGTGCCCCTCCATCATCAAGGCATTGGATCTCCGTCTTCTTCGCCAAGACGGAGTGATTTCTGCAGCAGTCGCCGATTCGCGCATCCCCAGCGGTGAGACCGTTCCTGTGCCTCCCGTTGGTTATCGAGTGATGTTTCTTGCATTCATCATTCGCGGTCTTTCCTTGCCTCTTCACCCCTTTCTTCGGGGTCTTCTGTGTTTCTATGGGCTCCAGCTCCATCAGCTGTCCCCAAATTCTCTCCTCCACATCACTTGTTTCATCACTCTCTGCGAGTGCTGGCTCGGAATCGAGCCGCACTTTGGTCTTTTTAAACGCATCTTTAAATTGAAGCGTCAGTCCGCATCTGGCTCTTTAGTTTATGATGTAGGTGGTTGCGGAATCCATGTTGACCCATCCGCCACCTACTTTGATATCAAGCTCACCAAGTCCGTCCAGGGATGGAGGGACAAATGGTTCTATGTGCGCGACCAGAAGGCCAAGGACGAGCATTTTGGACTCGCGCCCTTCGATCCCGCGACTCCCTGCAAGAATATGCGTTCTTGGAAGAACGTGATCATGCCTTCCGAACTCGTGGAGACAGACGTGTTATATCAGCGCGTCTGCGACCTCGAGAGTCGCATAGGCGCAGAAGAGGGAGGCTGCGCCCTTGTCAGGACTTGGCTACATCGTCGCGTCCAGCCTCTCTAGGCCAGGGTCCATCCCATGTTCCAATGGGGTGGCGCTAATGATCCCACTCGCGTCTCCCGATGGCATGTCCGCGAGTGAGGTAGATAAGAGGGTGCGACTGGTCACGAAGTATACCCTCAAGGATGTGCTTCCGAACGAGCCAGTCGTTCCTCCTTTCGATGCTTCGAATCCTCCTCCTGAGGTATGGTTGTGCTACGTAGTAGCTTATTTTCTCGATTGCGTCTTCTGTTGCTTATCTGTTTTACTTTTTGTATGCAGGAGTGGGCGGTATCGCCTTGCATGCCTCCTCTCCCTGAGGGGATTATTCCTCGTGAAGCTTTGGAAGAGGACGAGTCTGAGTCGACTGTCCCTTCCGATGTGGAAGAGGAATCCCCCGAGTCTGAAAGTCTGGATACTCGCAAGCGTTCGCGTAGCGGGGATTCCGACGCGTCGACTCCTTCAACTCTAGGAGGCATGACTGTTGGCACGGAGTCGCCAATTCCCGCCGTTCCTGTGAGGGCTGTTGCACCGTCTTCTCGCAAGAAGATGCGATTGCCCAAGGAGTCTTCGTCGGAGTCGGCGGAGGCCACGTTTGATCTTGACAAATTTGACTGGTAATTTTGCTAGTGCATTCATTCTTCTCTTGTTTTCTTCTTGTTGGCTTTTCCCTGGAGTTTGCCCGTTCTAAGTGCGGATCTTGTCTTGCAGTCAAGAGGCGTCGTCATCTTCTGGCGACGTCGAATTTTTGAAAGAATCAGGAGTCGCGACCTCAAGGGCCAAGGTAGAGGTCGAGCGCGCTCCTTCTCCTCCGGCGGCGGCCCACTCCGGGCATAATTCTTCGAGCTCTCCTCGCGGAGGGGAGCATCGAATAGTTGCTCGGATGACGGCTCATCAGACTTCTTCGGAGTTGCTAGAGGACCATGTATGTATATTTTTCTTTCTTTTGTAATTTGGCAATCAATGCTTTTTGTTGCCTTCTCTGATTCCTTGTTTTGTGCAACAGATCCTTGTAAAGGAGGCCGCGCAAGTGGCGGAGCAAGTGATGGCGATGGGTCGCCAGCATGCAATGCTGGAGACGCGTCATCGCGTTGTCGAAAGTGAGTGTTCTACACTTATTCTTTTCGTCCTCTCTCTTTTTGGTATACTCGACTGATGGTCAATTTTGACTGCCATGTAGCTGTGCATAACGCCTTGCTGCGCAACGTTGCCACCTTGGAGAAGACATTAGTCGCAGCTGTGAAGGGGCGCGACGAGGCAATCGCGGCTCGTGATGACGCCCAGAAGCGCGAAGAAAATTTGCGTGCCTCCTTTGCGGCCAGGGAAAAATTGCTCGAAGAGCAACTCATCTCAGTCGCCAAGGCTCTCTCAGGTACCCTTGCTGGTAAATATTTTATTGATGTTCTTCTCTGGATCTGGATTGCCGATGGCACTAGGAGTTTAATCCATGTATGTGTTGTCTGTGTAGATGCTGGCGACTTGAGTTCTGATCCGCAGGCCCTGCGTCGCGATGATGCTCTGGCGGGCGCGGCGTCTGCAGTCGAGGACCGAAGCGCCGCCATCCAAGATACATTGTCCAAGGCCAAGACCACCCTTAGTCGCCTCCGGGAGGAGCTGATGCCGAAGGCGGAGCTGGTCGACAATGTGGAAGAGCTGGTGGAGTCGCTTGTTGGGGGTGTGCCTGCCACGTACAAGAACTCCCTCCGCGCAGCTGGCGCGACCATGTCGCTTGCCATGGTGCAAGATCACAGAGTCAAAGTGGATCCCTCGGCGGTGTCGAAGACGATGCCTGTTGGCGCGGATGGTCAGCAGGTAGTATTCGCTTCCTTTGCGACTGCCTGTGCCAAATATGTCCATTCCTTGATAAACACTGTTGCCAAGTATTCGGAGGAGCTCAATCACGCAAAGAAGGCAGCGAAAACTTCGTCCTCAGGGGCCAGCGGAAAGTCAGTGACATCTGATACTGCCACGGACTTGATGAAGCCCCCGAGGTCATCGAAGTCGAAGAAGCCAGCTGCTCCGTAGTTAGTTTCTTTGTAATAGCTAATGCACTTGCTCTTTTGATTGGAGAACATGCCTGTTGGCGAATGTGTTTGTAGATACTTTTATTGATCTTGAATGCCTTCTGTTACTTTTGACTTTTGAGTTGGTCGCCTTATTTGCCTCTGGCTTGATTTTTGGTAGGGTACATCGAGTGGTCCTGTGGGGGGAACCCTGGACTCGCCATCTCTTGAGGATACAGTGGCACCACCATGCTCCAGGGTAGAGGAGCTGTCCTTGCTTTCGCGACTTCGTGATCGTGTTAAGCAACTGGAGCGTGAATTGCCCGTGATCCGCGGTAGCGCGGACGTGTGGAAGTCAAAGGCTGAAAAAGCCACCGCCCGCGAGCAATATCTGCTTGGCGAGGTGACACAGCTGGGCGACCAGTTTAAGTGTTAGTTTGCTCATCCTCGTCTTTTCCTTTGTAGTTAATCGCAATAGTACGTTGTACTCATGCTGTTGATGTTGCTTCGTGTAGTTGTTAGCGCACGCCATCCGCAGGAGGAGAGGCATAGGATTGCCATCCGCCTTCATGATCTCACCTAGGAGCAACTTCAGGAGAGTGGATACTTCTGGGTAGATCATGATCATGCGACTGCGTTTGCGACCCTGCAGGATCGCGCCTCACGAGTGCTGCTCTTTCTGAAGAAGTCGCAGTCGTGTTTGAAGAACATCTGCCGGGCGATGTTCCCGCTGGATGATACTCCATCAAGCCTGCTGGCCCTTCTGACGAAATTTCAAGATATGTCCGCGGTTTGCGAGTGCGTGAGGCAGCAGCTGGTAGCTGGTGCCAAGGTTGCGCTCTCCGTGGTGCGTTTGCACAGGCCTGACGTGGATATCGCCGCCATTGCATCTGGACCACCGGTGCCACCAGCAGGATCTTCCTGGAACATGGTGCCGTACTATCAAGCGGTAGATCGTCCAGCCGAGGAAATCGTCGACTTCTTCGAGGAATAGACTAATGTTCTTCTGTTGCAAGGGTAGCCAAATATGTATCCTGCATATAAGTGTACTGGTGTTGTAAAGCTCATATATATTTGTAGATAATTTATTGTTGAATGTATATAAATAGCTTTATAAGCGTGGGGTGCGTTGCACTTATGCGAGTCCTTTTCGTTAGTCTGGCCATCTTTGTATCTTTCCCTTGTCAACCTGTCAGGTGCGTGGCAGTTGGGTTGTATTTGTGTTAAGGGGTTCGATTGATGTGCCAGCTACTCAGGATGTCGCGTTTTTGTTCGAAGAACATATGTGTATAGGGTGGCGTAGCCCCCCGAGTATGAAAGTTGACAAAAGAAAAGAGAGCACGGAGTTTTGGGGCACTTAGCTTTTATTAATTCAGAGAACAATATGTAGTACAATGTGCGGCTAAGTAGCCTTGGCTGAATAGCCTTATTTGCGATGCAAAAATGAAGAAGAAACGACTAAGGGTAGAAGCGTCGCAGTTGTGCGACGTTCCAAGGGTTGGAGTATGCGACTCCTGTCTCTAAATCTTGAAGGCGATAGGCGCCACCTGGGATTACTTCTGTAATCACGTACGGTCCTTCCCAAGGGGACTCGAGCTTGAGATGCCCCTGCTGCTTCAGTCGCAGGACCAGGTCACCTTCGACGAAGGATCTTGGGTGAAGCCTTCTGCTATGGTAGTTGCAAGAGGTTACCTGGTAGATCGTAGATCTTTCTGCGGCGATTTCTCTTGCTTCGTCAAGGAGGTCGACGAGTCTTGAGTCGAGGATGACTCCTTCTCGCTGTGGCGAATCGGCGTGGTGCTCAGGTACCTCGGCGGGTAATACCGCCTCTGCTCCATGTACCATAAAGAATGGTGTGTAGCCGGTGGCGCTGTTTGGAGTTGTACGCAGGCTCCAGAGTACGGATTGCAGTTCGTTTGGCCAGCATCCCTCGGCTTGTTCGAGTGGCCGGAGGAGTCGCTTCTTCATGCCGCTGCAGACGAGCCCGTTTGCCTTTTCCACCTGACCGTTGGTGTGCGGGTGTGCGACTGAGGCATAGCTGATGTTGATCCCCAGGTTCTCGCAGAAATCTTGGAACTCCTTTGATGTAAAGTTCATTCCATCGGTGATGATGCTGTGTGGCACGCCGAAGCGGTAGACGATGGACTCGAAGAACTTAACTGCGATGTGCCCTGATTGCTTGGTCACTGGCATGGCCTCGATCCACTTGGTGAACTTGTCAACTACGACCAAGAGGTAGACGTAGCCTCCTTGCGAGGACCTTGAAAGTTTGCCAACCATGTCGAGTCCCCACTGGGCGAAGGGCCAGGCCAATGGAATAGGCCGTAGTTCTGCGCCTGGTGCGTGTGGCTTGTCCGCGAATCGCTGACAGGCGTTGCACTTTTGGACTATATCCTTGGCGTCGCGCATGGCCGTGGGCCAGTAAAATCCAGCTCGTAGAGCTTTGGCGGCAAGCGGCGGCGTGGTGCCCGCAGGTCCCTTCATGGATGTCGAGGAGGACTGCTCTTCCATCGGCTAGGGAGACGCATCGCTGTAACACGCCTGTGATGCTGCGTTTATACAGTTCGCCGTTGATAACGACGAATGCCTTGGAGCGTCGTGCGATGTGTCGTGCATCTGTCGGGTCGTCCGGTAGGCGCTTGCTGAGGAGGTACGTAATGTACGGCTGCGTCCAGGATTGTTCGATCATCATGACGCTCATTGGTCCCTCGAGTCCTGTGTTGAGCTCCAAATCATCGATTGTTGTTGGCTCATTGGGTGGCGTAGCCCCCGAGTCCATTGCTGCGCTTGTTTTCTTCTCTATGGTCTTTGGCTTGATGGAGCGTTCGCATATGCGCTCGAGAAATACCTCAGGTGGTATGGGTGCGCAGGTGGAGCCTATGTTGGCGAGTGCGTCCGCCTCCTCATTTCTTTCACGACCTATGTGTCGCAATTCGCAACCATTGAAGTCTCCTTCAAGTGTGTCGTAGAGGTCGCGGTATGCAATCATGTTGTCGTTCGTCGTCGCTTTTCGTGCATTATTGCCAGTTGACGACCAGTTTGGAGTCGCCATATATGATTAGCCTCTTTGCGCCGCAGGCTTTTGCCATCCTCATCCCGTGTAACAGGGCCTCATATTTAGCCTCGTTGTTTGAGGCTGTGAACTGCATTCTCAGGACGTATTTCAGCTTGTCCCCTTGAGGCGATGTCAGTATGACACCTGCTCCTGCTCCATCTTTCCTCTTGGACCCATCGAAGTGCATTGTCCAGAGGTAGGACATGTCTGGCTTGTCCGGGAGTTGGTTTTCCATCCAATGTACGAGGAAGTCCGGGAGAACTTGTGATTGCGCCGCGCTTTTCGTATGTGATGTCTCTTGGAGACAGCTCTATTCCCCAAAGCGCGACTCGCCCTGTGGCGTCAGGGTTATTGAGGATGTGTCCCAATGGGGCATCGTTGACTACCACGATTGGGTATTCTTGGAAGTAATGGCGCAGTCGCCGGGCGGTCATAAAGACATCGTACGCCAGCTTCTGGTAGTGCGGGTACCGCTGTTTTGTTGACGTGAGGACCTCGCTGAGGTAGTATACCGGGCGTTGTACGCCATGAACCTTGTTTTCCTCGGCCCGTTCGACAACGAGAACTGTGCTAACCACTTGGTTGGTGGCGGCGATGTACAACAGTAGTGGTTCCCTTTCTCGTGGGGTTACCAGTACTGGCGAGGTGGATAGCAGGCGCTTGAGGTCTTCGAATGCTTCTTGCGCTTCGTTGGTCCACTTGAATTTGTCAGCTTTGAGGAGGAGCTGATAGAAGGGCAGCGCCTTTTCTCCCATTCGACTGATAAATATGTTCTTTGGCTTCACCATGGCCAGTATGGCCTTTATCTTTTTCGGGTTTGCCTCAATCCCTCTTGCGGAGATGAGATACCCAGGCAGTTGTCCAGAGGGTACGCCGAAGGCGCATTTGTCCAGATTGAGCTTTATCCCGTAGCGATCGAGATTGGCAAAGGTTTCACGCAAGTCGTCGATTAGAGAGGCTTCTTCCTTGGTCTTGATTACTATGTCGTCGACATAGACTTGGATGTTGCGACCAAGTTGCTCCTTGAGGCAGGCCTGCATGCACCGCTGGTACGTGGCTCCTGCGTTTTTTTAGCCCGAAGGGCACTGTGTTATGTGAGAACACGCCAAGGCGTTATGTACGATCTTCTCCTGGTCTTCCTCCTTCATTAGAATTTGGTTATAGCCTGAGTAGGCGTCGAGGAAGCAGAGGCGCTCGCATCCAGCGGTGGAGTCGATGATTTGATCGATCCGTGGTAGCGGGAAGTGGTCTTTCGGGCAATGCTTGTTTAGAGAAGTGAAGTCCACGCACATCCGCAGGATATCCGTGTCCTTTTTTGGCACCAACACCATATTGGCGAGCCAAGTGCTTTCCTCGATCTCGCGTATGGATTTGGCCTCGAGGAGTCTGTTGATCTCCATTCCATCGCTTGGCGTGGCTCGAACGATCGCCTGATTGTTTGCTTGACTGGCCTTGCGTCGGGGTTGACGTTGAGTGCGTGCTCGGCGAATTCCCTAGGAACTCCTGGCATGTCCGCAGGACACCAGGTGAAAATTTCCCAGTGCTCACAGAGGAATTCGACGAGCGCGAGTTCCTATGCGGGACTCAAGTTGTTGGCGATGAGGGCCGTTTTAGCGGGATCCGATGGATGGACCTGCACCTTCTTTGTGTGCACAGATGAGTCGAAGGATAGGTCAGGTGAGCTTGGCCTTCTTAGAGGGGGCGGACTGTTGTCTGTCGTTTCCTTCAATCGCGCGAGTTCCTCCTGCATGCCAAAGGACTGGGAGATTCTGTTGAATTCCCTGTCGCAACTGTCAGATCGCTCAAAACTCCCGTTGATCGTGATGACGCCGTTGGGACGTGGCATTTTCATCTGCAGGTAGGCGTAGTAGGGTACTGCCATGAACCTAGCGAACGTGACGCGCCCGAGGATGCAGTGGTATTGTGAGGGCCAGTCGACAACTTCAAAGTCGATGCGCTCGCGCCGAAAGTTCTTCGGCATGCCGAATATGACGTCGAGGTTGATTTTGCCCAGGGGGTATACGCCTTTTCCTAGGACGATGTCGTGGAACATTGTGTCCGATGCCTCCAAGCAGGTTAGAGGGATCCTCATTGCTCGCAAGGTACTCGCGAATATGAGGTTGATACCGCTTCCGCCATCCATGAAGACGCGACTCATGTCGAAGCCTCCAATTTGTGCCTCGAGTACAAGGGGGCAATGACCTAGGCGAGGTACTTGAGGCGGGTGGTCGCGCTTGTCAAAGGTAATGCATGATTCACTACCACTAAGGTACTCAGTGGTGGATGGTGGCGAGTGCGTGGCCAAATTGACTTGGCGAGTGATGGCCTTCTGTACCCTATTGGAGGGGCGTCCCTTTTGGATCATCATGGTACCCATGGCCCGTGGGTATGGTTCGCCTCCGTGATGCTGGTCCGGTGCAGCTCCGTTCGGGGGTGGCCCAGGTGGTGGTGGTGGTGCGCCATGTGCCCGCTGCGCTGAGCGGTCCGTAGCCTCTTTTCGCATTACGGTTCATCCGAACCAATCCCTCATGTAGCTTGAGGAACTCGCGGCAGTCCTTGAGGAGGTGGCTGGACTTTCTCTTGCCATCATGCTTGTCGATGTAGAAGTCTACCGTGCATGGCCCGAACAGTTTGTTCTCGATGGAGGTCACGGGTGCTTCATCGCGAGTGCGGTGTTGCCACACTTGCGTGGTTTTCCCGGAGTCGCGGTATCCGCCGCTGCGGTATCCGCTATTGCGGTTGTCGTCGCGTCTATCGACGTAGCTGGCTGCGACCATGTTGACGTCATCGCGATTGTCGTAGACGCGCATGCGACGCTTGCTCCGGCGGTCGCGTCTTCGTTCGAGTTCTGCCTCCTCGTCAGAGTGAACGCGGTTCTTCACCGAATCTTCTCCATCAGCCCACCAATTCGGGATCTCCATCAGGTGGTCGATGGTTTGGGTCTTCGAGCGTCCTAGCTCCTCCCTGAGTTCCATGCGGCGGACACCACCGTTGAATGCATCAATCGCGCGGTCTTCCGAGATGTGCTCCACAGAGTTCTTGATGATGGACCACCTTTGGATGTAAGAGCGCAGCGATTCGCCAGATTTTTGCTGGCAGCATCTCAGTTCTTCAATTGAAGCGGGGCGTTTGTACGTGCCCTTAAAGTTGCACACGAAGCTGTAGACCAGCTCATCCCAGCTGCGAATGGATCCGCGTGGGAGGTTATTGAGCCATGCCCGGGAGGCACCCTGCAGCTGTAGCTGCAAGCATTGCATGGCAGTACTTCGACTGCCTCCGTGCAGTCTGACGGAGGAGATGTGATCCTCTAGCCAGATCTTGGGGTCCTGCAGACCATCAAATTTCGGGTTCTCCGATGGGAGTTTGAACCCTTTAGGCATTCGCTTTTGCCTGATGGACCTGCTGAAGCATCTGGCGCCACAGAGCTCCCCGTCTTCTTCTTCCGAATCAGTCGACCGAGCACGTCGTGCCCTTGACTTGTCGATCTTGCGCTACGTGAGTTCATCGCGCGCATCGTAGTCGCGATCGTGTCGTCGTGAGCGGCGGTGCCGAGACAGGTCGTGACTGTCATCGCTTGACGAGGGCGAGGAGTAGCGTTTTGCTAACGCTTTGCCCTTTTTTGGGTCTGGTACTGGTTCTTTGTCGGGGGCGCCCTCGATTAGCCCCAGGCCCGCGATCGTAGATCGGTGCATGGCCGTTCAGGGATCTCCAGCCGGTGGCTGGTTATTGAGAAGGTACATGGTGGCTGGCATCGCTGGCTGTGGCGTCCTGGGAACCACGTTGCCTCTCGTGTCGACTGTCATAGAGCCGAAGTCGAGGATTTTCGTGGCGTCTATGCGTTCTTGTTCGGTAAGGTGAGCCATCCGCGATTGCCTCTTCCTGGCGAGATGCTCGTTGCCCCTTGAGGAGGATCCTCCGTAGGAGGAGAGCCCAGCGCGACGAAGGCTTGACTCGTCCGCCGCCTTTTTACGCACCTCGAGTTGCGTGATTGTTTGTTTCTGGCGCTTGAATTCCTCTTTTAAGAGCCAGCGATAACCCATCAGTAGTTCCTGAGGGGACCCGAGGGGTAGAGGTGCACCTCGTAGGGCTTCGCGGCAGCGTTCCCACTCTTGCTCGTTGAGCCTGATCACGACGCGTTCGCCGGTTTGCTCGTTGATTATGCTGGGGTGTTCGACTGCTCCTCCATTGCCGTTGTTGCCACCGTTGGCAGCGTTTGGCGGGTCGGTGCCGTTGCCGGTGTTGCCACCATTACCGCGGTTGGCGGAGGTGTCGCCCGCGTTGATGATGGCGCACATGAAGTGGTTTGGGAAGCTGCTGCTTCCACAACTTTCAGATCCGGAATCGTAGGTTCCATCTGACCAACTTGGAAACGGAAGCTCCCAATCGCCAGGCTAATTCCGTCGCCAACGGAGTCGAAGGCCGGGCGAGTAGCCGGCGTGTGGACGGTGAAGTCGAAGGCGCCGAAAAGCTGGCGAATCTCTGCTGTTGCAGAGTTGTAGATCGCGTTTGATGGGGCCGAAGAAGCCGCAACATCAGCACTCCCAGTTCCCACAGACGGCGCCAATTGACGAGGGTTTAACTCGTTAATGCCCATTGTTATGGACTTGGGTTTTGGAGAAGGAGGGAGCGCTGGAGACATCTATCGGCTAGCAAACAAGCACACAGGGGACAAAGGATTTACCCAGGTTCAGGCCTCGTAGAGGTCCCTACTCCTGCTTGTCTGCTCGTGGAATTATCGAGGGAGTCGAAAGTTACAACGGTGCGCAGATGAAATCTGTCAAAGGTTGTGGAAACTAGGGTTGCATGTGTCCTCCTCGCCGCCCCCTCCTAGCCTTTAAATAGATGGGCTAGGTCTCGGGTAGCAGGTCGAGTCGGTTACAAGTTAGGGTTTTCCCCTTCAAACTTTCTATCTTTAGCTTCTTCTTGTCCTTCAAGCAATCGAGAATCCGTAGGTTACTCGAGTCCCTCCATCCGGGCCTTGGCGACACCGTGGGCCTGTATGTATTTGGACCGTATATACCAAGATCGAGTACCTGTAGGGTATACCCATGTCACCAGAGCAAAAGAAACAGTGGCAAGAAAGGAAGGACCATCCGAGGTACACCTATGAGTCGATGTTGGGTCAACCGTGTAAGTTTCACACGCCAAATCCGAGTAACCCAGCGGGTCATACAACGAGGCAGTGTGAGTGGATGTGCAAGATTGAACAAGGTGGTTCGGGGAATGCTCAGGCACCCCAGAATGATCAACCTCGGTAGGAGTTACCCCGGCAGCAATTGCTCTCTGGAGCGAACACGCAACAGCTAATGTTGCCTCCCCCTCCGCCGACGTATGACAACAATGAGAGAAGGGATGCAGTGCATCAGGTGGAAAATCAGCACCAGCCAGATCAGAGGTACCCTGGAAATGAGGGGAGGAATGAGTACAGAGAGCATCATCAGAGTTACTGTGTATTTACCACCGAGGAAACATATAGGAAAAGCTTGCAGCGCCGACATATGGAGGTCAATGCGGTAATGCCAGCAGTGACGAGGTACATGCCTTGGTCGGACCAGGAAATCACCTGGAACATCAAAGATCACCCCAAGCTTATGCCGAGTCCTGGTTCGTATGCGTTAGTGCTGGACCCGACATTCATTGGGCCCAGCATTAATGTAAGGTTCTCAAAGGTACTGATCGACAATGGCAGCAGTATTAACATCATGTATGTAGACACAATGCGCAAGTTGGGTATCTCGGAAAACATGTTGCAGGCCACGAGGACAACTTTCCATGGCATTGTGCCCAGCATTTCTTGTGAGCCAATAGGCAAGGTCCGGATTGACGTATTGTTCGGCACGAGAGATAACTGCCGAACTGAGAATCTGGAGTTTGAGGTGGTGAACTTGGAAAGTGCGTATCACGCGTTACTCGGAAGACCAGCATTGAACAAGTTCATGGCAAGCTGCCACATCAGTTATCTGAAGATGAAGTTGCCCGGGCCAAATGGAGTGATTACCATAGCTGGAGATTTCCGACGTTCCATTGAGTGTGCCTCAGCCGGGTCTAACCTAGCCGAGTCACTCGTGATTGTGCAGGAGAAAAGAAAAATCCAAGAGGTGGCGGCATTAGCTCAGTCCGCGCAGCAGTATATGCCGGTGTTAAGTAACCCGCATGGTAGCGTTTCATTCCAAGCCGCAAAGGATACTAAGAAAGTGCCTGTTGATGATATGTTCCCAGAGCGCACTGTAACAATTGGTGCCAGGTTGAATGATAAATAGGAAAGCGAGCTCGTCAGCTTCCTCCGTGAGAATCGGGACATTTTTGCTTGGTCTACACAGGACTTGCAAGGTGTTCCGAGGGAGCTGGCCGAGCACTCTTTGAACGTGAGACCCGGAGCAAGGCCGGTGAAGAAACCTCTCCACCGCTTCGCCGAGGATAGGAGCAAAGTCATTGGAGACGAGATAGCTCGGTTGCTAGCAGCAGGATTTATCATGGAAGTACTCTATCCGGATTGGCTCTCTAATCCGGTGCTGGTGGAGAAGAAGAAGGATGATCCAAACGTGGCAGTGGTTTGGCGTATGTGTATCGATTACACGAACCTAAACAAGGCGTGTCCAAAAGATCCATTTCCACTGCCGAGGATAGATCAGGTCATAGACTCAACCGCGGGATGTGAACTGCTGTCATTCATTGATGCATATTCTGGTTTCCACCAGATACCTCTGAATCCAGATGATCAAATAAAGACTGCGTTTATTACCCCGTATGGGGCTTATTTCTATCGCACCATGCCGTTTGGTTTACGTAATGCAGGTGCAACGTACCAAAGATATGCAAAAATGTCTGCACGACCAAATAGGTCAAAATGTACAAGTGTATGTGGATGATGTGGTTATCAAGACCAAGGAAAACAAAATGCTCCTTGACGACATCAGGCAGACATTCGCGAACTTAAGAAGGTTCCGAATGAAGCTTAACCCGGAAAAATGTACCTTCGGTGTCCCGGTTGGAAAATTACTCGGATTTCTCGTCTCCAGCCGAGCTATCGAAGTTAATCCAACTAAGATTCGGGCCATTAAACGAATGGAGCTGCCGAAGTGTCTTAACGATGTCCAGAAGTTCACTAGGTGCCTAGCATCGTTGAGTCGGTTTGTATGTCGGTTGGGAGAAAAGGCATTGCCTCTCTACCAACTCATGAAAAAGTCGGATAAGTTCGTTTGGATGCCACAGGCCGATGAAGCCTTTGCCCACTTAAAAAAGATGTTAGCCACTGCACCAGTGTTATCCTCTCCACTATCAAAGGAGCCAATGTTGCTCTACATAGCCGCAACCAACCGAGTTGTAAGTGCAGTGATTGTAGTAGAGCGCGACGAAGAGGGTAAGTCGGTGCAGAGGCCAGTGTATTACTTGAGCTAGGTGTTATCCGCCTCAAAGAAGAACTACCCGCACTATCAAAAGGTGGCATATGGTGTTTATATGGCAGCTAAGAAGTTAAAGTATTACTTTGAGGAGCACCCCATCAAAGTAATATGTGCAACTCCCATATCTGAGATAATGAGTAACAAGGATGCAAGTGGTCGAATCGCGAAATGGGCAATCGAACTAGCTCCTTATGCGCCACAATATGACAGAAGAGAAGCAATCAAGTCTTAGGCTGTGGCAGACTTTTTTGTGGATTGGGCCGAGGTACAATACGAACCACCGCAACCAGATCCGAACTACTGGAGGATGCACTTTGACGGGTCAAAAACAAAAACCGGGCTAGGCGCCGGAGTTGTGCTTACCTCGCCAAAGAAGGACCAGCTGAAATATGTGCTGCAAATCCATTTCGCGGCATCGAACAATGTCGCAGAGTATGAAGCACTTGTGCATGGGCTCAAGGTAGCAAAAGAGATTGGTATACGTCGGATCATATGCTTTGGTGACTCGGATTTGGTGGTAAAGCAAGTGATATGGGTATGCCCAATAGGCACTCAACTACAACGTACCTTGTGTGGCTCGACGGAAGGCCCACTCGACGAATTGCCAAGGTCCATGACGCCTATGACGGTTTGAGTGGTATGAAGCACATATGGACACGGACTCCCAAACGCACAAGACAAGGAAAGCTCAAGACTAAAGTTCTAATCTAACTTGTAACCAACTCATATTGGTACCTGAGACCTAGCCTCCCCATATATAAAGGCTAGGAGGGTCCAACGAGGAGGACACGACCTAAGACACCAATAGGCAATCTCTCTCAATCGCGACTCCCACAATAGACAATAGTCTAGACACCACAATAGACAATAGATAGATCTACGATCTCCCATACGCCAGATCTAATCTGCGCGACACCGCCCTCGGCGACATTGTAATCCTTCGGATCATCATCAATCAAGAGCAGACAAGCAGGAGTAGGGTCCTCTACGAGGCCTAAACCTGGGTAAACCGTGCGTCCCTATGTGCTTGTTTGCTAGCCGATCGAGACTTCCAGCGCTCACTCCTTCTCCAAAACCCAAGTCCATAACAATGGGCATTGATGAGTTAAACCCTCGTCAGCAAGTATCAGGATTGTGGGATGCCCTTGATCCAAACATGGCACTGTACAAATTTCATGTACAGAAGATATCTGGTTACTTTGAGGGGTGTGAATTTCACCATGTACCCCGGGTGGAAAATGAGGCTGCCGACATGCTGTCGAAGCTCGGATCAACCCGACAAGCAATTCCACCAGGTATAGCATTGGAACACCTCAGAAAACCATCTATCAGGCCGTCCCTAGGAACCAACTTGATCTATGTCCCGGAAGATACAGAATCCGGAGCTGAGCCCATGGACATTGACATGGGAGGTGGTGCGTGAAACCCGGGGACTGCATCAGCAAACCCGGGGACTGCCTCAGCGAACCCGGGGACTATCTCGCAGGACCCGGGGACTGCTCAGCATGATCCTGTTGAAGTTATGCCGGTGGATCAGATGGAAATTGATGAGGATGTGTTCCCTGTACGAGCAATACCAGCTTGGGCACTGCCTATATTTCAATTCCTGAAAGATGGAACGTTACCCACGGAGGAGGTGTTATCTAGGCAAACTCAGAGGAGAGCAAAGGCATACACAATTATCGATTCCGACCTGTACAAACGGAGTGTGACCAATGTCCTCCAGTGATGCGTTGACCCGGAAGAAGGGCTTGACATCCTCCGAGATATACACCAAGGAGAGTGCGGGCATCATGCCTCATCCCGAGCCTTGGTGGCAAAAGCGTTCTGGTATGGATTCTACTGGCCAGGTGCCTTAGAACAAGTAGAAGATCTAGTGACAAATGCAATGGTTGTCAGAGGTACGCTACCAAGACACATATGCCAATGTCGGAACTCAAGACCATACCAATTACGTGGACATTTTCCGTATGGTGCTTGGATATGGTTGGCCCGTTCAAACCAGCAAGGGGAAACATGACTCACATTTTGGTCATGGTGGACAAGTTTACGAAGTGGATCGAAGTAAAGCCTATAAGGAAATGTGATGGGGCTACGGCCATAACGTTTCTCAAGGATATAATGTTGAGGTACGGTTATCCACAAAGTATCATAACTGATAATGGAACAAATTTTGCGGAAGAATCATTTACGCGCTTCTGCCGGGACAAGAAGATCCGACTCGACGTAGCCTCGGTAGCCCACCCCGCATCGAACGGACAAGTGGAAAGATCCAACGGATTAGTATTATCTGGGATAAAACCTTGGCTCATTGAGCCACTTCAAAGATCAGCGGGGTGCTGGATATAAGAACTACCAGCGGTACTGTGGAGTTTAAGAACAACTCCGAATCGATCAACAGGCTATACGCCGTTTTTTCTGGTATATGGGGCAGAAGCTGTATTACCAGCCGACATAGAGCATGATTCGCCTAGGGTCGCCCAATACACAGAAGCAGAAGTGCAAGAAGCCCGGCAAAATGATGTTGATCTGCTGGAAGAAGCGAGAGAACTGGCATTGTCTAGATCCGCCATATATCAGCAAAATCTCCGACGCTATCATAGCCAGAAAGTAAGCCCCCGAGTCTTTCGGGAAGGCGATCTGGCGCTCCGGTTGATACAGCATACTGCCGGCATGCATAAATTATCCCCTCCATGGGAAGGGCCGTTCATCGTGAGCAAAGCATTGCACAATGACTCTTATTATCTTATAGATGCAAAGCCATAGGAAAAGAACAAGGCGGACAGGTCCGGCGAGGAATCTAAGCGCCCATGGAATGTAGCTCTACTTCGTCCTTTCTACACTTAGCAGAGAAGTGTATGTATCCGAGTCTTCTCATATGTCGGTATGTATGCCGGCAATGAGCTTATGAATGAAATATTGGCACCTCGAGCAGTAACTTGGGGACTGCCTTAATAATATTTGTTGTTTTTTATTATTTATTCTTACGTCAGCTGGAGTAAGTTGTTCTACTTAACTCGGATTAGTAGTGTGTGAGCACCAAAAACCCAACTCTCCGACTTGCTGCTGTCCAACAAGAATTGGCTTCATGGCAAGCAAGAGAACAAGTTTGGAATTGCGTAGCACATGAAAAACGACTAAGGAAAAGAACTTAATCGAGCCGACGTTTGTTTTTCAGACTAACCTCGTATTTACTTTCAAACTATTATGCTAAATTATTTTGAGCTAAGCCTAAAAGTTTCTAAGTATTGTTAAAACAATTTTTGAAGCTCGGTTTCGTAAGTCGTAAAACCGAATCAAGGTAGACACGAACCAAGCCAGAAGATTGGATGAACAAGAAAATGAAACTCGGGGACTACACCCAAGTTAATCCGGCATACAAACTTAGTAGCAAAATATTACATAAGTACGGGACACATTTCCACCCGGCATACCGGGGATCTGATAAGTTTTCAAGTGTTTTTACTTAAGGAGCAGCAGGAGGAGGAAGTTCGGCGTCATTTTCGCCTTTTTCGATATCCGAGGCATCGTCCTCTCCATCCTCGTCTGAACCATCTTCAACATTCTCGACCTCTTCGTCGCCAGCGGCTTCCAGGAAGCTCGGACCCTCAGTCCATTCGTGAATGGGAGCATATTCAATGAGGCTATGGGCGCAAGCCTGGCGCCGAGCTACCCATTCCGGGTCATTGGTCCACTTGGATCCGGTGCACAGGTGTGTCAAGAGGCTGAGATCGATCTTATGATACCACGTGAGTACGTGGTGAAGAACGGTCTCAGCTGCAGCACGTCCAGCGGACTCCCTCCAAAGGTCGAGCTAGGTCTCGATCTCCGTCAGCTTTTCAGCAAGAAGTGCGATTCTCTTCGGAGCGCCCTCGCCAGGCCAGAACGTGTTGAAGACTCGGACTGAAACGTCGAGGAGATCCTTGCCGTAGTTCTTGATGATTTCCACGCAAGATGACAGGCTGACCAATAGGTCCTCCATGTCAAAGGGAATGCTCTCACCGTCAGGAGCGACGGGAGTACCCCTCTCTCGGCGGAAATTGGCAACAACAGCGCTCGCAATGGGAGTACCCTCTAGAAATTAGCCTGAAAACAAGGCAAAGGAAGAAGCTGAAGAAAATACATATGAAGTAACCCGGAGAAGTATGTCGGATAAGGGAAAGGAACTTACGTGAAATGTGGCTGTGGATCTGGGTCAATTCATTGATGCAATTATCGCGTCTTTGGCGGAGCTGCACCAGTTCAGCGTTCGCCGACTCAAGTTTGACGTCGGCCTCCTGGAGAAGTTCGCGGTCCTTAGCAATTTGGAAGTTGAGGCGCTCGCTCTCTTCGGTGTAGTCCTGGCCAGCCTTTTCAAGCTCGGTTTGGTGCTGCGCCTTCATCTTCTTCATTTCTACCTTTAGCTTGGCAATCTCGTCGTTCTTGGTTCGGGGGAGGGCAAGCTCATTGTCTTTCTTTTTGAGCTTGGCCTGATGCTGCCCTGCTTGTTCGAGAAAATGCAGCATCATGTCAGGCACGGGCACACTATCTTCAAGAGATGCTGAAATAGCGTGTTGACCCGGCAGAGCCGAGGTATGAATGTTTGCCGAGCCAAGAAGAAAAGAAGATGGAAAGCAAAGCAGGGTTGGACAAAAAGGACTTACCCTTGATCTGCTCCAGGTTCTTTCGCATAATCTTGTTCTCAGCCTCCACCCCAGCTGCGGAAACCAAATAATGAGATTAGTTCGGTAGAGGAAGATGAAGGAAAACGGAGAAGCGCCAAGGGAGAAACTTACCCCTTTTCTCATGCTCAGCGAGATGTGCATTGTGCTTTGCGAGCAGCACCTTGTGGGTATCCAGAAGACGCTGGAACTCAGCACTCCGGCGGTTGGTGGTCACCTGAAAAGAATACAAAAATTTGGCTTAAGCCTTGTGCATATTCGAAGTGTACAAGATCCAGGCCAAGTGGAACTTAACCCGGCTCTAGGTGTGTGCATATTTGAAGTGTGCAAGATCCGGGCCAAGTGGAACTTAACCCGGCTCTAGGTGTGTGCATATTCGAAGTGTGCAAGATTCAGGCCAAGTGGAACTTAACCCGGCTCTAGGTCTGTGCATATTTGAAGTGTGCAAGATCCGGGGCAAGTGGAACTTAACCCGGCTCTAGGTGTGTGCATATTCGAAGTGTACAAGATTCGGGCCAAGTGGAACTTAACCTGGCTCTAGGTGTGGGCATATTCGAAGTGTACAAGATCCGGGCCAAGTGGAACTTAACCCGACTCTAGGTGTGTGCATATTCGAAGTGTACAAGATCCGGGCCAAGTGGAACTTAACCCGGCTCTAGGTGTGTGCATATTCGAAGTGTACAAGATTCGGGCCAAGTGGAACTTAACCCGGCTCTAGGTGTGTGCATATTTGAAGTGTGCAAGATCCGGGCCAAGTGGAACTTAACCCGGCTCTAAGTGTGTGCATATTTGAAGTTGTCAGGGAGCTACGTTAGTTTTCTAAGGAGCGTCCGGCCGAGTAACAAGTTACTCCCCCGGAGGCTCGGGGACTAATGGTTATGTCGCTAGTGCATGCTAAGGAAAAGGTGAAGTAACGTACCTCCATCATCCGACCCGCGAGGTTAATCGCCTTAGAGGCTGTGTTCATCTGGGCAGCGAATTCGGCGGGACCGAACTTCTCCAGGAGATCGTCGTTATAGACGAACTCCGCCTTGTTCCAGTTATTCATAAACTCGATCAAGGTCGGAGGATATCGCTCACCGCTGAGCATGTGGGGCGCCACCAAGCCCCTCGCATGTGCCTCTCTCCTCTCAACCTGAGCAAGGGCCGGACTGGTGTGCAGAACAAGTTGCTGCGCACTAGTTGGCTCGGTAGCGTCGCCTTGGTGCTGGAGCCTTACAGGCAAGCATGGGCGTGAGGGTGCCTTATCCGAGACCAGTGGGCGCTGCCACAGTGACGTCAGGGGCTTTCTTTCCTTTGGCTTGCTGAGAGGAGGAAGTGGTTGCGGCAGATTTCCCCTTAGGAGCTGCTTGGGTACTTCCTCGCCGAGACTGAGAAGACTCGGACGAGGCGGAGGAGCTTGGCGCTGGTGCCGGAATTGGTGCCGGTGCTGGTGCTGGTGTCGGTGCTGGTATAGAGGTAGTCTCAGTAGCTGCTGGTTGCGGTGGAGCCGAAGTGGTGGATGCCGCTGCCTCGGCTGGGTCCGTCTCCCCCGCTCCGGGGTTGCCCCCCTCTTGACGAGGTGGGTTGGAACCTGGAGCAGCCGCAGAACCCTCTGGAATAGGGCTCAGCGGGCGTGACTCGTCGTCATGAGGGGGAGAAGGGCTAGGTCGGAGCGGTGAAGAGATGCTAGATCCACTCCGGGGAACATCCTCCGCACCACTGCCAAACCAAACAATGTCAGAAGAGAGACTAAAACAATGCAAGGAAGAATAAGTTGCAGAGGGAAAAGAGGCTTACGCATCCGAGGTTAGGGGCTCCTTGGGTTTCCGAGCCCTTCATGCTGGGGCCTTGCCTGCAGGCTTGGAAGCAGTTTTGTCTTCGGACTTCTTTCGCCTTTTGGAGGGCTGAGAAGGTCCGGAGGAGGAATTTGATGCAGCTCCACGCCTCTTCGTTGGCGCTGCCAGAACAGGTTCACCTGTGGCAAGGGGAGGGTCCTCGTGGATCTGCCCATCGGGGTTAGCTGATGCCGGAAAGGCAAAAGAAAGGGGGACAGCATCAACAGGTTCAATCACCTCGATATCTGAGTCACCTTCATCATCGGGCCAATCTCTAATAGAAGAGGGTTTACCGGTGGGTCGCTTCGTAGCGTCGGTCATCGGGAGGAACATCTCCTGGTCCGGCTCTTCCTTGTCCGGGGTCTCCCGGTCGGGCGCCCATTTAAGGGTCGGATCGGTGCCGTCCTCAAGGGTCTGCTGAAGGAATAGCTGAGGAAAAGAATGAACAACAGAGTCAAAAGTGGAACAATGACCGACATATAATTAACCCGGAGTAAATTTGCGCCACGAAGCTTACCAAGGGAGGAAGCCTATCCCGGCAGAAATGCTCAATTCCCCACGTCCATTCAGAGGAGAAGTCCTTGTGGGTGGTGAAGAGAGCCTTGACCCGGCGATAGATCTCCGAGTTGCTCAAGTCAAAGGACGAGGTCCGGTTGGGGTCGTGGCCGAAGCTCATTTGGCACACCTTGTGGGTGCGCCCCTGGAGGGGGGAGATTCGGTTGCGCACGAACGTGATCATAGCATCCTCGTTGCGCAACCCGAGCTTCTTCAGCTCCGCAAACCTCTTGTTGACCTGGTTGGCCAAGGCTGTGGGCTTCTTGGGGACAACATCCCACGACTCCGGGTTAGGTGGACCCGGAGCATAGGGAAGCAGCCGGATCAAGTCTTCAGTGCCCTCGTTCGGACATAAAAGAAAGTTCGGGCCCATCCTTTGCACGAGTCCAGCCTGGTGACTCGAGCAAAAACAGATAGCCTCCGGGGTGAGATGGATGCAGCTCCGAATTGAGTGAGCTGCTTGTCCTCCGGATCGAGTTGAATATTCGGAATGACATTACGACGAAGGCCGAAAAACCGGATCCATAGCTCCTTCGTGGGCCATAATCCGGCGTAGCCCTTGATCGTAGAGGCAAAAGCAGAAAGAGAAGTGATTGCGTTGGCAGGAAGGTGGTGCGGCTGGAGTCCGTATGTGCTTAACCAGTCATGGAAGAAATCGCTGACCGGCAAACCGAACCCCCGTTGGAAGTGCGACAAGAACACAACGTACTCACCCGGATTGGGTGAGGGGGCGAGTTCGGCGGAGGCAAGGCGCGTGATGACGCCGGTGGGGATGCGTCTGGTCCGGTAGAGCCAGTCCAAGTCATCTTGGCAGACCCAGGACCCGGCCCACGCACCACGGTCCGTAGCGGCGGAGTCCTCCTCCATCTCTTGCTCAGCAACGACGAGCTCCTCCTCCCTCATCGGATAATTGCTGCCCTCGCTGGCTCTAGCGGCGGCGGGGGGAAAAGGCCTAGATTGGCAGCGACCCGTGGTGGAGGAGGCGCGTAGCGGTGGCGACGATGTAGAAATATGGGGGAAAGATGCGGCGGCGGCACTGCTGCTTGGGAGCACTGGCGGCGGCGCGGTCATGAGGAAGACGAAGAAGAAGAGCAAAGGGCAGAGGGGCGCAGTAAGGGGAAAAAGCCTAAGTGATGCGCCCCTCCCCTATTTAACCTCTCCCACGAGGAGAAAGTGGGATCGCGTCCTGCGGGCACGCCACACGCAGTGGCCGTGTACCACCCACATCGACCAATCAGCAAGGAGCCACACGGAAGGCCACAGAGTGGAGTTGGTCCCATGACGTGACGCGTTGATGTGGTAAATGAGGAGGCAGGCGTGACGTGACCCGCGCACAATGATGACTGACAATTACTGTGGCGGTTACTATGCTGGCCTTAAAATGAGACAACATAATGATTAGCCTCCACGTGGGTTGGCGTACGAGAGAAGGAAGCAAGACCCGGATAGGACCGTGGTAACCTGGCCAGCAAGTGAAAAGTTGGAATGTGCAGAGGGAAAGTAAAACCATGAGGTCCGAGTTGAAGTGGTAACCCGGCCGGCAAGTGAAAACTTGGAACGTGCAAGGGGAGCGCAAATCCATATAACCCGAGACAAGGAGGTAACTCGGAAATAACATCCAAAGGTCAAACATAATTGAACCTGATGTGGCCTTAGCAGCAGAGACAGCTAAGACCGCACAAGCTTCAGGGACTAATGTTGGGGGGATACCCCCGGGTAGGGTCACGCCGGGGTATAAAGGCCGAGTTAGCCGAGGTTCGGCATGGCCAAAGCGTATGCTGGCCGGGTCACCTCAAGGCAGGCCGAATCACGGGATAACCCGGACCAGGGGAGTTCGCCTAACTAAGTCTCAACCGACTTAAGCAGTAAGTCGGAAATGCATGTTTAACTTGTATGCAGGAACGGGTGTGGCCGGATCAACTATGATCCGGGGCACATCTAGCTTCTAGGAGAAGGAAGGAATCTCGCTGGTCAAAAGAAGCCCCGGTACGCATGGCCTAAGCGAAGCAGACAAGGGCAGGACCACCGAGGCGTGGCCGACAAGGGTCACGATGCCCATGTCGGCTGACGCGGGCGCCGCAGAGGCTCACGTAGCCTCTGCATGTGTGATGCGAGGGAAAAGTAACCCGGTCGGCTTACTACTTTGGGAGATGGCATATTCTTAGGAATATGCCTCCATGTATGCCCTAAGTGGAGACCTAGCCCCCCCCCCCTATATAAGGAGGGCTAGGGCTCCTGTAGAGGGGGGCCGATTTTTCTAATTTGGCTAGGGTTTTAAGTGTGAGCTGTGAGCGAGAGTAAGAGAGCTCCTTCTTCCTCCTCTCGCGAATACAGCTCTAGGAGCACTTGTAACCTTGGAGGCAAAGCAAATATAAACTTCTGTGTTGAGAATCACCTCACTATCCCTCCCTGGATTCCCCTAGCGTGTATTAGTCCCCACCTTCAGCCTATCCATGGCATCTGCCGTGACACCACCACGACATGCTAGCCGAGGCACCGAGCTGCCCGACGCCGCGGGAGGTGGAGTATGTGGACCTAAGGTCGATCCTATGCGTGCCATCTCAGTACCTTGTCGGTGCTGGACTGAACAGGCAGATGCATTTCTACATTTGTATCAAGAAGACAGACAGACAAATGTAGTACTTGTGATGTCGTTACTGTTAGACTTAAGCGATGCTTCTCACGTGCTTAGAGCATACGCGTTGTACGAATGTACCCCAGTTGTAGTTTTCAGTACTCCTTAATACTTCGACAAGTTATTATATTGGTCCAATCAGCTTGCTGTTGTCACATTGCAAAGTCCGCTTTCTCTGGACAGACCGGCAATACCGTGTGCTCCCGCTCCCGCATGTCAGTGTCACGTGTTCCGAGGGCCCACCTGCTAGTGTCCTTGCCCTCGAAGCCACTGTACCAACTTCTCTTCCATCCTGCCACTCCCGTCTGATGGTTGTAATCTGATGATTTTAGTTGGATTGTTTACAAGTAATCTACGTTGATAATGCAACATGCAAATGGCACAGACACAATTTCTAAAGTGGAAGCACTCACCGGCTGCTATTGCACACATTTCTTAATATAGCTCGACAAACACATTACAATAATTCTACTCGCATTAAACACAACCGAAATTGCAACCATCCTAAACAACATCTAAACCCACATCACACAGCTGTCGTCAGAGTCCACCTCGATTGGTGACACCGCCGTGCCCTTCCCGGCGACATCCACTCCCGCCCGTGGCTTGCCCTTCGCCAAGGAGGCAACAATGGCATTCTGCATAGCTTCGTCCCCGTCGCCCTCTACATCGGAATCGACAATGACGAAGGTGACGGGGTTGGCATGGACCGAGCGCCGTCGCGCCTGGAGGCTCCTGCTCGAGCTCGACGCCGCATCAGTCCTTCTACAGGTAGGAGGGGCCGAGCTCGCATACGTAGCGTCATCGCTCCTCTCAAGAAACCATGGCCATTTGATACTGCGATGGTAGGATCTTGGGGTGGATCCGCCACGGCGAGCCCTACTGGAAGCGGTGGAGCAGATGGATCTGCCGGCGCGAGCCATGACAAGTTCCTAGGAGGGAGTAAGATTGTGGGCCAGGCGTGTCTGGTTCCTGAGCAAGACCTCCCAGTGATATGTACACGGGCAAGGTACCAAAAATTTCGTCCAATGCACGCGACAGGGATTTTGAACCACGAAGGCGCGACTTTCTTTTGACAAGTCCACACGCTAGGTCCCCCACCTGTCAGCCGAATGTGGACGGTAGGATTCTGCCCAATTTATTAAGTAGGGATAAATCACGCTTCACCACTACCCTGACATCCAAAGGCTCCTCTTTCTTCTGCCCTCGCTCCCCTCGCTCATGGCTCGCAGCTCGTGCAGTCTGTCTTGGGCGGAATCAGGGTCGGCTCAACGCCGTCAGGCGGGTGCCCCCATCAGGTACCGGAGGGCGCCCTACGATTACTACCTCGATATTTTGTGTTTGTGTGGTGAGAAGATGCCGAGATGGATTTCGTGGACCGACGAAAATACTGCAGGAAAATTCAGCAACTACAGCATCAGAGCGGTAAGTTCCTACTGTAGGTCCAATGGTAACCCGGATCCGGAAAGCATAATGTAATTCTTTTTTTTGTTTCCTTTACTACGCAAGAAGGGAGGGGGACTGGCTGTGACAAGTTTGTGTGGATCGAAAAGCCACTGACAGGTTTTCACAAAGAGCTTGTTCGGGATCTGCATGATGCTGTGTGGGACAAGAAAGAGGAGATTCGTGCGATGGAGCGAGAGATCCGGGAGCTTTGCCAGGTGCAGGGGAGGCAGGGACAGGGAGGTGGTGAGACAGACGGGCTCAAGATTAGGCCAGATAGTGGACACAATTTCCTCATTATCTGGGCATTATCTGTTGCATTTGCAGTTTATGTTGCCATGTCGTTGTCCAGCAGCTGAAATAAGTTGCTGCTTCGTGGAGTGTAGCGGCCAGCTTAAGAAATTGTTTTCCAGCGCAGAAACTTATCATAAGTGTAATGCCAACAGCAGGGATTTATTAAGCGCCTATAAATAAATCATGTCTGTGCCACGAACACCCATCGATTTTGGAGAGGATTTAACCGCTCAGCTATCGCGATTGTTCAGATAGTAGTGGCACAGTCATAGTTTTGGATTCAACTAGTGGCCTCGGCCATATCAAATCCTAAAGTCGCGATACATTTTACTGCTAGTACGAGAGGCAGATTGTTTCGCCCGACAAGTTCCACGCACACAGCTCCAGAGTTTAACCAAACTACATATATAGGTTCAAGTTCAATATATCATTAGGCTGCTACACTGCTAGCCCTCTTTCTCTGCTTGGGTGCCAACTTTCTTCCTCTTTCCTTCATGTACACTGGCTTCTTCATCTCATGCCTTCTTCCTCTTCCTGGGTGCCAATTTTCTTACCTTCACATACCCTGCATCTCTGGGCCGAGGGAAGTCGGGCCAATCAGCACCAGAATCTTGTCCGTCATCATCACTCCACTTGTTTTGGTTTTCTTCCCACAGGAAAATCACTGAGTCGGCTGTCTTGTTTATTACCTTGTGCTTCCTGTAAAAAAAAGTACATGGATTACTACCTTATATCTACAGACTATAAACAATTTTTTGTGTGAATGTACCATCTCATACCTAGGTTTAGGAGCATTAAGGGGACATCCAGCTGCTCTATGGCCTATAAGATGGCAGGTCTTGCATCTGTTTTTTCCCTTCTTTGTAGCACAGAAAACCGAACCCTTCTTCTCGAGAAAATTCTTAAACCTATTCACCTGGGGTCTTCCTCTTCCCCTTTTTGTAACTGGCTGGCAAACATCGAAAGACAGTTGGACTTGAGGCCACTGAGATGGGTCTGTACATGGCTCGACGGATCCAGCGTATGCAGCTCTGAACTTTTCCATAGAGTAGTAGTCTGACAAATACTGATCCAAATGTGGTAGAGTTCTTTTCTTCACCAAGAAGGCCAAGGCGTGGTCGCAAGGTTTACCGGTATGCTGCCACTCTAAGAAGGTGCATTCTCGCAGCTGGATGTTCACAATATCCCTTTTGCCACTCTTGGACATATTGACCACCTCACAGCTTCTGTTGGTTGACAGGAGAATCTTAACATGAGCAAGTCCTCGGCTTCTCTTGTGCAGTTGCTGTACAACTGGCGGTAGCATATGTCCTCTAAGTCTCCTACTGATCTCTCTCCTTATATTTAACAGCTTCATGATCATACCACGTATGATGTCAATCAAGATATGAACAGGACACACTTTTATGTCCTTCACCCAATTATTCCGGCATTCTGCAAGGTTGTTGTTTATGTAATCAACTTTGATGTCAGGGTTGAATTGACTCCTCTTCCATATCTGCGAATGATGGATGGCTAAGTACTCTGGAAGTTCAGGGGCTTCAGCAAAAATCTTGCTCATGAAATAATCACTGCTACTAGGTTTGTAAACTCTAGCAGCAGGAAACATGTAACGAAATACACTGCCTGCATAGTGTGAGTACAAGTTGAGCATCATATGGGCATGGCATTCTCTACCTTCAGCTCGCGGGAACACCTCCTTCACTGCATTCGTCAGCCTTTGCATGCATCCGTGGATATAGCCAATGGATCCATGTGGCCTATTGATCTCTTGAGCTGCCTCATAAACCAGACCTAGTTTTCCTCCGTTTTTGTTTCAAACAGCCTGAATGCCACTAGGAACATCCAGTTGTGACCATCAAGTGTTGTGGCAGATGGCAGGCAGCCTTTCCATTTGCCAGTTAGGACAGTGTTGTCTACACTCAGATACGGCCTACAGCCGCCCTTGAATCCATCGATGCAAGGTTTAAGCGCCATGAAAAATCTTTTGAAATATATTTTACCACCTTCTGATTTGGTGTCAATCTCCACAACACTCCCCGGACACCTAGCTTGTACCTCCGCCTTGAAGTTGTGCAGCATCCTGAAGCTATTGGTCCAATCCCCGTGCAAGACGCCCAGAGCTTTCTCTTTACCTTTCCAAACCGTGTAATACGGAAGGACAATGTTGTATTTAGAACCGAGGCTAGTCTAAATATTCTTCACGGTCTCCTTAGGGTTATCCTTTAGTATGGACATAGATTACATAGCCACCCACTCCGTATCAGCCATTGAGGATTTCAGTTTGCTTCCTGTCGGACACATGTGTGCAGGGCCATTCTGTTCACCTGCAACACAGATTCATTTAAAAGATAAGCGGAGTCGACTAGTTGCTAGAAAGATATCGCACATCAATTGTAGTTATAGAGTGAAAAGAGAGAGAGAGAGAGTTCTAATGGTTTGCTGCATTCATTGCCCCAATACCCTAATTGCAGTCGATGCAGGTAAGGATCTTGATGTGATCTTCCATGGACAATGTACCTCGGCCCGTCCATTCATCCACATTAACTTGCAAACGGCCTCATACCTCTCGGCAGAGTTCTTCAGTCGATAAACGTCGAACTCCCCCTTGATACAAAAATGCCGGAACGACATCCTGAACTCATGCATGCTCCTGAACTCGGTGCCGACCGAAATTATAGGATACTCGTGGTCATGTTTCATTTCTTCTACTTCAACACCCAAATCATCGACTGGAATACCAGCCTCATCGTTAAGTGCCTCGTCTATTTCATCATCACCAGATTCTTGATCCTCTACAGTGCTTGCTTCTTCATCTGATTCAGAATCTTTGCCATCGTCTCTAATGCCTAGTACTGCACACATCATATTGACTCCCATGGGTGGGGCTGCACCATCGTCTCCACCCGGATGGACAGGAACATTGCCCCAGTCCACCTCACCGGCAACTCTGTTTTCTCCAAGACACTCGGTTGGTTGTGCTGCAACCACATGGGGTGGTCTTACGTTTGCACGCATCCTAGGTACTTCAGTGGACAAACAGCAGTCGGGATCAATTTCATCTTGAGTGTACAGAACCCTCTTGCTCTTCCTGTGTACATCCTCCTTCCTGATGTAATCTTTCCTGATGGTATCAGTAGGGCTTTACATCCGCGTTCCATTCCCCATCGAACTAGGCCTTTTGCTGCCGCTCTTGGGTGTGATCTCCTTACTGCCTCCCCTCACGGGTGTTGGCTCCAGGGTGCTGGCATAATTGCCCGACCTCTGCGGCATGTTCTTCTTCGAATTATCCCTTTTGCTGCTACTATTGGGCGTGTTCTCCTTCGTGCTGGCATTATTGCCTAACCCCAGCGGCGTGTTCCGCTCCAAATTAGCCCTTTTGCTGCCACTATTGGGCGTCTTCTCCTTCGTGCTGGCATTATTGCCTGACCTCAGCGGCGTGTTCCGCTCCAAATTAGCCCTTTTGCTGCTACTATTGGGCGTGTTCTCCTTCGTGCTTGCATAATTCCCTGACAGTGGCGTGTTCCGCTCCAAATTAGTGTTTTTTCTGCTCCCACTGGGCGTGGTAGCCTCCGTGCTGGCCATCTTCGCCTCTTTGCTACCACTCCTGGGAGTGTTCACCACCGTGCTAGCCCTCTTAGTGTTTTTGCTGCTACCGTTCGGTGTGGCATTTTGACTGGATCTCAGGGGTGTACTCTGCGGCATGGTGCCTTTTGTCATGCGACTCTTGGGCGTCCTCTTCTCTGGCGTGGTCTCCTTGGTGACGTTCTTCTTCGGGGTGCCCTTTCTGGGGATGCTCTTCCTGCTCCTCTTTATGACGCTCCTCTATAAGACTCTCCTCTATTCAAAGCCACCCTCAGTCGCACCAGCCCCAGTGATGCCATGAATCAGGTCATGCATGCCTTCTAAAAGTCCATCATCTCTATTGTCGAGTTCCAATTACTCTCCAACCGTGAGCACTACCAAGTGGAAGTAAACTTCACCTCTATAATGTTTCCTTGTAAACGATACGACTAAATTCCTGGTATCTTTCACTTAGATAGCCTTTTTGCTCCTGTAACCATAATATAACAAATGTGCTTCCTGGGAGGACCCCCACAACACCTTCACACGTAACGATGCCATCAGGTCAGATAACTCTACCACTTCAGGCGCGTATCTGCCAAGGATTACATCAAACTCGTCATAGAATTTTTCCGTGCCATCATCTAATTTTGCAGTATAATCCACGACGCCGATACGAACGATTACTTTTCCATCATCAGGTTCTTCAGGATAGAAACCTCCGAGAGGTTCTAGAGATGGAGCGGCACCATCAGACCCAACCCCAATGCCACCGCCGCCATCACCAGCGTCATCGTTAGCTGGATCAACCTCGGTGGAAGTACCATGACCAGGAGCAAGGCGAGGGCCCCTTCTAACGGCAACCACAGTAGGATCAGATGCTGCCATGCCACCTCGACGATCAGGAGCAGTTCCCACAACAGAAGTGTTTCGAGTGCTAGCAGAGTCCAGACCATGAGCTGGCTTCAGACCAGCAGCTCGCTGAACCCGAGCACGGGTTCGAGGAGGAGAGAATGGTTCAGTCTTTGCAACAATAGTGGGGCAGCCTCCGGAAGCCTTAGTTTTCTCAACAGCGGCAGGGATTGGGTCAACAGCGTCCAGATCAACAACAACACGAGGACGACCAATACTAGCAGATTCTAGAGCACGGGTTCACACAACTTGAGGACGGTTTCGAGGAGGAGGAGCACACAAGGCGGCGGTCTTGGCAACAACAGCGGGGCAGCCTCCGGATGCCTTAGTTTGCTCAACATCGGCATGGATTGGGTGAGCAGCAGCCGCAGCAACACGGGCACGGGGACGGGGATGACCAGTACCAGCAGATTCCAGAGCAGAGTTTTCCACAACGGCAATACAGGGACTCCTACGAGGAGGTTGCCTGACAGAAGCATGTCGCGGATGAGGAACCACATTTGGTCAACAACAGCAGCGGTTCGAGTTAGACCTCCCTGTCCAATAGTAGCTGGGCGACTCCCAGTAGCAGGAGCTTCCTCATCCACTATGTTACACACCAGCATAACCACATGAAGCCTAACATGTTGTTTCATCAACCCAATTAGCTGACTGTCACACGCTACAGGAACCTTGAAGCCTCGGTCATCAACGAGGCTGAACCGTGCAGTCTGCTCTGGCCTCATTTCAGCAAGTTCACGCACAGCAGCAACCAAACCAGGGATAGTGCATAACTGCACAGGCGCCACTTCCATCTTCAGACTCTGAGCCTCTTTCCACGTGCTCTTCCCATGTGCTAATTTAATGAGGTGGCCACAGATGCTCACCAGAACCGTGTAGCTGGGTTCAGCGGAGATCCTAGTTGACAGAAAATTGGAGACAAAAGATAAGAATTGTTTGTCCGCGTCATGCTAGCAAACAATTCTATGTTCGATATATCTCTGTAATGCCAATATCCAGCTAGCAGTTATAGGTAGTGCGAATAGCAAAGAGAAGAGTAGCTCACCCGAAATTAGCCAGAAGTACTTCTTCCTCGGCAAATGGATCTGCCATCCTCCGCGCTGCTCAGCTCGTCGGCGGTAGAGGCGGGCTAGATCGTCGCAACGGCTGGCACGGCATTCGGCATTAGAGCTCGGTAGCAGCGAGTAGGCGCAACAACTTGGCGCCGGAAGTCAAATGCCTGACGAGGAGAGGGGATTTCGACGCTGCCGGTGCTAGGGTTCATGCGAAAGGAGGGAGGGGGTGGATTTGTTAATTTGGTCAACGCATGATGCTCCTTTAGTATCTCGTTTCGCCTACGTGGTTGCCGCGTTGGCGCTCGCGTCACGGAAATATTACTAACATGAGGGTCCCGACTGTCTACTTCACGGGGCAGTTTCACGGCATGTTTGGATTTGGTAGGGGTGAGACGAGTTTGCATCGAAATGGCCCCTGTCGGTAGTTGGCGGCCCAACTTTTCGAAACGCGGTGATTTCAGGCAACTTAGGTACCGCCATGCGCTGGCCTGCTAATTTTGGTACCGCAGACGAACAAGCCCCTTGTAGGCACAATGATTCGAGACCTCATCTAATTGTCAATTTATCACAAATTAGGAGATTGGGTTGGAATCCAAGGAGAACCGACTAGATATCATGGAATGAATGGGGCACCCCTTCGGTTACCCACGGCTATCCTAGCGGGAATTTCTTTGTCATATTTTAATTAGAAAGTTGGGCTCGTCCACTCGCAACTTTCTTTGATTATAGATGACTTTGATCTTGCTTAAGTAAACACACGACATAGTTATAATGGGCTTAGCTTAGATCTACAAGTGAAAATAGACTATTGTTTTGGCCCAATTCAACTTTCCTATAATAGCACCAGTTATAACAGCTTTCACATAAGTCAAAAGGCACATCTATTTGCTGCAAAAAGGTATAAGGTGCCACAAGTTAGCTCTTACGACATATAAAATCTATTGCTAGTTCTTTAAAACCTCGATTACAAAATTGAGTGATGACTTGAAAGAAAGCAACATCCAGAATAGAAACTTGAAGCATTTTTCTGAAACAATCATAACATTGAAACATCACCTAAACTATGACATTTTATCTTAAAGTGACTCTGGTGACACTCTACTATAGCAGCACCATCTAGACCAACAATATTCCACTTTATAACGCTCATAATTTAAAGTATTTCTAACTAAGCCTCTTTTTATGTAGAAACTATTAAGAAGGCATGGACAAGTGATGGTCACCATAAACTCCGTTTGGGAAAACGAGAGAGAAGATGTTACACAAGTAAATTATAAAATAATAAAAATATACTGCGCATAATTTGTAATATTCCCAACCTATCTTTATGTACAAACTAGAAAAAAGAGATCCATTCTTATAAAAGCTATGGATAAGTCCTAGTCACCATCAACTTCGTTTGAAAAAAAGATGCTAAAGAAAGGAAAAGGAGAAAATAAAGAAAATTGTGGCAACAAAATAGGTTCTCAAGGTGCCTCCCAAAATATTAAGGTAGAACCACGAAAAAAGAGAGTCGTGAGACAACTTTCCAGGATATATGCTTGGTAGAATTTAGGCTACAAAAAGCATGTCGCTCTATACCTCGCTTGTAAATGAGTTAAGCTTGACCTAACTCGACTGTATTGTTCAAATTGGCTCACCGGTAAAGCATGCCACCTAGCCCATGAGAAAATAACCATGCGAGTAACATAGCACAATGGATAGGGACACAAAAGGGTCACACAAGGCAAAACCACAGATAAGTATGTGTTCATTAGTATCACGCCTTACCAAGGCAGCAATGGAAAATTCCCTCTAAAAAGTCTTAAAAGGAAGGTGGCATTCAAAATACCGAGAAAGAAAAGGAGAAAATGTAACAAATGTTTTCATGCTCAAACATGATTTAATCCATATCACCGGAAACAACTATGACCCCGAATAAGATCCCAAGGTCCTTATATAAATATTCATATTCTTTTTATGGGACGTATTCAAGTCTTGTTGTGGAAAGAGTTCCAAAATTTTAAGTTCTTCAAAACTAGTACATTTTCTCTCTCAATAATACTCTATGGGGCACATTGGGTTGGAAATTACTCCCTCCATTCCAAGAAAAACTGGCCAATAGCTCCAGACACTGATAGGAGGAGGGGTCAAATGCTAAATCATATTAGTAGCCACTATATTATTGTAACTATTTACAGAGAGAAGACTATCGAGTATGTGAAAACAACATAAAAGGCTCACTTTTGATAAGCAAGTTCAAACCACAGACCAATATCATATATCATGTACAATGAAACTAATTGTTATCGGTGATGGTGCGTTTAGTTAGGATATTGGTCTCTCTCTCTCATGGATGCCCTACGGGTTGTACTAAAATATATGATAATTAACTACACACCTTGTTGGATTTCATGCACAAACAATTATTTGAGAAACCACAAAAAATATTTGTATTATACCAAATGAAACCAAGCGTCAAAGAAGAGCATACAACATATGAAATTATATCTATGAAAAATAAGAAATTTCTGAAAATTTATGTTTGTGGAAGCTACTATAAGTGATGCTACTTAAATAACAAATCGAAAGCATGCACATGTTCAAATTATTAATGAACTCATCTAGTGAGACAAATTCCTCAATGCTTCAATTTATACTCCATAACCTTCCATAACTAAACTTACTTACTAATTCATCAGAACCACTACTAAGATATTTCACCGAGTTTATGTTTTACAGATATTTATCATGATATTAAAGGATATTAACATATATATACGCACAAAAATATATGTTCAAACAAATAATATGTATACACTATATAATTTATGCAACCATGAAAATTAATTCAAGGAGAAAACTAATATTGCAACACACAATTTAAATTAAGCACACGCCAACTTTTGATTCTTATACATCACGTCAGGATGACAAAGAACAATATAAGTAATGTTTAAACATGCCGTTATCTGGCTAAGAATAACATCTAAGAAATAAAACATTGTTCTCAATGAAACTATAGTAGGATAAAAAACGTTTAATATAAGTATAAAAATTAGTATAAAATTGTTCTGTTATAATTTTTTATCACAATCCAGATATAAATGGGTACAGAAATTCTGAAGAACAAAATGGCTGCGAACCTAATTCAGCCCGAAAATCAGACTCCACCTCCGACACTACTAGTAGCGGAGCAGTTGTAGAGACCGTGGTTGCTGTAGTGCAAATAGTAAAAACATCCAAAAGAAAACAAAGCACACCCAAAGTCTCCGACTCACGAAAAAAGACCTCTGGAAAGCATCTAAATGCCCAAAGGGTCAGTCACTGAGTGATAATTGTAGCTCTTACAATTATTTGGTGTTTACATTAACTGATTCTAGAAGATGTTAGCCTAATGTATTCCTTCCTATGCAGTTAGTCTATTCAATACTCGAAGTGCCATAACTTCATCACACATAGATGCAGCGCATGTAGTATGTCACCTCATTAAATCCAGAAAATGTTGCGAAACAAACAGTGGTGTTTGAGAGTGCAAAAACTACTTTAACGGGACACGTTCTGAAATGTTTCACACCTGAAGACACTTCATTTATGTCTGAAACGGTAAATCATAATTAAAACCAAGATCCATGACATACGATTTATATATTTTCAACTAATTATTAAAACTAGGCTTCTCACATAAGAATCATGTATTTATGCAGGTCATCAATGCATACGCCGAACTCATGTCTACCCCCATAAGTCCCAACCAGCCAAGTCACATCGGTCCTAATACACTTGTGTACTGCATAAACAAAACCGAGTGGCTGCCAAGAAATCTACCGCCTTGTCCCAACCCAAGTCCGACAGTAATTAAAAATAAGAAGGCCAATGTGAAAGAATTTTTCGACTAGCAACAGGTAATTATATTTTCAGATGTAAAATGGTATAATTCATTAACCTATACATCTCATGATTAAGCTTTTTGTTACATTTATATAGCTCTGCATGTGCATTTTACCGTGTGCTACCTATCTAGTTCCGTGCTTCGGGCGTACCAAATTCAATAGGCTAGGTTATAGCTGACATATTTCTTTAAGAACTAGCCGCCTATAAGCCTCACTAGTAGTATTCCTGCCTAGTGCCGGAGTAGTGACTCTCATTTTTGGAATTTGCAATAATGCGATGGGCGAACGACGGGAATTGAACCCGCGCATCAACTAACCAATCCCTTCTAAGATAGTAGCAAATAGGAAACACCAATTGCTCGTGGCATTATATAAAAAAGGTGCACTGGATCCTTGTTACGATGGATACAAAGCAGCAGGACATTCAGATTCTCGATCCCCTATTAGCCTTTCATGCGTCTAAGGATAAAATCATAAGTCTAGTATAATTTTCTTTCTATGTAGATTAACACATAACCCCTTTTTGCTATCTAGTGAGGCCAAACTAAATGCATCAATCCCGCGCAAATATACAGCTTCAAGGGCTAGAGGCAGAAGTCTGCATTGTAAGGGAACATGGCAGTCCCCATTTACCCGATATGACTACATGGCAGTCCCCATTTACCCGATGTGACTAAGCAACAAGATGGGTGAGTCTATAGCATTATGTTTCATAAACTTAACTTGCATCATAGTTCTACTATCTTTAAAAATATTTGTTCTGTAATAGGTTCTCATGTGGAAAATTTGTATTGTGGTACATGGAAAACTAGGAGGCTACAAAAATGAAAACTGATTTTTCATAGGTTTGTCAACACAATTAAAACTTCATCTAGTTGTGACTTTTATTCAGGATGAAATAAATCCATATTGGTTACAAGTTCTATGTGGACTGAACTATTGCTATTTTCTGCTGCAGACGGATATATACAATTCAAATGGCAAGATGCTCGCCGAGTTAATTTTCTCCCACATAAACCACAAGATGAAAGTGAAGGAAGAAGTTTCCAAACTTATGCACAAGACTTAGCCAACTGGTTAAGTGCATAATCGATTCCAAGGGCTAGGGCAAATTTAATAGAATACCAACATATGGTTATATTTATTTCGGCTCTTTCTATATATGGCATTTTTTAGGAAAAACAATCACACGACACGGATTGTTTAGTTAAGATGGAGAAGCACCTGGTCATAACTAAAGTTCTATCCTCTAGGTGTGATCTGTACATGGCTGCTAATGTTATGCCATGAAATTAGAATAGTATAAGAAACTAGGGATTTTTTTTAAATAATACGTTTTTTTCATAATTTCCACGAATAATACGCGAATCAGGGGATTGTCAAATATAGCGCGGCGTCGGCATTTAAAGTACCGAAATGGCGCGGTCGGCTATTCAAAAGCCGAGTGGGGTTGTCGGCAGTTAAAAAGCCGACCGCAGTGGACGGCGGGGCCCGCGCTGCCGGGCAGTCGACCGGCAGGGGCGCGTCGGCACTTGAAGAGCCTAAAGGCGCGGTCGGCTTTTGAAAATCCGACGGCCTCCTTCTTATCCTCGTGCCGCGGCCAGCCCTACCCCACCCGTGCATGCTCTTCTTCTTCCTCTCTCTTGTTCTTGCTGTCTATGTGAGTTGCACTGATTTTGAGCTTATTTTCGCTCTGAATTCCACCTAAATTGGTTGCTAGTAGAGTCCCGATCTACTCATGGGATAGCCTGGTGAAGTGATTTGAGGCGTTTTTTGGAGGGATTTGGTGGTGTTCTTGGGGAGCAATGGCTATGGTGGAGGCTAGGGCTGCAGCTTGAGTCAGCTGCACGGTGGAGTTGCCGATCCGGTGAGTGGAGGCTGCTGCTTAGCAAGACTTCGCACGCTTCAAGGGTAAACCCTAATTTCTTACTAACTGCAGTCATTTGTGTATGTTTATCGGTAGCCTTGGATGTGGTCTGTTAGCTGCAAAATTATTCGGCTATAGGATTAGAAGTATATTTGTGCCATTGTACGGGCATTTGACAAATTGCAGTATTTTTTTAGGTCGGAAGTTATGTCAAATAATGTAGTGTTTAGGTTCTACTATGGTAATGGTGTCGTCGGAACAAACGAGCACGAAGTTGATTTGGGAGAGTTTAATTTCATTGATGAAGTGCTCTAGGATCCTAAAACAGTGTCCGTTACTGAGTTGAAGGATTGGTTATCTGCTCGTTTAGGGCTCCCTGCAACCCATATTGTCGGTGTGCATGTATTATAGACTAAGTCAAGGATTAAACCTGATTTTAATTTGAGACCGATAGAAGTGCAAGCTAAATGGGTAAAATGGGTGAAAGCCTATGAGAAAAGGGGAGTTAACCCCATTGTCTTAGTGCTTCCTGTGGCGAAAGAGCCTGGGTATGATCATGGCCAGAGTAGTCAGACACAACATGCTGGTGGTGGTTATGATCATGGCCAGAGCAGTCAAGCCCATGATGAAGGTGGCGGTGGCTACTATCATGGCTAGATCAGTCATGGCCAAGATGACGGTGGTGATTATGAATCTGGTTAGAGTAGTTATGCACACACCGAGGGTGGTGGTTATGAATCAGCTGAAGGTAGTCATGGGACAGAAGAAGATATTTTCAGTGGTAAGGCTAATGAAGATGAGATACACGAAGGTCGGTTGCAAGATCAGATGGAAGCCAAAGATTCAGAAGGCAACAGTGAACTGAAGGCTCAAAATATATCGAGATCGTTGGGGAACCCCAAGAGGAAGGTATGATGAGCACAGAAGCAAGTTTTCCCTCAGTTATGAAATCAAGGTTATCGAACCAGTAGGAGCAAGGAAACACCTCCAAGGTGTTGTTTCCAACTTTGAATCCTGCACAACATAATCATAAAACTTTGCCCCCAACTTACAGTGAGGTTGTCAATCTCAACGGTTTTACTGAAAACAAATGATTAAACGTATTGTGTGGAAGATAGTAATTGCTTGCACAAAGTAAACAGAAAACAGTAAATAGTGGATTGTAGATTGATGGTAAAAGAATGGACCGGGGTCCATAGTTCACTAGAGGTGATTCTCCTTAAGATAGATGACATGTTGGGTGAACAAATTACAGCGGGGAAATTGACAGACACCGAGAAAGCATACATGCATATACTAATCATCTTGACTCCTATGAGATTTGATTGGGCATTACAACATTATACATAGACCGTAATCCAACTGCATCTATGACTAATAATCCACCTTCAGGTTATCATCCGAACCCCCTCCAGTATTAAGTTGCATGCAAGAGATAATTACATTAAGCAAAGTGTGTAAAGTAAACAATATAATTGCCCTATGGACAAAGGATTGTTGTTTTCTCCCTAGTAGCAACATCATATCTACTACCTTAGAGATTTCTGTCACTTCCCCGGATTACTAGAGGCATGAACCCACTATCGAGCATAAATACTCCCTCTTGGAGTTGCTAGCATCTACTCAGCCAAGATATCTACTAACAACGGAAAGCATGCAGGATCGCAAATAACAAAGACATGATAGAATCAATAATCAATCTGAAATAGCATCTCAATATCCATCGGATCCCTGCAAACACAAGATGTAAGATTACAAATAGATGACCTTGATCATGAACGGAGCTCACAAGATCTAAACATGGTAGCACAAAGGAGGAGAACCAACCATCTAGCTACTACATGGACCCGTAGTCCAGAGATGAACTACTCACCCATCACACCGGAGGCAGGCATGGTGATGAAGAAGGCCTCAGGGTGATCTCTCCCCTCTGGCAGGGTGCCGGGAAGACCTTCAGATCCCTCCTGATCTAGGGATGGAGATGACGGCAGCTATAGACTCTTTCGTGGAATTTTGATCGGGTACTTAGGGTTTTCGTCCCGAGGGGTCTTTATAGGCGAAGGGGCAAGGTCAGTGGAGCACCAGGGGGCCCACACCCCCTGGTGGCGCCCCCCTAGGCCGCGCTGCCACCAGGTGTGGCTGCCCTGGTGCGCCGCTTTGTCTCCCCTCCGGACTCCATGTTGCTTCGGGTAAAATATTGACTTTGGCTTTTGTCCGGTCCAATTCCGAGAATATTTCCTTACTAGCTTTTCTGAAACCAAAAACAGCGTAAAAGCAGTAACCGGCATTGTGGCATCTTGTTAATAGGTTAGTTCCATAAAATGTGTAAAAATACTCCAAAGTGTGGACAAAACATAAGAAAGTAGATATAAAACAAGCATGGAACATCAAAAATTATAGATACGTTTGCAACGTATCAACATACCCAAGATTAACTCCTGCTCGTCTTCGAGTAGGTAAGTGACAAAAAGAATAATTTTTGAGGTGACATGCACCATTTGATCAAGGTATTTATAACATTGATATTTGGGATCATAGTACTTTAACATATCATGAAAGATATAGTTCTAACAATAAGACATAGAAACTATGTTATAACATGAAAAATGTACAAACAAAAGATTCATGAATAACAATGCTTTGAAAGACGTTTGTTTGTTTCACATATAGAAAGCATAATGAGAATGGTATTTAGCTTGTCCCTCATAGTGTAGCAAACCATAAATGCATAGGACACCTTCAAGATTCATAAGGGTGACTAGATACAAATAGTTTAAGAACAAGAAATATCAAAGTTATGAATCAATCAACAAGTTTTGGGACAATGCACATTAAACTAAGAATGAACACTATGCTCTCTTAATAGGTGCATAAAGATAAAAGATGGGGACTCAACGTAAAAAGTAAAAGAAAGGCCCTTCATAGAAGGAAGCAGGGATTCAAGTCTCATAAAGAGCTTCCAAAAATTATGGTATTTATTAGCTTTCAGCTCTCATTGCCCCTATCATAAGCATCTTTAAGTGATTATGGTTAAATTGAACAAACATGAGGATATGCTTGACAAGTTATAAGTTGAAAATCTCATGCCCCGTGCTTACGAGTACCGAACCTCATGCTACTCAACTTTAGTCACGAGTAAGTTCTTGTCATTGTAAGTACATGTGTATCATAGAGAACCGCCAACGGGGTACCCCTTGCCCGATGATACGGAAGCTTTCCCATATCAAAATGACAAGGCAAGCAGACAATGAGCATATCATCGATATTTTTATTTACTATTTGCATAGGTTTTTATTAAGGATGCTTCACAAATTGCTCACTATGGTTATGCTGCAAGTTTCCACCATGATTAGGCATGGCTTAGGCTAGCCGCCCAGGGGTTTCTCTAACACATATACAAACTCCATGAGCTTACAAGCTCCCCTTTTATTTCACATCACCGGGATCCATAAGCAAAAGAATCATGATATCAACTAAATAAGTGCAATGTTGAGAGCGTTCCCCATGGTAACATGGTTCTGCTAATTCACAACTTATAAAGCGCAAGCATATACGCAACATAGATGGGCACAACGGTTCAAGTTTATTAAGTGCAAGAAAATTAAAGTATACCATAAAGTTTGTGAGAGCTTTAATCACTAATTTTCACATAACAAGTTTAATTCCGAAGGTAGATAAAAACATGAATATACTTGGAATAGCAAATGCTAATAGGTAGGTATGGTGGACTCTTTGGAATAACTTGGTTTTATTTGGAGTTGGATGCATGAGTGGAACTCATACTTGGTATGGAGGCTAGCAAAAGACTGGGAGCGGCCAATTAAAAGAGCAATAATGGCCATAATCATACAAAGCGACAAAACATTATTAATTAAAGCATAAAGTGATATTACAAGTCGAAAACTAAATGATCATAGAGGCTATGGTGACTTGGTATAGTCCTAACATGGTGTGAGCATGCACCAGGTCAACCCAAATAAAGCATCAAAGGAGAATACCACAATATTATGCTTTAGAATGCTAAAACAATGCATGATTCTTTAAAGGCACACTAAGCAATCTCAATTGTTTGTAACAAGTCATGCTAGATCAATAATCACTAAGCATAAAGTCAAAACAATATCAATCATGACATGACAAAGCCTAGGCCACAGTCAAAAACAAGCTCCTTTAATACCACTTATAAGCATGAACTTTCCTACTCTTTTCCAATCCAAATCAAACTATTTGAAACCATCATATATGAATGTGGGAGTCCAAACAATTCATTCAAGCAAACTAAGAAAATGAAAACTAAAAACAAAACGAAGACGCTCCAAGAACAACACAATTGTGCATGAAACAATAAAAATGAAGTGTTTGGAAGAAACCTGAGATTATTATTGATGAAGAAGGGGATGCCTTGGGCATCCCCAAGATTTGACTCTTGTACTTATTGAATATTTCTTGGGGTGACACGGGTGGCATCCCCAATCTTGAGCTTTTGTCCATACTTCATCTTATCACATTGTTCTTCCCTACACTTTAAAATTTCCTTTATACAAAACTTCACACAATCTTCATTAGCAACATTAGTGTACTCAAGATAATAAGTCTTTAGGTTCAGTCTCAACACAAGTAAAACTTTCATTAAAACACAAGCTACTGTAGCACTTCCTTTTAAAAGTTCAAGTGAGCAAAGAGAACTCAAAGAGAAAGAGATTAAAGAGGCAAATGCAAATAATGGCAGAAATCTGTCAAAACAGACCAGCAGGTACAAACCGATTTGTTAGAAGACCTTCTGTTGCTCAAATCGAAAAGTGTTGAACTAATGAAAGTTAGATAACAACCTGGGGCAGAAGCACAAAAAATCACAGCTCAATCCGACATACAGAGATTTTTCACGAATTTTTACAGCGAAGCACAAAAATCTGTTTCGGGACAGCAACTTTCCCAAGCATTATTTCTCTCTCATGAGAGGTTACTCTTGGCACAAAAACCACACAAAAAGGATAAGGAGCGGTTATTACAGAGGTAATAACTTCCAATACTCAACAAAAGATTCCTAAAGAAATTCGGGTTAAATCCCAATAAGTGCTTTTTTTAACGCCTTTGAGCTAGGCATAAAAAGCAAGAATCAAGTATTCTCAAATGAAGAAGCATTAAGAGCAAATTTTGTTTTAATACGAGAGGCAAAAGGAATCTTCTCTATATTCTTAATGAAGTGTTCTATACCTTTCTTGAGTGGGAATTGATATTTAATGGTGCCTTCTTTCATATCAATAATGGCACTAACAGTTCTAAGAAAAGGTCTTCCCAAAATAATAGGGCAAGAAGCATTGCATTCAACATCCAAAACATAGAAATCAACAGGGACATAGGAATTGTTAACCATAATAAGAACATCATTAATAATCCCCATGAGTTCTTTTAGCATTATCATCAAGTTGGACATTTAAATAACAATTTTCCAATGATGGCAAATCAAGCATTTCATAAATCTTTCTAGGCATAATAGAAACACTACTATCAAGATCACATAAAGCTTTGAGATCAAAATCATTCACTTTCATATTAATGATGGGTTCCCAACCATCTTCTAATTTCATAGGGATAGAAGCTTCATGTTTCATCTTTTCTTCTTTAATTTTTATGGGAGCATCAGCAATGTGTTTTGTAAAGGACATATTCATAGCACTAGCATTAGGATTTTTAGCAAGATTTTCTAGGAACATAATTACTTCAGATAAATTGCAACCATCAAGATCAAAATCATAATTACCATCTAGAGTAGTAGAGCTATTGTTTCCCATATTTCGAAGAATTTCAGCATTTTTATTGGAGAAGGTTCCAGGTTTTAGGCATTGTTGCAAAAGGAATGGGGACTTCATTGGGTTTGCTAGATTCGACATTAGTGGTGGTGATAGTACAAATAATACTATTTCTAGCCATTTCATTTTCTCTTTCCCACTTAGCATGTAATTAAGCTAACAGTCTAGCATTTTCATCAATTGTAACTTGTATGGCATTAGTAGCAGCAAATGGATTTTCAATAGTTTCATGTTTAGCAGCTATTTTATTCAAAGATGATTGTGCTTCAGACAATGATGTTATATTTCTTTCGGCATTAGAGAGTTTTTCCTCAATAGTTTTATTGAAAGCAATTTGTTTACTAATAAAATATTTAAGCATGACTTCAAGTTCAGAGGGTGCACTTCTATTATTGTTGTAGGAATTTCCATAAGCATTACCATTATTGGGAGGATATGGCCTATAATTATTGTTACCAAAATTATTCCTGTAGGCATTGTTGCTAAAATTATTATTTCTAATAAAGTTCACATCAACTTGCTCTTCTTGAGCAACCAAAGAGGCTAAGGGAACATGATTTGGATCAATATGAGTTTTCCCATTAACAACCATAGACATAATAACATCAATTTTATCACTCAAGGAGGAGGTTTCTTCAAAAAAATATACCTTCTTACCTTGTGGAGCTTTCTTAGTGTGCCATTCAGAATAGTTAACCATCATATTATCAAGGAGCTTTGTTGCAGTACCCAAAGTAATGGTCATAAAGGTACCTCTAGCAGCAGAATCTAGCAAATTTCTTGAAGAATAATTCAGTCCTACATAAAAGGTTTGGATAATCATCCAAGCAGTCAGTCCATGAGTGGGACAATTCTTTACCAAAGATTTCATTCTTTCCCAATCTTGAGCAAGATGTTCATTATCAAATTGTTTAAATTTCATTATTTGACTTCTCATAGATATAATCTTAGCAGGAGGGTAGTATTTTCCAATAAAAGCATCTTTGCATTTCGTCCAAGAATCAATACTATTTCTAGTTAGGGATAGCAACCATTCTTTAGATTTTCCTCTCAAAGAGAAAGGAAACAATTTAAGCTTAATAACATCTCCATCTATATCCCTATGTTTTTGCATCTCACAAAGTTCAACAAAGTTATTAAGGTGAGCAGCAGCATCTTCAGTACCAACACCAGAAAATTGTTCTTTCATAACAAGATTGAGCAAAGCAGGTTTAATTTCAAAGAAAGTAGCTTCAGGGACAGGTGGAGCAATAGGTGTGCACATGAAATCATTGTTGTTGGTGCTAGTGAAGTCACACGACTTAGTGTTGTCAAGAGTAGTCATTTTTTGTGTTTTTAATAAAGAAGCAAACTAGTACAACTAACTTTTTTGTGTTCTTGATAAAGAAACAAGCAAACAAAGCAGAAAATAAACTAAGCAAAACAAAAACAAAGTAAAGAGATTGGTTATGAGGGACTCCCCTTTTTAAGATGTCCTTGACTCCCCGGCAACGGCGCCAGAAAATAGGCTTGATGGCTCAAAATATATCGAGCTCGTTGGGGAACCCCAAGAGGAAGGTATGATGAGCACAGAAGCAAGTTTTCCCTCAGATATGAAACCAAGGTTATCGAACCAGTAGGAGCAAGGAAACACCTCCAAGGTGTTGTTTCCAACTTGGAATCCTACACAGCACAATCACAGAACTTTGCCCCCAACTTACAGTGAGGTTGTCAATCTTACCGGTTTTGCTGAAAACAAGGGATTAAACATATTGTGTGGAAGGAAGTAATTGCTTACAGAAAGTAAATAGAAAACAGTAAATAGTAGATTGTAGATTGATGGTAAAAGAATGGACCGGGGTCCATAGTTCACTAGAGGTGATTCTCCTTAAGATAGATGACATGTTGGGTGAACAAATTACAGCAGGGCAATTGACAGACACCGAGAAAGCATACATGCATATACTAATCATCTTGACTCCTATGAGATTTGATTGGGCATTACAACATTATACATAGACCGAAGTCCAACTACATCTATGACTGATAATCAACCTTCAGGTTATCATCTGAATCCCCTCCAGTATTAAGTTGCAAGCAACAGATAATTACATTAAGCAAAGTGTGTAAAGTAAACAATATGATTGCCCTATGGACAAAGGATTGTTGTTTTCTCCTTAGTAGCAACAACATATCTAGTACCTTAGAGATTTATGTCACTTCCCCAGATTACTAGAGGCATGAACCCACTATCGAGCATAAATACTCCCTCTTGGAATTGCTAGCATCTACTCAGCCAAGATAGCTACTAACAACGGAAATCATGCAAGATCACAAATAACAAAGACATGATAGAATCAATAATCATCTGAAATAGCATCTCAATATCCATCGGATCCCCACAAACACAACATGTAAGATTATAAATAGATGATCTTGATCATGAACGGAGCTCACAAGATCTAAACATGGTAGCACAAAGGAGGAGAACCAACCATCTAGCTACTACATGGACCCGTAGTCCAGAGATGAACTACTCACGCATGACACCGAAGGCAGGCATGGTGATGAAGAAGGCCTCCAGGGTGATCTCTCCCCTCTGGCAGGGTGCCAGGAAGAGCTTCAGATCCCTATCGATCTAGGGATGGATATGGCGGCGGCTATAGATTCTTTCGTGTAATTTTGATCGGGTACTTAGGGTTTTCGTCTAGAGGGGTCTTTATAGGCGAAGGGGCAAGGTCGGTGGAGCACCAGGGGGCCCACACCCCCTGGTGACGTGCCCCCCTAGGCCATGCCGCCAACAGGTGTGGCCGCCCTGGTGCGCCACTTCGTCTCCCCTCCAGACTCCGTGTTGCTTTGGGTAAAATATTGACTTTGGCTTTTGTCCGGTCCAATTCCGAGAATATTTCCTTACTAGCTTTTCTGAAACCAAAAACAGCAAAAAACAGGCAATTGGCACTGTGGCATCTTGTTAATAGGTTAGTTCCAGAAAATGTTTAAAAATACTCCAAAGTGTGGACAAAACATAAGAAAGTAGATACAAAACAAGTATGGAACATCAAAAATTATAGATACGTTTGCAATGTATCAATAACTCTCATGATTCCGCCGAGTCTGATCAAGAAGAGATCGTCCAACCTATTCCGGCATCATGGAATGATGACCACACAACAGCAATGAATGTGAACGATGGGCATGATTCCGCGTGGCACTATCACGCGAACAACATCTCCCTAGGTGCATTATATCCCAGTAAGAGACATCTGCAGAAAGCAATCATTGAGTGGGCATTTTTCACGCAACGGGTCTTCAAAACGACGGTGTCATCCCAAAAATATTTGACATTGGTCTGCAAGGAAGCCGGATGTCCGGCCAGGATCCATGCCCATCGTCCTATGTATGAAACCAACTGGAAGGTTACTGATGAGGAGTAACCTCGGCAATGTCCATGGAGAAGGACGTAGGGTTTTGCGGAAAAGAGAACGCTAGGGATTTCGTCGGATGTCAGGATAATAATGAAGTCAAAGTCGCCTGAATATTTGGTGAATCACATTATTACAGATCGCTTGTGGATTGTTCGTTGTCCTCGCCTAGGCCTCTCCCGTCCTATATATAATAGGTCGGGTCTCAAAGCTGTATGCCGATAGGTTACATATACGTAATTACAATACCAACATGATGTCGGTCCTTTTTCCTATTTCCTAATACAACTACAGCCTTTGTCGGTTGATCCTTTGGACCATCATATTGACTCATTATGGGTAGTAAGCCTTGTACATAGTCAGGGTAGTAAATTATAAGCACCTGAGTAATCATACCTATGTCAGTAGCCCCCAAGACTACCTGAACCGTAGGTTTCGGGTTGAGTCTCAAAGACATGCTTTAATTATTTTCCTTAGTTTTTACCATTTTTAGCTTTATTGGGATTTGGTACAATGAGCCTGATGCATCCGACGGATCGGGAATAAGTTAATTGCTCCTGGGCAAAAACAAGGTTGTCCTACATCAAATTCAAGTGTCCCGACCTGAACACGGAATTTATTACTGGCGTAATTCAGTTCCGGCCGCTGAGGTCTTATCGAATATTGAATTCCAGTTCTTATTTTATCGGGTAGCCAACGCGTCCGTTGATATTTTTCATCGTATGATAGATACGGATATGTTACTGGCAGAGCGCGTTCTTCTACGATTCCTAGGCAACACAAGACGAATCTCGAGGTCTTACCTTAATGTTTTTGAACATGACATTCGGATTTTTATCGTGTTTGGATGCGATCCGAGCTTATTTGTTTTTGACTTTTGTTGGATGTCTGATTTAGATGTTGAAACTAATAGTTTCTTATAGACCCTCCCGATAGGAGTTTTGTTTTTTTCTTTATGAAGTGCGCGTCAGCGCCCCTGATAGGAGTAGTCCCCGAGGCTATGTTCGGATGTATGCATCAGGACATAGACTCGAAAATCTTTTACTATGACGTTAATGTTTCCTCAACTATTTGTCGGGTGTGCGACCAGCGCTCCCGATAGGAGTAGCCCCCGAGGCTACAGTCAAATTTGTTTTTGATTGTAGTCCCAATATTTTTCATGGAGGAATTTAATTCGACTCCCTAATTTTCTTCGGGTGTGTATCTTTTCCACTAAACTGTTTTTGCTATGACGTCACTGATGACGAAATTTATGTTGCTTGATTCTCAAAAGATATGCCTTTGACGAGACGTTTCGAACATGGGCCCGTGCATCAGTAATGATGACGTGTGGTGGCGTATTCAGCGAAGTTTTCAGACTGCATGTCCCCTTTTTGCACGAAGATCGAGGCGACGTGCGCTGTTCTCCTGTTTTTACCGTAGTAATAACTTCCTGAGATATTTTCCTTTACAGAATCTGTTTACATGTGTCACCATCATGTGTTCTTCTGACTGTTCGATTTTACATTGAACGATCCAAGCTATGTGCCTTTGCTCTTTATAAAGGGAAGGGGATTTCTTTCACTTCTTTTTACCCCTTCCTCGCTAACTTCATCTTCTTCCTTGGACCTTTGCCTTGCTCTTGCTTCCTCACCTACTCCGGCTGTTCTTCTGCGTACTAGTGTTGCTCCTCCACCACCATGGGAAAAAGTAGGGGGGACTTCCACCACGGCCACTAAGGCCACTAGGAAGAGGGTTGTTGGATGGGCCCCGTTAAAGTTCTCTGCGCGGGAACTGCACGAGGCATGGAACTCCGGCCACCTGGATGAGGACACCTTCAAGCTCCCTGGTGATGAAGCTGCTCCAATCCCCGAATCGGGCTGGAGGGCAATGTTTATTTCCTTTCTCTTCCGCGGTCTTTTGCTCCCTGTCCATGAATACCTTCATGGTCTCCTTTTTGTCTTGGCGTGCAGTTGTATCAGCTCACGCCCAACTCTATCCTCCATGTTGCTTGCTTTGTTACTCTTTCTGAATGCTTCCTCGGGATCCATCCCCACTGGGGCATGTGGAAGTACTTCTTTTAAGTTCATCGTAATGCTACCGATACCATTGTCCATGATGTCGGTGGTGCCATTTTTTCTGTCCACTCCGATGTAGACTATTTTGATTTTAAGCTCACTGACTCCATCCAAGGGTGGAAAACTAAGTGGTTTTACATCAAGGATCAGTCAATCGAAGGTCAGTCTTTTGGCTTAGCCCCCTTTGACCCCAAGAAGTCTTGTGGCAAACTTGATTCTTGGGACTAGCATCCCACTCCCGAAGAAATGATGGAGATTGAACCCCTTCTTGTCCGTATTTCAAAATTGCGCCATGAGGTTGGCAAGGAACTGTCGGGACTTCAAATTCTGGCATATTTCTTGCGGATCTGTGTGCAGCCTCTATAGAACAGGCTTTTTGGTATGTGGGCATATACCGGCAACAAGGACCCCATGAGGATTTCACAGGATGATCTTACACTCAACGTGTATGAAAAAAGGGTTCGAAATTTTATGACCCTTACGAAGAAAAACTTGGTGCCCGGTAACTGTCATGTAGAGCCCTTCAGCAAGAAGAACCGCCTTTTTGAGGTAAATTCCTTGATCTCTTTGCTCTGTGTTCATTGTTGCTGCAATTGTCCTCTTTTATGATTGTTAGTCTTCTGTTTGCATAGGATCACGATCATCTATCCTGCCTTCCTCCACTTCCTAAGAGCGGTGAGCTTCTCGCCAATCCTTCTGCATCCGATGATCTCCCTATAACTAGGACTGCCGCTGATGAGGAGGTGGAGACATCTGCCACAGAATCTTCATCAGGGACACCGTCGCTTCCGTTGGCTCGTTCTGAAGATTTTCGCGTCGTGCCTGCTGGCAAAAAATGGAAACGTCACAACACCGCGGAAACGATTGAAGACTCAGATGATTCTACGACCTCGAAACCTTTGGTTGCTGTTCCATTGTTGTCTTCTCCTCCCTAGAAGAACCTATTCCTCTTTGCGCAAGACGTATCTTCGTTAGTACTTATCTCCTCTTTACTGTTTTGTCAGATGATCCAGTTGCTAATGCTTCCTATTTTTGTTTTTTCTCTTGTAGTGGTGATGATCGTGAAGATCCGCCCTTGTCTCCTATTGGCACTTCTTTTGCTGCTTCTACTAAGGACCCAAAGGATTTGGTCACATCTTCTGCGGATCCACTTATCCAGAAGGATGTTTCCACTTTGCCGAAACCACCGTCGCAGAAGAAAAGAAAGTCGGATGGCAAAGGCGTGACGATATCTGAGAGCCCGGTCGAGGTGGATATGCAAGATGTAAGTACATCTGTGCTTTTTAGTTTTACTATGGATGCTCCTTTGCTTGTCTCTCCTAATGTCTTTCTTCGCAGACTTTGACGCGTGAGATGGTTGATATGGCCTTTCATTTCATCAAGATCCGTAATGAAGCCGAAGGTCTAGAAGGTATATTTTCATCTTTTCGCGATTTCTTCTACTTCCTCCCATTTTACTGACCTTTCTATATGACTTCAAATTTCTTCAACCGCTACCAAAGAGTCCGAGGTTATTCGGGACGAGGCATTGAAGTGTGCCAACGATCTGGAGGCCAAACTTCGGATTTCTGAAAAATGTTTGGAAGAGGCCAAACAAAAAGCCAGTGCTGATGCCGAAGAAAGAGCCAAACAAGCCGCCACCAGAGATGAAAATCTTCGGAAGCGCTTGGAGACCCTCAATGCTTCCTTAACTCGTAATTTTTTTGTTTCGCAAGGGAGAACTTTTGTTTTAGTCCTCATTGCTTCTATGTTCTTATCCTCCTCCTTTTTTTGGTATGTGTAGAGCTGTGCCAAAATTTGTTGCTAGATGAAGATAATAAGGTTCATCCCTTATCGGATGTTGTTAGCACTTTGGAGGATAATAGTGTTCATGTGCGTAACCTCCTTGTCCGATCACGCCGCGCCTTCAAGAGCTTGTATGCCGGAGTTTTTCCATCGAAGGAAGTACCTACTTACTTGAACGACCTCGTCGCTATTTTTGGTACCGACCCTAGTCCGCTCGTTGGATACAGCATGACTCAGTCGAAAAGCGGTGCTGAAACTTCAATGGCGTTGGCGATGGCGCATGGCGAGAAGGTCGACTGGGAGAAGGTTAGCTCCTTTGTCCCGGTCAACTACAAAGGCCAAGAGGTTGATTTGAAGCCTTTCATTGAGAGGGCCAAGAAATTTTCTCAGCTTCTTCTGGGTATAGAGTCAGGTCCAGAGAGATCAACTACTCCTTCTTCGACTGCTGCCCCTGCTATAGCTAGTGCTCCTTCTGCTAGTGTGACATTGTCATTGGAGAAATCAGCTCTATAGCTTTGTTTTGTAGTTTTCCATGTTTGTTCTTCTACTATTGTAATGACTATTGACTTATCTTGTTGCTAGAATGCTTCCTTTTGATGAAAAGAAAATTTCTGTATATATGCATATGAGTGGATCTTTGTTTGCTGAAGGTTTTCGATCTTTCGTGTGCCTTGCTAGATTTTGAGTGATTCGGCGGCTCCTCCTACGCCTGTGCAGACGTCGGATGTGACCCCGTCCTCATCTGGGATAGTGGCAACCATTGTACGTACAGTAGACCCGCCGTTATATGCTGAAAAAATTGAGCAGGTGAAGAAGCTTGAGGGGAAACTTTGTAACACCCCGTCCACTCCTGGGCCCGGGGGGTGTCACTCCTGGCAGCTTAATAGGATATCTAGACTGGCCCCATAGACCAACACTAGTCTTTTCTGCGCACTTTGTCCTCACTCGTGCGCACCCGGTTACCCACTTCCCGATCGATCACCCATCCTAGAATTGCTCTAGTCAAGCACGCTTAATCTTAGAGTTCTTTTCGAATGAGCTTTCGGAAAAGAAGTTGCAACTTGTTGATATGGGTATCCTATCAATCCTATTAAGCCATGTGTCTGGATCTCACGTACACCCACCCTTTAGAAGATCGATGCCCTCATCGATCAAGCACACCCCAGGAACGTTCCCTCTTGGCACGCGTCTGTGCGTCTAGTGCCGGCACATGTGCCATGCCGTGTCCACTCCAGGCCACACATGCCATGCTCCATATGTCCCGCCACTAACCCGCACACACCCGTGTAATCGCAAGGGTCGGCTCTGATACCACTTGTAACACCCCGTCCACTCCTGGGCCCGGTGTCCTCTGGCAGCTTAATAGGATATCTAGACTGGCCCCACAGACCAACACTAGTCTTTTCTGCGCACTTTGTCCTCACTCGTGCGCACCCGGTTACCCACTTCCCGGTCGGTCACCCATCCTAGAATTGCTCTAGCCAAGCACGCTTAATCTTAGAGTTCTTTTCGAATGAGCTTTCGGAAAAGAAGTTGCAACTTGTTGATATGGGTATCCTATCAATCCTATTAAGCCATGTGCCTGGATCTCACGTACACTCACCCTTTAGAAGATCGATGCCCTTATCGATCAAGAACACCCCAGGAACGTTCCCTCTTGGCACGCATCTGTGCGTCTAGTGCCGGCACATGTGCCATGTCGTGTCCACTCCAGGCCACACGCGCCATGCTCCACATGTCCCGCCACTAACCCGCACACACCCGTGTAATCGCAAGGGTCGGCTCTGATACCACTTGTAACACCCCGTCCACTCCTGGGCCCGGGGGTGTCACTCCTGGCAGCTTAATAGGATATCTAGACTGGCCCCACAGACCAACACTAGTCTTTTCTGCGCACTTTGTCCTCACTCGTGCGCACCCAGTTACCCACTTCCCGGTCGGTCACCTATCCTAGAATTGCTCTAGCCAAGCATGCTTAATCTTAGAGTTCTTTTCGATATGGGTATCCTATCAATCCTATTAAGCCATGTGCCTGGATCTCACAAACTTCGGGTTGTTCAATCAATGGTGGATGTTGACCATTCGAAAACGCACCAGGCCCTTGATTGTGAGGCGTTCTTCTTGGACGAGATTTCCGGGGCGAGTGAAAAGATGCTATGTAAGTCTTTTTTACTTTTTCTTCCTGCTTCTCCCCTTTTTGCGGGATGCCAATGTTTTCTATTTTTTGTTTTGGAGGCATTCGATTGTGCGAGAGGGAAGAAACCCAACGTCTTCCCAACCAAATACAAGCTCTCGTGTCTACTTCTCAAAATTCTAGGACTGACTTTTGGATTGATCACCGTCGTGCTTATACCGTGGCTCTGCTTTAGGACTGCGTATCCGAGGTGGAGCAGTTTGTTGAGTGCTATCGTAGATCACTGGCCATTGTTTACAATGCCATGTTTCCTCGGGTTCCCTAGCCTCAGAATTTAGCTGATTTGATGGCGAAGTTTCGACGGGGTGAACAGATTCATCATTTTGTAAAGATTCAACTTGTGGCGGGTGCCAAGCTTGCGTTGTCTTGGGTGCACGCGCATCATCCGACGCTGGATTTGGATGTCATATCGTCGGGGATGCCTCCTCCCTCTGATGGTGGTCTTGTTAGTATGGTGCCTCACTATGCCGTCGCTCGTAGACTTTCGATTAGAATTGTCCGAAGGTTCCTAGAGGCAGACGAGGAGTTTTTTATGAACTTTGATATCTGACTGTTTCTGCTTCTATTGTGTAGCTTTGTACTTTTTAGAAGAGATACTGTATAAAGCTATTCATACTTGTCAAAAACTTTGTATACTTTATATGAGATTTTGATTGTATGTTATATCCTTTTGTACAGGATCCGACGAGTTGATGTCCTTTGCATAATTACTATTGCCTTCATGTACCTTGGAAACTTTATGCCGATAAATGCTTTCTTTATTGACAAGTGTAAGGGGATAAATTGCATAGGCATGTTCGCCTAGCCATTGGCCTTATTGAATATAGAGATATATAAAAGTAAAGAATTTTCCTAAAAATTGCGGCTTCTGTCTTGAGATGCTCCATCATGCCCCTTGTTGACTTGAGGAGGGTTTCATCTTTTTTGACTGGAGGCGCCATGTCTACACGGAGGACTAGAGAGAAAAGTAGTTGGTTTACTGGGTCGCTTGTACTTGGGAAAACCGACGAGTGCGCCCTCCTATGCAGGACCAGAGGTGGAGGCCGAATGGGTAGCTTTTGCCGGTGTGCGGTGCTCTTGATTTTCTGGGTTTTGCTCGCTGCGTCCTTCATGTAGTAGTTCTTCATCCGTTATTTTCAGCTGGCCAAATTGCGTCTCCATCCCGAAGGATTCTGATATTTTGTTGAATTCTTGATCACAACTATCCGAGCGGCTGAAGCTTCCTTTTAGTGTTATGACCCCATTGGGGGATGGCATTTTCAGCACTAGGTATGCATAGTGGGGTACTGCCATGAATCTAGCGAAAGCTGGTCGTCCCAGGATCGCATGGTACTGTGATGGCTAGTCCATGACTTTGAACTCTAGTTTTTCGCGCCTGAAATTGCTTCTTGATCCGAAGACTACATCGAGGTACACTTTGCCTAGAGGATTTTCGGCTTTGCCTAGAACTATTCCGTGAAAAGTTGTATCTGTCGGTGCTAGATTCGTCAGGGACCAGTTCATTGCCCGTAGAGTGTTGGCATAGATGAGGTTGATGCTGCTCCCTGCATCCAAGAAAACCTTGCTCATTTCAAACCCGCCAATTTGTGCCTCCACTATTAATGCGGATTGACCAGGTCGTGGGACCCAAAGTGGGTGGTCAACTCTGTTGAAGATTATTTCTTGTTCTGACCAATGAGGATACTCCGGCATAGGGGGTGGTGCTGTTTCCACCATGTTCACTTGTCTAGTGATCAGCTTCTGTGTTCTATTAGAGGGTCGTCCCTTCTGGATCATCGACATTGCTCTCTTTGATCTAGGGTACTCATCTTCTTGGTTCGTTGTGTTTTGTGGCAGTCCCGCTGGCGGATGCCCCGGTGGTGGTGGTGCACCGATAGCAAAAGCGCCAGGTGTAGTGGTGTAGCGTCGGTTTGCTGCTTCAGTTACCCTTGCGTTGCATAGCTCTTGCATTCTTAAGAATGTTCGAAAATCCTTTAGGAGGTGGTTGGATCGCCTCTTGTCTGTCGAGTCGACGTAGAAGTGCATATTGCATGGTCCTTCCGACATTTGTCCTGCTGACATGGGCGGGTCCCTACTTTTTGGCTGGTACCATTGCTGTGGTTGGCTTCCGCCAGCGTCGTCCCTTCTACTACGGTACCCATTGTTGTAGTCATCGCTTCATCGGTTGTCCCCTCTAGAAAAACCGGCTGCAACATAACTTGGTGTGCTATACCCGTCATTGTTTCATCGCCTTCTGCCATTATTGCGTCTGTCCCTGTCTTCTTTGGGTGAGCGGGCTCTTTTGTTGTGTAATGCATCTTCTCCATCGGCCCAGCAATTGGTTATGTCCATCAGCTGTGAAATTGTCTTTGGTTTGATTCGTCCCAGTTCTTCAATGAATTCTTGCCGACGAAGTCCATCATTGAAAGCATCAATTACTCTTTCATCGAATATGGTTTGAGCCAAATTTTTGATAATGCTCCACCGCCAAACGAAAGCTCGTATTGACTCTCGTGGTTTTTGTTTACAAGCTCGCAATTATTCTAGAGACGCGGGTCGCTTGAAAGTGGAATAGAAATTTCTAATGAAGTTGTCCTCCAGGTCGTTCCAGCTGCTGATAGAATCTTCGGATAGTTGTCTTAACCAAGAGCGGGCTGCGCCGGTTAAATGCAGCTGCAAGCTTTGCATTGCGGTAGCCTTGTTGCCACCTTGTAGCTTAACTGTGGCCAGATAATCTGTCAACCAAGCTTCAGGCTCTTGGAGGCTATCGAATTTCTGATGATCGTGAGGTATTTGAAGTATTTTAGTATTGGAGTCTTGCGAACCCGTTGGGTAAAGCAACTGTCTCCGCATAGTTCTTCCTCTTCCTCTCTTTCATATTCATCGTATCTTCGGCTGCTACGCTCTTCCTTGGATTGATCGATCCTTCGCTATGTGATATAGTTTCTTGCATCATTTCGTGGCTCTGATCCTAAGAAGTGGACCCGATGTAGAGATCGTGATCGTCGGGTGTGACCTACTTGCCGTGGGCTGCTGCAACGACGTGGGGATCTGTCGGGTTGCCATGTGGTTCCCTGCTCTGTCTGCGCGAGAGATGCTCCTACATGCCGAGGTTCATCAGCGCGGAGCGGTGGAGGGGCGTGCAAGGATCGTCGGGTGAGGGTTGAGTTGTGATCAGATATGTTTGTGTAGCCACAATTGCTGCTTCAGCCGTTTTTGCCTTGATATTTCCTGCTTGATCTATTGACATGAACGATAGATCCAGGTCTCGGATTAGGTTGCTTCTTTCTATTTCGGGGGTATTCTGTAGTCGAGATGTTCCCCTTCTTGGTGGTGCTCCTCCTGTGATGCTCCCTGATCCTCGGGTGGAGCTCAGTTGTGCCCGTCGCAGACTGGATTCGTCGGCAAGCCTTTTTCTTTCATCGAGTTGCATCTGCATCCTTAGTAGGTCTCTTTTTTTATGATGAAGCAAATATTGGTATGCCAGCAGATCTTCACGCGTGGCGTCAGATGTCATGGGGACTGTACCCGAGATTGCCGCTCTCGCTTTTTTCCATGCTTCGCCTATTAGCCAGAGAGTTTTCCTCTCGCCTCCGCGTGGTTCTCCTCCTCCTGGGGTTACGCGGTTGTTTGTTGGGTCTTCCCCATTTCCGCGGTTTCCTTCATTTCCGTGGTTTCCTGCATTGTCGCTTGATAGGATATCGTCAGGATTAAAAATAGGATTACCGTTGGAGTCTTGTTGAGTCAATGTGTCTCCGATGATCACGCATACTTGATGCTGGGTAATATATGAACTTGTGGCATCATCATCTGAATTGAGGGAGACACTGTCGGGTGGATCAGTGAAGTCTGTTAGTTTCTTTTGTGGGTAGATTTCTGCCATCCTTATTCCAAAGTCGATGCTTTCACTACTATCCTCAGGTTCAGAGTTTGCTGGGCTTGTTCCACATGGTGGAGTTAGTGGGGAATCTGATCCGAAGGAGAGATTGTCATAAAGACCATCAAGGTCCCCCAGATCCGTCTCATCCTTCTTGTTTTCTTCTGGTGCTTCGATTTCCACCGTCACCTCCATGGAGGATCCGCAGATGATGTCGGTATCGCCGTAAGCATAGTCTATTCCACTAACGGTTCTGATGTAATCAGGGCCGAAGGGTGTGGTTCTTGGGGTCTTCTACTTGGAAGTGGAAGCTTCTGATGATTAGATTGTATCCTCCGTTGAATTCGACGGGTACTATCACAGGGGTGGGTGGGTGTGGAACCGCTTTTTTTGGGTTATTGCCTAGAAAAGAGAGTTCTGCCGAATCCATGGTTCCAGCATTCAAGTTTCCCACAGACGGCACCAATTGACAAGGAGTAACCTCAGCAATGTCAATGGAGAAGTACTTAGGGTTTTGTGGAAAAGAGAACACTAGGGATTTCATCGGATATCAGGACAACAATGAAGTCAAAGTCGCCTAAATAATTGGTGAATCACACTATTACAGATCGCTTGGGGATTGTTCGGTGTCCTCGCCTAGGCCTCTCCTGTCCTATATATAATAGGCCGAGTCTCAAAGCTGTATGCGGATAGGTTATATATTCATAATTAGAATACCAACACGATGTTAGTCCTTTTTCCTCTTTCCTAATACAACTACAGCCTTTGTCGGTTGATCCCTTTGGGCCATCATCTTGACTCTTTACAGGCTGTAAGCCTTGTACACAGTCAGGGTAGTAAATTACAAGCACCTGAGTAATCGTACCTATGTCAGTTACCAACGTTGTGTTGCACACATGTCAACCTCCCAACGTCCTTCAAGACCATCGTAATCTCACGTCAACCCTCCTGGCAAGACTGTTATACACTAAGATAGTGGAGACCAAAGCCATGGTGGTGAAAGCTATCATCAACAAAGTTGCTGTCAGATTTCTCTACAATATTTCTTACGGAAAGGCTTGGAGGACTAAGCATAGGGCACTAGAGGCAAGATTTGGTTTGTTTCAAGACGGATACGACTGTGTTGTTCGGATGCTCCAGACACTATAGGTTAGGAATCTAGGCACATACGTCGACATCCAACACTTTACTTTGCCTCAAGAACCAAATTTGAGGGTGCTGCATCGAGTGTTTTTCTCATTTGCTATATGCATAGAAGCTTTCACTCACTGTCGACCAGTCATTTGTGTGGATGGTACATTTCTCACTGGCAAGTACAAGGGTTAGATCTTGACTGCCATAGGTCAAAACGGGAACAATCAAGTTGTGCCTCTTGCATTTGCTTTTGTGGAGAGAAAGAATATCGAGAGTTAGGTATGGTTTTTCAGGCAGCTGAAGATAGCAATTGTGAGGGATGTACCGAATGTGTGTGTCCTTCATGACAGGCATCCGGGTATACTCAGCGCGATAAGGAAGCTGACGCAGCCTGCTCCTGATGAAGCAACTCCATGGCAGGATATGCAGAGTCGTTGGTGCATGCGGTATCCAGGGGCCAATGTTTTCTCACAGTTCAGGAACAAGGCCCTTATGAACCTATTCAAGAAGCTTTGCAAGCAGAACCAGCAGTGTAAGTATATCAAGTGTCGAACCTATCTAGATGAATTCACTAAAAAACAAGTTAGGAAGAGGAAATCAGCTAGAGAAGCAGTTGCCGCGGCTCATGCGGCCACGATAGCTGCACAGACAGAGCGGGAGCAGCACCACCGGAGGAAGAACACGTTGCTCTTTGCGATTTGCTAGGATTTTACCAACCCGGTACTAGGAGGAGGCCTAGGAGAAGGATTTAAAAAATTCAGGAATGGATAGAGCACGAGCCTTTGGAGAGGTGGTTTGTTCTGCACGACACTCACGGTGCTAGGTTTGGTGTCATGACTACAAATCTTGCTGAAACTTACAACTTTGTCTTGAGAGGAAGCAAGGCTCTGCCATTAACAGCTATTGTGGAGTGTATTTCACCGGAACTTTGAAGTACTTCAGAGATAGACTCCGGATTTCTCAGATGCATATCATGAACAACCCAAACATAAGGTATTGTTCAAAGATCAGGATTACATGAATGCCAAGATGCAAAAGGCTCGGTCTATGCATGTCGTCGCCATCGGTAATCAAGAAAGAAGATTCGGGGTGCGCCTCCCTTCTATCAGCATCAGATCTGGAGAAGAGGTAAAGACACAAGAGGTGAGGATAGGCAATGAAGACTGGCCGACGTGTGAGTGCACCATGTCTTGACCATTAGTGCGCGCTACATTGACTTTGCTAGATATATCGCGGATGTGATGTGCCAGCACGACATCACACAGTGGAGCTGGGGTTCTGATGCCTTAGCAGCTACGTACCGAGGTATGTGCATGGGTTGTACGCTAACCAAGGAAAGGTCTGCCTTGCTAGGATTCCCACTGTTGTTGCAGCTGTGGTCATGGGAGAGGTTCCCTATCGGCTGCCCGGAGATAACAAATAATAAAGAAATTATCAATGAGAACGAGGTACCCGTTGTCTATGAGTCTGATCTGCTGTTTGACCAAGAGAGAATTGATATGCCTACATTCGGTACACATTGGACACGTCGCAAGGTAAGTTAAAAGGTTTAATAAATTGCAATGTCGAGACTGCACTATAAAGAAAAGTAGAAAACTAACAACTATTTTGTTCAACCGTGGCATTTCATGGGAGAGCAAGTCAAGAGCTGCTACCCATCGTTTAGCGAGAAGTTCGACACGTTGAGGGAGGATTCGGTCATTTGCGAGCCATACACGATAGCTGAGATATCCACAAGATATTCCCGTGGGTTATCTATTATGTGCACTAGAGATGAGGACTACTGGCTAACTAAATCCAAGATCATCTGCGATTGTCAGGTGGAGGAGATGTCTCAACAGATGGTCATAAGGAAATTCGGTCTTTGCCAGATGGTAGATCCTCCACGTCCAGAGGTCCCCCTTCCAGAAGCCATGCACATGTAAGTTAATATATTACTTATCTTTAGTTCTACAGTGATGGTATACTTACAAAATGTAATTGCAGGTACTCTCGGAAGGGTACTAACAAAAGCGTAACTCAGTGGTTTCAACGGGTTAATATTTATATCCAGGGTTGGCAGAATGCAACAACTGACGTGTGGCTCGCTAGCGCGTTTGATATGGAGCTATTCCGTGCATACTTACATAGGTACATGACCATGACACGGTTGCGTCTCATCCACCACGCGCATGATGATGAGAGTTACCCTAGTCAGTTGACTATGGAGCCCAGATAGTCAGCGGTAAATACACTTTTCTTCATTACTGGACTTGGTAGCCTAAATAATGTGTACTTATCTACTATACAAATGCAGTCCAATATGACATGAGAGCTACAGACGGTAGTGCATCAGTGGGGACGTTCGCTCTCGTCCGCTCCTCTTATACCATGTCATCAGGCTCAGTCCTTTGTCAAGCGTGTTGAGGAAAGACTACGGAGTATCTATGCGACCATCACGTGCACCAACGTTTCAAACGTCGTTCAGCACCGAGCAGCACAGCGCCCACTGTATAACTCCATGGAGGAGGCCCCACCGCGTCTAGACCAGGCACTACTCCGAGGCTCGGCGCGGCAGCAGCAGGAGACACCGAGAGAACCACTACACCACGGGCCTCGTCCACGGATCTCACAGCAGGAGACACCAAGAGCACCACCTCCAGACCAGGCTGGAGGCTCAGCATGGCAGCACAAGCAACCACAGTTTACTTTCGACCAGTGGCAGCAGCACCAGCAGCCACAGTTTACTTTCGACCAGTGGCAGCAGCAGCAGCATCCGCACGCCCCCTTCATGGGCTATTGTCCTAAGGGTAAGCATTTTCCTATATATTTTGGTTGCATGTAGTATATAATCCTTGAGTACTTAATATTTTTACATGGAAATAGAATATGGAGACCCAAGCATGTACTTTATGTGTTTCGTGGGCGACTAATGAGGAGGAGGATCAACAGACTCAATAGGATTAGGTTGACTAGTTTGGACAGTACCAGACGCAGCAGACTCCACCACCTTTCCCCATAAAGGAGACACAGACCCAGGATGACGGCTCAACTCTACCTCTCCGTAATGTGGGGCCACCCAGAAGGTATGAATGGAGTTGACCGATTCCAGGGCAACCCCGTGACCGGTGTCAGTGATATCTATCTACGTATGAGACATATATCTATCTATCTATGTATGAGACTTGTATCTATCTATGTATGAGACACCTTTCTATTATTTTACATTTTTTTATTCGACAAACACTTCAACATAGCTTGCAGCACAGTTCAACATAACTTGCCGTACATAAATAAGAGTGCTCTCTATCCCTACGACTATGCCTTACCCTTGCCCTTCGACGATGACTCCCCTTTTGCCCTTTGACGATGACTCACCCTTACTCTTCTTCGCCTGCGCCTTCTTCATGGCCTGCCTCTTGTCCCACTCAGCTCTCTCCCTAGTACCAACTAGCGGCGGCATGAAGAGATCATCTTCATCTTCACTCTCTTCTAGCTTGCCATTGCTCTTCTTGGCATGCGCCTTGTTCATGGCATGCATCTTGTCACGCTCTGCTCTATCCCTGGTACCACCGACCGACGGCATGAAGAGATCGTCTTCATCTTCACTCTCTTGTATCCACAGCCAAGCGTGCTTGGATTCCCTCTGCCTTGCCTCTTTGTTGAAGAATCTTTGCTTGCCCCACCTAGCACGAGAAGCTCTTGTCGTATCTCCTCTAGGGTCCTCTTTGGCCACCCTTTTCTACGTAATGCCTCACCCAACTTAGTGAGGAGATAATCAGTAGCAATGAGTTCCTCCAATTGGTTGATTATTGTCTATCCTAAAGTTCCGGGCCAAATGAAAAAGGTCGACGGACATGTTTGTCTCGAAACTGCGGTCGTAGGGAAGACCGAGAAACATACTGGCTAAAAACTTGAATGCTATGGCGGAGAGGAGAAGGAAATGCGAGAGAACGAGAAGGAACAAATGAACTAGGTGAAGAGATAACAACTCGGTTCCCAGATTTATAGGGGCACTGGGAGGAATTCGCGGGAGAAAAAGGCGGAAAGAACTAGCGGGAGATAAACGGCACAAAATAGTGGTGGGAGAAAAAGGCGGGACAAATACTGGCGGGCGATAAACGAAGCGAAATAGTGGCGATAGAAATAGGCAGGAGAAATATTTGGCGGGATTTTGCTGGCGGGAGATAAACTGCGGGAATCAAAAACTGAATTAGGCTAACACGTTGCATGAATCATGCAGGCTCCGGGGCAATCTGCGGTAATCGGTGGTTCAATTGCCGACCAGGCTCGTCGGTTCTTCAATCGCCGATGAACTGACTGACATCCTCTGACAGGCTCGTCGGTTTTTCAAATACCGACCAGGACATATTGGTATTTGAAGTGCCGACGCCGTGCTACCTATGCAATTCCCTCAATTTGCGTATTATTCGTGGAAATTAGGAAAAAACATATTATTTAAAGAAAATTAACACTAGACAGGGAAACTGCATAATGCACTCCACAAAATTCTTCAGCAGGGAAGTAACCAAGCAAATCAAATTGGCAGTAGAGAGAGAGGGCGCTAGGCAAACTTGTTGATACCTTCTCAATCTTGTATCTGAGTACGAGGTACAGCTTCGGCTGATGATTTTTCCCCTTGGATCTCGGCCTCTGAGACCACGAAGCCGGTGATGTCTGAGAGGAGCAAAGGACAGCCATCAGAGGCGGCCTAGACAATGCTGCCGCTGGTGTCACATATGGGTGGAGGGACGTACATGGGCGCGGCGAAGAGTTGGTTCAGCGTGCACCGGTGCGGTGGGTGAATCGGCGTGGAGATGGCGCAGGGGGTGCAGCTGCGCCGCGAGCAACTCCTTCTAGAGGTGTCACAGGAGGTGCAGCGGCGCGCCGAGCTACTCGGCCTGGAGCCAGAGCCGGAGCACGAAGCGCAGAGCGCGGGGCTGCACGGTGGCACCGGGTCGTGCGACCGCTCCAAGCGGCGGCGTTGGACGAGGAACTCACGCGAGAATAGACGAGGGAGGGGAGGGGCATCCTCATCCTGGAGGAGACTCGACAGCGGCGGGAGGCATGAGGAGCTCGTGGCGGCGCGGGTGGAACGGTCGTGGTGTCTGGGGAGGCGGTTGCCGACCGACAGATCGTGTGCGTGGAGCACGGGCGGGCCAACGGGCCTACCTGGGTTTGCATCATGCGGGATCTGACGTCAGTTTCCTTTTCTAGACAAACCAGGTGTGATTAGCACCCTTAATCTCAGCCGTCAAGCTGTTTTGGGAACCGTGCCAAATAAAATACGAAAAGCACATTTGCACTCCTCGTGTGTATGTCCTGGACAAGTAGTTGTGCTACGGTAAATGATACTGGTCTCCCAGGATCGCATGATTCATTTCCATCCCCCGGGTCGGTCACGCGCGGCTCCGCGTCGCACGTCCTTCTACATGCAGGGTTTACCAAACAACCTTATCGTCTTCCGCGTGAAAACAAGTGCCTGCAGATTCGTCGACCGCGCCGCCAGCAGCTCCCGACCGCACGCCGCCTGCAGCCGCCGCACCACCATGGGCACCGCCCCAAGGAGTCCCGCTGCTCCACCCAGCCTCCGTGCCTCCGCCATGGGCGCCGCCCTCGCGCCTCCGCGCGCTCCGCCATGGGCGCCGCCCCAAGAAGCCCCGCTGCTCCGTCTAGCCGCGCCTCCGCGTCCAATGGAAATGGATGCCACCCGCCATGGGCGCCGCCCTAGGGGGCCCCACTGCTCCACCTATACCCTGAGCGCCGCTCCCTGCAAAGCTCCGTCCGACCGTGTAGACGACAACAGTGTCTCCTCACGGATTTTCTACGCACCACCGCCGGCGGTGCTACCGAAGAACATGGGCGCTGCTACATACGCGGTCGAGGATTGCTAGAGCCGTGGTCGTCGGCGGTGCTACAATCGTCGTCGGATTTTTGCTACAATATCATAATTTTTGTGCTGCATATGTTCTATGATTTTGCTATAATTGTATAAATTATTTGCTACAATTTCTCCAACGATCTCTGCGATAAAATCAGTTTTGCTACATTTCGATAAAAAATTGCTTCAAAATCTCCGGCGAGGTCTTGTTTTTGCTACATTATCATATTTTTTTCTCCCACCTTTTTCTAATTCTGCTACAATAGTGTAAAGTTTTTGCTACAAGGTATCCGACTATGTTTTTTTTTCGAAAGTCTCCGACGATGTCTCCGTTGAAGTCGGTTTTGCTATATTAGGATATTTTTTCTGCTACAAGGTCGCCGGCGAATTCTCCGACGAGATCTAGTATGTCCGTTATTTTTCTGGACTGAACCGTTTTTTGCTACATATAGCAAAAGCGGAACACTTTGTAGCAAAACTTGAAAGATTGTAGCACGAAATTTACAATTGTTTTATGGGACACGTGTCGCGCTGGGACCCGGAGGATCGGGTGGCAATTATCCCCCGGAACGCGTAGCACATTCCTTGTGCTACTGGTGCAAGAACCTCTTTTTTTCCCTCCCGTTCGGGACGCTCGGAGTCTCGAAAGGAAATCGGCACGCGGTATTGGAAGGGCGAGACTAGTAATGCTACAGTTACGGACTACAAATTATGGAATTCACTCACGGGAAGACGTGGAGAAAATCTGAACATTTGTAGCCCTGAGTATTTCCACGAGCCAATAACTCCCATATAATCCTGTAGCTTTCTTTCCGTAAGAAACATCCCGTAAGTCAAGCATTTTCGGGCTGAGACCGATTCGCAGAAGACTTCGAAGTTAGTAGTAACCGACGTACTGGTACCTGTCTATCTATATACTTCCTCCGTCCTAAAAAGATGTCACAAATTTGTCTAAACTTGGATGAATTTAACTACTATTTAGTTATAACAGCCATCCATCGAAAATGGAACCGTCCCTAAAAAAAGAAAAGACAATATGGAAATGCCCTTTTCTTCGTCGATTCTTCCGACGGATCTCCTGCTGGAGATCTCGGCGCGCTCCGACCCTGTCACCCTCGTATGCTGCGGGGCCACGTGCAAGGTTCTTCGCGGCGAGAAGCGAGATCGCCGACCCGGCCTTCCACCCTTGCCTCCGCCTCCGCCACGCCGACCTGTTCGTGCCCACGCTCCTCCGTGGCTTGTTCATCGAGAACCTGCGCCAGACGGACCAGCACCCGCGGTTCGTCGTCCCCGGCCACTCCAACGAGCCGTCCCCCGAGCCGTTCCGCTCCTTCTTGTCCAAGTACACCACCCTCTTCGACTTCTACCACCCCGTCTTGGCGTCACGGCGCGGCCTTGTCACCCTCCGCGCCGACACCACCCCGAGAACGAGAACGAACCAGCCGGCGCATGTGTGTTCAACCCCATGACGGGCTACCTCTACTTCTTCGGGTGACCAGGGATCAAAGCCCAGTCGTTCGTCATGCTCACTGGCGACGACGACGGCGGGGCCGGCCACTACCGCCTGGTCGCCGCGGAGCTGTCCTCATCAGGACACCTAAAGACCCAGGCCTTCTCGCCACTCGAGCACGCCAGGCTGTGGCAAGCCATCGCCGAGACCGAGGTCGCTCCGTGGACCAAGGTCGCCGAGACCGAGGTCGCTCCATGACGGGCTATGCTTATTCACTAGATCATGTAGGCGCGCGTTGTCGCGCCAGTCTATTAGGAATATATAATGTTAGGAAATGATATAAATCCATTTAGAGTCATGTTAATAACTATTATGAGGTACACAGAAAATTTGCCAAGTCACCATCTTCAGGCGTTAGAGCTCCCCTTTTAGGGGGTGTCAACTGCAACAAGAGTATGATCCGAAAAAAAACTGCAACAAGAACAAAATGTCTTTAGTTTTCAAACCACGTTGTCAATGGTTCAGTTCAGATCCAATCCACGAAAATATTAAGAGAATGCATGAAATTACCAACAAGAATAGATCAGTGCAAAATCATTGAAATGGTAATGTTCACGATAAAATCTCCATTTGTTTCTTTACATGAGATACCACCACCTCAAAATGAAGAAGATCCAATTTTAATCAACTTCTCTTGCATCCTTACCATCTACTGGTCTTCCATGTAGTGCAAATAATCTTGGCAAAATGAATGAAGTGAAATACATAAAGAACACCGAGTAAAATAAAAAATTACCCTCTTGTAAGTGTACGTGCTGCTCCACGTGCTGCAGAAGCATCTCCACTTCAGTATTCTATATAGGAATTTCAGTCGTGTGAGTGTACTTGTTGCTTCATGTACTCAAGGGGCAGACGCGATGCCAAGCTATCACCCTTTTATCTCCCAATCCTGAGCACCATACATGTGAGGGAAGCCATAGCCGATGCGCGAACAGAGGATGGAGATGAAGCGGCGATCAGACTTAGGATTGACATTGGGGGAAGTGGGTCACGGGAAGGGGAGGTGGATATGCATCTCTAGTATCCCTTGTTGATCCATAGGGCCAAGAGCACGTTGAGGGGAGAGGCCAGGCATGCTGGCGGAACATCTTCTCCAGTCCCATGTCGTCGACTTTCACAGGCATCGTGGCATAGGAGAGAGAGAGTAGGCGACGGCATCCTAATCAAGACACGATTTGTCGTCGCTGTCTCTGATAGGGTTAGGTAGTACGGGAGGGGAAGGGGAGGGTGGAGTGGCGTGGGACGAAGAGCTCAGGAATTTCCTGATGATATGAATGGGCTCAGTGCACAAGCCGAACTAACAGGAGTGGGCTGCTACAACAGTTTTGGCCCAATTCACCAGAGAATGCCAATTTGATGTATAGAGACCCATCCCCTAGGGATAACTGGGCTAATTCGCGAGCATAAGTAGCACAAGTAAATCGGACGGCTAAAACTGGTTTCATGAGACGATCGGACGGTCAAAAACATACAAGTCGTGAGGGAGCTCCCTTTTGTCCCAGTTATAATATCCCTAATAGTCGAGAACTAACTAAACAAGTTGTCCTTTTTTGGGAAGATGAGTTACTGGCATTAATTATATATAGTGATGCATTTTACTTGGTTAACACTTGGTTTCAAAGTTTCGTGAAACGCTTGAGAACTTGTTCAGAACCAAATAACATATGGTATTTTATAGAGTTTTGCGGCACATAGATGATATCTAAATTATTAGTAACTGTAGTAGTCATTTGTATCTTATTTTCTTGCCATGCATAAGAAACAACTCTCTCATCACCCAGTTTTTGGGATAAATCTTACAGCTATGCAGTATAAATTGATCTAGGTATACTTAATGACCTCCTTGATTCTTTACATAGGTGGAGAAGAACAGAAAACTAATACATGTGGAAGTAGTAACAGTTGAACAATCATTTTTGTACATTGCAAATAATGAACAAGCGACAAAATTTTACAAGTGGGGTTTATTTCACATAAGTGTAAGTTGGAGACGTGACTGTCAGAATTTGGGTGACCGGTTCGGGTGCCTTTGTGCTTTTTGTGGACTGAGTCTTCTTACAGTGGTATTGCCTTCTAGTGTATGATGTTGGCCTGGTCTATTGTGTGCTAGAATTGGGGATTTTCTCCTGGTCTGGGATTTCCTTTGATTCTTCTATCTCCTATTTTACCTCACCTGGTTTTCTGTTGGATGCGAGCCCTGTGTTGTGGCCTTCTTCTGAACCTTATTCTTTTTTGCATGCAGGTGTTGCAGTCCTTCGAGGATGCTGGGAGGTGCGTGTCTCACCCGTAGAGGTAAAGGCTGAAGATGGCTCGATTTTGTTGCCACTGCAAGCCTGCATGAGGTCTGGTTGCTGCCATGATGTACCCATGGGTGATTACTTTTATTTTCTAGTACAAATATTTTGATGCTGAAGCAGTATGACATGTTATTACTGCATGGCGGTATAGTAAGATATGCCTGGAGGTTTAACAATACTTGATGATTCACATGCTTGCCATGACAGGGAGCTTAAGTAGATTTTGATTACCGTGACAAGTAGCTTGAGTGCATTCTGATCAGCATGTAGGCTGAGGCTGGCCATACTGTTTTGGTGCACGCCACCTGCTGGTGGAGTTGGATTGTTGATTATTCTCTCTGATCAATGTATACGAAGTGCTTGTTGCACCTTTTGAAGACCAAGAGAAGCAACACGAGAACTTGCCAAAGATTAAAGTGCGTGCATGAATTTGGTGGTCCTAGTTCACTATGCAAATCAACATATAAACATTCTTTTTTTTCTCAAACTCATAATGTGTAACTCTTTAGCTCGAGTGATTTGTAGTATTAGATGGTTTCTTAACCGGCTGTAAGCAACATTCTTGTGTTTTGAGTTTCTGGAGTTGTCACCGTATCAAATTATCATATGTATCTTTCTTTATGGGAATATATGTATCTATGTTTTGAGACCCTTGTTGTATAGATATTTGATGGTTGCTCTTGGTATATTGATCGAGTAGCACTTGCTTATTCATAACTTGATGTTGTGCAAAAAGAAGTCTTTGTATAGAGTTGGTACCAGTGTGTTCCTTTTATACTTTACTAGCAAAAGTGCCCGTGCGCTGCACCGGGAGGAAAAAAAATCTTCCGTATACCTTATTTCCCAAGCACATCTGCACCACAAGTGACAATGGCCCGGTCTCTTGATTCGATAAGTGTGTGATCGCCGCCCTAGCGAGACTGTACTACGCGTAGCTACTCTATGTAACCCTAATAGCGGCCTCTCCAATAATCTTTTGATATCCATGGTTGTCACCACGTTGTCGCTGAAGGGGCAGCAAAGAACCAAACCGCAATGCAGAAAAGTATAGCCTGAATTATCAATTCTCTCATTAGATCGAATATGTTGTTATATCCCTATATATGGCTAATTAGATGATATTGAAATTTTAGTATTCTACTTTGAAAAAGATAATCAAAATTCAATGAACAAAATTGGAGAAAAGAAAGAGACATGGAGCTTACAAAAAAGTGTCGTGCAAGCTAGCACCTCACGTGATTGCAAAAGAAGTGTCTACGAAGATCTACAAGCCTCTTTGTATATGTTCCTGAAGTGAGATGATATGTAAGGTTTAACAAGATGATATGCATGTGCACAAAAGTCAATAAGCAATGATAGTAGATTCTACGTTTCGGCAAACCAATCCGTGGTTGGGTGGCTAGAAGGATGGTTGTACCCCCAGCCCACCAGAGTTCAAATCCTAGGTTTGACACTGTGTGTTGCATTAATGGCGGAATATTCTTTCAGTAGGAGGCGACGTTCCCGTCGACAGCGAGGCGCCCGTGGTGACTTCGTCAATCTCAAGACCCGATCTGTCGGCTCAGTTTCTCGGAGGTGCTCATAGGGGTAGGGTGTGCGTGTGTGTATTCATAGGGGTGGGTGCATGTACGTGTTGTGAGTGTCTACGATTGTACTGTATTTCTCAAAAAAAAAAGATTCTACGTTTCGATTGTAAATTGTGTATGCACTCATACTCAAAGAATTATGGCAAGCAATTTCTGAATAAAGTTAGCGCATACCATGCTAGGTATATCAAGCGTGTAGTAACACGGTATCATGTAAAAAATTTGCTATTGAGAGAAAGGGAAATATATAAATATTGATTGAATTTGCCAATCCAAATCTTTTTCCTCTGTTTAATTTTGAGCATGTGAAGATTTACGTAAACAATTATTTATCGAACTAAAACACTGTAAAAGCAGATGTTCGAGCAACTACTACTTCATATGATACTAAAAAATTGTTGTTTTCCCATGAAGTCTTAGTAATTAGAATTTATTAAAGTAGCCATCACAAGGATGTACTGCCAAAAACAGAACTAAGGACAATTGCCAAAATAACATAAATAGTCAATAGTAATATATATCCCGTTATTCTTGGACACGAACATAAGGTTATTGTTACCTTGGACCACAGTCCCATATATTACTAACTCCAGCTAGATGGTTACTTCTTCCGAAACACTCAGCATAAGGCAAGCGACGTGGACTGAATTAACATAATCACTGATAAACTTGTAAACTGAGAGCAACCTGGCTTTGGTACGGGACTGAATACATGACTGTGAGAACACCAGGAGTAGGTTACCGCTAAAAAAATTAGAAATATATAAGAATTTACCAATGAAAGAACAAAACATGGATAATAACATTTGCATTGCTGGACTCCGTTCGGTGCTGCCAGGTGATGTCGTTAACGTCGTTGATCACTATTATAAACAGGGGAAGAGTAGGATCAAACACTGGCTAACACACACATAGATCGAATTTGGTTTGTAAAATTACCTTTGCCTGCACGGCCGAGAGGCACCAGATGCCAAATTAATATCGCGGAGTTGCCCTCGGCCGGTGCTCGCCACTGGCTCCTCAGACCCGAGATTCCCGTAACTTCACCTCGTGGGGCTATCTGCACGTTTGCTTTTTTTGCAATCAATCTGGAGTTCTTCTCACCATGCGACAGCTAGAGTTCTGCTCCGTGTGCCCGTCCAGGCCACCGGCGGTCTGAACCCACAAGTCGGCATATCCTGACCACGTGCACGACTCGCAAGATGAAAGTGAACGACAGACATGTTATGGCTTCAAGGGGTGCTCGGTGCACTGCAGTAGTCATGGCTAATTTGTCCATGGCCATGGCTACCGATACGACAAGGAGCCGATGGTGGCTTCGAAAAATCGAGGAGTCTCGCCGTGTAGTGGCCGGTAACGCCCCGTGCGCGCAGCGATAGGTAAACCTAATTTGAGTAGGACCCAGTGTTCTCTATGGACTTCAGGCCATGTACTATGAACAGTTCAGTGTTCTAGCTCACGGTCGTGGATGACCTGGGCTTAGGGGCCAGACTGAGTCGGAAGTATGCCGTTGAGTGGAAGGCTGGGGAAACGACCGGACAACATTGTGCGGGGAGGTGTACAAGCGCGATCTTTCAACCTCCGATGCGACTTGGTCGAGTCGAGGAAGGTCATCCGCGACTGGTTGGTGGCGGGGAGCCGTGTAGGAGGGCGACCTCGCTGTCATCCGTTGCTGCTTGGTCATGGCAGGTCACCAGGGGCGCTTTCGTGACCGATAGGTGGCGGAGAGCCGTGAACGGCATGGTGGGAAATTTGACGGAAGTGGCAAATCCATAGGGTGGAGTCGGCTAGATCAGGAGGTGTCAAAGACGGGGGCTCGACTGCGGCAGAGTCCGGAGCACGTGCGTGGGGATCCGCGACAGCTGGTTCCGTTCCTTCCGTCGTAGGAGAGAAACAACGTTGCTCTCCTGAGATCGAGGGTGGCTGCCGGATTGGACGGAGCACATCGCATTCTCTCTAGGATGAGGGCGATGGTCTGCTAATCTGGTATAGATGTGTGCTACTCCTACATAGGATAAATTCGATCGTGTTATGTTGTTGCGGATTCTCGGTCACCAATCGTGACTCACGACATAGGAAGCCACGGGTCGTTTGTGTTTATCTTACCATGACTTATCGGTGGCATTAGTGGACAATTTGTTGTTTGTTGGAGGGGCAAATCGGTCCAGAAAAGAGTTGGACCTGAAGAAACAATCCGTCCTTTATTATTAGATATAGATATAGATATAGATATAGATATAGATATAGATATAGATATAGATTAGTCAAGATAAATAATTTATTTCTTCTTCATTCGGCTGAAGCAACCCGTGTCAATATTGGAGAATATGAGATAAATAAGGTAGGTGCGGGGGAGTTTGGCGTGGTGGCTCCCGGACTCCACGGAGCCTGTTTTTCAAACTACAAAAAATTAAATTTAAAGTTTTCAAAATACTCTAAAATAAGCACCTGGATGTAATCAACTATGAAATCTACCGTTGTGTATTTTAGGCTCAGAGAAAAAAAAAAGGGCAAACGGTACACTAAAGTGGGGGATTTTTGTACGATTTTGTCTTTTTTGATGAGCTCAAAATACCTAGTATTCCAAGTTAAAAAGATACAGACTATTATATGTCATGATGATAGGCTACACTCAGATTTTTTTTTAACAAACTTTGCAATCAAATTTTCCGAAGTTTGAAAAACTAGAAAGGGGCTCCCTGCTGCAGCCCCAGCTCCGTTGGGCTTACTGGAGGTGCGGTGTCGGTTTTCCATACCGTGATTATAGGAAATTAGGCGTCCATATGTGCGAGAAGCCTCACAGATTATCGGTCCAATAAATATTCGGAACTAAATATTTTGGTTGAGTGATCTGCTCCTGTTTTTAGGGAATTGACTCGGTCCAAATTGGGCATTAATACTCAAATCAATCACCGGCAGGTACGACCTAATAAGAGCGGGCGTGGAAAACAAAAGGTACATAGCGGGAGATGAAAAAAGTGGCTCCAATATTCGAAATTTGAGAACAAAAAGCCTAGGCATGGTCCGTCTATAAATGCTAGTAGGGGAGGAGCTACCGCGTGCGGCTGAAGCGTACGACCAATTTAGACTTTGACTCGCGTACGACCAATTTAGACTTTGACTCTTGCTCGAGGAGAGGAGAGGAGAGGACGTGATGCTCGCTCCGGGTCGCCGCTTGGGCCGTCCGACGGCGCTCCCCGAGACATCTAGCTAGAGGTAATTTTTGTTCCTCCCTTGCCGTCGCGCTCGTTAATCTTTGTCCGGTCCTGTGTGTGTTTGTTATTGATTGGCGAGATCTTGTGCTGAATCCATGTATGCGACCACGGGGCATTGGAGCGGCACGGCAAGGGATCATCAGAGTCCGTCGAAACTGGATGGACGACGACGACAAGGAAGAAGGGAAACAAACATAACAAAGAAAAGGGGTCTTTTGTTGTTTCATCCACAAGTATCCGATCGGAAAGAAGAAGAAGAAGAAGAAGAAGAAGAAAGAAGAAGAAGAAGGAGGAGGAGGTACAAGGATCCGTCCACAAACGAGTCTCAATTGTTTTCCCATTGAGAACCCACGCAAATCGATCACAGTGGATAAATAAAGCTAGGAGTAGTTCTTGTTAGTAGCGTGTACGTATATCAAGGAAAATAACTGATCATCGTTTGTCGACAAGATTTTCTCCCTCTCTCGAGCGATGGAAGAGACGGCGCAGGTCGACTTTGCTAATTTGCCAAACCAACGTATGCCAGGACACACGTGAGCACATGAGCGAGTTTTTGTACCGCGAGATCACAACTACAAGTTGTTGTATGAGAATCTGCACGTCCTAGACAAATAGTTGTACTACTGCGAAAAAACCTTTTTTCCCCCTCCCGTTCGATCGGTGAGTGACCAACGTATCCGAGTCCGGAAGGAAATTGGCACAAGAATTCGAAGCTAGTATCCGAGTAACCGACGTATGTGGTAGTACCTGTCTATCTATATGTACCGGCCGCTGACATAACAGTTATCCATCAAATATGGAACCGTCCCTCAAAAAAGGAGAAAACAATATGGAACCGTCCTTGTCTTCGTCGATTCTTCCGGCGGATCTCCTGCTTGGAGATCTCGGCGCGCTCCAACCCTCTTCGATTTCTACCACCCCGTCTTGGCGGCGCGGCGCGGCGCCGCCTCGTCGCCCTCCGCGCCGACACCACCCCCGAGAACGAGAACGAACCAGCCGGCGCGGGTGTGTTCTCAACTCCATGACGGGCCACCTCTACTTCTTCAGGCGACCAGGGATCAAAGCCCAGTCGTTCGTCCTGCTCACCACCGGCGACGGCGGCAACTACCGCCTGGTCACTGTGGAGCTGTCCTCAGCCTCAGGCCACCTAAAGACCCAGGCCTTCTCGCCAGCCGAGCACGCCAGGCTGTGGCAAGCCATCGCCGAGAACGCCGCGCTCATGCACCCTCCGGTCGTCCTCCAGGGCGACACCCACTGGCTGTGCACGTCGGCCGAGTACCACTTCGTCATGAGGTTCTCGCACGAGCGGCTCCAGGCGTCCGTGACTAAGATCGACGGCCACTGCGGCGAGGTGCTACGTGGGCGCAGACCCGAGGAACTACTGCTGGTGTCCGACGGCCACGGGAGGAGCGGCTACGTTTTCGTGCGGATGGCGGAAGCGGACGAGAGCTCACAGTCGTGGTTCTTCATGCTGGACGTGCTCGTCTTCTTCGCCTACGAGATGGATCTCTCTTTTTGGCGCCCATGGTTCACTCGTCGACTGCACTAGAACCACGCATCGGCCCCAGCCTTCGGCGATGGGCCTTGCTCCGCCCCGTCAGAAATTGACCTTTACTTTGTAGAATTTGAATCAATATATAACAAACTCCACCTTGTGACAAATTCCTTCTTGTAGCTTTAACAGTAATCATCTTTCTGAACAAACAAAGAAAACACTTTTGGCGCGAACAGCCATTTGGGATAAGTAGTTATACCAACTAAGTTTGAGCAATATCAGTAGAATTATCATGAGTGCTTATCTTGCATACCGTTAGTGTACCTTGTGCAACAATATCACAAACATAATGATACTTGATATCAATGTGCTTGTTCTCTAATGGAATATTTGATCCTTAGTAAGGTAAATAGCACTTTGACTGTCACAGAACATGTTAATGCAAGAATCATTCTGACAAAGCTCAGCATACAAACCTTTCAACCAAACAGACTCTTTGCAAGCTTCAGCAAGAACCATATATTCTGTTTTGGTTGTAGATAAACCAACAACTGGTTGTAGCATTGCCTTCCAACTCACGGCACATCCACCTACCGTGAACACATACCTGTGAGGGACCTCCTCTTATCCAAGTCGGCAGCAAAATCTGAATCACATAGCCTGCGAGTCCCTCATCAGTCTTGTCAAACTTCAAGCAAGCGTTGGATGTGCCACGGAGGTACCTAAAAATCCACTGAATAACTTTCCAATGTTCTTTACCAGGATTAGCCATGTAACAACTCACCAAGTCATAGCATATGATAAATCAGGGGTGAGAACAAACCATGGCATACATCAAGGACCCAACAACACTAGAATAAGGAACTCGTGACATGTACTCAATATCTTCATCAAAACTAGGACATTGTAATGCTGACAATTTAAAGTGAGGAGTAATGGAAGTACTAACAGACTTTGCTTCATGCATATTAAAACGTTGAAGAACTTTCTCAACGTAACTTTGCTGATTAAGAAATAACAACCTAGATTTTCTGTCCCATTTAATTTTCATACATAGGATTTTCTTAGCAGCACCAAGATCTTTTATCTTAAATTCACTACTTAGGTGTGCCTTTAAAATAGTGATTTCTTTTATGCTCTTGGCAGCAATTAACATATCATCAACATATTACAACAAGTATATATGTGATCCATCAACAAACTTAATGTAAACACAGCTATTAAACTGAGATCTCTTAAAACCTTGTGAGATCATAAATGAATCAAACCTTTTGTACCACTGTCTTGGAGATTGCTTCAAACCATAAAGCGACCTCTTAAATTTGCACACAAAATCCTATTTTCCAGGAACTATGAACCCTTCAGGTTGGTCCATGTAAATCTCCTACTCCAATTCACCATGCAGAAAAGCAGTCTTTACATCTAGATGCTCAAGCTCAAGATCGTGCATAGCAACAATACCAAAGAAAGCACGAATAGAACTATGCTTCACAAACAGAGAGAAAACATCATTATAGTCAATACCTCGAATCTGGCTAAATCCTTTTGCTACTAACCTTGCCTTAAAGCTTGAAGACTCATTAGGATACAAACCTTCCTTTCTCTTCTATATCCACTTATAGCGAACGGCCTTCTTCTGTTTAGGCAAGCGCACAACTTCCCATGTGACATTTTTATCAAGCGATTGCATCTCTTCTTGCATAACATAAATCCACTTCTCGCGGTCAACAGATGCAACAACTTTATTGTATGTAGCAGGTTCAGTATCATACTCCACCTGTTCAGCACAACTCAAGGCATAATGAACAAGATTACATTCTTTAATTAAACGACGAGGTGGAACTATGTTACGCCTCGGTCTATCAGCAGCAATAGACTCCTGTGGTTGCTACAAAACAGTAGGTGAGTGCTGAACAATGTGATCATCAACATTTTCCTCATTAGTATCATTAGCCACAACATTATTATCAACATTTTTCTGCAAGTGCTCCACCTATACACTAACTCCTTCCTCTCCAATAGCAACAGGAGAGGGGTCTGATGACAAGCTGTCATGATACATAATGGATTCATTGAAAACAATGTTCCTACTCAAAAAAATCTTTTTAGTTTCAAGATTCCATAGTTTATATGCTTTAACTCCTGAACCATAACCAAGAAATATGCACTTAATAGCTCTAGGCTCTAACTTACCATTATCAACATGAGCATAAGCAGTGCAACCAAAAACTCTCAACTGTGAATAATCAGCAGGCGAACCTGACCATATCTCAATGGGAGTTTTCTTATCAAGTGGAATAAAAGATGACCTGTTAATGAGGTAGCACGCTGTGTTGGCTGCTTCAGCCTAGAAACGTCTATACATACCTGCATTGGACAACATACAGCGAGCCCTCGAGATGATAGTCATGTTCATGCGCTTAGCCACGCCATTTTGCTAAGGAGTGTAAGGGATGGTGTGGTGCCTAATCATACCATCATTACTGCAAAACTCCTCAAACTCATTAGAATATAATTCCATACCATTGTTAGTACATAGTACCTTTACCTTTTTCAGTTTACTTTTCTACCATAACTTTCCACTTTTTAAAAGCATCAAAAACATTAGATTTATGTTTCAGAAAATATAGCCACACTTTTCTTGAGTATTCATCAATAATCGTAAGCATGTAATTAGCACCACCGATAAAAGTCTTACGGGAAGGTCCCCATACATCAGCATGCACATAATCTAATATGCCTTTGGTGGTATGAATGGAAGCATTGAATTTAACTCTTTTGTGCTTAAAAAAACGTAGTGCTCACAGAACTCAAACTTACCTAAGTTGCAACCATCAATCAACTCTCTGTTTACCAACTCTGCCATACCATGTTCACTCATATGCCCAAGATGTATATGCCACAAATTTATTCTACCACAATTTCCAGAATCATTAGAAGTAACAGCAGCAGCAATACCATGCAAAGTGCTACCTCTAAAAACATATAACTTAGCAGAATTCATATCACCTATCATGTGAATAAGAGAACCTTTTGATACCTTTAATAATCCATGCCCACCGGCGTATCAACGTCCATGATACTTGGGAAGATCAAATTTCTGACCATGTTTGGTATGTGCTTCACCTCATTCAACGTACGCGTCACGCCATCATGTGTCCTGATCTTAACAGATCCAACTCTAACAATATGGCATGGGTTGTCATTCCCCACACGTACAAAATCTCGAGTCTACACAGACTCATATGAACTGAACCAATCTTTGTTACAGCAAATATGAAATGAACATGCAGTATCAAGTATTCATTCATCATCACGAGAAGCACAAGCAGCAAAAATGGCTAAACATTCACCATCAGAACTATCACCAGAAACAACAGTAGCCTTACCAACACCTTGATCCTTATCTTTCGGTTGGTAAGTTCTGTTCCTTTTCTCCTTATTCTGCAGCTTCCAACAATCATCAATAACATGATTAGATTTCTTACAATACCTGCAGAACTTGTCATTTCCCTTGGACTTCGAATGACTTCTGTCGTCTTTGCTCTTATCTTGGTTGCCATAGTTGTTAAATCTCTGCTCGGTCCTACCACGAACCTGCAGAGCTTCAGCCTTGGATGACGCCCCATCTGCCTGCACCATAGTTTTCATCTTTTCCCTCTATTTGAGGGTCTCTTGTACTTCATCAAGGGTTAGTTCATCACGGCTCAACAATATTGTATCGCGAAAGTGTGTATAAGAACTAGGCAGCGAGCATAAGAGTAATAGAGCTAGAGCCTCATCATCATATTTTACTTCCATAGATTGCAAATCAGAAACAATCTCTCTGAAAATAAATAAGTGATTCATTACCGATCCACCTTCCTGCAATCTATGCGAGAACAACTTCATCTTCACATGCATCTTACTAGTTAGATCCTTTGACATGCAGATCGATTCCACTTTCAGCCAAAGAGCAGCAGCAGATTTCTCTACCAAAACTTCCTGCAAAATATTATTGGACATATGAAGTTGAATCAAAGACAAAGCCTTATGGTCCTTCCGCTTCTCTTCGTCAGACCAGCTCTTAGCATCCTTTTTCCCAAATCCTTCCAGCGCTTCATCCAGATCTGAAGTTTGGGCAAGAATCGCCCGCATCTTCACCTGCCACAAACAGAATCTTGTGGTGTAGTCCAGCTGCGGTAGATCAAACTTCAATGACGACATGTCGCAAACCCTAGATTAGAACCTGGGGCTCTGATACCACTTGTTAGCTTTGCGAGAATCAAATAACAAAGAACGATAAAAGAATCACAGCAAGGGGTTACATATTTAACGTGGAAAAACCTCTCCAACAAAGAGAGGAAAAAACCACGGGCGCTAGTCAGCGAAACTTCACTATAACGGGGAGTGTTTACACAACACCGGGGATTTCATAGATGCAACTTATCCTAGCCGGTGGTTTACAAGAGGTTTATATAGCAGTGGTAACCTAGGTCATCAACAATTCGCATCGGCCCAAGCCTCTGGCGACAGGTCTCGCTCCGTCCTGTCAGAAGTTGTCCTTTACTTTATAGAATTTGAATCAACATATAACAAGGGCTACAGTGGAACCACCGGGTTGGTCCATGCTTTTCCATGTTCCATGATTTTAGGATTGTGAGCCACCACCCTCACCCTACGTAATTCCTAAAAGCCCGATCCTGTAAGTGGAGTCCGTAGACGTAGCATTACGTGTAAACATTGCTTAATGGAAAATGATACTACTCCCCAGGGGATCCCGTGACTCGATCCCCCGGATCGAGGCGACGCACGTGTGGTGGCCCCTCTCCTGCCTGCTTATCGCTTCCTACGCGTGATGGCCGACTACTTCCATCGTTGTGTTGGGTCTGAAGCATAGAAAACAAAAAAATTCCTACGATGAGAACTACACGCCAAGATCTATCTACTAGGTATAAAGCAAAGGATGGACATACATCCAACGAGAACTTACCCTCGAAGACAATGAGTTTTGTTAACGAGTAGGAACTCGTGGTTGATGTAGTCGTACACTTGCCGATCTCAAGATCGTGAGGAAGTCAGAGCGCCGCCACTCAGCAACGCATCCGTACTCGCACACACGTTCAAGCCACCGGACAACCTCCACCTCTTTGCTCCAGCGATCCAGCGGAAGCAGCAACTCCTTCCAGACGAAATGCCACCGGGAACATGTATCTCGCTAATCCGAGACCATGGGGGAATAATTCTAGAGGGGGAGAGAGATCCTTCACAAGTAGGTGTGAGGAAGAAGGAGGAAGAGGGTGGCCTTTTATAGGAGGAGGGGGGTGCCCCTCCTTCATGGCCGGCGCATGGGGGGGTGACTCCTCACCTCCCCCATTCATATGGTGCTAACCCCTCCACATTAAAATGCCTCTTCACATTCCCCTTTAAAGTCCCTACTTTAAATGCATTAAAATTCTCCAAGTTTAATGCTCTCTCATTTAATAAAACTCTTTTATTAAATTTATTCAGAATTTTGTTAATTACTTTAATTAACAAACATTCACATATAACCCCTTGCAATATTTCAATATCACATGCAGAACCACTTTCTGCAATTTTCCCCGAAACAATTTCCGCGCTTTGCAATTCTTTCGTCTGAAACATATGTGCTCCAAAATGGTGTCCGGTAACTCTTAAGTGTGTCACCCTACGGTTCGCGAATAATGCAGACATGATTGAGACTCCTCTCAGATCAATAATCAGAAGCAGGACCTAAAGATCCATACTGACTCCTGCATATTCAACGATGACTTCTGTGATCGTGAGAACCTTTAACGCTTGTAACTAAATCCCTTTGTCTCGCGATATATTACATGTCCGAGATTCGATCATCGGTATCTCCATACCTAGTTTGATCTCGTAGCCGACATGCACTTTTTTCTCGTTCCCGTGATATAACATTCTAGTGATCACATTACTTGCTTGCAAGCTATCTTAATGTGATATCACCGAGAGGGCCCAGAGTATATCTATCCGTCATCGGGATTGACAAATTCCACTCTTGATCCATGAGCCTCAACATAACACCTTCGTAGCACTGAACCCATCTTTATAGTCACCCTGTTATGGTGTGATGTTTGATGTTATCAAGATACTCTTCAGGTGTTAGCAATTAACATGATCTCATGGTCTAAAGATAAAGATTACTTCGTATGATGTTATAGCAATATAAACATAATGACTTGATCATAATGCTATACTTCGGATGAATGTTCATCACATCATTTTACAAATGTTGTGACCTTGTTATTAACAACATCTAATGTCCATGATTAGGAAACCTTGACCATCTTGTTAATCAACAAGCTAGTCTATAAAAGAGGCATAACTAGGAACCCTTTTTGTTTATTAAACACACATGTATTGACGTTTCCGATCAATACAATTATAGCATGCAAAAAAAATATTTATCATAAACATAGAATAAGATAATAACCACTTTATTATGCTTCTCGGGCATATTCCCTTCAGTCTCCCACTTGCACTAGAGTCAATAATCTAGTTTGAAAAACTTTGCGTATTGAACACCTATGGCTTTCTGGTGTTGCATATACGCGATTGCTAGTGGTTAACATAATCTCCGGATCTGACAGTTTCAGGTCCGTGTGTATTTGCATGTCTTTGCGTCTCTACGCACCACTCATTTTCAAGTGAGATGTCATTGTATAAATTTGGTCCTCTGGTGAGACCTTTAGTTCGTTCGGGTTAAAATATGTTGATATTATTGTCACACAATATATCTTCATAGTATTAGCCTACTTTGAACCACACCTAGTTTGATAACAAACTACTTAACACAAATGCCCTCCTTTGCTGCTACTATAGCAGTTATATACTTAGCCTTTTGTTGTAGTATCTGTCACTATGTCTCAACTTTGGAACTCATCCAAATCCATCATGGATCATCCTTTCCATTACATTGTGCCACCCATAGTCTAAACTGAGATAAATTTAATTTGTATCTTGTGACAAAAACTAGTATCAATGTAACACTTTAAAATGAACTACCTTTAACTATCTGTCACTTATACATGATATATTATTAGTTCTTCCAAAGCTCATAAGAATATCTTTACTATCGTCCAATGCTCATCTTATGAATCATCCTGGTATGTTCTCATAACACTTAGAGCATAGGACATTTTGGATATATACATATCATGGTATAATCAATCAAAATCGTCATGTGATTTTACTCACCAAGTGTTGAAACACTTGAATCTTGATACAATGCTTTCCATGCAACAAGAACCTTTCTTGTTGTTTCCATATTGAACCCTTTCAATATCTCATATATGTATGTCTGGCACAACCATATTAGCGCCTCAATCTATCCATATAGATTTTGATGCCAAATATTCCGGTTTTGCCCAAGTCTTTCATCGAAATCTTATTTTAATGAAATTCTTAACTTGTGTCAATACAAGATACATCATTTCCAATCAACAATATGTCCTCTATATAATGTATTAGAAATATGTCTCAACGCTCCCACTTAATTTCTTGCAAATGCAAGCATCTTCATCATCTCCGATGAATTTAAACTCTTTTAACAATTTCATCATGGTGAAGATTCCAACTTCGCTATGCTTACTTCAACTATTGAAGTTTGCATGCCCTTTTAGCACCCTTTAAATTAACAAAACCCTTCGGACCATGTCATGTACACGTCCTAGGTAACCGTTCTATTATAAGAACCTTGTTTTGTTTATTCAACTACCATATACCAAATTATATGTAGTGGTTGCTACATTAATCCGTCAAGACTATATATCGCTATGAAAGATCAAATCTTGTCATAGTCAACTCCTTGAACATTGCCGTAAACTTCTTTCCGACATATCGACTATTTCATAGATGTTAAACATCCATGTCTATTTCTTTATAGATCCAAACACGACCGATAGGCTTCACGCCTTTCCGGAGGGTCTTCCAAGTTCAGAAACTTGATTTCTCGTGTATGGATACTATTACGGATTCTATGACTTCTAGTCATTTTATGGAGTCAGGGCCCATCATCGCTTCTTTGCATCTAGTCGGTTCATCATTGTCAAAACAATAACGACTTGCTTATCAAATCACACTATTTGATTCTTACCGACCCACACGGTTCAATAGGAACTCTAATCTCCGAGATCACACCCTTTGTAATCACGGGAGCCATGAGCATTTTGGCTGCCACCGGGACACTTTCCGGCACTGCTCTACTTAGCACATATAGCTAAGGTTCAACAACCTTATCAAAGTTCTATTGTCCTCCCACTTAACTTTTTACAAAAAATTCCTTCCCAAGAAACTTGACGTTCCAAGTAACAAACTCTTTTGTCCTCGGTGTTATGGAGAAATTCCCAACAAATTCTTTGGGATAACCTACAAAGACGTGCTTATCCAACTTTGGTTGTAAACATTTTACTTATGCATGGCATACCAAAATTTAAGAAAAGACAATTCGGGTTTTATCCCAAACTATAACTTATATGGTGTCATTGCAACGGATCACGATGGTGCTCTTTTCAGTGTAAACGCGATAGTCTCTAAAGCTTCAATCCTTAAAACATAATGGCAGTTTTACAAATGACACCTTTGATCTTACCATGTCAAACATGGCTTGATTTCATCTCTCGAATATGCCATACTTCTATGGTTTATCGGGAAACACAAATCATGGAACAATTCCTCAAATCTTAGGTGTTTTGCTAAACATGTAACTCAAATATCTTCCTTGATGATCAAATCATAAACTCTTTTATTTTCTCGTTACAATGATTTTTCACTTCATCTTGAAAGTCTTTGAACAATTTCCAAATGTTTCATACTTCTTCCTTATTAAGTAAATATATAGATATATTCACTTAAATTTTTGGAGAAAGCATATGAAGCAAAAAGATCCATCGCATATGGCTACACATAATGGACTATATACATCTACATGCATAATATCCAATAAATTAGTCATCCGTTCCTCTTTGGCCTATGGACGGAGTTTCAATTATCTCGAGAAAAGTCTCACCAGCATCAATTGATCAAAATCAAAAGACTCAAAAAATCCATCAACATGGAGTTTCTTCATGTTCTCTTTCCAATATAATTTAAACAGCAATGTCACTTCATAAGTGATCTTTCAATCATCTGTCTTGCGACATTTTAGCAATAATGTTTATGAATGTGATTTCTCCCACTAGACTTGTAAAAGTTCATCCATCCTTTATGGAATACGATAATTATTTAAACAACCATTGTTCTCATAATACCGGAACAAAATAACAATTATTAAAACAAATCTTGAAGGCTGGGTTTGACGACAACGAAAAACACAATAACACTTTATTTGTTTCCGATGAACATCATCACTTATTCTCTTGCTAGTTACTTAGGCCATTGCAGTTCATGAATTGCGTTTTCCTGTATGACACTTCATACCAACCAATTCGGTATCCAATATCGATATCCAATACCTCAGAACCACATTGTTTAACAAGCAAGGAATACAGCCATAACATGTATATCTTCTATATACCTAAGTTGGACATTTCCAACTTTTTCTTTTTTGCCAAATATTTTATAGATTCTCTTTCAGCAATTCCTTTTCCTTTTAAAAGAATCTATCAACATAAATTGTGGTGTCATTCATATGACACATAGTACAAAGCGTATATAGTCAAATACTAATACCTTTGGACTTGCACTTTGAAGTGAATCACCATCATCAAATGTTTGGTATTCTTTCAAAAATCCATTCTTTAGTAATCTATTAATGTAGTAAACATTTTACTTACATCTTCTATTTATCCTTATCATGACAACTTTCATGATCAAGCTACTATAGCCTGTAAGGAAGAATCGCGAGTATAATGTTAGTTCCCGAAACCTTTTGGGAGATTCGGATGCCTAGCATCTCCATCCTTCACAAATTCTCATACAATATGAGAACATGTATTTTGCTAAATTACACTCTATCATAATGCAACCAAAAACATTGTTTCAGATATCACAATATCGTCCACACATGATGGTTTCTAAAACAAATTTTCATCTCCTAGATAACCTCGATATTAAAACAACTTTTGAATATCAAGAATCATGGAGGCAAACATGATACTTTAGATACTAACATTGGAATTCTTACTCTTGATTTAATACTACTTATTAAACTTCACGGAGTAAATAGAGTTTGCTGAAAGTTTGCAATAGGACTTCTAAACTTTAAATTAACATTCAAAACAATACGATACCAGTTCGTAAAGTAAATATCCAGAATTCTATAGTTCGATTATCTCAATTAAACTAAGCATAAGGTAGTGAATAGATGCCAATGACTACAACAAAATATGCAAAATCACTTCGATTTAGTTTATGACAAATTTAGTTCGACTAATTCAAATTAGAAATAAACTCCCACTCAAAAACGACATCCCTCGTGCCTTTTTGGTGATTACATGAACCAAATCCACTACACCAAGTCCGATCATCACGTGAGTCGGTGTAGCTTCAAAGGCGAGCATCAATATGGGCATCATATCAACTATATGACTCATTCTTAACTTTTCGGTCCGTGTTCCGAGGCCATGTATGTACATGCTAGGCTCGCCAAGTAAGAACCTTAGTATTCCCATGTGTAAAACTATCTTACACCAGTTGTATGAAAGCGTAGAGTCGAGTACACCCAATCATCACGTGATGTCTCGAAACACGATCCATAGAACGGTGCATACTCAAGGAAGAACACATTTTATCTTGATATCTAAATGAGGGATCGTCTTACAATGCTACTAAAACGCCAAACTAGCAATATAAGATGCAAATATCTAATGTGTAAAGTGAGATGATATGGTCCATACATTTGATCTCCATCATATGCATCATGATATGATCTCTATCATTTCTTTGTGTGTAAGGCCAAGGTCTATGGAACTTACACGTTAGGTGTGTTGTAAGAGTATCAACTATACATCTACTTACAACAATACCATATCAAGACACTAGCCCATCAACGATCTAAACTAGACGCCTCTAATTTATCAATTGCAAGTTTTACGTGGTTTAGGGCTTTCGGAGATAGAACCGTTCTTACCTACGAACATAAACCACAACGAGGATAACCAAGTTATTAGCAACTCGTTGTAAATCAGATATTGACTATAGTAGGAGAGACAGACACCCGCCAGCCACTTATACAAAACTACGATGAGAACTACACGCCAAGATCTATCTACTAGGTACAAAGCAACGGGTGGACATACATCCAACAAGAACTTACCCTCGAAGACAACGAGTTTTGTTAACGAGTAGGAACTCGTGGTTGATGTAGTCGTACACTTGCCGATCTCAAGATCGTGAGGAAGTCCGAGCGCCGCAACTCAGCAGCGCATCCGTACTCGCACACACGTTCAAGCCACCGGACAACCTCCACCTCTGTTAGGTCCGCAGCATAGAAAACAAAAATGTTCCTACGATGAGAAATATACGCCAAGATCTATCTACTAGGTACAAAGCAACGGGTGGACATACATCCAACGAGAACTTACCCTCGAAGACAACGAGTTTTGTTAACGAGTAGGAACTCATGGTTGATGTAGTCGTACACTTTCCGATCTCAAGATCGTGAGGAAGTCCGAGCGCCGCAACTCAGCAGCGCATCCGTACTCGCACACACGTTCAAGCCACCGGACAACCTACACCTCCTCGCTCCAGCGATCCAGCAGAAGCAGCAACTCCTTCCAGACGAAATGGAACATGTATCTCGCTAATCCGAGACCATGGGGGAATAATTCTAGAGGGGGAGAGAGATCCTTCACAAGGAGGTGTGAGGAAGAAGGAGGAAGAGGGTGGCCTTTTATAGGAGGAGGGGGTGCCCCTCCTTCATGGCTGGCGCATGGGGGGTGACTCCTCACCTCCCCCATTCATGTGGTGGTAACCCCTCCACATTAAAATGCCTCTTCACATTCCCCTTTAAAGTCGCTACTTTAAATGCATTAAAATTCTCCAAGTTTAATGCTCTCTCATTTAATAAAACTCTTTTATTAAATTTATTCAGAATTTTGTTAATTACTTTAATTAACAAACATTCACATATAACCCCTTGCAATATTTCAATATCACATGCAGAACCACTTTCTGCAATTTCACTCGAAACAATTTCCGCGCTTTGCAATTCTTTCGTCTGAAACATATGTGCTCCAAAATGGTGTCCGGTAACTCCAAAATGGTGTCACCCTACGGTTCGCGAATAATGCAGACATGATTGAGACTCCTCTCAGATCAATAATCAGAAGCGGGACCTGGAGATCCATACTGACTCCTGCATATTCAACGATGACTTCTGTGATCATGAGAACCTTTAACGCTTGTAACTAAATCCCTTTGTCTCGCGATATATTACATGTCCGAGATTCGATCATCGGTATCTCCATACCTAGTTTGATCTCGTTGCCGACATGCACTCTTTTCTCGTTCCCGTGATATAACATTCTAGTGATCACATCACTTGCTTGCAAGCTATCTTAATATGATATCATCGAGAGGGCCCAAAGTATATCTATCCGTCATCGGGATTGACAAATTCCACTCTTGATCCATGAGCCTCAACATAACACCTTCGTAGCACTGAACCCATCTTTATAGTCATCCTGTTACGGTGTGACGTTTGATGTTATCAAGATACTCTTCAGGTGTTAGGAATTAACATGATCTCATGGTCTAAGGATAAAGATTACTTCGTATGATGTTATAGCAATATAAACATAATGACTTGATCGTAATGCTATATTTCGGATGAATGTTCATCACATCATTTCACAAATACTGTGACCTTGTTATTAACAATATCCAATGTCCATGATCAGGAAACCTTGATCATCTTGTTAATCAACAAGCTAGTCTATAAAATAGGCATAACTAGGAACCCTTTTTGTTTATTAAACACACATGTATTGACGTTTCCGATCAATACAATTATAGCATAAAAAATAAATATTTATCATAAACATAGAATAAGATAATAACCACTTTATTATTGCCTTTCGGGCATATTCCCTTCACGTTGTTCTGCTGCGGCCTCCACACCGCTGTCGATCGCCCAGCTCGCCCGCTTGCTCAGCTCGCCGCTCGTCGCCGTCCATCTCTGCACAGAGGCGGCCCGCCGCCTGCACCTCGCCGGAGCACCGCGCTGCCGTCCGTCTCCACACAGTGTAGCCAACCGCATCTCGCCGGAGCGCGCCGCCGTCCCACTCCACCTCGCCGGAGCGCCGCGCCGCTGTCCCGCTCCACCGCAGCACCGTGCCACCACGGGCACCTCGCTGGACCCTCCATAGACCTCGCGCGCAGCATTACCTGGACATCGTGCGGAGCGCCGCCTGCTTGCACACGCCGGAGCATCGCCACATCGGTATTGTTGTGTTGGTGTTGCCATTCCTGCTGCTATTTACTGCCACCGACGTTGCTACCTACGACATGGAGGTTTGCTACATGGGGTTAACGACACTGCTACCCACTGCCACTGACGCTGCTACCTACGACATCGAGATTGCTACATGGGGTTAGCGGCGCTGCTACCTACTGCCACCGCTGTTGCTACCTACGGTGTCGAGGTTTGCTACGTGCGGCCTGCGGCGGTGCTACAAGCGTATCTTTGGATTTTGCTACAATGTCTCCGGCAAGATCTCCGGTGAGGTGTCCGACGATATCGGATTTGCTACAATATGATATTTTATTTGCTACCACCGTTTTGCGATTTTGCTACAATAGCGTAACGTTTTTGCTACACAGTCTCTGGCGAGGTCTACCGGCGAAAGTCTCCGGCGAGGTAGGATTTGCTACATTAGCACAAATTTTTGCTACAAGGTCTCCGACAAGGTCCAGTCTATTTTTCTAATTTTAGGCCAAACCGTTTTTTACTACATGTAGCAAAAGCGGGCCATTATGTAGCAAAAGCGGGACGCAGTGTAGCAAAAAGAGAAATTAGAAACGACACGTGTCAGCAGAAAGACCCGGAGATCAGAAGTTTTAATCCCCAGGGGACGCTTAGCACCTACCTTGCTTAATTTACACACTATTTATATGACACTACCTCTGCTCGATACAAACTAACTGCGTCTAAATACATGTGTACGCGCACAAACCCGACTCAATTAATTTGGATCCCAATGAGTAATAAATCGGAGTAAATAATAGCATATGAAAGTCTTGGTCCTGTCCACGTCTGGCCGTGGGATAGACATCGGAGAGGTCATGCGTTGCCATCGCAGTGGATCCCGCTCTTCCGGGAGCCGGGCCGGTAAGGGCACGTACGATGATCTTATCTTAGCAATGCCATATAAGATGATTGCTAAGTTGGAGGAGAGAGAAACGAAAAAAAGAGGTATGCCTTCTCTTGACTAAGAGATCATCTCTTAGCAACGATATGTCTCACCACATATTTAGAAATATCTACTGCTAGAGATAAGACTAAAAAAAACGTATTATATGTCATATTTTATTATCATAAGATAAGACTGTCTTATCAACCGTTGTACATACCCTAACACGGGATTCCCTACGGCGGACGTCTAGTGCGCGCCCACTTCGATGGTGGGTGGACCGTGCGCGACCCCTCGTCCGGCAGGTGTGTCTACCCTCAGTTTTAACTTTCTTCGTTTTCACTTGGTCGTAAGAAATCATAAATGTAGGGAGCTAGCATTACACCAAAATCTATCCTGAAAACATATTTATCGTCACCTTACAAATAAAGAGTTCCGGGTAGTCTGACACTATGTTTACCGTGGCGGCCGGTGTATGAAAACGATCCAGTGCACTCGCGGGTCGAGATCTCGGCGATCAGTCCATCCGGCCCGTGTGGAGCCAGATCTTCACAAGGATTAGCGTCTCGTCCATGGAAACCCCAGATCTCCAAGGAGCACTGTACATGCATGCTCGTTTGACATGCATCTCTCGCGTCAACATCCGTCGATCGAGGCCTCGAGGGCCTACCAAGAACATACTGATTCTTTCCGTGTTATTCATATCATGGGCAAGGGCAAGTTTAATAAGAGTCTGAAATTGTGTTGTACTACAGAGTGCCGACATATACAGTAGCTTAAGTTAAGACGTTAAAGAATGGGAATTTTTTCAAACTTTTCAAAACGTATTCGCTCTGTGTCAACAAGCTAGGTCACATGTTCTTTTCTATTTGAGGGAATGTCCCACCAAACTACCATAGGGCAGTAAAAGGGCATACAATGGAAGTAAAGACAGATGGCAGAGGATTAATCCCACTCCCCCGGCCTCTCCGTCTCAAAGTAGATGTTGTAGGTTTGTTAAAATTTGAATAAATCCATATGCTAAATGGAGTAGTGTCTAAATTTATCCAAACTTTGATAAATCTGCGACATATTTTGAGATGGAGGGTGTATAACATTGATCTTAAGATATAACTAAATAATGCTCTCACCAACTGCGGTAAAAACAAGAGATATAATAGTGGCAATATGGCTCGTAAGAACATATTTTTCCACAAGATTGGATAGTACCGCTCGGAGCAAGCGCACAAGCTAGTGTGACCGGAAACAATTTGCTATGTGGTCACACTTAGCATAAAGAAGTGAAGTTGAGCTCTAGGGTGGAATACTATGCGGAATCAAGAACATGATGCTCCTTCGTGAACGACATCGGTGGAATAGAGGTCTGCACTTTTTGGACAATCACCGAGTAATCGGGAATCCTATGATATCAGTATAGCATACACCACACAAATTTTTTATATGAACAAGGTCAGCACCCGAGTAAAGGGACACATGACCTAAATCCCTAGATAATCAGCATAGGACGAGCTTTCTCGAAACAAGCATCGTTGTGTGTGCAATCGACGAATAGGAGCTTGAGTACACAAGAACGATTAGGACTTGGTACCTAACCGATGAACAAAAAACTTCACAAATCCCAAACAAGAGCCTAAGGGACGTGACTAAACTAAAAGACTTGGGGCAGCAAAAACACCATCCTACACTAACATCCAACTTTAGATTTCTTTGAAATGCCATAGACTGACCGAGAGGCATCCTGTGAACACTGAATTAAGTGATCATAGATTAGATTTTTTTGAAGGAGGTCATAGGTTAGATTGATCAAATAAATTTTTTATCGATTTGATAGAATAAAGGTAAGAACATTAATATTTACTACCGCTTTCCTCATACTATCATTATACAATTGTTACCTCTTTATGAAAGAGAATCACATAACATATTTTAACTGCAAATATTTGTACTAGCGTCTTAAATAACCTGCACAAGAAAATGACTATATAGACCAACCAGAAAAAATATGGCAACAATTTCATTCTATTTCTGTAAGTCAAATATCAAAAATATATTAAAAACGGCAGCACAGAAAGATGAGCATTTCAATCACTTCAAAACAAATAAGCTAATGGTAATTCTTACATAGTATTAGACTAATTACCCCAACTATGACAAGACTAATTACCCAACTATGACAAGGCTATAGACTGATACTCTAATATTGTTATATACTTTGGTATGCAAATTTCTCTTGGATGGCAAATACCAAATGATTTTTTATACTAAACTTTTATACCTTTTTAAAACTTATTTTACATGATTATAGTCTTCATGAGTACAATTTTCTATTATTTTGATGTCACTGTTAACTACACAAAAATGTCTTTGATCATAAGCCATAGTTTTTATCGTTATCTAGTTGTAATGTATAACACTCAAAAGTTTTCTTGTGGTAAATTTAAACTGTGTTGCGATATTAGCTCTCTCCTTGAATTAGTTTCGAGGTTGTAAATTGTACAATATACATATTATTTATTTGTATGTAATGCGTTTGTGTGTGTATATATATTATAACACCTTAAAATCATGACACATATATCTTAAACGTACACTCGAAAACATATCTTAGAAGTGGTTGTAGTGCATTATTAGGTAAGTTTAATTATGGTAGGTTCTGGAGTATAAATTGAAACATTGACCAATGTGACTTAGGCCCTCTTCTTTTCAGCTTATGGAATAGCTTTGCGGTCCACCACAACAGAAGCCCAAAATAAGGGTACGGCTGCTACACCACTTTTTTCTACCATGAATTTCAAATCGTGTGTATAGCCAGAATCACCCCGCGAGCTGCTTCTCTAGCGACTCCCGAGCTTCTGCCAACTAAAACAAAATGGTACCGTGAGTTGCCCCTATGCTTCCTTGTATTTACAAACAAATGCCACCGCATATATTTGTTCAAGACCTGAAATAAGAAAAGAAAAAAGAAAAAGAGGCTAGCCCTGCATAGCCGCATCGTTTCGAACGCATTAGAGCAACCACCGCTGCTGTTGCGTGCCGCTAGGGTTCTGCCTGCCATGGCAGCGACCGATCGCCGCCACTGCTGACCCTGGCCCTTGCTCGCCTGACGGCCACCGAAGGAAGCGCCCTCGTCGACCAACCATGGACAGTCGCTTCCCACGCCTGACTCCACCGCCTCCCACCCCTGCCCACCGATGACCGCCGCTGCCGACCCCCTCACCCCAACCGTCCAACTCAAACTCGTCTTCCTCCATCCCCTTGGAATTTGAGTATATGGTATAGAATGAATTTCGGTGTATGCTAGTTTATGCTTCTAGTACTGTACTGATTTGAGAATTCAAGTGTATGATACTGATTTGAAAATCCAGTGTTGCTTGTGTATGCTGCTAGTGTACTTTTCTTTTAATTTGGATATGTAATAATTTACAACTTATGATATCATCTCATTTGACTATTTTAGAATCTCTAAAGATCTTAAACCTTCAAACTTTTCTTTTTCTCAGATTTTTGGGGAGTCCATGTGATTTGTTGGCGCCGACACATGTCCTCCTGCCGGGTTTGTGTGCGTTCCTGGTGGTGTTGTCATGGCAGGGTGTTGGAGCTTTCTAGTGCGGCATAGCGGTGGCCTCATCCACAGCTTTCTAGAGCGGCACAGCGGTAGTCATCATCCACGTGTGGGTTGTCATGGCAGGGTGTGAGCTCCCTTATTTTTATCTTGTGACACGTACAACTCCCAAGTCTTCCTCTCTCTCCAACTCCTTTATTATTTATATCCCATCTCTTTCACCGTTCTGCACCTTCACCGGTTTCCTTCTAGCCTGAGCTCCTCCCTGCCCTCGGCTATCCATGGAAGCTATCTCATAGCCAACGTCCCCCATGACCGCCGGCCTTCCTTCATCCCCTACCTACAAAAATTTCTAGCTCCGCCGGTTCCTACCGCTGCAGACATGCTTCCCCGTGTCGTGACCGGTGCCAGTCTGCGTGTGCCTCATACACCTCCACCTGATCGCGTGGGACCTCCACCTGATGAATGGTTGGAATTTGGTGGTTTAATTGGTTTCTGTATGAGAGTGTTTTTTTTCTAAACCCGGGTACCTATACAAAATGTTAGAATTACAGATCACTTTTGTTAATCCAAGACCATTTTGTACTACATGACACTGATATACTATTTCTTGAATGATGCCGCAGATTCTGAACAAGCAGTTCAATGAGGAGACTGAGAAAATTAAATTACTTCCAGATCTGAGGCCCGGTTATTGAATTGCATGCATTAGCCAACGCAATCAACAATCCGAACTGATGGAAAAGGCTAGACAATTTATTTTAATACTCATCCTACGTCTTTGCCCTTTGGCCTATTGTGACGTTTGTATGGGGAGCCGCAATATTTGTTTTCAATTCTTGCCTTGGCTGGGATTTGATCCTATAGGATCTCCTGCTCCGATACCATATTAAATTGCATGCACTAGCCAACACAACCAACAGTCCGAACTGATGGAAAGGGCTAGACAATATATTTCAATACTCACCCTATGTCTTCGCCCTTTGGCCTATTGTGACGTTTGTTTGGGAAGTCACAATTTTTTTTTAATTCTTGCGTTGGCCAGGATTTGATCCTAGGATCTCCTGCTCTAATACCATATTGAATTGCTTGCACTATTCTGTTTCAGGGTAAGACATGTTTGAGATTTTTCAAGGTGTTACCAAGATGTCCAAGTAATCTATAACAATCTAATTCTGTTTCATTCAGAACCTTTGACAATTTGATTCCATTTCATTCGTTGATTCAACATATGTAAATAGCTTCAGGACCTTATATACAACAAATACTTGAGAGCTTCGAAACAAGCAGATTTACATGCCAGCAACACTAGCTTCTTACTAGCCAATAGCGCTAGCAGCTAACTAACAGCGGTGCACTAACAACTGTGAGTCCTTTACACCCAAAATACCAAAATAACCGTGAGTCCATTACACCCAAAATACCAAAATAACTTGACAGTTAACAGGTACCAGCAGCACTATCTTCACCACATGGGCCATAACACATGGCGACAACAGCTGCAAACATGAGCTGCACAAGAAGCAAAGAAAGCTTCTCCTTCAACTTGCTGAGCTTCATTGGCAGCGAGGCGCCCCCTTTGGCTTTGGCTTCGACGACACCTTCATCCTTACCATCCTCCTTGAAGGCGTATAAGTGACTTGGTAGAAGACATGCATTAATTTTCTACGGAAACAGACCCAAGTACTTTGCTTTGTAATGCAACTAAGGAATTATATTGACCCTAAATTATAAATTTTGACAACTGGCTCATAAATCTTCGCGTAACACATATCTATCTCTAATAAGATCACCTGTGGAAGCCATAAGATCATGCTTTTAGCTTCCCAGTTTTGAACTTGAGAATATTGGAAGATGCGAAAGATTAGTTTGGTGACATAAACATTGGAATGTATAGGCCCTAAAAAGGGTGTCATAAACTTGATAATATATCAACATTTATATGATTTCTTAAACAAAGGATGATTCCAAAACAAGTAATCAAGAATGTTCTCATTTTGTAGCCTATATAACTATAAGTGGATGATTTAAAAATTAACAGAAATGTAGGTATAGATGTCTGAGTTGGTGCTTTTGCCAACTTTGAAAGAACTCCAAAGTGCCATGTATCATGTCATTGCATGATGGCATGAGTATTAAGCTTCTTCTTTTAACTTGATGTTTCCCCATGATTCATCGTCAGATCATCTCATTTGTCCATGTCCAGCTGTAAAATACTCCAGCAAACCTGTCATATCATGTAATTGTCACTTTAAAAAGAGCAAGCAACTCAGCTCAGCAGACTCACACTAGAGTAAACAGGGTAAAAGATTCAAACTGAGTGTCCATAGATAACATTTTTACTGCATCGTAGATCTACAGCGTGCAGACTACAAAAGAGATTGCTTGCACAATATTTTGTACGATAGAAAAGGCGCTACTTCTATACAGCAACAAGATCCAGTAGGTTTGCTTCTTTACTACATTAGCCTTACAATCTGAAAAAGCAAGATGATACTTGTGTACTAATTTATGGTAGGCTGCTTGAATCGGAGTCCTCGACAACAATATGATGACACATAAAATCTCTAGGTCATCAACAACAACTCGATATATTAGTAACTTTGGATATAAAAGGACCACTATGATACCTAGATACTTCTAGGTATAAATGGAACAATTGTTTCTAATTTTAGTTTTTTGTGTAGGGATAATTTTACTTCTAGGCAGAATAAGCACATACCTCACCCAAGATCACATGAAGTGGGCTTATTTAGTTTAGCTAGCTAATTGCAAGAAAAAGGAAGATAAGAGAAGTCAACATATTGTAGGATGTTGATTTCAGCCTGCAGATGAGCCAATTGTGCTTATTCTGCCTTTCTCTTGCCTTTATCCCCCAGGCATCCCTTTATTTGTTTGTTTCTGAGACCCCATCAGCTAGGTGTGAATAGTAAGCTCAAATATACCGGCTGCCAATTTCTATTTTGCGTTTACCATGGAACTTAGGAATTTACACTGTCTAGCTCAAGTTTTTTTTGCAACAAGTGGTTGATGCGCTTCTTCACCCTGCCATGCCCACAGAAAATACAGCAATATCCACAGCCTGTTATATCGAAATGACAGTTTCAATTATTTAAAGGGTTGTTCAATGTGGAGATCTAAAGGACATTCAACGAACATGCATATGTGAATTTTGACCAAGGCAATGTTTGTGAGGAAATCTAGCTAAGTCTCCTCTGAGGAACAATAATGTTGAGCAAAATGTTAGCACATGGAGATGTGTATGTATCGTATATTCGTATAAACACCCGATCCGGTTGCAAATTTAACGTCAGTCGGTTAGTTGCATTTTTTATTTCTGTCAATTATGTAGCCAATGGTATGCATCCTATTAGGGTCCACCATTTGACAAGCTATGTACTCCAATTTAAAGCAGTATCTGTTTTTTCGCCAGGGAGAGAAATAGTGTGCTTACTTCTAAATATATTTACACACCTTATATCCACTGATTTCTAGCACACCTTCGTGCCACTATCATAATTTACAGTAGAAAAATCCTTTATTCTTTAGCTCATCGTCCAATAGAAACATCTTATATTCTTGAACTCATGGCTACCACAAGGGCACGGCGTGCCGCCGCGCTGGTCCTAGCTAGTCTTTTTTATTCATTCTAGCTTATTATATACTAAAAGCTAGCATACGTATAAAATTTAGGGGTGTTACAAAAATTTCACAACTCAACACCAAACAAGCCAAATGTCTATAAGCCAAAAGGAATGGAAGGAACCAGATTATGTGAGCTTCTTCCCACCACAGGTTCTCCTCACAATCTACCAAAAGCTAGCTCCTCTAGAATCACAAGCTAAAAAGAAGTCGCCCTTACAAGGGTTTGATAATAAGTTGAAAATATCTGTATGCTTTGGACTTGGTATTTAAATAGCATTGCTTATAGTAGCTTCCACAGAGAAAATTGCCGCATATTCTTCTTTTGCATAGATACAATTTCCCATTATGTTGTGTCCTCATCTTGACACCTTGTTTCATGTGGTATACAAGTGTTTTTGCCGTCTTCTTAAATAAAAGTTTGAGCAAGAAATCAAACATGGCAATGTAGTTAGCATATATTTCATTACGACCTGTAGTGCGTCCATAAGAGAGAGACAACATCTGCACCTCCTCGATACAGGCTTTCGCCCCGCTTTATAAATAAAGCCAAACGGCCAAACCGATACAAAGTGGAGAGGAGATCCTCTTTACAAGCAGGTCACAAAGATAAACAAAAGAGAAAGCAGGAGACGCCACGCCCAACTGGGGCAACCTAGACAATCGAACACATCGAAGCCGAAGAAGCTAGAAGTCGAGACATAGACTCCACGAGCTGCACCCAGATAGAACCTGAGCTCCCCGACGACGCCCCCAAGAGGGTAACGACGTGTCACGCCGCCGCCGCCGAGCCCACATCGGGCTAGAGTTTTCACCCGGAGCTCAGTCATAGAGGGGATAAAAAAGCAACGCCCCCAAGAGGGTAGTGGCACCCGCAGGCGTCACCATTGCCAGCACCAGCGCCGGAGCTGGCCAAATCCACCCCATGCCATCGGAGATACCAATGGACAACCCAACCCGAGGGAAAGGCCACCATGCCAGCACGAGTCCTCCAGAGCTTGACCAGGGAGCCGCTCACACCGACACCAGGATCACCCGCTGCCATGCCCCTTGCCATCCGAATGACCAAAGGGTTGGCCACCACCACTGAGATGTTGCTTGCCGAGAGCCGCCATCCAGCCTCTCCTTCCAGGGCCGCCGCCCCGGCATCCACGAACTCAAACCCGTGGCACGCGAGAAGACGCACCGTGCGGCTTGCAAGGCGGAGTGGTTAGGCAAGCTCCGGATCCCAGCCCATAGGCTCGAATCCATGGAGCAGGAGGGCAGCAGCACCGCAGCTTCCCGGATGAGATCAACATCCACCGCCATAAGCGGTTACAGACCGGACACATCGGTAAGGTCACACCAGGCCCGTCGAGGCCCGGCCGGGCCCAGAATAGAGCCCGTAAAGCCCTTGCCGATGTGCTGCAGTAGAGCCGCCGCCGTCGCCGCCAACTCCCGCTCGCGCGTGCCTCTCCACCGCCACCACCTCCAGACCGACGCGATGTTCTCCCGCGTCTCCCCAGGCAGAGCCGCCACCACGGAGCAGAGAGGACGCCGCCGCGTCACCGCAGCGCCGCACAGCCACCCCAGGTACTCGCCGCCGCCTCCAATTGCGAGAGGTCGCCCCCGACGCCGCTCGCCGGCCGCCGCCGCGCCAGGCCTCGCCGGCCTCTGCCGAGACACACCGCCGCCATGAAGAAGTTCCGCCCCGCTCGGAACTCCCTGCGTCGGGGAAAGGAAGGCCCGCCGCCGCCGGAACCGCGCGGGCTTTGCCCGGCGGCGCTCGCCGGCGGCGGCGGAGGGGAGGGGGAGGAGGGAGACGGGCCGGGAGCTAGGGTTTGTGGCTGCCGCTCCGGTCGCCTGCGGGAGCGACGCGGAGCGGGTCGAACCGTTCTTTTTCACAACATCTGCACCAAACACACTATCATCAGTAAGATTGGTTTGTTAGTACGTGGTATATGCTATCAGACCAGGTTTCGAACTTTCTCATTCAAAGTGAGGTTTTTATTTCATTTTCACATACTCAATAATATTTTGTAGTAAAGAATAAATAATACAGTCGCTACTAGTATAACTTAGCATTGGTCCCCACTCCTCTCAGAGTTCGGGTTGGCCTGCATGTGGACTAGCATAGAAATTAGTTCATTATGGTCTTTGTCGTCCCAAGTTAAACGTATTCAAGCTTGACCGGATATAAACGAAATTGTCTCAATATCTACAACATCCAATATATATAGTATGAAAATATATTCTATGATCAATCTAATAAAACTAATTTGATATTGTAAATACCAATATAATTTTCTATACACTTGGTCAGACTTAAACTAGTTTTACTTAGGAGAACTTCACTATTTTTGAATGGATGGACCAATTTATAACTCAACGTGATCCACCAAGAGCACCGTGGAGAGACAAAAATGGACTGCTTCTAGAGATTTCAAAATTTTGAAGAAATTACACAAACAATACTTGAATGTGTCCCATAAGTAGAGTAAGAATATTTGGACAGGGTCCTTGCCTCCTTGGGATCCTATTTGAGGCCATAGTTGTTTATGGTGATATGGATGAAATCATGTTTGGACATCGCAACATTCATTATATTTTCTTTTCTTCTTCTTTTTTCGGTATTTTGAATATCACCTTCCATTTTAACCCTTTCTAAAAGGAATTTTCCATGGCTACCTTGGGAATTTAGGTTTTTAGTGATGAAACACACTTGTGTGTTAAACTTGTGTCTCAAACAAGGTGGTTGAGAGGTAGGGGGTTTATGAGGAGAAGGATTGGATGGGGAAGCGGATTGGGTTAGGCGAGTGTTTTCATCAATACCCCTCGAGATTATACACACCAAAACACTAGCAAACAGTGTTGTCGTCGAATGAGGACTAGGGGTATAGTAGGAGGCAAGACACACTTAGGGGGTGGAAAATGGTAGTGAATAGTTATAATTATCCGACATTCGTATTTGAGAATGGAAAATGGTTTTGGTAATATCCAAGTCTAGAACATCCATGGAAATGGATATGGTAAATATCCAGATTCATACAAATACAAATGCGGTATTGAATTTCAAAGAAAATTTGGATATGGAAATGGATATATCAGTATCCGAATAAGAATATGTTAGCCAATTTTAGTAATTCTATCCCGTTATATCAAGTACCCAACCGAGAAAAACTAACAAAGTGGTCAAATATAATCTCCTATGATTGGACTTGAAACTGCTGTGTATTATACAATATATTTATCTCTCTATCCTTTTATATTTGATTCATTGTAAGACATTAGTCTATTATTTCGTTAGATGCATGTACTGAAAAAACATTCGATCCGCAACACCTTTGTATTCATTAATAGCACGAGGCACCAAGCCTCCCTCAATGAATTCCACCAAATATGAGTTGCCGGGTATGATCTTGCGATTTATTTCGTATTGAGAAAACATTTGATCCGCATTCGTATTTAAGTAACATCAACTTTGAAATTGTATTCCACAACATCTTTCTATTCGTTTCTAAGAAACAATATGCGGGAAGGACACCATCTAATCCAAATATGATATGTTTCCACCCCTACACGCACTGCACAAGTTGACCGCAGCGTAATCCGCCACCGAAAATGCATCTCGGGAAGGTCGGCCATCGCGCGCCTACCGAAGATGCATCTCGGGAAGTTTTCCTCTTTACGTGAAGAAAAAAAGGTAGACTTATTAAGCCCCCAAAACTTTTTTTAGATGAAGCTCCCAAAACCAGTACAATGCCATAGAATGGATGGGAATAAGTCTACCTTTTTATTATCATGGGCTAGACAATGAGCATCTCAGCGATCCATAATAAGTGTCGGAGTCTAATTCATTTTATCTAAATTTAAACTAAAGTGCCGACGCTTATTATGGATATGAGGTCCTTCATCTTCTCGTTGTATGTACATACTCCCTCCGTCCCAAAATAAGTGATTTGGATTTTATCTAGATTCGAATGTATCTATATTAAAACGTGTCTAGATACATTCAAATTTAGATAAAGTCAAGTCACTTGTTTTGGGACGGACGGACTATTTTGTTGCAGTGGGGGTAGGAGTTCTTGCAGGGCCTTCTATCTTCTCGTTGATCCTGTCCCCCCTCTGCAGTATATATCCGTCAGATGATCACGCCAAGGAGCACTGTACATACATGCACGTTTGACATGTTCAGCCTCGATCGGCGGCCAAATTTGAAAACATGCACCTACGCTAAGCTAAGTGCATGCATGTCACGCGTGAGGTGAAGCTGACTGAAGCTCACGAGATTCCACGAGGTAGCGAAACGTCCTGTGGCCGGCGTAGTATAGCTGTCGATTATTTCAAAAGCATGCATCTCCCGCGTCCACATCGACGATCGAGGCCTACCTACGGCATACTTCTCTCCGCGTTATTCAGATCATGGACAAGCGCAGCAACTGTCCAAGTTTTTAGTTGGCCACAAAGTACCGACATACAGTAGATTCATTCGTACGACATGGAACTTTGTGTCAGTACTGCGCACAAGGGCCAGACGGAGAGGAGATTGTAGCTTTTGTGCGGAGAGAATATCTCCATCGGGCCAACCCAAACGGTTAGATTTTATCAGTTTGGGTCTGTCATGGACTATTTTATATCGTGGTCCGGAATGTCCCGCCAATCGCGTCCAGTGTCCGACCCATCTATCCGTGCTGGCCAGAATTTTCATATTTTTGCACATTTTAGCATAAAGTAGATAGATAAATGTACATTTTGACAAGCCAATAAAGTAGATTAGGTAATCAAATTAAAATAGTGTTTACATATATGAATATGAATAGTTCACACTCACATGGTTCGATAACATCATTTAAATTACAAGAAACAAATAAGGGATTGACCGTTTTGATTTCCCGCACGAGCCTATGTATGCTCAATAGTTGAAGCCGGTCATAGGTGTACATGTGACGCAAATTTTCATGCACTTGCATGAAATCTGCTCAAGATGCTAGATCTGGCTCTAGCTCAACCAACCGACACTAAAAATTCCAGCCTTGGTCCAAGATGATGTTGTCACGCTCGTCCTCGACAATCATGTTGTGCATGATCACACAAGTAGTCATCACATCCCACATCCTCTCCGTGCTCCAGGTTCTAGTAGGGTATCGAACAATAATCCATCTTTACTAAGCACATCAAATGCTCGCTCCACATCCTTCCTAGCGGCCTCTTGCTCTTTCGCAAACCACTTGCATTTCTCATCTCCAGGGTTGCGGATTGTCTTCACAAAAGTGGACCAGGAGGGATAGATACTGTCAGCTAGATAGTAACCCATTTCATAAGGATTGCCATTGATCTCATAGGAAACATGTGGGGCATTGCCTTCTGCCAGCCTGCTCTGGCCGCGAATATGGAGGACGACGGTTTGGGGAAGGAGGGAGTGCCTCTTGTGCCACTGGCGTGAGGGCCCGGGGGAATTAGGAGAAGACGCGGGAGGACAAACGCGTTGTCTGGACCGACGCAACTATGGTGCAAATTTGGTGCATGGATGAGCCGGTTCGTGCGAGTCGGTCCAGATGGGTCGTTCCGCTGGGCCAGCGTGCAGCTGTCCACCAGTCCGCGCTGACGCGTTCGGACGGGTTGGGTCGGCCCGATAGAGATGCCCTAACACCACGTTCTGTGGCATTTGTTGCACAAAACATTAAAAACAGATCTTTTTCGGGTAGCACAGATTCTAGCTTAATTTTTTACACCTAGCTTAAATGAATAACTTAAGCTTGTTAACATGTTATCTGACAAGACGGGCCTGTTTACTCATAGCATAACATTCAAAAACGTAAATATTTGATAACAAATATATCACCAAAAATTCCTTTAGGCACACAGGCACCGGCAGTCCCTTTAAAAATGATTTGAAAAATCGAAAGGAAAAACTAATTAAGAAACAGTAAAATGGAACTACATAGGCCTCTCCACAACGATTTTAGATTCTCAGCCGTCCGATCATGCTAACCGACGTCCCATATCTGAGATCTCCGATTCTTCCACTGAGCTTCGTTGGAACTTTTTACCGTCGGCACACCATTACCGGGCTGCTGCTCCGGAGATCGACCAGGAAGCTTCCTCACGAACTGGGCCAATTGATTGCGAGGCTGCTGATTTCCTCGTGGGCCACTGCTCCGAAAGTGGGTTTTATGGCCTCCTGTTGTTCACTGCGCCACCTTCTTTTCTGTAACCATCGTCGCCCCCCTTCAGTTCCTCCTTTGCTGCAAGGCAATAGATCGTCGGATTGACTTCTGCTGAGTAATGACGAGGAGGCTCGGTTGTCTCCCTTCCGTTACTACGTTACTTTCCACCCTCCTCCTCTTCCTCCATATATGGATCTGGCTTTCACCCACGCCTCTTGTCTAGGGTGGGTTTTGTGTTTGACCCGTTGTCCTCCATCGGAGTTTTGTTATCTTTGTTGTGTAACTCAAGATTTCAGGAATCGTTAAGTTCATCGGTGTAAGATCGCTATGGGTGTTGGATTTTGCGTGAGGCTTCAAGGTGCTCCGTCCACTCAGATTTCCCTTGTGAGGTTCCTCATCTCGATCTGTTGCCAAAATCTGATCGGTTTCATTCCGTTGTGCTCTTTTTTCTCTTAGTATGTAGGTTGAACGACATGATCAGGATCAGAGGCAGAGAGCCTGGTAGCGGACACCTCTGCCCTTATGGCACACAAGCCTCTAGCCTCCATCCTCAATGCCTCTGAGAAGTAGATGCAGGCAAAGCGCCAAATCCAATCTTCCTGTCTCACCATGCTGGTAGTGTGTTGGTGTCTCCACCACAGTGACATCATCGGAGTCGGTCATGACGACGAGGGTTTTGGCCAAAGGTGTTCTCTAATGCTCAGCAGGGCTCTTCAGAGCTACGGTGCGCATGTAGAAAAGTGGACATGCTGTGAGTAATCCCGTCACTAGTAGAAAAAACGCCTTTGGTTCGAGCCATTAGTCCCGGCGTTGGCTGGGACCGGGACTAATGGTCCGAACCGGATGGCCCGAAACCCCCAAAATCATTAATCCCGAGTCGTAAGAGACCATTTGTCCCGGTTTGAGATACAAACCGGAACTAATGGGTCTGGACCCTGTTGCGCAGTCCTGGCATATCTATTAGTTCCGGTTTGTATCTTCAACCGGGACAAATGGTCTGGCCCTATATATATGGCACAACTCTTCTCTATTTTTTCATTGGGGAAGGTGTGGCATAGTTTGTGCTAGGTTTGTCTCTTATGCACTAGAGGTGCTCGATGAAATGTCTGTGAGAGCGATGCCACTTGAGTTCACACAAGACAAACATTATATGAGGTGCCCGAGACACACTTAAGCTTTCTCCTCTTTGTTTCTAAGTGTCCTAAAAGGTTACCAACTATTTTCTCGTTTAGACACACAGTCCTAATTTTAGCATCGTGATTGCGTTTGATATATATGGTTATATGATGTAGATGAGCCATTCATGGATGTACGGTGACCGACGCTCTGACGCTTACAGAGAAGGCGTGCGTTCTTTTCGCCTTGTGGCCGAGGCGAACAAGCGGCGGGATGGTTTTATGTGTTGTCCATGTGTTGAATGTCGGAATGAGCAGGCTCAAATCTCCTCAAGAGTCATTTAGAGCCACCTGCTTCGGTCCGGTTTCATGTCCGGCTATAATGTTTGGACCAAGCACGGAGAAAAAGGTGTTATGATGGAATACGGTGATGAAGAAGAGAATGATGATGACAACTACCGATCTATGTTCCCCGAATACGATGATACTGCAATGGAGGACAATGAAGAAGGAGGTGAAGAACGGGCACCAGATGAGCCCGATGATGATCTTGGTCGGATCATTTCTGATGCAAAGCGAGGCTGTGACACAGAAAAGGAGAGGTTGTAGTTCGAGTAGATGTTACTGGACCACAAAAAATTGTTGTACCCAACTTGTGAAGATGGACAGAAGAAGCTAGGTAGCATACTCGAATTGCTGAAGTGGAAGGCAGAGACCGGTGTGACTGACTCGGGATTTGAAAAGTTGCTGGTACTAATGAAGAACATGCTTCCAAGAAAGAACGAATGGCCCGCCAATATGTACGAAACAAAGAAGCTTGTCTTCCCTCTAGGATTAGACATGCATGCCCTAATGGCTGCATCCTCTACCGCGGTGAGAAATACGAGAACATGGATAAATGCCCGGTATGCACTACATTGCGGTATAAGATCAGAAAAGATGATCCTGGTGATGTTGAGGGCGAGCCATCCAGGAAGAGGGTTCCTGCCAAGGTGATGTGGTATGCTCCTATAATACCACGGTTAAAACGTTTGTTCAGGAACAAATAGCATGCCAAGTTATTGCGATGGCACATGGAAGACCATAAGAAAGATGGGATGTTGAGGTACCCCACTAATGGTCGGCAGTGGAGAAAAATCGAGAGAGACTTTCCGGACTTTGCTGGTGACGCAAGGAACTTATGGTTTGGTCTAAGTACCGATGGCATGAATCTTTTTGGGGAGCAGAGCTACAGTCAAAGCACCTGGCCCGTGACTCTATGTATCTACAACCTTCCTCCTTGGTTGTGTATGAAGCGGAAGTTCATTATGATGTCAGTGCTCATCCAAGGCCTGAAACAACCCGGCAACAACATTGATGTGTACCTAAAGCCATTAGTTGATAAAATTTCATAGTTGTGGGACAAACCAGGTGTACGTGTGTGGGATGAGCACAAACAATAGAAATTTGACCTACCAGCATTATTGTTCGTAACCATCAATGATTGGCCTGCTCTTACTAACATTTCAGGACAGACGAACTAAGGATACAATGCATGCATACACTATTTAGATGAGATTGAACGTATATATCTAGATAAATATAGGAAGAATGTGTACCCGTATAATTGTCGTTTTCGCCGAAGCATCCCTTAAGGAAAAAAGGCAAGCATTTCAATGGCAAGGCAGAAACCCGGACGAAGTCTGTCCCCCATAATGGTGCTGATGTATTTGGTATGGTCAAGGATTTAAATATAATCTTTGGAAAGGGTCCTGGAGGACAACCTATTCCGAAAGACGCCAACGGACACGCACCCATGTGGAAGAAGAAATTTGTATTTTGGGAGCTATCCTATTAGGAAGTGCATGATGTCCGCTCTACAATCGACGTGATGCACCTGACAAAGAATTTTTGCGTGAATATTTTAGGCTTTCTAGGCTTGTATGGGAAGTCAAAAGATACCTCGGCAGCACGGGAGGACCAGCAACATCATAAAGGGCGAGACATCATGCATCCAGGACAGTTTGAAGGACCTGCCAGCTATGCTCTTACCAAACAAGAGAAGGAAATCTTTTTTGAAGTCCTTTTCACTATCAAGGTCCCGTCTGGCTTCTCGTCGAATATAAAGGGAATAGTAAATATGAAAGAGAAAAAATTCCAAAACCTAAAGTCTCATGACTGCCACGTGCTTATGACACAATTGCTTTCGGTTGCATTGAGGGGAGTTCTACCTGAAAATGTTCGACTAGCCATTGTGAAGGTATGTGCATTCCTCAATGCAATTTCTCAGAAGGTAATCTATCTAGAAAGTCTATCAGGGTTATAGATTGATGTGGTCCAAGGTCTGGTCAGCTTCGAGTTGTTGTTCCTGCCATCCATCTTCAATATTATGACGCACCTCCTAGTTCACCTAGTCGAAGAGATTAGAATTCACGATCCTGTGTTTCTACACAATATGTTCCCCTTCGAGAGGTTCATGGGAGTCTTAAAGAAATATATCCATAACTATGCTAGGCTAGAAGGAAGCATCTCCAAGGGCTATGGAATAGAGGAGGCCATTGAGTTTTGTGTTGACTTTCTTCTTGACCTTAAGCCGATTGGTGTTCCTGAATCTCTGTATGAGGGGAGGCTGACTAGAAAAGGCACACTAGGAAGGAAATAAATGGTATGTAGGGACGAGCATTCTTTCACTCAAGCACACTACATAGTTCTACACAATCCCACCGTGGTGTCTCTGTATATCGAGAAACATGAGAATATTCTACGCTCCGAAAACCCGGGGAAGCCTGACTCCTGGATTAAAGGGGAACACGGGAAGACTTTCGGGAGTTGGTTGCAGACACATCTCATGAATAACACCACTGTTGGAGATCAACTGTACTTGTTGGCCAAGTTACCATCTTCGACTATATGTACTTTCCAAGGGTACGAGATAAATGGGAATACATTTTACACGATCGCCCAAGATAAAAAGAGCACAAACCAAAACATGGTGTCCGCTTTGATGCAACAGATGACAATGGAAAAAATGACACATATTATGGGTACATAGAGGAGATATGAGAACTTGACTATAGACCTAATTTTAAGGTCCCTTTGTTTCGGTGCAAATGGGTCAAGATGATAGGAGGCGGGGTACATGTAGACCAAAAGTACGACATGACAACAGTGGATTCAACAATCTTGCGTACATGGACGAACCATTCATCCTATCCAATGATGTGGTTCAGGTTTTCTATGTGAAGGACATATCTACCAAACCGAGAAAAAGAAACCAGCAAAAGAATACATCATCCGATGAGCCAAAGCGTCACATAGTTCTTTCAGGTAAAAGAAACATCGTGAGAGTGGATGACAAGACAGACATGTCAGAAGATTATAATAAATTTCATGAAATTCCGCCCTTCAAAGTGAAAACAGACCCAAGCATCCTGTTAGATGATGAAAATTCTCTATGGCTACGGGGCAGATGAAAACCACAACACTAGATAAGGATGTTGGTGATGTGTAATAATGTATTAAACCTTTTATGTAATGAATCTATGCAACATTGTTCTGAAGATAGAGGATGAGCCTCATCAAAACTTGCATTGGATCTCTGAAGAAACAATATATTGTGTGTCTAAAAATGATTTTTTTTAAATCATGAGCGTTAGATCATGTACCCGTAGTTCAAACCGGATCCACTTTCTACCGATTCGGCGGACATTTGTATTTTTCACCCAAGAAGTATGAAAAGGTTTGAGATATCCCGGTTGGGAGATCTTCCATATAAGGTGTTCTAGTATTTTTGAAAAATAGGGTGGTAGCATTTTGAAACAGCATTTTGGTGGTTGCTTAACAAAACGCCCCTTTTTGGCACTCGGCAAATGGAAATGGCTTTTCTGATGGACGAAAACGAAAACCTCCTCCTGGAACATTGTTCGCCATCCCAAGATGCACATGCATGCACAATATGGGCACATTATCACAAACTATGTCGCGATTCTGCACATAACATTCGTCATTTGGACCGAAAGCCATGAAACCTCGAACATGATAGGTCATTTTGTGAAGTTTTTTTGAGACATAATCAATATACCAAGTTTGGTATTTTTCCTTGCAACTATGTCACATAATATGACACCACGCGAAGGATTTACATTGTTCAGACTGTTTTTGAATTTCTTATGCCCATTTCAAATATTTCTAGTTTCAAACCATGGTCAAAACAGCGGGCATGAAGATAGGGGATGAGCCTCGTCAGAACTTGCATTGGATCTCTGACAAGTTCAACGAGTTGCTAGGAAGACTTGAAAAGCATCAGCAGCAGATTGACGAACTTCGAGGAGTAACATGCCTGGAAGATCCTGCACTCGATATTACCGCCGACCCATCTCAGCGGAGAAGCAGTGTGGCTGAATCGGCGGTCCCGTCTGACGATGCACGGTTGATAGATGGCGGTCCTGGCTACCCCGTGGATGGAATCAAAGAGCATATATCTTGTGAGCTCCATCAAAAGGTGAAGAACATATCCCTGAAGATGGCAGTCGGATGTGCTTTACCGTGTCCACCTGACGCACGCTGGCATGGCCGTGAGATTCTAGCTGGCTATGCTAAAGTTGGGGTGGATGAAATCTCAACAGGGTTTCACTCAATCGAGCTTGACATCCCTGGACCTGAAGGTGAGAGGACACTCGGGGAAGTACTGGGTGGTATCATTCTATGGGACAAGAACAACATCAAGCTTTCAGGCTTGGCGCCAAGGCCAACACTGCCTCTGAGTCGTCGCATGTCACCTTCACCTCCACACCTCCAAGAAGCCCACCCCATGACTACGACTACCACAACGTGAGTCCATCTCGATTCCACCGCAGGGTCAGCCGTCTTTGCCGCCCGCTAAGGACAATAAGCAGAAGCGTGCCCCATCGATGAGTACTAATCGACGTAGTAGCCCAAAACAACAAATGTCGCCCCTCCCAAGAGTACCACATAATAATCTTCCCATCAGACCTTACGATCATACTGACGAGGAAAGGCCGAATGTGATGCGCAGTTGCAAAAGAAGAAACCTGAGCCCGCCCCGGTATACAACGAGAAGCAAAAAACATATGCACTTGCTTTTCTGAACACAAAGTCGCAGTATGAGTTACACCATGAGCCAGATGACTATCTACGCACACTTCAGAAGGAAGTGAAGAAGAGAAAATCAAGTACTGGAAGTACAAGCGGGAGCAAATCAAGTAAAAGTGCAAACAAACCAAGTGCAAACAATACTAGCAGGAGCAAAGCAAGCGGGAAAAGAAGGGACGTTCCCCAACTCGGGAAACATGCCAAAGAATCGATCCCACCCCTCAAGGTGTTATCCTATGACATTCCCCAGTAGGATATGGAAGAAGCTGCGAAGTTGGCGGCCGCTATGAATGTGACTGTTGAATAACTGCTAGGTTCCCAAGACGACAAGTCACCCAAGGCTCATGTAGTCCCTAAATATGTCCCAGGGATGCCTCTGGTCAGGGATGAGCGGTTCCAAGAACTACCAACACAAATGCGGAGTTTACGTAAATGGTACTTGAGAGCCGTAAAGGAGGACAGAATAATGATCGTGGCGAAAGTCCCACATGAGTACTACTTCCGAGCCGAAGAGGTCCATGTTGAGTTTCCAGAACTCTTCCAGTTATATAATTTTGACGCCCTCGACAAATCTCTCATGAGTTGCTATTGTCTGTAAGTTGTTGAATTCACTGTCTACATATAAGTTGTTCAGTTTTTCAGTTGTTCAGTTCATTGCATGTAATTATCCTTATTATATTCTTTTGTACTCTATTATTATGCAGAATGAAGATCTAGGAATGTAAAAGAAAGTCACTCTATAGTGTTGGGTTCAATGACCCAGATAAAGGACATATAAAGACACTAACAGATAATCCCGAGGAGACGCGGGATAACCTTCTAAGGTTTTTAACGGAGCAAAATTTCTGTGACCACATACTGTTTTCTTACAATTTCAAGTGAGAGTCTTACTCTGTTGTACACATTCACTTCTGGTTACTCGATGTTAAGTGTAATTGATGAGTTACTGTTGTATATACAAACGTGTGCAGGTTCCACTGTATTCTGCTAAACATTCAACTTGATAAGGGAATAGTTGAAGTCATGGACCCATTAAAGAGACACCTGGAAGAGTTTAGGGACATGCGGGACATGCTCTAGAGGTAATTTCTGCTATATGGTCTCTTTCGTTGATTTTCTGAGATATCAGGTAATAAATAACTCATTCATTCATTTTCTTTACCGGGAAGGGTTTGGAACCTGTTCAAGAGTGCGGTTACGGGTTCCTATAGTGAGAAGCTGACGTTTAAGCCGATTTCGGTAAGTACTACGTGATATGTCCGTGCATCTCTTTACTTCTAGTTTCAATACAATTATGATGCTAGATTATTATTTTGATTGAATTCTATTCTCGTAAAGTGCGTGAGGCAGCCACCGGGGATGAATCTATGTGGATTCTATGTTTGCAAGTTAATTCGCACGTTTACCACTGAGCTCAAAGATTATAGAGTCGATGTAATCAATACATTCACAATATTATTTTATTACCGTCACTTTTTGTTATCATGGTTGATATTCTTATTGATCTCCTTTTCTTATATAGTTCGAGAGCATGCGGGATCAGCTCCTACCAGAGCAACGCGTACTAGGAATTGCAGAAGAACTGGCGGAATTCTTGTTGAACGAGATGGTAGAGGACACCGGAGAATTTAGTGTGAATAGGCACTACCGATGATCCCTGATCATGTAATCGAATAGACGGGCTCTAGTCCCGGTAATTGTGATCTCCATGTAAGTATCATGTATATATCTGTATGCTAGATCTTAAGACAAGTTATTTTATATATACACGAACATCTATGGTATCTGGTAGCATAGAAAACTATTTTGAAATGAAAAAAGAAATAAATAAAAGGATACAAAATGAATTCTCTGCCGCGGCAGATAAAGTGCCTAAAATGCTGCCGCGGCAGAGAACTATTTGTCCCATCCGTAATAGGAACCGGGACTAATGGGGGAGCACCTCACGCATGCAGAGGCCGCCACGTGGAAGCCCATTGGTCCCGGCTGGTAACCATGCCGGGACTAGTGACTGGGCCTTTAGTCCCGCTTCCCCAGTCCCGGTTTCGAAACCGGGACTAAAGTCCCTTACGGGCTGGAACTAAAGGCCCGTTCTCTACTAGTGCGTCCATCAGTCCACGTAAAGTGGTTGTTGACGGGTAGTCAAAGCGTCCCTGACGCATGTGCAAACACGATGTAATATAGCCTCTTGGTCTAGCCTATACTTTGAAATCGATACATCTAAATGGTATATCCTTCAAAAGGTATCAGGTCACATAGATTTTTTTTAAAATTGGCACTTTATTATTTTAAGTAATGTTTATACCCGATCTCTGCATAGTTAGGGTGCACACAACAAATCTCCACTCTACTAGACAACAAATTAAGTAGTCCAACATTACATAATGCACTACCATAGTAAACAGCCTCAAGCTATGGAGGACCGGCCCACAAATCATTCGACCATTTATGTCGGGAGAAAACATCTATCGCCGTGTTCTCCAATCGCGTACACCCCTCCACAAACAAGTCGTAAAATACCATACGTTGTAGAGTAGTCCATGAGCGGAGAATAGCCGTGGCTCGATAAATAACCTGCATGTTAGGAGACTCAATGTTATTAAAAATCTTTCCATTTCTGCAAAGCCATAGCGATCAAATAATGGCAAGCGCTCCCACCCTAAACAAAATCTTGTATTTATCATCCATCTCATGTAACCAATTACCTAGTACATTGGCAATCAAACACGAGAAGATAAACCTGAGGCTACTTGGATGATTGATCATATAGAGCAAGCAAATTTATAATGGAAGAATAAATGTCAAATTATCTCCTCATGATGACAGAGAACGCATTGTGTACTTCCATGCCAATTCCTCTTTACAAGATTATGTTGTGTAAGAATAAATCCCTTACGAAGATACCATGCGAATATCTTCGTCTTTAGAGGTATCTTTGTCTTTCAAATTTTACTATAATCATCGACTAGAATATCAGGTTGTATCAAAACTCTATACATTGAGTCAACAGAAAATTCATCACTATCTAATAATTTCCATTTGAACTCGTCTACACCATCCGACAACTATATCGTGGATAGTTGTTATAAAAGATTGTTCTGAGATATCAATCAAGGGCTGATGAGGTTTCTTCTAAAAGCCACACTCGGAGGATTAGATTTCATTACTGTGGAAAGTGTATCCCCTTTATACCTAACAATCGAGTATAAAGCTGGATATTGTTCGCGACGAGAAGTTTGGCCAAGCCACTTATCTTCCCAAAATCTAATTTGTGATCCATCCTTGATATTGAAAGCACCAAAATGGAAGAAATGCTTTTTCAACGCCATTAGTCCAGCCCAAAAGTATGAATTGCCGGGTTTCCAAACCACTTGAGTCATAGCTTTGGAGCCAACATATTTTCTCCATAGCATGGTTTGCCAGACACCATATTATGTAAGTAGTTTGAAAAGCCATTTACCCAGAAGCGCGGTATTTTTTACTTCCAAATCATGTGTGCCAAGTCCACCATATTTTTTCGTTCAGCATACCACATTTCATCGGGCAAGTCGATATTTCTTCTTTTCACTATCCCCTACCAAAATAATCTTGAGCAAAAATAATCCACTTTATTCAAGATACTTTTTGGCAATTGAAAAAACGAGATCATATACAATACTATGTTGGTAATTACTGAATTTATGAGTTTTATGAGTACAAGTCTTCCTCCAAGGGATAATAATTTACCATTCCAACTATTAAAATTTTTTTAGTGTCTTTGCTCTACGAGTTTCTATTCAGCACTTGTGAGACGCCGATAGTGAATCACTACGGGAGAAGACTGATACGCCGACGGTCAGCCCCGTCGGTGTAGCCCCATATTTTTTTTCAAAATTTGTTTTCTAATTTTTTTTGAATTGTTTAAATCGTTAATCTCACAAGAACAATTTTAACTCTAAGTACACTTAATCTCAAGTCAAAATTGCACTTGTAGTCAAACTTCCTGATCGATCACCCATCCTAACACTACTCTAGCCCCAGCATGCTTAACTTCTCCATTCCTTTTACATGAGCTTCCGACAAAGGAATTAGAACTTGTTGTGAATAATATCATATTAACCATTAGACCATGATGTTAGACGTCTTTATTTTTTACATTCCATACAGTTATTTAAGTAAATAACAATGAGTAAGTAATTAAAATCTTGAATTCAAATAAAAAGAAAATAAAATTTATTTATTTTGCATTTTTCAATTTAATATTGAATAATTCATATCTATAAATCCGTAAATAGTAATTCGACAAATAATGTATCCAAATCAATCAGAAAAATGAGAGGAATCCAAATATGACATCCCTATCATCTATTTAATTATATATCGTATGATTTTAACACTAGACCAACCGAAACTATGTTAGTATTCTCGAAACACCACACTTGGAAAATAGAAAATAGCTTTTTATTGCGACGAAAAGAAAAACTTGGATTGGATCTATGATAAAATAGCATATTATGAACACAAAAACGATTTTTACAAAAAAATCATGAGCATCAGATCATGTGCCTGTAGTTCAAATCTGACTCACTTTCTACCGATTCAGCAGGAATTTGTTTTTTTACGAGGGATGGGCGAAAAGGTTTAAGATACCCCGGTTGAGAAATTTTTCATGCAAGGTGGTCTACTATTTTTTAAAAATGGGGTGGTACCATTTTTAAACTTTTATTTGGTGGTTGCTTAAAAAAAACTTATTTTGGGCACTCGGAAAATGAAAAATGGCTTTTTGGTGCGACGAAAAGGGAAATTTCCTCCTCATTTTTTTGAGACACAATCAATATACCAATTTAGTATTTTTTTTCTTACAACTATGTCACATAATATGACACCACGCGAAGGTTTTGCATTGTTTCGATCGTTTTTCAATTTTATGTCCGTTTCAAACTGTCGCCAAACTTTCTAAAACGGCAGTCATGCAGATTCTTAGCTCGGGAATGAGCCGCGCTAAACTTGCATTGGATTTCTGATGAATAGCATATTGTGAATTAAAAATGATTTTTCTAAAAAATCATGAGCATCAGATCATGTACCTGTAGCCAAATTTGACTCACTTCCTACCGATTCAACAGAAATTTGTCTTTTTTACGAGGGGTGGTCGCAAATGTTTAAGCTACCCCGGTTGGGACATTGTCCATGCAAGGTGGTCTACTATTTTTGAAAAATGGGATGGTACCATTTTTAAACTTCCAATTGGTGGTTGCTTCACAAAACACCCCGTTTTGGGCACTCGGAAAATGAAAAATATGTTATACAAAATTATTTGTATTGTTTTTATATTTTTTTGAACAAAAATATTTAATATTTAAGTTTATATAGGTAGATCTTATTTTTATGCAAATTCTGATATATTATATGTATTTTTCTGAATTAAAATAATTTAGTTATGATTTTTCTAAGATTAATGTGGCAAAAAAGAAAAATAGCTACGCCTACGGCTTTGCCGTCGACGTACTTGACGCCATCGCATCGCCGTCACGCCTAATCAACTACGCCGACGGCCCGGTCTACGCCGACGGCTGCCATTAGCCTATCCATTATACGCTGACGGTAAAATTGGGCCAACGGCCGCGCAGCCCGGCTACCTAGCCCATCCACCTGCGCCGATGGCCCGACATTTCACCGTCGGCATAGAATGCGGCCGTCAACATATGAAGTTATTCCCATAGTGAATCGGTATTCAAGCCACATAGGTAACACAACAAAACGAATAGAGGCACAAATGCGTCATGCAAGAGAAAACTACAAACGTGTATCAGGTCATCCAAACCACGCCTGTCGTAAATAGGTTATAGTCATCGTCGACTCCCTTTGACAAACGGTTCCAAAAAGGACTATGGTAGATTTTGTTTTTTGAAAAGTCCACTGATCTAATCATACTCGTCAACAGTACAAGAAATCCAACAAGTAATAGAAATTACAAAAAAGGTACTTGAACAAAGGCCTTAAAATAAAAAGGAGAGAAACGGTGACAAAATATTCTCATGCCTACACCGTGATTTCATCCGTATCAATAGAAATAGCTTTGGCCTCTAATGGGATCCCTGTGATCTTTTCCAATAATCTTATTATTGTCATGGGGCAGATTCATGTCTTTTTGTGGAAAGACTTCTATAGGATATACATTTTTCTCTCTCTATAATATTCTTGTTAGAACACACTAGTAGAGTGCCCGTGTGTTGCTACGGCTCTTCGTATGCCGCTGCTCCATCAGATTATATTAAGAAACGGTATAACTCACCTAGCTACGGCATCCCATAGCGATTTGAGATTTTTAACCATTGGATGACTGTTGGATGGAACTATTACATCAGATCGGGCTGGGCATCGGTTCCGTGCAGTTCGCGTCAAATGGGTCGGCGCACCGTTAAGGGCTGCTACTCCGTAGGTCGAGTTAGGCATCAATCATCTGGTTAATCGGGCTACGAAAGTGCGGAACCCTTTAGATGGCTGGGAAGTGTATACATGTGGTCCATCTCGTGCAATCCATGCGATCGCACGTCGCTTCTGTCCTCCATCCCTCCCATCCGCTCGCGCCTCTTCGCCTCCACGATCAAGCTGTCCTTTCTCAATCCCCTCCCGATCTCTGCCTAGAAGAAACCTGGGTGCACTACCAGCAGATGCGGAAGGGAGATGTGAAGGGCGCTACTTCGAACGATGGCGTCCACCACAGTGAACCATCTATCTATGATTCACGCTATGTGCGCCGGCATACCCCTGGTGCGCTTCAGCAATCCTTTGACTTCGACTGGTTTCTTTTTTGCGGGTACTGCCTGCCCGCGGGAGATGGCCATGGAGATACGACCGCCGAGTCAACGCACTTTGAGGTCTGCCATGGAGATAGTTAATATGCATGTCCTTTCGCACTAACTGTGTCCCGAGCATCATTTTTCTAGTATAGTAGTTGAATGCTCTTTCCAACATACTACTTAGAACCAATTAAAATAGCCATCTCAAGTGAGATCTATGCACAAAAGATCAAATTTTCATTTGACATTAGAATGGCTCAAGTGAGAACACACCACTTACTTTCAATCTTCTTTATTTGTATAATGGCTCGGTAGAGCTTCCGATGCCCAAACATACTTACTTCTTTCCCTTTTGATCTTGAGTAATGGATTGAACATATAGAGAGCAATTCGCACAAGTTCAATTTCGTTTAATTTATAGATTGCAAGTTCAATATTCTTCATAGCATGATTGATCACTACAAATTAAACTTTACACATAATATTTCTCCAAATCCCCCCAAAAATAATATTCTCCAAAAAAAAAGTTTGTAATTTTCAATATGTATTTAACTAGTACTACTAGCTTATTTCGCAACGTCGCCTTTGTGATATTGGTTAGAGCTTGCTAGCCGTTAATGTTTGGAGTCGTTGTTCCCAGAAAGACGCCCCACTTGGGCTCGCCAACCTGGGCTCCGACGCGGGCCGGCTCGTCCACCGTCGTCGTCCTGTCCACCCCGGCGCCGGCGACGGCGGGTATCCTCGAGGCCGGCTCCGCCCCCTGCGCCTGCACCGACGATGGCACCCTGAACTGGAACGGGTTGAACAGCGACGCCCACACGCTGAGCTGCTCCTGCCGCGTCGCGCCGACGTACGGCGGCACGAGCGCCGGGATGCCACCCGGCAGGGCCACCGCCGGAGGAGTGCCGCCGATCCACGGCATTGACGCGACGCCGCCGCCCGCTGCCGGGAGCGGGAAGACCCCCGGGAACCGCAGGCCGCCCGCGAGCGCCGGCAATGGCAGCCACTTCCCGGCGCCGAGCGCCTTGTCGCCCCCGTGCTCCCACGTGGCGGGTGATCCCTCTGGCGACGCAGCCGCCTCGGCAGAAGGCACGTCCATCGGCATCTCCATAGAAGTCGCCGGTGCCGTCGCTAATGTCGTCGAGCTGGTTAGCGGCCGCGCCGTGGCGCCGTGTGCGAGGACGAGGCAGAGCGTCGCGGCGGCAACGGCAGCGAAGGTGCGGCAGCGGCGGTCCACCATCGTTGAGGTTGCTTGGCCCGGCGGTGATCTCGTGGTGGTTGTGTTGCACGGCTGAGCTCATCGAGGCCGTATATGTAGGATTTCACGGCGATGTATAGGTTGGGGTTTGTACGGTACGTGCGTCTGAGGAGCAAACGCATGTATGTGCGATGTTTGTTGGAGGGTTGACCGTTTACCAGTTCTTCGTGTTTCAGGTTAATTAGGAGTGTAGTCGTAACCTGCAGAGAGAGGGGGGGGGTTGGTTGCTGCATCAGTTAGGCCATGCGATGGCCGTGACTCCAGTAAACGAATAATGGATACTCTATTACTCCCTCAGTCCCAGAATTAAGGCCTATAATTTTTTTTAAAGTTAAGCTACGGAAAGTTTCTTTTGCGAAAACTCCACCAATCTATTAAAAATCGTCAACAGCAGTACAAACAGATCCAAAAGTAATAAAAATTACAAATAGGTTAATGGACCACCTAGCGACGACTACAAACACTACCACGAGCCGAAGGCGCGCCGCCATCCTCGCCCCTCCATCACCGGAGCTGGGAAAAGCTTGTCGTAGAAGAGCTTGTTGTAGTAGACAGATGGGAAGTCGTCGTGCTAAGGTTACAAAGGACCAACGCACCAGAGCAGCAACCATCATCAATGATGACAACCGTAGATCGGAAGAGACTGGCCTGAAATCATACCAACGAATGCGAAAACGGACTAGATCCCAAGAGATTCACCGGACAAACAACTCCACGCGCCCTCCGTTGGCGCTAGATGCATCATTAGAGCGAGGATAGAGTGGGGAGGACATTATTCTAACTCCAAGACGTAGCCATCACCTCAACATCGTGAAGAAGACACTAAAAAGCAGGCTAAACAAAGACCAGAAAACCTCCCGCCGGCAAGAGACCATGGTCCGCCACACCTCCAAGGCCCTAAGGCCACAGGAGACGGAGCGGACCAGCGGCGTCGCCGGCGAGGGGCACGAAACCCTAGATGGGTTTTAGCTGGCTCTCTCCGTGGGGCGGCTACGTACCTGTTCTATATTTTTTTGCGCTGCTAAGCTACGGAAAGTTTGATCAAACTCTTTTAAAAAACTATTAAGAACTATGATATTATATAGATACCACGTGAAAATATGTTTTAGGATGTTTTCAAGGTTATATATTTGATATTGTAAATATTAATATCTTTTTTCTAAAAACTTGGTGAAACTTTATATAGTTTGACTTTTTCAAAAAATTATAGGCCTTAAGCCTTGGGATGGGTTCAGGAGGAAATTCACGAGGAACTGTTTTATGTCATATTTTGAAGAGTGAATTTGAAGGAAACCACATCTTCATAGGTATAATCACAACTTGCCATAACTTTTGGGTATATTTTTATACAACCACAGTTTCGCACCTAAGTACCAGCATTTCAACCAAAACCACCCCCTTGGCCACAAATCTGACATTTGAGCCCACCCGACATGCCCATCTAAGCCCGCCAGGCAGGCCCGACCTGGGTTGTGTGGTCGAATCTGACTAAGGCAGAAGGAGTGAGCTGCCGACCTAGGCGATCTAGGGTTTGAGCAACTTTGAAGGCGATCATAGCCGATGAAGGAATCTCTGACCTTGGAGATCCCCGCTGCGACCTATGCTCCTATTTTTGCTGACCAAGGGACTGCCTTGCACCGTTTTCCGTCCTTGACGGTGAGTGGTCTGCGCAGTTGAGATCGGATCGAGGGTAGGAGCGATGGTGGCTGGAGCATTGAGGTTGACGAGGCTTTTCGTGATTGATGAGTTACTCAAAAACCTGAAGCTGAGAGGCAGAGAAGGATCTTGGCAAGGCTGATTAGGAGGTGGAGTGGATAATTGTAGCTAAGCTCGTGAAGGGTTTTAGCACGCAGTCACTAGATAATATGATGCGGGTGGCATGTAACACTGGAAGAACATCTCGTTCAAACACGTGGAGAAGAACATGTTCACTGTGCATGCCCTTTGTTTGGAAGATTGGAATCGCATTATGGAGGAGGGGCCATGGCTGTTTCGCGAATGTGTGTTGATGTTGGAGAACTTTGATTGTGCAACTGTTGTTCCATATGTAATGCCTAACTGTCCAAGCTTGGGTTTAGATACACTGTATACCCCTTTGTATCGTACTGATCCAATTCTCAAACAATTGGTGGCTAAAGTGGTGGAGGTTGAGAAGGTTAAGATGATGTCAGTTTTGTTCGGAAGCATAGAGTTCCATAGGGATAGAGTCAAGCTTGTGGCTGACAAACCGTTGTCACGAGTTGTGTCATTCTGGCCTGAAGGTAGCGCGAACATGAGGGTACCGGTGAAGTATAAAATATTTTGAATTTCTGGGATCACTGTGGCACGATAGGTCGAGAACATGAGGATTGTGGATGATGAGCTTTAGTTTGCAGACTGGATACTAGCAGTAGATAAATTCTGGCCCGCTAGTACCCCGTGTGTGAAAGGGCTTCAGCACGACATGGGAAGGAGCTGGTGAGGGACGAGTTTCTGCTAGTTACCATGGTGGACGCACATGACGTAAAGGTGGTTTTACTTGTTGTGGTGGGGTGATAGCAGGCAACATTAAGGGGTCTATAAGGAGACAGGAGAATAGTCCAATACAAACCTTGCACCATGCAAATGATCATCATGTGATGCTGGCCTTGACAAGAAGGGAGATGGTCCGAAGGATACTGTGGCGAGCCCCCTGAAACCAGTTCCGTAGGGCTCGAAAAAAGCATGGGAGAAACCACCTGCACATAAGATGCTTGATATGGGCAATGAACCGGTGGAGAGGGCACCGTGTGTGGCTATTCCCCCTCCACCGCTGGTATATGTTCCTCCCAAGGACAAGAAGCATCATAAGAAGGGGGAAATGAGGAAAGGCATGAGTAAGAACCAAGGGATACTTGAGGCAGGCTCCAGCAAGGAGCACTGCCCAGAACAATTAGTTTCTCAATGTGGAAGTATCGCGGACTTGATAATGCCATGACAGTGAAGGAGCTTCGTGATTTTGCGAGGAGTTTTCCCCCTCAATTCTATGTGTCTTAGAAGCAGAAGTGCATAAATATAGGGTATAAGGTCTGAGACATACACTAGGATACTGCAATGCTTTTGTTGTAAGTAGTTCGGTCTAGAGTGGTGGATTACAAATTTTCTGGAATAATCAAATAAACATGGAGATTTTACCGTACTCGTAGTATCACATGGATGCAATCATCACGGAGGTTGATGGGTCACCGTGGAGACTTACTTGTGTGTATGGGGAAGCACATACTAGGGAAGGATTCAAAACCTAGGACATGTTAAAGTTCATCAAGGCATCATCTGACATCCCGTGGGTGTGCATGGGGGCTTCCATAAGTTGAACATCGCTCAGAACATGTAGGGGTGCAAGAGAGAAGCTATGCGCAAATGTAGGCTTCCGAGAGATGGTAGATGTGTGTTGCCTTCAATGACTTATGTTTTGAGGGCCATAGCTGCGCACTTATGATGAAAATTTTGAGGTGGTACATAGTGTAGAGTGAGGCTTGATGATGCGCTAGCAACAACGGATTGGATTGCTTGATTCCCAGTGGCAAAAGTACAGAATATGATGGCTACGGCATTGGATCACGAGTTCTCACCGATGGTATCACGGTCTTAGCAAGAGGGAGGTGAGGCTCATATGATGTAGAAGCTGCAACGGAGGTTGACGATGTTCTCCAGTCATTTGGAGGGTTGGGGTGGATGATGTTCGGACATGTCAGACTGGAGCCCTCAAAGATCAAGGTGGAGTTTGAGAAATTGCAAGCATACCCATATAGACTAGGACCCATGCATACTAAGACTAAAGTCACTGATCGCATCTTTGAGCTAAACCATAGAGAACAAATTGTGTGGCAGCAACGATCGCGGTTCCAATGATTAGCGGCTAGTGACAAAAACACGACTTTTTTTCATATGAGAGCAATCCAGTGGAAAAAGTAGAATTAGGTCACAAGGCTGTTGAAACCGTGTGACTAGTTTACTGACGATGAATAGGAGACACAAATATGAGAACCTAGTTCTATAAGAACATGTATACATCGGAGGGTATAGAGGACAAGGTAGCGGTGCTGAATAGTGTGCCAGTGAAGGTCATGCTGATGATGAATCGGAATCTCCTCGCTCCTTTTAAAGAGTGTGAGGGTAAGGAGGCTCCATTTCATATGTCCCCAACAAAAGCCCCGGATCCAACTATTAGGAAAACAACTATAGATAGCCGGCAATTCTGTGGCACATATCTCAGACAATGCGCCATAGAAGAAATCTAGTGGCGCACGCCAGGACATGCACCACAAAAAACTTCACTATTCTGTGGCGCATAGAGAAAATCATGCTTCACAGATGTACATATGCGCCATAGAAAGTTAAGGGGCCCCCACCACAGAATTTGGGTGACCAACTTACTGTGGTGCATATGACAATATGCGCCACCGAAATGTTTGTTTTCTGTGGCATATATTTTTATATACGCCACAGAAAGTTGACATGGGTCCCACCGCGGAAAGTGCTTCCCCTTTTTTGTGGAGCATATGGGTGAACTTCTATGCAGCATATCTACTATATGCACCACAGAAAGGTCCGTTTAGATCTATGTATAAAAAGGTGGCAGCTTGCACCCCTCTATCTACCATCACCTATTTCACATCCCTTCTCCCCCTCCTGCACATCCAGCTCTTCTTCCTCCTACCCCATCCCATTTTTCCCATACTTTTCTCAATTGTTTGTACTTAAATCTACTTTAGTTCATAGATTGGTAAGGGGAAGCCTCTCTCCAACTTGTAGATCTAAAACACACTTAGTTTTCTCTCACACATTTGTTATACCCCCTTTACAGGTATCTATAACTATGATAAAACTCTTGTAGACTCTATAACTTATCCAGATCAGTATGGGACCCACAACTTATCCAAGTGAGCGTCGGACCCACAGCTTACCCAGGTTAGCATTGCAAGATGGGACCTCGAGCCAGCCCCGTGCCCACGCCCGTGTCGTTGCCTCCCCTTTCTTCTTCTTCTCCGACAACGGTGGCCCTTCTCCGGCGATGGAGGCCCTTTGTCTAGCTTCACTTTGGCCTCCCATTCGTCTTGGCCGCAATATGGTGCCGTCCCATTGACCTGTATGAAGGATTGATGACCCACAAGTATAGGGGGTGTATCGTAGTATTTTCGAGGGAAGTGAAATCTAATTTATTGATTCGACACAAGGGGAGCCAAAGAATATTTATAAGCCTTAACAACTGAGTTGTCAATTCAGCTACACCTGGAAACAATCTTGCTCACAGCAGTTTATCAGTAGCAACAGTTTTGTAGTAGGAATATTAAAGTAACAGCAGTAGTAAAGTAAAGACAGTAGTAACAATAGCAGCAAACAGTATGATTCGAGTGCGGTAGGCATAGGGATGGATGGACGGGCGTTGCATGGACAAGACAATTCACATGGCAATCAGATCATAGGGCAATTGCAGATAAATAAGATAAAGCATCCAAGTACTAGATAATCCTAGGCATGTGTTCTATATATAGTCATACGTGCTCGCAATGGGAACTTGCACAACATCTTTTGTCCTGCCAGCCCGTTTGCAGCGGGGCCTCAAGGGAACTACGAGCAATTAAGGTGCTCCTTTTAATAGAGCACCGGAGCAAAGCATTAACACTCCGTGAACATATGCGATCCTCACATCAAAGCCATTCCCTTCGGTTATCCCAATTTCTGTCACTTCGGGGCCATTGGTTCCGGACAACAACGTGTGTATACAACTTGCAGGTAAGACCATAAACAATACTATCATAATGAATCAATAACATGTTCAGATCTAAAATCATGGCACTCGGGCCCTAGTGACAAGTATTAAGCATAACAAGTCGCAACAAAGTCATAAAGCACTAATAGAAGATACTAGGCACCATGCCCTAACAATCTGATGGCATTACATGAACGATCTCATCCAATCCCTACCATCCCCATAGCCTACAGCGGGGGATTACTCACTCATAGATGGGGGAAACATGGATGGTCGATGGAGAAGCAATGGTGATGATGATGGCGATGATCTCCTCCACCCCCATCCCCAGGTGCCGTAACGGAGTTTCGGTGCTGAATTATGGAATCTGGTGGTGGCGAGCGGAACTCTTCTCGAAAACGTCAACCCCGCCTCGAGTTTTTAGGTCAAGGCATCTTATAGGCGAAGAGGGAGACCGAGGGGTATCTAGGGCGCGACCACCTTCGGGCGCCAGTGGTGTGGCTCTGGCCCAGCTCCGCCTCAGATTCGGCTCAGTGTCTTCTGGTGAAATAGGATTTTTGGCATATTTTCCGGGATTTTTCCTGATAGTTGATTTTCTGCACAAAAACTAAACACCAAGGCAATTCTGAAAAATAGCGTCAACGTGTTAGTTGCATCCAAATCACACAAGTTTAGAGGAGAAACAATAGCAAAAGTGTTCGGGGAAGTAGATACGTTTTGGACGTATCAACTCCTCCCAAGCTTAGCTTATTGCTTGTCCTCAAGCAATTCAGTTGAAAACTGAGTGCGATAAAAGAAACTTTCACGAACACATTTGCTTCATATGATGTATATGTTCTCAGCATGTGATCAACTACTTAGACAATTCATAATAAGGAGTATGCAACTAAGTTTACTTAATAAGAATTGCAAGCTATGAATAGATTCCAACTCAAAAAATAATAAATAGCATGAATCATAAACATAAGCAACATTACAATGCTCATAACAAGGTATGATAGAGTGGTATCTCGCTAGTGTTTGATTATGAATGCCAAGGCACCTCTGAAGTTCAGGTGAAGACTAGAAGTAAATATATCAAAGATACAAGCTTGAAAGTCATAACACAAATAATCAAGTTTTGAGACAAGCACATTACACTAAGAATGACAACTATGCTCTCAAGAAAGTGCTCATAGAATATGTGGAGACTCAACAAGGAAAACAAAAAAAGTTTTGAAAAGTTTGAAAGGCTTCCAAATGCTGAAAGTATGGTACTCGTTAGCTTTGAGCTCTCATTGCCCCTATCATAAGCATCTTTAAATGGTTAAGGTTAAAGTGACACAACTAAGAGGATATGCTTCACAAGTTATAAGCTAAAGTCTCATGCCCCTTACTTACGAGTACCAGACCTCATGCTACTCAACTTCAGTCACAAGTAAGCTCTTGTCATTGTAAGTACATATGTATCATAGAGAACCGCCAACGGGGTACCCCTTGCACATGATATAGGAGCTATTCCATAATCAAAATGACAAGGCAAGCAGACAATGAGCATCTCAGCGATCTTTTTATTTACTATGTGCATAGATTTTTATTAAGGATGCTTCATAGAATGCTCATTATGGTTATGCTGCAAGTTTCCACCATGATTAGGCATGGCTTAGGCTAGCGGCCCAGGCGTTTCCCTAACACATATACAAACTCCATGATCTTACAAGTTCCACTTTTATTTCACACCGCCGGGATCCATAAGCAAAAGAATCATGATATCAACGAGGTACTAAGTACCAGTGCAATGTTGAAAGCGTTCCCCATGATACATGGTTCTGCTAACTTCAACTTATAAAGTGCAAGCATACACGCAACAAAGATGGACGCAATGGTTCAGGTTTATTAAATGCAAGAAAATAAAGTGTGCCATCAAGTTCATGAGAGCTTTACTATCTAACTTCCCAAAACAAGCAGACATTTTATTCGGAAGAAAACAAGGCATATTGAATATGCACGGAAATAGCAAATGATGCTAATAGGTAGGTGTGGTGGACACTTTTGGCAATATTTGGGTTTAGGGAATTGGAAACACGAGTAAAACATACTCAGTGTAAGTGAAGGCTAGCAATAGTAAGGGAGCGACAAACGAGAGAGCAATAGCTATCATAATCATGCTTGTAACAAAACAGGACTAATCATGGCATGAAAGTGATTCAAGACCCTCAAGGCAAAATAATTCATCGAGGCTCAACTGATTATTTCAGTCATATGCATGCATGAGCATGTGCCAAGTCAATTCAAATGAAACATTCAGAGGAGGATACCACGGTGTCATACCAAGTTATGAATAGAGTAATGCAAGCAAACATTCATAAGACATGCTAGAAACTATTAGCAAGCTAGAACTAATCATATAAAAACAAGAACTACTAAGCATCCATAAATAATATACACCCTATACGAACAGACTAAGCATGCCCACAATGATGAGTATATGTACAAAAATGAAAACAAATAGAGTTTGTTACCAGCCTCTTACCACACCTCAAGTTGTCATTAATCCTCATTATTGCCCTTCACTTGTGTGGCTTGAATAATAATATGAAATCAAATCCCACTGAGAACTGCTGAACCCTGCAACAAACTCACAAAACCAAAGAAGAACAACAAATATTTTTGGTGTTTTTGATTTTTAAAACAAGAACCAAAAAGGAAGAACAAGCAAAGCAAAATCTTTTGGGGTTTTTCGAATAGTTAAAACAAAGCAAAAAGGGAAAAACAAACCAAGGCAAAAAGAAGAAGAAGCAAACAAAGAGAAACAACAAAAATATTTTTGGTCTTTTCTGTGTTTTAGAAAGCAAAAGCAAAGAAAGAACGAAAACTAAAAGGAGAACGAAATATGAATATACAAAGTACCGACGAAACATGATAAGGAGATGAGTGCGATGTCTGCGTACCTCCCTGATGGCTCAGTGTACGGCACCAGAAAAGTGCTGGTGTGGTGTTGATGTAGAGCTCGTTGGGAACCCCAAGAGGAAGGTATGATGAGCACAGCAACAAGTTTCCCTCAGTTATGAAACCAAGGTTTAATCTAACCAGTAGGAGCAAGGAAACACCCCAAAGGTGTTGCTAGCTGAGCCTTGGCAGGGCGCACTATTGGTGCTAGTAGCAACGTGGAGACCTGCACAACATAACCACAAAACTTTGTCCCCAACTTGCGATGAGGTTGTCAATCTCACCGTGTTTTGCAGAAAACAAAGGATTAAACGTATCGAATGGAAGCAAGTAATAGTTTGCAGAAAGTAAACACAAAGCAGTAAATAGTTTATAGATTGTATGTAAATAAAAAGGACCGGGATCCATAGTTCACTAGAGGTGGCTCTCCTTAAGATAGATAACATGCTGGGTGAACAAATTACAGCGAGGCAATTGACAAACATCGAGAAAGCAATACATGCATATACTAATCATCTTGACTCCTTTGAGACTTGATTGGGCATTACAACATTATACATAGACCGCCATCCAACTGCATCTATGGCTAATAATCCACCTTCACGTTATCATCCGAACCCCCTCCAGTATTAAGTTGCAAGCAACAGATTATTGCTTAACGAACTGCGTGTAAAGCAAACAATACGATTGTTCTATGAACAAAAGATTGTTGTTTTCTCCCTAGTAGCAACAACACATCTAGTACCTTAGAGATTTCTGTCACCTCCCCCAGATTACCAGAGGCATGAACCCACTATAGAGCATAAATACTAACTCTTGGAGTTGCTAGCATCTACTTGGCCAAGATAGCTACTAACAACGGAAAGCATGCAAGATCACAAATAACAAAGACATGATAGAATCAATAATCAATCTAAAATAGCATCTCAATATCCATCGGATCCCCGCAAACACAACATGCAGAATTACAAATAGATGATCTTGATCATGAACGGAGCTCACAAGATCTAGACATGAAAGCACAAAGGAGGAGAACCAGCCATCTAGCTAGTACATGGATCCATATTCCAAGGATGAACTACTCACGCATCACACCGGAGGCTTGCATGGTGATGAAGAAGGCCTCCAGGGTGAATTTCCCTCTCCGGCAGGGTGCCGGTAAGAGCTTCAGATCCCTCCCGATCTAGGGATGGAGATGACGGACTCTGAGACTCTTTCGTGGATTTTGATCAGGCACTTAGGGTTTTCGTCCGAGGGCAATATATAGGAGGAAGGAGAGGCCAGGGGGTGCGGGCTGCCCACACCACCTCGGCCAGCCTGGCCAAGTGGCAGGTGGTGTGGCCGCCCTCTGGCCCTTCTCCGTATCACATTCTGGCATCTGATGACTTCCGGAAAAATAGGCACTTTGGCTTTTGTCCCATCCAATTCCGAGAATATTCATTTTCTGACTTTCCTGGAACCAAAAACAGCAGAAAATAGGCAACTGGCATTGTGGCTCTTGTTAATAGGTTAGTCCAAGAAATAATATGAAAAGTACTCCAAAGTGTGGACAAAACACAAGAAAGCGGATAAAACCAAGCATGGAACATCAAAAATTATAGATACATTTGCAATGTATCAACATCCCCAAGCTTAACTCCTGCTTGTCCTCGAGTAGGTAAGTGATAAAAAGAAAGAATAATTTTTGAGGTGACATGCACCATCAAATACTTGATCAAAGTATTTGTAAAACATTCAAAGCTGGGATCATAGTACTTCAATCATAACATGAAAGACAAAGTTCTAGCAATAAGACAAAGAAACTATGATGCAACATGAAAAGGCACAAACAAAAGATTCATGAATAACAATGCTTTGCAAGACGTTTGTTTGTTTCACATAAAGAAAACATAGCATAATAGTATTCATCTTGTCCCTCATAGAGTAGCAAATATAAATGCATAGAACACCTTAAAAGTTCATCAGAGTGACTAGATACAAATAGTTTAAAACAAACAATATCAAGTTATGCATCAATCAACTAGTCTTGGGACAATGCACATAGAACTAAGAATGGCCACTATGCTCTCAAAGTAGGTGCATAAAGGTAGAAGGTGGAGACTCAATATAATGGTGGAAGAAGGGCCTTCATAGAAGGAAGTAGGGATTCAAGTCTCATAAAGAGCTTCCAAAAATTATGGTACTTATAGCTTTTAGCTCTCATTGCCCCTATCATAAGCGTCTTGAAGTGATTAAGGTTAAAGTGAACAAACTATGGTGTACATGCTTGACGTATAAGTTAGAAATCTCATGTCCCTTGTATACGAGGGCCGCTCCTCATGCTACTCAAGTTTAGTCACCGGTAAGTTCTTGTCATCGTAAGTACATGTGTATCATAGAGAACCGCCAACGGGGTATCCCTTTCCCGATGATACGGAAGAATCCCCATATCAAAATGACAAGGCAAGCAGACAACGAGCATATCAGCAATCTTCGTATTTACCATGGGAATATGGTGCTTTTTTCTCTCTTTCCTCTTTTCATAATCTCTTTTTTATTTTTCTCTTTTTTTTAATATAGGACTCTTTTTTATAAGTAGAATGCTTCATAGACAGCTCATTATGGTTACGTTGTAGGTTTCCACCATGTCAGCATGGATTAGACCAGCGGCCCAGGCGTTTCTCTAACACATATACATAACTCCATGGACTTACAAGCTCCCCTTTCATTTCACACCAACGATATCCATATACAAAAGAGCATGATATCAACTAGGTACAAGTACCAAGTGCAATGTTGAAAGCGTTCCCCATGAAAGCATGGTTCTGCTAATTCCCAATAAATAAGTGCAAGCATATACAACATAGACGACACAATGGTTCAAGTTTATTAAGGGCAAGAAAAGTAAAGTGTGCCTTCAAGTTCGTGAGAGCTTTAATAACTAGTTTTATCATAACGAGTTTAATTTGGAAGGTAAACAAAAGCATGAATATACTTGTAATAGCATAAGCTAGTAGGTAGGTATGGTGGACTCTTTGGAATAACTTGGTTTAGGGAGTTGGATGCATGAGTGGAACTCATACTTGGTTGTGGAGGCTAGCAAAAGACTGGGAGCGACAAACTACGAGAGAAATAATGGCCATAATCATGCAGAGCGATAAAACATCATTGATCAAAGCATAATGTCACATCCCAAGATTTTCCAAATCTTGTAATGTGAAAAATAAATTAAACAAAATAATTTTTTGTTGAAAATCAGGGTGAAAAGAAACTTTTGTTTCTAAAAGGAGACTTGAAATCCCATCTTGAACAAACTTTGGTAGAAGTTTGAATTCAACAAAAATTCAAATCAAGGGAAATGCATTCCTCAATGAATGTATCTGGAAATTTGAACACTTGGAACATAAATCCAAATCCCTAAACCCTAATGGAAGGAAATCATTTTCCAAAGTATCTCCAAATCCATGGATTTGATCCATACCAAAGTTGATCAACAAATATTCTCAAAGGATCAAGAAAAGACCTTAGAGGTTGGTTTCACTTAGTTTGGAACCATAGACAAGATCTTGTGAATATAATAAGATAAGGAAATGGAATTTCCAAAAGCTAATAAAGCCATACCATTTGGTGAACAATTAATCCTAAAGGGATTAAAAAGATAAACATTTAATAAAGGAAAAATAAATTGTTTTGGAAATACTATTTTGGATCTTTTAATAAAAGACTTTGTTTTCGAATGAAAAGGTGAGCCAAATTAATTTTGGCCAAGCTTTTGTAATAAAATATTTTGTTTGGATTAAAATGAGTAAAGTTTATTTAAATAAAATAATAAGGATTTAAATATCCAATTTTATTTAAGTAAAGGCTTTTCCCATTTTAAATGAACACCAAGTATTTTATTATTACTTTGAAATCTTTTATTAAAAGGTTTTGCTTTGATTAAAATGAGAAAAGGCTTATTTAAATAAAATAGTAAGGATTTAAATATCCAATTTTATTTAAGTAAAAGCTTCCCATTTTAATTAAAACACCAAAACTTATTTATTTATTTAAATAAGTTTCCAAGTATTCTTTTATTTTCAAAATAAAACCTACAGGTTTGGTCTTGAAAATAAATGGATTTCAAATGGAAATTTTATTTAAAATAAATCAAACACTATTAAATAACTAAAGATCCATTTTCTTTAATTAATAAATGGATCCTAAAATTAAATAAAATAATATTTCATTTTGAGATTTGGATTATGTTGCCAAACAGAACCAAATTCAAATGAAAAAGTTTGCTGTTTGATTTGATTGAGTGTTGTTTGAAAGTGTGAATAATTGATTGAAATTCCAAACAGAAAAAGAATTAGAAAAAGAAAAAGATTTAAACAGAAAAAAAAATAAGAAAACAGACCCAACCCATTTTTGGCCCAACAACAGCCCACCTAGCCCCTCCTCTCCCCGAAAAACATTTCGCACCAAATAGTTAACCCACATAGAGAATGACAACCAGGACCCACTCCTCCTCTCACTCACTCACCGACGAGATGACCCCACCCAGCCAGTTGTCTCCCTGAAGAAAACAATTGGAACCAAATAACGAACCCACACAGTCGATGACAGCTCGGACCCACACCCACTCTCTCTCTTTCGCTGATAGACGGGTCCCACGCCACTGTGCTTCGTCCTCCCCGCGACTCCTTCTCCCCTCACCGCGCGGCCGTTTTCTGCTTTGATTCCGTCGATTAAATTCGAGTTAACGCTGCGTTAATCTCTCGTCGCGACGACACCTACTTAAACGCCAGTGACTCCTCTCTCGTTCCCCTAGACAACTCCTCCTCTCGGCCACTAGGCTGTCGCCAATTTCCTCTGCACCACCGCCGTCACCGACTAGCTCCATCCTCAATTCCGGCGAAACCAGACCTCCCCTTACCTCGCCGACCTAGCACCCTTACTCCACGCATCCAGACGCATCTATCCATACCACCCATTCATCCGCGGGTACCCCAGAGCCTCAACAACGACGACCACAAAGACCACACCGTCTGCCGTTTCTCCGGCGAGCTTTCCAGGTGAATTCCGTCCGCCCCAGCATCTCTCGATCATGCTCACGTGAACCCCATGATCAACCGCATCTTACAGTGCCTTTGTTTTGCCTTAGGGCGATCTGTGGCGACGACTCCGACAAGCACAGAGCGCCGCCGTGTCTGCTTCTTCTCCGGCAACGTTTCCCGGTAAGCCTCAACCGCCCCGAGCCCTCTCGTTCACACCCACAGCTCCGCCGAGATCTCCTGCGACTAACCCAGACCTCCGTTTGTCTTCTCGTGATCCACAAACCGCCTTCGACCGTGGACAGAGCTGCCCGACGCCGTCCTCTACTCCGGCGAGCAATCGCAGATGAACCAGAGCGCCCCTCGACCGAACAACACCTCCCCGAGCACCACCGTGACCTCCTGAGCCCGGTGAGCAACCCCTCCTTCTCTCTCGCTTCCTGTATCGCCGGCACCGTCATCGACCGATCACTCCGCCGCCAGCAGCCGCCAGATCGCTCCTTTAGGTCAAGCAAGCGGCCGTTAGATGCAGATCCATCGACACGATTAGTTCACTTAACGTCAAGAGGTACGCTACCTAAGTCGCACGATCTAATTTAGATCTAACGCGGCTGCACTCGATCCAGCCGAACCGGTATCGACCAAGTAAGATCACGCCACAGTGTCACCTATCTGCTTAAAACAGAATTAGAAAGCGAAACTTTAGCCATTTTCAAACCCATGTATCTTTTGATCCACACGTCCAAATTTTACAAATTTGATGTCGTTGGAATCAGCAAGACAAGACCTAGCCAACCCTGCCCTTAGTTTAGCAAATAGTATTTGTTAGCTTGTTTGATTTTGAAGATTCTTTTGTGTGCTTGCTAACATTAGAAAAATCATTTAAAAATGATTTTTAGGTTAAAACCTTTGCAAATTAGTTTGTTGTGACCTTGCTGACCCTAGGAACCAACCCATAGTTTGGAAAGTGATTTTGGAAAAGAATAGGATGGATTAATTAGTTTACTCCATTTCTAGCTAACTAAAACTATTTGTTTTGTTTATGAAAATGCTTTCATAAAGAAAACTTTGGAGAAAATGTTTTGAACCAAACCTACTGACCCAAAACACCAAGTTTTGCAATAGCAACTCATTTGGTGAACCCTATAGGCTAAAGCCTTAGTAAAAATGTTTCTACACCACATGGAATGACACTTTGTTTTGCAAATGGTTTTATAGTGAAACCTTTTTGCAAATGACTTAGCCACTTCACAAAATGACCATTAGGTGTACCCAATTGTCTATGACCCATTGGGAACCCCTTTCTCAAACAAAGCAAAGCTTGGCATGCTTGCATGCAATTCTTTGACTTTGTTATTTTTGTTTGTGTGTGTTGTTTTGCTTGATTGGTAGATTGAGTTTGTGCCTTGCTTGATTGTTGTAGTGACTTGAAGAGTGTGATTGTTGCAAGGACAAGAAGTGAACCTATACCCTCTACCAAAAAGGCAAGTGATGCTTCATATCTTATGTCCCATTATTTTCACTATGCATTAGTGTTTTTGCTAAGTAAAACTTGCATGGTTTTTATTTTGCTAAGTATAGACCTTGCTATAGGAAAACTAGTAGAATGAATCCTTAGAAGGATTTACCTAAGTTAAGAATCCTATTACTACCAAGCTTAGCCTAGCTACTAGAAAACCTGGGTGGAATATATTCACTATGGAAAAATATTCTAAGTCTGAGGACTTGTGTTTTATTTAACAAAACAACTAAGATAATGAATCACCTGGGTGGAATGGAAAGAATGGGATATGTTGAGTGGTTACACAAGGCCAGGGGTACTGGTGAACCTTATGTATCTCACTTGTGGATGGCCACCCAGGAAACAAAGAGATTTGAGATGTCAAATGTTGAGAAGCTTCAAGTGCAACCACTTGGCAATATGGGCTCTGCCATGATCATATAGGTTGCAAGAACTTAGCCACATGGACAGTGGGTGGTAGTGATTGATAGGTTGGAACGCATCCATGTTGGTCTAAGGAAAGCTTGAAAGATTTTGTCTTGGGAAACCAAGTCTTGTGGGTAAAGTGCACCACCTCTGCAGAGTGTAAAACCTAAGTACTTAGCCATGTCCCTGGTAAAGGACAATTTGAGCATCAAGACATGGAAGCAATCAAGAATCTCATCACTCCAATTTCTAAATTAAAACTTGTGGGTGAACAAGGGTTGTGTGAAATTCTTCAATCTTTGATGGAGAGATGGCTTGGTACAAGGATCTTGAAATCATTGATTGAGAAAATTGTTTTGCCAAGCAAATCTTCAGTCTTTGATTGGTAGATGCCCTGAGTGGATCTCCAGTCTTTGATTAGTAGATGTCTTGGAAAGCTTTTGCCAAACAAAACTTAGTATTTTCAAAATGATAGGAAAAATCTATTTTGAGCAATGCAAGCCTCAACTCCACTTAGCCAAAATGCATATAGATGATAGACTCCACTATACTACCAAAGTATCACTTGCCAATACAATTCAAATGTATTGACCCTTGTGGCTGTAACTTATGATGTTGCAGGTTTGATTGATTTAGTGAAGATTGAATGATTAGGATTACAAAGTCTACAACCAACATACACTTGTGGCACTTTGAAGATGAAGGACCCATGACTATAGTTATTCCGCTGCAATGTAATGTAAATAGCCAATGAGCTATGTTTGATGTAATAAAATTATGTTATTCCTGGTTATAAAGTTGTATTATGACCTTTGTTTCTCGATATTACATCTGAACTGTGGATGCTAGCTATTGATCCAGGGACTAGCATTGTAAACACAGGGGACTCAATCTTATTAAAGGTTGGGGCCTTCTGAGAATGGTATCAGAGCATTGTGTTGCCTGTAGGATTTGTAACCCTAGGATTGGACAAAAACCCTTAGAAAAATAGGAATTGTATTTGTTCCAAAACTTATTTACAAAAACAATCTTGTAAACTCTTTCCTCAATCATTTTTGGTTTCAACTCTACTTCTCTTCTACTTCAAAACTTGATGGAAAAGCCTACCCCATGACCAAAGACTTCACCATGTGCAAAGGACCTCTTCAACTTCATCAACTCCAGTGACTTCAACTTCTTCAACTCCAATGACTTCAGCATTTTCAGCATATTCACCAAGGACTTCCAACTTGGATATCACTAAAGAATACAAGTCTTGAGTAACATTTCACTTGAAGACTAAGGAAACACAACTTAGAAGAAATCATGATCACCTTTGAAGATTTGTGACCAAGACACAAGAATTCTACAAGGATACAAAGATCTCAATCAAGAAGAATCAACCAAGAAGGATGGAAAGATCACAAGTGAACCATATAGATGGACCACCATATCTTAGTTAAGTCAAACCCACCAACTTATGTGGTGTAACAAAAATATTTTGTTGCCTAAGTATGTGCTTGAAAATATTGTTTGAGTGGAGTGCTTGTTTGTGATTGCTTGCACATTGCTTGTGTGAATTGTGATGTGTGTGAATAAAATTTATTCCCTAGAAAATCTTTTGCCTAATCTAATCCCCTCCAACCCAAACAGATGACTTCTCCAAGAGACTCCAGCATCAAGGACGATGACATCAACAACAACCAAGAGGACAACATGAGAGAACTCCTAGCAACCCAACACCAGTTGAACCAACTAACAACTTAGTTCATAGCCAACAATAGTGATAAAGACCCTACCTTGCAAAAGTTTTTGGAAGAACAATCCCAGTTGATGCTTAAGGTGACTAATCAAATGATCAACATGGAAGAAAACTATCCCAAAAGAGTGTATGACAACAAGGATGACAAGAACGTTATTCTAGATGGAGCCCCAGCTTGCATTAATTGTGGAGACAAGGATCACACTTCCAAGGAGCATGAAGATCAATGCCCCAATTGTGAAGAGGAACATCCAGTTGGCCACTGCCCCACATCTCAAGTTACTTGTTACCTTTGTGAAGGAAACGACCATGTACCTATCCAATGCCCCATCTATGCCATTGTTGAACAAAGGAAACAAGAAGGATCCAAGTACGCTAAGAATGTTGATGACAAAGGAAAAGGACCACTCATACCTCCAAACAAGACAACCCAATTCAAAGGATCAAAGAAGCCTAAGAAACCAAAGCAAGACATGAGCCTTGTGCAATGTCGTAAATGTAAGGAAATGGGACACTACCCTAGTGGATGCCCAGAGAACCCGAAGAACAAAGAGATCGGCCAAGTAGTGTGCAACAACTGCAAGGAACCAGGCCACTACGTAGCAACTTGTCCACAAGAGCAACGTAAAGAACTCCAAGATATCCACTGTTTCAATTGCAAGGAACCAGGACACTATGTAAGCAATTGTCCAGAAAAGATGAAGAACAAGATAAACAAGCCTATGAAGGATCTCAACCTTGGCCCATGAGTCAAGCATGGAAACAAAGGACACTAAGCAGAAGTTTTCCAAGAAGAAGTTTTCCTCAAGATTCCAAGCAAACCAAGATGTAGTTTAGTTGGAAAAATTTTAAGGGTGGTAGTACCCTAGCTGTTTGAGCCAACTTGTAACCCTAGCCTCCCCAAATCTCGGGACGAGATTTCTTTTAAGGGTGGTAGCCTGTCACATCCCAAGATTTTCCAAATCTTGTAATGTGAAAAATAAATTAAACAAAATAAATTTTTGTTGAAAATCAGGGTGAAAAGAAACTTTTGTTTCTAAAAGGAGACTTGAAATCCCATCTTGAACAAACTTTGGTAGAAGTTTGAATTCAACAAAAATCCAAATCAAGGGAAATGCATTCCTCAATGAATGTATCTGGAAATTTGAACACTTGGAACATAAATCCAAATCCCTAAACCCTAATGGAAGGAAATCATTTTCCAAAGTATCTCCAAATCCATGGATTTGATCCATACCAAAGTTGATCAACAAATATTCTCAAAGGATCAAGAAAAGACCTTAGAGGTTGGTTTCACTTAGTTTGGAACCATAGACAAGATCTTGTGAATATAATAAGATAAGGAAATGGAATTTCCAAAAGCTAATAAAGCCATACCATTTGGTGAACAATTAATCCTAAAGGGATTAAAAAGATAAACATTTAATAAAGGAAAAATAAATTGTTTTGGAAATACTATTTTGGATCTTTTAATAAAAGACTTTGTTTTCGAATGAAAAGGTGAGCCAAATTAATTTTGGCCAAGCTTTTGTAATAAAATATTTTGTTTGGATTAAAATGAGTAAAGTTTATTTAAATAAAATAATAAGGATTTAAATATCCAATTTTATTTAAGTAAAGGCTTTTCCCATTTTAAATGAACACCAAGTATTTTATTATTACTTTGAAATCTTTTATTAAAAGGTTTTGCTTTGATTAAAATGAGAAAAGGCTTATTTAAATAAAATAGTAAGGATTTAAATATCCAATTTTATTTAAGTAAAAGCTTCCCATTTTAATTAAAACACCAAAACTTATTTATTTATTTAAATAAGTTTCCAAGTATTCTTTTATTTTCAAAATAAAACCTACAGGTTTGGTCTTGAAAATAAATGGATTTCAAATGGAAATTTTATTTAAAATAAATCAAACACTATTAAATAACTAAAGATCCATTTTCTTTAATTAATAAATGGATCCTAAAATTAAATAAAATAATATTTCATTTTGAGATTTGGATTATGTTGCCAAACAGAACCAAATTCAAATGAAAAAGTTTGCTGTTTGATTTGATTGAGTGTTGTTTGAAAGTGTGAATAATTGTTTGGAAATTGAAAACAGAAAAAGAATTAGAAAAAGAAAAAGATTTAAACAGAAAAAAATAAGAAAACAGACCCAACCCATTTTTGGCCCAACAACAGCCCACCTAGCCCACCTCTCTTTCCCCTCAGAAAAACATTTCGCACCAAATAGTTAACCCACATAGAGAATGACAACCAGGACCCACTCCTCCTCTCACTCACTCACCGACGAGATGACCCCACTGACCGATTGTCTCCCTGAAGAAAACAATTGGAACCAAATAACGAACCCACACAGTCGATGACAGCTCGGACCCACACCCACTCTCTCTCTTTCGCTGATAGACGGGTCCCACGCCACTGTGCTTCGTCCTCCCCGCGACTCCTTCTCCCCTCACCGCGCGGCCGTTTTCTGCTTTGATTCCGTCGATTAAATTCGAGTTAACGCTGCGTTAATCTCTCGTCGCGACGACACCTACTTAAACGCCAGTGACTCCTCTCTCGTTCCCCTAGACAACTCCTCCTCTCGGCCACTAGGCTGTCGCCAATTTCCTCTGCACCACCGCCGTCACCGACTAGCTCCATCCTCAATTCCGGCGAAACCAGACCTCCCCTTACCTCGCCGACCTAGCACCCTTACTCCACGCATCCAGACGCATCTATCCATACCACCCATTCATCCGCGGGTACCCCAGAGCCTCAACAACGACGACCACAGCACCACACCGCCGTCTGCCGTTTCTCCGGCGAGCTTTCCAGGTGAATTCCGTCCGCCCCAGCATCTCTCGATCATGCTCACGTGAACCCCATGATCAACCGCATCTTACAGTGCCTTTGTTTTGCCTTAGGGCGATCTGTGGCGACGACTCCGACAAGCACAGAGCGCCGCCGTGTCTGCTTCTTCTCCGGCAACGTTTCCTGGTAAGCCTCAACCGCCCCGAGCCCTCTCGTTCACACCCACAGCTCCACCGAGATCTCCTGCGACTAACCCAGACCTCCGTTTGTCTTCTCGTGATCCACAGCACCGTCTTCGACCGTGGACAGAGCTGCCCGACGCCGTCCTCTACTCCGGCGAGCAATCGCAGATGAACCAGAGCGCCCCTCGACCGAACAACACCTCCCCGAGCACCACCGTGACCTCCTGAGCCCGGTGAGCAACCCCTCCTTCTCTCGCTTCAGTATCGCCGCACCGTCATCGACCGATCACTCACGCCGCCAAGACCGCATCGCCGCTCCTTTTAGGTCAAGCAAGCAGCGACCGTTAGATGCAGATCCATCGGACACGATTAGTTCACTTAACGCCGAAGAGGTACGCTACCTAAGTCGCACGATCTAATTTAGATCTAACGCACTGCGGCACTCGATCCAGCCGAACCGGTATCGACCAGTAAGATCACGCCGCGTGTCACCTATCTGTTTAAAAACAGAATTAGAAAACAGAAACTTTAGCCATTTTCAAACCCATGTATCTTTTGATCCACACGTCCAAATTTTACAAATTTGATGTCGTTGGAATCAGCAAGACAAGACCTAGCCAACCCTGCCCTTAGTTTAGCAAATAGTATTTGTTAGCTTGTTTGATTTTGAAGATTCTTTTGTGTGCTTGCTAACATTAGAAAAATCATTTAAAAATGATTTTTAGGTTAAAACCTTTGCAAATTAGTTTGTTGTGACCTTGCTGACCCTAGGAACCAACCCATAGTTTGGAAAGTGATTTTGGAAAAGAATAGGATGGATTAATTAGTTTACTCCATTTCTAGCTAACTAAAACTATTTGTTTTGTTTATGAAAATGCTTTCATAAAGAAAACTTTGGAGAAAATGTTTTGAACCAAACCTACTGACCCAAAACACCAAGTTTTGCAATAGCAACTCATTTGGTGAACCCTATAGGCTAAAGCCTTAGTAAAAATGTTTCTACACCACATGGAATGACACTTTGTTTTGCAAATGGTTTTATAGTGAAACCTTTTTGCAAATGACTTAGCCACTTCACAAAATGACCATTAGGTGTACCCAATTGTCTATGACCCATTGGGAACCCCTTTCTCAAACAAAGCAAAGCTTGGCATGCTTGCATGCAATTCTTTGACTTTGTTATTTTTGTTTGTGTGTGTTGTTTTGCTTGATTGGTAGATTGAGTTTGTGCCTTGCTTGATTGTTGTAGTGACTTGAAGAGTGTGATTGTTGCAAGGACAAGAAGTGAACCTATACCCTCTACCAAAAAGGCAAGTGATGCTTCATATCTTATGTCCCATTATTTTCACTATGCATTAGTGTTTTTGCTAAGTAAAACTTGCATGGTTTTTATTTTGCTAAGTATAGACCTTGCTATAGGAAAACTAGTAGAATGAATCCTTAGAAGGATTTACCTAAGTTAAGAATCCTATTACTACCAAGCTTAGCCTAGCTACTAGAAAACCTGGGTGGAATATATTCACTATGGAAAAATATTCTAAGTCTGAGGACTTGTGTTTTATTTAACAAAACAACTAAGATAATGAATCACCTGGGTGGAATGGAAAGAATGGGATATGTTGAGTGGTTACACAAGGCCAGGGGTACTGGTGAACCTTGTGTATCTCACTTGTGGATGGCCACCCAGGAAACAAAGAGATTTGAGATGTCAAATGTTGAGAAGCTTCAAGTGCAACCACTTGGCAATATGGGCTCTGCCATGATCATATAGGTTGCAAGAACTTAGCCACATGGACAGTGGGTGGTAGTGATTGATAGGTTGGAACGCATCCATGTTGGTCTAAGGGAAAGCTTCTGAAAGATTTTGTCTTGGGAAACCAAGTCTTGTGGGTAAAGTGCACCACCTCTGCAGAGTGTAAAACCTAAGTACTTAGCCATGTCCCTGGTAAAGGACAATTTGAGCATCAAGACATGGAAGCAATCAAGAATCTCATCACTCCAATTTCTAAATTAAAACTTGTGGGTGAACAAGGGTTGTGTGAAATTCTTCAATCTTTGATGGAGAGATGGCTTGGTACAAGGATCTTGAAATCATTGATTGAGGAAAATTGTTTTTGCCAAGCAAATCTTCAGTCTTTGATTGGTAGATGCCCTGAGTGGATCTCCAGTCTTTGATTAGTAGATGTCTTGGAAAGTTTTTGCCAAACAAAACTTAGTATTTTCAAAATGATAGGAAAAATCTATTTTGAGCAATGCAAGCCTCAACTCCACTTAGCCAAAATGCATATAGATGATAGACTCCACTATACTACCAAAGTATCACTTGCCAATACAATTCAAATGTATTGACCCTTGTGGCTGTAACTTATGATGTTGCAGGTTTGATTGATTTAGTGAAGATTGAATGATTAGGATTACAAAGTCTACAACCAACATCTGCCTGTGGCACTTTGAAGATGAAGGACCCATGACTATAGTTATTCCGCTGCAATGTAATGTAAATAGCCAATGAGCTATGTTTGATGTAATAAAATTATGTTATTCCTGGTTATAAAGTTGTATTATGACCTTTGTTTCTCGATATTACATCTGAACTGTGGATGCTAGCTATTGATCCAGGGACTAGCATTGTAAACACAGGGGACTCAATCTTATTAAAGGTTGGGGACGCTACACATAAAGTGATACTACAAGTTGAAAACTAAAGGATCATAAAGGCTATGGTGACTTGAGATAGTCATAACATGGTATGAGCAAGCGCCAAGTCAACCCAAATAAAGCATCAAAGGAGAATACCACTATACTATGCTTTAATATGCTAAAACAACGCATGATTCATCCACGGCTCATTAAGCAATCTCAATTGTTTATAACAAGTCATGCTACAGCAAAGAATACTAAGCATAAATCCAAAACAATATCAAGCATGACATGACAGAGCATAGGCCACAGTCAAAAACGAGCTCTTTTCACCACTTAAGCATGCGCTTTCCTACTCTTTTCCAAACCAAACCAAACTATTTGCAAATCAATGTATGAAAGAGGGGGTCCAACCAATTTATTCAGCAAACTAAGCAAACAAAAGCAAACGAAAAAACAAAACAAAAACGAAAAAGAAGACGCTCCAAGAACAACACAACTGTGCATGAAACAATAAAAATGAAGCGTTTGGAAGAAACCTGGGATTTTTATTGATGAAGAGAGGGATGCCTTGGGCATCCTTAAGCTTTGACGCTTGTACTTCTTGGGTATTTCTTGGGGTGATACGCGTGGCATCCCCAAGCTTGAGCTTTAGTCCATCCTTCATCTCATTACTCATTCCTTCCATACACCTGAAATTTCCCCTTCATACAAAACTTCACACAATCTTTATTAGCAACATTAGTGCACTCAAGATAAATAAGTCTTAAGATTCAGTTCTAACACCAAATAAACTTCCATTAGAACACTAGCTACTGAAGCACTTCCCTCAAAAAGCTCAATTCCCCAAAAGAACTCAAAGAGGAACCAACAAGAAGCAAATGCAGAAAATGGCAGAAATCTATCAAAACAGACCAGCAGGTAAAGAAGAATTTTTTCGAAGACCTTCTGTTGCTCAAATCAAAAAGTGTTGAACTAACGAAAGTTAGATAACAACCTGGGTCATAAGCAAAAACATTAATGCCTCAAAAAGACGTTTAGAGATTTTGCATGAATTTTTATGGTGAAGCAAAGAAATCTGTTTCGGGACAACAACGTTCCCAATCATTACGTCTCTCTCATTAGAGGTTACTCTTGGCACAAAAAGAAAAAATAAGGATAAGGAGCGGTTATTACTGAAGTAATAACTTCCAAGACTCAACTAAAACTTTTTGGTTATCTCCCAATAAGTATTTTTCTTTAACGCCTTTAAGTTAGGCATAAGAAGCAAAGAAAGAATCAAGTGTTCTCAAATGAAGAAGCATTAAGACCAAATTTCTTGCCCTTACCTCTCTTACTTTTATTCTTAAACTTGGGGAAAATATGATTGTTTGGTGGAGAAGAAAGGTGCATGGTCCCCTTTCCCACATCTATTATTGCTCCAAGGAGTTCTAATAGGGACCTTCCAAGTGTAATTTGTCCTTTTCCTGCACATTTAATAACAAGATAATCAGTAGAAATCATTTTCCCAAGGATCTTTATAAACATTCCTTCAGCTATTCCAATAGGTAATATGGTAGCATTATTAGCAAGAGATATTTCTTTTCCTCCTTCAGTAAGCCCCCAAAGATTCAATGATTCATAAATATCTTTGGGCATAAGACAAAATTCAGACATGATATCACAGCGGGCTTGAAAAGCTTCAGTGTTTATCTCAATCTTTACTGTAGGGAGCCACTTTGATGGTTCAGAATTTATGGGAATATAATTGTGATGCTCCCTAAGCGTATTATAGAAATCTTTTAAGCTAGTAGTGCTAGTCTCAAGAGTGTTCAATCTAGCAAATATTTTTGCGAAAGAAATATCAGTTTGGCTAGGCAAGTTGTAAGTAAGGATCAATTTATTTATAGCATTAATAGCATCATCCTCATTACATTGGAGGAAATCTCCTCCCACAACAGCATCTAAAGCATATCTATAGCAAAGATCAATTCCAAGGTAAAAACTGCTAAGGAACAAGCTTTGAGTCATTTTAGGCTCAGTTTTTTCATGTAGATCAGAGATTCTAGACCAAGCTTCTTTAAAACTTTCCTCAATTCCTTGTTTAAAAGTGAAAATCATTTCCTCGGGTGACATAGTGATCGGAGCAAGGCTAGACATAGTGGCAACTTAAGAAAGGAACTAATTTTTTTTGTGTTTTTGAAATCAGAAAGAAAACTAGTGAAACTAATTTTTTTTTGTGTTTTTGATAAGAAAACAAGCAAACAAAGCAAAAAGAAACTAAGAAAAACAAAAATAACAAAGTAAAGAGATTGGTTATGAGGGACTCCCCTTGTGAAGATGTCCTTCACTCCCCGGCAATGGCGCCAGAAAAATGCTTGATGGCTCAGTGTACGGCGCCAGAAAAGTGCTGGTGCGGTGTTGATGTAGAGCTCGTTGGGAACCCCAAGAGGAAGGTATGATGAGCACAGCAGCAAGTTTCCCTCAGTTATGAAACCAAGGTTTAATCGAACCAGTAAGAGCAAGGAAACACCCCAAAGGTGTTGCTAGCTGAGCCTTGGCAGGGCGCACTACCGGTGCTAGTAGCAACATGGAGACCTTCACAACACAACCACAGAACTTTGTCCCCAACTTGCGATGAGGTTGTCAATCTCACCGTGTTTTGCGAAAACAAAGGATTAAACATATCGAATGGAAGGAAGTAATAGTTTGCAGAAAGTAAACACAAAGCAGTAAACAGTTTATAGATTGTATGTAAAGAAACAGGATCGGGATCCATAGTTCACTAGAGGTGGCTCTCCTTAAGATAGATAACATGTTGGGTGAACCAATTACAGCGGGGCAATTGACAAACATCGAGAAAGCAATACATGCATATACTAATCATCTTGACTCCTTTGAGACTTGATTGGGCATTACAACATTATACATAGACCGCCATCCAACTGCATCTATGACTAATAATCCACCTTCAGGTTATCATCTGAACCCCCTCCAGTATTAAGTTGCAAGCAATAGATTATTGCTTTACGAACTGCATGTAAAGTAAACAATACGATTGTTCTATGAACAAAAGATTGTTGTTTTCTCCCTAGTAGCAACAACACATCTAGTACCTTAGAGATTTACATCACTTCCCAGTTACGGAGGCATGAACCCACTATCGAGCATAAATACTAACTCTTGGAGTTGCTAGCATCTACTTGGCCAAGATAGATACTAACATAAGAAAGCATGCAAGATCACAAATAACAAAGACAAGATAGAATCAATAATCAATCTGAAATAGCATCTCAATATCCATCGGATCCCCGCTAACACAACATGCAGAATTACAAATAGATGATCTTGATCATGAATGGAGCTCACAAGATCTAGACATGAAAGCACAAAGGAGGAGAACCAGCCATCTAGCTACCACATGGATCTGTAGTCCAAGGATGAACTACTCACGCATCACATCGGAGGCTTTCATGGTGATGTCTACGCACTTCTATTCTTGTAGACAGTTGTTGGGCCTCCAAGTGTAGAGGTTTGTAGAACAGCAACAAATTTTCCCTTAAGTGGATCACCCAAGGTTTATCGAACTCAGGGAGGAAGTGGTCAAAGGTATCCCCTCTCAAGCAACCATGCAATCAAGATACAAGAAGTCTCTTGTGTCCCCAACACACCCAATACACTTGTCAGGTGTATATGTGCACTAGTTCAGCAAAGAGATAGTGAAATACAAGTGGTATGGATAATTATAAGTGGTAACGGTGATATAAAATAGCTTGATGGCATGGAAGAGACTAAAGGCAAACTGAAATAAAGATGGAAGCAAGCAAACATGTAACAGATATAGTAGCAAACGGTGTTTCAATGCTTATAAACAAGGCCTAGGGATCATACTTTCACTAGTGAACACTCTCATATAAATATATTCTTCTTTATGATACTACGCTGAACTACTCTCCGGTTGGACACTCTAATCCATGGTAGGGCTATAACAGCACACCTCAAAGTAAGTCTTTCCCATATAGAAAACCCCACACTGTCACCTTGAGCACTAGATGGTTCCAACAAACACCCCAATTTCATAGAGAGATCCAACTCCAAATATAAATCATAGCAAGTATTTGTAATCTCTAGCCTAAGTGCCACCATGGTGTGCACGCTGGCACTTTCACACACATGGGGAGAGCAGAGATCTATTAAAGCACTTGAGTAGCAAGGTAGATCTATATATTACAAGCTCATGATCTCAATAAGATCATGCATAGAGAGAGACATGAACACATAGCTACCGGTAGAACCCTTAGCCTCGAGGAAGAACTACTCCCTCCTCATCATGGGAATCAGCAATGGTGATGGAGATGGCAGTGGAGATCGATGGAGATGGCTCTGGGGGCACTTCCCCATCCCGACAGGGTGCCGGAACAGAGACTTTCTGTCCCTCGAATCTCCCCTTCGGTGGCGGCGGTGCTGCGGAAATTTTCGTGGATTTCTGATTGACTACCTAGGGTTTTGGTATCGGGAGGCTCTTATAGGCAAAGGAGGCAAGGTCGGTGGCCGGCCAGGGGGCCCACACCATGCCCTGGCGCGGCCTGGGCTGGCCCGTGCCAAGGGGGGGTGGCCACCCTGTGGACCCTCTCCGACTCTCCTTCTGGCTCCGTGAGTCTTCCGGGAAAATAGTAACTTTGGCTTTTGTCCCGTCCAATTCTAAGAATATTCAGTTTCTGACTTCCTGGAACCAAAAACAGCAGAAAACAGGCAACTGGCACTATGGCTCTTGTTAATAGGTTAGTCCAAGAAATCATATGAAAAGTACTCCAAAGTGTGGACAAAACATAAGAAAGTAGATAAAACCAAGCATGGAACATCAAAAATTATAGATACATTTGCAATGTATCACATGGTGATGAAGAAGGCCTCTAGGGTGAATTCCCCTCTCTTATAGGGTGCCGGGAAGAGCTTCAGATCCCTCCCGATCTAGGGATGGAGATGACGGCGGCTACAGACACTTTCATGGATTTTTGATCGGTCACTTAGGGTTTTCGTCTCGAGGACAATATATAGGCGAAAGGAGAGGCCGAGGGGGTGCCTGGGCTGGCCACACCACCCCCTGGCGCGGGCCAAGCTTGGCCGCATGGCCAGGTGGTGTGGCCGCCCTCTGGCCCTTCTCCGTCTCGTATTCTGGCATCTGATGACTTCCGGAAAAATAGGCACTTTGGCTTTTGTCCCGTCCAATTCCGAGAATATTCATTTTCTGACTTTCCTGGAACCAAAAATAGCAGAAAATAGGCAGCTGGCACTGTGGCTCTTGTTAATAGGTTAGTCCAAGAAATCATATGAAAATTACTCCAAAGTGTGGACAAAACACAAGAAAGTGGATACAACCAAGCATGGAACATCAAAAATTATAGATACATCTGCAATGTATCACTCCCCCAGGCTTAGGCTTTTGGCCTAAGTGGGTATCAATCCCAAGCTGGCCAGGATGAAGTGTCTCCGTGGTAGACGAGGAGGTACCCTCTTCCTAGTGAGAACTCGAGTACGTCCCTCTGTAGTGCGCAGAGTAATCGTAGGAGGGCACATCCTCCTAGTGCTGCCCGTGGAAGCCTAGCAAGCGGATCTGCTCGTCCACCTCCTCCTTGGAGCGCGACCACGGTCTCCTGTGAACACTAAACAAAGTAGATTGCGGCAAAGGGATCTCCCTCTCATCCCCGTCAGTAAACAACATCCTATATACTACACTGTCCAAATCAGAATCAGCAGTGACAAAGTGATGAGTTTTCATGGCAGCAAGGTCAAGCCTTTGTGGTGCCAATATAGTATCATTGGGGTCCACTGAAAGTCCTAATGCATTGACCATACGTGAGGCAATGATGCCCCCATAGATAGGCCCCCTAGCAGCTAGGCGGCGAGCAATAAGCGAGCCAAGGTTGTACCGAGTATCATTGTTAAGCGTAGCAGCAAGGAAGGCTAAATGATAGTTGGAGATATTACTCATATTTTCCCTACCAGGAACGCTAGTAGCAAGATAATATGCAAAGTATCTAAGAGCAGGGAGTTGGATGTTTCTTATCTTTCCGCGCTAAGCCACGCGGTCATCATGATTGGTCACCCCTCGGTAAAGCTCCAGCAAATCAGCGAGTCGCCCTTGAATCTTCTTCACGGTCCCTGTCATACTCACACCTACAATACTGCAAAATCTTTCCAATGGCATGGTAAAGGGAAGATTATAAATTTTGAAAGAGACAGTCGACTGATAGGGCGTGTTAGTAAACACAAAGCTCTCAACAAAAGTCTTGGTGAGCATAGTGTATTGCTCACTCTCATCTTGCATGTATGAGGTCAAACCAACCCTCTGAATTAGTAGCAAGAAATCATCAAGAATCCCTGCAGCTTGTAAGAAAGTAAAACAAGGAAAAGTGGATGGGTGAGCATCCCCATCATCTCCTTCATTACCAATGCGAGGTGCAATGAGTTCTTCGTTGTATGATGGCCTGAACTGAGAGGCTGATCTTGAGGGCCTTGACCTCCTAGGTGCATCCCTCTCAAATATCTCTCCAAAAGTATGGTTGTTCATGCTTGATATTCTGAAATTTAAACATCTATCAAACAAGTGATTGCAAAGTGAATATAATGAAGAGCACTACTCATAGGGACTTGTATGAGGCCTAAACATGCATCAAAACTATATCTCTAAGCATCAAACAAGCTTACAAGATCTCATAACCTATCACCTACAGCAGCAAAATACTCAAGATATAAACCACTAAACACAAATCTACTTGGACAAGCGGAGGAGTCACATACCGGAGAACAAATGCTACAATTTTCAGCAGCAAAGATGGGCTAAGCAAGGAGATCGAAAAATCAAGGCAAGCACAGCAAGAACGCGAATTTGAGCAATGGACTGGTGTTTGCTCAGGAGAGAGAAGAAACTGGCAAGTGAGAGAGTGAGTGGAGGGCCAGGGGTGGCCCACACCATAGGCTGGCGCGCCCCAAAGCTGGCCGTGCCACCAGGTGGTGTGCCTTCCTGGTGGGACCCCCTGGTACCTCCCAGGCACTCCTCTGCCCCTTTTTTCATGTAAAAATTTAATATGAATTTTCTAGAATTTTTTGAGACACTTTATTTTTTGGCAATTTTCAGGCATAGATGAATGATTTTCTGACAGAAAGATTTCTGGAATGATGCAAAGACAAAACAAGGCTAGAACTACAGAAGTTCTAAGACACTCTAATATGCAAGCAACTAACAATAGAAAACTAAACTAAACGAAAGCAAAAAAACTAAAATAGATAGAATAGAAGTAAGCGGAGATAATCATGGTGAAAACATTGTTTTGTTCAATGAAATCCTTTTGTTAACAAGGTTGATCAGGTCTTGTTACCAAAACAATTTTATATGTAACAAAACTTTGTATTCCACTAATGATTATGTTACCTCAACTTTGATAGCAATGGTCCCAATCATAATAGTTTCAAATTTTTCTCTTGGTATGGGACAATATATTTCTCCAACTTGAATGCCCTCAACGTGTTCAATTGAATTCAAACCATAAGTCCTATCAATCTTCTTGGGGAAATAGACAGTATGTTCCTTGTCATTAACATTGAAGGTCACCTTTCCTTGATTACAATTAATAACAGCTCCTGCAGTATTAAAAAAAGGTCTCCCAAGAATAATAGACATATTATCATCTTCAGGCATTTCAAGCACAACAAAATCAGTTAATATCAAGCAATTATGAGCCACTTGAACAGGTACATCCTTACATATACTAACAGGAATAGTGGTAGATTTATCAGCCATTTGCAAAGATATATCAGTTGGTATTAATTTTTCTAGTTGAAGTCTCTTATAGAGAGAGAAAGGCATAACACTAACTCCAGCTCCCAAATCACACAAAGCAGTTCTAACATAACTATTCTTAATAGGGCAAGGGATAGTTGCAATCTCTGGGTCTCCAAGTTTCTTTAGAACCTTACCATTAAAGGAATAATTAGCAAGCAAAGTAGAAATTTCTTCATTAGGGATCTTCCATTTATTCGAGACAATTTCCTTCATATACTTTGAGTAAGGAGGCAGTTTAATAGCATCAGTCAAAGGAATTTGCAGGAATAAAGGTTTCATCCACTCACAAAACTTATTATAGTGTTCATCTTCCTTTGACTTGTGTTTCTTATCAGGAAAAGGCATAGGTTTTTGGACCCAAGGCTCTCTTTCACTACCATGTTTCTTAGCAACAAAATCTTCTTTAGTGTATTTGGTATTCTTAATGTGCTTTTCAGGTTCTTCTTCAACCTTTTCTTCATTAGGAACATCATTTTCTTCATTACCACTTTTGGCTTCAGCATCAGAGACAGATATACTATTAGGATCTATAGCAGGTTCAGAAGGTTCTAAAATAGTTTTATGTTTCTTTTTTCTTTTCTTACGAGTAGAACCACCATTTTCAACTTGTTGAGAATCCTGCTCAATTCTTTTGGGATGCCCCTCAGGATATAGAGGATCCTGGGTAGCAGCACCACTTCTAGTTCTAATTTTATAAGCATGTTTTTCTTTAGCAGCATTAACAAGCAAGTCTTTTTGCACTTTAATGAGTTGATCTATTTGAGTTTGAACCATTTGAAAGTGTTTAACAATCATTTTAACATCATTAGAGGTTCTTTCCACAATATCTTTTAACTCAACAATAGCTTAGTGTTTTCCATTAGATGATTTTGCACCCTTTTATTAAAATTATCTTGCTTAACAATGAAAATATCGAATTCTTCTAAGCATTGATCAGGAGGTTTAGAGTAAAGGATATCACCTTCATTAAAGTGTTGGAGAGAGTGTACCTCAATAGTGGATGAGTGGGGAATTGGCTTACATAATGCTTCTATAGGAGGTAAATTCTTAACATCTGCAGCTTTAATTCCCTTCTCCTTAAGATATTTCTTAGCTTCCTTCATCACTTTATCATTTAATTCAATAACTCCCCTCTTCTTTGATGTTGGAATAGGCACAGGAATAGTTGGTTCAGGTATAATTATTTCAGGTATGGCTGGTTCAGGAGGAGTCCAGTCTTCATAATTCTTGCTTATTTTAGCCATTAATTCATCAGCTTCTTTTGGAGTCCAATTCCTGAAAACACAATTAGCACAACTATCTAGGTATGTCCTAGATTTTTCAGTTAGTCCATTATAAAATATATCAAGACGCTCATTCTTAGGTAATGGACTTCCAGCCTGTGCATGAATCAAAGCACAAAACCTTGCCCAAGATTCAGGCAATATCTCTTTTTCTCCCTGTTTAAAATCAAAAAGTTCCTACAAAATAGCATGTCTAGCACTAGGAGGAAAATATTTCTGCAGGAAGGTACTAATCAAGCAATCAGGGCTATCAATAGATCCAGGAGGGAAATTACTAAACCAAGTTTTAGCTTCTCCTTTCAATGAAAAGGGGAAAATTTTAGCAACAAAGTAAGTACGCATCTTAATATCATCAGAAAACAAGCCACTCATGGTAGAAAGCTCAGTCATATGTGCTATCGCACTTTCATTCTTAGTCCCACAGAAAGGTTCTTTCTCAACAATAGCTATGTAATATAGATCAAGAGAGAAATCATAATCTTTATCTTTAATGTTTACGGGAGAAGCAGCAAACTTAGCAATAGGAGACAATTTGGTTCTAATAGTACGCCTCTCAAGGAGACTCTTAGCAGCACTCCTATCATGGGTGTTTTTACATTTTTTAATAAATTCATCGGTCATCTCAACATAACCATCTTCAATATCATAACTCTCACTAGACTCAGGTGAACTAATAGGTGTAGTAGTGTCTTCATTAGGAGGTTCAGTATTTCCAGCTATAGTTCTAGCAATCGTAGCATCTAGGAAAGGACCTAATGAACCACTCTTATCAAGCACAGTAGAAGCAGCATCATAAGTATCAGAAGTTTCAGATTCAGCAGTAGTAGCAGCGTGTGTAGCATGTGTATGTGGTGGTGTAACGAGCTTACTCATAACAGATGGTGAATCAAGAGCAACAGAGGTGTTCAGAACCGTATCTCTTCTTGTAGTGGATGGTAAAATAGGAACCTTGCCATCACGAGACTTACCCATGATGGATGGGTAGCAGCGAACAATAGAGAATCCAAGTGAACGCAATCAATAAAGCTATGCTCCCCGGCAACGGCGCCAGAAAATAGTCTTGATGACCCACAAGTATAGGGGGTGTATCGCAGTATTTTCGAGGGAAGTGAAACCCAATTTATTGATTTGACACAAGGGGAGCCAAAGAATATTTATAAGCCTTAACAACTGAGTTGTCAATTCAGCTGCACCTGGAAACAATCTTGCTCACAGCAGTTTATCAGTAGCAAGAGTTTTGTAATAGGAATAGTAAAGTAACAACAGTAGTAAAGTAAATACAGTAGTAACAATAGCAGCAAACAGTAGGATTCGAGTGCGGTAGGCATAGGGATGGATGGACGGGCGTTGCATGGACAAGACAATTCACATGGCAATCAGATCATAGGGCAATTGCAGATAAATAAGATAAAGTATCCAAGTACTAGATAATCCTAGGCATATGTTCCATATATAGTCATATGTGCTCGCAATGAGAACTTGCACAACATCTTTTGTCCTACCAGCCCGTTTGCAGTGGGGCAGTGGGGCCTCAAGGGAACTACTGACAATTAAGGTGCACCTTTTAATAGAGCATCGGAGCAAATCATTAACACTCCGTGAACACATGTGATCCTCACATCAAAGCCATTCCCTCCGGTTATCCCGATTTACATCGCCGGGGCCATTGGTTCCGGACAACAACGTGTGTATACAACTTGCAGGTAAGACCAAAAACAATACTATCATAATGAATCAATAACATGTTCAGATCTGAAATCATGGCACTCGGGCCCTAGTGACAAGCATTAAGCATAACAAGTCGCAACAAAGTCATAAAGCACTAATAGAAGATACTAGGCACCATGCCCTAACAATCCGATGCCATTTACATGAACGATCTCATCCAATCCCTACCATCCCCATAGCCTACAGCGGGGGATTACTCACTCATAGATGGGGGAAACATGGATGGTCGATGGAGAAGCGATGGTGATGATGATGGCGATGATCTCCTCCAATTCCCTGTCCTGGCAGGATGCCAGAACGGAGTTTCTGGTGCTGAATCGTGGAATCTGGTGGTGGCGGCGGAACTCTTCTGGAAAACGTGAACCCCCTCCCCCGAGTTTTTAGGTCAGAAGGCATCTTATAGGCGAAGAGGGAGACCGAGGGGGGTGTCTGGGGCGACCGGACCACCCCGTGGCGCGGCCAGGTGGTGTGGCCTTGGCCCAGCTCCCTCCGTCTCGTATTCTGGCTCCAGGTGTCTTCTGGTGAAATAGGATTTTTGGCATATTTTCCGGGATTTTTCCTAATAGTTGATTTTCTACACAAAAACTAAACACCAAAGCAATTCTACTGAAAATAGCGTCAGTCTGTGTTAGTTGCATACAAATCACACAAGTTTAGAGGAGAAACAATAGCAAAAGTGTTCGGGAAAGTAGAAACGTTTTGGACGTATCAAGGATGACAATGGAAACCATGCGCAGGGAAGGTTACATCTCGCACCAAAATGTTCCGAATAGACGGGGGTGCTTGATGTGGACAATCAATTGGCGCAACTCGGGAGCTCAATTGGGCACACGCTTGATGTGGAGAATGCGGCCGACAAGCCGTTCCGATAATTTAATTGGTTTGTCGAGTTAATGTCTCGGCTGCAATCAAGTGAATCTATGAGGTGAAAGTCAAACTTTGAGATTCTAGGGAGATGGTTGTTCTATTTATATAAATGATGTATTTTATGGTCATGCACTGGAAAGTAATGGTTTGTTCTTATGAAATCTCAATAGTAGTGATTCTCACATCCATAGCATTGATGCAAAATGATGTAAACTTAGTGATGATAATCCCATGTATATGTGGCATTTCCATCTGGGTCATATCAGTGTTAATTGCATGAAGAAGCTCCATTCTTATGGATCTTTGGAGTTGTTAGATTTCGAATCTCTCAATAGATGCTAACCGTGCCTTATAGGCAAGATGACCAAGACGCCGTTCTTCTGTATGATGGAACGGGTGCTGGACTTGTTGGGGATCATACATACTGATGTATGTGGACCAATGAGAATCTCAACACGCAATGGTTATATTTACTTCGTAACCTTCACTGATGATTTGAGTAGATATGGGTATATCTACTTAATGAAACACAAGCCTGAAACATTTAAAAAGTTCAAAGAATTTCAGAGTGAAGTTGAAAATCAACTTAACAATAAAATCAAGCACTTTCGATTTGCTCGAGGAGGCAATTATTTGAGTTATGAGTTTGGCATGCATCTCAAGACTTGTGGTATTGTACCACAACTTACGCCAGCTAGAACTTCATAGTGTAATGGTGTGTCAGAACGATGTAATCACACTCTATTGGATAGTGTGTGTTCTATGATGTCTCTTACCGACTTGTGTGTGTCATTCTGGGGACACGCATTAGAAACATATGCGTTCATTTTAAATAGGACGCCATCCAAGTATGTGGATACAACACCGTATGAGATATGGCATGGCATGAAGCAAAAGTTGTCGTTCCTAAAAGTTTGGGGTTGCGAGGCTTATGTTAAGAAACTACAGCCCAACAAACTCGAACCAAAATAGGAAAAGTGTATCTTTGTAGGGTATACAAAGGAAACTACTGGGTACACCTTCTACAACAAAACCTACTGCAAAACTTTTGTCACAAAGAATGGTACCTTCCTCGAGAAAGAGTTACTCGCAAAATGTGTAACTATAAGGAAAGTAGAGCTCAATGAGATTGTTGACCCTTCTCTCGAAATACTGAGTGGTGCAACCGCCCTCATCAATGTGAGTGGGATAAAATGATGATGATCGTGACACTCACATCGAGGCACCTAATAAACCTCGCAGGTTTACAAGAGTGCGTACTGCTCCTGAGTGGTATGGTAATCTTGTTAGCATGGTCATGTTAGTAGAACAATACAATCATGTGAACTATAAGGAAGCAATGGAAGGCCCCGAGTCCGAGAAATGGCTTGAAGCCATGAAATCCGAGATAGGATTCATGTATGACAACCAAGTGTGGACTTTGGTGGATATTCCCGATGATGAAGGTTGTTCAGAATAAATGGATCGTTAAGAAAAGACAAACACGGACAGTAATGTGACCATCTACAAATATCAACATGTCGCAAAGCATTTCCATAAAATTCAAGGAGTTGACTATTATGAGACATTCTCTCCCGTAGAAAAGCTTAAGTCTATTATGATTTTACTAGCTATTGCTGCATATTTCGACTATGAGATATGGAAGATGGATGTCAAAACCGCGTTCCTAAATGGCAACATTGAGAAAGAGTTGTATATGGTACAACCGGAAGGTCTTATCGATCCTAAGGATGCTATGAAGTTATGAAAGCTTCAATGTTCTATTTATGAGCTGAAGTAAGCATCTCGGAGCTAGAATTTTTGCTTTGATGAAGTGATCAAAGGTTTTGGATTTGTCCAAAATGAATAAGAAGCATGCATTTATAAGAAAGTGAGTGGGAGCTTAGTGTCATTTCTAGTAATATATGTGGATGACATATTACTAATTTGGAATGATGTGAATCTTCTAAATAGCACAAAGGATGATTTAAGTAAATTTTCCATGAAGGGCATTGGTGAAGCTGCTTAAATATTAGGCATTACAATCTATAGATATAGATCAAAATGCCTATTAGCACTAAGTCAGAGTACTTACCTAGAAAAGGTTATGAAGAGGTTCAGAATGGATCAGGCGAAGAAATGGTTCTTGCCTATAGTGAAAGGTACACCATTGAGTTTGACTCAATGTCCAGCAACAGAAAATGATAAGTAAACAATGTGCAACATCCCATATGATTCAGTCATAGGGTCTATCATGTATGCCATGATAGGTAATCAAGCAGATGTGGCCCTGAATCTTAGCATGACGAGCCATTTCCAAAGTAATCTAGGAATGGAACATTGGACATCAGTTAAGAATATCCTAAAGTATCTAAAGAGAACTAAGGATATGTTTCTTGTCTTTGGAGGATGTGAAGAACTTGCTGTAACTGGTTATGTTGATGCAAGTTTTGACAATGATCCGGACGACTCGAGATCTCAAACAGGGTATGCGTTTTTGGTAAATGGTAGCGCGGTCAGCTGGAGGAGCGGGAAGCAATCCTCGGTAGCTCAATCTACAATGGAGTAAGAGCACATTGCTTCTTTGGAAGCAGCGAATGAAGATGTGTGGCTAAGGAAGTTCATCATTGAACTAGGAGTGTTTATAAGCATGCAAGACCCTATGAGCAACTACTGCGACAACACAAGGGCCATTGCGAATGCGAAGGATCAGTGGTTCCACTCTTCTACCAAGCACATACTTCAGCGTTACCATGTGATAAGGCAGTTTTTCGGTGATGGTGACATTAGGATTTGAAAAGTTCATATGGATCTAAATGTTGCAGATCCGTTAACAAAGACTCTTCCACAAGCAAAGCATGATCAACACTAGGATGCTTTAGATGTTAGATTCTTGCCAAATGTAAACTAGTTTATTTGTACTCTAGTGCAACTAGTAAAATGTTGGAGATATGCCCTAGAGGCCAATAATAAAGTTGTTTTTATTATTATATATCATATGTTCATAATAGTTTTATACCATGCTATAATTGTGTTAAGCGGAAACATTGATACACGTGTGGTATGTAAACAAACCAAGTCCCTAGTAAACCTCTAGTCAACTAGGTCATTGGTCAACTGATGATCGATATTTCCTGATCATGGAAATATACGTTAATCAACAATGGGGTCATGTAATTGGATGAATGATGTGATGGACACACACCCAACCATAGTATTGCAATGATATCCAGTCATGAAGTTCAACATTGCGATATCTAGTAAAACAAATAACCCATTCCTTTGACCGTGAGATCATATCAATCACTATCACCCAAGGCTAATTTAACCACATCAACCATCACACCATAATAGGTTGATCATAAAGGTGTCTATCAGGTATTCCGAAGGGGTAGGTTGAGGGGTATGCATCGAGATCAGAATTTGCCTATTAGGGTGGCACATCGATACTCTGGGTCCACTTGGTGAGATTATATGAATGAAGCTTGCAAGCATGTGACTAGGTCATGAGGATGTAATATCACAGGAACGAGTAAATGTGTTTGTCAGTAACAATATAGAACTAGGTATGAAGATACAGAAGATCATATCTTGGACAAACTAGGTATCGAAGGGTAAAGCGAATGAGACTCGATGTTTGGTTCAAGCGATCAAATTATTCATGGAATGCATGGGGCCATCATGGGTTTCTAGATCCCACTGTTGGTCATTGATAGGAGAGATGTCTCGATCATGTTTGCGGATTCCTGAACCATAGGGTGGCACACTTAAGGGTAGATACACTTAGGGTTGATCTTGGATCGTAAGAGAAAAGAGAACCGAAATCGTTCCGGGAGAATCCAAAGATGTTCTGAGGGGTTCGAAAGGTGTTTTGTAGCGAGAGGAATTAATCATGTGTATTTAATATTAATTAAATGAATTAATGATTTTTTAATTAATTAAAAGGACATCCCACCTACATGGGCTTTCCCGGAGGGAAGGGCCCATGAGGGCAAGCCGCCCCAAGGGGCATGGCTGCCGGCGGGCAAGGGGCCATGGCGCGCGCGGGTGGAGCCCACCCCACTGCTGGCCACCCCCTCCTTTAGTCCCACTACGAGAACCCCTCCGTGGTGGTGCTCCCCTCTTCCCTATATAAAGTGGGGAAATCCCTCCTCCCGAAACCATTCCAGTTGGCTTTTGCCTTCTATGTCTCCCTTTCTCTCTACCTCACGTGCGTGTTCCCAAGTTTGGAATGCGCACACTGAGATAGAGATTTCTCCACCATACACACATTGTCGTGCTACTGGAGTCTCGATCCTAATCTTTTTCTTCCACTGCTTCGCTGGATTAGAGCCCGGGAGACGTATCTACACCAGATGTGTGTAGAACTGCGGAGGTCGTGCTCATTGCTTGGATGTATGCATGACCTTGAGGTCTGCTTCACTGTACGACTACATCGGCAATGTTTGGACGAGAACGTAATCCCGTTTTCGATCTTCAAGTGTATGAACACCGAATCCATTTTATTACTTTACATCTACATAGATAGATCTTGGTTATTCTCGTCGTTAGGAATTTTTTTATAATGCGGAACGCTTCACAGAAAGGCAAGAGGATCAATGAGCATGGCACTATGATAATAAGGGACAATTCTCGCTTCGTTTACCATATCGTATGCTGAGAACAGAGGACATCGTGGCTATAGGAGAACGCTGGTATATCTATGGTGCGCAACATGGAGACGGAGTGGTCTTATTTGTGGCAAGTTAAAGTACCATTTAAGTTGAAAGTGTTCTTGTGGAGGCTTGCAAAACAATCAATACCAACTTTAGATGTTCTCCATCACAGAAACATGGCGGCACAACCTTCATGCACCCTATGCGGTGCACCTTACTCGTCGAGGCACTCGTTACTCGAGTACAACAAGGTGAGGAACTTTTTGAGCTTTTCGTTAACATGCAAGAGACTGATGCGAGGATCTGGGTAGTTTCGATTATTAGTGAGGCCTCACATGATGAACTGACAAAGGTTGTGGTAGCTCTATGGGAAATTTGGCATGTGGGGCGGAAGGCACTGCATGAAGATATTTTTCAAAGTCCACTATACACTTTCGGTTTCATCAATAAATTAATCGATGACTTGAATATTCTTAGTGATTCGGTGAAGCGGAAGCTGGTTGGTGCGCCTCCTGTTCCACGCTGCATGCCTCCACAGCTGGGATGGGCAAGATAAATATTGATGCAATAATATCAAAAAACAGAGATATAGCGGCGGTCTCAGCTTTAGCGTGCTATGCAACAGGTGTGTTTCTGGGTGCATCGATGTTGGTTGTAGAAGGGTCAGTGATCCTGAGATTATGGAGGTTGCTACATGCAGGGAAGGATTGGCGTTGGCTAGTGATTTGAACATACGCTAAGTACGACTGGCTAGTGATTGTGCCAACATAGTACGGACCATCCAGGCAAAAGAAACATTGGAACCTTATGCCTGGGCGGAGCCAGGATTTGAGCATAGGGGGCGAGAAAACTATAACTATACAATAACATATAGTACTTTTTTCTTCGGTCTTATTGTCCTACCATAGTATTCTAATCTATAATTTAGATATGAACTCAATTTGAATAGTAGCTATTAGGCCCACTAGGCTGCTTCATTTTCTTGGTTGAAATGTCATTTTCAGATTTCAGTAGTAGAGTTGGAGGACTGAAGCAACTAACCTAAAGTAGGTATTTTATTTTCTCTTCATTAGCATAGCAAATTTGTTATATAAAAAATAGACTACCACCTAATCTGTTGGCTTTTGACTTGTACAATCAAATTACACTAATAGAAAAAGGTTTATCCATGGATGGCATACTCGTGGTGCACCTCGATATGGTGCTCCACGGATAATTATCTGTGGCGCATGACAAAATGGTGATCCACGGGTATGACCTTATCCGTGGCGCACGGGCAAAAGGGTGTGCCACGCCTAAGTTGGCCCTAGCCCTGGGGGTCTCCCCCATCTATCTGTGGCGCACGAAATGGGCGTGCGCCACGCCTAAGTGCGGTGTCTGTGGTGCACCCCTATTTGGTGCGCCATGGATAGGGGTGCGCTCGGGCCTCTGAAAAGGTCGTAGACTATCCATGGGGCACCTTATAGGTGTACGCCACTGACCTACCATGTCGAGGTGCGCCACAGATAAGTTTCCAAAAATTTGCTCTCACCCCTCCTCCCTCCCCCCCCCCCCCCACCCCCGTCCCGTGGATCGCCTTTTTAGTTTTGCAAAAAAAAATGTAAAACACTTTAAAAAAAATAGAATCCTTTAATATATGAGCCTTGCTTCAGCGTTGTAGCACCCCAGTAAAATTCACTACTAGAAAATTGTGTGTTAAATAATACTTGTGCATCATCATGACATCAGCATGCATCTAATTGATTAAAACTATTTTTGCTAAAAGACCTACTTTGTTTTCAATATTAATATCCTCCCCTCTTTGTTCAAACCAAAACCGTCGGTCCAGCCGGATCTTTTATTTATCTAAAACCATTTACAAAAGTTTATTTTAAAATAAAAGAAATATCAAAAACTATTATTTTTGGGGAGGCAGTCCAGCCGGCCGGCCCAAAAGCCCAACCGGTCAGACCACCTACTACCCGGCCCAAAAGAAACACTAGACCAAAACCTAGCCTAACCCTAACCCTACCTAATCCCTCCCTACTCCCTCACACCCCGCGCCGCCACCCACTCCCTCCACCCTGCCGCTCCCGCTCCTCTCCCCACCACGCGCGTACACAGGCACACACGCACCCATCCCCACTCCCGACAAATCCCACCCGGTATTCCCTCCCCGCGGGCCCACCTCCTGTCCCTGGACCCACTCCTCCTGCACGGCCCTCTCTCCTCTTTCCCCATCCACCTCCGCCCTCCCTGAGCGCCTGCGGCCACCGCCCGGCCTCTTCCCCTCGCCTTATCGAGCCGCCGCCGTGACGTCGTTCTTCGCGTGCCGCGCCTGCAAGGTCGCCAGGCGCCGGCCGCCGTCGTTCCTCCCGGCGTCGCCTCGGTCACCATCTCGCATCGCCGTCCGCGCCCCTGTCAAGCTCCTCTCGCCCCTGCCTCCACCCTTCCCGAACCACGCTTGGCCTCCCTCGTCCGCCTCCGGCCGCGCTCCCCTCCTCTCACATCTGAGCGCCAGTGGCCATGCTCGCTCGCGCCCCTGCCAGAGCTGGCCATCGCGCGTTTTCCTTCTCTCCGCGCATCGGCCCGCTGCCTTCGCCGCTGAGCGCGGTGTCCGGTGCTGCCGGGACCTTTCCTCGCCTGCGCCCCTTCTTCCCGACAGGCAGTGCCGCCCGCCCTCCTCGTCGGCCGCGCCATGGCCGCCTCCTTCGACCTCCCCATCCCGAGGCCATGGCCTCCTCGCCTCCCGCCTGTCGGCCCTGCATCGAACCGCCGCCGTTCATCGTGCCTCCTCGTCCGGCCGTCCTCTGTCCGGCTGCTCGTCGGCCCTATCATGGCTTCGGTGTATGCATCCTTTGCTTGCTCTTTTGCCCAGAGGATACCCAGATCAAAGACAAGCCCACTGAGTCCATGCTCTTGGTGCTCGCGTGTCTGCGCTGCTGCGCGTGTCCTTGCCCATGTGGTTGATGGTGTTGCTAGTGCCTGGTGGCGTGTTCCTGATGTAACTGTCCTATACCATCTGTTTAATCTGTGGCTGCAAAGGGTTTGCTAGAAAAGACCAATGCCAGAGTGTCTGATGCCGGAAACTGTCCTAACGCCTTGATCTTCCGAAGGCCACCGACTTCATCGACCGCCAAGTTCTTCGGTTCCGACACCCCGACAAGATCTCCATCACGGGCTTCTAGTTTCTCTTCGGGTGCGACAAGATCTCCTTCTCGGCTCAAGTTCTCCTATTTGGAATGGCAAGATCGCCTCCCCGGAACCCAAGACCAAGCCCGCGACCCTCGGAACCCCAAGATCTCCGCAAACCCCCATGTGTGACCCTTTCTCTCGAGCCCTATTTTATAAATTGATACCTATATGAATTGTTGCATATCAACTTGTTCATGTTTGCATACATATTTGTGGGTGTTTGGGGGCCTTATGCCGATTCACCTAAATTAAACATGGAGACCATATGCGGACGAATCTAGTCTAATATTGGTCACAATTAAATTTGTGTAGCGAACTGACGATATATTTTGCCTTGTTAACACAACATTTAAATTGTGGGGTATCTAAACAACATGAACTTAATAATTGCCGGGACCCCGGTTCCGCTTAATATTGCCTAATTGCATCGCACCTTTGCCATGGCATACATCATATATGCATCATGCCCGATCTTCTGTCATAGTACTAAATAGTGCATCCGGTGTTTGTGCTAGTGTTTTGCTTCTTCACGGACTAGGCCGATGAGTTGATGCGAGTGTCAATACGATCTTGGATGAACCTTCGGCAATGTTTTTCAGGCGAGCAATCTCCCCCTTTCTACCTATCTTACTTTTATAGTATTTATTCCCTCCTGATGATCTATTGCTATCTGTGTTGCGATGCTCTAGTTTTCGTGCCCGCGATATCCCTTGCAGCCTTATATTGCCTTGGACACATCCTATTACCTGTTGTTTGGTAGATAGTTGGACTTGCGTGTCGTAGTTGCTTACTCAAGTGCTGTTGCGTGTCGTCAAGTACCACAGTTGTTCCGAGATCGAGCGCGCTAACCACAGGTGGGGTGTGTGGGCACCCCCATCGATTTAGTACCTGATTCCAAGTACTGTACTGGGGGCCACAAAGTAGTTTGGAGCTTTATTACTATCTTGTACTTATGCCATGCTTTACTGCTTTATTTAAGATTGTGCGTGGAGCACCTGTATCGCTTAGGATCTGGAGTGTTTTCGTGGTATCGACAAGCCACCACATTTTCGGGTTCTGGTCGTTTACATACCACCGACGCAAACCACAGGTCCGTTCGAGCCGCCAACTTCGTTACGGGTAGCTTAGTGGGGTGGCCCCCCGTGCTTGCTTTGGGTCTGGGAAACGTCGTGTCCGAAAACCCCGTCGACATACCGTTGGGTGTATGTTTTGTGATCTTGTACCTACCTGATCTGACAACAAGGGTGTAGGTGCGTGTGGAAACTTTGGTGCACCCTCAGGTTAAATCTTTTCGAGAAGCCGTGTCCGCGGTTATGGACGACTTGGAGCACAGTTCTCGATCATAGACAACTATAACTAAAGTTTACTGTTATAATTTGACTTGTATCCGATATGACTAGTAATCAGCTTCACTACAACGGAATGGCTAAATAAAAGTACCAACAACTGCTGGGTTTGGGATATCTCATGCTAATCGTATCTGACTAGTAAGTGGTGCAACTACAACGGAATGGTTAACTAAAACTGCCCACTGCTTATTATATCAGGATGACTATCTATACCTGACTAGTAATTGCTGCAACGATAACTGAATAAATAAAACTGCCAACGGTGTGAGTTCCTCGGTTGACTTCCTCGTTTGGTCTCGAGGGGGAAACACCAGGATGGGTATGTTTGGTGGTAGTATCAGGTTGGTTCTGGATAGGTCTTTCTTATCCCTCTCTGATAGCCGACAGTTATATCGAGTCTCTATAGGTTGTTTAGTGCATGCTGCCGCTTGATCCACCATACCTATGTAGGCGAGGACCGAATTCTAGTCTCGCCGTGTCTTGGCCTCGATCGACCGCTCTCTTTTTCCTTTGCCCTTTGTCGGCACCCCTTTTGTTTAAGCAGGTTTTGAGATCGACGTCGTTAGCAGGGTTACCCTTCCGGCTTGGCCTGGGCAGGGTTATGGACGCCATTGGTTATTTTTCAGGGCTCTTAGCCCCATTTGCATCTTGTCCGTAGTCGGACGCTCTATCGTTTTCAAGGTGATTGGATCTTTGCACTGTATATTTGTATTCTTGACTCATGGAGTCGTGTTGTATATATATATCTGTTCTGTGGGTTCCATCGTGAACTATTGTGTAATGATATTACTTCGTTTTCCACCCGCACGAAAGTGCCTGGTGGGTACCTTTGAATCGTTTCTATGCGGGTTTGGCGGGAATCGCTGAAACTTGCATAGGGTCGATTCTGAGGGTGTTGCAGAGTGGTATCAGAGCTCAGCAGTTGCGATACCCCACAAGTCCAGCCGGTAGGATAACCTAGCTAACGGCCGAAGTAGAGTGTCAAAACTATTTTTGCAAAATCGGTTGGATAGATCTGATTAGGTCTGCTTTTACTCCTTACCCCTCTGCTATTCTCCTCTTACCTCTGCGTGTTTTGAATCTGCTCTCTTATCTTTTCTTCGAGTCCAAGGATTCTCGTGTTTGGGTTTCCGTCGTACCTTCAGGGTTTCGCTTTCTCCTTTGGTAACGGTGCTTCTACATCCGGTCTTCATGCTATCTGAGGAATCTTTCCTCTGTTGGACTTCTCGTTGTTCCTCCTTTGTGCCTTCCGGTGTTTTCCGACGAGACGACATCATCTACGCCAGATCCGATGCAGAGTCTGCATCACTCCTTTGTTTCGGAACCTCGATTGTCGAGATCTTCAGTCTGATTCCGAGAATGGTTGCATGCTTTCCTACTGATTGTGCAGAGTAATAGTTTGGGTGCGTGATGGATTGGCCCCCATGCCGACTACCCTTTCTATTCGCTCTTGTACATTGAAGTGGGATAGGCCGCATCTTTTCTCTCCTTCTATCGAAGTTAGAGGTGGCTTTATTTGTGGATACCTTTACCTTCGTCCTTTGTTTCCTGGAGTGCTCTCTCGACGATCATGGACAACGACCTTTTGTTAGAGGTGTCGCGAGGATCTACACGAAGCGAGAAGATTCAGAGCGCCGACCATCTTCCCGGTACCATGGGTTATTCTTCAGGGCTCTTAGCCCCATTTGCATCTTGTCCGTAGTCGGACGCTCTATCGTTTTCAAGGTGATTGGATCTTTGCACTGTATATATGTATTCTTGACTCATGGAGTCGTGTTGTATATATATATCTGTTCTGTGGGTTCCATCGTGGACTATTGTGTAATGATATTACTTCGTTTTCCACCCGCACGAAAGTGCCTGGTGGGTACCTTTGAATCGTTTCTATGCGGGTTTGGCGGGAATCGCTGAAACTTGCATAGGGTCGATTCTGAGGGTGTTGCAAGTGTCCCCCCCCCCCCCCCGTTCGGCCGATGAGTTGAAGGGTTACAAACCCCGTGCGGGTTAGGTTCCGTGTCTAGCTCCACCCGAAACCCGGTAACCGTCGGCGTATCCCCACCGTATTCGATACAAGATGGAGTCGGTTTGTACACAGTCTGAGGGCGTGCCGGTCCCACCTCCTGTAATCGCGCGTACAAGTGGGAGGGCGTCGGTCGAGACCACTGTTGCCGCAGGAAAAAGAGTCCAGGAAGGCCACTGAGGTCGCCTGAACCAATCTAGTTTCTCTCTACTCTGATCTAAAAAGGGCAGCCGCTGGAACCCTAACCCTAACTCCGTAGCGACGGCTAGTCGACGCGGCCTCGCAAACAAGGTTAACTTTGTTACCGCCCTCCAGATATCAGGTCACCGTGACAAGTGACCAATCTAGGGTTTGATTCGTCGATTGCCTGACCTCCTACATCTCCATTGATCTTCGTGGTTTGAGAGATAATACCTTCCCCCTATTGCATGTAATGCTCGTAGAAATTGTAGGCATAATCGGTTTTTGATTTGATTTTCGCGCTGGCACAGTTGATGTCGAAATCAAGTAGGATAGATGAAGATTATGGGTACATGGAGGATGAATACTCTAGCTCGGAAGAGGTTGATCGGTCTTTGGATGAGAACATAGTTTCCGACGACGAGTCCGTCGAAGTGGAAGAAGATGCTGATGGCAATGCTGAGGAAGAAAATGTGAGTGGCATATTTACGGTTTTTCTTAGGTTTGTGATTAAATTTGGTATTAATTGTTATTTAAATTGTCAGGTGGAGATTGACGATGTTGACAGAGAGAAAAAGGATGATGATGAATTGGACACAGAATTTATTAGTGAGGTAAAGCTGATCTTTTTGTTACGTGCAATGGTCGCAATAATGATAAAAGCAGAACTAAGATCTTTATTTGTTTGTTGTTTCAGGTATTAGTTGCTAGTGGTAATGCTTATGACTATTATGGTGACTCGTATTTGGAGACAGCTGAACATTCTATTGGATCATACTCAGTAAACATGAGTATTGTATGTCACTATCATATTTTTTTGTGAACTATTGAAAGCAAGCCTCTTAGTTTAATTATATTTGTTCTTCTTATAGGTCACTAGAGACCCCGAGGTGGAGGATAAATATAAGGTGGAAATTAACGACGATTCCGGACATTCAAAAGTGAAAGGGGAAATGCACTAGAAGATAATGGAGATGACTTTTGCTTCGGAAGCTACGGCTTATGATTTCTACAATAGCTACGCTAGAGATCATGGATTCAGCATTCGAAAGAGCAGGACCAAGAAGAACAAATGCAAGATTGAGAAAAATAGAGAAGTTCGTAGGAGACGGTTTGTATGTTCCAGGCAAGGGAAACGTGATAAGAAGTTGCTGACCATGGAGAACCGCACCCGAAGGTTAAGACCAGAGTTTCGATGCAACTACAAAGCAGAGATGGCTGTGAGGCATGATCTGGGAACTGGTAATTGGATCGTTATAAGGTTCCGTGACAACCATAATCATGTATTAGCTAGACCGGACGAAGTTCCTTTTCTGTGGTCTCATAGGAAGATAAAAGATTTCCAGAGAGCCGAGATCATAGCAATGGCAGCCGCAGGGATTAGAAAGCATATGATTATGAGTTCCTTCATCAGCAAATACGGCCGCTACAGTAAGGTTGGATTTACGAGAAAAGATTTGTACAATATGTGTTGTAGAGAGAAGAGGAAGTTGCTTGCTGATGGCGATGCTACTACAACCATCGGCATTATGGAGGCCAGAAAGAAGAAGTTCCCTGACTTTTTTTTCAAGTATGATACAGATTCAAAGGACTGTTTGAAAAGCTTGTTATGGTGTGATGCTCAGTCGCGTCTGGACTACCAGGATTATGGCGACGTCCCCGTGTTTGACAGCACATATAAGATGAACCGGTATGGTATACCTTTTGTTCCGTTTGTTGGTCTAAACAATCATCGTAAGACTACTGTTTTTGCCTGTGCAATCTTATCGGATGAGAAAGAGGCAACATATGTCTGGCTGATTCAAACTTTTCTGCAAGCAATGTGTCAGCATCCTAGGTCTATAATCACGGATGCGGATGTTGCGATGACGAGAGCTATTCGCATGGTCTTGCCAGACGTGTGGCACCGTATATGTTCTTGGCACATTGAGAAACACCTAAGTTTCAATTCGCTGATAGAGTTTCGATCTCATCTATATTACACCACTACTGATACTATATTTGAGAAAAGGTGGCACGTATTTGTTCGCAAATGGCAGACAAATAGAACAAAATCCTGGCTGAAGAGGATGTACACCAAGAAAAGACTATGGGCAGCAGCGTACCTCACCGAGGGATTTTGGCTAGGCATGAAAAGTAACCAGAGAAGCGAAAGTCTGAACTCATCCCTCCATCTTCACCTAGACTATGGGATGACCGTCGTGGTTCTTATTCTACACTACGAGAATTCTATTGTCCGTATTCGTGAGAACAAGGCGCGCGATGACTGCACGACTTCCCAGACTGAACCGGTGGTCATAACTAGCTCAAAGGATATTGAGAAAGCAGCGGCAAATGTCTTCACTCCAGCGAACTTCTATATCTTGCAAGAGGAACTGAACAAGATCGATAACATAGTTCTTTCAGAAAAAAGGTCGCAGGAGGTAATGACGACTCTCAGCAATTCATCGTGGCATGGAATAAAAAACCTGAGAGCAGGTTCTATGTGGATTATACGCCGAGCAATCCCGATGAGGTTATAAAGTGTAGCTGCCGAAGGATGTTCTATAAGAGTCTTCCTTGTAAGCATATCTTGTTCATTCTGAAGGAGCTACATTGTGTTGAAATACCGGAGTGTCTAGTCCTTAAGCGATTCTCGAAAAAAGCAAGAGAGGATTTGCCAGAAACCCGCACAAGCGATCTCTTTGGATGGGGGTTTTCTAGATCAGAGGAGCGAAGCAGATATACAGAGCTCAGTGTGTTATCTTCTGAAGCTCTACATGTAGCATGCAACGACCCAGTCTTGTACAAAGATATGAAGGCATATTTTGAGAACATGATATCAAAGAGACAGGTGTATGAGAAAGCATCACGTGTTTCGAAGAGTTGGTCCAATATGGATAAAGACGGGAGTACAATGCATGCTACTAAAGTTGGTGACCCTGATAAAGTAAAGCCAAAAGGTGCTCCAAAAAAGACAAGAGGAAACATGGCGACATGTCGAAAAATGGTAGACCATTATGTTCGACGAGCGATCTAAAAAGAAGAAGAAAGGCGTGTGTAGTACTTGCAAATTCTCGGCTGGTACTGGTTCAAACTTGCATAGCACATAAAGTATAGTGGTCATTTGTGAACCAAATAACACCATCTACCTCACCAAGTGATCATAATAGTCTTTTAAATTGCATATGTTGTGTTTCCTTCATAAAAACTAGCTCAATTTTGCATATTAAGATGAAAAATAGTATTTTTTTTCTCATAATTGGTGTTAACCTCCAAGAGCAAATATGTGTGCCATGCCAAGACACATATCCCTGCCAAATTTGAGATAAATCAGAGATAGTTTGCCATGGACATTGCCACTTCATAGATGATTTGGAAACCAAGTGTGAGAGAGCAACCTCAACTTTCATTCCACAAACTTAATGTTTATTATTTTTTGTGCAAACTAGGATACAATCTAAGACACAAGGCCAAGGTTTTACTTTTTTTTTATTTTATTTTTTTGAATTTCTAGTGCCTTGTCAAAGTTTGGTCAAAATTACGTCGAACAAATATAATGCATAAAGATGTGCAAGCTCTCTTTCAAAGTTGTACCAATGTCCAAACTACAAGCTCTAAATCCATGCCAACAACATATGAAAATATGGAATCAAAATTATAAAGTTAGCTTGCTCAAAATTCAAATTTGATTTGAAGATGATTTAGTATTTTCAAAATTCTACATGCACCAAGTTTTGGATCTCAAAAAACTATACATATGAAAAATGTGCCCCTAGAGTCCTTAAACCAAAGGTGAAAACCTCATGAAATTCACAGAAACACAGCTCCTGAAATCCAAAACTGAATTTTTTTGAAAAAAATTGTCAAAACAACTTGTTTGTTATGGCTAACTGAAGTTTTAAATTTCTACATGGACCAAGTTTTGAATCTGAAAAAACTGTACAAATGAAAAATGTGCCCCCTAGAGTCCTTCAAACACTGGTGAAAACCTCATGCAATTCAGACAAACACAGCTCCTTAAAATCAAATCTAAATTTTTAGGTCAAAATCGTGTCGAATGCAGAGGAGGCATATGGATGAACCAAGCTAACCTAGCAATATATCCATGATTAAACCACATCTTATGGACTTAGTAATGATTTTTTCCAAAAATAATGAGGTTCCAATGATGTACATGTAGTTCAATATTTCAATGTTTTGACCATATTGACCAAAGTTTGACTTGGGGTAAAATTTGAGCAAACAATCATTTCACAATGAACAAAGTGGTCACATTCCCACCCAATGACCCCATCTACCATACCATGTTGGTGAAAGACAATTTTTTTCAAAATTTTCAACTACCTTCATAAAATTTAGTTGAATTTGAATTGTAAAAATGGAAAATTGTATTTGAAATCATAGTTGGACAAAAACCCCAAATGATAAAGTGTGTGCCATGCCAAGATACACCTACCTGCCAAATTTGAGCCTATTCTAAAAAAGCATGCTATGGAGTTGGCCATCTCTTCGCTAATTTGGGTACTTACCCATGAGACTCACACTTGAAACCAAGTGTGAGAGAGCAACCTCAACTTCCATTCCACAAACTCAATGCTTATTGTTTTTTGTGCAAACTAGGGTACAATCTAAGACACAAGGCCAAGGTTTTACTTTTTTTGATTTTTTTTAAATTTCTAGTGCCTTGTCAAAGTTTGGTCAAAATCGCGTCGAACAAATATAATGCATAAAGATGTGCAAGCTCTCTTTCAAAGTTGTACCAATGTCCAAACTACAAGCTCTAAATCCATGCCAAAAACATATGAAAATATGGAATCAAAATTATAAAGTTAGCTTGCTCAAAATTCAAATTTGATTTGGAGGTGATTTAGTATTTTCAAATTTCTACATGCACCAAGTTTTGAATCTAAAAAAACTATACATATGAAAAATGTGGCTCCTAGAGTTCTTAAAACAATGGTGAAAACCTCACGCAATTCACACAAACACGGCTCCTAAAATCCAAAACTGATTTTTTCTGGAAAAAATTGTCAAAACTACTTATTTGTTATGGCTAACTGAATTTTCAAATTTCTACATGCACCAAGTTTTGAATCTGAAAAAACTATACAAATGAAAAATGTGGCCCCTAGAGTTCTTCAAACACTGGTGAAAACCTCATGCAATTCAGATAAACACAGCTCCTTAAAACCAAATCTGAATTTTCACATTCACACATGCACCAAGTTTGTAATCTGCGAAAACTTTGAACATGATTAAAACCAATCAGATTCACAGAAATCCAAAATTTCAAAATATTAAATATTAAATATTTTAAATTTTTGGCCCAGACAGTTCTTCTCTCTTTATTCCAAGTAAAATTACAAATTACAGGAAATGTTAAAAGAAAAGAAATTTCAAAAAAAATGGGAGGCAGCCCAGCCAGGCCGCCTGCCCGTCCGAGCTACCTACGACCCAAATAGGCCTCTTTCGGCCACACTATGTCCCCGCGGCGGAACGAACTGACTTGGGTGGGACGGGTGGGAGTTTAGTTCCACATCGCCAACTCGAGAGCATTTGAACCATCTTAAATAGCTAAGCGTTGCACATCTTGCAACAAACTCTCTGTTCTACACTTCTTGCGATCAGTTACTAATGTTTCACTGCCATGTGGGGCCTACTAGCAGGGCCATGGGCCTGCATCCTTGCCGTTAAGTCGGTTTCTAGTCGTATGCAGGTCGTGGGCTTCATAAAAATCCTGCTAGTAGGCGGGCTTTTTTCTTTTTTTCTTAAGTTTTTTCCCCTATATTTAAACATAAAAAGTTCAGACGTTATTTATATAGATTTGGCTGCCATGATGCATATAGAGCATTATCTCATACACTTCTTTTAGTTTTATATTATATAGAATACACCATTCAAAAATCTAGTCAACTGTAAATACTTAGACCATTTATCTTTTTAAAGTGTACAATTAATTTACAAAAATACCAACAATACCGCAATGAGATAAACCTTTAAAACCTTTCAATTTAGAAAAATACACATTGAAAAACAGATTACTAAGTGACAGTAGTGCTATCATGTCACATCACAGATAGGAAAATAATAAAAAAGGATATGACAGAAATACTGACTTCATATTACCATGTGTACATTACTAGCAGAATTATATTTTAGTAGTCTTAGGGGAACATCACCTAGAGAAGGTTACCAGTACTCATTACACAATCAAAATAAACAATTTCTCCATCATTTCTATTGGTCTTATCTCATCACCTAGTAGGACTCCCCTCCCTCCTTGGCCGGCGGGTTGGGAAGGGGGAGGAGTCCTCCTCCCCCACGAATCCGTGTCTAGCCCCCACAAGGTTTCCTTGACCCTTTCTTGGTTTTCAAGCAAACTCCAAGAACTCTTCTAGAACCTTCCAGAACATTCCGAAACCTTCTAGAATCTCCATACAAACACTCCGGAACATTTCCTAACTTAGAAAATGATCCCTAATATATGAATCTTATTCTCCGGATAATTCCGGATCTCCTCGTGATGTCCCGGATCCAACCCGAGACTCCGAACAACATTTGGTTTCCAACGCATATTCCATATCTACTTAAAACAACTTCGAACCTTAAGTGTGTCACCCTACGGTTCGTGAATATGCAGACATGATAAAGACACATCTCCTATCAATAACCATCAGGGACTCGATCCGTAACGGCTCCCACATACTCAACGATGACTTCGTGATCGATAGAACCATTAACATACGAAACCAATTCCCTTTGTCACGCGATATTCTACTTATCCGAGGTTTGATCGTCGGTATCTATATACCTAGTTCTACCTCGTTACTGATAAGTACTCTTTACTCGTTCCATGTTATGTCATCCCTTGTGACCCAGTCACATGCTTGCAAGCTAACTAGATGACATTCCACCAAGAGGGCCCAGAGCATATATATCCGTCATATGCATGGACAAATCCCAATCTTGGTCCATGCGCTTCAACCCATACTTTCAGAATACCCAATGACACCTTTATAACCACCCAGTTACGAAGCGGTGTTTGATGTCATCAAAGTACCCATCCGGTGATGGTGATTAACATAACCTCATGGTCGAAGGATTAGGTTACTATGCATTTGAAAGCTTACAGCAATACGAACTTAATGACTTGATCTTATGATACGCTTACTATGGGTGTGTGTCCATCACATCATTCTTCTAATGATATAACCTTTTTATTAATGACATCCAATGTCCATGATCAGGAAACCATGATCATCATTTAATCAACAAGCCAGTTCCACAAGAGGCTTACTAGGGACTCTTTTATGTTTACAAAACACACATGTATCAGTGTTTCCTTATAATACAATTATAGCATGGGATGTAAACATTCATCATAAACACAAAGATATAATAATAACCACTTTTATTATTGCCTCTTGGGCATATCTCCAACAAGAGTTTCTGGTGCTGTTTCATGGAATCTGGTGGTGGCGGCGGAGCGGAACTCCTTCTAGAAACACGTCGAACCCCCCCAGAGTTTTTAGGTCAGAAGGCATCTTATAGGCGAAGAGGGAGACCGAGGGGGTGTTTGGGGCGGCCAGACCACCCCCTGGTACGGCCAGGCCCAGCCCGCGCGGCCAGGTGGTGTGGCTGGGCCCCAGCCCCACTCCGTCTCATATTCTGGCTCCGGGAGTCTTGTGGTGAAATAGGATTTTTGGCTTTTGTCCCGTCCAATTCCGAGAATATTCATTTTCTGACTTTCCTGGAACCAAAAACAGCAGAAAACAGGCAGCTGGCACTGTGGCTCTTGTTAATAGGTTAGTCCAAGAAATCATATGAAAAGTACTCCAAAGTGTGGACAAAACACAAGAAAGTAGATAAAACCAAGCATGGAACATCAAAAATTATAGATACATTTGCAATGTATCAACATCCCCAAGCTTAACTCCTGCTTGCCCTCGAGTAGGTAAGTGATAAAAAGAAAGAATAATATTTGAGGTGACATGCACCATCCAAAACTTGATCAAAGTATTTGTAAAACATTCAAAGCTGGGATCATAGTACTTCAATCATAACATGAAAGACAAAGTTCTAGCAATAAGACAAAGTAACTATGTTGCAACATGAAAAGGCACAAACAAAAGACTCATGAATAACAATGCTTTGCAAGAAGTTTGTTTGTTTCACATAAAGAAAACATAGCATAATGGCATTCAGCTTGTCCCTCATAGAGTAGCCAATATAAATGCATAGGACACCTTCAAAGTTCATAAGGGTGACTAGATACAAATAGTTTAAAATAAGCAATATCAAGGTATGCATCAATCAACTAGTCTTGGGACAATGCACATAGAACTAAGAATGGCCACTATTCTCTCAAAGTAGGTGCATAAAGATAGAAGGTGGAGACTCAATATAATGGTGGAAGAAAGGCCTTCATAGAAGGAAGCAGAGATTCAAGTTTCATAAAGAGCTTCCAAAAATTATGGTACTTAATAGCTTTCAGCTCGCATTGCCCCTATCATAAGCATCTTGAAGTGATTAAGGTTAAAGTGAACAAACTATGGTGTACATGCTTGATAAAGTATAAGTTAGAAATCTCATGTCCCTTGAATACGAGGGCCGCTCTTCATGCTACTCAAGTTTAGTCACCGGTAAGTTCTTGTCATCGTAAGTACATGTGTATCATAGAGAACCGCCAACGGGGTACCCCTTGCCCGATGATACGGAAGAATCCCCATATCAAAATGACAAGGCAAGCAGACAACGAGCATCTCAGCAAGCTTCTTATTTACCATGGGAATATGGTGCTTTTTTCTCTCTTTCCTATTTACATAATCTCTCTCTTTTTTTCTTTTTCTCTTTTTTTCTCAACATCGGACTCTTTTTTTATAAGAAGAATGCTTCATAGACAGCTCATTATGGTTACGCTGCAGGTTTCCACCATGTCAGCATGGATTAGACCAGCGGCCTAGGCGTTTCTCTAACACATATACATAACTCCATGGACTTACAAGCTCCGCTTTCATTTCACACCGATGACATCCATAGACAAAAGAGCATGGTATCAACTAGGTACAAAGTACCCGTGCAATGTTGAAAGCGTTCCCCATGACAGCATGGTTCTGCTAATCCCCAACAAATAAGTGCAAGCATATACAACGCAGACGACACAATGGTTCAAGTTTATTAAGGGCAAGAAAAGTAAAGTGTGCCATCAAGTTCGTGAGAGCTTTAATCACTAGTTTTCTCATAACAAGTTTAATTTGGAAGGTAAACAAAAACATGAATATACTTGGAATAGCATATGCTAATAGGTAGGTATGGTGGACTCTTTGGAATAACTTGGTTTAGGGAGTTGGATGCATGAGTGGAACTCATACTTGATTATGGAGGCTAGCAAAAGACTGGGAGCGACAAACTAAGAGAGCAATAATGGTCATAATCATGCAGAGCGACAAAACATCATTAATCAAAGCATAAAGTGATACTACAAGTTGAAAACTAAAGGATCATACAGGCTATGGTGACTTGGGATAGTCATAACATGGTGTGAGCATGGGCCAAGTCAACCCAAATAAAGCATCAAAGAAGAATACCACAATACTATGCTTTAATATGCTAAAACGACGCATGATCCTTCCAAGGCACATTAAGCAATCTCAATTGTTTATAACAAGTCATGCTACAACAAAGAATACTAAACATAAAGCCAAAACAAAATCAAGCATGGCATGACAAAGCATAGGCCACATCCAAAAACAAGTTCTCTTTACCACTTAAGCATGAACTTTCCTACTCTGTTCCAATTCAAACCAAACTTTTCTAAAACCAATGCATAAAAGAGGAGGTCCAACCAATTTATTCTGCAAACTAAGAAAACAAAGCAAACGAAAAACCAAAACGAAAACGAAAAAGAAGACGCTCCAAGAACAACACAACTATGCATGAAACAATAAAAATGAAGTGTTTGGAAGAAACCTGGGATTTTTATTGATGAAGAAGGGGATGCCTTGGGCATCCCCAAGTTTTGACGCTTGTACCTCTTGGATATTACTTGGGGCTACATGCGTGGCATCCCCAAGCTTGAGCTTTAGTACATCCTTCATCTCATTACTCATTCCTTCCATACACCTGAAATTTTTCCTTCATACAAAACTTCACACAATCTTTATTAGCAACATTAGTTCACTCAAGATAATAGGTCTTTAGGTTCAGTTCCAATACCAATAAAACTTCTATTAAAACACTAGCTACTGTATTACTTCCTTCAAAAAGCTCAGTTCCCCAAAAGAACTCAAAGAGGCACCAACAAGAAGCAAATGCAAATAATGGCAGAAATCTGTCAAAACAGACCAGCAGGTAAAGACGAATTTTTTCGAAGACATTCTGTTGCTCAAATCGAAACGTGTTGAACTAACGAAAGTTAGATAACAACCTGGGGCAGAAGCACAAAAATTCACGCCTCAAAATGACGTACATAGATTTTACACGAATTTTTATGGTGAAGCACAGAAATCTGTTTCGGGACAACAACTTTCCCAATCATTACTTCTCTCTCATTAGAGGTTACTCTTGGCACAAAAAGCTAATAAAAAAGATAAGGAGCGGTTATTACTGAGGTAATAACTTCCAAGACTCATCTAAAACTTTTGGGTTATCTCCCAATAAGTACTTTTCTTTAACGCCTTTAAGTTAGGCATGATAGTTTGAGAGGATGCTCACATAAGAAATATGAATTGAAGTAAAAGAGAGCATCAAGAAGCAAATTCAAAACACATTTGAGTCTAACCCACTTCCTATGCATAGGAATCTTGTATGCAAATAAATTCGCAAAGAACAAAGTGGCAGGCATAGGAAGATAAAACAAGAGTAACTTCAAAACTTTCAACACATAGAGAGGTGTTTCAATACCATGAAAACTTCTACAACCATATTTTCCTCTCTCATAATAATTTTCAGTAGCCTCATGAACAAACTCAACAATATAACTATCACATAAAGCATGCTTTTCATGTTCTACAAAAACATAATTTTTATCAAGCTCAAAAATAGTGGGATTAAAACCTTCAAACCCACTTTTAACAATTCTATAACACGATGACTGATCATTCAATATAGGACCATTGTCTAGAGCTTTATCATAAACAATTTCTAAGCAAAACTCTTTAGTACCATGCATCTCGAAGTTAGGCACAAATAAATGATTATCACAGATAACATGAGCATAACATTCATCCTCCTTTGGTAAACATGGGGGACAATCAAATAATGTAAGGGAAAAAGAGTTACTCTCATTAGAAGGTAGGCATGGGTAGCTAATCCATTCTTCCTCCTTTTGTTCATCACTCTCCTCCTCTTTTTCATCTAATGAGCTTTCAGGTTCATCAATTTCTTCTTCCATAAGATCCTGCAAGGCATTAATCTCTTCCATTTGTGGAAAGCATCTATTAATATATTCAAGAATATAGCCATTTTCTTCCTTGTAATTATCAAAGCAAAATTTAATTATATCATAAACCTCATGTTTATAAGGTGAATCATCAATATTTTCAAGCAAACTAGCAAGCTCAAATGCACCCTTCCAAGCAATAAATTCCTCAATTTGTTCCACATCATAAAAGTCATAATTTCCCTTAACATAAGAAGATATGGTAACATCATCATTATACTCACATTGAAAAGGGAGGTGTTTGTACCTCCTACAGCAACAAGATTTATCAAAGCAATAAGTAACATTATAAGTAGAGCACACGTTTATAGCAATGGTATACAATTTATCAATTTGTTCCCATAAGTATTTCCCTTTTTGTGACAAGCGGTGTTCCTTATAATAATATTTTTGTTCTTCTGTGAACCCACCTTGCCAATAGATTCAGTTTCAAAGAAACCAGCCATTCATAGAAAGCATGACAAAGCAAGATAATAACAGACCAACGAAAATAATAACTAGAGTAGGAAAAAATGTATTTTTGATAAAGAAACAAGAAAACAAGGCGGAAATAAACTAAGCTTGAACAATAGTGATTCCAAGTGGACTTGATAAATAAAGCTATGCTCCCCGGCAACGGCGCTAGAAAATAGTCTTGATGACCCACAAGTATAGGGGGTGTATCGCAGTATTTTCGAGGGAAGTGAAACCCAATTTATTGATTCGACACAAGGGGAGCTAAAGAATATTTATAAGCCTTAACAACTGAGTTGTCAATTCAGCTGCACCTAGAAACAATCTTGCTCACAGCAGTTTATCAGTAGCAACAGTTTTGTAGTAGCAATAGTAAAGTAGCAGCAGTAATAAAGTAAAGACAGTAGTAATAATAGTAGTAAACAGTAGGATTCGAGTGCGGTAGGCATAGGGATGGACGGGCGTTGCATGGACAAGACAATTCACATGGCAATCAGAACATAGGACAATTGCAGATAAATAAGATAAAGCATCCAAGTACTAGATAATCCTAGGCATGTGTTCCATATATAGTCATACGTGCTCGCAATGAGAACTTGCACAACATCTTTTGTCCTGCCAGCCCGTTTACAGCGGAGCCTCAAGGGAACTACTGGCAATTAAGGTGCTCTTTTTAATAGAGCACCGGAGCAAAGCATTAACACTCCATGAACACATGTGATCCTCACATCAAAGCCATTCCCTCCGGTTATCCCGATTTCTGTCACTTCGGGGCCTTTGGTTCCGGACAACAATATGTGTATACAACTTGCAAGTAAGACCAAAAACAATACTATCATAATGAATCAATAACATGTTTATATCTGAAATCATGGCACTCAGGCCCTAGTGACAAGCATTAAGCATAACAAGTCGCAACAAAGTCATAAAGCACTAATAGAAGATACTAGGCACCATGCCCTAACAATCTGATGCCATTACATGAACGATCTCATCCAATCCCTACCATCCCCATAGCCTACAGCGGGGGATTACTCACTCATAGATGGGGGAAACATGGATGGTTGATGGAGAAGCGATGGTGATGATGATGGCGATGATCTCCTCCAATTCCCGTCCCCAAAGAGGGTGCCGAACGGAGTTTCGTGCAAGCTGTGGAATCTGGTGGTGGCGGCGAGCAGAACTCCTTTTGGAAAAACGTCGAACCCCCGGAGTTTTTAGGTCAGAAGGCATGTTATAGGCGAAGAGAGAGACCGAGGGGGTGTCTGGGCGGCCAGACCACCCCCTGGCGTGGCCAGGCCCAGCCCGCACGGCCAGGTGGTGTGGCTGGGCCCTAGCCCCACTCCGTATCATATTCTGGCTCCAGGAGTCTTCTGTTGAAATAGGATTTTTGGCTTTTGTCCCGTCCAATTCTGAGAATATTCATTTTCTGACTTTCCTAGAACCAAAAACAGCAGAAAACAGGCAGCTGACACTGTGACTCTTGTTAATAGGTTAGTCCAAGAAATCATATGAAAAGTACTTCAAAGTATGGACAAAACACAAGAAAGTAGATAAAACCAAGCATGGAATATCAAAAATTATAGATACATTTGCAATGTATCAATGAGGCTTACACTCTCTATGGTGATATTTGTCGGCATATTTTGGAGATTAAGATGCCCTTACTTCCCACTTCCTTGTTAAAGGCTAGACATAGGTGCCACCGCAGACATGTGTGTGAGGGAACGAGACTCGCGTCAATGACTCCAACCAATAATTGTGCTGACTAATTCTTGATTAACGTTTGTTGCATGTCTTATATCATCTCATACTAGGTTGCATTATTTATGTGATGTATTGTTGAGATAATTATCTGTTGTTTAGAATGGTTACTAACATGGGTATACATTACAGGTACTCGAGATTGGCCTATACAGTCTATCTCAAGAAGGAGTCCATGGTGCGAACGTAGCCCATCAAGGATTCGGGTGGCCCACGGGAGTATGACTTCTTGAAGAACACGACAAAGTGTAGATAGAAATTTAAAGGGAAACCCTAATTTGTAACCGACTCGACCTGCTATACCGAGACCTAGCCTCCCTATATAAAGGCTAGGAGGAGGCGTCGAGGAGGACAATCCACATACCCCCACATACACCTCGCCAGATTAGATCTGCACACCCTTGTAACTTTAGACTCCCTCGTAATTAAGAGTAGACAAGCAGGAGTAGGGTCCTCTACGAGGCCTGAACCTAGGTAAAACCTCGTGTCACATGTGTGCTTGTTTGCTAGTCGATTGATGCCTCCAGCGCTCCCCACTTCCTCGAACCTAAGTCCATCAACCATGGGTATTGATGAGTTAACCCCTCATCAATTGGCGCTGTCTGTGGGAAGCGGGAGTGCTGATGTTGCGGCTTCCTCGGCCCCATCAACTGCAATCTACAACTCTGCTGCAGCGGAGACTCGCCTCCTCTTTGGTGCCTTCGACTTCGCCGTCCACACATTGGTGACTCACCCTGATTTCGAGTCCGTGGGCTATGGGACCAGACTGGCGATCGGAAGCCTACGCTTCCAGGTCGGCTAGATCGGCACGCTATGCCTCCCTAATCAGCCGAAGGATCCCTCAATTGCTCCTGCGTCATGGTTCCCACCATCGATCGGTACCCTGAGCGAACTCAACGCCTCGGTATCAACCGAGAGCACGGATGGCAACAGCAGTTGCGAGTCCGATCTAGGCGATCTGGCATCAAAGGATGTAGCCTACGGTTCCGGATCTGAGAGACGGAGCTATCTTGACATCACCGCAGGGCGACAAGATGAGATATGTCCTACGAATGTTGTTGCGCGCCTAGAACAACGAGGCAGAATATGAGGCCTGCTCCACGGGATGCGGATGGGCAAAGCCTGCGTCGCAACGTGACTCGTCATCTACGGTGACTCCAAGCTCATGGTGGACAAAACCATGAACCAGTGTGATGCTCTGAGCGACAACATGATCGCCTACTGCAACCTCTATGGAGTTTTTGGGTTCCTCCAGAGTCGCCCAAGCGGAGGCGACCCGAGAGGCTTTTTCCGATCTGCGTCACCTATACTATCCTTCACAAAAGCAATGCTACCTCCTTTTGCCAGATGGAGAAGGGTAATCAAAGTTTAGCATTAATACATGCATTGGTCATTTTTCCCTTCAAAGAGACTGATGCAAATGTTTACTGTTCTATTCTAAAAAAATTACTGACCCAAATGTTGTTGGGTTTGTTAATCTCGTCACTCAGTATCTTGAAGAGTAGAGCAAGTGCATTGTGCATAGAACAACCTGTCTGAATCTACTTATATTGATGTCAGCAGCAGCGCCTCCTCCCTTGTCTCTCTACGGGGATGATGAGAGCATGGCGATGCGAGTCTCCGCCGTGAGGGCCAGGAGCTCGGGGACATCGACGATGCAAGTTTTCGCCCTCCAGCGTGCAGCTGCTCCTCCCTCAAACCACCAAAATCAGCAGCTAAGATTTCAAAATTTACCCCATCTGCAGCACCAAACCTCTCTTAGAGAATCTCCACTTGGGTTCCTAAGAAGGCGTTCCCAGGGTGATTTTTTTGTCCGGACAGCGAAATTTTGCCCACTCGCATTCCTAGGACGCCGAATTGGTCCGGATTTGGTCCAACTTTCGTCCGGTGTTCCCAGGTTAAACCTAGGGCTCTAGGAATCTCCTGGGAACACCGGACGCAGTGAAAAATAGGTGGGCCAACCCTGTCGGCAAGACAGCCCCATTCCCTACCCCGACTTGTCTCTCCCGCGACAGAGATCTTTCGCCGCTGCCATGCCGTCGCCGGCGAGAACCCACCACACATGTAGATAGGTCCACCGCCTATGCCGTATCCTTTCTCCGCCGCCTAGGCCTCGCTTCGCCATCCAAACTTCACCGCAGCTCGGTTTCGTTCCGAGCTCCCGCCACCATGCCCGCCAAGTGTTTGGCGTTTCGCCCGTTCAGCCATGGATTTCGACGACGAGGCGTTGTTCGCCCTACTGTTGGAGGAAGAGGACGCCGCATCGGCTGAAGATGAAGAGCACATGCAGATCTCGCCTCCCTGGCCCGGCTGTACACACAGACAGCAGCGCCGAAGCGTGGAGGCTCGGCGAAGGGTCGCCGGAAGTGCAAAGCAAGGCAGCGAGTGGAGGGCTACTGCATGTTGTACACTGACTACTTTGTCGACCAGCCATTGTACGAACAGACCGTGTTTTGGCACCGTTTCAGGATGAGCCGAAAACTCTTCCTCCACATCGTACATTCCATCCGGGAGTTTGACCCCTATTTCGTATGCAAGAAGGACTGCACCGGCATGGTAGGGTTTTTCTCACTTCAGAAGTGCACAGTGGTGATGAAGTTGCTTGCATACGGAGCTCCGGGTGACATTGCCGATGACTATCTTCGCATGGCCGAGTCCATCGCCATTGATTGCTTGTACAGGTTCTGCAGGGTAGTGATTGCGATGTTTGGGCCATAGTACTTGAGAACTCCCACTATTGAAGACACTGCTCGGATCCTCGCAGTGAATGAAAGTAGAGGCTTTCCTAGAATACTTGGAAGCACCGACTGCATGCATTGGCACTGGAAAAACTGTCCATTCGCTTGGCCAGGAATGTACAAAGGCCACAAAGAAGGTTGCACTGTGATACTCGAGGCAGTTGCTACACAAGATCTTTGGATTTGGCACTCCTTCTTTGGATGGCAGGATCGAACAACGACATCAAGTCCTCCAGTCCTCAAATGTCTTTGCCAAGCTTGTTGAGGGTCATGCTCCCCCTGTGGACTTTGAGATCAACGGACACCACTACAATAAGGGATACTATCTTGCAGATGGCATCTATCCAAGATGGTCAACATTTGTTAAGACTATCTCAAGCCCAATGCTCCCCAACCATTCTCAGTTTGCCAAGAAACATGAAGCTTGCAGGAAGGACGTGGAGTGGGCACTTGGTGTGCTTCAACAAAGGTTTGAAGTTGTCCGGTTCCCTGCTATGACCTGGTCGAAAGATCAGATGTGGGAAGTGATTAACTGTTGTGTGACCTTGCACAACATGATCATTCAGATGAGATGAAGGACCCAGTGATTTTGGTCGAGCAGAACGAGCCATACTACAGACAGGGACCTCTTGCACAGCCTGATCACCAGGTGCTGCCAACGTGGGCTACCTTCATCGCCATGCGTCAGGAGAACTGAGACCCGGTAGTGCATCAATGGCCGCAGGACGATCTTGTTAAGCACATATGGATACGCAAGGGCAACACATAGATGCCGAGCATGATCTGGCCGAGCTAGGCCGAACTATGTTGTATCTTCAGTCTATGCCAAACTATGTTTAATTTTATGCCGAACCATTTTTAATTTAAGACTGAACAGTGCTCCGTATGCCGAACAACGCCGAATTATGTCTAAATTTGAGCCGAATTTGGGCGAAAACTTGCCGATTTTGCCTCGCCTGGAAACGACGCTCGGGAAAGCGAGTGGAAAAATAGCCATTTTCAAACCGAAAGTTACATCCATCTGACGCTAAATAGCGCCGAATTTTGGTCTAGGAACGCCGGAGGAGTGGGATGCTCTTATCAACCATATTCTCCTTTCTTATCAACCATATTCTCCTTTCTTATCAACCAGATTCTCCACCAAAATCAGCAGCTAAGCCGTCAAAAATTTCCCCATCTGCAGCATCAATGACCATGCCACACATCTGACACGGGAGAGCCATGGTATATCTCCATGACGCTGGTGGAAGCTCACCGCGCGCTCGAGCCGCTGTCACACGCGCACAAGGGCGTCGGGCGGCACCGTCGCTGCTCCTCCGTTGTCCCTCCTTGGGGATGAAGAGAGCGGGGAGACTGAATGGCCGAGGTGTAGACACCACCATGATAGAAGTATAACACCACCGCGATGCGAGTCTCCACTCTCCACCATGAGTGCCAGGATCTCGGGGACATCGAAGATGCTGGAAGCTCGCCATCGTCCTCTAGCCTCGATCTGGACTCTGGAGAGACAATGGAGCTCATGCCGCCGCAGAGGGGTGACACCGCCGGGATGCAGCCCACCCGCCTCTCCCCCGTCGCCGCGCCGCACTCGACCCCCGCCGCCAGGAGAGAGAGGAAGGGGCCCTCGGCGACTGCCCTCGACTGACGGCGACGGCTACAGACTACAGAGAATTAGCGGGCGAAAGGATAATGGGCCTCGGGGGCCTGAAACGGGCCTGCGGGGCCTTAACCGAGTTTTTCGGAGGCCCGCTGCTGCTGCGGGACACGCTAAACCTAACGTGCGAATCTTTTCTTTTTAGTCCCATACCGGAAACTCAGTAACGACGCGACCGGTTTATTAGACGGGATCCTGCCGACTACATCGCCACCAAGAGGACATGCACGGCTGTCAGCTGCTAAAAGATGCCCAAGAGCACAACAAAAGAGGCCTCCGAGCCCAACCGTCTCTGACCCAGCACAAACGAGTGCGCAGAGACAAAATATATATATGCAGTGAAAAGATCTCCTCCGAGAGCGAGGTGCACAGTCGTAATTAAAAAAAAAGCGCAAATTGCATCCCCCTTGGTGGCATGTGCTAGACATTAGCACCTGGCTTTTTGTTTTCAAGTTCTTTTTGGCATTTTTTTTTTGCTACATATGATAAACAGAAGTATTCTGCCACTAGATCACAACATCAAAGAACAGAAAATTTTAGATATTCAGAAAAATATTGCTATGCTCAATAGACCGACGCTTCCTAAATATCGATGCTACAAAAAGGAACTCAGATTCAGTCACCACTGACACTTGCTACCACCACCAGGTACATGATTTCGTGAAACCTGACAAAGCTTCCAGACCAGCTTCTGAACATCTGTCGATGCAACCTCCACCAGGGGCATGTCCTCTTGATGTTCATTTTTCTGAAAAAGAAACACATGTCAAAGTATGAACACCAAACATAAACTGACAACTTATTCGGCCACAATGTACAGAGAGCAGTTTATGCCAGAGATCCCAATGAAAGAAATGTATGATAGTAAATACGACACAGGGATTACAGCAGATTATTAGGTGCTTCCATATATTATCACATGAATAAGATACAATATAACCATGAGAAGAGAAATGATAAAAAAGGGCTTAAATGAAGGATATAAACAAGATAACGTAAGTGATTAAGCATTGACAGTATGGGACAAAGGTATAGCACCGTAATATCATCAACAGGCTGAAAGTTCCTCTCACAAACTTGCACCTGAAGAGGTTAACAATATTGGGGTCAATCTTATTAAAATGTTCACACAATAATCTTACCTCTGAAACCTCGGTGTTTTCAAACAAACTGCAGAACTGTATACAGTAACCTTCCGTTGGTATATCAACAAGGCCATTAGTGCAATCAAATCCATGCACATCTCCTCTACTCAGGTCTGGGGAAGCAATAGGTAGCTGGGAAAATATAACCAGAAGGCTTAAGCACATTGAATAATCAACAGACAAAGAGTAAGAAAGCTGGCATTTTCATTTCTTGGCATTAACTAATAAATGGCAGTACTGCAGACTTTGATGTACAAACCTTAATTCCAGAAATGGTTTTCAGGACCTCCATATTAGGTATTTTTAGAAGATGGACTTGGTTACTAGTACATGAAACCTGAAATAACAAGTCCAGCAATAACTCAAACAATTAGCCACAAAAAATGGTAACAGCACAAAACTGTAGCTTGGAAACAGTCTTCGTGGCCCAAAACTGTAGATTAGCTAGGTAGCTTGCACATTGTCTGGGGTTTCACCAGGTTTTCATCTAATTAACCGAGCTTTGTAAGGTTTTCTGGCCCGGTTTCCTCATAAGAGCATCTCTAGTGGCTCGTCTATATGGTCGTCCAAACGAATTTAGACGACCGTGAGCCTAAAAAACGTCTCCAGTGGCTCGTCTATAGCATCGTCCAAATTTAGACGATCTCCAATTTCTGCAACACATCGTCCATATATGGATGACGGAGCCACGATGTCCAAAACCAACCGCTTCGTCCTGAGCCTTCCCTCCCGCGCCCTACTCAAGCCCTGCTTCTCGTGCGGCCGCGCCGCTGCCCGCCGCCCACCTCACAAGGTCGCCGTCGTGATTCCGTCCGCCGGCCCAAGCTACGATTCTGCTGACTTTTTTCGGAGAATGAGGGACTACAGAGATTGAGCAGAAGATCTAGATCCCGATATCGATTGAGGCTGGCCGCCACCGCGCTGGTGGGGGAGAGACGGTGCGGTGGCGGGGTGGGAATCCGTGGCTGGGTTGGGGTGTGGGAGGGGGGCGACGGCGTGGTTACACGGCAGCAGCAAGGGACGTCGTGGGGTGTGGGAGGTGGAGGCTGCTGGGGCAGAGGGAGGCCGTCGTGGTGCTCGCGATGCCTGGGAATATGTTTCTTGCAGGTCGCTGCTTCAAGCTGAGAATGGTGCGGGTGAGATTGGGCTTTTTGGTGCGGATTACGCTATGGATTTGATTGGTTTGGGTTTAAATTGTTGAATCAGCAAATTGGACAGGTGTGGTGCAGGTTTGCCGGGAAATCGGATCGGAGCGGTGCGGTTTGGCGTGGAATAAACAAACAGAGAATTGGGCTGAACCCGTGGGTTCAACCCGTCGAAGCCATTCGACGGCCACGTCCCTAACCTGAATTCCCCTCCACATTAGCTATTTTATTATTCAATAAACAAGATCAACCGCAGCTAGCAGGTCAGCAACTAGCGATTGATCAGCTGCAGCTAGCAGGTCAGCAGCGATTGGGGCTGAACCCGCGGGTTCAGTCCGTACTGTGCATGCGGTGTGGGGCGGTGCGGCCAAAATTCTTGTACGGGGTGGTGCGGTGCGGTTTGAAAACTTAATATTTTGGACCGGTGTGGATTGGGTAATCAGGTTAACCTCATAAGGTGTGGCTTGGGTTAGGTGCGGGCTTTGCCCCATTCTCACCTTGATCGCTGCTTGCAGCTTTGCTCTCAATCTGCTGTTTGCGTGCCTGGGATTTTGGAATCGATTGCAACAAATAGAAAAGGAAGGGTCCTGAATTTTGCTGTAGGTGGACGTTGGCTGGGATGTACTGAATTTTGCTAGAGATGCAGAGTGAATTGGTTGTACTGATTTTTCACCTGCTGTTTATTTATACCGAGATGCGCTGCTTTTTTTCTTTGTGCTACTACTCCCTCCAATTCAAATTAGTTGACGTTGTTTTGTCTAGATTCGGATGTATCTAGCACTAAAACAAGTCTAAATACGTTCGAATCTAGACAAATCTGAGTCAACTAATTTGGATCAGAGGGAGTATTGAAAATTGCTAGGCGATCATTGTTCATTGCGCGATCGGCCACAGTAACATGGAAATATTGCTGTGCTAAAGACAAATGGTAGTTAAAAGATATTATTAAAATATATGAGAAAGAATATAGACGTTCAAGATATAGACCTTCCACTGGAAAACTAAGAAGGTCTAAAAATGAATCTGTTTAGACGGTCATCTATATGGAGATATAGAGGACCAAATTTAGACCTTCCACTAGAGATGCTCTAAGCATGGTTGACTCCCTTCTATGAACTACAGTAGCACCCAACCCTCTTACAAGGAGGTTCAACAAAACACAGATTACAAACTCAACAATATTAAATATAGACACGATGTGGAGCTAGTTAGTGACTAAAGCAAAACTATAGGTGCAACACTGTTAGTGCAAATTTAGCAGCAACACAAGAAAAGGAGGGAAATCGGAATCATGGGTCCAAACTATAAAGCATAAGGAAACTCCAATAACAAATTATGAAAGCATGCATAATGATAGCATGGATGTTTACATATGCCACAACAGGTGTGCCTACTCGGAATCTGGTGGTCTTATTTTATAAACTTCCATTCTATTACTCTCAACCAAGAAAGGGAGCAAAATATAAGTATGTCTACAGATCTGGAAAAAAAAAATCCGTTATAGATAACTATGACATGCTGGAATATCATATTCAGAGACCTTCATAAATCAACAAATAAATTTTCTGAAGACAAATAGGTCTCAGGTTCTTGTAAATACACCAAATATCATACATGAGGCAAAAGAATTAATACTTACACAGGAAATGGAAGAGTCTGGAAAATCTACAAAGAACAAAAGGGGAGATCCTAGACGTGGCTTTTACCTTCTCTTTCCAGTATCTAGTTGCCATACAACAATAACCCCCTCCATACCACCTATTAAGATAAGAAGTTTGTCAGTGAAATTATAAGACTAGACAACAGGATCAACATACAGAGACTAACATGTGGTGTAACAATGGTGTATACAAAGTAAATGCACCAGTAAGCAAAACCTGAGAACAAGTAAGCTCCATCAGAGGCAAACTTGAGAAACTTCACTTCGCTAGAATGCCAATGTAATCTAGTGCAAGTATCTGCATCATCTTGACCCCTTACACCATCCCTTTACTCATTTACCGCACCAGGAGTTCCAGAAAATTTTGCCTTTACACAACCTCTCCAAATTAAGATCCTCCCTGTTGCGTCACCACCATCTAGTGCAACTGGTCTCTTCTCCAGCAATGGTGCCAAGAGAACAGAACATAGTTTCGTGAGAGGTGGAAGAACGTGAGATGATCCTGTGAATGTAGTTTCCCAAGGTCTCTCTGATGGGATAAATGGGATATCTGAAACCTCTTTCTTCATTTCCAGTTTTGGAAGTTCTCCATAGATACAAGCATAACCGATCCGTGCTGCAATGACAGATATGAGCATAAGAAAATTATCTACAGGTTCTAGAGCGACAAACAAAATATCTTTCTCCATGCACAAAAAGTAATGATTTTCAGAACCACGCTCTCTAAGATATTTGATGCCATTTAAAAGGAAAAGAGCATACTGGTTGTAAACCTGAGCAGGTTAAGACAATGAACAACAAAGCAATACAAAAAACTCACCAGGTTCATCAGCCTGGATACTTTTCTGTGTGTGCTTACTAATATGTGTCTCCTCGTTGTTTCGGGGATCAAAGATAACATACTCACGTGAACCATTTACATAAACTAGCAATGAAGCCTCTTCATGTCTCGTGGCATTGGTGTCCGCATCCATAGAGGAATCATCCTTCACAAAAGCAATGCTACCTCCTTTTGCCTGAAACAAGGACAACTAGAGTGCTACTTTACCCATATGAGCACAAGTGTTGAATACTATCCGATCATGAACCACATCACTTGCAGTATTAGACTGGAACCAAGATGGCCAAACTTATCTAATATTTCACTTCTGCATATAGTCTATCTATATTACACTGAAGGAGTTATTAGTCGCGCAACCAGTAATAGCAGATGTAAGAAGGTTATACACCAGATAATTTTAATGTGCCTCCAATTAGCATGGCTAAGCAGCAACATGATTAGCCGATCCTTCACCTCTCATGTGGGCTGTGGCCTCCCTTCCAAACTCTCCGTCCTTCTTTCCTCCGGATCCTCCCAGCGTGCAGCTGCTCCTCCCTCAAACCACCAAAATCAGCAGCTAAGACGTCAAAAAATTCCCTATCTGCAGCATCAATGACCGGAAGCTCGCCGACACGGGGAGTACCATGGCATATCTCCATGACGCTGGTGGAAGCTCGCCGCGCGCTCGAGCCGGGCGCACTCGCCGCCGCTGTCACACGCGCACGAAGGCGTCGAACCGGCACCGTCGCTGCCCGCTACGGTGCCGCAGCATCACGAGGCCTCCTCGCTGCTCCTCCGTTGTCCTCGCCTCGCCGAGCCACAGCCGGAGTTCCGCCGCGCCGAGCCGCCGAACTCGAACCCCGCCGCCAGGAGAGCGAGGAAGGGGCCCTCGGCGACTGCCCACGACGGCGACGTGTAGAGATAATTTAGCGGCTTAAGGGTAACGGGCCTCAGGGGCCTGCGGGGCCTTAACCGAGTTTTTCGGAGGCCCGCTGCCGAAGCGGGACGCTAAACCTAACGTGCGAATCTTTTCTTTTTAGTCCCATACCGGAAACTCAGTAACGACGTGACCAGCTTATTATACGGGATCCTGCCGACTAAATCGCCTCCAAGGGGACATGCACGGCTGTCAGCTGCTAAAAGATGCCGAAGAGCACAACAAAAGAGGCCTCCGTGCCCAACCGTCCCTGACCCAGCACAAATGAGTGCGCAGGGACAAAATATATATATGCAGTGAAAAGATCTCCTCCGAGAGCGAGGTGCACAGTCGTAATAAAAAAAAGCGCAAATTGCATTCCCCTTGGTGGCATGTGCTAGACATTAGCACCTGGCTTTTTGTTTTCAAGTTCTTTTTGGCAAATTTTGTGCTAAATACGACAAACAGAATTCAAATTGGTCATTTCCCACTTACGAGTCAAGCATTGTGCCACTAGATCACAACATCACCGTGTCACCCAAACAACAGAGGTTTAGATATTCAGATTACAGACTGAACTGAAGGGCAAAATTGCTATGCTTGATAGACCGAAGCTTCCTAAAAATCATTACAAAAAGAAGTCAGATTCAGTCAGTCACCACTGACACTTGCTACCGCCACCTGGTGCATGATTTTGTGAGACCCGACAAAGCGTCAATGCCGACGACTCCCCTGTTCTGAGCCAGCATCTTAACATCCGTCAATGCTACTTCCACCAGGAGTATGTTCTCTTGATGTTCATTTTCCCTTGTGCATTGACATTTGCAACTAGCAAGTATACCATTATATGATGGGACAAAACTTCAGTGGTTCTCACTCGTTGGTGACTGGTCTCTTCTCCAGCAATGATGCCAAGAAAACAGAACATAGTTTCGTGAGGGGCGGAAGAACGTGAGATGATCCCGTGAATATAGTTTCCCAAGGTCTCTCTGATGGGATAAATGGAACATCTGGAACCTCTTTCTTCACTTCCAGTTTTGGAAGCTCGCCATAAATGGAAGCATAACCGATCCGTGCTGCAACCACAGAGATGAGCATAAGTACACTTTCTACAGGTTTCTAGAGTGGCAAAGAAAATTGCTTTCACCATGCACCAAGTACTGATTTTCAGAAACAGTCCTTTTGATGCCATTTAACAAGCAAAGAGGCGTGAACTTGTCATATGATATCTCAGTAAATATGAGCAGGTTAAAACAATGAACAAAACAATAAACGAACTCACCAGGTTCGTCAGCTTGGATATTTTTCTGTGGGCGCTTGGTAATTTGCGACTCCTCATTGTTTCGGGGATTAAAGATAGCATACTCATGTGAACCATTTACATAAACCAGCAACAAAGTCTCTTCACTGCTTGTGGCATTGGTGTCTGCATCCATAGAGGAATCGTCCTTCACAAAAGCAATGCTACCTCCTTTTGCCTGAAAGGAGAAAGTAATCATAATTCTGCATTAATACTCATTTGTCATTTTCCCTTAAAAGAGAAATGCATACGGTAGAGAAGAAACCAAGAAAAAAAGAAACTAAACAACCAAAAACTATACACACTTATGGTAACTGCATAAGTACGAACATCTAATGGTAACTACATAAGAAAGATGCTGTTTGTGGTTGGAGGAACCAGGCAGTGAATGGACCATCTAATGGTAACTACGAACATAACCCACGTATTCAAGTTAATTAATGGTAAATACGAACCCTCATCTCAAATAAGCCTAGAAGAAAAACGTTGGCAGGACCATCCCACCAAAAATGATGAACCCAGCCTATCCTAGGATGAGGTGGTCCCTTGAGCCAAAGAACCTCTAACAGCATGCATTACAAACCTGCAAATTCTTAAAATGGACAACAAAGATATTTCACTTGCCTTCTTTACAGACCAGGACGAAACTGGGCTCGAATTTTCTGCATCAAATACTAGTATTACCCCATCTTGCTCTGCTGGTGCACCTCCTTCGTGACAGCTTAGAAGATAAAGAATCGCAAATTCACTCTTACTTGACGAACAACATGCAGCTGTCAAAAGCAAACATTAACATGAGAACTAGATTAAATATACTCCCTCCGTCCCAAAATAAGTGACATGGATTTGTCTAGATTCGTATGTATCTAGACTTGTTTTAGTATGAGATACATCCGAATCTAGACAAATGCAAGTCACTTATTTTGGGATGGAGGGAGTACTTGCTTGTCCAAGAACAAGGATCAGCATTTTGTATCATTACTGCCTCTGCAACCGTTTTGTCACATTGGTACGAGGGACCAGGCTTGAACAAGGACAACTACAGTAATTATAGGATGCTACTTTATACCATGCAATTGTTGAATACTATTTGACCGTGAACCACATCCACTTGTAGTATTACACTAAGTTACTTGAGCTAGCATTTGGTCGCCCTTGAAGATGGCCAGACTTAATATTTCACTTCTGCACAGTCTATATTGCACTTCCAGGGTACTGGAGTTATAGTAGTGCAACCGGTAATAGCAGATGTAACAAGGTTACACCATATAATTTTAATGTGCCTTCAATTGGTATGGCTAAGCAGCTTGATGCTTCTCCAAATATCAGAGATTTAGAGCTCCATAATTGGGTTGCCCAATACAGGAAGTATGATACTTATTAAAAAATGTAAAACATTCACCATGAGCAACATGCTATTTTCATGTAAGTTTGGTATCATAGCTTTGTACCTTCTGCAGAAAGGGTGTAAGACCATTGCATGGAAAGGTTCGATGCATTCCACACAGCAACCTGTGGTCTTGAACTCTGGGACAGAGACATCAAATATGCTGATGTCCCAATGAAAGAAAGTTTGGTAATAGGCTGCACATTCAAAGGTAAATATCAAAACACTACTGTAAGTATAGTCGCAAAAGAACAGCAAGAGGTATAATAAAATACCGATAGTGCTTCTGCAATCACACCAACAAGTGCATTATTATCAGGGTCCCACAGTGTGATTACGCTCTCAGCTGCAACCGCAAGAACAGATCCATCGCCTGAGAAGGCTGCAGCTGTCATAGGTTTATTCCTGCAACATTTCAATCGTTCAACACATCATCTGCATCATTTGCCAAAAATTAAAAAATGAAACGATCACTCTCTAAATCATGATTATACAGGTCAGCACTGTAAATACAATTATAACTGTTAAATACAATGCTTAGAGGAAATTATAGTCAACTCACTTGTATGAGCCAACCGATTGGCATCTCCATCCAGATTGACTTTTGCCATCACTTGATTGTAGAGACGAACTTTGGACCCATACCTACAGGTTAAAATATACTCAGAAAATAGGGAGAGAAATAAGTAAGGCATCATCCACAAAGCTGATATGACAATCACACCTTGAAGTTGCCACCAAAAGAGGAGCTCACGGCCATGTTTTTTCCAGGGCGGAAAGCAACAGCTGAAATGCCGGCATCACTGTATGGAAGATCAAATATTCGAGTCAGAGAACGCCGTACCACTATATATCTATCACTGCCCAAAATAATCATGTGCCAACCTGTGAGGCTCGTAAATGACAGTGGACAAATGAAACTGTCCAGCACGAGACCCATGGTTCCAAAATTTTAGTGTAATAAGGCCACCTAATTCTTCTTCAGGAAGCTTGACGTCCACAGTGCACATAAAATCACCACCAATGGACAACGAAACTAAGGAAATGCACATCTATCATAAGGAGAAAGAAACACATGTCAAAGTATGGAAACCAAACATAAAGTGACAACTTATTCAGGCACAAAGTACAGAGAACAGTTTATGCCACAGATCCCAATGAAAGAAATGTATGATAGTAAATATGAAACAGGGATTACAGCAGATTATTTGGTGATTTCATATATATTATCACATGAATAAGATACAATATAACCATGAGAAAAAATCTGAAACAAAAAAGCTTAAATAAAGGATAAAAAGAAGATAGCTTAAGTGATTAAACATTGGCAGTATGGGACAAAGGTATCGCACCGTAATATCATCAACAGGCTGAAAGTTCCTCTCACAAACTTGCACCTGAAGAGGTTAACAATATTGGGGTCAATCCTATTAAAATGTTCACACAATAAATCTCTTAAATTGATTGTCTTACCTCTGAAACCTCCGTGTTTTCAAACAAACTGTAGAACTGTATGCAGTAATCTTCCGTTGGTATAGCAATAAGGCCATTAGTGCAATCAAACCCATTCGCATCTCCTCTACTCGGGTCTGGGGAAGCAATAGGTAGCTGGGAAAATAAACACCGAAAATATAACCATAAGGCTTAAGCATATTGAATAATCAACAGACAAAGAGTAAGAAAACTGGCAATTTCATTTGTTGGCATTAACTAATAAATGGCAGAACTGCAGATTTTGATGTACAAACCTTAATTCCAGAAATAGTTTTCAGGACCTCCATATTTGGCATTTTTAGAAGATGAACTTGGTTACTTGTACATGAAACCTGAAATAACAAGTTTAGCAATAACTCAAACAACGAGTCACCAAAAATGTTAACAAGACAAAACTGTAGCTTGGAAAGAGACTTCGCGGCCCAATCATGAACGAAATATGCTGTCAACCTCACTCTGTCAATCATCATCCTCATCCCAGCCGAACTTACAAGTAAATACAGTTCACCTTTATACAACAAAGTGAAAGCTCAATGGATTTACTTTAGTCAGTTCTTAATATGAAGCAGTACCATCCTGGATTCATGAACCCTCATCCTCTAAAAGTAAATATTACTGCACAAAAGAGGGATTGGTGAATTAACTGTCTAGGAGTACCTCAGTATCAAAGTATGTTCCACTGATGTTGACAGAAACCACCTGATACTACAACCAGGGCACAACATTTCTCCATGAATTTTTTTTGGTATGACCAGACAGGCGGCCAGACACTTATTTTGGGATCGAAGCTGGAGACCAAAATCCGCTTCCCTTCGAACCTGTCCTCTCTCCGGCGTCTATCTGACTGGCGGACTTAGTTTTTGGTGTGGGGAGGGGGGTAAAGTTGGAGGGGTCGGGTCGTTAGTGCACTGGGTGACGACAATGACGCGACTGGCAACGTCAGTGAGGGGTATGTATGCTTTGTTTGCGCGTGCTATGCTAGGTCGGCTTCACTAGTTTTGCTTTTGTCTGGCTGTGCTCCAGACCTAGATTAGCTAGGTAGCTTGTATGTTGTCTGGGGTTTCACCAGGTTTTCATCTAATTAACCAAGCTTTGTAAGGTTTTCTGGCCCAGTTTCCTCATAAGCAGGGTTCTCCCTTCTACTTTATGAACTACAGGAGCACAACACCCTCTTACAAGGAGGTTGGACAAAACACAGGTTATGAACTCAACACTATTAAATATAGACACAATGTGGAGCTAGTTAGTGACTAAAGCAAACCTATAGGTGCAACACTGTTGGTGCAAAATTAGCAGCAACACAAGAAAAGGAGGGAAATTGGATTCATGGTACCAACTATAAAGCATAAGGAAACTGGTAATCCGATAATAATCTATGAAAGCACGCACAATGACAGCATGGATGTTTACATATTCCACATTTCCACACCAGGTGTGCCTACTCGGAATCTGGTGGACTTATTTTAAACTTCCATGTTATTACTCTCAACCAAGAAACGGAGCAAAATTTAAGTATGTCTACAGATCTGAAAAGAAATTAGTTTCCATTATAGATAACTATGAAATGCTGGAATATCAGATTCAGACACCTCCATAAATCAACAAATAAATTCTCTGAAGAAAAAGTGGTCTCAGGTTCTTGTGAACACACCAAATATCATACATGAGGTAAAAGAATTAATACTTACACAGGAAATGGAAGAGTCTGGAGAATCTACAAAGAACATAAGAGGAGATCCTAGACGCGGCTTGTACCTTCTCTTTCCAGTATCTAGCTGCCATACAACAATAACCCCCTCCATACCACCTATAAGATAGGAAGTTTGTCAGTGAAATTATAAGACTGGACAACAGGATCAACAAACAGAGACTAACATGTAGTATAACAATGGTGTATACAAAGTAAATGCACCAGTAAGCAAAACCTGAGAACAAGTAAGCTCCATCAGAGGCAAACTTGAGAAACTTCACTTCGCTAGAATGCCAATGAAATGTAGTGCAAGTTTCTGCATCATCTTGACCCCTTACACCATCCCTTTCCTCAATTGCAGTTCCAGAAAATTTTGCCTTTCCAAAACCTCTCCAAATTAAGATCCTCCCTGTTGCATCACCACCAGCCACGATTCTCTCGCTCGGATGGAAGGCCAGGGTGGTCAATTTTTTCGTGTGGCAAAGCTTTATTTTCCTGATCTTGTCAGGCTTGAAACCTTTTGTTGGTATGCTCCATATGTAGAGCTGTCTCTTATTTGCGATCCCCAAAAATTCTCCGGAACAACTTGCCACAATCTTCTCTGGCTTACGTGTCTGTTCATATCAAAGGGAATTATTAATGGCATGATGAAGATTAACGCGTTGAAAAATGTCATGAGTTCTCATCTGGACAAGAGAATGTGTAAAATCTGAAAACCTCACCTCGGCGAGCAGACAGCCCACTTGGCGCCCTTTTGTCAAGTCGTAAATTCTTATCTGCCCGCGCAACGCTTTCTTCTTATCAGCTGGCTTACTCGTATCTTCCACGGAGACAAACGCGAAAGGGGTATGCACCTCGATTGATTTCAGTGTTCTGGTTATGTTGGGAATCACCTGCACTCAACAGAGGTGCCAAGCATTAGCCCCATTAATCTCGACTTGAAATCAACTATAATGGATGGGCGGCTCACCATAGAGTGGACCGGCAGACCGACGTGGACCTTCCGCACTAGCTCAGCGGACGCGAAGTCCCAGTAGATGAGCTCCCCGTCGAGTCCCGCCGTCCAGCAGTAGGTCGCGAGCTTGGCGACCGCCTCTGCGTTGGCCGGCGGCGGCACCACCACGACGGCTGTGACGTCCCCCTCGTGCCCCTCCAGCTCCGACACCTGCAGCACAACAAACACAGCAGAGGGGCGAGTCAGTCAGCCACCAGCTTCATTCGCGGGTCAGCGCCAGCGCGCGGCGCAAGTCAGAGTGCTCCGACGCTGGTGAAACGCTGCGGTGGAGAGGTGCGCTCACCAGCATGCCGGTAGAGGTGCTGAAGACGGAGACGGAGCGGCCGGAGCAGACGAGGAGGAGGCGGCCGTCCGCGGAGAAGGCCGGCGGCGCGGAGACGTAGCTCTGGCCGCCGGTGATCATGGCTGCGACTGCGGCGGCGGCGAGGGGTATCGGTAGGGTTTTGGGGCGGCCGAGGAAATGGGGCGGAGGAGAGGAGGAGGGCGGCGAGACGGCGGAGGAGAGGAGCAGGTAGGGTTTTGGGTTTGGGGACAAGCCGCAGGGCAAAGAGGGCGGTTTCGCCGGTTGACGGGTCTTGCCAGCTTAATTGGGTCGGAACCCGGTTGGAGATTTGGGCTTTAGGTTCACGCAAGTGTGGGCTGGGCCGTATATAAGCAAAGCGTGTTTCGGGTTACTCGTAGTACTAGATAGTGGGCCAGGCCGTTCTTCTGCGTCGTAATCAAACCCAATGAGCACTTCAATCAAGAGATGCTCAAAAAATTCTCAAAAAAAAAAAAAAAAAAGATGCTCAAAAAACAAAATGAGCACTTCAACAGGTCCATACAAGAATATACAGATATATAAAGCTGCATCTCTGAAAGGAAAAAAATGCACATGTTCATCCTAACTCATATTTTACTCAATCTGCAATCTGAATCCTAAGCTAAGTGCCATAAGCCATCTGAATCCCAGGGTGAGCTAGCTCCAACGGAACAAAAATATCGCCTTGCACAGCTCAGGATTGGATTAAAGCACGCGGTCAGGAGATGACACTGAGAGACCTTAAACATGATGAATCTGGGACTTCCCTGAACTCTGCATCAACAAACTGGAATGCTCTGTTCTGTAAACCTGTAAAGCCAAAGCACACTCGTTCAGCATATATTCATTGTGACTGAGATAACGGTATCCCGGAATCACCTGCCTGCACCATGCAGTTCCTTCTATCTTTCATTTCAAAAAATAAAAAGTTCCTTCTATCTTTATAATGAAGCTAGATGCTGACTACTGCCCGCTAAGTGTGCTTGTCTAGTTACTAGCAGGACGATGACAAAAGAATCGTGCACGAGGTAGTCGAGTCATAGCGCTGAGCCTCCTCTGGAATTTAACAGAGAGAAAGAATCCGACTCGAGTTAAGTTCTGCAAAGCCCCGCTGTCCTCTCTCCTCATCTGCGTGCTGTATCACTGTCTTGAGCGCCTGCGGTGCTTCAACATTGTCATGGGAATTCCATCAGGATTCAGCAGGCAAGAGTCTGATTCAGGTAACAACCACCTCACATGCACACTCCGTTTCTGCAAATCATTACTCCGTTTCTGATCCAGCTAAGCCAGGCGGCTTACGCAATCCCCTTTTTAAATCAAGATCCTCATCTTTTCAGCTTCATCCCACTTGCCTGCCTCTGCGCTGATGTTTGAAAACAGCATATAGTTTGAGGTCTTCCGATGTTCCAACTCAAATAATTTCTTGCCTGAAAACTGTGTGACCTCGTCGTTCTTATGTACTACCTGGCATGCTCCAAGCAGTGCACCACATACACCAGCATTAGGTCCGATCAGCATTCCCCTGAATAAGTTCAAAGGTTTCACTAAGCCTCCCCGCTCTTCCGAGTAGTGCAAGCATAGTGTTCAGCCAAAGGCTGTAACGAGTAGTATTTTGTCATCAAATTGAAGAAATCCAAACCTTCGTCAATCAATCCTGCACGACTGCAAGCTGATAAGACACCAACAAATGTGACCTCGTCAGGTCGGACATTATTGGCTTCCATTTCTTGGAAAACTGAGAATGCATCAATCACACGGCCAAGACGTGGGAATCAGAGAAGAAGAATCAGGACCGAGTTAAGTTCTACAAAACCTCACTCTCCTCACCCCTCAGCTGTGCTTATCAGTGCCTTAAGAGCCTGCGGAGCATCAACGTTGGCATTGGAATTCCAGAGGTTTAACCGGGATTCAGCAGGCAAGAGTCTGATTCAGGTAACAGCCACCTCATCATGCGCACACTCGGTTTCTACAAATCGTTACAAGACATGGTGCAAGCCATATTCTCTAGGTTGATCCAGCTAAGCCCGGCGGCTTACGCACTCCCCTTTCTTTAATCAAGACCCTCATCTTTTCAGCTTCATCCCACCTGCCTGCCTCCGCGCTGATGTTCGACAGCAGCACATAGTTTGAAGTCTTATGAGGTTCCAATTCAATTAACTTCTTGGCTGCAACCTGTGCGAGCTCCTTGTTCTTGTGTACCTGGCATGCTCCAAGCATTGCACCCCATACACCAGCATTAGGTTGGATCTGCATCCCCTGAATAAGTTCAAAGGCCTCACGAAGTCTCCCTGATCTTCCAAGTAGATCCACCATGCAAGCGTAGTGTTCGGCGACAGGCTGTAGCGAGTAGTCTTTTGTCATCGAGTTGAAGAAATCCAACCCTTCATCAATTAATCCTGCACGACTGCAGGCTGACAAGATACCCACAAATGTGACCTCGTCAGGTCGGACATTGTTGGCTTCCATTTCTCGGAAAACTGAGATCGCGTCGCTCCCATGGCCATTAGAAGCATAACCATCGATGAGCGCATTCCATGAAACAATGTCCTGACTTACCATCTCGTCAAATACTTGTCTTGCTTCTAAGATCCGTCCGCACTTGGCATATGCAGAAATCAAGGCATTTCCAGAAAAGGAATCACCGATATACCCACTCCTGACAAGAAGAGTGTGGAATTGCCTCCCGACTTGCAAAGCAGCCAAGTTTGCGCATGCACTGAGACAACACGCATATGTAGACCAGTCAGCCATCTTTGCATCCCTTCTCATGAGCACGAAATGTTGGAGTGCTTCAACACAGAGCCCATTCTGAATGAATCCGGAGATGACTGAATTCCACGATACTGCATTTCTCTGATTCATCTTCCTGAAAATGCTTACTGCCTTGCGCATTTGACCATCATGGGCATAGCCAGCAATCATGGTATTCCAAGAAACCATGTCCTTGTTTGGCATTTGCTGGAACAACATCATGGCCTCGTCAAGCATTCCACAGTGAACATAGCCAGATATCATTGTATTCCAGCACACTGCATCTCGGACCTCAAGTCCATCAAAGATGTGGCGCGCCTCATCGACCATCTTACTCTGCAAATAGCCATGCATCAGTGCAGTCTTTGCTGCAAAACTGTCAAAAGGCATCTTGTTCAGCATGTCCTGGGCTTCTTGGAGCTTCCCAGCACGCACTAATGCACTAATCATAGTAGTCCATGAGATTGAGTTCTTATCTGGCATCTCTTTGAACAACTTATACGCCTCCTCCATGTGTGAAAGCCGTACATACCCACCAAGCATCACATTCCAAGACGCAACATTCCGTTCAGGCATTCTGTCGAACAATTCTCTCGCCTCACCTATCCTCCCAGCCCGGCAATAACCATTCAGCAAGGTAACCCAAGAAATGACATTAGGTGACGGGATGCTCTTAAATAAGCCAGAAGCCGCGTCGAGATCCCCAGTGCGCACGTACCCCTCCAGCATCAAATTCCAGGACACTGTGTCCCTCTGCGTCATCTCGTCGAAGAATTGGATTGCCCGGACCATTTTCCCATCGCGGGTTAGCCCCACCAGCACCGAGTTCCAAGAAACTATGTCAGGCGCCGGCATGTCCTGCAGCAATGTCACCGCATCATCAAACCTTCCGTTCTTCGCATACCCAGAGATCATGGCGTTGTAGCACGCCGTGCACTTCTCCCCGGGGATTAGGTCGAACGCTTCCCTGGCGAGCGTCAGCTCGCCCGCGCGCGTGTAGCAGGAGACCATGAGCGTCCAGGAGAAGTTGTCCCGGGCGGGCATTGCGTCGAACAGCTTCCTGGCGTCGGCGACGCGGCCATGGTCAGAGCAGGCGGAGATCATGGCGTTCCATGAGACGGTGTTGCGGCGTGGCATATCGTCGAACAGGCGGCGCGCGTCGGCGAGGCGGCCGTGGCGCGCGAGCGCGGAGAGCATGGCGTTGTAGGAGACGGTGTTGCGCCTGGGCATCTCGTCGAACAAGCGGCGCGCGGCGGCCAGCTGGCCCGAGCGCGCCAGGCGGGTCAGCTCCTGGTTGCCCCGGAATACGGCGGACTCCGCCGCCACGGCCAGGCCGGTGACCTTGGCCGCGGCCATGAGGTGCCCGGCTGTGGGGATCGAGTGGGTGTGTGACTGACTACTCGACGCAAGCTCCTTTTCTTCTTTCGTGGAGCATCTCCAACAAACTCTCCAAAATCGAGTAAATTGCACAATCCATTATTGCTGTCGGCCATGCGCAAAGCATCAACTTTTTATTTTTTTCACAAACCACCATATTGGTATAATAGGTTGCACATAGATCCAAATCTTATATAAAAAAAATATGGTGTCCATGTGTTATCTAGTGTGGTTTTTGATCTTTTTGAAGAAAAAAAATCAACTATTGGAACAATATTTTTTCAAACTTTTCCGCATTAGTTAGTTTAGGGTTGTTTATATTATTTTAATTATGAAATGTTTTTTTTTTTTAATATTTGAAAACAACTCACTGAATAATGACACGTTGACACCACTGCCTTGTGGACCTTGGTCATCAGATTTTAATTAATCAACCTAATATATGATTTGGACTTGTATGTAACGTATTACACCAATAGTTGATGATTAAAAAAAGATAAAGTTAGTGTTTTGTGCAACGACAGCAACAATTTGCTCTCCGAAAGCGCAAGCGCTAAAACTGGTTTATAGCACGGGTTTGTGACAACGTGTTATCCGTTGTCGCTTCACCGGATGCGCTATGTCGCAAAGCGCTGGAAAATCGCAGAATAGAACGGTCAATCTACTGAAAAGAGAAAAGCCATGTCATAATGGAAATATCTCTTGGCTGAAACAGGAGTTTCGCCTCAAATCTCCGGAGTGAATCCAAAATGAAGCCCAGGGACGCTCAGAACAGGGGTCCGAAGACATGCCGTATTTTGACCGGAATCTCCGGTGTGTGTTGACAGACCGAAATCTCCGGGGTGAAAAGTCCGGAGTCTTCGGGGTGCTCTGGTCCGGAGTTCCTGCCAAATCCTTGGAGGGAGCATCAAGACCAGGCCCAGGACTCCGGTCTACAGACCGGAGTCTCCGGTATGTAAAGTCACCAACGGGCAGAAAACGGTCAGAAATATGTGGGGCTATAAATAGGGGACGTTATCCTCTACCTCCAGTTGCTCGTTCTAGAAAAGAAGAACGCCCCTATTAGAGCCACCAAATCAACAAGATCTCTTTATCCAACTATCCAAAGTCACTGATCTTTGGAGAATCGAAGGAGGCGGCCTTGATCTATAGCTTCACTAAAAGAGATCTTCATTTCCCCCTCATTCACGTGAGGGCCCCTTGCTCTAGGGTTTCATTGGAAACCCTAGGCCTTGATTTGGTTCTTACAAGCTTGTCTTTGATTGTTGTGACAGCTTGCTTGGATTCGGGAGCCTCCAATTCAGTTGTGGATGTATGCCTCGAACTTGTTGTAAGGGTATCGGCTACCACCTTGAAGGTTGTCGATATAGTGGAAGCGTGAATCAATCCCCTTGGGGTGAGGTTCACCGGAGAATAAGGGAGGCCTCTCGTGGCGTTGGTGGTTTGATACCACCCCTTCTCCAAACGCAGACGTACTTTCCCTAAAAAAGAAGGAACTGCGGGAAATAATCTTTGTGTCGTTGTGTGCTTCATTTCGGTTACTTCTATACATTACCGCACCTTACTTATATCTTGTCCTTTGCTTAGATAGTTGTGCTAGTGAGACATATAGGTAAATTCACTTAGTTGCATCTCTAGAGAATTGACCTTTTGTGTCAAACCCTAACTTTAAAAGAGTAAAATTTGAAGTAGCACCTATTCACCCCCCCCCCCCCCCCTCTATGTGCCCATACGATCCTTTCAATTGGTATCAGAGCCTCAATTCTTTATTCGGGCTTAACCGCCTAAGAGTGTATGGGTAACCCGGATGGAGATGGAGAGGGTGAGGCTAGTACCTCCGTGACCATGGGAGATCTCAAGAATTTGGAAACAAGCTTGAGCTCCTCCTTGGAAACGAAATCCAACAGTTGCGTCAACTAGTTGAGAAACTTGTTAAGAAAAGGGTAGCCTCACCACCTCTCTCTCAAGAGGAACCACCACTGATTTCGAAGGTGAATGCTTCGGCTAAACCAACGGTTGTTGTAGTGGGGGATGAACAAAATACCACTAACTCTTCCACCAAAAAGGGCAATGGGAAGGAAGAGCACCACTCGATTCCCGGATGGTACTCTCCCGACCCTCTGATTCCTCATCCTCATATAAATAATAGAGGCGATCCACCTATGCTAGTTGCACTTTCTTTTGCTCAATGGCAAGTATTGATGAAATATCATGTGTGCAGTTCTTGCATTGATCTATGGAATATTATTGAAGAAGGAATCAAAATTGAGAATCCGGCAAACTTGACAAGAAGAGAAGTGGTCAATAGTCAACTCAATGCCACCGCCCTGGACATGATTCAACTTGGGGTGGGGCCAGAAGACTTCCCCACATTGATCACTTCAATACCGCCAAGGAAGCTTGGGATGCTCTCATTGATTTGTTTGTTGGGAATGAGAGCATGAGAAGAAACAGATATGATGCCTTGAGCAATGAAGACGAAGGCTTCTATAGGATGGTGAGGATCATGAAGATATGTATCGAAGACTCAAATCCACTGCCACCGCCTTCAGAAATGTTGGTGCCTCTCATATTGATGATGCTTGGATAAAGAGGAAGTATGTGAGTGCGCTCATGCCCTTCGAGCCCACCAACTTGAAGAGTCTCCAAGGAAGACACAACTACCCTCTCATGACATCCAATGAAGTTATGCAAGAGATGTCCGCCTTTAAGGTTGCTGCCAAGAATGCCAAACATGCCCGATCTCGTGCCATTGGAATGAGAGTGGTGTTAATCTTGCCTTGAAGACCATGGTTGTGGAGTATGAAGAAGAAGAAGAAGAAGAAGAAGGAAGTGATGATGCACTTTCTATGAGCCACCCCGAAGATGTCAAGGTTGCTCATGGTGAATACATGGCCTTCTATGCAAGAAACTTTTGGAAAGATCTCGACAAGGCCAAGATGGAGATGCAATGAAGAAGCAACCCAAGTGGTAGAAAAGAGAATGGTTCAAGATTGAGAACTTGCTTCAACTATGGTGACTGCTATCATTTTGTTGTCGGATGTCCATATGAGAAGAGAGAATATAATGGTGGTGCACTCATTTTGAAGAAAAATCCAAAGGCCTCTTTCAAGAAGCCTTTCAACAAGAATAATGCCACCAACAAGAAGTTCGGTGACATTGCATTAGTAGCACATGAAGAGTTCTCTTTCGATGATGGAGAAGAGGAAACGACGAATGGTGTGGCAGCCATCACCACCACCTCTACATCCACTTTCTCCCTCTTCGATTCCCCAAATGAGAACACCTCCAACAAGAACATCACTTGCCTTATGGCAAGAGTATCATAGGTATTATCATATCCTCTCTCCACCTCTATTATCAATGATGAATTGAATGAAGATATAACTCTTGAGGTGAAGGAGGAATTAGTTGCTTTCGATACCTATATGACTAACTTGAAAGGGGAGCACAAGAAGCATTTTGTGAATCTCTTTAATCAACTTTCTCACACACAAGAGCTTCTTGATGAGAGATGCAAACTTGGGAGAGAGAACCTACTTGAGATGGATTATTTAACCAATATTGTAGAAGAAGAACAAGATACTAGGGAGTCTCTTGAAGAAAAACTTGAAGGCCTCGATGAGGCAAATGATCAAATTATTTCTAAACTCATTAAGGGACGTGATCATGCCATTGAGTTTGGTGTTGTTCGTGACAAACTTGCCGAGGATTTTGAGAAACTTAATAAGGTTCACAGGGCATTGGAAAGTGAACTCTTGACTCTCACAAAGTCTCGTGAACAACTTCAAACTCAATTGACTAATGTTGCTTCACCTAGTATTTTCATACCCTCTAGTAGTACGAACATCCTTGAAGAAAATGCTACGTTGAAGGGGGTGCTTGCAAAGGCCACCTTCCCAAAAGGAAACAAGTCTATTGATGACCTTTTGAGTAAGCAAAGGTTAAATAACGAGAAAATAGGTCTTGGCTATGTGTCCAAGGCCAAGAAGAAGAACAACAAGAAGAATAAGGCCAAGACCGCAGAAGCAAAAGACATTACCATTATGGGTAGTAATACCCCAAGTGGCAAAACTATGTCACAAGATGACTTTGTGGTAAGTGCTAACCCTCACTATGTCTTAATGTGTAATTATTATGGTGATGTTTATGCACAATATGTTGGTCCATTTGATGGCTACATTGCTTGGTCTATTTGGGTTTCCAAGACCCTTGTAACTAACAAAAGAGGACCTATTAAAAATGGGTACCTAAAAACTAGTTTGATCTCTTGTAGAACTATGCTTCTGGAGGATCAAAGTGGGTGCTTGATAGTGGATGCACAAGTCATATGACCAGAAGCAAGGCAATTATGACAGAGATAACGCAAAATCATGATCAAATAACCGTCACGTATGCCGATAAATCAAGATCTCAGGTAATGGGTCTTGGCAAGGTTGTGGTTGCACACGATACTACTCTCGTGGACGTCATGCTTGTTGAGACCCTTGGCTATAATTTACTTTCAGTCCATGCTCTTGGAAAGATGGGTTTTGCCGTCTTTATTGATAATGATATTGTGGTTCTCTTGTGGAGCAAGACTCTAAAGGTTGCTTCCGTTGGGTACGTCGAAAATGACTTGTATGTGGTGGAATTTTCTGGGAAAACCACTACAAGTGTGATGTGCCTATTCGGAAAGGCCGATGTGGGTTAGTTATGGCATCGCCGACTAGCCCATGTCAATATGAGAACTTTGCAAAGTCTTCACAAGGGTGTCCATATTGTTGGACTAAAATAAAATGTTTGGTTTGCCAAAGATCGTGTGTGGAGGGCTTGTGTTGAAGGAAAGATGCATGACTCTCCCCACAAACCAAACAACATTATAAAATCCAAGAGGGTCTTGGAGCTCCTTCATGTGGACCTCTTTGGTCCTCCATCTCATGCAAGTCTTGGTGGGAAGAAATATTGCTTGGGGATTGTGGATGACTACTCAAGATATACATGGGTATATTTCTTCAAGTTGAACAGTGAGACCCAACAATACTTCATCGACTTTATCAATATGGTTCAACATCAATACAATGTCCCTATGTTGGTGATTAGAAGTGACAACGACACCGAGTTCAAGAATTACACATTGAATGGACTTCTTAGTGATGAGGGGATAAAACATCAATATTTCGTTGCATATACCCCTCAACAAAATGGTGTAGCTGAGAGGATGAACCGAACACTAATGGATATGGCGAGGTCCATGTTGGCGGAGTTTAAGTATCCATACAAATTTTGGGCTAAGGCAATTTCCACCGCATGCCATGCATCAAACCGGCTCTACCTCCACAAAGAGTTGATCAAAACTCCATATGTAATACTTACTAGTAACAAGCCCAATGTTTCATATTTCAGGGTGTTTGGGTGTAAGTGTTTCTATCTCGTAAAAGGTGTTTGTTTGTCCAAATTTGATTCCAAAGCTTTAGAGGGTATTTTTGTTGGCTATGGTCTCGATTCCCACACTTATAGAATTTATGATAAACTCTCTAGAATTTTCATAGTCTTGTAGTGTGGCTTTCGAAGAATATGATGGTCCCCAAGCGGGGCGTGTTGATGTTTGTGATGTAGATGATGAAATACCTCAAGATGCCATAAGAAGAATGGGTGCGTGATTCATCCGCCCTACTGAGGAACCCCTTGTGGCGGATCGAGAAGAACTATGCTCTACTCAAGTGGAGCCCTCATCTTCACATCATCAATAAGCTCCTATTGATGAAGCCAACGATGACACAAGCCAAAGACAAGCTGAAAACCCTCTCCATGTTGATCAGGATGGTAGCTCCGGGCCTGACTATCTGGCCTCTCCATTGACCGGATTGTCTAGTCCTGCTCACTCAATTGCACAAGGTAGATTTATTCAGTCATCCACAAGATCATCTCAATGCCTTTCAAATAGTATGCCTGATTAAGACCAAGATCAACATGTACCTCATGTTGATGAAAATGAACCCATAGTTGATCAAGGTCAAAATGAAGGTCAAGACAAGGACCAAAATAATGAAGAGATCCCGACAAGAAACAACAAGGAGATCGAAACTTGTCACTAAGTAGAGTGGATAGAATGCTGGAAAGAAGAGATCACACTCTTGAAAATGTTCTTGGTGATCTAAGGAGTGGAATTCCACTCGAGCTCAATTGAAGCATTTTGGTGAGCATCAAGCTCATATATCCATGGTGGAACCCTAGAAAGTGTGGGAAGCTCTTGAAGATTCAGATTGGTTAGAAGCCATGCACAAAGAGCTCAACAACTTTGAGAGAAACAAAGTTTGAAAGTTAGTAGAAAATCCCAAAGATTGCCACAATGTCATTGGGACTAAATGGATATTCAAGAACAATCAATATGGACATGGAACTGTTGTGAGGAACAAGGCAAGATTGGTATCTCAAGGGTTCTCTCAAATTGAAGGCATTGATTATGGAGAGACCTATGCTCTCGTGGCTCGCCTTGAGTCCATATGTATCCTTCTTGCATATGTTGCATATCATAATTTTAAATTACAACAAATGGATGTGGAAAGTGCTTTTATAAATGGTCCATTGCATGAGTTAGTTTATGTTAAGCAACCCCCAGTATTTGAGGATCCCAACTTCTCAAACCATGTCTACAAGCTTGATAAGGCGCTCTATGGACTTAAACAAGCCCTACGCACATGGTATGAGCACCTTAGAGAGTTGTTGTTAGACCGCAGATTTGAGGTTGGGAAAATTGATCCCACTCTTTTTACTAAGAAGGTTAATGGGGAGCTTTTCATTTGCCAAATATATGTTGATGATATTATCTTTGGCTCGTCTAACAAAGTTTTTAATGATGAATTCTCAAAGCTTATGACTGATAGGTTCAGGATGTCTAAGATGGGAGAGTTGAGGGTATTCCTTGGCTTTGAGATCAAGCAAATAAGGGGAGGAACCTTTTTCAATCAAGCCAAATATACTCAAGACATGCTCAAAAGGTTCAACATGAAAGAACCAAATGGATCTCCTACTCCCATGGAAACAAAGACTCGTCTTGAACTAAATCCAAATGGTAAAGATGTGGAACAAAAGGTATACCGATCCATGATTGGTTCTTTGCTTTACCTATGTGCATCTAGACCCGATATTGTGTTAAGTGTAGGAGTGTGTGCAAGATATCAAGCGGCTCCTAAAGAAAGCCACTTGATGGCGGTCAAAAGAATCTTTCGATATTTGGTTCATACCCCCAAACTATGGTGTGTGGTATCCTAGGGGCTCAATATTCTCTCTTTGTGGACACACTAATTCAGATTGGGCTGGTGATACATTGCAAATGTATCTATAATTTTTGATGTTCCATGCCTGGTTTTATCCACTTTCTTGTGTTTTGTCCACACTTTGGAGTACTTTTCATATGATTTCTTGGACTAACCTATTAACAAGAGCCACAGTGCCAACTGCCTGTTTTCTGCTATTTTTGGTTCTAGGAAAGTCAAAAAATGAATATTCTCGGAATTAGACGGGACAAAAGGCAAAGTGCCTATTTTTCCGAAAGTCATCACATGCTGGAATACGAGACGAAGAAGGGCTGGGGGCCGGCCACACCACCTGGCCGCGCGGCCAGGCCTAGCCCACGCTAGGGGGTGGTCTGGCCGACCCTAGCACCCCCTCGGCCTCTCCTTCTGCCTATAAGATGCCCTCGGAACGAAAACCCTAAGTACCCGATCAAAAAATCCACGAAAGAGTCTATAGCCGCCGTCATCTCCATCCCTAGATCGGGAGGGATCTGAAGCTCTTCCCGGCACCCTGCCGGAGAGGGGAACTCACCCTGGAGGCCTTCTTCATCATCATGCAAGCCTCTGGTGTGATGCGTGAGTAGTTCATCCTTAGACTACGGATCCATGTAGTAGCTAGATGGCTGGTTCTCCTCCTTTGTGCTATCATGTTTAGATCTTGTGAGCTCCGTTCATGATCAAGATCATCTATTTGTAATTCTGCATGTTGTGTTTGCGGGGATCCGATGGATATTGAGATGCTATTTTAGATTGATTATTGATTCTATCATGTCTTTGTTATTTGTGATCTTGCATGCTTTCCGTTGTTAGTAGCTATCTTGGCCAAGTAGATGCTACCAACTCCAAGAGTTAGTATTTATGCTCGATAGTGGGTTCATGCCTCTAGTAATCTGGGGAAGTGACAGAAATCTCTAAGGTACTAGATGTGCTGTTTCTACTAGGGAGAAAATAATAATCCTTTGTTCATAGAACAATCGTATTGTTTACATTGCACGCAATTCGTAAAGCAATAATCTGTTGCTTGCAACTTAATACTGGAGGGGGTTCGGATGATAACCTGAATGTGGATTATTAGTCATAGATGCAGTTGGATGGCGGTCTATGTATAATGTTGTAATGCCCAATCGAATCTCAAAGGAGTCAAGATGATTAGTATATGCATGTATTGCTTTCTCGATGTTTGTTAATTGCCCCGCTGTAATTTGTTCACCCAGCATGTTATCTATCTTAAGGAGAGCCACCTCTAGTGAATTATGGATCCCAGTCCTTTCTTTTACATTGAATCTATAAACTGTTTACTGCTTTGTGTTTACTTTCTGCAAACTATTACTTCCTTCCATTCGATACGTTTAATCCTTTGTTTTCAGCAAAACCGGTGAGATTGACAACCTCATCGCAGGTTGGGGACAAAGTTTTGTGGTTGTGTTGTGCAGGTCTCCACGTTGCTGCTGGCACTAGTAGTGCGCCCTGCCATCGTTCAGCTAGCTACACCTTTGGGGTGTTTCCTTGCTCCTGCTGGATTGATAACCTTGGTTTTGTACTGAGGGAAAACTTGCTGATGTGCTCATCACACCTTCCTCTTGGGGTTCCCCAACGAGCTCGATATATTTTGGGCCATCAAGCATATTTGCTGGCGCCGTTGCCGGGGAGTCAAGGACATCTTCACAAGGGGAGTCCCTCATAACCAATCTCTTTACTCTGTTGTTTTTGTTTTGCTTAGTTTCGTTTTGCTTTGTTTGCTTGTTTCTTTATCAAACACACAAAAAATTAGTTCTACTAGTTTGCTTTCTTATTTGAAAACACACAAAAATGACTACTCTTGAAAACACTAAGTTGTGTGACTTCACTAGCACCAACAACAATGATTTTATGAGCACACCTATTGCTCCACCTATGCCTGAAGATACTTTCTTTAAGATAAAACCTGCTTTGCTCAATCTTGTTATGAGAGAACAATTTTCTGGTATTGGTAATGAAGATGTCACGCCCATCTAAATAACTTTGTTGAACTTTGTGAGATGCAAAAGCATAGGGATGTAGATGGTGATATTATTAAGCTGAAATTGTTTCCTTTCTCTTTGAGAGGAAAAGCTAAAGAATGGTTGAATTCCTTAACTAAGAATAGTATTGATTCTTGGACTAAGTGCAAAGATGCTTTCATTGGAAAATACTATCCTCCTGCTAAGATTATAACTATGAGAAGTGAAATAATGAAGTTTAAACAATCTGATAATGAGCATGTTGCTCAAGCTTGGGAAAGAATGAAATCTTTGGTCAAGAATTGTCCCACTCATGGACTGACTGCTTGGATGATCATCCAAACTTTTTATGCAGGATTGAACTATTCTTCAAGGAACCTATTGGATTCTGCTGCTAGAGGTACCTTTATGACCATCACTTTGGGTGCTGCAACAAAACTTCTGGACGATATGATGGTTAATTATTCTAAATGGCATATTGAGAGAGCTCCACAAGGTAGGAAGGTAAATTCTGTTGAGGAAACCTCCTCCTTGAGTGATAAGATTGATATTATTATGTCTATGCTTGTGAATGGGAAAGCCCATATTGATCCAAATAATGTTCCTTTAGCCTCTTTGGTTGCTCAAGAAGAGCAAGTTGATGTGAACTTCATAAGAAATAACAATTTTGGCAATAATGCTTATATGAATAATTTTGGTAACAACAATTATAAGCCATATCCTCCCAACAATGGTAATGCTTATGGAAATCCCTACAACAATAATAGGAGTGCTCCCTCTGAACTTGAAGTTATGCTTAAAGACTTTATTAGTAAACAAACTGCTTTCAATAAAACTATTGAGGAAAAACTCTCTAATGCTGAAAGAAATATAGCATCTTTGGCTAAAGCTCAATCTTCTTTGAATAAAATGGCTGCTAAACCTGAAACTAATGATAATCCCTTTGTAGCTACTAATGCCATACAAGTTAGAATTGATGGAAATGTTAGACTATTAGCTGAATTACATGCTAAGTGGGAAAGAGAAGATGAAATTGCTAGAAACATTAATGTTTCTACTATTACCACCACTAGTGTTGAGGCTAGTAATAGTTCTACTACTTTAGATGATAATTTTGATTTTGATCTTGATGGTTGCAATATCTCTGAAGTTATTAAGTTCCTACAAAAGCTTGCTAAAAGTCCTAATGCTAGTGCTATGAACATGGCCTTTACAAAACACATTACTAATGATCTCATAAAGATTAAAGAAGAAAAGATGAAACATAAAGCTTCTATTCCTATAAAACAAGAAGATGGTTGGGAACCCATCATTAATATGAAAGTGAATGACTTTGATTTCAAAGCTTTATGTGATCTTGATAGTAGTGTTTCTATTATGCCTTGAAGGATTTATGATATGCTTGATTTGCCTCCACTTGAAGATTGTTATTTGAATGTCCCACTTGATGATAATGCTAAAAACAAACTCATGGGGAGTCTTAATGATGTCCTTATTATGGTTAACAATGCCTATGTCCCCGTTGATTTCTATGTTTTGGATGTTGAATGCAATGCTTCTTGTCCTATTACTTTGGGAAGACCTTTTCTTAGAACTATTGATGCCATTATTGATATGAAAGAAGGCACCATTAAATATCAACTCCCACTCAAGAAAGGTATAGAATACTTCCCTAAGAAGAGAGAGAAGATTTCTTTTGCCTCTCCTATGAAAACAAAATTTGGTCTTAATGCTTCTTCATTTGAGAACACTTGATTCTTTTTCTTGTTTCTTATGCCTAACTTAAAGGCATTAAAGAAAAGTACTTATTGGGAGATAACCCAAAAGTTTTAGATGAGTCTTGAAAGTTATTACTTCAGTAATAATCACTCCTTATCCTTTTTATTTGCTTTTTGTGCCAAGAGTAACCTCTAATGAGAGAGAAGTAATGATTGGGAAAGTTCCTATCCCGAAACAGATTTCTGTGCTTCACCGTAAAAATTCGTGTAAAATCTATGAACGTTTTTTTTGAGGCGTGAATTTTTGTGCTTCTGCCCTAGGTTGTTATCTAACTTTAATTAGTTAAAAACTTTTTGATTTGAGCAACATAAGGTCTTCTAAAAAATTCGTCTTTACCTCTTGGTCTGTTTTGACAGATTTCTGCCATTTTCTGCATTTGCTTCTTGTTGGTTCCTTTTTGAGTTCTTTTGGGAAATTGAGCTTTTTGAGGGAAATGCTACAGTAGCTAGTGTTATAATGGAAGTTTATTGGTGTTGGAACTGAACCTTAAGACCTGTTATCTTGAGTGCACTAATGTTGCTAATAAAGATTGTGTGAAGTTTTGTATGAAGGAAAAATTTCAGGTGTATGGAAGGAATGAGTAATAAGATGAAGGATGGACTAAAGGTCAAGCTTGGATATGCCACGCGTGTCACCCCAAGAAATATCCAAGAAGTACAAGCGTCAAAGCTTGGGGATGCCCAAGGCATTCCCTTCTTCATCAATAAAAATCCCAGGTTTCTTCCAAACACTTCATTTTTATTGTTTCATGCACAGTTGTGTTGTTCTTGGAGCGTCTTCTTTTTCATTTTTGTTTTGGTTTTTCGTTTGCTTAATTTTCTGAATAAATTGGTTGGGCCCCCTCTTTCATACATTGGGTTGGATTGGAAAAGAGTAGGAAAGTCCATGCTTATGTGGTAAAAAGAGCTTATTTTTGACTGTGGCCTATGCTTTGTCATGCCATGCTTGATATTGTTTTGGCTTTATGCTTAGTATTCTTCGTTGTAGCATGACTTGTTATAAACAATTGAGATTGCTTAATGTGCCTTGGATGAATCATGTGTTGTTTTAGCATATTAAAGCATAGTATAGTGGTATTCTCCTTTGATGCTTTATTTGGGTTGACTTGGCACATGCTCACACCATGTTATGACTATCTCAAGTCACCATAGCCTTTATGATCCGTTAGTTTTCAACTTGTAGTATCACTTTATGCTTTGATCAATGATGTTTTGTCGCTCTGCATGATTATGGCCATTATTGCTCTCTTAGTTTGTCGCTCCCAGTCTTTTGCTAGCCTCCACAACCAAGTATGAGTTCCACTCATGCATCCAACTCCCTAAACCAAGTTATTCCAAAGAGTCCACCATACCTACCTACTAGCTTATGCTATTACAAGTATATTCATGCTTTTGTTTACCTTCCAAATTAAACTTGTTATGAGAAAACTAGTGATTAAAGCTATCACGAACTTGATGGCACACTTTACTTTTCTTGCCCTTAATAAACTTGAACCATTGTGTCGTCTATGTTGTATATGCTTGCACTTATTTGTTGGGAATTAGCAGGACCATGCTGTCATGGGGAACGCTTTCAACATTGCACTTGGTACTTGTACCTAGTTGATATCATGCTCTTTTGTATATGGATGTTGTCGGTGTGAAATGAAAGGGGAGCTTGTAAGTCCATGGAGTTATGTATATGTGTTAGAGAAACGCCTGGGCCGCTGGTCTAATCCATGCTGACATGGTGGAAACCTGCAGCGTAACCAGAATGAGCTGTCTATGAAGCATTCTTATTATAAAAAAGAGTCCAATATTGAGGAAAAAAAGAGAAAAAGAAAAAAAAGAGATTATGAAAAGAGGAAAGAGAGAAAAAACACCATATTCCCATGGTAAATAAGAAGATTGCTGAGATGCTCGTTGTCTGCTTGCCTTGTCATTTTGATATGGGGATTCTTCCGTATCATCGGGTAAGGGGTACCCAGTTGGTGGTTCTCTATGATACACATGTACTTACGATGACAAGAACTTACCGGTGACTAAACTTGAGTAGCATGAGGAGCGTCCCTCGTATACAAGGGACATGAGATTTCTAACTTATACTTCGTCAAGCATGTACATCATAGTTTGTTCAATTTAACCTTAATCACTTCAATATGCTTATGATAGGGGCAATGAGAGTTGAAAGCTATAAGTACCATAATTTTTGGAAGCTCTTTATGAGACTTGAATCCCTACTTCCTTCTATGAAGGCCTTTCTTCCACCATTATATTGAGTCTCCACCTTCTACCTTTATGCACCTACTTTGAGAGCATAGTGGCCATTCTTAGTTCTGTGTGCATTGTCCCAAGACTAGTTGATTGATGCATACCTTGATATTGCTTGTTTTAAACTATTTATATCTAGTCACTCTTATGAACTTTGAAGGCGTCCTATGCATTTATATTTGCTACTCTATGAGGGACAAGCTGAATGCTATTATGCTATGTTTTCTTTATGTGAAACAAACAAACGTCTTGCAAAGTATTGTTATTCATGAATCTTTTGTTTGTGCCTTTTCATGTTGTATCATAGTTTCATTGTCTTATTGCTAGAACTTTGTCTTTCATGTTATGGTTGAAGTACTATGATCCCAGCTTTGAATGTTTTCCAAATACTTTGATCAAGTCTTTGATGGTGCATGTCACCTCAAAAATTATTCTTTCTTTTCATCACTTACCTACTCGAGGACGAGCAGGAGTTAAGCTTGGGGATGTTGATACATGGCAAATGTATCTATAATTTTTGATGTTCCATGTTTGGTTTTATCCACTTTCTTGTGTTTTGTCCACACTTTGGAGTACTTTTCATATGATTTCTTGGACTAACCTATTAACAAGACCCACGTACCCAGCCTGCTTTTCGCTGTTTTTGGTTCCAGAAAGTCGAAAATGAATATTCTCGAATTGACGGGACAAAAGCCAAAGTGCCTATTTTTCCGGAAGTCATCGATGCGAATCTGAGACGGAGAAGGGCTGGGGCCACCACCAGCCCGCCAGGCCTGGCTCATGCTGGGAGGTGGTCTGGTCGACCCCAGCACCCCCTCGACCTCTCCTTCCGCCTATAAGATGCCCTCGGGACGAAAACCCTAAGTATCCGATCAAAAAATCCACGAAAGAGTCTGTAGCCGCCATCATCTCCATCCCTAGATTGGGAGGGATCTGAAGCTTTTCCCAGCACCCTGCCGAAGAGGGGAACTCATCCTGGAGGCCTTCTTCATCGTCATGCAAGCCTCCGGTGTGATGCGTGAGTAGTTCATCCTTGGACTATGGATCCATGTAGTAGCTAGATGGCTGGTTCTCCTCCTTTGTGCTATCATGTTTAGATCTTGTGAGTCTGCTCATGATCAAGATCATCTATTTGTAATTCTGCATGTTGTGTTTATGGGATCCGATGGATATTGAGATGCTATTTCAGATTGATTATTGATTCTATCATGTGTTTGTTATTTGTGATCTTGCATGCTTTCCGTTGTTAGTAGCTATCTTGGCCAAGTAGATGCTAGCAACTCCAAGAGTTAGTATTTATGCTCGATAGTGGGTTCATGCCTCTGGTAATCTGGGGAAGTGACAGAAATCTCTAAGGTACTAGATGTGCTATTGCTACTAGGGAGAAAACAATAATCCTTTGTTCATAGAACAATCGTATTGTTTACATTACATGCAATTCGTAAAGCAATAATCTATTGCTTGCAACTTAATACTAGAGGGGGTTCGGATGATAACCTGAAGGTGGATTATTAGTCATAGATGCAGTTGGATGGCGGTGTATGTATAATGTTGTAATGCCCAATCGAATCTCAAAGGAGTCAAGATGATTAGTATATGCATGTATTGCTTTCTCGATGTTTGTCAATTGCCCCGCTGTAATTTGTTCACCCAACATGTTATCTATCTTAAGGAGAGCCACCTCTAGTGAACTATGTATCCCGGTCCTTTCTTTTACATTCAATCTATAAACTATGGATCCCGGTCCTTTCTTTTATGTCACAGTGAAAGTGCTATCAAGATTTCCTACAACCCAGTGGATCATACAAGGACAAAGCATATTGAGATTCATCATCATTTCATTAGAGATCATGTTGCCCGAGGAGATGTTGAGCTATCTTATGTTTCAACCAAAGACCAACCTGCCGATATATTCACGAAGCCTCTTGATGAAGCAAGATTTTGTTATCTGAGGAATGAGCTAAATATCGTAGATTCAAGGAGTTTGACTTAATCATCTTGCATACTCACCTATATCTTGATCCATATTTGGTTTAGGTGCGGGCATGGAGATTGGGGGAGTGCGGTCCTAATCTATTGGACTATGCCTCCCCCCATAATGCCAAAATTAAGAAAATCAATTCTCTGAATATCATTTTAGGATATGTGAGCTTCATTGATGAGTAGTGGAAATGAACCCAAGGATAATTCTTTGCGGTGTCATGCCTCACACTCTTACATGGTGGCCTCGGCCACCGCCCTCTTCGTTGTGAATAGTCAATTCTTGTTTTGTTTGAATTCGAGCTTTATTGGATATTGATTTTGAGTTTCACTATTTCTTGGTTCTTCACAGTTTGGCATATTAAACCAAGCCTTTTCCCTTCCTACAAAACTTGATTTCCATCATATATGTCCCCATACACTTGAAACTGGCAGTTTTGGTCCAAGAGGGTCATAGATTTCGGTGCGCTTACACCGGAGTTTCCGGTAAGTCTGGAGTTTCCGGTCTAGGACCGGAGTGTCCGGTCTAGGACAATTTTGGGAAGTGACTAAAGGAGGCCGGGGTGAAAGAGACACACATAACTCTTTCTTCCACCCCCGACCTCCACCTTCACACCCATCGCCTCCTCCTCCAAAACCGCCGCCCAGGGGCCCTGAAGCCGTTGGTATCTGCCGTGCCACCGGCCACTTCCACCCTCTCTACCCTTGGGTCGTTCCCCACCGGTGGAATCCCTCCAATGGACAGATCTGGTACCATCTCTCTCACCATGGACCTAGGGTTCATCCCCTTTGTTTATTTTGAGTAATGTATCGATTTTTCCACTGGAAACTCGTGTATGCATGCACTTCTATCACATTAGCCTAGATTCCTTGCCCGATATGCTAGAAATAATTCCGTATGCAGCCTCCTTGTGTAACCCGATATCTCCAGACCGGAGATTCTGGTCCTTCGGACCAGAGATTCCAGTGTTGCACACTAGAGACTCCAGTGTGGATCACTTCTAGCACATCTTGCAAGGGCTTGAGGGTCTTGTTTTTGTCTCTAGGACATATATGATCACCTCCATGCTATCCCCCTTTCTCTAGATTCACGGGTGGCTCTGGTTCTCGTCGTGGTCGCACCAAAGCCAAGTCCAAAAGAGGGGACCCCTAGTTTGATGAAGAAGTTGGACAGTATGTGATTCTTCCATCTAACCGGAAGCAGCAGACTGAGATGTTGCATACATGAGAAGGGACCAAGAGCGCATTGAGGAAGAAAACCGTGCCAAACAAACCAAGTATGACAATTTGCAGTCTCTTGCCCATATGTCTGATACGTCCAAAACGTATCTACTTTTCCAAACACTTTTGCTATTGTTTCTCCTCTAATCTTGTGTGATTTGAATGCAACTAACACGGACTGACGTTGTTTTCAACAGAATTGCCTTGGTGTCTACTTTTTGTGCAGAAAACCAACTATCAGGAAAAATCCCGGAAAATATGCCAAAAATCCTATTTCACCCGAAGACTCCAGGAGCCAGAATACGGGACAGAGAAGAGCCAGGGGGTGGCCACACCACCTAGTGGCGCGGGCTAGGCCAGGCCGTGCTGGGTGGGGTGGTGGGCCCCAGCACCCTCGGCCCTCTCTTCGCTTATCAGAGCCTTGACCTAAAACTTCGGGGGTTCGATGTTTTTCCGTATGAGTTCCGCTCACGCCACCACCAGATTCCACGAACAAAGCACCGAACTCGTTCGCACCCCGCCAGACGGGAATTGGAGGAGATCATCGCCATCATCATCATCATCGCTTGTCCATCGACCATCCATGTTTCCCCCATCTATGAGTGAGTAATCCTCCGCTGTAGGCTATGGGGATGGTAGGGATTGGATGAGATCGTTCATGTAATGGCATCAGATTGTTAGGGCATGGTTCCTAGTATCTTTTATTAGTGCTTTATGACTTTGTTGCGACTTGTTATGCTTAATGCTTGTCACTAGGGCCCGAGTGCCATGATTTCAGATCTGAACATGTTATTGATTCGTTATGATAGTATTGTTTATGGTCTTATCTGCAAGTTGTATACACACATTGTTGTCAGGAACCTATGGCCCCGGGCGATGTAAATCGGGATAACAGGAAGGAATGGCTTTGATGTGAGGATCACATATGTTCATGGAGTGTTAATGCTTTGCTCCGGTGCTCTATTAAAAGGAGCACCTTAATTGCCAGTAGTTCCCTAGAGGCCCCGCTGCAAACGGGCTGGCAGGACAAAAGATGTTGTGCAAGTTCTCATTGCAAGCACGTATGACTATATATGGAACACATGCCTAGGATTATCTAGTACTTGGATGCTTTATCTTATTTATCTGCAATTGCCCTATGTTCTGATTGCTATGTGAATTGTCTTGTCCATGCAACGCCCGTCCATCCATCCCTATGCCTACCGCACTTGAATCCCACTGTTACTGCTTTTGTTACTACTGTCTTTGCTTTACTACTGCTGTTACTTTACTATTCCTACTACAAAACTGTTGCTACTGGTAAACTGCTGTGAGTAAGATTGTTTCGAGGTGCAGCTGAATTGACAAATCAGTTGTTAAGGCTTATAAATATTCTTTGGCTCCCCTTGTGTCGAATCAATAAATTGGGTTTCACTTCCCTCGAAAATACTGCGATACACCCCCTATACTTGTGGGTCATCAAGACTATTTTCTGGCGCCGTTGCCGGGGAGCATAGCTTTATTTATCAAGTTCACTTGGATTCTCTATTGTTTGCTGTTATCCATCCATCATGGGTAAGTCTCATGATGGCAAAGTTCCTATTTTACCATCCACTACAAGAAGAGGTACGGTTCTAAACACCTTTGCTGCTCTTGATTCACCGTATGTTATGAGTAAGTTCCTTACACCACCACATACACATGCTACACACACTGCTACTACTGCTGAATCTAAAACTTCTGATGCTTATGATGCTTCTTCTACTGTGCTTGATAAGAGTGGTTCATTAGGTCCTTTCCTAGATGCTACGATTGCTAGAACTATAGTTGGAAATACCGAAACTCCTAATGAAGACACTACCACACCTGTTAGCTCACCTAAGTCTAATGAGAGTTATGATATTGAAGATTGTTATGTTGACATGACCGATGAATTTATTAAAGAATGTAAAAACACCCATGATAGGAGCGCTGCTAAGAGTCTCCTTGAGAGGCGTACTATTAGACCCAAATTGTCTCCTGATGCTAAGTTTGCTGCTTCTCCCATTAACATTATAGATGAAGATTATGATTTCTCTCTCGATCTATCTTACATAGCTATTGTCGAGAAAGAACCTTTTTGTGGGACTAAGAATGAAAGTGCGGTAGCACACATGAATGAACTTTCTACCATGAGTGGCTTGTTTTCTGATGATATTAAGATGCATACTTACTTTGTTGCTAAGATTTTTCCCTTTTCACTAAAAGGAGAAGCTAAAACTTGGTTTAGTAATTTACCTCCTGGATCTATTGATAGCCCTGAGTGCTTGATTAGTACTTTCCTGCAGAAATATTTTCCTCCCAATGCTAGACATGCTATTTTGCAGGAACTTTTTGATTTTAAACAGGGAGAAAAAGAGGTATTGCCCAAATCTTGGGCAAGGTTTTATTCTTTGATTCATGCACAGGTTAGAAGTACATTACCTAAGAATGAGCTTCTTGATATATTTTATAATGGACTAACCGAAGAATCTAGGGCATACCTAGATAGTTGTGCTGATTGTGTTTTCAAGAATAGGACTCCTAAGGAAGCCGAGGAATTAATGGCTAAAATAAGCAAGAATTATGAAGATTGGACTCCTCCTAAACAAGCTATACCTGAAGTAATTGTACCTGAACCATCTATTCCTGTGCCTATTCCAACATCAAAGAAGAGGGGAGTTATTGAATTAAATGATGAAGTGATGAAGGAAGCTAAGAAATGTCTTAAGGAGAAGGGAATTAAAGCTACGGATGTCAAGAATTTACCTCCTATAGAAGAATTATGTAAGCCTATTCCCTACTCATCCACTATTGAGGTACACTCTCTCCAACACTTTGATGAAGGTGATATCCCTTACTCTAAACCTCCTGATCAATCCTTAGAAGAATTTGATATCTTTATTGTTTAGCAAGATAACTTTAATAAAAGGGTGCAGAATCATCTAATGGAAAACACTAGAGCTATTGTTGAGTTGAAAGATATTGTTGAAAGAACCTCTAATGATGTTAAAATGATTGTTAAACACTTTCAAATGGTTCAAACTCAAATAGATCAACTCGTTAAAGTGCAAAACGACTTGCTAGTTAATGCTGCTAAAGAAAAACATGCTTATGAAATTAGAACTAGAAGTGGTGCTGCTACCCAGGATCCTCTATATCCTGAGGGGCATCCCAAAAGAATTGAGCAGGATTCTCAACAAGCTGAAAATAGTGGTTCTACTCGTAAGAAAAGGAAAAAGAAACATAAAACTATTGTAGAACCCTCTGAACCTGCTATAGATCCTAATAGTATATCTATCTCTGATACTGAAACTAAAAGTGGTAATGAAGAAAATATTGTTCCTAATGAAGAAAAAGTTGAAGAAGAACCTGAAAACCACACTAAGAATACTAAATACACCAAAGAAGATTTTATTGCTAAGAAACATGGTAGTGAAAGAGAACCTTGAGTCCAAAAACCTATGCCTTTCCCTGATAAGAAACACAAGTCAAAGGAAGATGAACACTATAATAAGTTTTGTGAGTGGATGAAGCCTTTATTCTTGCAAATTCCTTTGACTGATGCTATTAAATTGCCTCCTTACTCAAAGTATATGAAGGACATTGTCTCGAATAAAAGGAAGATCCCTAATGAAGAAATTTCTACTTTGCTTGCTAATTATTCCTTCAATGGTAAGGTTCCTAAGAAACTTGGAGACCCAGGGATTCCAAATATCCCTTGCTCTATTAAGAACAGTTATGTTAGAACTGCTTTGTGTGATTTGGGAGCTGGAGTTAGTGTTATGCCTTTCTCTCTCTATAAGAGGCTTCAACTTGAAAAATTAATACCAACTGATATATCTTTGCAAATGGCTGATAAATCTACCACTATTTCTGTGGGTATATGTGAGGATGTACCTGTTCAGGTGGCTCACAATTGCTTGATATTAACTGATTTTGTTGTGCTTGAGATGTCTGAAGATGATAATATGTCTATTATTCTTGGGAGACCTTTTCTTAATACTGTAGGAGCTGTTATTAATTGTAATCAAGGAAAGGTGACCTTCAATGTTAATGACAAGGAACATACTGTCTATTTACCCAAGAAGATTGAAAGGACTTATGGTTTGAATTCAATTGAACATGTTGAAGGCATTCAAGTTGGAGAAATATATTGTCCCATACCAAGAGGAAAATTTGAAACTATTATGATTGGGACCATTGTTATCAAGGTTGAGGTAACATAATCATTAGTGGAGTACAAAGTTTTGTCTCATATGAAAAAATTTTGGTAGCAAGACTTGATCAACCTTGTTAACAAAAGGATTCCATTGAACAAAACAATGTTTTCATTATGATTATCTCCGTTTATTTCTATCCTTTGCATTTTAGTTTTTGCTTTCGTTTAGTTTTCTTTTTGTTGTTAGTTGCTTGCATGTTAGAACTTCTATAGTTCTAGCCTTGTTTTGTCCGTGCATCATGTTTCCAAAAAAGAAAAAAAATCTTTCTATCAGAAAAATCATTCTTCTATCTCTAAAAATTGCCCAAAAATAAAGTGTCTCGAAAAATTCCAAAAAAATCATATTAAATTTTTACGTGAAAAAAGGGGCAGAGGAGTACCTGGGAGGTACCAGGGGGCCCACCAGGCAGGCACACCACATGGTGGCGCCATGCCCTGGTGTGGGCCACCCCTGGCCCCCCACTAACTCTCTCACCTGCCACTTTCTTCTCTCTCCCGAGTAAGCTCCAGTTCATTGCTCAAAATCGCGTTCTTGCTGTGCTTGCTCTTGATTTTTTCGATCTCCTTGCTTAGCCCATCTTTCTTGCTGAAATTTGGAGCATTTGTTCCCTGGTATGTGACTCCTCCCCTTGTCCAAGTAGATTTGTGTTTAGTGGATTATATGTTGAGTATTTTGCTTTTGTAGGTGACTGGTTATGAGAGCTTGTAAGCTTGTTTGATGCTTAGAGATATAGTTTTGATGCATGTCTAGGCCTCTTGCAAGTCCCTATGAGTAGAATCCTTCATTATATTTACTTTGCAATCACTTGTTTAATAGGTGTTTAAATTTCAGAATAGAAGATGAGTGAACACCACCTAAACCAACATGAGCTTTGGGTGCCTGAGGTCATGAAGGTCCACCGGGAGGAGGAAGTTTTTCCCTCCATTTATCCTTGCTCCGAGTTCATGAGAGCTGCAGGGATTCTACAAGATTTCCATACTTTGGTTTCTAATGCAGGGTTAGAGCACTTTTTGGAAGATAAACCTTGTCAATTTGTGAAGGTAACCATGTCTGTGGTGCAGGACTTCCAATTTAGTCACTCTTTGCCTAACCCCATGGTCCATTACAAAATTTACAATATAGCTATCAACCTTTCTCTTGATGATTTTTGTGCAGCTATTAAGGTACCTCAATGGGGATCATGTAGAAAGATTAAGGAGAGACCCGAACCACTCATGGATTTATACGCAGAAATTTGCCAAGGGAGTAACTTCTCGAAGGAGAGTGGAAAAATCCGTAACATTCATTTTCCCTCCATTCGCTACTTTGCCTACTTTATTGCCAAGTGTGTTCTTGCTAGGAAAACTGCTAATAAGTTATCTTCGTTTGATCTAGCATTTATCTCTGCTGCTCTTAGACGAGATAGGTCTTACAACTTGGGTGCTTTGATAGCTTTCCGTCTTGCTGCTAACCGTGAGAAAGGTGGAATTTGTGGAGGCCTCATTGCTTCTTGTTTACTAGCATTGCATGGTTTAGTGCCTCATCATCTAGACCTACAGTTTCCCATAGAGAGGCTTGATCTTAATTCCATGATACAGCATAAATTTGTTTCCTCGTGGGCTAGTATGAGTGAGTTATCTTATGAAATAACCTTTCTAAAAGCTGGTTGGAGAAAGAGCAAGTCCGAGCGTGTTGTTATTTTGCCTGCACTTGTTTTGTTTAACCTTGATAACAGGGAAGGATGGTCCCTCACTGAGGAGGAGCTTGACACGTACTTGGGAGAGCTCTCCCAACAGGAGCAAGACACTAGAAGGGAGGTCACGGATGATTCGGTCCAGCCCTCGAATGAGGGAGAGTCTTCATATCAGCAGCCCGCTTATGATTGGGGAGCTTCTTCTTCTTCTCATGGGCCCAGCTACGACCATTCTTACCAAGATCCGCCCGCTTGGAACCCCTATTCGTACATGGATTGATACCCACTTAGGCCAAAAGCCTAAGCTTGGGGGGGGAGGTACGACGACACCGCACTCATCTCCATATCATGTTGCGTTGGTACTTTGTATATTCATGTTTTCGTTCTCTTTTTAGTTTTCGTTCTTCTTTGCTTTTGCTTTCTAAAAACACAAAAAGACCAAAAATATTTCTGTTGTTTCTCTTTGGTTTGCTTCTTCTTTTTGCCTGCTTTGTTTGAACTTTTCGAAAAACCCAAAAAGATTTTGCTTTGCTCTGTTTTTCCCTTTTGGTTCTTGTTTAAAAATCGAAAACACCAAAAATATTTGTCATTCTTATTTGGTTTTTGCGAGTTTGCTACAGGGTTCGGCAGTCCTCAGTGGATATTGGTTTCATATTATTATTCAAGCCACACAAGTGAAGAGCAATAATGAGGATCAATGACAACTTGAGGCGTGGTAAGAGGCTGGTAACGAACTCTATTTGTTTTCATATTGTACATATACTCATCATTGTGAGCTTGCTTAGTCCGTTCAAGTAGGGTGTATGTTATCTTTGGATGCTTAGTAGTGCTTGCTTTCTTATGATTAGCTCCAGCTTGCTAATAGTTTATAGCATGTCTTATGAATGTTTGCTTGCATTGCTCTATTCATAAATTGGTATGACACCGCGGTATCCTCCTCTGAATGTTTCATTTGAATTGACTTGGCACATGCTCACGCATGCACATGACTGTGATAATCAGTTAAGCCTTGATGAATTATTTTGCCTTGAGGATCTTGAATCACTTTCATGCCATGAGTAGTCCTGTTTTGTTGCAAGCATGATAATGACAGCTATTGCTCTCTCGTTTGTTGCTCCCTTACTATTGCTAGCCTTCACTTTCACTGAGTATGTTTTACTCAAGTTCTCAACTCCCTAAACCAAATATTTCCAAAGTGTCCACCATACCTACCCATTAGCATCATTTGCTACCTCTGTGCATATTCAATATGCCTAGTTTTCTTCCGAATAAAATGTTTGCTTGTTATGAGAAAGTTAGTTAGTAAAGCTCTCACGAACTTGATGGCACACTTTATTTTCTTGCACTTAATAAACCTGAACCATTGCGTCCTTCTTTGTTGCGCATATGCTTGCGCTTTATGAGTTGAAGTTAGCAGAACCATGTATCATGGGGACCGCTTTCAACACTTCATAGGTACTTTGTACCTAGTTGATATCATGTTCTTTTGCTTATGGATCCCGGCGGTGTGAAATAAAAGTGGAACTTGTAAGATCATGGAGTTTGTATGTATGTTAGAGAAACGCCTGGGCCGCTAGCCTAAGCCATGCCTAATCATGGTGGAAACTTGCAGCATAACCATAATGAGCATTCTATGAAGCATCCTCAATAAAAATCTATGCACATAGTAAATAAAAAGATCGCCGAGATGCTCATTGTCTGCTTGCCTTGTTATTTTGATTATGGGATAGCTCCCGTGTCATGTGCAAGGGGTACCCCGTTGGCGGTTCTCTATGATACGTATATACTTACAATGACAAGAGCTTACTTGTGACTGAAGTTGAGTAGCATGAGGATCGGTCTTCGTAAGTAAGGGGCATGAGACTTCGATTTATAACTTGTCAAGCATATCCTCTTAGTTGTGTCACTTTCACCTTAACCACATTAAAGATGCTTATGATAGGGGCAATGAGAGCTCAAAGCTAACGAGTACCATACTTTCAGCATTTGGAAGCTTTTCAAAATTATTCAAAACCTTTTTCTTTACTTGTTGAGTCTCCACATATTCTTTGAGCACCTTCTTGAGAGCATAGTTGTCATTCTTTGTGTTTGTTCCATTACTTGATTATTTGTGTTATGACTTTGATGCTTGTATCCTTGATATATTTACTTCTAGTCATCACTTGAACTTCAGAGGTGCCTTGGCATTCATAATCAAAGGCAAGCGAGATATCACTCTATCATACCTTTTTATGAGCATTGTAATGTTGCTTATGTTTCTGCTTCATGCTACTTATTATTCTTGAGTTGGAATCTCTTCATAGCTTGCAATGACTATTAAGTAGACTTAGTTGTATACTCTTTATTATGAACTGTTTAAGTAGTTGATCGCATTGCTGAGAATATTTACATCTTATGAAGCAAATGTGTCCAGTTCTTTTATCGCACTCAGTTTTCAACTGAATTGCTTGAGGACAAGCAATAAGCTAAGCTTGGGGGGAGTTGATACGTCCAAAACGTATCTAATTTCCCGAACACTTTTGCTATTGTTTCTCCTCTAAACTTGTGTGATTTGAATGCAACTAACGGATCGGCCTTTGTTTTCAGTGAATTGCCTTGGTGTCTACTTTTGTGTAGAAACCAACTATCGGAAAAATCCTGAAAATATGCCAAAATTCTATTTCACCCGCAAGACTCCAGTAGCCAGAATACGAGATGGAGAAGAGCCGAGGTGGCCACACCACTGGTGGCGTGGCAGCCGCCAGGGGTGGTGTGGGCCCCCCAGGTACCCCCTCGGCCTCTCTCTTCGCCTATCAGGAGCCTTCTGACCTAAAAACTTTGGGGGTTCGACGTTTTTCCAGAAGGAGTTCTGCTCCGCCGCCACCACCAGATTCCACGAAACAGCACCAGAAACTCCATTCTGGCACCCTGCCGGGATGGGGAATTGGAGGAGATCATCGCCATCATCATCACCATCGCTTCTCCATCGACCATCCATGTTTCCCCCATCTATGAGTGAGTAATCCCCCGCTGTAGGCTATGGGGATGGTAGGGATTGGATGATATCGTTCATGTAATGGCATCAGATTGTTAGGGCATGGTGCCTAGTATCTTTTATTAGTGCTTTATGACTTTGTTGCGACTTGTTGTGCTTAATGCTTATCACTAGGGCCCGAGTGCCATGATTTCAGATCTAAACATGTTATTGATTCATTATGATAGTATTGTTTATGGTCTTATCTGCAAGTTGTATACACACGTTGTTGTCCGGAACCTATGGCCCCGAAGTGATAGAAATCGGGATAACCGGAAGGGAATGGCTTTGATGTGAGGATCACATGTGTTCATGGAGTGTTAATGCATTGCTCTGGTGCTCTATTAAAAGGATCACCTTAATTGCCAGTAGTTCCCTAGAGGCCCCGCTGCAAACAGGCTAGCAGGACAAAAGATGTTGTGCAAGTTCTCATTGCGAGCACGTATGACTATATATGGAACACATGCCTAGGATTATCTAGTACTTGGATGCTTTATCTTATTTATCTGCAATTGCCCTATGTTCTGATTGTTATGTGAATTTTCTTGTCCATGCAACGCCCGTCCATCCATCCCTATGCCTACCGCACTCGAATCCCACTGTTAGTGCTTTTGTTACTACTGTATTTGCTTTACTACTGCTATTACTTTACTATTCCTACTACAAAACTGTTGCTACTGATAAACTGCTGTGAGCAAGATTGTTTCCAGGTGCAGCTGAATTGACAACTCAGTTGTTAAGGCTTATAAATATTCTTTGGCTCCCATTGTGTCGAATCAATAAATTGGGTTTCACTTCCCTCGAAAATACTACGATACACCCCCTATACTTGTGGGTCATCAATGTCAAAGAAAGAATATCGTGAGCTGCGCAAAACAAGGTTCTATGACTTGCCAAGAACCAGTGATGACCCATGTTATTGGAGGAAGGAGCAAAAGGTGTTCATGATAGATATCTACCGCAAGCTCACAAAGTCCCCAGTTTGTCCACAACGGTATATGGACTTCCCTTATATGCGTGCCAATGACTACTTCACAGATGCTCTTTGGGTCACTGAGAAGCTTGGGCTCCACAATCTTATGGAGCTTCACGAGGATTACAATGTTACCCTGGTTCAACAATTTTATGGCTAGTTGTATTTAATCATGATGAGGCTAGGACCATGACATGGATGACCGGTAATTTCTGCTGCACTGCTACCTTCTATGATTTTGTCAGTGTCATTCACCAGACCTTTAGTGGCGTGTCTGTTCCTGTTGGCCACCGCATGCATGATGCTGCCCTTGGAAAAAGCAAAAGCAAACTTGCACCTCTTTATGGGAGTACGACCACCATTAGGGAGTCTAAGGGACTCAAGCCCCTCTACAATCTGCTATTGAGGATCTTTCGCCACACTATTTTTCCTAGTGCTGGAAATGACGATGTTATTCAGTGTGGCCTTATCAACTTGCTCCATCATGCTCACAAGGTAGTTTGTGCTGGCCCTACTGCAAAAGGATATGAGACTGACATCATGGAATTCATTTTTAGGAGATGCATCATGCCATTCTCTTCAGAAAATCTCCATCTTATGTAGCTCTTGTGATGAGGCTCATCAATACTCAAGCTCATGGTTCACCTCTCGCCCTCCCACCTAATCTTGTAGCACATGACTTTGTGGCCCTTCAAAAGAAAGGGAGAATGGGTCCAGCACCTAGGCAGCCGTTTGAGAGTGAGTATGATGAGATTTCTGAGGCTAAGTGGGCTCCCACTCCTCTGAGGGGCTCTAGACGGAAGAATGCCTCCAATGCACCTATCACCCGTGAGTATGTCCAGGAGAAGGTTAAGAAGGCATCATTTTGGGAGAAGACGCTATGTTGCATGAATGTGGACATTCGCAAGGAATAGCATGCCTCTTACAAGAGCAACTGCAAGATTGAGAAGCTCCTTAAGGAGATTAAGGATCAAGGTGAAGAGGAAGATGAGGAAGGAGAGACAAAATATATTGATGAGCATGGGGCTGAACCATCTGCAAAATCTAATCATACGCTCTCGTTTGGTGCTTGGAATGCAAAGAATGACAGCTTAGTTGATTGGAAGACCTTCTCAGAGGTCACATCTGGCTTTGCTTCTCAGGGTACTTCTTCCTCTCGCCCTCATGGCAAAGGCCCCCCATGTTCTAGGTGCTAATGATGACTATGAGGAGTACGAGTATGAGGACAATGACAACAACAATGACTCCGAGTGATTCCTTTGGGGTGATAGCTTGGCCTTTTCCCTTTTCAATGTTTTGATGCCAAAGGGGGAGAAGATGTCTAGGATCATCCGGGATTTGCATGGGTTGGGTTTGCTTCGTATTTGCCTATGTCGTTATCTTAAAAAAATGAACATTTTCCTTATTTGGTTCATGTGAGACTATCTACTATGTGTATGTTCATGCTAGGACCATGCTATGTGAACCTTTATCACTTTATCATCTGTTGTCCATTATGTGTTGTACTACATGTATATCTTGATGCACATAGTCAGGGGGAGCATAGCTATGTTTATCTATTTTTAAGAATTTCATGCAAAACCTCTTGTTGTCATCAAACACCAAAGAGGGGGAGATTGAAGGACATTTATTGTCTTAATTAGTTTTGGTGTTTGTTAACAACTTGAGGATCATTTTACAGTGTGCTAATATTGTCACGTCAATCTATTGAAAAGAGAAAAGTCCATGTCATAATGGAAAAAATCCCTGGATGAAACAGAAGTTTCTTGGAAAGTCCAGACCAGAGTCTCCAGTGTGCATAGACCGGAGGTTCCGGTGTGGTCGAGAGTTTCGTCTCAAATCTCCGGAGTGAATCCAAGATGAAGCCCAGGAATGCTCAGAATAGGGGTCTGGAGACAGGCCGAATTTTGACCAGAATCTCCGGTGTGTGTTGACAGACCATAATCTCCGAGGTGAAAAGTCTGGAGTTTCCAGGGTGCTCTGGTCCAGAGTTCCTGCCAAATCTCTGGAGGGAGCATCAAGACTAGGCCTAGGACATTCTGTATGGGGGTCCGGAGATGGACCGGAGACGGACCGGAATCTCCCATGCAGACCGGAGTCTCCGGTCTACAGATCGGAGTCTCCAGTGTGTAAAGTCACCAATAGGCAGAAAATGGTCAGAAATCTACGGGGATATAAATAGGGGACTTCATCCCCTACCTTCGGCTGCTCGTTCCAAAAAATAAGAACACCTCCATTAGAGGCACCAAATCAACAAGATCTCTTTATCCAACCATCCAAAGTCGCTTATCTTTAGAGAATCGAAGGCGGAGGCCTTGGTCTACATCTTCACCAAGAGAGATCTTCAGTTCCCCCTCGTTCACTTGAGGGCCCCTCGCTCTAGGGTTTCATTGGAAACCCTAGGCCTTGATTTGGTTCTTACAAGCTTGTCTTTGATTGTTGTAATAGCTTGCTTGGATCCGGGAGCCTCCAATTCAGTTGTGAATGTGTGCCTCGAACTTGTTGTAAGGGTGCTGGCTACCACCTTGAAGGTTGTCGATATAGTGGAAGCGTGAATCGATCCCCTTGGGGTGAGGTTCACCGGAGAATAAGGGAGGCCTCTCATGGCATTGGTGGTTTGATACCACCCCTCTCCAAATGCAGACGTACTTCCCTCAAAAGGAAGGAACTGCGGGAAATAATCCTTGTGTCTCAATGTGCTTCGTTTCGGTTACTTTTATCCTTTACCGCACCTTACTTATATCTTGTCCTTTGCTTAGATAGTTGTGATAGTGAGACATATAGGTAAATTCGCCTTAGTTGCATATCTAGAGAATTTACCTTTTGTGTTAAACCCTAACTTGAAAAGAATAAAATTTGAAGTAGCATCTATTCACCCCCTCTAGGTGCCCATACGATCATTTCAATTAGTTTTTTAATAATGCGTACAGATAAAATATTATGACTGTTTCGTGCAAGTATCGGTTCCTACTGACTCTATGCCTCCGTGTGTTTTTCTTTTTTCAGTACTTTTTTAGTTTTTTACGCGTTTACCTTTTCCAGTGTAATGTGTGCAATAATAATATATTGAAAATATCTATTACAAGAGTTATTACTGTCTTCTGTGAGTGACACTTCCTATGGACTTTGATGTGTGTTGCATGTTATTCTTCTTTCAATATTGTTTCAATATTTACGCGTTCACTTTTTTCACCGCCTTTTACTTTCGCGCTAAACAAAGTACTAGCGTGTACGTAGGTTTTACGAAGTTCATGGTAGTCGTCTTCATGGAATACCTATTATGGGTAATGTATCGTACATACACTGTTAGATAGGGATGTAGGATTGGTTGTCATACTCTCTCTCAAAAAAAAAGGATTAGTCGTCAAACTATTTGTTGTCTATAATCTCATGTGTGTATGTTTAGTTTTACTTTTTTCACGTGTACTTACCGTGTCTTAGTGTTATGTACTATATTCTTGTATGCTTGCGTCTTCGTGCTAAAAAACGCTTACCGTGTAGCTTGTTTCAGTTCTTGATCGGAGGCGTCCACGACAGTGTAGTTGGACACGCTCTTTCGCGTCAACTAGGACCGCTGAAAGTTGTCGTTGCAGAGTATTCTGTAGCTTGCCGTGGGTTCTCGCGACAGTGAGCATGGGTGGTAGCGTAGGTGGCCGATTGGCACCGTAGGCTGTACCAGGCAGCGGCTTATCATGGCATTTTCATGCGGTTGTTTCCGTTCGTGAGTCATGTTGGCTAACGAAACTATGGCCGTCAGTGGGTTCTCGCGACAAGGAAGTACTATGGGTCCTGTAAGCAGCCGATTCAACTCTTTGGTTTGAGTAGCACACATCGATTCGTGAATCGTGACATGGGTACTAGACACGTGCAAACCTGTCTCTGCGGTTTCACGTTCTACAACCTAGAAGTTTAGTCCCATCTCGACAACTTAGAGCGGTTTCGGCCGGCTTATAAACTCAACAATGAGAGTGCGGACAGCCAGATTTAAGGCTTTATCTTAGGAACTCCAGTCCCTATACCTTAGGAACCCCAGTGCCTATGGGAAGGCCTCTGATATGGTTTTTTTTGTCTTACGTTAGTTTTTCACCGATATTTTACTTAGATTGTATCAACAAACTGTTTTCCCGCTGCCCTGTAAGTCATTCTGCCTGCTGGCCGCACCCCGGGAGGCACAGAGATAAGTCTATTATCAATAAGAACTGTCATATTATGTTTTAATATGATATTTTGACGTGATAAAAGTCATCTAAATATTTTTTCACGCAACTGGGTAAAAGGAGGACGTGAGGAGGAGCATCAGAGGCCATAATGAGCATCGGTACGGGTGAAGCCTGCCCATACCATGTGCTCATATGGACCTCCATCGGCCTCGCCTCATCAAATACTTTCACCTAGCGCAGACGGATCTGAGATCCGACATTCACAGACACCAGAAACACAAAAACTTCACCTTTGGAACAGATCTGGAGGAGTAACTTGCAAGAAGGTATCATCCTCGCTGCTACACAAATCATTGGAGGATAAGACACCATCCCCTTCGTCATCAACCGCTGCATCTCCATCACCTAAATCATTCCTCTGTCTTGTCTATCTCTATTAGTTGTAATTGCAATTGATATTGTGGATTTGTACCCGAATTCATCCATATACTTTCATTCCATCCGCATGATTTTGATGATGTTGTTGATTGCTTTCATGTGTGAGTAGTTTACCTTGTTCTTGGGGAGATGGGTGAAATGCTAGAAGTATTATAATATGAAATTAACAAGATCTATAACTTTGTTCTATGAATATGTGTTAGTTCTCTCTCTAGATATTATATGAAGCCGACCATGTAATATTTGCCTCCGGGACTAGAGAGGGAATTATCCTTAGAAGTATGGGATTGCATACGCCGTGAAGTGACATAACCATGTTCAGCGCTTGATGAGTGCAATTATGATGCATATTTCAGCATACAAATTACTCATATTTTTCACACATCTCATGTTCCATCTAGTTACAACTATGTCTATTATGCATGATTTCTGGTTCTCGTTCATTTTCATATGAGTGTTGCACAACTAGTAGTTTTTATTAGGATTTTATTTGTTTTCCTTGTATTTTGCATGTGTGTAGGTGCTATGGAGAATAATGGATAAAGCAAGGCAAGAGGAATCAAAGAGAGGGCAATATGCAGGAGTTATAGGCACTAGATTTAGTCATATGAGGGGTGGAAAAGTGTTTTTTTCATCAACTCCAAATGAAGATCCAAGACCATGGAGTTGTAGTCCTCGTCCATAAGATTCCAACGAGCAGAAGAACACCCAAATCGAAGTTCGTATAAGGAAATGACGGTTAAAATACCAAAGAGTTCTAAGCTCATAATGGCCGTTGGTACGAGCCGGTCAGATCACTACCGCATTCACTCAAGACGACGTCTGGAAGATCCCTTTCTAGATATGTTTCTGTTGGAGATATGCCCAAGAGGCAATAATAAAGTGGTTATTATCATATCTTCATACTTATGATAAATGTTTACATACCATGCTATAATTGTATTAACCGGAAACATTAATACTTGTGTGATTTGTAAACATAAAAGAGTCCCTAGTAAAGCCTCTTGTTAAACTAGCTTGTTGGTTAATATATGATCATGGTTTCCTGATCATGAACATAGAGATGTTATTAACAACAGGGTCATATCATTAGGAGAATGATGTGATGGACATACTCCTATAGTTAAGCGTAGCATAAAGATCAAGTCATTTAATATAGTTCATTTGCTATAAGCTTTCTGATACATAGTAACCTAATTCCTTCGACCATGAGATCATGCATATCACCTTTACCGGAAGGATGCTTTGATGACATCAAACACCACACCGTAACTGGGTGGCTATAAAGGTGGCATTGAGTGTTCGGAAAGTATTGGTTGAGACACATGGATCAAGAGTGGGATTTGTCCATCCATATGACGGATAGATATACTCTGGGCCCTCTCGGTGAAATGTCATCCAATTATCTTGCAAGCATGTGACTGGCTCACAAGGGATCACATATCACGGGAACGAGAAAAGAGTACTTATCAGTAACGAGGTTGAACTAGGTATGCAGAGATACCGACGATCATAACCTCGGATAAGTAAACTATCGTGAGACAAAGGGAAATTGGTATCGTATGTAAGTGGTTCATTCGATCGCAAAGTAATCGTAGAAATATGTGGGAGCCATATGAATTTCCAGATTCCTCTATTGGTTATTGATCGGAGAAGTGTCTCGATCATGTCCGCATAATTCACGAACCGTAGGGAGACACACTTAAGGATTCGACGTTGTTTGAGTAGTTATGGAATGATGAGAAAGAGTCCGAATGTTGTTCGGAGTCTCGGATGTGATCTGGGATATCACGAGGAGATCCGGAATGGTCCGAAGAATAAGATTCATATAAGGAAAGTCCCGTTTCGGAGTTGGGGAATGATTCCGGTGTTTTCATCGGGAACATTCTAGAAGGTTCCAGAATGTCCGGCACTCCGGAAGGGGGAAGGGTACATGAATGTGTCATTATAAGTTGGAATGATTGCATCATGTACTAGGTGTCATTGCTGTCCAAAATAAAGGGTTTATTTAAATCCTAAATTGGAAAAGTCAAACGGCTAGTTTGAAAGTCAAACGACAAGTTTTGGAAAGAGGAGGAGGTGGAAACGAGTTGGGGAGGGATTCCCTCCTCCAACCGCCGCCCACCTCAAGCCGAGTTGGGAGGACTCCTCCCTTGGCCGCGCCTCCCACCTATAAAGGGAGGGGCAGGGCTGCCCCTCCTAGCACACAAGTCCCTCTCCTCTAAACCTAAACCCTAGCCACAACCTAGGGATTTCTCCCAAGCCGTCAAGTTAGAGCTTCTAATTGCCCTAGCCTCCGGTTTAGAGCCTTCTAATTGGTGTGTCTAAATCCTATATCACCAAAGCTCTCTCATACTCCACCATACTCGCTCCCAAGGCTGAAGCCTGCGAGATCTCCCTCTACTTAGGTACCACGCCGTCGTCTTAGGAATCGCGAGGAGAGTGCTACAACCTCCGCTCGCTGGAACAAGGAGAGGAAGGTCTTCGTCGAGTACGAACGTGTGACCGATTGCGGAGCGCTGCCGAAGCGCCGGAAGGATCGTCTACGCGATCTTGAGATCGGCAAGTGTACGACTACATCACCCACGAGAATCTGCTCTCGTTAACCGCTTTGGAATCTTCGAGGGTGAGTTCCTCTACCGACTCGTTGCTACAATCTAGTAGATAGATCTTGGCTTGATCATAGATTAGATCTTGATTGTGTGTTCATGCGGTAGAATTTTTTTGTTTTCCATGCTACGAACCCCTACAGTGGTATCAGAGCCGTGTCTATATGTAGATCTGTTGCACGAGTAGAACACAATGGTCATTGTGGGCGTTGATGCTTTTATTGTCGATTGCTTCTTGTGTACTTTGCATCTTGCGGGATGTTGGGATGAAGCGGCCCGGGCTAACCTTACATGACATCGTTCATGAGACTTGCTCCACGCTTGACATGCAACTTGTATTGCATAAGTGGCTTTGCGGGTGCCTGTTTCTCCCAGCATAGTGGAGATCCAATTTACAACGGGTGATTAACAATACTAGTATCAATGTTGTGGTTCTTGTTCGTAAGTTAGAACGACACTTATTAAAAGCCCCAAACCACATAAAACATGCAAAGAAAATTAGAGGCGTCTAACTTTGTTTTGCAGGGGTGTGCAGTGATGTGATATGGCCATGATTGTGATTATATTTGATGTATGCAATGTTCCTTATTGTAAGTTGGCAACCGGCAGGAGCCATATGGTTGTCTTTAATTTATGTTAAGACCCGCGTGTCTATTCAAAGTAGTTGTAATAGTTGAAGCTGGTGGACGACAACCATGAAGAAGCATCATTGACCTTGATGCTATGCCGGTGATGATGGAGATCATGTTCGTGCTTGAAGATGGAGATCGGAAGCACAAAGAAGAAAGGCCATATCATATCACATATTATGAATTGCATGTGATGTTAATCCTTTATGCATCTTGTATTGCTTAGTAGACGACGGTAGCATTATAAGATGATCCCTCATGCACATAAATTTCAAGTTCTAAAGTGTTCACCCTTAGTATGCACCGTTGCTAAAGCTTGTTGTTTCGAAGCACCACGTGATGATCGGGTGTGTTAGATTCCGCAAGTGTATACAACGTAAGCAAGCCAGATTTGCTTATGCGGAAGCTAAGGTTTGATCTTGACGAGCCTAGCATGTACAAACATGGTCTCAGGAACACGGATCACCGAAAGGTAAAGCATGAGTCATATAGTAGATATGATGAACATGTTGATTGTTCGCCATTGAAGCTACATCAAATCTTGTGATGATCGGTTTTGATGTGGTGGATTTGGTTCGTGTGATCACTAAAACAATGTGAGGGATGTTGTTTTGAGTGGGAGTTCACCTAGATTAATTTAATTATTAATTAGAACTCAATTTATCATAAATTAAATCAAAGTGAATTTGCATAGTTGTTGTAGTCATTGGCATCCGTTTACCACCTTGCGCTTAGTTTTAATTGAGATGATAGAACTATAGAATTCTGGTTAGTTACTTTACGAACTGGTATCGTATTGTTTTAAAGTGTTAATCTAAAGTTTAAAAGTCCTATTGCAAACTTTCAGTAAGTTCCGGTTACTCCATGAAGTTTAATAATTGGTATTAAATCAAGAGTGACAAATTCCAAGAGTTAGTGTATGAGTATCATGTTTGTCTCCATGATTCTTGATATTCAAAGGATTGTCTTAATATCAAGGTTATCTAGGATCTGAAAGAGTTGTTTCAGAAACCATGATGTGTGGAAGATATTGTGATATCTGAAATGAAGTTTTGGGTGCAACATGATAGAGTATAATATGGCAAAGTTCATGTTTCTCATATTTTGATGAGAATTTGCAAAGGGTTGGAGACACTTGTTGTCCTAATCCTCCAAAAGGTTTTGGATAGCAACATTATACTCGTAATTCATCGTTATAAGCTAAAAGTAGCTTGATCATGGACGATTCCATGATAAAGGTGAATATTTGATGTAGGTAAAATGTTTACTACACCAAGAGATTACTAAAGAAAGGAATTTGAAAGAACACCAAACATTTGATGATGGTGATCTACTTCAAAGTGCAAGTCCAAAGACATTGGTATTTAACTATACACCCTTTGGACTATGTGTCATATGTATGACTCCACTATTGATGTTGATAGATTCTTTCAAAAAGAAAAGGAAATACTGAAAGAGAATCTCATAAATATATGGCAGAAAAGAAAAGACTAGAATTGTTCAGTTTAAGTATATAGATGATATACATGTTATGGCTATATTCTTTGCTTATTAAACAATGTGGTTCTTAAGTATTTGATACTGAATTTGTTGGTGTGAATCGTCATACGAAACAACACAATTCATGAACTACAATGGCCTAAGTGACTAGCAAAAGAATATGTGATGATGTTCATCAAGAACAAATAAAGGGTTATTGTGTTGCTCGTTAAACATCAAAGCTTGCCTTCAAGATTTGTTTTATCAGGTATTATGAGAATAAAAGGGTTGTTCAAATAATTGCCGTAATCCATAAAAGATGGATGATTCACAAATCTCGTTGGAGAAATCACATCCATGAAACTAGTGCTAAAAATGTCGAAAGACAAATTGATTGAAAGATCACTTAGGAAGTGACATCGCCGTTTAAATTATATTGGAAAGAAAACATGAAGAAACTCCATGTGGATGGAATTTTGGAGTCTTTTGATTTTTGATCATATGACGCTTGTGAAACTTTCCTAGAGATAATTAAAACTTCGTTCATAGGCCAAAAGGGAACTAACGACTAGCTTATTGGAACTTATACATATTGTTGTATGAAATCCATTATATGTAGTCAAGAGCGATGGATTTCAACTTCATATGCTTTCTCCGAAAATTTGAGTGAATATATGAATATTTACTTAATAAGGATGGAGTATGAAACATTTGAAAAGTTCAAAGTCTTTCAAGATGAAGTGCAAAATCATTGTAATAAGAATATAAATAGTTTATGATAAAGATCATAAAGGAAGATATTTGAGTTACAAGTTTAGCATAATACCTAAGATTTAAGGAATCGTTCTGTGGATTTGCATTTCCTGAAACACCATAAGAGTATGGAGCGTTCGAGATATGTAATTAAAACCTTGTTTGACATGGTAAGATCAAAGGTGTAATTCATAGAACTGCCATTATATTTTAAAGATTAAAAGCTTTAGAGACTACCGTTTTCCACTGAAAAGAGCTCCATCATAATCCGCTGAAATGACACCATATAAAGTTATGGTTTGGGATAAAACCCAATTAGTCCTTTCTTAAACATTGGTATGCTATGCATAAGAAATATGTTTGCAACCAAAGTCGGATAAACCTGTCTTTGTATTACTGTTAAGTATTCCTCCATAAACACCGGAGACAAAAGTGTTTGTCACTTAGAACATCAAGTTTCTTTGAGAAGGAATTTTTCGTGAAAAAATAAGTGGGAGGACAATAGAACTTTGATAAGGTTAAAGGAACCTTAAGCTATATGTGCAGAGTTGCGCAGCGCCAAAAAATGTTCCGGAGGTAGCAATAATGCTCATGGCTCACGTGCCTCAAAGGTTGTGGTCACGGAGATCTAAGTTCCTATTAAAACAAGTAGGTCGGGTAAACAATCAAATACCAAGATTTGAGAGTTAAATCATTATTTTACAATAATGATCTGACTACATGCAAAGAAGCGACGATGGGCCCTGACTCCATCAAATGGCTTGAAGCCATAAAATCCGTGATAGTTCCATACACGAGAAATCAAGTTTTGAACTTGAAGGACCCTCGAGAAAGGTGTAAGACCTTACAGTTGTGTTTGGATCTATAAAGAAGTAGACATGGATGTTTCACATCTATGAAATAGTCGACATGTTGGGAAAGAGTTCACAAAATGTTCAAAGGTTGACTATGACAAGATTTGATCTTTCATAGCGATATTTAGTCTAGACGGATTAATGTAGCAACCACTACATATAATTTTGTTATGTGGTAGTTGAATAAACAAAACAAGTTCTTCTAATAGAAGGGTTACCTAGGACGTGTGCATGACACGGTCCAAAGGGTTTTGTTAATTCAAAGGATGCTAAATGCATATGCAAACTTCAATGGTTGAAGTAAGCATAGCGGAGTTGGAATCTTCACTATGATGAAACTGTTAAAAGAGTTTAATTTCATCGGAGACAATGAAGATGCTTGCATTTGCAAGAAATTAAGTGGGAGCGCTAAGACATATTTCTAATACATTATGTGGAGGACATATTGTTGATTAGAAATGATGTATCTTTTATTAACACATATTAAGAATTTCATCCTGATGAAAGACTTAGGCAAAACCCAAATATTTGGCATCAATAGATGCTAATATGGTTGTGCCGAAAGTACATAGATGATGTATTGAATGAGTTCAATATAGAAACTACAAGAAAGGTTCTTGTCACACAGAAAATATTGAATGAGTTCAATATTGATGATATATTCAAGTGTATTGACACTTGGTAAGTGAAACAAAGATTCAAGTATAGATTGATACTTGATGTATGAAATCACAAAGAGTATTTATATCAATCATACTGTGATATGTACAAATCCAGATATGTCCTATGCTCTAAATGTTATGAGCATATACCAGAATGATTCATAAGATGATCATTGGACAATAGTAAGGATATTCTTGTGATCTTTTGGAAGAACTAGGAGTATATTATTTGTAGAAGTGACAAATAGATGGTTAGTTCATTGTAAAAGTACTACATTGATACTAGTTTTGTCACAAAGTACAAATTAAGTTTATCACAATATAATGGAAAGTGAGTTCCATAATGGATTTGGATGAGTTCCAAAGTTAAAGACATTGTGACAGATACTACAACAAAAGGCTAAGTGTATGACTGCTATTTTAGCAGCAAAAGAGGGCATTTGTGTCAAGTAGTTTGTTATCAAACTAGGTGTAGTTCACAATGGGATAATACTATGAAGATATATTGTACGACAATATTATCAACATGTTTTAACCCCAAAGAACTAAAGGTCACACCAAAGGACCAAATTTGTACGAAGCCATCTCATTAGAGAATGAGTGATGCGTAGGGACGCAAAGACATGCAATTACACACGGACCTGGAAGTGTCAGATCCGGAGATCAGTTGACCACTAGCAATCGTGTACATACAACACCAGAAAGCCATAGGTGTTGAATACACAAAGGTTTGAAACTAGATTATTGACTCTAGTGCAAGTGGGAGACTGTTGGAGATATGCCCAAGAGGCAATAATAAAGTGGTTATTATCATATCTTCATACTTATGATAAATGTTTACATACCATGCTATAATTGTATTAACCGGAAACATTAATACTTGTGTGATTTGTAAACATAAAAGAGTCCCTAGTAAAGCCTCTTGTTAAACTAGCTTGTTGGTTAATATATGATCATGGTTTCCTGATCATGAACATAGAGATGTTATTAACAACAGGGTCATATCATTAGGAGAATGATGTGATGGACATACTCCTATAGTTAAGCGTAGCATAAAGATCAAGTCATTTAATATAGTTCATTTGCTATAAGCTTTCTGATACATAGTAACCTAATTCCTTCGACCATGAGATCATGCATATCACCTTTACCGGAAGGATGCTTTGATGACATCAAACACCACACCGTAACTGGGTGGCTATAAAGGTGGCATTGAGTGTTCGGAAAGTATTGGTTGAGACACATGGATCAAGAGTGGGATTTGTCCATCCATATGACGGATAGATATACTCTGGGCCCTCTCGGTGAAATGTCATCCAATTAGCTTGCAAGCATGTGACTGGCTCACAAGGGATCACATATCACGGGAACGAGAAAAGAGTACTTATCGGTAACGAGGTTGAACTAGGTATGCAGAGATACCGACGATCATAACCTCGGATAAGTAAACTATCGTGAGACAAAGGGAAATTGGTATCGTATGTAAGTGGTTCATTTGATCGCAAAGTAATCGTAGAAATATGTGGGAGCCATATGAATTTCCAGATTCCTCTATTGGTTATTGATCGAAGAAGTGTCTCGATCATGTCCGCATAATTCACGAACCGTAGGGAGACACACTTAAGGATTCGACGTTGTTTGAGTCGTTATGGAATGATGAGAAAGAGTCCGAATGTTGTTCGGAGTCTCGGATGGGATCCGGGATATCACGAGGATATCCGGAATGGTCCGGAGAATAAGATTCATATAAGGAAAGTCCCGTTTCGGAGTTGGGGAATGATTCCGGTGTTTTCATCGGGAACATTCTAGAAGGTTCCGGAATGTCCGGCACTCCGGAAGGGGGAAGGGTACATGAATGTGTCATTATAAGTTGGAATGATTGCATCATGTACTAGGTGTCATTGCTGTCCAAAATAAAGGGTTTATTTAAATCCTAAATTGGAAAAGTCAAACGGCTAGTTTGAAAGTCAAACGGCAAGTTTTGGAAAGAGGAGGAGGAGTGGGAAACCGAGTTGGGGAGGGATTCCCTCCTCCAACCGCCGGCCCACCTCCAAGCCGAGTTGGGGAGGACTCCTCCTCCCTTGGCCGCGCCTCCCACCTATAAAGGGAGGGGCAGGGCTGCCCCTCCTAGCACACAAGTCCCTCTCCTCTAAACCTAAACCCTAACCACAGCCTAGGGATTTCTCCCAAGCCGTCAAGTTAGAGCTTCTAATTGCCCTAGCCTCCGGTTTAGAGCCTTCTAATTGGTGTGTCTAAATCCTAGATCACCAAAGCTCTCTCATAATCCACCATACTCGCTCCGGCTTAAGGCGAAGCCCTGCGAGATCTCCCCTCTACTTCCGGTACCACGCCGTCGTCTTTGCGGAATCGCAGGAGAGTGCTACAACCTCCGCTGCCTGCTGGAACAAGGGAGAGGAAGGTCTTCGTCGAGTACCGAACGTGTGACCGATTGAAGCGGCCAAGCCTTGGAACGCATCGCCGCTCACGCGATCTTGAGATCGGCAAGTGTACGACTACATCACCCACGAGAATCTGCTCTCGTTAACCGCTTTGGAATCTTTGAGGGTGAGTTCCTCTACCGACTCGTTGCTACAATCTAGTAGATAGATCTTGGCTTGATCATAGATTAGATCTTGATTGTGTGTTCATGCGGTAGAATTTTTTTGTTTTCCATGCTACGAACCCCTACAGTTTCTTCACGGAATACGTCCCCATTTGTTCCCAGACCTTCCTTAGGTCATAGGAAACATGTGAGGGACTATTGAAGACTATCCTAGGCCTATATATAGAGGTGAGGAATCAAGGGATAGAGACATCACCACATACCTCCACGTGGAGCCCTCCCGCAGCCGCCACCTCCATAGCTGCCGCCATGCCACCTCCACTCAGATCTCCACATCACCATCACATACGAGGAGAAGTAACTCAGATCATTGGAGGACAAGGCATCATCCCCTTCATCATCATCCGCTACATCTCCGTCAACATCACCATTCCCCATCTCACTTATCCCCATTAGTTGTAATTGCATTTGATATTATCGATTTGTACTCAAATTCCTCCGTATACTTTCATTCCATACATATGATTATGATGACATTGTTGATTGTCTCCATGTGTGAGTAGTTTAGCTTGTTCTTGGGGAGATGGAGAAACCCTAGCAATATTATAATATGAAATTAAGATGATCTATAACTTTGTGCTATGAATATGTGTTGGTTATCTCTCTAGATATATTATATGAAGTTAACCATGTAATATTGCCTTCGGTACTAGAGAGGGAATTACCCTTGGAAGTATGGAATTGCATACGGTGTGAAGTGACATATCGTGTTCGGCGCTTTACCATATGGACAAGGGGGATAAGGAGGTATTCACTAAGCTTGTATCAATATCCACGGGGTAACCCTTAGTTGCAATGGATCCATAGGTGGTTGCTGAAAATCGTTATAGGGGTTATTTAGAGATGTGATGATCGATGGTTTTTTGGGCACATCTTATGATGGAGCTCTCCCCACACATGTTATAACCAAAGACATAGGTTTATCCTACTCATAGTTACTACCAATGCTAGCAGTGTATCCTACAAGCACCCGAGAACTCCTTAACCATATTGTCACCACCACAACCATACTAGCTTACTCTCTGTTACTTTAGTTAAATACTTTGTTCTTGTTTACAATTGCTCACAAACACCCCTTTTACACTCTATCTTGGAATTATAATAACTTACAAGTACTCTTTAGATAATAGTAATGAGGGGGATAAAAACCTCTACCAATAGTTCTGTGTGGTTCGATACTCTTACTTTTGAAACTAGCTACAATTGATATGTGCACTTGCAGTCATCAACGCTTTTACATATGGAAAACGGGGATAAGGAGGGATTCACTAAGCTCATATCGATATCCATGGGGTAACCCTTAATTGCAATAGATCCATATGTGGTTTCCGAAGATCGTTGTAGTGGTTATCTAGAGATGTGATGACTAATGGTTTTCTAGGCACATCTTATTATGGAGCTCTCCCCACACATATCATGACCAAAGATCTAGATTTATCCTAATCGTAGTTAATACCAATGCTAGAGGTGGAGCCTAAATCCTCGAGAACATTTCGCCTTACTGAAGTTCCATTACAGTTCTCACCGTGCTAATTTACTTCACTGCATTCTTTACTCTTTTCCAATCAAACCAAACTCTCTTAAAACACTCTTACTTGAGATCAAGGGCAACTCTAAGTATCCTTTGATAGATAGTAATGGGGGGCATAAAGAAATTAAACAAATAGCTCTATGTGGTTCGATACTCTTACTTTTGAATCTAGCTACAATTGATCTATTCACTTGTAGTCATCCGTTGAGATAAGAGGGCGGCCACAACACAACCACTCGGAAGAGACTGACCTCCACCGATGTCGGCGGTTGCTGACCGAACGCGTCAACAAGGACACACCAGGCCCTCTGGCCCGTCCAAGCCTAGAAAAGGGCCCATAAAGTCCCTGCCACCACGCTGCTTGTAGGACAGCCGTGGCGACAACTGCCCTCCTACGCACATCGCACCGCCTCATGATGAGTGCATATTTGCATCATGTTGTATATTATTATTTTGCATTGTAGATGTAGGATCTTGGTATTTTACGGCGTTTGCATGCATGTTTTATGTCTGTATTCGCTAGGATCAGGACAGATGATGGATACAATGGACACAATCCTTGGAGCAGTTGTACTAGGGAGAAAAGGAGTCAAAAAACAACATAAATTGCATATTTGGGAAATATCAATAATACATGATGTCTACGCACTTCTATTCTTGTAGATAGTTGTTGGGCCTCCAAGTGCAGAGGTTTGTAGAACAGCAGCAAGTTTCCCTTAAGTGGTCACCCAAGGTTTATTGAACTCAGGGAGGAAGTGGTCAAAGGTATCCCTCTCAAGCAACCCTGCAATCAAGATACAAGAAGTCTCTTGTGTCCCCAACACACTCAATACACTTGTCAGGTGTATAGGTGCACTAGTTCAGCGAAGAGATAGTGAAATACAAGTGGTATGGATATAAGACAACGGTGCTAGAAAAGAGCTTGACGGGAGGAAAAGACTAAAGGCAAAAAGAAATAAAGATGGAAGCAAGCAAACATGTAACATATCTAGTTGCAAACGGTGTTTCAATGTTTAGAAACAAGGCCTAGGGATCATACTTTCGCTAGTGAACACTCTCATATAAATATCTTCTCTTCATCATACTACTCTGAACTACTCTTCGGTTGGACACTCTAATCCATGGTAGGGCTATAACAGCACTCCTCAAAGTCCGCTTTCCCCATCTAGATAACCCCACACTGTCACCTTGAGCGCTAGATGGTTCCAACAAATACCACAATTTCATAGAGACATCCAACTCCAAATATAACTCATAATAAGTATTTGTAATCTCTAGCCTAAGTGCCACACGGTGTGCACACTGTCAACTTCACACACGTGGGGAGAGCAGAGATCTATTAAAGCACTTGAGTAGCAAAGTAGATCTACTTGATTACAAAGCTCATGATAAAAATATGATCATGCATAGAGAGAGAGAGATGAACACATAGCTACCGGTAGAGCCCTTAGCCTCGAGGAAGAACTACTCCCTCATCATCATGGGAATCAGCAACGACGATGGAGATGGTGGTGGAGATCGATGGATATGTCTCCGGGGGCACTTCCCCATCTCGGCAGGGTGCCGGAATAGAGACTTTCTGTCTCCTGAATCTCCCCTTTGGTGGCGGTGGCGCTGCGGAACTTTTCGTGGCTGGAGGCTGGATTATCTAGGGTTTTCTCCCCAGGGGCTTCTTATAGGCGAAGGGACGATGTCAGAGGGTGGACCAGGGGCCCACACCACATGGTGGCGTGGCCAGGGGACCCACGCCACCACATGGTGTGGCCAGCCCCTGGCCCCTCTCCGTCTCATCTTTTAGCTCCGTGTTCCCCTCGGTGAAATATTGACTTTGGCTTTTGTACCGTCCAATTATGAGAATATTCATTTTCTAGCTTTTCTGGGACCAAAACAGGCAACTGGCACTGTGGCATCTTGTTAATAGGTTAGTCCTAGAAAACATATAAAAATACCTCAAAGTATGAACAAAACATAAGCAGGTAGATATAAAACAAGCATGGAACATCAAAAATTATAGATACGTTTACGACATATCAACATCCCCAAGCTTAACTCCTACTCGTCCTCGAGTAGGTAAGTGATAAAAAGAATAATTTTTGAGGTGACATGCACAATCACAATCTTGATCAAGGCATTTATAAAACATTGATAGCTGGGATCATAGTACTTTAATATAGCATGAAAGATATAGTTCTAACAATAAGACATAGCAACTATGTCATAACATGAAAAGGTACAAACAAAAGATTCATGAATAACGATGCTTTGAAAGACGTTTGTTTGTTTCACATAAAGAAAACATAATGAGAATGGTATTCAGCTTGTCCCTCACAGTGTAGCAAAACATAAATGCATAGGACACCTTCAAAGTTCATAAGGGTGACTAGATATAAATGGTTTAAGAACAAGCAATATCAAAGTTATGCATCAATCAACAAGTCTTGGGACAATGCACATTAAACTAAGAATGGCCACTATGCTCTCTTAATAGGTGCATAAAGATAGAAGATGGAGACTCAACATAAAAGTAAAAGAAAGGCCTTCATAGAAGGAAGCAGGGATTCAAGTCTCATAAAGAGCTTCCAAAAATTATGGTACTTATTAGCTTTCAGCTCTCATTGCCCCTATCATAAGCATCTTGAAGTGATTAAGGTTAAAGTGAACAAACTATGGAGTATATGATTGACAAAGTATAAGTTGGCAATCTCATGTCCCTTGAATACGAGGGCCGCTCCTCATGCTACTCAAGTTTAGTTACCTATAAGTTTCTTGTCATAGTAAGTATATGTGTATCATAGAGAACCGCCAACGGGGTACCCCTTGCACATGATACAGGAGCTATCCCATAATCAAAATGACAAGGCAAGCAGACAATGAGCATCTCAACAATCTTCTTATTTACCATGGGAAAATGGTGCTTTTTTCTCTCTTTCCTATTTTCTCATCTTTTTTTTCTTTTTCTCAATCTCTATCTCTTTTTTTATAATAAGAATGCTTCATAGATTGCTCACTATGGTGATGCTGCAAGTTTCCACCACGATTAGGCATGGCTTAGGCTAGCGGACCAGGCGTTTCTATAACACACATACATAACTCCATGGACTTACAAGCCCCCCTTTCATTTCACAGCGACGACATCCATAAACAAAAGAGCATGATATCAACTGGGTACAATGTACAAGTGCAATGTTGAAAGCGTTCCCCATGACAACATGGTTCTGCTAATTCCCAACGTATAAGTGCAAGCATATACAACATAGATGACACAATGGTTCAAGTTTATTAGGGGCAAGAAAAGTAAAGTGTGCCATCAAGTTCGTGAGAGCTTTAATCACTAATTTGCACATAACAAGTTTAATTCAGAAGGTAGATAAAAACATGAATATACTTGGAATAGCAAATGCTAATAGGTAGGTATGGTGGACTCTTTGGAATAACTTGGTTTTATTTGGAGTTGGATGCATGAGTAGAACTCATACTTGGTATGGAGGCTAGCAAAAAGACTGGGAGCGACCAACTAAGAGAGCAATAATGGCCATAATCATGTAAAGCGACAAAACATCATTAATTAAAGCATAAAGTGATATTACAAGTCAAAAACTAAATGATAATAGAGGCTATTGTGACTTGGTATAGTCTTAACATGGTGTGAGAATGCGCCAAGTCAACCCAAATAAAGCATTAAAGGAGAATACCACAATATTATGCCTTTATATGCTAAAACAACGCATGATTCTTTCAAAGCACATTAAGCAATCTCAATTGTTTATAACATGTTATGCTACAACAAAAATAACTAAGCATAAAGCCAAAACAATATCAAGCATGACATGATAAAGTCTAAGTCACAGTTAAAAACAAGCTCTCTTTTACCACTTAAGCATGAATTTTCCTACTCTTTTCCAATCCAAATCAACTTTATTTGAAAACTAATGCATGAATGAGGGCGTCCAACCAATTTATTCAAGCAAACTAAGCAAATGAAAACTAAAAACAAAAACAAAGACGCTCCAAGAACAACACAACAGTGCATGGAACAATAAAAACGAAGTGTCTAGAAAGACCTGAGATTTTCATTGATGAAGAAGGGGATGCCTTAGGCATCCCCAAGCTTTAATGTTTGTACCTCTTGAATATTTCTTGGGGTGACACGGGGTGGCATCCCCAAGATTGAGCTTTTGTCCATTCTTCATCTCATTACATCATTCTTTCCCTACACCTGAAAATTTCCTTCATACAAAACTTCACACAATCTTCATTAGCAACATTAGTGCATTCAAAAGATAATAAACCTTTGGGTTTTAGTTTTAAAACAGAAAAACTTTCATTAAAAACACAATCTACTGTAGCAATTCCCTCAAAAAGCTCAATTCACCAAAAAGAACCCAAAAAGAAATCGATAAAAAGGCAAATGTAAATAATGGCAGAAATCTGTCAAAACAGACCATCAGGTTAAAACCGATTTTTTAGAAGACTTTCTATTGCTCAAATCGAAAAGTGTTGAACTAAGGAAAGTTAGCTAACAACCTGGGAGATTTATTCGGAAAGTTACAGCTCAATCCGACACACAGAGATGTTACACGAATTTTTACAGTGAAGCACAAAAATCTGTTTCGGGACAACACTTCCCCAAATCTTACTTCCCTCTCATTAGAGGTTATTCTTGGCACAAAAATCAAATAAAAAAGGATAAGGAGAGGTTATTACAGAAGTAATAACTTCCAAGACTCAAGAAAACTATTGGGTTATCTTCCAAGGAGTACTTTTCTTTAACGCCTTTAAGTTAGGCATGATAGTTTGAGAAGATGCTCAGATAAGAAATATGAATTAAAGTAAAAGAGAGCATTGAGAAGCAAATTTAAAGCAAATTTAAGTCTAACCCACTTCCTATGCATAGGAATCTTGTAAAGAAATAAGTCATAAAAACACAAAGCAACAAGCATAGTACAACAAAACAAGTGCAACTTCAAAATTTTCAACATAAAGAGGGGAAACTTAATATTATTGAGATGCATAAAACCATGTTTCCCTCTCTCATAATAATTTTCAGTAGCATCATGAATAAAATGAACAATATAACTATTACATAAAACATTCTTATCATGAGCCACATGCATAAAAGAATGAATACTCCCCACATAAACATAGTCATTCTTATTAATTATAGTGGGAGCAAATTCAACAAAATAGCTATCATTATTATTCTCATCACCATAATTACCAAATATAGGAGGCATATTGTAATCATAATTAATTTTCTCCTCAATAGTAGGTGGACTGAAAATATCATATTCATTATTGTAATCATCATATATTGGAGGCATAGTATCATCAAAGTAAATTTTCTCCTCCGTGCTTGGGGGACTAAAAAGATCATTTTCATAAAAACTAGCTTCCCCAAGCTTAGACTTTTCCATAGCATTAGCAATAATGGTGTTCAAAGAATTCATACTAATAATATTGCTATTAGCATGCAAACAAAGTTCCATAGGTTTTTTAACTTTCTCTTCAAACAGGTCATGTCCTAACTCAAGATAAATACTATAAAGCCTAACTAGTGAAAATAAAAACAAGAAAAAAAGATATAATTGCAGAATCTAAAGGAAATAATTTCAAGCACTCACACACCAGCAGTAGTACTAGAAAATAGCTTAGTATCTAGAGGATGTGAGTACCTTTTACCTTACCTCCACGGCAACGACGCCAGAAAATAGCTTGATGTCTATGCACTTCTATTCTTGTAGACAGTTGTTGGGCCTCCAAGTGCAGAGGTTTGTAGAACAGCAGCAAGTTTCCCTTAAGTGGATCACCCAAGGTTTATCGAACTCAGGGAGGAAGTGGTCAAAGGTATCCCTCTCAAGCAACCCTGCAATCAAGATACAAGAAGTCTCTTGTGTCCCCAACACACCCAATACACTTGTCAGGTGTATAGGTGCACTAGTTCGGCGAAGAGATAGTGAAATACAAGTGGTATGGATATAAGACAACGGTGCCAGAAAAGAGCTTAACAGGAGGAAAAGACTAAATGCAAAAAGAAATAAAGATGGAAGCAAGCAAACATGTAACAAATCTAGTTGCAAACGGTGTTTCAATGTTTAGAAACAAGGCCTAGGGATCATACTTTCGCTAATGAACACTCTCATATAAATATCTTCTCTTCATGATACTACTCTGAACTACTCTCCGGTTGGACACTCTAATCCATGGTAGGGCTATAACAGCACTCCTCAAAGTCCGCTTTCCCCGTCTAGATACCCCCACACTATCACCTTGAGCGCTAGATGGTTCCAACAAACACCACAATTTCATAGAGACATCCAACTCCAAATATAACTCATAACAAGTATTTGTAATCTCTATCCTAAGTGCCACACGGTGTGCACACTGTCAACTTCACACACGTGGGGAGAGCAGAGATCTATTAAAGCACTTGATTAGCAAAGTAGATCTACTTGATTACAAAGCTCATGATCACAATTTGATCATTCATAGAGAGAGAGAGATGAACACATAGCTACCGGTAGAGCCCTTAGCCTCGAGGAAGAACTACTCCCTCATCATCATGGGAATCAGCAACGACGATGGAGATGGTGGTGGAGATCGATGGAGATGGATCCGGGGGCACTTCCCCGTCCCGGCAGGGTGCCAGAACAGAGACTTTCTATCCCCCAAATCTCCCCTTCGGTGGCGGCGGCACTTCGGAACTTTTCATGGCTGGAGGCTGGATTATCTAGGGTTTTCTCCCCAGGGGCTTCTTATAGGCGAAGGGACGATGTCAGAGGGTGGACCAGGGGCCCACACCACCTGGTGGCGCGGCCAGGGGGACCCGCGCCACCACATGGTGTGGCTAGCCCCTGGCCCCTCTTCGTCTCGTCTTCTGGCTCCGTGTTCCCCTCAGTGAAATATTGACTTTGGATTTCGTTCCGTCCAATTCCGAGAATATTCATTTTCTGGCTTTTCTGGAACCAAAATAGAAGAAAACAGGCAACTGGCATTGTGGCATCTTGTTAATAGGTTAGTCCCAAAAAACATATAAAATACCTCAAAGTATGAACAAAACATAAGAAAGTAGATTAAAACAAGCATGGAACATCAAAAATTATAGATACCAGAAGAAAACCCAAAGTGATCAAGGCTTACAAACGGTTCAACAACCAACTATACGACCGAAATACTTTTTTCGGCCATATAGTTCCGGCCATATAGTTGGCGCCGCCACCGCCTCCTCAAATAGTTTCACCCTGTGCAACTAGATCAGATAGACGACATACAGAACACCCAAGAATCGCAGAAAACCTCACCTCCGGAAGGAATCTGGAGGGGGAACTCGCCCAAGGGATCCATCTTCGCCCTACACAGATCTGGGAGGCCAAGGCATCGATCTTCATCTTCATCAACCGCTGCACCAACATCATCCCCATCCATCCCATCTTCACCCATCTAGATCTTGTTGTAATTTCAGTACTCGTTATGGATTTATACAAGAACTATTCATTTACAATCGATTCCATTACCATTGCTATGATGTTGATTGCCTCCATGTCTGAGTAGATCTTTAGTTCTTGGGGAGATGGAGAAACCCTAGCATATGATTTAGATAAGATAGAGATTATTATGTTATACATCATTATGTGTAGGAGTTAATTGTCTTCATCTTGATGTTGGGAGTTGTGCACCTCTTTAATATTTGCCTCCTATGGGGACCCGATAAAGGGGATTACTTGTTAGTAGACAGGGATGATAGCACTTACTGTGACTATAAAGCTGTTGTCATTCTTTACGTACTAACTTGGGGAATCAAGGAGAACTCATAAAGCCATGTGCATGCCACGGGAGAAATCCCTTAATAGCGGGATAATACGATTGATGTCATTTATCTATTGGTTGTGGTTATGAAGGATGATGTGAGCAGTGTTTGTTGCCTATTTGTCCATATATGGAGATCCGCCCACATACATACATATAATGAGAATATTCGTTATAATAATCTTGATTGCTTAGTCTTGATTGCTAGCGGTGTATCCACCACTCCCTGAGAACGCCTTTTTCCCTATTGTAGTTCTAAGTTCTTTTACATACGCGATTCTTACTTTCTGCATTAAGTTTTACTTTACTTTACTTGCTTCGTTCAACCAAAAACCCCAAAACAACTCTACTGTTCTTGCATCTTAAATTTATTCCTTAAGTACTTCATTTAGTTTTAGTTAAAATCATTTTAGTCTTTCGCCTACTGCTCCCTGTGGGATCGATATCTTTATTTCAAAACTAGCTACAAACGATATGTGCACTTGCAGTCATCAAACTATTTTCTGGCACCGTTGTCGGGGAGCTTAGCGCTATAAGTCACTTTACTTTTAGTTATTTACTTTTGTTGTACTAATTATTAATTTAAGTTGTAGAACCGCAACAATGGACAGCACTCAGCATTTAATCCAGCTTGAGGCAGTAAGGAAAATGGGTTCGCCCATGGACGCTTTTATAAGTGTCAATAAAAGCATAAATCCAGATGGAATTGAGATCCACCCTTTATTATTTGAACTACTGAACTCTAAGAAATTTGCAGGAACCAATGAAGAGAGTCCATATGGACACTTACAATTCTTTGAAGACATTCTTAGTTCCTTTATATTCGACAACTGTGATCTTGACATGGTTAAAACCCAGTTGTTTAGACAAACTCTCTCTAATAATGTTTGTGACTGGTATAGATCTTTTTATGCAGAAGCACCAAGGACTTGGACGGAATTGACAACCAATTTCCTATCAAAATATTACTCAGAAAGCAAAGCTCACAAGATGAGAGGTATTATTATCAGTTTCAAAAATAATCCTGATGAGGGTTTGTATGAAGGGTATCTAAGGTACAAGAGCTATCTAGATAATTGCCCCCATCATCGTTTGCCTGATTGGTTAATAACTCATTGACGAGGGGTAACCTTGGTAATGCCCATGGTGATGGACTTGGGGTTTCACGGAAAAGAGAACGCTGGGGATTTTGTCGGATGTCAGGGAAACAATGGAATCAAAGTCGCCTAAATATTGAGTAATCGCACTATTACAAGTTGTCCTCTAGATTTCGGTACCCTTGCTTAGGCTTATCCCGTCCTATATATAATAGGCCGGGTCTCAAAGCTATATGCAGATAGGTTTCATACACGCGTAATTACAATACCAACATAATGTCGGTTCATAGTCTCTTTCCTAATACAATCAAAGTCTTTGTCGGTTGCTTTCTTGGGCTATCATCTGAAATCTTCATGGGCCATAAGCCTTTTACCCAATATAGGGTATCGAATCATAGTCATCCGAGTAATCATACCTATGTCACTCATACTCTCTATGGAGGCTTAATAATGAAAAAAGAATGAATCTAGACACCGCTTCTAATGGTAGTTTTCTATCTTATACCTATGATGAAGCCTGGAAATTAATAATGAAAATAAGGGAGGCAACAAAAAATCTTAAAAATGAGCAGAACATTACAAATAGTTTTTCTAAATATGCTTGTGTTAACAATTTCCTTGCAGATGAAGGGACTTGTGCAATAAAACCCTTGGTACTAATTCTTACTCGGTAAAGAAAATTATTGAGAATTATGCAGGGCATTTGCAGGTACCTACAGAATGGAAACCCCATAAACCCCTCGAAGAAAAGAAGCATGCAAGAGTGCTAATGGAAGAATTCTCCTCTACACCTATTCGAAATAATATCAAGAAAAATCAAAAAGAGGAAGAACAAATAAAAAGAAGATTAAAGAAACCAGAAAAGAACCTCGAAGCTACTAATATAAATAATGTTATATTGAAGGATCTTATGGAAGAACGAATGATGGATAATGAAGTGGTTATGCTAGACTTCAAAACCTCAGAATTCATCGAAGGTAAGGTACGAGGTAACGAAACTTCTAAACCTATGACTCCTATATATTGTGGAGAAACTTTCTTATACGGAATTTGTGAGCCAATTTCCACTATAAATATTATGCCTTCATCACTTTATGAGGAACTTCGCTATAATTTAAATAATCTAGATGTGGAACTGGTAGACACTACTATTAAACTGTTTAATAGAACTAATATAAAACCAGAGGGAGTTATCAGAAACATCTATGTCTTTATTGGATCACTCATGTACCCCCTTGATTTTCATATTGTTGACATGCCTCGAGATTCCTTTTGTCCTATTCTTTTAGGCAGGCCTTTTATTTCCATAACCAAAGCTCGAGTTGATAATAAGGAGTCTATTTCACTGATGTTTGGAGAACAGGAAATGACATTCCACTTTGCCAAACTAAGGAAGAGGCCATATGAAGTGGAAGATGTCAAGGAAGAGAAAACAAATGCTGAGCTGGCCGCAATTCATTTTAGTACTCCACATGATGAATTAGAAAGGAGCCTAATTAATTAGGGGGAAGCACCGGATGATGAGGAGAGAGAAGACATGGATGATTACCTTGATTCAGTTCCGGAAGCACAAAATCCACAGGACTATGAAGAACTGGTAAGAAAAGGAGACGAAGAACCTCCGCTAATTGAATTGAAACAACTTCCAGATGATATGATGTATGAGTTTTTAGATAATGAAAATAAATGCCCTATTATTATTAGAAAAAATCTATCAAAAAATGAAACAAATAAACTTATTTCAGTCTTGGTTAAGCATCGTGAAGCCTTTGGATATACTCTAAGTGATATTAAAGGAATAAATCCATCTATAGTAACCCATAAGATTACCATGCTTGATGATGCTGAACCTGTAGTTGATACACAAAGAAAGCTTATTAGATGCAGGCATAATATATCCTATTTCTGGCAGCAAGTGGGTTAGCCCAGCTCATTGCATACCAAGACAAGGTGGTCTTGATGCTGCTATGAATGAGAACGGTGAGCTAGTTCCTGTAAGACCTATTGTTGGATATCGTATGTGCATTGATTTTAGGAAGCTAAACCGTGAGACACAGAAAAATCATAAACCTATACCGTTTATGGATAAAATTTTAGAAAGACTAAGTAATAATTCTTATTTCTGTTTTCTTGATGGTTATTCTGGATATTCTCAAATTGCCATACAACTGGAAGATTAAGAGAAAACAACTTTTACTTGCCCTTATGGCACATATGCTTATAGATTAATTCTGTTTGGCTTATGTAACACAACAACAACTTTTCAAGAATGTGTTTTAAAAATCTTTGATGATTTTGTTGAGAAGACTATGGTAGTTCTAACAAATGATTTTGTTGTTTGTGGAACAACCTTTGATAATTGCCTCTACAATCTAAACAAAATTTTTGCAGAGATGTAGGCAATCAAATTTGGTTTTGAATTGGGAACAATGCCATTTCATGGAAAGAGAAGGTAAAGATTTTGGGCATAAGGTTTCGAAGAAGGGAATAGAAATAGATAAAACTAATATAAATGCTATAGAAAATCTTCCAATACCTCAGGACATAAAAAACTTAAAAATGTTTCTGGGACATGCAGGTTTTTATAAGCGTTTTATAAAAGATTTTGCTAAAATAGCTATGTCTCTCACCAACCTTCTTGATAAATAAACTCCATTCTACTTAGACCATAACCGCATTGCAGCTTTTGAGAACCTTAAAAACAAATTAGTTTCAGCACCCATCATGCAATCTCCAAAATGGGATGAACCTTTCAAAATCATGTGTGATACTAGTGACTATGCTTTAGGGGATGTGTTAGGATAGCGAGATGGAAAGAATTTAAATGTTATTTATTATGCTAGCAGACCTCTTAATAAGATCCAAAAAAATTATGCTACTACGGAAAAAGAGTTCCTAGCTATAATATTTGCTTGCGACAAATTTAGATCTTACATCATTAATTCTAAGGTAATAGTTCATATGGATCACCAAGCTTTGTGTCACCTCCTTGTGAAAAAGGATGAGAAGCGCCGGTTGATTAGGTGAGTTTGGAAATAGTAGATAGGAGGGGTAAGGATAATCTGGTAGCAGATCATCTCTCTAGGATGGAGGGAATAATTACCGACCCCGTACCTATAAATGAGTCATTTTCGAGAGAGTATTTAGCAAACTTTGAAATTGCTGATCCTTGGTATGCAGATTATGCTAACTATCTCGCAGTAAAATTTATACCTCCTGATATGACAAAAAATCAAAGGATGAAATTCTTTAATGATCTTAAATATTACTTTTGGGATGATCCATATCTATATTGTCATGGACCTGACGGAATGATTTAGAAGTGTGTTCCTAACCATGAAATGAATGTGATTTTGCAATCTTGTCATGACATCCCATATGGAGGACATCATGCAGGCAAGCGAACTGCGGCAAAGGTACTTCAACCCGAATTCTATTGGCCCACCTTGCTTAAGGATGCACACAAGTATGTAGAACACTGTGATGCTTGCCAGAGAAGAGGTAATATAGGTAGGAGACAAGAAATGACCATGAATTATAGTCTTATAATCAAACCCTTTGATGTATGGGGAATGGATTACATGGGACTTGATACATTGCAAATGTATCTATAATTTTTGATGTTCCATGCTTGGTTTTATCTACTTTCTTGTGTTTTGTCCACACTTTGGAGTACTTTTCATATGATTTCTAGGACTAACCTATTAACAAGAGCCACAAAGGCTAACCGCCTGCTTCATTGCTTTTGGTTCAAGGAAGTCAGAAAATGAATATTCTCGAATTGACGGGACAAAAGCCAAAGTTGCTATTTTACCGAAGACATCTAGAGCCGAATACGAGACGGAGAAAGGTGGGGCTGGCCACACCACTGGCCGTGGCAGGCCTGACTGCACCAAGGTGGTCCGCCACCCCAGACCCTCGGCCTCACCTTCCACCTATATATTACCTCTGATATGGAAACCCTAAGTAACTGATCAAAAATCCACGAAAGAGTCTGTAGCCGCCGTCATCTCCATCCCTAGATCAGGAGGGATCCAAGCTCTTCCGCACCTCACGGAGAGGGAATTCACCCTGGAGGCCTTCTTCATCACCATGCAAGCCTCTGGTGTGATGCGTGAGTAGTTCATCTCTGGACTACGGGTCCATGTAGTAGCTAGATGTCTGGTTCTCCTCCTTTGTGCTTTCCTGTTTAGATCTTGTGAGCTCCGTTCATGATCAAGATCATCTATTTGTAATCCATACATGTTGTGTTTGCGGGGATCCGATGGATATTGAGATGCTATTTCAGATTGATTATTGATTCTATCATGTCTTTGTTATTTGTGATCTTGCATGCTTTCCGTTGTTAGTAGCTATCTTGGCCAAGTAGATGCTAGCAACTCCAAGAGTTAGTATTTATGCTCGATAGTGGGTTCATGCCTCTGGTAATCTGGGGGAAGTGACAGAAATCTCTAAGGTACTAGATGTGCTGTTGCTACTAGGGAGAAACAAAAATCCTTTGTTCAAAGAACAATCGTATTGTTTAGTTTACACGCAATTTGTAAAGCAATAATCTGTTGCTTGCAACTTAATACTGGAGGGGGTTCGGATGATAACCTGAAGGTGGATTATTAGTCATAGATGCAGTTGGATGGCGGTCTATGTATAATGTTGTAATGCCCAATCAAGTCTCAAAGGAGGCAAGATGATTAGTATATGCTTGTATGCTTTCTCGATGTTTGTCAATTGCCTCGCTGTAATTTGTTCACCTAGCATGTTATCTATCTTAAGGAGAGCCACCTCTAGTGAACTATGGACCCCGGTCTTTTCTTTTACATACAATCTACAAATTGTTTACTGCTTTGTGTTTACTTTCTGCAAACTATTACTTCCTTCCATTCAATACATTTAATCCTTTCTTTTCAGCAAAACTGGTGAGATTGACAACCTCATCGCAAGTTGGGGATAGAGTTCTGTGGTTGTGTTGTGCAGGTCTCCATGTTGTCTTGCACCGAAAGCGACCGCCAACGTTCAACTAGCTAAACCTTTGGGGTGTTTCCTTGCTCCTACTAGATTGATAACCTTGGTTTCATAACTGAGGGAAACTTACTATTGTGCTCATCATACCTTCCTCTTGGGGTTCCCCAACGAGCTCGTTAATACACGAGCCAGGAAGTATTTTTCTGGCGCCGTTGCCGGGGAGTCAAGGACATCTTCACGAGGGGATTCCCTCATAACCAATCTCTTTACTTTGTTATTTTTGTTTTGCTTAGTTTCTTTGCCTTGTTTGCTTGTTTTGTTATCAAAAACACACAAAAAAATAGTTTTACTAGTTTGCTTTCTTTATCAAAAACACAGAAAAATGACTACACTTGAAAACACTAAGTTGTGTGACTTCACTAGCACCAACAACAATGTTTTTATGAGCACACCTATTGCTCCACCTGTTCCTAAAGCTACTTTCTTTGAGATAAAACCTGCTTTACTCAATCTTGTTATGAGAGAACAATTTTCTGGTGTTGGTAATGAAGATGCTGCTGTCCATCTAAATAATTTTGTTGAACTTTGTGAGATGCAAAAGCATAGGGATATAGATGGTGATATTATTAAGCTGAAATTGTTTCCTTTCTCTTTGAGAGGAAAAGCTAAAGAATGGTTGAATTCCTTAACTAGGAATAGTATTGATTCTTGGACTAAATGCAAAGATACTTTCATTGGAAAATATTATCCTCCTGCTAAGATTATATCTATGAGAAGTGAAATAATGAAGTTTAAACAATCTGATAATGAACATGTTGCTCAAGCTTGGGAAAGAATGAAATCTTTGGTAAAGAATTGTCCCACTCATGGATTAATTGCTTGGATAATCATCCAAACTTTTTATGCAGGATTGAACTATTCTTCAAGGAACCTATTGGATTCTGCTGCTGAAGGTACCTTTATGACCATTACTTTGGGTGCTGCAACAAAGCTTCTGGATAATATGATGGTTAACTACTCTGAATGGCATACTGAGAGAGCTCCACAAGGTAAGAAGGTAAATTCTATTAAGGAAACCTCCTCCTTGAGTGATAAGATTGATGTTATTATGTCTATGCTTGTTAATGGGAAAGCCCAAATTGATCCAAATAATGTTCCTTTAGCTTCTTTGGTTGCTCAAGAAGAGCAAGTTGATGTGAACTTCATAAGAAATAACAATTTTGGCAATAATGCTTATAGGAATAATTTTGGTAACAACAATTACAAGCCATATCCTCCCAACAATGGTAATGCTTATGGAAATTCTTACAACAATAATAGGAGTGCTCCCTCTAAACTTGAAGTTATGCTTAAAGACTTTATTAGTAAACAAACTGCTTTCAATAAAACTATTGAGGAAAAACTCTCTAATGCTGAAAGAAATATAGCATCTTTGGCTGAAGCTCAAGCTTCTTTGAATAAAATGGCTGCTAAACCAGAAACTAATGATAATCCCTTTGCAGCTACTAATGCTATACAAGTAAGAATTGATGAAAATGTTAGACTATTAGCTGAATTACATGCTAAGTGGGAAAGAGAAGATGAAATTGCTAGAAACATTAGTGTTTCTACTATCACCACCACTAGTGTTGAGGCTAGTAATAGTTCTACTACTTTAGATGATAAATTTTATTTTGATCTTGATGGTTGCAACATCTCTGAAGTTATTAAGTTCCTACAAAAGTTTTCTAAAAGTCCTAATGCTAGTGCTATGAACATGGCCTTTACAAAACACATTACTGATGCTCTCATAAGAAGAAAAGATGAAACATAAAGCTTCTATTCCTATAAAACAAGAAGATGGTTGGGAACCCATTATTAATATCAAAGTGAATGATTTTGATTTTAAAGCTTTATGTGATCTTGATAGTAGTGTTTCTATTATGCCTAGAAGGATTTATGATATGCTTGATTTGCCACCACTTGAAGATTGTTATTTGAATGTCCCACTTGATGATAATGCTAAAAAGAAACTCATGTGGAGTATTAATGATGTTCTTATTATGGTTAACAATGCCTATGTCCCCGTTGATTTCTATGTTTTGGATGTTGAATGCAATGCTTCTTGTCCTATTACTTTGGGAAGACCTTTTCTTAGAACTGTTGGTGCCATTATTGATATGAAAGAAGGCACCATTAAATATCAACTTCCACTCAAGAAAGGTATAGAACACTTCCCTAAGAAGAGAGATAAGATTTCTTTTGCCTCTCATATGAAAACAAAATTTGCTCTTAATGCTTCTTCATTTGAGAACACTTGATTCTTTTTGCTTCTTATGCCTAACTTAAAGGCGTTAAAGAAAAGTACTTCTTGGGAGATAACCCAAAAGCTTTAGATGAGTCTTGGAAGTTATTACTTCAGTAATAACCGCTCCTTATCCTTTTTATTTGCTTTTTGTGCCAAGAGTAACCTCTAATGAGAGAGAAGTAATGATTGGGAAAGTTGCTGTCCCGAAACAGATTTCTGTGCTTCACCGTAAAAAATCGTGTAAAATGTATGAACGTCCTTTTGAGGCGTGAACTTTTGTGCTTCTGTCCCAGGTTATTATCTAACTTTCGTTAGTTCAACACTTTTTGATTTGAGCAACAGAAGGTCTTCGAAAAAATTCGTCTTTACCTGCTGGTCTGTTTTGACAGATTTCTGCCATTTTCTGCATTTGCTTCTTGTTGGTTCCTTTTTGAGTTCTTTTGGGGAATTGAGCTTTTTAAGGGAAGTGCTACAGTAGCTAGTGTTTTAATGGAAGTTTATTGGTGTTAGAACTGAAACTAAAGACTTATTATCTTGAGTGCATTAATGTTGCTAATAAAGATTGTGTGAAGTTTTGTATGAAGGAAAAATTTCAGGTGTATGGAAGGAATGAGTAATGAGATGAAGGATGGACTAAATCTCAAGCTTGGGGATGCCACGCGTGTCACCCCAAGAAATATCCAAGCGACAAAGGTTGGGGATACCGAAGGCATCCCCTTCTTCATCAATAAAAATCCCAGGTTCCTTTCAAACGCTTCATTTTTATTGTTTCATGCACAGTTGTGTTGTTCTTGGAGCATCTTCCTTTTCGTCCATTTTGGTTTTTCGTTTGCTTTGTTTTCTTAGTTTTATGAATAAATTGGTTGGACCCCCTCTTTCATACATTGTTTTTCAAATAGTTTGGTTTGGTTTGGAAAAGAGTAGGAAAGTTCATGCTTAAGTGTTAAAGAGAGCTTGTTTTTTACTGTGGCCTATGCTTTGTCATGCCATGCTTGATATTGTTTTGGATTTATGCTTAGTATTCTTTACTGTAGCATGACTTGTTATAAACAATCGAGATTGCTTAATGTGCCTTGGATGAATCATGCGTTGTTTTAGCATATTATAGTGGTATTCTCCTTTGATGCTTTATTTGGGTTGACTTGGCGCATGCTCACACCATGTTATGACTATCCAAAGTCACCATAAGCCTTTATGATCCTTTAGTTTTCAACTTGTAGTATCACTTTATGCTTTGATCAATGATGTTTTGTCGCTCTGCATGATTATGGCCATTATTGCTCTCTTAGTTTGTCACTCCCAGTCTTTTGCTAGCCTCCGCAACCAAGTATGAGTTCCACTCATGCATCCAACTCCGTAAACCAAGTTATTCCAAAGAGTCCACCATACCTACCTACTAGCTATGCTATTCCAAGTATATTCATGTTTTTCTTTACCTTCCAAATTAAACTTGTTATGAGAAAACTAGTGATTAAAGCTCTCACGAACTTGATGGTACACTTTACTTTTCTTGCCCTTAATAAACTTGAACCATTGTGTCGTCTGTGTTGTATATGCTTGCACTTATTTGCTGGGGATTAGCAGAACCATGTTGTCATGGGGAACGCTTTCAACATTGCACTGGTCCTTTGTACCTAGTTGATATCATGCTCTTTTGTCTATGGATGTCGTCGGTGTGAAATGAAAGGGGAGGTTGTAAGTCCATGGAGTTATGTATATGTGTTAGAGAAACGCCTGGGCCGCTATTCTAATCCATGCTGACATGGTGGAAACCTGCAGCGTAACCATAATGAGTTGTCTATGAAGCATTCTTCTTATATAAAAAACAGTCCTATATTGAAAAAAAGAGAAAAAGAAAAAAAGAGATTATGAAAAGAGGAAAGAGAGAAAAAAAGCACCATATTCCCATGGTAAATAAGAAGATTGTTGAGATGCTCGTTGTCTGCTTGCCTTGTCATTTTGATATGGGGATTCTTCTGTATCATCGGGCAAGGGGTACCCTGTTGGCGGTTCTCTATGATACACATGTACTTACGATGAAAAGAACTTACCGGTGACTAAACTTGAGTAGCATGAGGAGCAGCCCTCGTATTCAAGGGACATGAGATTTCTAACTTATACTTCGTCAAGCATGTACACCATAGTCTGTTCACTTTAACCTTAATCACTTCAAGATGCTTATGATAGGGGTAATGAGAGCTGAAAGCTATTAAGTACCATAATTTTTGGAAGCTCTTTATGAAACTTGAATCTGTGCTTCCTTCTTTGAAGGCCTTTCTTCCACCATTCTATTGAGTCTCCACCTACTTTGAGAGCATAGTGGCCATTCTTAGTTCTATGTGCATTGTCCCAAGACTTGTTGATTGATGCATACCTTGATATTGCTTGTTTTAAACTATTTGTATCTAGTCACTCTTATGAACTTTGAAGGTGTCCTATGCATTTATGTTTGCTACTGTATGAGGGACAAGCTGAATACCATTATGCTATGTTTTCTTTATGTGAAACAAACAAACGTCTTGCAAAGCATTGTTATTCATGAATATTTTGTTTATGCCTTTTAATGTTGCAATATAGTTTCTTTGTCTTATTGCTAGAACTTTGTCTTTCATGTTATGATTGAAGTACTATGATCCCAGCTTTGAATGTTTTACAAGTACTTTGATCAAGTTTATGATGGTGCATGTCACCTCAAAAATTATTCTTTCTTTTTATCACTTACCTACTCGAGGACGAGCAGGAGTTAAGCTTGGGGATGTTGATACATTGCAAATGTATCTACTCCCTCTGTCCCAAAATAAGTGACGTGGGTTTGTCTAGATTCGGATGTATCTAGACACGTTTTAGTATATAGGTACATGCGAATTTAGACAAACTCAAGTCAGTTATTTTGGGACGGAGGGAGTATAATTTTTGATGTTCCATGCTTGGTTTTATCTACTTTCTTGTGTTTTGTCCACACTTTGGAGTATTTTTCATATGATTTCTTGGACTAACCTATTAACAAGAGCCACAGTGCCAGCTGCCTGTTTTCTGCTGTTTTTGGTTCCAGGAAGTCAGAAAATGAATATTCTCGGAATTAAACGGGACAAAAGCCAAAGTTGTTATTTTACCGGAAGACATCTGGAGCCAAAATACGAGACGGAGAAGGGCTAGGGCACGACAACACCACCTGGCGTGGCAGGTTCTGCCTGGGGTGGTCTGGCCGACCCAAGACCCTCGGCCTCCTTCCGCCTATATATTGCCTCGATACGAAACCCTAAGTACCTGATCAAAATCCACGAAGAGTCTCAGAGTCAGCTGCCATCTCCATCCCTAGATCGGGAGGGATCTGAAGCTCTTCCCGGCACCCTGCTGGAGAGGGGAATTCACCCTGGAGGCCTTCTTCATCACCATGCAAGCCTCTGGTGTGATGCATGAGTAGTTCATCTCTAGACTACGGGTCCATGTAGTAGCTAGATGGCTGGTTCTCCTCCTTTGTGCTTTCATGTTTAGATCTTGTGAGCTCTGTTCATGATCAAGATCATTTATTTGTAATCCATACATGTTGTGTTTGCGGTGATCCGATGGATATTGAGATGCTATTTCAGATTGATTATTTATTCTACCATGTCTTTGTTATTTGTGATCTTGCATGCTTTTCGTTGTTAGTAGCTATCTTGGCCAAGTAGATGCTAGCAACTCCAAGAGTTAGTATTTATGCTCGATAGTGGGTTCATGCCTCTGGTAATCTAGGGAAGTGACAGAAATCTCTAAGGTACTAGATGTGCTGTTGCTACTAGGGAGAAAACGACAATCCTTTGTTCATAGAACAATCGTATTGTTTACTTTACACGCAATTTGTAAAGCAATAATCTGTTGCTTGCAACTTAATACCGGAGGGGGTTCGGATGATAACCTGAAGGTGGATTATTAGTCATAGATGCAGTTGGATGGCGGTCTATGTATAATGTTGTAATTCCCAATCAAGTCTCAAAGGAGTCAAGATGATTAGTATATGCTTGTATGCTTTATCGATGTTTGTCAATCGCCCTGCTGTAATTTGTTCACCCAGCATGTTATCTATCTTAAGGAGAGCCACCTCTAGTGAACTATGGACCCCAGTCTTTTCTTTTACATACAATCTACAAACTGTTTACTTCTTTGTGTTTACTTTCTGCAATCTATTACTTCCTTCCATTCGATACGTTTAATCCTTTGTTTTCAGCAAAACCGGTGAGATTGACAACCTCATCGCAAGTTGGGGACAGAGTTCTGTGGTTGTGTTGTGCAGGTTTCCACGTTGCTGCTGGCACCGGTAGTGCTCCCTGCCAACGTTCAGCTAGCTACACCTTTGGGGTGTTTCCTTGCTCCTACTGGATTGATAACCTTGGTTTCATAACTGAGGGAAACTTACTGCTGGGCTCATCATACCTTCCTCTTGGGGTTCCCCAACGAGCTCGTTAATACACGAGCTAGCAGGACCTTTTATAGAATCAAATTGTTATACTCATATCCTTGTTGCTGTCGACTATGTTTCTAAATGGGTTGAAGCTATTCCAACAAGCCATGCAGATGTAGCTGCCTCAGTGAAGATGATCAAGGATGTTATATTCCCCAGGTTTGGAGTTCCTAGATTCTTAATTACTGATGGTGGTTCTCATTTTATGAAAGGAACTTTCAGGAAAATCCTCAACAAATATGGAGTAACTCACCACGTTGCTTCACCATATCATCCTCAAACGAGTGATCAAGTGGAACTCTCCAATAGGTAATTAAAGACCATACTCGAGAAGACGGTGGACAAATCAAGAAAAGATTGGTCATACAAGTTAAATGACACTCTATGGGCATAATGTACTGCGTTTAAAAATCCAATGGGTATGACACCTTATAAGATGGTATACGGTAAGGCATGCCATTTACCTTTAGAAATGGAACACAAAGCTTTCTGGGCAATCAAGAACCAAAACTATGATCTTAAAGCAGCAGGAGAAAACCGTTTATTAGATATTCATGCTTCAGATGAGTTTAGAAGTGAGGCTTATGAAAATGCTAGATTGTTTAAAGAAAAAGTGAAAATATGGCATGATAGAAAAATAGAAAATAAGACCTTTAAAAGTGGAGACAAGGTGTTTCTCTATAATTCTCGTCTTAAGTTGTTTCCAGGGAATCTCAGATCAAAGTGGGCAGGTCCCTATATAGTTGAAGAAGCTTATTCATTGGGAGCAGTGAAGCTCAAGGGAAAAACACCTTCTCTTTCATGGGTGGTAAATGGACAACACTTGAAGTATTATCGAGTAAAAGAAGATATAAGTGCAGTCACTATACAAGTGATCACCCTAGAAGAGGTGTTTAAGCAAAGATATACAAGGGATGGCAACTGCAAGAACAATGGACTCAGGACGAAATGAGCAACACTACGGTCAAGCTATTGACCATAAAAGAGCGCTTCGTGGGAGGCAACCCATGCAAAATAAAGATTTGAGTAAGTTTTTAAGTTTGTGTTAAATAAGGAACATTTGGATCTCTAGAAAAGAAAAAGGAAGATTGATAACGCCAATATTGGTCGAAAATTTAAGCTGTCATTTTTCTGTCAAAACTTGATATTTCGTTAAGTTTCAGATTAATAAGGAATCCTTGGAGAAGCAGGAAACTTTTGGTGGACACAGAGGGTTTAACGACCAACTATACGGCGGGAATAAAAATTCCGGCCATATAGCTGCGGTTGTATAGTTGTTTCGACATCACCCCTTTCGTCTACGAAAGGTACTGATAGGTTAACAACCAACTATACGGCGGGAATAAAAATTCTGGCCATATAGTTGCCGTCGTATAGATATCGATGCCTTTGACAAAGCTCTTTTCTGGGTACTGATAGTTTAACGACCAACTATATGGCGGGAATAAAAATTCCGCCTGTATAGTTGTGGTCGTATAGATATCAACCCATCTCCAAAAAAATTATTCGGAATACAGAGAGTTTAACGACCAACTATACAGCGGGAATAAAAATTCCCAACCGTATAGTTCCAGCCGTATATGTTAGTTCCACTGTAGAAGATATTCTATAGTCGGTTCATAACTATACGGCGGGACCTATATGGTTAGCGCCCATATAGTTGCTCATTACGAAAGGCGGCTAGGGTTTTTGACCTCCCTTTTTAAAGATGATCGCATCTAACCTTTTTATTAAGTTTTCGGAGAGCTACAACGTCCAGCCTCGAAAAATCCTCGCCATCCCTATACAAGCCCCTCTAACAACATCCATGCAGCAAAGCCATGCAGCCCTTCCATGTCAACAAGATCTGGAGGAAGAAAGAAGAGAAGCCCGTGAAGAGGATCGAAGAAGTAGAACTGATACATTGCAAATGTATCTATAATTTTTGATGCTCCATGCTTGGTTTTATCCACTTTCTTGTGTTTTGTCCACACTTTGGAGTACTTTTCATATGATTTCTTAGAATAACCTATTAACAAGAGCCATAGTGCCAGCTGCCTGTTTTCTGCTGTTTTTGGTTCAAGGACAGTCAGAAAATGAATATTCTCGGAATTGGACGGGACAAAAGCCAAAGTGCCTATTTTTCCAGAAGACTCCAGGAGCCAGAATACGAGACGGAGGAGGGCCAAGGGCTGGCCACACCCCCCAGGCGCGGGCTGGGCCTGGCCACGCTAGGGCATGGTGTGGTGGCCTCAGGCACCCCCTCGGTCTCCCTCTTCGCCTATAAGAAGCCTTCTGACCTAAAAACGCCGGGGGGTTTGACGTTTTTCTAGAAAAAGTTCCGTAGTGCCGCCACCACTCAAGGGGAGATTCGGGGACGTAAAGTCTACGCCGCTGCGCCAGACGCCAAGACGCCGCCCAGACGGAAGTGCCCAGAGCCATCTCCATCGATCTCCACCATCATCTCCATCGACCATCCATGTTTCCCCCATCTATGAGTGAGTAATCCCCCGCTATAGGCTATGGGGATGGTAGGGATTGTATGAGATCGTTCATGTAATGGCATCAGATTGTTAGGGCATGGTGCCTAGTATCTTTTATTAGTGCTTTATGACTTTGTTGCGACTTGTTGTGCTTAATGCTTGTCACTAGGGCCCGAGTGCCATGGTTTCAGATCTGAACATGTTATTGATTCACTATGATAGTATTGTTTTTGGTCTTATCTGCAAGTTGTATACACACGTTGATGTCCGGAACCTATGGCCCTGGCGATGTAAATCGGGATAACCGGAAGGGAATGGCTTTGATGTGAGGATCACATGTGTTCACGGAGTGTTAATGCTTTGCTCCGGTGCTCTATTAAAAGGAGCACCTTAATTGCCAGTAGTTCCCTAGAGGCCCCGCTGCAAACGGGTTGGCAGGACAAAGGATGTTGTGCAAGTTCTCATTGCGAGCACGTATGACTATATATGGAACACATGCCTAGGATTATCTAGTACTTGGATGCTTTATCTTATTTATCTGCAATTGCCCTATGTTCTGATTGCTATGTGAATTGTCTTGTCCATGCAACGCCCGTCCATCCATCCCTATGCCTATCGCACTCGAATCCCAATCACATCTATTGTTATCGCTTGTCTTTACTTTACTACTGTTGTTACTTTGTTATTCCTACTACAAAACTGTTGCTACTGATAAACTGTTGTGAGCAAGATTGTTTCCAGGTGCAGCTGAATTGACAACTCAGTTGTTAAGGCTTATAAATATTCTTTGGCTCCCCTTGTGTCGAATCAATAAATTGGGTTTCACTTCCTCGAAAATACTGCGATACACCCCCTATACTTGTGGGTCATCAAGACTATTTTTTGGCGCCGTTGCCGGGGAGCATAGCTTTATTTATCAAGTCCACTTGGAATCACTATTGTTCAAGCTAAGTTTATTTTCTCCTTGTTTGCTTGTTTCTTTATCAAAAATACAAAATGGGGTAGTTCCTACTCTAGTTGTTATTTTCGTTGGTCTGTTATTGTCTTGCCTTATCATGCTTGTTGTTAATGGTTGGTTTCTTTGAAACTGAAGCTTATTGGCAAGGTGGGTTCACGGAAGATCAAAAATATTATTATAAGGAACACCGCTTGTCACAAAAAGGGAAACACTTATGGGAACAAATTGATAGATTGTATACCATTGCTAGAAACGTGTGCTCTACTTATAATGTTACTTATTGCTGTGATGAATCTCGTTGCAGAAAGAGGTATAAACACCTCCCTTTTCAATGTGAGTATAATGATAATGATACCATATCTTCCTATGCTAAAGGAATTTATGGCTTTTATGATGCAGAACAAATTGAAGAATTTATTGCTTGGAAGGGTGATTTTGAACTTGCTAGTTTGCTTGAAAATATTGATGATTCACCTTATAAGTATGAGGTTTATGGTATACTTAAATTTTGCTTTGATAATTACAAGGATGAAAATGGCTATATTCTTGAATATTTTAATAGATGCTTTCCACAAATGGAAGAGACTAATGCCTTGCAGGATCCTATGGAAGAAGAAATTGATGAACCTGAAATCTCATTAGATGAAAAAGAGGAGGAGAGTGATGAACAAAAGGAGGAAGAATGGATTAGCTACCCATGCCTACCTTTCTATGAGAGTAACTCTTTATCCCTTATATTATTTGATTGTCCCCCATGCTTACTAAAGGAGGATGAATGTTATGTTCCTGAGGATTCTTTTGAAGATGTTTATAATAAAGCTCTAGTGCTTGTAGATCATGAAAAGCATGCTTTATGTGATAGTTATATTGTTGAGTTTATTCATGAGGCTACTGAAAATTATTATGAGAGAGGAAAATATGGTTGTAGAAGTTTTCATGGTATTGAAACACCTCTCTATGTGCTGAAAGTTTTGAAGTTACTCTTGTTTTATCTTCCTATGCTTGTCACTTTGTTCTTTGTGAATTTATTTGCATACACGAGGATGCTTTATCTTATTTATCTGCAATTGCCCTATGTTCTGATTGCTATGTGAATTGTCTTGTCCATGCAACGCCCGTCCATCCATCCCTATGCCTACCGACTTCAATCCCAATTGCCATCGCTATTGTTACTGCTATCTTTACTTTACTACTGTTGTTACTTTGCTATTCCTACTACAAAACTGTTGCTACTGATAAACTGTTGTGAGCAAGATTGTTTCTAGGTGAAGCTAAATTGACAACTCAGTTGTTAAGGCTTATAAATATTCTTTGGCTCCCCTTGTGTCGAATCAATAAATTGGGTTTCACTTCCCTCGAAAATACTGCGATACACCCCCTATACTTGTGGGTCATCAAGAACCTAAAGGATCACCATCATCATCCAGCCCGGAGATCAAGCCTCTCCCAAATTGGGAGGACATGTTCCCGCAACGGATGGAGATGATGAGGCAAGCTAAGCGGGGAAACAAGAAGGATGAGTATCTCACTAATCCCTATCATCACAACATAGGATTCTATTATAAACTTCCTCTTGGTCCATCACCTCTTAAACCTAAGAAGGTGCGGCAAGATGAGATTCATGATAAGGTATATGAGTTGGAAAAAGCTTCGAAGGCATGTGTTGAAACAATTAGAGAAGGGATTGAGTCCTACTGGATGATGAGCAAAGACCTTGAGAAAAAGGTCGATGACATCGATGGTAGAGTTGGTTTCTTGATTAAAACTGTTTTTGAGTTGACAGATGAGAAGAAATTCCTCAAGAAGAAATGTTGAAGCTTCAGTACGACATGGCCAAGCTCATCATCCGCTTTGCAAGCATGGTTAAAGATGGCAACACAAAAGAAGAAGGCAATACTCTTCCTACCCAGGAGGAGGAATAGGTACCAACAAGGAGTTATTTGATCCCGCCTGGCTTGATTCCAAGCTTGGGGAGATCTTTAAGACCTTGTAATCTATCCTATAAGTTTTATATTACTATTTTAGTTTTGCATTAGTTCGATCTTAGAAATAAAGTTTGCATCATTTGAATTCCCTTAAGGAATAGTCGATCCCATTTGTGAAATTCCGAGTTTATTATCATATATGGAGCAATATTGAGTTTGTGTTTGTCCTATTGGATATATGAATGGCCTGAGTATAATTTTACTTGCACTTGATGATAGCAATAGGAGTCTTCCACACCATTGGTGTTAATGGAACATATAAATATAATTTAATCGATATGTTGTGAGTTCATGGTTTGATTTACAAAAGTAAAAATAATCTGATTAGTCAAGTTGAAAAAGAAACCTTGAACAAAAGAAAATTGAAAGTGCTATCAAAATAGAGTGAGGACAAGTCGAGGTAGAATCTTCAAGTCATAAAGATGCTTCATATACAATTGGAGTTTGACAATTGAGATCGTTAAACTTTCGATTCCTATATGAAATGGAATGTATGGGTAGCTTCTTTGCACAGCACTTAAACAAAAGTGTGAGGATATATAAAAAAGGGGAAAAGAAGAAGAAGAAAAAGAGCGAATGTGCAAAGAGCAAATAGGCATACACCACTATATTGTGGCATGACAAAGAAACATTTTGAGATTTTGAATCCCAAGTGAATATATCAATCCTAAAACACTTGGGACTACCTCGCTGACTCATTCGGTCGAACCGAATACTTTTACATCATGTTGAGATTCATCTTTTGTGAATTGTTGATCACTAAGGTGTGGAAGCCTTCTAATATTATTCGGATGGTTCGAGTAAGGTACTATTCATGAACTTATTCCTATATATCATATATGATAAACACATGCTGCAATTGTCTCATTTATTTTATCGACTCAGCTTCATGAATATGAGGATCACATCCATTAAGCTAAACTTGCTCGGGACAAGCAAGATTCTAAGCTTGGGGAAGTTGATGAGCGCATATTTGCGTCATGTTTTATATTATTATTTTGCATTGTAGATGTAGGATCATGTATTTTACAGCGTTTGCGCACATGTTTTATGTCTGTTTTCACCAGGATCAGGACAAATGATGGATACAATGGACACAATCCTTGGAGCAGTTGTACTAGGGAGAAAAGGAGTAAAAAACAATGTAAATCGCATATTTGGGAAATATCAATAATACCAGAAGAAAACCCAAAGCGATCAAAGCTTACAGACAGTTCGACGACCAACTATACGTCCGGAATACTTTTCCCGGCCATATAGTTCCGGTCGCATAGTTGGCGCCGCCACTGCCTCCTCAAATAGTTTCACCCTGTGCAACTGGATCAGAGAGACGACATACAGAACACCCAGAAATCGTCGAAAACCTCACCTCCGGAAGGAATCTGGAGGGGGAACTCGCCCAAGGGATCCATCTTCGCCCTACGCAGATCTGGGAGGCCAATGCATCGATCTTCATCTTCATAAAAAATTGCACCACCATCATCTCCATGCATCCCATCTTCACCCATCTAGATCTTCTTGTAATTTCCGTACTCGTTGTGGATTTATACAAGAACTATTCATTTACAACCGATTCCATTACCATTGCTATGATGTTGATTTCCTCCATGTCTGAGTAGATCTTTAGTTCTTGGGGAGATGGAGAAACCCTAGCATATGATTGACATAAGATAGAGATTATTATGTTATACATCATTATGTGTATGAGTTAATTGTCTTCATCTTGATGTTGGGAGTTGTGCACCTCTTTAATATTTGCCTCCTATGGGGACCCGATGAAGGGGATTACTTGTTAGTAGACAGGGATGATAGCACTTATTGTGACTATAAAGCTGTTGTCATTCTTTACGTATTAACTTGGGGAATCAAGGAGAACTCATAAAGCCATGTGCATGCCACGGGAGAAATCCCTTAATAGCGGGATAATACGATTGATGTCGTTTATCTGTCGGCTGTGGTTATGAAGGATGATGTGAGTAGTGGTTGTTGCCTATTTGCCCATATATGGAGCTCCTCCCACATACATACATATAATGAGAATATTCGTTATAATAATCTTGATTGCTTAGTCTAAATAGCTAGCGGTGTATCCACCACTCCCTGAGAACGCCTTTTTCCCTATTGCAGTTCTAAGTTCTTTTACATACGCGATTCTAACTTTTTGCATTAAGTTTTACTTTACTTTACTTGCTTCGTTCAACCAAAAACCCGAAAACAACTCTACTATTCTTGCATCTTAAATTTATTCCTTAAGTACTTCGTTTAGTTTTAGTTAAAAGCATTTTAGTCTTTCACATACTGCTCCCTGTGGGATTGATACGTTGCAAACGTATCTATAATTTTTGATGTTCCATGCTTGGTTTATATCTACTTTCCTATGTTTTGTCCACACTTTGGAGTATTTTTATACACTTTCTTGGACTAACCTATTAATAAGATGCCATAGTGCCAGCTGCCATTTTTCTGTTGTTTTCGGTTCCAGGAAAGTCAGAAAATGAATATTCTCGGAATTGGACAGGACAAAAGCCGAAGTCAATATCTCACCGAGGGGGACACGGAGCCAAAATACGAGACGGAGAGGGGCCAGGGGCCACCCACACCACCTGGCCGCGCGGCTAGGCCTGGCCCGCGCCAGGGGGTGGTGTGGCCGCCTAGGGCACCCCCTCGGCCTCCCCTTTTGCCTATAAGATGCCCCCGATACAAAAACCCTAAGGACCCGATCAAAATTCCACAAAAGAGTCTGTAGCCGCTGTCATCTCCATCCCTAGATCGGGAGGGATCTGAAGCTCTTCCTGGCACCCTGCCGGAGGGGAGAATTCATCCTGGAGGCCTTCTTCATCACCATGCAAGCCTCCGGTGTGATGCGTGAGTAGTTCATCCTTGGACTACGGGTCCATGTAGTAGCTAGATGGTTGGTTTGTTTCCTTTGTGCTACCATGTTTAAATCTTGTGAGCTCCGTTCATGATCAAGATCATCTATTTGTAATCCTACATGTTGTGTTTGCGGGGATCCGATGGATATTGAGATGCTATTTCAGATTGATTATTGATTCTATCATGTCGTTGTTATTTGTGATCTTGCATGCTCTCCGTTGTTAGTAGATATCTTGGCCGAGTAGATGCTAGCAACTCCAAGAGGGAGTATTTATGCTCGATAGTGGGTTCATGCCTCTAGTAATCTGGGGAAGTGACAGAAATCTCTAAGGTACTAGATGTGCTGTTGCTACTAGGGATAAAACAGCAATCCTTTGTTCATAGAACAATGTATTGTTTCCTTTACACACAATGCGTAATGCAATTATCTATTGCTTGCAACTTACTACTGGAGGGGGTTCAGATTGATAACCTGAAGGTGGATTATTAGTCATAGATGCAGTTCGATTACAGTCTATGTATAATGTTGTAATGCCCAATAAATTCTCATAGGAGTCAAGATGATTAGTATATGCATGTATGCTTTCTTGATGTTTGTCAATTGCCCCGCTGTAATTTGTTCACCCAACATGTCATCTATCTTAAGGAGAATCACCACTAGTGAACTATGGACCCCGGTCCTTTCTTTTACCATCAATCTACAACTGTTTACTGTTTTTTATGTTTACTTTCTGCAAGCTATTACTTTCTTCCACACAATACATTTAATCCTTTGTTTTCAGCAAAACCGGTGAGATTGACAACCTCACTGTAAGTTGGGGGCAAAGTTCTGTGGTTGTGTTGTGCAGGATTCCAAGTTGGAAACAACACCTTGGAGGTGTTTCCTTGCTCCTACTGGTTCGATAACATTGGTTTTATAACTGAGGGAAACTTACTGTTGTGCTCATCATACCTTCCTGTTGGGGTTTCCCAACGAGCTCGACATCAACCACGAGCCAACAAGTATTTTTCTGGCACCGTTGCCGGGGAGTCAAGGACATCTTCACGAGGGGAGTCCCTCATAACCAATCTCTTTACTTTGTTATTTTTGTTTTGCTTAGTTTATTTCTGCTTTGTTTGCTTGTTTCTTTATCAAAAACACAAAATAAATAATTGTACTAGTTTGCTTTCTTTATTAAAAACACAAAAAAAGATTACTCTTGGAAACACTAAGTTGTGTGACTTCACTAGCACCAACAACAATGATTTCATGTGGACACCTATTGGTCCACCTATTCCTGAAGCTACTTTCTTTGAAATTAAACCTTCTTTACTCAATCTTGTTACGAGAGAACAATTTTCTGGAATTGGTACTGAAGATGCTGCTGCTCATCTAAATAACTTTGAAGAACTTTGTGAGATGCAAAAGCATAGGGATATAGATGGGGATATTATTAAGCTTAAATTGTTTCCTTTCTCTTTGAGAGGAAAAGCTAAAGAATGGTTGTAATCCCTAACTAGGAATAGTATTGATTCTTGGGCTAAACGCAAAGATGCTTTCATTGGAAAATACTATCCTCCTGCTAAGATTATATCTATGAGAAGTGAAATAATGAAATTTAAACAATCTAATAATGAACATGTTGCTCAAGCTTGGGAAAGAATGAAATCTTTGGTAAAGAATGCTCCCACTCATGGACTGATTGCTTGGATGATTATCCAAACCTTTTATGTAGGATTGAACTATTCTTCAAGAAATCTACTGGATTCTGCTGTTGGAGGTACTTTTATGACCATTACTTTAGGTGCTGCAACAAAGCTTCTGTCACATCCCAAGATTTTCCAAATCTTGTAATGTGAAAAATAAAATAAACAAAATCAATTTTTGTTGAAATCAGGGTGAAAAGAAACTTTTATTTCTAAAAGGAAACCTAAAATCCCATCTTGAACAAACTTTGGTTAAAGTTTGAATTCAACAAATCCAAATTCAAAAGAAATGCATTCCTCAATGAATGTATCTAGAAATTCAATCATTTGGAAAATAAATCCAAAACCCTAAACCCTAATGGATAAAAATCATTTTCCAAAGTATCTCCAAATCCATGGATTTGATCCATATGAAAAATTGATCAGCAAATATTCACAAAGGATCAAGTAAGACCACAGAGATTGGTTTCACTTAATTTGGAACCATAAATAAAAATCTTACGGATTTAATAAGGAATTGAATTTCCAAAGCCATTAAAGCCCTCGTCTAAAATCCATACCAAGTGGTGAATATTAGACCCTAAAAGGATTCAAAAGGATAAACAAATAATAAATAAGATTTCACAAATTGGAATCACCAAGTTGGATCTATAAATAAAAAGATATGGATTTTATAAGACAAAGATAAAAATATTAAATAAAGAATATTTAAAGACCAAATCAAATCTTGGCCTAATCCATTAAGTAAATGGAGTGATTATAATCCCAATCCAAATAAAATAAAAAGGGTAAAGAATCTTCCAAATAAAATAAAATGGCAATAACTATTCTATCCCTATCTTAATAAGGACAAATCTCTAAATAAGAATACATGAGAAAATGATATTTGGAATTCACCCAAGTGGAATAAAAGTTGTTTAATCAACTTAAATAAAATAAAACCTCCAAATAAAAAAATTTGGGAATTAAAACTATATTAAGTTCCATTGGAATTAAAACAAATACCCAATCTTAAATGATTAATAAATCATATTAGAATACTTTCCAAATAATTCAAGATGAATTATTTGAACCAACTAAACAAATAAAAACCTACTGAAAGGAATTGGGAAGTTTAAAGAATTTAAATGGAAATTTTATTAATTAAATCAAACCCTATTTTATTAAATAACTAAAGATCCATTTTATTTAATTAATAAATGGATCCAAAAATAAATAAAAATATTAAATTATTTTGAATTTGGATTATGTTGATAAACAGAACCAAATTCAAAGTGCATAGTTGAGTGTTTGTTTGAATTTTTTGAATGGTTTGATTGCTTGATTAATTGTTTGAATTTTCAAAACAGGAAAATGGAAATATAAAAGGAAAAATGTTCAGGCAGAAAAAAATAGTGCAAAGGACAGAACCAGCCCACTAAGGCCCAGCAGCAGCCCACCTAGCCCACCTGCTCTCTTCCCCGAAGAAATCCTTTCTCACCCAGTTTCTTACCCACCCAGTCACAGACAACCGGGACCCAACTCCCTTTCCTTCTCTTTCGCTGACAGACGACCCCATGCCACATCATCGTCCCCTTCACCCTATTCCGAACCGTTTTTCTTCGCACCAATTAGTTAACCCGCACTGTGAATGACCAGTGGACCCTGCCCCTCGTTTATTTTCTCACTGACGACTGGACCCCACACCCGAGCGAACCGTTTTCTTTACCGCGGACAGAACCCACGCAGTCGATGACAACTGGAGCCCACCTGGAACTTTCCTCTCCCACTGACAAGCATGCCCCACTCCTCCTGTTAGTCATCCCTAACCTCGCGACCGTTTCCTCCCCTCAACGGCGCTCTGCCGATTTACTCCGGCGTTAAATTCGCGTTAACCACGGCCTTTACTCCCCTGCGACGACGCCTACTTAAACGCCAGCGCCTTCTCCTCCATTTCCCCGGACCACTCTCCTCTCGCCCCAGGCCAGTGCGCCGCACCGCCCTCTGCTCCGACGTGGTCCGGTGACGATTCCGACGAAACCTCACCGCCCCGAGCCTCCCGAGCGCTTGGCAGCTTCACCACTCAGCGCCGATGGCATCAAACTTCGCCATGAGTGCCTGAAGTTTCCGCTCGCTAACGACGACCACCAATGCCGCCACCTCTCCGCTCTTCCTGAAGCCAGGTGTAGTTTCGGCCGCCTCTACCTCTCGTTCATGCACACGACTTCGCCTTAACCCTGTGAATCTAACCGCGTCATCATTTTGTCTCGAGGTGATCCACAACACCGTCCCCAACCGCAACCAGAGCACGCCGTCGCTAGAACGAACTCCGGCGAGCGATTACTCCTACGATCGTGCGCCCCTTCACCAACCAATACCATGTTGAGCATCGCTATGACCTACTAAGCCCGGTGAGCAACTCCTCTTTCTCCCTCACCTCCTGTAGCGTCAGCACCGTCGTCGACCGACAACTCCGCCGCCGCTAGCCACCGTCAGCGTCGCCAGTTCCTGGCAAGCGTCTGGTAGCCGTAGGATCTTAATCGCGTGGCCACAATAGATTGTCTAAGCGAAGGGGTACGCGTTGATCTGAGCCGCACCTGCCCCTTTTAATCTAGTGGTCTGTGTCACTCGATCCAGACGAACCGGTATGGACCAATAGGAACACGACGCGTGGCCAGGTCTGTTTTTAAAACAGAATTTGAAAACAGATTTAAGTGCCATTTTGAAAACCCTATAACTCTAGATCCACACGTCCAAAAATTACAAATTTTATGTCGTTGGATTCAGGAGAGCAAGACCTAACCAACCCTGCCCTTAGTTTAGCAAATAGTAACTGTTAGTTTGCTTGTCTTTGCACATTCTTTTGTGAGCTTGTTTAGAGTAGAAAAATTGTTTAAAAATGATTTTAGGGTTATAACCTTTGCAAAATAGTTTGTTGTGACCTTATTGACCCTAGGAACCAACCCTTGGTGTTAAAGCTGATTTTGGTAAATTTAGGTTAGATTATTGGACTTAGCCAATTTCTAGCCAAAGGAAAATAAAGATTTTGGTTATGAAATTGTTTTGGAAAGAAAACTTTGGAGAAAATGTTTTGGACCAAACCTACTGACCCAAACACCAAGTTTTGCAATAGCAACTCATTTGGTGAACCCTATAGGTTAATGCCCTAGTAAAAATATTTCTTCACCCCATAAAATAATACTTTGTTTTGAAAATGGTTTTATAGTGAAACCTTTTGCAAATGACTTTGCCATTTTGGTAAATGACCAATTTGGAACTTACAAAGTTCCTAATGTCTATGACCCATTAGGAACCACTTTTTCAAACAAAACAAAGCTTGGCATGCTTGCATGCATTTCTTGACTTTGTTATTTTATGTGTGTTGTTTTGCTTGATTGGTAGATTGAGTTGTACCTTGCTTGATTGAATTGTAGTGACTTGAAGAGTGTGATTGTTGCAAGGACAAGGATTGAACCTATACCCTCTACCAAAAAGGCAAGTGATGCTTCATATCTTTTGTCCCATTATTTTCACTATGCATTAGTGTTTTTGCTAAGTAAAACTTGCATGGATTTTTATTTTGCTAAGTATAGACCTTGCTATAGGAAAACCTAGTAGATGAATCCTTAGTAGGATTTTCCTAAGTTAAGAATCCTATTACTATCAAGCTTAGCCTAGCTAATAGAAAACAAGGGTGGAATATATATTCATGCTATGGAAAATCTCTAAGTCTAAGGACTTGTGTTTTATTTAATAAAACAACTAAGTTAATGAATCACCTGGGTGGAATGGGACTTGCTTGGTGGTTTTTGGTTGAGTGGTTCACAAGGCCCATGTTTATGATTTACCTTAGTGTATCTCACTTGTGGATGGCCACCCAGGAATAAAGAGATTTGAAATGTCAAATGTTGAGAAGCTTCAAGTGCAACCACTTGGCAATATGGGCTCTGCCATGATCATATAGGTTGCAAGAACTTAGCCATATGGACAGTGGGTGGTAGTGTTTGATAGGTTGGAACGTCCCATGATGGTCTAAGGGAAGGCTTCTGAAAGATCTTGTCTTGGGAAACCAAGTCTTGTGGGGAAAGTGCACCACCTCTGCAGAGTGTAAAAAAATCTAAGTACTTAGCCATGTCCCTGGTAAAGGACAATTTGAGCATCAAGACATGGAAGCAATCAAGAATCTCATCATTCCAATTTTCTAAATTAAAACTTGTGGGTGAACAAGGGTTGTTTGAATTCCTCAATCTTTGATGGAGAGATGGCTTGGTACAAGGATCTTGAAATCTTTGATTGAGGAAGGATTTTGCCAAGCAAATCTTCAGTCTTTGATTGGTAGATGCCTTGGAAAGGATCTTCAGTCTTTGATTGGTAGATGCCTTGGGAAATGTTTTTGCCAAACAAAACTTAGTATTTTCAAAATGATAAGGAAAAATCTATTTTGAGCAATGCAAACCTCAACTCCACTTAGCCAAATGCATATAGATGATATACTCCACTATACTACCATAGTATCACTTGCCAATACAATTCAAATGTATTGACCCTTGTGGCTGTAACTCGTAATGTTGCAGGTTCGATTGATTTAGTGAAGATTGATTGATTAGGATTACAAAGTCTACAACCAACATCTGCCTGTGGCACTTTGAAGATGAAGGACCCCATGACTATAGTTATTCCGCTGCAATGTAATGTAATAGCCTAATGAGCTATGTATTGATGTAACAAAATTATGTTATTCCTGGTTATAAAGTTGTATTATGACCTTTATTTCTTGATATTACATCTAAACTGTGGATGCTAGCTATTGATCCAGGGACTAGCATTGTAAACACAGGGGGCTCAATCTTATTAAAGGTTGGGGACCTTACAGATGGTATCAGAGCATTGTGTTGCCTGTAGGATTTGTAACCCTAGGATTGGACAAAACCCTTAGAAAAATAGGAGTTATTTTGTTCCAAAAATTATTTATAAAACGATCTTGTAAACTTTTACCTCAGCCATTTTGGTTTCAACTCTACTTCTCTTCTATTTCAAACTTAATGGAAAAGCCTACCCCATGGCCAAAGACTTCACTATGTGCAAAGGACTTCTTCAACTCTAATGACTTCAACTTCTTCAACTCTAATGACTTCAACTTCTTCAACTCTAATGACTTCAACTTCTTCAACTCTAATGACTTCAATATCTTCAACATTTTCACCAAGGACTTCAACCTTGGATATCACTAAGGACTACAAGTGAGACAAGAAATGTTACTCAAGATTTGAAGACTAAGGAAACACAACTTAGAAGAAACCATGAACACCTTTGAAGATTTGTGACCAAGACACAAGAATTCTCCAAGGATACAAAGATCTCATTCAAGAAGAATCAACCACGAAAGATGGAAAGATCACAAATGAACCATATAGATGGACCACCATATTTAGTTTAAGTCAAACCCACCAACTTATGTGGTGTAACAAAAATATTTTTGGTTGCCTAAAAATATGCTTGAAACTTGTTGTTTGAGTGGAATGTTTTGTTGTGATTGCTTGCACATTGCTTGTGTGAATTGTGATGTGTGTGATTAGAATTGATTTCCTTAGAAATATCTTACCTATTCTAATCCCTACCCAACCCAAACCGATGACTTCTCCAAGAAACTCCAACATCAAGGATGGTGACAACAACAACAATCAATAGGACAACATGAGAGAACTCATAACAACCCAACACCAGTTGAACCAACTAACAACTCAGTTCATAGCCAACAATGGTGATAAAGATCTAGCCTTGCAAAAGTTTTTGGAGGAACAATCCCAACTGATGCTTAAGGTGACTAATCAAATGATCAGCATGGAAGAAAACTATCCCAAAAGAGTGTATGACAACAAGGATGACAAGAATGTTATTCTAGATGGAGACCCAGCTTGCATTATTTGTGGAGACAAGGACCATACTTCCAAGGAGCATGAAGATCAATGTCCTAACTGTGAAGAGAAACATCCTATTGGACAATGTCCTACTTCTCAAGCTACTTGTTACCTTTGTGAAGGAAACGATCATGTCCCTATCCAATGCCCCATCTATGCCATTGTTGAACAAAGGAAACAAGAAGGATCCAAGTATACCAAGAATGTTGATGGCAAAGGAAAAGGACCACTCATACCTCCAAACAGGACAACCCAATTCAAAGGACTGAAGAAACCTAAGAAACCAAAGCAAGACATGAACCTTGTGCAATGTCGTAAATGTAAGGAAATGGGACACAACTCCAGTGGATGCCCAGAGAACAAGAAGAATAAAGAGATTGGCCAAGTAGTGTGCAACAACTGCAAAGAGCTAGGCCATTATGTAGCCACTTGTCCACAAGAGCCACGTAAAGAACTCCAAGACATCCAACTTCAATCAGAAGAATCCAGGACATTATGCAAGCAACTGTCTAGAAAAGATGAAGAACAAGTTGAACAAGCCTATGGAGAAACTCAACCTTGGCCCATGAGTCAAGTGGGAAAACAAGGGCACTATGCAGAAGAAGAAGTTTTCCAAGATTCCAAGCAAGCCAAGATCTAGTTTAGTTGGAAAATTTTTAAGGGTGGTAGTACCCTAGTTGTTTTGAGCCTACTTGTAACCCTATCCTTCCCAAATCTCGGGACGAGATTTATTTTAAGGGTGGTAGCCTGTCACATCCCAAGATTTTCCAAATCTTGTAATGTGAAAAATAAAATAAACAAAATCAATTTTTGTTGAAATCAGGGTGAAAAGAAACTTTTGTTTCTAAAAGGAAACCTAAAATCCCATCTTGAACAAACTTTGGTTAAAGTTTGAATTCAACAAATCCAAATTCAAAAGAAATGCATTCCTCAATGAATGTATCTGGAAATTCAATCATTTGGAAAATAAATCCAAAACCCTAAACCCTAATGGATAAAAATCATTTTCCAAAGTATCTCCAAATCCATGGATTTGATCCATATGAAAAATTGATCAGCAAATATTCACAAAGGATCAAGTAAGACCACAGAGATTGGTTTCACTTAATTTGGAACCATAAATAAAAATCTTATGGATTTAATAAGGAATTGAATTTCCAAAGCCATTAAAGCCCTCATCTAAAATCCATACCAAGTGGTGAACAATAGACCCTAAAAGGATTCAAAAGGATAAACAAATAATAAATAAGATTTCACAAATTGGAATCACCAAGTTGGATCTATAAATAAAAAGATATGGATTTTATAAGACAAAGATAAAAATATTAAATAAAGAATATTTAAAGACCAAATCAAATCTTGGCCTAATCCATTAAGTAAATGGAGTGATTATAATCCCAATCCAAATAAAATAAAAAGGGTAAAGAATATTCCAAATAAAATAAAATGGCAATAACTATTCTATCCCTATCTTAATAAGGACAAAACTCTAAATAAGAATACATGAGAAAATGATATTTGGAATTCACCCAAGTGGAATAAAAGTTGTTTAATCAACTTAAATAAAATAAAATCTCCAAATAAAAAAAATTGGGAATTAAAACTATATTAAGTTCCATTGGAATTAAAACAAATACCCAATCTTAAATGATTAATAAATCATATTAGAATACTTTCCAAATAATTCAAGATGAATTATTTGAACCAACTAAACAAATAAAAACCTACTGAAAGGAATTGGGAAGTTTAAAGAATTTAAATGGAAATTTTATTAATTAAATCAAACCCTATTTTATTAAATAACTAAAGATCCATTTTATTTAATTAATAAATGGATCCAAAAATAAATAAAAATATTAAATTATTTTGAATTTGGATTATGTTGATAAACAGAACCAAATTCAAAGTGCATAGTTGAGTGTTTGTTTGAATTTTTTGAATGGTTTGATTGCTTGATTAATTGTTTGAATTTTCAAAACAGGAAAATGGAAATATAAAAGGAAAAATGTTCAGGCAGAAAAAAATAGTGCAAAGGACAGAACCAGCCCACTAAGCAAAGGCAGAAATTTCACCTAGCCCACCTGCTCTCTTCCCCGAAGAAATCCTTTCTCACCCAGTTTCTTACCCACTCAGTCACAGACAACCGGGACCCAACTCCATTTCCTTCTCTTTCGCTGACAGACGGCCCCATGCCACATCATCGTCCCCTTCACCCTATTCCGAACCGTTTTTCTTTGCACCAATTAGTTAACCCGCACTGTGAATGACCAGTGGACCCTGCCCCTCGTTTCTTTTCTCACTGACGACTGGACCCCACACCCGAGCGAACCGTTTTCTTTACCGCGGACAGAACCCACGCAGTCGATGACAACTGGAGCCCACCTGGAACTTTCCTCTCCCACTGACAAGCATGCCCCACTCCTCCTGTTAGTCATCCCTAACCTCGCGACCGTTTCCTCCCCTCAACGGCGCTCTGCCGATTTACTCCGGCGTTAAATTCGCGTTAACCACGGCCTTTACTCCCCCTGCGACGACGCCTACTTAAACGCCAGCGCCTTCTCCTCCATTTCCCCCAGACCACTCCCTCTCTCTGCCCCCAGGCTGGACGAATTGCGCCGCACCCCGCCCTCTGCTCCGACGTGGTCCGGTGACGATTCCGACGAAACCTCACCGCCCCGAGCCTCCCTGAGTACGCTGGCAGCTTCACCACTCTCAGGCGCATCTGCCAGTGCATCAAACTCGCCCGCGAGTGCCCTGCAGGCTCGCCAACGACGACGACCACCGTCGCCACCGTCTGCTTCCTCTCCGGCGAAGCCCACAGGTAGTTTCCGGCCGCCCCTCTACCTCTCGTTCATGCACACGACTTCGCCTTGACCCTGTGAATTTAACCGCGTCATCATTTTGTCTCGAGGTGATCCACAGCACCGTCCCCAACCGCAACCAGAGCACGCCGTCGCCAGAACGAACTCCGGCGAAGCGACATCCTGCATCGCGCCTTCACCAACCAATACCATGTTGAGCATCGCTGACCCCGAGCCCGGTGAGCAACTCCTCTTTCTCCTCACCTCTCAGAAGGCGTCGCACTGCCGTCGAATCGACTCACTTGCCGCTAGCCATCACTACGCCAGCCTTCGCAAGCGCCCGTAGTCAGGATCTTAATCGCGTGGCCACGATAGATTGTCTAAGCGAAGGGGTACGCGTTGATCTGAGCCGCACCTGCCCCTTTTAATCCAGTGGTCTGTGTCACTCGATCCAGACGAACCGGTATGGACCAATAGGAACACGACGCGTGGCCAGGTCTATTTTTAAAACAGAATGTGAAAACAGATTTAAGTGCCATTTTGAAAACCCTATAACTCTAGATCCACACGTCCAAAAATTACAAATTTTATGTCGTTGGATTCAGGAGAGCAAGACCTAACCAACCCTGCCCTTAGTTTAGCAAATAGTAACTGTTAGTTTGCTTGTCTTTGCAGATTCTTTTGTGAGCTTGTTTAGAGTAGAAAAATTGTTTAAAAATGATTTTAGGGTTATAACCTTTGCAAAATAGTTTGTTGTGACCTTATTGACCCTAGGAACCAACCCTTGGTGTTAAAGCTGATTTTGGTAAATTTAGGTTAGATTATTGGACTTAGCCAATTTCTAGCCAAAGGAAAATAAAGATTTTGGTTATGAAATTGTTTTGGAAAGAAAACTTTGGAGAAAATGTTTTGGACCAAACCTACTGACCCAAACACCAAATTTTGCAATGCAACTCATTTGGTGAACCCTATAGGTTAATGCCCTAGTAAAAATATTTCTTCACCCCATAAAATAATACTTTGTTTTGAAAATGGTTTTATAGTGAAACCTTTTGCAAATGACTTTGCCATTTTGGTAAATGACCAATTTGGAACTTACAAAGTTCCTAATGTCTATGACCCATTAGGAACCACTTTTTCAAACAAAACAAAGCTTGGCATGCTTGCATGCATTTCTTGACTTTGTTATTTTATGTGTGTTGTTTTGCTTGATTGGTAGATTGAGTTGTACCTTGCTTGATTGAATTGTAGTGACTTGAAGAGTGTGATTGTTGCAAGGACAAGGATTGAACCTATAACCTCTACCAAAAAGGCAAGTGATGCTTCATATCTTTTGTCCCATTATTTTCACTATGCATTAGTGTTTTTGCTAAGTAAAACTTGCATGGATTTTTATTTTGCTAAGTATAGACCTTGCTATAGGAAAACCTAGTAGATGAATCCTTAGTAGGATTTTCCTAAGTTAAGAATCCTATTACTATCAAGCTTAGCCTAGCTAATAGAAAACAAGGGTGGAATATATATTCATGCTATGGAAAATCTCTAAGTCTAAGGACTTGTGTTTTGTTTAATAAAACAACTAAGTTAATGAATCACCTGGGTGGAATGGGACTTGCTTGGTGGTTTTTGGTTGAGTGGTTCACAAGGCCCATGTTTATGGTTTACCTTAGTGTATCTCACTTGTGGATGGCCACCCAGGAATAAAGAGATTTGAAATGTCAAATGTTGAGAAGCTTCAAGTGCAACCACTTGGCAATATGGGCTCTGCCATGATCATATAGGTTGCAAGAACTTAGCCATATGGATAGTGGGTGGTAGTGTTTGATAGGTTGGAACGCGTCCATGATGGTCTAAGGGAAGGCTTCTGAAAGATCTTGTCTTGGGAAACCAAGTCTTGTGGGGAAAGTGCACCACCTCTGCAGAGTGTAAAAAAATCTAAGTACTTAGCCATGTCCCTGGTAAAGGACAATTTGAGCATCAAGACATGGAAGCAATCAATAATCTCATCATTCCAATTTTCTAAATTAAAACTTGTGGGTGAACAAGGGTTGTTTGAATTCCTCAATCTTTGATGGAGAGATGGCTTGGTACAAGGATCTTGAAATCTTTGATTGAGGAAGGATTTTGCCAAGCAAATCTTCAGTCTTTGATTGGTAGATGCCTTGGAAAGGATCTTTAGTCTTTGATTGGTAGATGCCTTGGGAAATGTTTTTGCCAAACAAAACTTAGTATTTTCAAAATGATAAGGAAAAATCTATTTTGAGCAATGCAAGCCTCAACTCCACTTAGCCAAATGCATATAGATGATAGACTCCACTATACTACCATAGTATCACTTGCTAATACAATTCAAATGTATTGACCCTTGTGGCTGTAACTCGTAATGTTGCAGGTTTGATTGATTTAGTGAAGATTGATTGATTAGGATTACAAAGTCTACAACCAACATCTGCCTGTGGCACTTTGAAGATGAAGGACCCCATGACTATAGTTATTCCGCTGCAATGTAATGTAATAGCCTAATGAGCTATGTATTGATGTAACAAAATTATGTTATTCCTGGTTATAAAGTTGTATTATGACCTTTGTTTCTTGATATTACATCTAAACTGTGGATGCTAGCTATTAATCCAGGGACTAGCATTGTAAACACAGGGGGCTCAATCTTATTAAAGGTTGGGGACCTTACAGCTTCTGGATAATATGATGGTTAACTATTCTGAATGGCACACTGAGAGAGCTCCACAAGGTAAGAAGGTAAATTCTGTTGAAGAGACCTCTTCCTTGAGTGATAAAATTGATGTTATTATGTCTATGCTTGTTAATGGGAAAGCTCATATTGATCCAAATCATGTGCCCTTAGCCTCTTTAGTTGCTCAAGAAGAGCAAGTTGATGTGAACTTTATAAGAAATAACAATTTTAGCAACAATGCCTACAAGAATAATTTTGGTAACAGCAATTATAGGCCATATCCTCCCAACAATGGTAATGCTTATGGAAATTCCTACAACAATAATAGGAGTGCACCCTCTGAACTTGAAGTTATGCTTAAAGATTTTATTAGTAAACAAACTGCTTTCAATAAAACTATTGAGGAAAAACTCTCTAATGCTGAAAGAAACATAGCATCATTGGCTGAAGCACAATCTTTTTTTAATAAAATGGCTGCTAAACCTGAAACTATTGAAAATCCCTTTGCTACTACTAATGCCATACAAGTTAGAATTAATGACCTTTGTTTCTTGATATTAAGACCGAATCAGGATGCTGAAGCTATTGATCCAGGACTAGTATCAAAACATAGGGGCTCAAACAGGGTTTTTAATAGACTACGCTTTAGGATGAGTGACGATGCCGGGCAACGGATCAAGAGTTGATGACACGCCATGACGCATCTCATGGATCCTTTTATTTGCTATTTGTATTAGGTTTCTATTGAGGGTTAATAGAGTAAGCTCATTATGGTCAGCTGCAAGTTTCCACCATGATTAGGCAAGGCATTATTTCGGGCTAGCGGCCTATCAAAGACTTTCTAACACATTCATATTAAACTGAGAGATCTTACAATGGTCTCTTTATTTCACAATCACCGATCCATAAGTCAAAGAACCATGATATCAACGTGAATATATGGCACTGAAAGTATTCCCCATGATACATATTCTCGCTTACAGATGCAACTTATAATAGCGTACATATACTACAACAAAGATGGACAATTGCTGCTCAAGTGTATTGGTGTAAATGCAAGAAAGTAAAACTGCCAATGTTCAGGAGAGCTTAATCACTAATTTTGAACTATCGACATAACAAGTTTAAGTTTGGAAGCGTGATGATCAAAAACAAGCTTACTTGGAATAGCAATGGAGTGCTAACGGGTAGGTATGGTGGACACATACCGATGGCGCGATCGATGAGTTTTGGTGATCGATGCTACGAAGCGCCATTCCTCACTTTTACAGGCTTTGGCTTAAGTAGGCTGCAGCAAGTATACGAGTTGAAGGAAACATAACTGGAAAACACAAGTTCAACAACATTTCAGAACTTCCTTGAAGTGAGAACCATCAAAAGATCTTAACTAGATAATACTTCAAACTTATGAGCAAATGCAAGGGGCGATAATGAAATTTGAGTTGAAGAGTACTTTTTATCTTTTCATTCAAAGCAAAAATAGCTGTTGCTAACTCACTGTCACTCACGGAAAACCATACATCGCAAATTAACCTCCATGATCGCCGAAAGTCGGCTAACCAATGATTAACGTCCGATCAATCATATGCCTCATTGAAAAACGGCCGTAAAATAAGATTTTGCAAGAGAGTGAATGATAGAACTTCTCATTAATATTCCATAACGGCAACTCTATCTACTAAGGAGACGACATACGATATTCAACAAGAGGGTTTGGTCGCATAATGCAAACCATCCCACAGTTTGGGATGCGGCTTACGTCATTCATGAAGTTGATGACTCTACTAAGCTCAGGTAAAAGATAAGATAGTGATAGATACCCATGAAACTATTAATTCCCCAAGCTTGTAACAACCAAGGTGCCTATTGCCGAAGAACTGCCTTCGATGACGCAGCTTTCCTTCAAAGAAGTGAGTGGGATAGCAGAGCTTATCTCGGCAGGTTATTGAACTCTTTGATTAGTTTCAGCACCCAAGTCCTTCCAATCTCAAGGTGATTATGAATCAACTGTGGAGCTTTGCTTCGACGCGCCAATTTCATGATCATGTCGAGGTTGACATAATTCGGCCTCCTTGCGATTCTTTACCCAACTCTTCCTTCGACTGGGTCTTTTTCTGTATATTAGGGAATGAGGCAATCCAATTGAGGATAGTTTCTCCTTGGGCGATGAGCTGTAATTGATGCACGATGGCGGGTATGCGAAAGGATTCTCGGTTTGGAGTGAAGTGGACCGGAGCCAAATGGACTTACGCGGACCCTCCTCCGACCAATATCCGTGCGCTGATTTGATGATGTTTTACAATACTCCAATGCTTGGCAATGGTTACCGTCAAAGTGGATCGTTGGCTGGTTTTGCGCTCACGTCTTCATGCTTCACTACTGATTCCTTCTCCTGCCCGGGGTCTGATGATCTTCCTCCAGGCTCCTTTCTGGCCATCATCCTTGGTGATTACCCATATGTGCTTCTAATCTCAAAAATAGCTTCTATAGTAAACATTGATCGAAGAGCTAAAACACGCAGGTTTTGTCCATCATCGGCGTATACGTAACCTCGGGGATCCGGGATTATATTAAGCGCCCTGAAGGTATCGAGAAAATCGGCCTGACTGGTGATCAAGAGTCCGGATTTGTTGCTCACTCTGCTTAAGCTGCCAGGGGGGCCTGCTGCCAGGGGTGGTGTGGAGCCTCAAGGCCCGCTTCATCCTCTTCGCTGTAGCTTTCCTGATTATTGTTGGATAAAATTACCTCAAAATGTAGATATTGAGCCGGGATAGAATTTTCGCAATGTAGACCCAGGTGAATCGTTACCATATTCAAACGATCAGTCTCTAGAGATTTGACAAAGACGCCTTTGATACATTCTTCCAGTCACTGCTTGAATAACATCAATAGTTCTATCGAAGGTTCATACACATTGCTCGAAAGGTCATGAAACTGTTGTCGTATCTTATTGAGCACCATTTTCCACCGACCAAAAATTCTCTACACATAGTAAAGTCGTTCACAAAATTCTCATTAAGGCCATGTTCCATCATGTATGCTACGTCGTAAGAGACCGGTAATAAACCTTTAAGTCCAATTGTTGCAACTGAAATCCATCAAACCATGACAGCTACTGTAGCAACATCCTTTAAGGTACCCAAAAAGATTCAAAAGGAAAATGTTCTCCATTAGGGGGAAGAATCAAATGCCGAAGAGGCAAAATCACAAACAGACCAGCAGGTAAACGATCAATATTTTAGACAGATACGTATATCTTCTGTTGCTCAGGAGTTTGAGTCAAAAGCTGCAAAACTAATGAAAGTTCAGAAGGTAACATACCTGGCCGCAGGTTGCCAAGTGAAGCATTGTAACATTCCAGCTCAATCCGGCGACAATGCATCTCCCAAGTGAATTTTACTATACAAAATATCTGTTTCGGACAACAACTACCAAAATAGCTTACTTTCCTCATTAGAGGAACCAAGATGATCATCCAAAAACCAAACAAAAAACGATAAGGAGGTTATTACCGAAGTAATAACTTCCAAGACTAAAGAAACAAAACAAACTGAAGATCGTCAAGTACATACGTATTGGGTTGTCGCATCCTAAAAAGCTCCATCGGTAAATATGACTGTGCAGCCATCTAAAGCAAGGGCATGATAATGTTCAATGATGTCACATAAGAATTATTGAATTAGTAAGTGGAAAGAGCATATGACATACTTTGTTCTAAGTCTAACCCACTTCCTATGCAAGGGAATTTTGTAAAAAACAAGTTGTTGAAACCAGAGGCCACTAGCATAGGAAGGCTTAAAAGAAGTAACATAAAAACTTTGCAAAGATAAATGAGGAAACTTGATATCTATTGAGACTAGCATAATGAATCAATCTTCCTCTCATAATTTCTAACTCCAGTATCATGTATAAATTTCAATTGATATATTAGATCATGAACTATTAGCAATGATATGTCCTAATGTAAAACTCCACAGGACTTACCTGGCTCATAACACGTATCTTTGTGTTCAATATTAGTATCCTTACGTAGGATACAGTCCATTCTTAGACCACATATTTAGATGGACAAGTCCTTGCATCGGAAGAAAGCTTACCAGAGTTCATCCAAACGGCCATTTATCAGGGTTAAAGGTAGTCTTTGCGGATTTGAAAAGTACTTTCATGCTAACCATACTAGCTATCATAGAATTTGTTCCCTTTATCCCAAATCGTGAAAGAGATATTTTCTCAATGTAAGGTTCAAGTAAAGCACCGCTAAAAGTATAAACTTCAGTATTCTTGCTAAAGGATATCGGACTTAGCAACATCTTGAGTATGGTTCATGATACGGTCTCCACTTCTTTAGGTATGACTTCTATATAGGCAAGTGCAAAATATCTTAGACGAATAAGATATATAGCTTGAGGGTCTAGACCATAAGTACTTAATATTTTGAAAGTCAATGAATAGTGATTCAATGTCAATCTATAATCATAATTCTATACCTGACTTTCTTATTGTCATTCTCCCATGCTTCAGCATATGTCTCTGAACCCGTTACGGTCCAGAAGATCCCGGATTTTAGCTGATAACTTCTTCCATGCAAGTTTTGATCCAACTGATGGCATCCAATAAACGGATCATGAAGAGGGAGCCTTGCATAATAAGCATCTATTGATAAGGCACATGGTTAGAGCTCAGTCGGAATAGGCTCGATTTGAGCATTAGTAACATTGTCTCCCCTAAGCTTGAGCTGTACCTTTCCATCAAGAGGCCAAACGTATATTTGATTCCTGACCTGGTGGCAATGGGCTCTACTAGAGGGAGGTTGCAATAAAAATAGAGGAACTATTTCTCCCATTCAAGGGCCCAGTCAATTCATTCTTAGAGCTTTATACCAGTCCTCAGCCTTAAACTTTTAGTGATAATGAGAATAACTTTCTCTTAGATAGTAGAGTCTGTAGTAATACTGTGACATCTTGAACAATGCTTTGAAAGACGTTTGTTTGTTTCACATATAGAAAACATAATAAGAATGGTATTCAGCTTGTCCCCCATGGTATAGCAAAACATAAATGCATAGGACACCTTCAAAGTTCATAAGGGTGACTAGATACAAATAATTTAAGAACAAGCAATATCAAAGTTATGAATCAATCAACAAGTTTTGGGACAATACATATTAAACTAAGAATGATCACTATGCTCTGTCAATTGGTTCATAAAGATAGAAGATGGAGACCCAACATAAAATTAAAAAGAAAGGCCCTTCATAGAAGGAAGCAGGGATTCAAGTCTCATAAAGAGCTTCCAAAAATTATGCTACTTATTAGCTTTCATTTCTCATTGCCCCTATTATAAGCATCTTTAGGTGATTAAGGTTAAAGTGACACAAACATGAGGATATGCTTGACAAGTTATAAGTTGAAAATCTCATGCCCCTTGCTTACGAGGATCGAACCTCATGCTACTCAACTTTAGTCACGAGTAAGTTCTTGTCATTGTAAGTACATGTGTATCATAGAGAACCACCAACGGGGTACCCCATGCCCCATGATACAGGAGCTATCCCATATCAAAATGACAAGGCAACAGACAATGATCATCTCAACGATCTTTTTATTTGCTATTTGCATAGGTTTTTATTGAGGATGCTTCACAGATTGCTCATTATGGTTATGCTACAAGTTTCCACCATGATTAGGCATGGCTTAGGCTAGCCTGTGCTTTCTCAGAATACATATACAAACTCCATGAGCTTACAAGCTCCCCTTTTATTTCACACCGTCGTGATCCATAAACAAAAGAACATGATATAAACTGAATAAAGTGCAATGTTGAAAGCGTTCTCCATGGTAACATGGTTCTGCTAATTCACAACTTATAAAGCGCAAGCATATACGCAACATAGATGAACACAATGGTTCAAGTTTATTAAGTGCAAGAAAGTAAAGTGTGCCATCAAGTTTGTGAGAGCTTTAATCACTAATTTTCACATAACAAGTTTAATTCGAAAGGTAGACAAAAACATGAATATACTTGGAATAGCAACAATGCTAATAGGTAGGTATGGTGGACTCTTTGGAATAACTTGGTTTTATTTTGGGTTGGATGCATGAGTGGAACTCATACTTGGTACATGTGGAGGCTAGCAAAAGACTGGGAGCGACCAACTAAGAGAGCAATAATGGCCATAATCATGCAAAGCGACACAACATTATTAATAAAATCATAAAGTGATATTACAAGTCAAAAACTAAATGATCATAGAGGCTATGGTGACTGGTATAGTCTTAACATGGTGTAAGCATGCGCCAAGTCAACCCAAATAAAGCATCAAAGGAGAATACCACAATATTATGCTTTTGTATGCTAAAACAACGCATGATTCTTTCAAGACACATTAAGCAATCTCAATTGTTTGGAACAAGTCATGCTACAGAAATAATTACTAAGCATAAAGTCAAAGCAATATCAAACATGACATGATAAAGTCTAGGCCACAATCAAAACAAGCTCCTTTTGTACCACTTATAAGCATGAAACTTCCTACTCTTTTCCAACACAAATCAACGTATTTGAAACAGTGTATGAATGCGAGGGTCCAACCAATTTATTTAAGCAAACCAAACAAAAGAAAACTAAAAAAATAAATAAAGACGCTCCAAGAACAACACAATTGTGCATGAAACAATAAAAATGAAGTGTTTGGAAGGAAACCTGAGATTTTTATTGATGAAGAAAGGGATGCCTTGGGCTTCCCCAAGCTTTGACTCTTATACTTATTGAATATTTCTTGGGGTGATACGGGTGGCATCCCCAAGATTGAGCTTTTGTCCATACTTCATCTTATCACATTATTCTTCCATACACTTTAAAAGTTCCTTCATACAAAACTTCACACAATCTTCATTAGCAACATTAGTGAACAAGATAATAAGTCTTTGGGTTCAGTTTCAACACAAGTAAAACTTCCATTAAAACACAAGCTACTATAGAAATTCCTTTTATAAGTTCAAGTAATTGGCAAGAACTCAAAGAGAAAGAGATTAAGAGGCAGATACAAATAATGGTAGAAATCTGTCAAAACAGACCAGTAGGTAAAAACCGATTTTTTCGAAGACCTTCTGTTGCTCAAATCAAAAGTGTTAAACTAACAAAAGTTAGATAACAACCTAAGGCAGAAGCACAAAAAATACAGCTCAATATGACGTATAGAGTTTTTTCACGATTTTTTACAGTGAAGCACAAAAATCTGATTCGGGACAGCAACTTTCCCAAGTCTCACTTCCCTCACATTAGAGGTTATTCTTGGCACAAAAACCACACAAAAAGGATAAGGAGAGGTTATTACTGAGCCAATAACTTCCAAGACTCAACAAAAGAAAAACTTACTGAATAAAAATTTGGGTTATCTCCCAATAGTGCTTTTCTTTAACGCCTTTGAGCTAGGCATAGGAAGCAAGATTCAAGTATTTTCAAATGAAGCAGCATTAAGAGAAAATTTTGTTTTAATAGGAGAGGCAAAAGGAATCTTCTCTCTCTTCTTAGGGAAGTGTTCTATACCTTTATTGAGTGGGAATTGATATTTAATGATGCCTTCTTTCATATCAATAATGGCACAAACAGTTCTAAGAAAAGGTCTTCCCAAAATAATAGGACAAGAAGGATTGCATTCAACATCGAAAACATAGAAATCAACAGGGACATAGGTATTGTTAACCATAATAAGAACACCATTAATACTCCTCATGAGTTTCTTTTTAGCATTATCATCAAGTTGGACATCTAAATAACAATCTCCTAATGGTGGCAAATCAAGCATTTCATAAGTCTTTCTTGGCATAATGAGACACTAGCACCAAGATCACATAAAGCTTTGAGATCAAAATCATTCACTTTCATATTAATGATGGGTTCCCAACCATCTTCTAATTTCATAGGAATAGAAGCTTTATGTTTCAATTTTTCTTCATTAATTTTTATGAGAGTATCAGTAATATGTTTTGTAAAGGCCATATTCATAGCACTAGCATTAGGACTTTTAGCAAGCTTTTGTAGGAACATAATTACTTCAGAGATATTGCAACCATCAAGATCAAAATCATAATTACCATCCAAGGTAGTAGAGCTATTGTTTCCCATATTTCGAAGAATTTCAACATTTTTATTAGAAAAGGTTCCATTGGTTTTAGGCATTATTGCAAAAGGAATGGGGACTTCATGTGGTTTGCTAGCATCAACATTGGTGGTGGTAATAGTACAAATACTATTATTTCTAGAAATTTCATCTTCTCTCTCCCACTTAGCATGTAATTCAGCTAACAATCTAACATTTTCATCAATTCTAACTTGTAAGGCATTAGTAGCAGCAAAGGGGTTTTCCATAGTTTCAGGTTTAGCAGCCATTTTATTAATCAAAGAGGATTGTGCTTCAGACAAAGATGATATATTTTTTTCAGCATTAGAAATTTTGGATTGCAAACTAGGAATTTCCCTATTTAAACTCTTAAGTTGATGACTAATATTTTTCAAAATAGTAGATTGTTCCTCCATGATTTTAGTAAATAATTTATTCTATTCATATTGCATTTGCATGAAGTTTTTAGTGGCTCTTTCAACTTCTAAAATTCTTTCTTCACTAGGCATTCTAGATTTACCATGATAATTGTTGATATTATTGGGAGGATAAGGCCTATAATTGTTATTACCATAATTATTCATGTAGGCATTGTTGCTAAAATTATTATTTCTAATGAAGTTCACATCAACTTGCTCTTCTTGAGCAACCAAAGAGGCTAAGGTAACATGATTTGGATCAATATGAGCTTTTCCATTAACAAGCATAGACATAATAACATCAATTTTATCACTCAAGGAGGAGGTTTCTTCAACAGAATTTACCTTCTTACCTTGTGGAGCTCTCTCAGTGTGCCATTCAGAATAGCTAACCATCATATTATCAAGGAGCTTTGTTGCAGCACCCAAAGTAATGGTCATAAAGGTGCCTCCAGCAGTAGAATCCAACAGATTTCTTGAAGAATAATTTAGTCCTGCATAAAAAGTTTGGATAATCATCCAAGCAGTCAGTCCATGAGTAGGATAATTCTTTCCCAAAGATTTCATTCTTTCCCAAGCTTGAGTAACATGTTCATTATCAAGTTGTTTAAATTTCATTATATCACTTCTCATAAATATACTCTTAGCAAGAGGATAGTATTTTCCAATGAAAGCATCTTTGCATTTAGTCCAAGAATCAATACTATTTCTAGTTAGGGATAACAACCATTCTTTAGCTTTTCCTCTCAAACAGAAAGGAAACAATTTAAGCTTAATAATATCTCCATCTATATCCCTATGTTTTTGCATCTCATAAAGTTCAACAAAGTTATTAAGGTGAGCAACAGCATCATTAGTACTAGCACCAGAGAATTGTTCTTTCATAACAAGATTGAGCAAAGCAGGTTTAATTTCAAAGAAAGCAGCTTTAGGAACAGGTGGAGCAATAGGTGTGCACATGAAATTATTGTTGTTTGTGCTAGTGAAGTCACACAACTTAGTGTTTTCAGGAGGATCATTTTTGTAAGATTAAAGCAAGCCAACAGAAATAGAAACTGGAATAAGGACTAATTTTTTGGTGTGTTTTTGATAAAATAAGAAAACTAGTACAACTATTTTTTGTGTTTTTTGATAAAATAAACAAGCAAACAAAGCAAAAATAAGCTAAGCTAAACAAAAAACAAAGTATAGAGATTGGTTGTGAGGGACTCCCCTTGTGAAGCTGTCCTTAACTCCCCGGCAACGGCGCTAGAAAAAGGCTTGATGGCTCAAGATATCTCGAGCTCGTTGGGAACCCCAAGAGGAAGGTATGATGAGCACAGCAACAAGTTTCCCTCAGTTATGAAACCAAGGTTATCGAACCAGTAGGAGCAAGGAAACAACCCCAAGGGGTTGCTACGAACTTGGAATCTTGCACAACACAACCACAGAACTTTGCCCGAACTTACAGTGAGGTTGTTAATCTCACCAGTTTTGTTGAAAACAAAGGATTAAGCGTATAGTGTGGAAGATAGTAATTACTTGCAGAAAGTAAACAGTAAACATTAAACAATAGATGGTATATCAGTGGTAAAAGAATGGACCGGGGTCCATAGTTCACTACAGGTGATTCTCCTTAAGATAAGTTGTTGGGTCCGCAGCATAGAAAACAAAAAATTTCCTACGGTGTGAACTACACGCCAAGATCTATCTACTAGGTACAAAGCAACGGGTGGACATACATCCAACGAGAACTTACCCTCGTAGACAACGAGCTTTGTTAACGAGTAGGAACTCGTGGTTGATGTCGTCGTACACTTGCCGATCTCAAGATCGTGATGAAGTCCAGCAGGTCCGGCTCCAGCACGTCCATTAGATCCAGCTCCAGCAGCACCAAGTCCATCACCGCAAAGCAGCGGTGCATCCGTGATCGCACACACGTCCGGTACCCCGACAACCTCCATCCCTCGCTCCAGCAAAGCAGCGGAAGCAGCAACTCCTTTCTAGATAAAGCCAACGGGAACATGTATCTCGCTAATCCGAGACCATGGGGAAATAATACTAGAGGGGGAGAGAGATCCTTCACAAGGAGGTGTGTGTGAGAAGTGAGGAGGGGGTGGCCTTTTATAGGAGGAGGGGGTGCCCCTCCTTCATGGTCGGCGCATGGATGAGGTGACTCTTCACCTCCTCCATTCATGTGGTGGTAACTCCCTCCACATAAATTTGCCCCTTCACATTCTCTTTTAAAGTCTCCACTTTAAATGCATTAAATTATGCATTAAATTTCTCCAAATTTAATGCTCTCTCATTTAATAAAACTCTTTTATTATTTTTATTCAGAATTTTGTTAATTACTTTAATTAACAAACATTCACATAAAACCCCTTGCAACATTTCAATATTACATGCAGAACCAATTTCAGCAATTTCACCCGAAACAGTTTCGGTGTCTATTGAAATAATTCCAGCGCTTTCTTAAATCTTTATCTGAAACATATTTGCTACAAATGGTGTCGGTATCCCTTAAGTGTGTCACCCTATGGTTCGCGAATAATGCAGACATGATCGAGACCCCTCTCAGATCAATAATCGAGCGGGACACGAGATCCATCGACTCCTACACATTCAACGATGACTTCTGTGATCATGAGAACCTTTAACGCTAGTAACTAAATCCCTTTGTCCCGCGATATATTACATGTACGAGATTCGATCATCGGTATCTCCATACCTAGTTTGATCACGTTACCGACATGTACTCTTTTCTTGTTCCCGTGATATAACATTCTAGTGATCACATCACTTGCATGCAAGCTATTTCAATGTGATATCACCGAGAGGGCCTAGAGTATATCTATCTGTCATCGGGATGGAAAAATCCCACTCTTGATCCATGAGCCTCAATATAACACCTTCGTAGCACTGAACCCACCTTTATAGTCACCCTGTTACGGTGTGACGTTTGATGTTACCAAGATACTCTTCCGGTGTTAGCAATTAACATGATCTCATGGTCTAAGGATAAAGATTACTTCATATGATGTTATAGCAATATAAACATAATGACTTGATCGTAATGCTATACTTCGGATGAATGTTCATCACATCATTCCACCAATGGTGTGACCTTGTTATTAACAACATCCAATGTCCATGATTAGGAAACCTTGATCATCTTGTTAATCAACAAGCTAGTCTATAAGAGAGGCATGACTAGGAACCCTTTTTGTTTATTAAACACACATGTATTGATGTTTCCGAATCAATACAATTCTAGCATGTAAAATAAACATTTATCATAAACATGGAATAAGATAATAACCACTTTATTATTGCCTCTCGGGCATATTCCCTTCAGTCTCCCACTTGCACTAGAGTCAATAATCTAGTTTGAAAAACTTTGCGCATTGAACACCTATGGCTTTCTGGTGTTGCATATACGCTATTGCTAGTGGTTAACATAATCTCCGGATGTGACAGTTTCAGATCCGTGTATTTGCATGTCTTTGCCTCTACGCATCACTCATTCTCAAATGAGATGGCATTGTATAAATTTGGTCCTCTGGTGAGACCTTTAGTTCGTTCGGCTCAAAATATGTTGATATTATTGTCACACAATATATCTTCATAGTATTAGCCCACTTTGAACCACACCTAGTTTGATAACAAACTACTTAACACAAATGCCTCCTTTGCTGCTACTATAGCAGCTATATACTTAGCCTTTTGTTGTAGTATCCGTCACAATATCTCAACTTTGGAACTCATCCAAATCCATCATGGAACATCCTTTCCATTATATTGTGCCACCCATAGTCTAAATTGAGATAAATTTAATTTGTATCTTGTGACAAAACTAGTATCAATGTAACACTTTACAATGAACTACCTTTAACTATTTGTCACTTATACATGATATATTCTTAGTTCTTCCAAAGCTCATAAGGATATCTTTACTATTGTCCAATGATCATCTTATGAATCATTCTGGTATATGCTCATAACATTTAGAGCATAGGACATTCTGGATATATACATATCATGGTATAATCGATCAGAATCTTCATGTGATTTTACTCACCAAGTGTTGAAACACTTGAATCTAAATACAATTATTTCCATGCAGCAAGAACCTTTCTTGTTGTTTCCATATTGAACCCTTTCAATATCTCATATTGAACCCTTTCAATATCTTATATATGTATGTCTGGCACAACCATATTAGCGCCTTAATCTATCCATATAGATATTGATGCCTAATATTATGGGTTTGCCCAAGTCTTTCATCGAAATCTTATTTTAATGAAATCCTTAACTTGTGTCAATTCAAGATACATCATTTCCAATCAACAATATGTCCCCTACATAATGTATTATAAATATGTCTCAGTGATCCCACTTAATTTCTTGCAAATGCAAGCATCTTCATCATCTCCGATGAATTTAAACTCTTTTAACTGTTTCATCATGGTGAAGATTCCAACTCCGCTATGCTTACTTCAACTATTGAAGTTTACATGCCCTTTTAGCACCCTTTGAATTAACAAAACCCTTCGAACCATGTCATGTACATGTCCTAGGTTACCATTCTATTAGAAGAACCTTGTTTTGTTTATTCAACTACCATATACCAAATTATATGTAGTGGTTGCTACATTAATCCGTCAAGACTATATATCGCTATGAAAGATCATATCTTGTCATAGTCAACTCCTTGAACATTGTCGTAAACTTCTTTCCGACATGTCGACTATTTCATAGATGTCAAACATCCATGTCTATTTCTTTATAGATCCAAACACGACCGATAGGCTTCACGCCTTTCCGGAGGGTCTTCCAAGTTCAGAAACTTGATTTCTCGTGTATGGATACTATCACGGATTCTATGACTTCTAGTCATTTTATGGAGTCAGGGACCATCATCGCTTCTTTGCATGTAGTCGGTTCATCATTGTCAAAACAATAACGACTTGCTTATCAAATCTTACTATTTGATTCTTACCGACCCTGCGGTTCTATAGGAACTCTAATCTCGAGATCACACCTTTTGTAATCACGAGCCATGAGCATTGTGGCCACCAGGACACTTTCCCGGCGCGCCATTTACTTAGCACATATAGCTAAGGTTCAACAACCTTATCAAAGTTCTATTGTCCTCCCACTTAACTTTTCACAAAAAGTTCCTTCTCAAGAAACTTGACGTTCCAAGCGACAAACTCTTTTGTCCTTGGTGTTATGGAGAAATTCCCAACAAATTCTTTGGGATAACCTACAAAGACGTGCTTATCCGACTTTGGTTGTAAACATTTTTACTTATGCATAGCATACCAAAATTTAAGAAAAGACAATTCGGGTTTTATCCCAAACCATAACTCATATGGTGTCATTTCAATGGATCACGATGGTGCTCTTTTTAGTGTAAAAGCGATAGTCTCTAAAGCCTCAATCCTTAAAACATAATGGCAGTTTTATAAATGAGACCTTTGATCTTACCATGTCAAACATGGTTTGATTTCATCTCTCGAATATGCCATACTCCTATGGTTTATCGGGGAACACAAATCATGGAACAATTCCTCAAGTCTTAGGTGTTTTTGCTAAACATGTAACTCAAATATCTTCCTTTATGATCGAATCATAAACTCTTTATTTTCTTGTTAAAATGATTTTTTGCTTCATCTTAAAAGTATTTGAACAACTTTCAAATGTTTCATACTTCTTCCTTATTAAGTAAATATACAGATATATTCACTCAAATTCTTGAAGAAAGCATATGAAGCAAAAAGATCCATCGCATATGGCTACACATAATGGACTTATGCACATCAGCATGCACAATTTCCAATAAGCTAGTCATCCGTTCCTCTTTGGCCTATGAACGGAGTTTCAATTATCTCGAGGAAAGTCTCACATGCGTCAATTGATCAAAATCAAGGACTCCAAAATTCCATCAACATGGAGTTTCTTCATGTTTTATTTCAAATATAATTCAAACAGCGATGTCACTTCATAAGTGATCTTTCAATCATTTGTCTTGCGACATTTTAGCAATAGTTTTTATGGATGTGATTTCTCCAACTAGACTTGTAAAAGTTCATCCATACTTTATGGAATACGGTAATTATTTGAACAACCATTGTTCTCATGATACCGGAACAAAATAACAATTATTTAAACAAATCTTGAAGGCTTGGTTTGATGACAACGAAAAACACAATAACACTTTATTTGTTTTCGATGAACATCATCACTCATTCTCTTGCTGGTTACTTAGGCCATTGTAGTTCATGAATTTTGTTGTCCTGTATGACACTTCATACCAACCAATTCGGTATCCAATACCGGTATCCAATACCTCATAACCACATTGTTTAACAAGCGAGGAATATAGCCATAACATGTATATCTTCTATATACCCAAGTTAGACATCTCCAACCTTTTATTTTCTGCCAAATATTTTATAGATTCTCTTTCAGCAATTCCTTTTTCTTTTAAAAGAATCTATCAACATCAATAGTGGTGTCATCAACATGACACATGGTACAAAGCGTATATAGTGAAATACTAATACCTTTGGACTTGCACATTGAAGTGGATCACCATCATCAAATGTTTGGTGTTCTTTCAAAAATCCATTCTTTAGTAATCTATTAGTGTAGTAAACATTTTACTTACAGCTTCTATTCATCCTTATCATGACAACTTTCATGATCAAGCTACTATAGCCTATAAGGAAGAACGCGAGTATAATATCAGTTCCCAAAACTCTTTTGGTAGATTCGGATGCCTAGCATCTCCATCCTTCACAAATTCTCATACAACATGAGAACATGTATTTTGCTAAATTATACTATATCATAATGCAACCAAAAATATTGTTTCAGATATCACAATATCTTTCACACATGATGGTTTCTGAAACAATTTTCAGCTCCAATATAATCTTGATATTAAAACAACTTTTTGAATATCAATAATCATGGAGGCAAACATGATACTTTAGATACTAACATTGGAATTCTTACTCTCTATTTAATACTACTTATTAAACTTCATGGAGTAAATATAGTTTGCTGAAAGTTTGCAATAGGACTTATAAACTTTAAATTGACATTCAAAACAATACGATACCAGTTCGTAAAGAAAATATCTAGAATTAAATAGTTCTATTATCTCAATTAAAACTAAGCATAAGGTAGTGAACAGATGCCAATGACTACAACAAATTATGCAAATTCACTTTGATTTAGTTTATGACAAATTGAGTTCGACTAATCCAAATTAGAAATGAACTCCCACTCAAAAACGACATCCCTCGTGCCTTTTTGGTGATTACATGAACCAAATCCACTACACCAAGTCCGATCATCACGTGAGTCGGTGTAGCTTCAAAGGCGAGCATCAATATGGTCATCACATCAACTATATGACTCATGCTTAACCTTTCGGTCTGTGTTTCGAGGCCATGTCTGTACATGCTAGGCTCGCCAAGTAAGAACCTTAGTATTCGCGTGTGTAAAACTGTCTTACACCCGTTGCATGAAAGCGTAGAGTTGAGAACACCCGATCATCACGTGATGTCTCGAAACACGATCCATAGAACGGTGCATACTTAAGGAAGAACACATTTTATCTTGATATTTAAATGAGGGATCATCTTACAATGCTACAGAAAGCGCCAAACTAGCAGTATAAGATGCTAACATCTAATGTGTAAAGTGAGATGATATGGTCCATGCATTTGATCTCTATCACTTGCATCGTGGTATGATCTCTATCATTCCTTTGTGTGTAAGGCCAAGGTCTATGGAACTTACACGTTGAGTGTGTTGTAAGAGTATCTATCATACATCTACTTACAACAATACCATATCAAGACACTAGCCCAACAACAATCTAAACTAGACACCTCTAATTTATCAATTGCAAGTTTTACGTGGCTTAGGGCTTTCGGAGATAGAACCGTTCTTACCTACAAACATGAACCACAACGAGGATAACAAGTTATTAGCAACTCGTTGTAAATCAGATATTGACTATAGTAGGAGAGACAGACACCACTTGACCACTTATGCAAAACAAGTTGCATGTTAGTCGTGGAACCGGTCTCATGTACGATGACATGTAAGGTTGGTCTGGGCCGCTTCATCCCACTATGCCACCAATATCCAAAATACATAGAAGATGCAATAACATGATCATCATCGCCCACATACTCTTATGTGTTCTACCCGTGCAAAGCACCTACGCATAGATCAGGCTCTGATACCACTGTTGGGTCCGCAGCATAGAAAACAAAAAAATTCCTACGGTGTGAACTACACGCCAAGATCTATCTACTAGGTACAAAGCAACGGGTGGACATACATCCAACGAGAACTTACCCTCGTAGACAACGAGCTTTGTTAACGAGTAGGAACTCGTGGTTGATGTAGTCGTACACTTGTCGATCTCCAGATCATGATGAAGTCCAGCAGGTCCGCTCCAAAGACGTCCATCGATCCAGCTCTAGCAGCACCAAGTCTAGCACATAAGCAGTGCATCCGTGATCGCACACACGTCCGGTACCCGACAACCTCCGTCCCTCGCTCCAAAGCAAAGCAGCGAAGCAACTCCTTTCGAGATAAAGCCACGGGAACATGTATCTCGCTAATCCGAGACCATGGAGAAATAATACTAGAGGAGAGAGATCCTTCACAAGGAGGTGTGTGTGAGAAGTGAGGAGGGTGGCCTTTATAGGAGGAGGGTGCCCTCCTTCATGGCCGGCGCATGGAGTAGGTGACCCTTCACCTCCTCCATTCATGTGGTGGTAACTCCCTCCACATAAATTTGCCCCTTCACATTCTCTTTTAAAGTCTCCACTTTAAATGCATTAAATTTCTCCAAATTTAATGCTCTCTCATTTAATAAAACTCTTTTATTATTTTTATTCAGAATTTTGTTAATTACTTTAATTAACAAACATTCACATAAAACCCTTGCAACATTTCAATATTACATGCAGAACCAATTTCACCCGAAACAGTTTCGGTGTCTATTGAAATAATTCCAGCGCTTTCTTAAATCTTTATCTGAAACATATTTGCTCCAAATGGTGTCGGTATCCCTTAAGTGTGTCACCCTACGGTCATGAATAATGCAGACATGATCGAGACCCCTCTCAGATCAATAATCAGAAGCGGGACCTGGAGATCCATACTGACTCCTACACATTCAACGATGACTTCTGTGATCATGAGAACCTTTAACGCTAGTAACTAAATCCCTTTGTTCCGCGATATATTACATGTACGAGATTCGATCATCGGTATCTCCATACCTAGTTTGATCTCGTTACCAACATGTACTCTTTTCTTGTTCCCGTGATATAACATTCTAGTGATCACATCACTTGCTTGCAAGCTATTTCAATGTGATATCACCGAGAGGGCCTAGAGTATATCTATCCGTCATTGGGATGGACAAATCCCACTCTTGATCCATGAGCCTCAACATAACACCTTCGTAGCACTGAACCCACCTTTATAGTCACCCTGTTACGGTGTGACGTTTGATGTTATCAAGATACTCTTCTGGTGTTAGCAATTAACATGATCTCATGGTCTAAGGATAAAGATTACTTCATATGATGTTATAGCAATATAAACATAATGACTTGATCGTAATGCTATACTTCGGATGAATGTTCATCACATCATTCCACCAATGGTGTGACCTTGTTATTAACAACATCCAATGTCCATGATCAGGAAACCTTGATCATCTTGTTAATCAACAAGCTAGTCTATAAGAGAGGCATGACTAGGAACCCTTTTTGTTTATTAAACACACATGTATTGATGTTTCCGAATCAATACAATTCTAGCATGTAAAATAAACATTTATCATAAACATGGAATAACATAATAACCACTTTATTATTGCCTCTCGGGCATATTCCCTTCATAAGTAGCATGTTGGGTGAACAAATTACAGCGGGGCAATTGAGAGATTTGAGAAAGCATACAATGCATATACTAGACATCTTGACTCCTTTGAGATTTGATTGGGAATTAACATTATACATAGACCGTAATCCAACTGCATCTATGACTAATAATCCACCTTCAGGTTATCATCCGAACCCCCTCCAGTATTAAGTTGCAAGCAATAGATAATTACATTAAGCAAAGTGTGTAAAGTAAACAATACGATTGTCCCATGGACAAAGGATTGATGTTTTCTCCCTAGTAGCAACAACACATCTACAACCTTAGAGATTCCTGTCACTTCCCCAGATTACTAGAGGCATGAACCCACTATCGAGCATAAATACTCCCTCTTGGAGTTGTAAGCATCTACTTGGCCAAGATAGTTACTAGCAACGGAAAGCATGCAAGATCAGAAATAACATAGACATGATCGAATCAATAATCAATCTGAAATAGCATCTCAATATCCATCGGATCCTCGCAAACACAACATGTAAGATTACAAATAGATGATCTTGATCATGAACGGAGCTCACAATATCTAAACATGATAGCACAAAGGAGGAGAACCAACCGTCTAGCTACTACATGGACCCATAGTCCAAGGATGAACTACTCACGCATCACACCGGAGGCATTCATGGTGATGAAGAAGGCCTCCATGGTGATCTCTCCCCTCCGGCAAGGTGCCGGGAAGAGCTTCGGATCCCCCCGATCTAGGGATGGAGATGGCGGCGGCTACAGACTCTTCCGTGGATTTCTGATTGGGTCTTTGATCGGGTACTTAGGGTTTTTGTCCCGAGAGGCTTTTATAGGCGAAGGCGCAAGGTCGGTGGAGCACCAGGGGGGCCACACCCCCTGGTGGCGCGCCCCCAGCCCGCGCCGTCACCATGTGTGGCTGCCCTGGTACGCCACTTCGTCTCCCCTTCGGACTCTGTGTTGCTTCGGGTAAAATATTGACTTTGGCTTTTGTCCCGTCCAATTCCAAGAACATTTCCTTACTAGCTTTTTTGAAACCAAAAACAGCAGAAAACAGGCAACTAGCACTGTGGCATCTTGTTAATAGGTTAGTTCTAGAAAATGTATAAAAAATACCTCAAAGTGTGAACAAAACATAAGAAAGTAGATATAAAACAAGCATGGAACATCAAAAATTATAGATATGTTTACGACGTATCAAGACCCCTCTCCGATCAATAATCAGCAGCCAGACCTGGAGATCCGTACTGACTCCCACACATTCAACGACGACTCTAGTGATCGTGTGAACCTTTAACATTGTAACCAAATCCCTTTGTCTCACGATATATTACGTGTCCGAGATTCGATCATCGGTATCCCCATACCTAGTTTAATCTTGTTACCGACATGCACTTTTTTCTTGTTCTCGTGATATAACATTCTAGTGATCGCATCACTTGCTTGCAAGCTATCTCAATGAGATATCACCGAGAGGGCCCTGAGTATATCTATGCGTCATTGGGATGGACAAATCCCACTCTTGATCCATGAGCCTCAACATAACACCTTCGGAGTATCTGAACCCACCTTTATAGTCACCATGTTATGGTGTGACGTTTGATGTTATCAAGTTACTCTTCTAGTGTTAGTGGCTGGTATGATCTCATGGTCTAAGGACTAGAATTACTTTGTATTATGTTATAGCAATTTAAACACAATGACTTTGATTGTATTGCTCTACTTTGGATGAATGTTCATCGCACCATTCAACCAATGTTGTGACCATGTTATTAACAACATCCAATGTCCATGATCAAGAAACCTTGATCATCTTGTTAATCAACGAGATAGTTTATAAGAGAGGCATAACTAGGAACCCCTTATTTGTTTATTAAACACACATGTATTAATGTTTCCAATTGATACAATTATAGCATGCAAATTAAACATTTATCATAAACATGGAATAAGATAATAACCACTGTTTTATTGCCTCTCGGGCATATTCCCTTCAAAAACAACATCTACTGGTGGGACCCACAATTTTCCCATTTTTCTTATTTCCTTCACTTCTTCCACCTACTTCTCTTCCCGACCGTGCATGCATCATGTCGCTGCCCTTCGCTGCACCCTCTAGCATGCTAGCAGTCTACAACCGCCCCTCCATCGCACCCTCCAGCACGCCGGCAGTCGCTGCCCTCCTTTGTCCCAACCATGCCTGCCACGCCACCCCCACCGCAGGATCTAACGACCTGCATCGATGACACCCGTGACCCTTCGCCCCGCATCGGCGATGCTCCCTCCATCATGCACCGCTCACCTACGAGTCCGCCTTCCATCTAGTGTTTCTCCCTATATGCGCCCGCTCCCACGATGTCGCCCACCATAGCCATGAGGTCATCCTCGGCCACGCGATTTAGCAGCGTGACACAGCTCCATTGTACAAGATCACTCAGGTGCTCCTCTGAGCATGGCTCCCCAACAACTCATCATAAATAACAATAGTGGAGTTTGAAACAATATGGCAACACAATTGAAATGGAGATGCATATGGAAACGGTCTTCATACGTTTCCTATCACACTCTCTCTTGTACCACCACCACGACCTCTACTACCAATATGGCCTATTATATGCTCAAGTTAGCTCCCTCTATGCTGCCTAGGAGCTTGTTGTCTCCCTATATGTTGTCGTGGAGCTTGTTGGCTTACTCTTTGTTGCCTAGGAGCTTGTTCATTTGCTCTTTGTTTCCTAGGAGATTGTTCGACCCCTCTTTGTTGGCTTCCACCTTGTTGGCTAGGATCACCATGTTGACTTTTCACCTTATTGGCTAGTACAACCTTGTTGGCTCCCACCTTGTTGGATAGGACCACCTTGATGGATACCACTATCTTGCATGCCTCCTTGCTAGCTTGTGCTTGCTTAATTTTCTTTTGCTCATTTCCTATAGGTAAATAAATTTTTGCCATCCCTAAAATATTTACAATAACTCAGCTGCAAATAAATTCACTAAGTATGCACTTGAAAAAAATATCATCTAACTACTCAAAAACCCTAGTCAGATAACCTTACAAGAACCCTAACCCTATCCTACAAATCTAATAAGAACCCTAATCCTAACCTAACAAGAACCTTAACCTACAAATCTGAAGCATAATGCTTCTTAGTCATCGTAATAACCAACATAGGTCAATTCAACATAAATAAACCATGTATTTTGGTTCAAGTACAAATGCTAGGGTGTCCAAGATTTGAAACATCCCACCTAAATACAAGATTTGAATCAGGAAAAACCAAGGGAAATGGTGGAGGGTACCTCTATGCACTTGGGGATGGGAGGGTCAAAATCCATGGAGAAAACCTTGAGATTTCGGGGATTTGGGAGAGAAAGAGGAAGAGAGGGGAGACACCAACCTTCTCCTTGGTTCTTCTCGGGTGGGGAAGTGTACTGGCTGGGTCCAGGCCATCCCATGCGGTTTACCTAAGTCACAATGTAACACCTTTCACAAGGGCATTATACGGTATAGTGTAACTCCCTTCAGCATGGTGTTACACTACCAGGAGGGGTTCCCGCAGGGACCCTCTAGTGCACTATGGTAGGTAGTGTAACGCCTGTTAGAAAGGCGTTACACTAGTGTAATGCCTTTGAGACAAGTGTTACACAAAAGGGTTAGTGAAATGACACATATGCCACCTAGAGGGGGATGAATAGGCAGTTTAAAACTTTTACGATATGTGCTTAACAAATGCGGTATAAAACTAGCATTTACTTTGTCCAGCACAAAACCTATATATATTATGGCTCACTATGTGCACCAACAACTTATGCCAAGCAAGACAAGCAACAAGGTGGTATCAAGATAATACTTTAAGCATGAAGGCTATCACAATGTAAAGAGCACAAGCAAAGAGCTCGGGTATAGAGATAACCGAGGCATGCGGAGAAGATAATGTATTCCTGAGTTCCTCCCTTCAAGGGAGTGCGCCTCGTTGGACGGGTGGGTGGTACTGCTGACTCGTGTATTAACGAGCTCGTTGGGGAACCCCAAGAGGAAGGTATGATGAGTACAACAGTAAGTTCTCCCTCAGTTTTGAAACCAAGGTTATCAATCCAGTAGGATCAAGGAAACACCTCCAAGGTGTTGCTAGCTGGACTTTGGCAGGGCGCTACCGGCGCCAACAACAACGTGGAAACCTGCACAACACAAACACAGAACTTTGCCCCCAACTTATAGTGAGGTTGTCAATCTCACTGGTTTTACTGAAAACAAATGATTAAACGTATTGTGTGGAAGAAGGTAATAGTTTGCAGAAAGTAAACAGAAAGCAGTAAACAGTTGTAGATTGATGGTAAAAGAAAGGACCGGGTCCATAGTTCACTAGTGGTGTCTCTCCTTAAGATAGATGACATATTGGGTGAACAAATTACAGTGGGGAAATTGACAAACATCGAGCAAGCAATACATGCATATACTAATCATCTTGACTCCTTTGAGATTCGATTGGGCATTACAACATTATACATAGACCGTAATCCAACTGCATCTATGACTAATAATCCACCTTCAGGTTATCATCCGAACCCCTTCCAGTATTAAGTTGCAAACAACAGATATTACGCGTTGCGTGTAAAGTAAACAATACGATTGTTCTATGAACAAAGGATTGTTGTTTTCTCCCTAGTAGCAACAACACATCTAGTACCTTAGAGATTTCTGTCACTTCCCCAGATTACTAGAGGCATGAACCCACTATCGAGCATAAATACTAACTCTTGGGGTTGCTAGCATCTACTTGGCCAAGATAGCTACTAACAACAGAAAGCATGCAAGATCACAAATAACAAAGACATGATAGAATCAATAATCAATCTGAAATAGCATCTCAATATCCATTGGATCCCTGCAAACACAACATGTAGAATTACAAATAGATGATCTTGATCATGAACGGAGCTCACAAGATCTAAACATGATAGCACAAAGAAGGAGAACTAGCCATCTAGCTACTACATGGACCCGTAGTCCAGAGATGAACTACTCACGCATCACACCGGAGGCTTGCATGGTGATGAAGAAGGCCTCCAGGGTGAATTCCCGTCTCCGGCAGGGTGCCAGGAAGAGCTTCAGATCCCTTCCGATCTAGGGATGGAGATGATGGCAGCTACAGACTCTTTCGTGGAATTTTGATCGGGTACTTAGGGTTTCTGTTATGGAGGCATCTTATAGGCGAAAGGAGAGGCCAAGGGGGTGCCCGAGGTGGCCAGACCACCCCTGGCACGGGTCAGGCTTGGCCGTGCGGCCAGGTGGTGTGGCGCCCCCTGGCCCCTCTCCGTCTCGTATTCTGGCTCTGTGTGTCCCTCGGTGAAAAACTGACTTTGGCTTTTGTCCCATCCAATTCCGAGAATATTCATTTTCTGACTTTCCTGGAACCAAAAACAACAGAAAACAGGCAGCTGGCACTGTGGCTCTTATTAATAGGTTAGTCCAAGAAAGTGTATAAAAAGTACTCCAAAGTGTGGACAAAACATAAGAAAGTAGATAAAACCAAGCATGGAACATCAAAAATTATGGATACGTTAGCAACATATCAACATCCCCAAGCTTAACTCCTCCTCGTCCTCGAGTAGGTAAGTGATAAAAAGAAAGAATAATTTTTTAGGTGACATGCACCATCATAAACTTGATCAAAGTATTTGTAAAACATTGATAGCTAGGATCATAGTACTTCAATCATAACATGAAAGATAAAGTTCTAACAGTAAGACAAAGCAACTATGTTGCAACATGAAAAGGCACAAACAAAAGATTCATGAATAACAATACTTTGCAAGAAGTTTGTTTGTTTCACATAAAGAAAACATAGCATAGTGGCATTCAGCTTGTCCCTCTTAGAGTAGCAAACGTAAATGCATAGGACACCTTCAAAGTTCATAAGAGTGACTAGATACAAATAGTTTAAGAACAAGAAATATCAAAGTTATGCATCAATCAACAAGTCTTGGGACAATGCACATTGAACTAAGAATGGACACTATGCTCTTAGAGTAGGTGCATAAAGATAGAAGGTGGAGACTTAACATAAAAGTAAAAGAAAGGCCTTCATAGAAGGAAGTAGGGATTCAAGCTTCATAAAGAGCTTCCAAAAATTATGGTACTTTTTAGTTTTCAGCTCTCATTGCCCCTATCATAAGCATCTTGAAGCGATTAAGGTTAAAGTGAACAAACTATGGTGTATATGCTTGACGAAGTATACGTTGGAAATCTCATGTCCCTTGAATACGAGGGCCGCTCCTCATGCTACTCAAGTTTAGTTACCGGTAAGTTCTTGTCATAGTAGGTACATGTGTATCATAGAGAACCGCCAACGGGTACCCCTTGCCCGATGAAACAAAAGAATCCCCATATCAAAATGACAAGGCAAGCAGACAACGAGCATCTCAACAATCTTCTTATTTACCATGGGAAAATGGTGCTTTTTCTCTCTTACCCAGCCCCACTCCGTCTCATATTCTGGCTCCAGGAGTCTTCTGGTGAAATAGGATTTTTGGCATATTTTCCAGGATTTTTCCTGATAGTTGATTTTTTGCACAAAACTAGACAGCAAGGCAATTCTGCTGAAAACAGCATCAGTCTGTGTTAGTTGCATCCAAATCACACAAGTTTAGAGGAGAAACAATAGCAAAAGTGTTCTGGAAAGTAGATACGTTTTGGACGTATCAACTCCCCCAAGCTTAGCTTATTGCTTTTCCTCAAGCAATTTAGTTGAAAACTGAGTGCGATAAAAGAAACTTTCATGAACACATTTGCTTCATATGATGTATATATTCTTAGCATGTGATCAACTACTTAGACAATTCATAATAAGGAGTATGCAACTAAGTTTACTTAATAGGCATTGCAAGCTATGAAGAGATTCCAACTCAAAAATAATAAGTAGCATGAAACATAAACATAAGCAACATTACAATGCTCATAAGAAGGTATGATAGAGTGGTATCTCGCTTGCCTTTGATTATGAATGCCAAGGCACCTCTGAAGTTCAGGTGAAGACTAGAAGTAAAGATATCAAAGATACAAGCATCAAAGTCATAACACAAATAATCAAGTTTTGAGACAAGCACATTACACTAAAAATGACAACTATGCTCTCAAGAAGGTGATCATAGAATAAGTGGAGACTCAACAAGGAAATGAAAAGGTTTGGAATAGTTTGAAAGGCTTCCAAATGCTGAAAGTATGGTACTCATTAGCTTTGAGCTCTCATTGCCCCTATTATAAGCATCTTTAATATGGTTAAGGTGAAAGTGAGGTCCAGTCTGAGTTATATGCTTGACAGACTATAAACTGGAAATCCCATGTCCCTTGAGTACGAGGGCCGCTCCTCATGCTACTCAACTTTAGTTACCGGTAAGTTCTTGTCATCGTAAATACGTGCGTATCATAGAGAACCACCAACGGGGTACCCCTTGCCCGATGATATGGAAGAATCCCCATATCAAAATGACAAGGCAAGCAGACAATGAGTATCTCAGCAATCTTCTTATTTACCATGGGAAAATGGTGCTTTTTTCTCTCTTTCCTCTTTTCTCAAATCTCTTTTTTTTCTTTTTCTCAATACCTATCTCTCTCTTTTTTTATAAGAAGAATGCTTCATAGATACTTATTATGGTTACGCCACAGGTTTCCACCATGACGACATGGATTAGACCGGTGGCCCAGGCGTTTCTCTAACACACATACATAACTCCATGGACTTACAAGCTCCCCTTTTATTTCACACCGACGACATCCGCAAACAAAAGAGCATGGTATCAACTGGGTATATATTTACAGGTGTTGAAAGCGTTCCCCGTGACAAAGAGTTCTGCTAATCTCACCTATAATTTGCAAGCATATAACTTTCATGGACAGTCACAATGGTTCAGGTTTATTAGGTGCGGGAAATAAAGTGTGCCATCAAGTTCGTGAGAGCTTTACAAACTAACTTTCTCATAACAAGCAAACATTTTATTCGGAAGAAAACAAGGCATATTGAATATGCACGGAAATAGCAAATGATGCTAATAGGTAGGTGTGGTGGACACTTTTGGCAATATTTGGGTTTAGGGAATTGGAAACATGAGTAAAACATACTCAGTGTAAGTGAAGGCTAGCAATAGTAACTGAGCAACAAACGAGAGAGCAATAGCTATCATAATCATGCTTGCAACAAAACAGGACTAATGATGGCATGAAAGTGATTCAAGACCCGCAAGGCAAAATAATTAATCGAGGCTTAACTGATTATTTCAGTCATATGCATGCATGAGAATGTGCTAAGTCAATTCAAATGAAACATTCAGAGGAGGATACCACGGTGTCATACCAAGTTATGAATAGAGTAATGCAAGCAAACATTCATAAGACATGCTACAAACTATTAGCAAGCTGGAACTAATCATATGAAAGCAAGAACTACTAAGCATCCATAAATAACATACACCCTACACGAACAGACTAAGCATGCCCACAATGATGAGTATATGTACAAAAATGAAAACAAATAGAGTTTGTTACCAGCCTCTTACCACACCTCAAGTTGTAATTAATCCTCATTATTGCCCTTCACTTGTGTGGCTTGAATAATAATATGAAACCAAGTCCCACTGAGAACTGCTGAACCCTACAACAAACTCACAAAACCAAAGAAGAACAACAAATATTTTTGGTGTTTTCGATTTTTAAAACAAGAACCAAAAAGGAAGAATAAGCAAAGCAAAATCTTTTTGGGGTTTTCGAATAGTTCAAACAAAGCAAAAAGGGAAAAACAAACCAAGGCAAAAAGAAGAAGAAGCAAACAAAGAGAAACAACAGAAATATTTTGGTCTTTTTTGTGTTTTAGAAAGCAAAAGCAAAGAAAGAACAAAAACTAAAAGGAGAACGAAACATGAATATACAAAGTACCGACGAAACATGATAAGGATATGAGTGCGATGTCGGCGTACCTCCCCCAAGCTTAGGCTTTTGGCCTAAGTGGGTATGAATCCAGGTATGAGTAAGGGTTCCAAGCAGGCGGGTCATGATAAGAATGATCGTAGTTGGGCCCTTGGGAGGAAGAAGAAGCTCCCCAATCGTAGATAGGCTGCTGATATGAAGACTCCCCCTCATTCGAGGGCTAGACCGAATCATCCGTGACCTCCCTTCTAGTATCCTGCTCCTGTTGGGAGAGCTCTCCCAAGTACGTATCAAACTCCTCCTCCGTGAGAGACCATCCTACCATGTTATCAAGGTTAAACAAAACAGGTGCAGGCAAAAGAACAACACGCTCGGACTTGCTCCTTCTCCAACTAGCTTTGAGAAAAGTTATTTCGAAAGACAACTCACTCAAACTAGCCCACGAAGAAACAAATTTATGCTGTATCATGGAATTAAGATCAAGCCTTTCTATGGAAAACTGTAGGTCTAGATGATGAGGCACTAAACCATGCAATGCTAGTAAACGAGAAGCAATGAGGCCCCCACAAATTCCACCTTTCTCGCGGTTAGTAGCAAGACGGAAAGCTATCAAAGCACCCAAGTTGTAAGACCTATCTCGTTTAAGAGCAGCAGAGATGAATGCTAGATCATATGAAGATAAATTATTGGCAGTTTTCCTAGCAAGAGCACACTTGGCAATAAAGTAGGCAAAGTAGCGAATGGAAGGGAGATGAATGTTACGGATTTTTTCGTTCTCCTTCGAGAAGCTGCTCCCTTGGCAAATTTTTGCGTACAAGTCAATGAGTGGTGCAGGTCGCTCTTTAAACCTTCCACGTGATCCCCACTGACGTACCTTAATGGCTGCACAAAAGTCATCGAGAGAGAGGTCGACAGCTATATTGTAAATTTTGTAATGGACCATAGGGTTAGGCAAAGAGTGACTAAATCGAAAGTCCTGCACCACAGACATAGTTAGTTTCACAAATTGACAGGGTTCATCCTCCACAAAGTGCTCCAATCCTGCATTAGCAACCAAAGTATGGAAGTCCTGGGAGATTCCTGCAGCCCTGATGAATTCGGAGCATGGATAGATGGAAGAAAAGACTTCCTATTCTTGATGAACCTTCATAACCTCAAGCACCCTCAGTTCATGTTGGTTTAGTTGATGCTCATTCATCTTCTATTCTAAAATTTAAACATCTATTAAACAAGTGATTGCAAAGTGAATATAATGAAGAGCACTACTCATAGGGACTTGTATGAGGCCTAAACATGCATCAAAACTATATCTCTAAGCATCAAACAAGCTTAAAAGCTCTCATAACCTGTCACCTACAGCAGCAAAATACTCAAGATATAAACCACTAAACACAAATCTACTTGGACAAGCGGAGGAGTCACATACCGGAGAACAAATGCTCCAAATTTCAGCAGCAAAGATGGGCTGAGCAAGGAGATCGAAAAATCAAGGTCAAGCACAGCAAGAACGCGATTTTGAGCAATGAACTGGTGTCTACTCGGGAGAGATAATAAAGCGGCAAGTGAGAGAGTGAGTGGAGGGTCAGGGGTGGCCCACACCATAGGCTGGCGAGCTCTATGGCTGGCCGCGCCACCAGGTGGTGTGCCTGCCTAGTGGGCCCCCCTGGTACCTTCCAGGCACTCCTCTGCCCCTTTTTTCACGTAAAAATTTAATATGAATTTTCTGGAATTTTTCGAGACACTTTATTTTTGGGCAATTTTCAAGTATAAATGAATGATTTTCTGACAGAAAGATTTTTTTGGAATGATGCAATGACAAAACAAGGCTAGAACTACATAAGTTCTAAGACGCTCTAACATGCAAGAAACTAACAACAGAAAAGAAAACTAAATGAAAACAAAACTAAAATGGATAGAATAGAAGTAAGCGGAGATAATCATGGTGAAAACAATGTTTTGCTCAATGAAATCCTTTTGTTAACAAGGTTGATCAGGTCTTGTTACCAAAACAATTTTATATGAAACAAAACTTTGTATTCCACTAATGATTATGTTACCTCAACTTTGATAGCAATGGTCCCAATCATAATAGTTTCAAAATTTTCTCCTGGTATGGGACAATATATTTCTCCAACTTGAATGCCCTCAACATGTTCAATTGAATTCAAACCATAAGTCCTATCAATCTTCTTGGGGAAATAGACAGTATGTTCCTTGTCATTAACATTGAAGGTCACCTTTCCTTGATTACAATTAATAACAGCTCCTGTAGTATTAAGAAAAGGTCTCCCAAGAATAATAGACATATTATCAACTTCAGGCATTTCAAGCACAACAAAATCAGTTAATATCAAGCAATTATGAGCCACTTGAACAAGTACATCCTCACATATACCAATAGGAATAGTGGTAGATTTATCAGCCATTTGCAAAGATATATCAGTTGGTATTAATTTTTCCAGTTGAAGTCTCTTATAGAGAGAGAAAGGCATAACACTAACTCCAGCTCCCAAATCACACAAAGCAGTTCTAACATAACTATTGTTAATAGAGCAAGGGATAGTTGGAATCCCTCGGTCTCCAAGTTTCTTTGGAACCTTACCATTAAAGGAATAATTAGCAAGCAAAGTAGAGATTTCTTCATTAGGGATCTTCCTTTTATTCGAGACAATATCCTTCATATACTTTGAGTAAGGATGCAATTTAATAGCATCAGTCAAAGGAATTTGCAGGAATAAAGGTTTCATCCACTCACAAAACTTATTATAGTGTTCATCTTCCTTTTACTTGTGTTTCTTATCAGGGAAAGGCATAGGTTTTTGGACCCAAGGCTCTCTTTCACTACCATGTTTCTTAGCAATAAAATCTTCTTTAGTGTATTTAGTATTCTTAGTGTGCTTTTAAGGTTCTTCTTCAACTTTTTCTTTATCAGGAACATCATTTTCTTCATTACCACTTTCGGTTTCAGCATCAGAGACATATATACTATTAGGATCTACAGCAGGTTCAGAGGGTTCTACAATAGTTTTATGCTTCTTTTTCTTTTCTTACGAGTAGTACCACTATTTTCAGCTTGTTGAGAATCCTGCTCAATTCTTTTGGGATGCCCCTCAAGATATAGAGGATCCTGGGTAGCAGCACCACTTCTAGTTCTAATTTCATAAGCATGTTTTTCTTTAGCAGCGTTAACTAGCAAGTCTTTTTGCACTTTAATGAGTTGATCTATTTGAGTTTGAACCATTTGAAAGTGTTTAACAATCATTTTAACATCATTAGAGGTTCTTTCCACAATATCTTTTAACTCAACAATAGCTCTAGTGTTTTCCATTAGATGATTTTGCACCCTTTTATTAAAATTATCCTGCTTAACAATAAAGATATCGAATTCTTCTAAGCATTGATCAGGAGGTTTAGAGTAAGGGGTATCACCTTCATCAAAGTGTTGGAGAGAGTGTACCTCAATAGTGGATGAGTAGGGGATAGGCTTACATAATTCTTCTATAGGAGGTAAGTTTTTGACATCTGCAACTTTAATTCCCTTCTCCTTAAGACATTTCTTAGTTTCCTTCATCACTTCATCATTTCATTCAATAACTCCCCTCTTTTTTGATAATGGTATAGGCGCGGGTATAGCTGGTTCAGGTATAATTACTTCAGGTATAGCTGGTTTAGGAGGAGTCCAATCTTCATAATTCTTGCTTATTTTAGCCATTAATTCCTCAGATTCTTTGGGAGTCCTATTCCTGAAAACACAATTAGCACAACTATCTAGGTATGTCCTAGATTCTTTAGTTAGTCCATTGTAAAATATATCAAGAAGCTCATTCTTAGGTAATGGACGTCCAGCCTTTGCATGAACCAAAGCACAAAACCTTGCCCATGATTTAGGCAATATCTCTTTCTCTCCCTGTTTAAAATCAAAAAGTTCCTGCAAAATAGCATGTCTAGCACTAGGAGGAAAATATTTCTGTAGGAAAGTACTAATCAAGCAATCAGGGCTATCAATAGATCCATGAGGTAAATTACTAAACCAAGTATTAGCTTCTCCTTTCAATGAAAAGGGGAAAATCTTAGCAACAAAGTAAGTACACATCTTAATATCATCAGAAAATAGGCCACTCATGGTAGAAAGCTCAGTCATATGTGCTACCGCACTTTCATTCTTAGTCCCACAAAAAGGTTCTTTCTCAACAATAGCTATGTAGGATAGATCAAGAGAGAAATCATAATCTTTATCTTTAATGTTTATGGGAGAAGCAGCAAACTTAGCAATAGGAGACAATTTGGGTCTAATAGTACGCCTCTCAAGGAGACTCTTAGCAACGCTCCTATCATGGGTGTTTTTACATTCTTTAATAAATTCATCGGTCATCTCAACATAACCGTCTTCAATATCATAACTCTCACTAGACTTAGGTGAACTAACAGGTGTAGTAGTGTCTTCATTAGGAGTTTCAGTATTTCCAGCTATAGTTCTAGCAATCGTAGCATCTAGGAAAGGACCTAATGAACCACTCTTATCAAGCACAGTAGAAGCAACATCATAAGTATCAGAAGTTTCAGATTCAGCAGTAGTAGCAGCGTGTGTAGCATGTGTATGTGGTGGTGTAACGAGCTTACTCATAACAGATGGTGAATCAAGAGCAATAGAGGTGTTCAGAACCGTACCTCTTCTTGTAGTGGATGGTAAATAGGAACCTTGCCATCACGAGACTTACCCATGATGGATGGATAACAGCGAACAATAGAGAATCCAAGTGAACTTGATAAATAAAGCTATGCTCCCCAGCAACGGCGCCAGAAAATAGTCTTGATGACCCACAAGTATAGGGGGTGTATCGCAGTATTTTCGAGGGAAGTGAAACCCAATTTATTGATTCGACACAAGGGGAGCCAAAGAATATTTACAAGCCTTAACAACTGAGTTGTCAATTCAGCTGCACCTGGAAACAATCTTGCTCATAGCAGTTTATCAGTAGCAACAGTTTTGTAGTAGCAACGGTAAAGTAACAGCAGTAGTAAAGTAAAGACAGTAGTAACAATAGCAGTAAACAGTAGGATTTGAGTGCGGTAGGCATCGGGATGGATGGACGGGCATTGCATGGACAAGACAATTCACATGGCAATCAGAACATAGGGCAATTGTAGATAAATAAGATAAAGCATCCAAGTACTAGATAATCATAGGCATGTGTCCCATATATAGTCATACGTGCTCGCAATGAGAACTTGCACAACATCTTTTGTCCTGTCAGCCCGTTTGCAGCGAGGCCTCAAGGGAACTACTGGAAATTAAGGTGCTCCTTTTAATAGAGCACCGGAGCAAAGCATTAACACTCCGTGAACACATGTGATCCTCACATCAAAGCCATTCCCTCCGGTTATCCCGATTTCTATCACTTCGGGGCCATTGGTTCCGGACAACAACATGTGTATACAACTTGCAGGTAAGACCATAACAATACTATCATAATGAATCAATAACATGTTTAGATCTGAAATTATGGCACTCGGGCCCTAGTGACAAGCATTAAGCATAACAAGTCGCAACAAAGTCATAAAGCACTAATAGAAGATACTAGGCACCATGCCCTAACAATCTGATGCCATTACATGAACGATCTCATCCAATCCCTACCATCCCCATAGCCTACAGTGGGGGATTACTCACTCATAGATGGAGGAAACATGGATGGTCGATGGAGAAGAGATGGTGATGATGATAGCGATGATCTCCTCCAATTCCCCGTCCGGCAGTGGTGCCGAACTGGAGTTTCTAGTCTTTCGTGCTGAATCTGGTGGCGGCGAGCGGAACTCCTTTGGAAAAATGTCGACCCCCGAGTTTTTAGGTCAAGGCATCTTATAGGCGAAGAGGGAGACCGAGGGGTGTCTGGGCGCCAGACCACCCCACGGCACGGGCCCGGCCAGCGGTGGTGGCTGGGCCCCAGCCCCACTCCATCTCATATTCTGGCTCCGGGAGTCTTCTGGTGAAATAGGTTTTTTGGCATATTTTCCGGGATATTTCCTGATAGTTGATTTTCTGCACAAAAACTAGACACCAAGGCAATTCTACTGAAAACAGCGTCAGTCCGTGTTAGTTGCATCCAAATCACACAAGTTTAGAGGAGAAACAATAACAAAATTGTTCGGGAAAGTAGATACGTTTTGGACGTATCAATAGCTACTAACAACGGAAAGCATGCAAGATCACAAATAACAAAGACATAATAGAATCAATAATCAATCTGAAATAGCATCTCAATGTCCATCGGATCCCCACAAACACAACATGTAGAATTACAAATAGATGATCTTGATCATGAACGTAGCTCACAAGATCTAAACATGATAGCACAAAGGAGGAGAACCAGCCATCTAGATACTACATGGACCCGTAGTCTAGAGATGAACTACTCACGCATCACACCGGAGGCTTGCATGGTGATGAAGAAGGCCTCCAAGGTGAATTCCCCTCTCTGGCAGCGTGCCAGGAAGAGCTTCAGATCCCTCCCGATCTAGGGATGGAGATGACTGACTCTGCACTCTTCGTGGAATTTTGATCGGGTACTTAGGGTTTCTATATCGGAGGCATCTTATAGGCGAAAGGAGAGGCCAAGGGGGTGCCCAAGGCGGCCAGACCACCCCCTGGCACGGGCCAGGCTTGGCCGCGTGGCCAGGTGGTGTGGCGGCCCCCTGGCCCCTCTCCGTCTCGTATTCTGGCTCCATGTGTCCCTCGGTGAAAAACTGACTTTGGCTTTTGTCCCATCCAATTCCGAGAATATTCATTTTCTGACTTTCCTTGAATCGAAAACAGCAGAAAATAGGCAGCTGGCACTGTGGCTCTTGTTAATAGGTTAGTCCAAGAAATTGTATAAAAAGTACTCCAAAGTGTGGACAAAACATAATAAAGTAGATAAAACCAAGCATGGAACATCAAAAATTATGGATACGTTAGCAACGTATCAGGTACTATGACCATAAGTGCCACAAGAGGCATCACCCTATTCTCCTAAGAACCCACCGCGCGGCAAGCCGCCGATCCACTATGGGACACTTGAGGGCAGTCACCAAACCTGTACTAGCTTGGAGTAATCTCCACAACTTAATTGGAGGCTCCCAAGAATCACCACCAAGGCCACTAGCTTGGGGAGAGCTACATAATTTAATTGGAGACCCCAAGAACTCACCAGAAAAGGCCACTTAGCCATCTAGGGTTCCAAGAACCCAAGAGTAATAAGCTTCTTGATGTCACCAATCAAATCCTCCAAGGAGAACTCAAACTAATGCACCAAATGTAATGACAGGTCCTCCACTCCCAAATGTAATGGATAATAGTGACGTTAAAAAACGTATTGTGTTTTCTTAGACGATTCCGCGTGTCTTCGGTGCTCACGATGCAAGATCCACGCTTTGCACATGCGTGGAATCTACATCGCATGCATGCACATGACGTTCTTTTGCAGGCAACTCTACGTGTGAGATCCATGTCAGATGCACGCACATGACCTTTTTTGTAAACACTGCTACGACTTAGTTGTATAGTAGCCTATTCTGCGCGTCCTCCATGTCCGCGATGCGATCAGTGCATGATTCTCCGCCCCTTATCACTAAAACTTGCAGGGTACATATCAAGCAAGGTGAACCGTTTTCATATGATGCATGTTTAGTCCCACCTCGATAGCTTGGAGTGGTTTCAGCCAGCTTAGAAACTAGACGGTGCATCTCGGGTCAGCCATCTATTGGTCTTCCCTTTAGACTCCTTGAGTGTATAAGGGAAAGTCCAAAGACTTGGCTTATACCATTAAGGTACATACAGTGCTCTGTGTTTTGTGTAGGGTTTTTGTTTGTCCGCCACGCCCCAAGGGCGCAGAGAGAAGTCTAGTTATAATAATAACATTTGGAAGAAAGTGCATAAACATGGAATCCTCACTCCTCCGAACTAATTTCACAACACAAGGCAATAGAGATCAAATATGAGTGCTCGAAGATGCAAACAAATGAGACAAGCACTCATTGGCAAATGAATTTGGAAGCCACTGAAGAATCAAATGAAATAAAAGGTGTTATCCAAGGTATACAATATCAACTAGAATATTATCTTCTCTTATGTGTATAATTTTCTAAGTGGATAGCATCACAAAGTCATATTCCCACAAGGAAACATGTATACACGAAATAGACACACAAGAAATCACATGAAAAGCAAAAGAATGTCATAGAATATACCAATAAGATTTTTTACTAGAAAGCATGGACAAAGGCTCAATTTTATCTTATTATACATTATTGAGCTTCAAAAACCAACACACTAAATACATCACAACTATCACCAAGGGAAAAAGGATATAGTTGAAATGTATTGAGTAAGGCCACAAGTATCACAAGAAAAATCAACTTTGCAAATTCTCACTATTGCACATTAGAGCAATTGAGGAAAATATCGACAATAAAATTACTAGATTGACACATTTGGGATTTGTGAATCATAAGCACGATTTTGTATAGTCCCCATTATATGCACTCATCTCAACTTACTCACATTTTAAATAAGGAGAACAACATAAAGCATGAACCACAACAATTCATGCCAAGAAAGCAACCTACAAAAGTTTGGAAGAAAAATAAGTTTGCATGGGTAAGAGATACTTGTTACCAAGATATTATTGGTAGGATGTAGTACATAAGAGTACATCGTTCATCCTAGCTTGCCTCTCATTAACATGATGTCACTGTATCTTCCTTATTGAAGAGACAAACATTTAATATATCTCCAATGTACCTAAAACAAAATTAAGTACACTATGGTCCCCAAACATATTTGGTCCAAAGTAGTTAGAGCAACTACAATACATAGGGAGACTCCACATAAATATGTGCATATTGATATGAAACTGAATTTCATGCACATATTAGCCAATAGGATTTGGTAGAGTTTCCCCTATATATTGGATCAAGAAAAGCAAGCATGCCATAGTATAACCGCGTAGTAAATATGCATGCACAAGACTTTCAATAACCAAAAAAGATATACAATTTGAACAAGACTCTAAGTAAACCAAGGCACACAAAAGTGTGTCCAAGTTGTATCAAAGAACCAAATCAACACATGAAACATCACAAGTTCAACAAATGAACTAGGAAAAAGCCAAAGAGAAAATGATAGACAAGAACACAAATTCTCAAAGGATTTATCTCATTCTAAAGGTTAAAACAAGGAACAAAGAATGAGACAAAACCAACTCCCCCAAAGAGCAAGGTTCCAACAAAGAAACCAAACTCTCCACACTTTTCATGATGGCACAAAGTACCAAAATGAAAAGATAGAGCTTCCAAGCACATAAAACACGATATGGGTCAAAATGAGAAGCATAAAAAGAAGTGTTCTGAATAATATAGGAGAACTCCCCCATGAATAGTGAATTATGTAGAATTTTGCTTTTGAATGCAAAATACACACAAATGAGATCATCACTACTACCTATATCAAATAAAACACAAGAAAATTATCAAAAAAATAAATGAATCCAAAATAAGCATGGAAGACATGAGAGTAAACAAAAAACATTTTCTTGGCAAAAGATAGGGAAAATACAAACAAGAGCCAATGTAAATATGATTAATAAATTCTACCATACATAGAGTAGTAATTGTCTAAGGAAAAAAGGTATTAGGAATAATGTTTCTGGGTATTTTGCAAGGATATCCAAGATTACATTTACGACAACACGCATATGGCAACATATAAGAATTAAGCTTGATGCTTAGATACAGATTCTTGATATCTCCAAATAGTTACACGGTCATTAATGATTAGAGTAACTTGAAGCAAATGGTTTCCGTGGAGGATATATATAGGTCCAAATATGAGGAAACGCATCCCAAGAAAAAATCTCAAAAACAATATCCAAGAGATGAGAAATAAAGGCATTCAAGCAAATTTGAACTTGTTTGAGCAAAGGTGCCACATAGGAGCTATATAATTGTCAATATCAATTCTAAGTGGCACTACCTCGAATGTACACATTTTCTAGGCTTGTAATATGCACAAATCATATGACTCCGTCATTATGTGATAAACCATAAACTCTCAACAAGAGGCAAAAATATCCTAATAGATATAATTAATGGACATTATAGAACTTGAATTTCTCATGAGAGTGATATACCACATAGAGACTAGATAATATTGCAATATCAATATTAAGTGGTATTCCTCATGTACACACATTTTTAGGATTGTGGAATGCCCAAGCATAACACTTCTCCAATATGGGATAATCCATTAATCTCTCACAAGAGCCAAATAATATACCAATTGGATTCAATAAGGGCTCCAACACAAGAAACACACATACATGGTGTGCAAACCAACATACACAAATATACTTGATAACTCAAGATAAGTAAGTGGTAAGCACAACATATATAAAAACATTCAAGGTACAAAACCAACACATGCACAAGGGGGCAAGCAACTTTCAATGTAAATAAGTTGAGTACAAGTTACCGCGAGAATAAACATTGGATATAAGATATGATATGATATTCCAAATGACTTGGCTTGATTAAATATATTAGATGAAGATCCCTCAATTATTCATGATATAACCAAGTCTCCAATGCCCTCCAATTACACCTATTGATCAAGTTTTAGCTTGTTGGTACCCGACCAAGTTGGGACCTAATTAAGAAGTTAGTAACAATAGGCTTGGAAACCCAAATGCTTCTTTTCTTGACACCACTTTGAGTACCAACAAATTTGGCAAACACATTGCCAACCTCGTACTTATAAAGAGAATAAGCATCATCAATAATGATAGGGTTAGATGAGGAGTTACCAATGGTGCATGAGGAAAAAAGGTGCCCCTTCTCGTGACATATGTAGCAAATTCTTCTCTTGCTATATTTCTTCTTAAGTGATGCCACAACTTGAGGAAGAGTTTGAGTCTTCTTGGGAAGAGTCCCAACTCTAACTTGGGGTAGAGCTTGAGTCCACTTCCCTTGTTGCTTCGCACTAAGAGGCTTATTCTTCAATGGGAAAGATCTAACATGATGCCTTTCTTCCTTGCATTTGAAGTGAACAATGTTGGCTGAATTCTTGACTTGTTCTTGGCCATTCTTCTTGACGCTTGATGTCTGCAAGAGTACAGATCGTTTTTAGCTAGTTTCGAAGTTCAGATATCGATCCCACAGGCAGCCCAAAGGTAAGTGTTTATTGATGAAGTCTCTGTCACACCCGAAGTTGTCACAGGTCTTCGAGTGAATTGACTACAAGTGTCAAAATAAGAATGGGATTCTGATTAAGTGCGATAGATTTAAATAGAACTAAAATGTAAACTTAGAAATTGCATAAAAGTAAAGAACGACTTTGCTTGTTTGTTGTTTGCTGCAGATGGCGAAAGAAGGCGCGGGGAGATTCAGTTCATGGTGATAGTGACTGTGCCAGGTGGACGAGTGGTAAATGTAACAATTATAATCTTATAGATATATGTGTAGGCGAGCAACCCATAATTAGTCAGAACTCCTCTTGGTATATTTCATCCCAACTTCAATAATCCTACTAGCCTGCTAACAAACCCTTGGTCAGACACTAGACGATTAAGACCCTTCAGGTCGCTTAGCGATTAAGCTCCTTGGACCGGACTAATGCAATAAGCATAGTGGTTACTTGTTATCCTCGAGTCAACTAGCTTTCCATTGATATCCCCGTGTCACCCGGGGCTCGCTGGTCCACTAGCATACAAGATCTTATCTATGTAGAACAAGGTATCATGTTGTCTGGGCCCTTAATTGGACAACAAGCATTAAGCATCCCACAGATAGTCAAGCACACATAATATAGTAATTAGAATCAATCACAAACTAATGGAAAATATATGAAGGCACATCACATCTCACCAATCCCCTACATCTCCCACGCCCAAGGGAATTACTCACACATGAGAGAAGAATGGATCATCAATATAATCAAATAAAGTGAATTCGTCTTGGTATTACCGTGGAGGTCCACAATAAGAATAGAAAATATCCAACACAATTCAAGATGGGAAGAAACAATCTCAAACCCTAGTCTTGCAAGGTGGAGATCCCTCTCTCTCTCAAGTACAAGTAGTGGATATGGGGTGTATTGGCTAGAAGGTCAAAGATCACGAAGCAAGATGAAGAACGTTTTCTCCTTCTTCTCCGGATCTCTTCTTTCCCCCTTCTGGATGGTGTGGCGGCTGTTGTGTTGTGTTTTCGCCCTCGGTCCCTTCACGGAGGTTGTCCCTTTTGACAAGATAGAGGCGGCAGCAACTATACGGTGGGAACTATACGACCGGAAAATTATTCCCACCGTATAGTTGCTCGTTAAAGCTTCTGTGAATATTGTATTCCCACCGTATAGTTGCGTGCTTCCAAAGTGGGACTTGCTTGTTTTCTCCAGAATATTGTATTTCTCTAGTTAAATCCTCCTGTTAATGTTCAGGACCTAAAACACACATTAAAACCCAAGTTTTCTTCGCTACTGAAGTATTAGCGTTAGGTAAAACCAGAAAACAATCAAATCCGGGAGAAAACCATCAATAAAATCCATCAAAAATGTGTCGAATCTCACAGCTATTAACTCCCCCAAGCTTAAATGTTGCTCGCCCTCGAGTGATAAGGAAATAAGGAAGAATAGCAGAGATTCGAGACTAAAAATAAAGGAACTCACAAGTTTGAATTGGTGTCAAATTCTTTCCTTCACAATTCCTGCAATCTTAAATATGATCATAAAAATATTCACAAGATTGCATTGAGTCCACTTCCTAACCACGTATATCTTGTTAGCAAATAAATCATATGCCCAAGCAAGTGTCGAAAGTTTAGCTAGGAAAGTGAGACAAATTCTTTTGGTGCCTCTCTTTGTTGAGAGATGAAAACTTTTTGTTCTTGTTCATTTAACCAATTAAGAGTACTCAAGTTGGCATCAAAACATTTAATTTAAGAACAACCCATCTACTCCCATGTCAAAATTTCAAGACTCTCAAAGCACCCTTTTTCTTTCTCTTGTCTTTCAAAAACTTCAGCTCTTTCATAGAGAAATCATGCCACTATTTTTAACATGTTAATTGGGGTTATGTTGTGCACTCGTGACCATGCCAATAAATGATGTTGAGCAATAATGGGCCAGAGGAGTACTACAACTTCACTTGGAACATGAAACCATGAGGAGACTAAAAAATTTAAACATCATAGCATTGCTGCTACAGACGTTTACATAACTCAATAGCCGAAATCAAGTGGTTTCCCACATTTAGATCGTTCGTTGGCCAGCAGAGTTAATAGTTCCCCATGGAGCATGACAGAGTTGTAATGACACGCGTAAAGCAATATCTTACGGTAATTATTAGAAAAAGTAGTGGCATAATTTCTACTACTTTGAAGCATCCATTTAATCAAACAATTTCAATCAAGGGTACTGTCGAGTCTATTTATATAAAGATCAAATGGGATGGAGTAGTTCTAAAATCAAATTCTTTGAGCTAAGCATGGACTCAAGTCATCTTTCAAATGATTTTTCTTGTTGTAAAAATGTAGGAAGTATTTTAACCAAGTTCATTGCTCATTGTTTCAAAGCTAAAAATGGGACACTAGCAAAGGAATATAATTTGTAGGATAAGAAGCTAAGTGGGGAGTGACTCCAGTGCAAGCAAGTAAATAATTGTAGGATCAATTTAAGGTTGTAAAGAGTGTGATGAAAGGAATGTGATACCTCCTCTTGCTTGCTTCATTCTTGTATTCGAGTCGAACCTCTCCTATATTTCCATATTGCCAAATCACCTGAAATTAAGCAATCTCTGAGAGAAACAAAGAAACAAACTTGTAAATAAAATTACAAATATTTTTTTTTGTATTTTTTGGTTTAGGAATGCAAAACTAAAAATAAACATGCAATTTTTGAAGAAATAAATCAAAAGAATAAATAAAAACATGAATGTAAAGTTTGGAGGTTTTCAAACCTCCCCTAAGCTTAGGCAATTGCCAGGCTCAGTTGTTGACGTCATTTGGCGGCTGGCGTGGGTACTGCTGGTAGAAGTCGGGGAAGTGGGTCATGAAGTGACTAAAGTTGTGAGTCAAAGTGTTCTCATCTTCATTCACATCCTAAAGAGTGTGGTCGATCTCCCCAACACGTTGGTTGAGCTGCTGGAAGTCCTGATAGGGGACATAGCCGTACCCATGTTGTGGTTGGTTGGGCCACGGTTCCCAGGCTCCTCCTGGCTGCTGTTGCTGCTATCCTTCCCAATAGGGTTGTGCCCCTGCTCTTCCTCCTGCTCCTGCTCATCCTACTGCCCTTCATCTTCCTCTTCCTTGGGCTGGAGCTCAGCCAAGATCTCTGTCACTTGGTTCTTGGTGAGGATCCAAGTGTCCTTCTCCACAATCGAGAAGGCTTGGGGCATGGCAACTGGACCTACTCAACCTGTGTGTCATCAAGATAACCAAATTGATATGCTCGGAGCCTTCGGTTAGCATGGTAAACACCAAGGAAGCCACAAGCAGTCAAATATTTGACGTCCATAAGTTTGGAGTCGTCAACAGGTTCCATAACAGGTAGTGCAATGTTCAATGCATAGGCAAGGTGGGTTACCAATCCACCAATGCGAATATCACCTTTAGTCTTGTTGCTTTGGTGGCGAAAGTGCTAGATGAGTAGAGCTGCAGGACTGGGGCTTTGCGTTGCATTGGGGAAGAGAGCCTTGGTGATCATTGCCATGTCCGCATTGGCCATGGAACCAGTATCACCCATTCCCAACATTGTGTTGGTGAGGAACAAAGCAAAGTAGCGGATGGTTGGGTTCTGAATGGTGGACATCTTCTTCTGATAAAAGTGACTGCCACCATTAACAGAAATAACCTCCCAAGTCTCTCCACTTGTAACGCTATAGAGGTTAGTAATATTGGGATCCCTAGTATGAGGGAAGCTGAAAGCATTGCAAAATTGCTCGAAATTTACTTCATAGTGTGTTCGGTTCATGGTGAAGCTTATCGTGCACATGTTACCTTTCTCCCTGTGGTTGTCGTAGAAGGAGGCAAGGAACTCATGGGTGAGCTTGGCGTAGGTGTCGTGGCTTGCGAAGCTAAGCACTGCAACCCCAACCTGTTGCACATGAGGTCGAAGTCCGTCTTCAACCCTGCCATGGTGAGAAAGTTGTGGTCGGCCCAACATGTGGGCAGCATCCTCCGTGATGAGACAATGTCCATCTTGGAGTTGCGCGGGGCTCGGGCCCCCGAGCTTGAGCCCTCTCCCTATTGGTGCTTGCTCGAACGAAAGAGGCTACCAATTTTGTTCATCGTGATGCGCTGAAAAATTTCACCATAAAACCTTAGGCATATAGTTTCTATATGATATATGAACGATTCTACGTGGAAAAATTCAATCCTAACGTGAGAAATTAATAGGGAAAACTAAATAAGCTTGAGTTCATCCACTAGATGAATGTGAGAGTTTCAACCATGGAAATCTGAAAAAAATAAAGCATGGATAGGGAGAGAAACATACCGATCCGTTGATCCCCCCACTCAAACGAATGAAATCCGCGAAGAATCAAGTGTTCTAGGTGGATTTTGAGAGGTTTGGAGAGAGAATATGAGAGAAATAATGAGGATAGGAGGAAGAACTAGCCGCCCCGGTGCGATTTTGTGGTTGCACCAAACTATACGGCCGAAACTATATGGGCGGGTGATGGTGCTTTGCCCATATAGTTGCGACGGTGCCGCTAACTAGGGTTTCTTTATACAGGAAAACAACTATACAGGCACAACTATATGGCCGGATCAAAGTGATCCCGCCGTATAGTTGGCCGTTAAACTATCTGCCTCTCGAGATAAATTTCTAAAACTGGCATCGATATCTATACGGTCGGAACTATATGGCCAGAATTTTTATTCCCACCGTATAGTTGGTCATTAAACTCCCAGTACTTTTGGAATAAAATTCTACGAAGGCATCGATATCTATACGGCCGGAACTATATGGCCGGAATTTTTATTCCCGCCGTATAGTTGGTCGTTAAACTCTCAGTACCTTTCAGAAAAATTTGTACGGAGGCATTGATATCTATATGACCGAAGCTATACAGCTGGAATTTTTATTCCCGCCATATAGTTGGTCGTTAAACTCTCTGTGCCTTCGACGAAAATTTGTTGATGGCAAAGATAACTATACGACAGGAACTATATGGCCGGAATTTTTATTCCCGCCGTATAGTTGGTCGTTAAACCATCAGTAATCTCAAAAAATTCTATTTCTTCCAGGATATCTTCTTATCCCATAACTTAGTGAAATACCAAGTTTTTAATAGAAAATTGATAGTAAAAACTATCGACCAACATTAGCATATTAAAAGCAAAACTTTAGCTTCTGTAAATAGAAAACTCAAACTTTTATTCTTATTATTATTCTCTACTCATTCAATCGACATTTCTACTACTTTTTGGCAGTTGTATCTTCACGGGTGTGCTTCCACGAGAATGTCTATAAAAAAGTGGTGGGAATGCGATGAACTTCTTATTCTCTATTCTACTAAATTAACAAAAATGGGTTGACTCCCATTAAGCATTTATTAAGAATGGTTGAATCACTCAACCTCTTCTCTCTTCTGGAATTCTTACCTTTGGTTGCCCCTTATCAATGGCACTTACCACATGAACTCGTTTAGCCAGTGCAACATATCTTTCTCCTGCTTCTAGCTTCTTTGGAAAATACCGGATGATTTCAGCATCATAAACATTGAAGATTATCTTCCCTTCTGCACAATCTACTAACGCACCTGTAGTACTCTGAGGAAGAGTCTTCCAAGTATTATAGATAATCTTTCATCTTATGGCATTTCAAGAATGATAAAATCAGTGGGAATAACATGCTCATCTATCCTAAGTAAGACATCCTCAATCATACCAACAGGTTGTTTAGTGGACTTGTCGGCCATCTGTAAAGTGATAGTAGTAGGAGAATACTCCCCTAATCCTAATCTTTTATAGAGAGAGTATGGCATTACACTAACTCCTCCTAGATCACATAAGGCATTATGAATATCTGTTTTGCCTATTGAGCATGATATAGTTGGTATTCTAGGATCTCCAGACTTAGACAACAGCATCCCGTTAGCAGGATAGCTAGTTACCATGGCAACAGTTTCAGTTATTTCTTTCTTTCTACTAAGAATATCACGAAGGAATTTACCATAAGTAGGAACTTTGATTGCATCTGCAAATGGAATTTTCAGACGAAGGTCACTGAGTGCCTTTGTAAAAGAGTTATAAATTACCGCATCCGGTGCTTTCTTTTTTCGATTTGGATAAGGAAGCTTTTTATCACCTGACTTACTCTTGTCTTTTACCTTTTTCGGGGGGTCGGGCTCTTTCGTTGCTTTCTTTTGTTGTTGCTTATTGCTTTTCTTCTTTTCTACTATAACAACTTCATCTTCTTTACTTGTTTCTTTATATTCTCTTGGATCAACTATCTCTGCATCAGAGTCATAATGATCATCTCGTGCATCATTTTGGTCTTCCTTGGTTTGATCTTGTGTTTCAGTCTCATCTTGAGGATCCACCAACGTATCATCTTCTTGACTTGCTTCGAGCAAGGCTTTTTGCTTACGCTCTTTTTCAGATTCGTATTTCGGTGGTCCTAAGGTTCCTATAACAACTGCACCCCTTCTTGTGACAACATTAGTAGAAATAGAAATATCTTTATCATCACGCAAAAAAATGGTAACCAGATGCTATTTGTTCACACTAGGTTTCAATCATACTAAGATACTTATGAAATAGTTTTATTTCTTGGTCAATCTCATCATAATTTTCAGTGAGTTCCGCCAAAATCTTTTTGTTGTTTTTGGAAATGCTTATGCAAGTTATTATGAGATTTTACTTGTCGATGTTTTAATTCTTGAAAAACTTTTATAGTTTGATCTTCTTCAGTTAAAACTTGTAACAAATCCTCTTTGTTTTTTAGCAAGTTCAGAAGGTATACCTTTTTCTTTCATAGTCTTGCATACCTCAGGCATAAGATCAAGAGTTATCCGAAGTATCCCCTTTTCCGGCTTAGTGCCAAAATCAGGATGATATAAAGAATCATTCTTAGCCCTAGTAGACATTAATTCCAAGCATTCTTTAATAGTTAAAGTATTTATTGATCCTCCTGCTGAGAAGTCAAGCAAATCTCTACACTGAGTATTGAGACCATGATAAAATAAATGGCAGATTGTTAGTTCAGAATAGCCATGATTAGGAATACTATTGATCATTCCAAAGAATCTTTCCCAGGCTTGTGGGTAGTTTTCTCCCATGTTCTGACTAAAACTTCCTATGTTCTTTCTTAGTTCAGTTACCTTTTTAAAAGTAAGAAATCTGTTTATGAATTTCGTAATGCAGTTTTCCCAACATTTAATGTAATGCGAGGGAGAGAATATAACTAGTCTAGAGCTTTACCTTTAAGAGACCATCAAAATAATTTAAGACGAGAAAAGTCTCCTGGCAAACCTTTTGGTCCAAGCAATGTTATCACATCGTCAAACTCTCTAATATGTCTTCCTGGGTCTTCATCTTCCCTTCCACTAAAAGCTTTCTCCTGCAAAATTTTAATAATTCCACCATCAAATCGATATTCTCTAACTCCAGGATTAGGGAACTCTATTGGTTGTTTAAGAAATTCAGAACTTGGAGCACTGTATTCCTTGAGAGTTTTCTCAGGTTTCATAGGAGTTGTCCTGTAAATATACATGATTTCCATAATATCACTCAGGTTTTCAATTTCAACTTTATTTGATCTTAAAAGTTTTTCAATAATTTCTTCGCGCCTCTGAGCAGGCACACGCTCAATATAATCTGGCAGGTAGGTCCTACTAGAGCGTGTAGACCCTTTGTCTCCTAAGGAGAACATTTTTTAGTAGCAACACCTGGAATGTCAAAAGACAAACACTTAGCGCCTAGCTCCCCGGCAATGGCGCTAGAAAATAGCTTGATGTTTGAAAGAGCACAGATCGTTTGTAGCTAGTTTCTAAGTTCACACATCAATCCCACAGGGAGCCCAAAGATAATTGTTTATTGATGAAGTCTCTGTCACACCCGAAGTTGTCATAGGTCTTCGAGTGAATTGACTGCAAGTGTCGAAATAAGAATGGGATTTTGATTAAGTGTGATATATTTAAATAGAACTAAAATGTAAACTTAGAAAATGCATAAAAGTAAAGAACGACTTTGCTTGTTTGTTGTTTGCTGCAGATGGCAAAAGAAGGCGCAGGGAGATTCAGTTGATGGTGATAGTGACTGTGCCAGGTGGACGAGTGGTAAATGTAACAATTATAATCTTATATATATATATGTGTATAGGCGAGCAACCCATAATTAGTCGGAACTCCTCTTGCTAGATTTCATCCCAACTTCAATAATCCTACTAGCCTGATACCAAAACCATGGTCAGACACTAGTCGATTAAGAACCTTCAGGTCGCTTAGCGATTAAGCTCCTTGGATAGAACTAATGCAATAAGCACAGTGGTTACTCGTTATCCTCGAGTCAACTAGCTTTCCATTGATATCCCCGTGTCACTTGGGGGGTCGCCGGTCCACTAGCGTACGAGATCTTATCTATGTAGAACAAGGTATCATGTTGTCTGGGCCCTTAATTGGACAACAAGCATTAAGCATCCCATAGATAGTCAAGTACACATAATATAGTAATTAGAATCAATCACAAACTAATGGAAAATATATGAAGGCACATCACATCTCACCAATCCCATACATCTCCCATGCCCAAGGGAATTACTCACACATGAGAGAAGAACGGATCATCAATATAATCAAATAAAGGGAAATCGTCTTGGTATTACCGTGGAGGTCCACAATAACAATAGAAAATATCCAACACAATTCAAGATGGGAAGAAATAATCTCAAACCCTAGTCTTGCAAGGTGGAGATCCCTCTCTCTCTCAAGTACAAGTAGTGGCTATGGGGTGTATTGGCTAGGAGGTCGAAGATCGCGAAGCGAGATGAAGAACGTCTTCTCCTTCTTCTCTGAATCTCTTCTTTCTCCCTTCTAGATGGTGTGGCGGCTGTTGTGTTGTGTTTTCACCCTCGGTCCCTGCATGGAAGTTGTACCTTTTGACAAGATAGAGGCGGCGGCAACTATACGGCGGGAACTATACGACCGGAAAAATATTCCCGCCGCATAGTTGCTCGTTAAAGCTTTTGTGAGCTCCCCTCGCGTGCTTCTAAAGTGGGACTTGCTTGTTTTCTCTAGAATATTGTATTTCTCTAGTTAAATCCTCCTGTTGATGTTCAGGACCTGAAACACACATTAAAAACCAAGTTTTCTTTGCTACCGAAGTATTAGCGTTAGGTAAAACCAGAAAGTGATCAAATCCGGGAGAAAACCATCAATAAAGCCATAAAAAATGTGTCAAATCTCACAGCTATCAATGCTCTTGTGCTTCAACTTGTTAGTGGATTTGTTTTTGATATTAGAGTTGAATCCAAGCCTACTCTTGTCATTGGGGGATTTTTGCACACTCAAGATATGCTTGAGTGTGGCCTTCCCTTTATGACCCTTTTTCAAGTGAATCTTCAAAGAAGTGACTTGAGCCTTGAGCTTTTTGATTTCCTCTGCATAGTTAATATCAATAATAATACTAGAGGAAGTAGATGATTCATTGTTAGAGCGACAAGGCAAGGAATGTGATTCATCACAAGATGTAGCAATCAGTGGCGTAGCCAGCCAGGAGTCACGTCCCGGGCCAACTGCCTTGCTACAGTAGTTAAGAATATCTAGTTGTGAAAATATGGCTACAATTAAGGAAGGATTTCACCCCCACGACCCAGGCCAAGGCCCCTATAGCCTGGGGTCTGTCTACGCCCCTAGCATGAGTGGATGAATTACTAGGACTAGCACATGTCAATATGACATTTGGAGTGGATATAGTGCTAATGTCCACATGGGGTTCATTAGATGTTACCTTTGGCACAATAGTCTCATGATCCAACTTTAGCCAACCATGGGAGACTAGCGGATCCTCATGTGAGCTTGAGAGCTTAACATGACTTTCTTCCAATTTTTCATAGTTGCTATTTAGTAAAGCAAGTTGATCCTTTAGCTCAACTTTCTCCTTCAAAATATATGCTTCACAGTAAATAGAGTTAGTATCATAAGCATCATCATTAATTGCAAGAGGTGAGGGCAACTTGGCAAGCTCTTTTGAATATGAAGCTTTAAGTTGCTCATGCGACTTGGCGAGTTTTATGAGCTTGCTCTTAACAACCCGAGAGCCATTTTCGAGGTGCTTAAAATCCTCAACAAGTTTAGCATGTGTAACTACAAGTCCATCATTTTTAGTTTTGAAAACATTTGCCACCTCAAGTTCTCTATCATGGTTTTCCTTTACCCTAGATAATTCTAGAGCAAAAGTCTCCTCAAGAGATTCATTGGTGGTTTGTTCTTCTTTAAGTGATCTCTTTAGATAAGAAATCTCGATTGCATACTGATGTTCATGTTCATTCTTTTGAAAAATGATGTTCTCTTGCTCCTCAATAATTTCTTGCTCTCAATAGCAATAGTCATAATTTCAATGAAGTTGTAGCAAGCAATTTTATTTTTAGAAGAACATGAAAGACAATCTCTCCCTTCTATTGAATAGAGGCATATTCAAAAAAATGATCATGATCATCATAACATACATTAGGATCCAAAGGAGGAGTTACCTTTGTACCCTAGCCATATGGCATATGTGAGAACCGAAAGGAGGTGATGATGAGAATTTACTTGAAGTTCCATTCAAAACCTTGTCTTGGCCCATAGAATCTTTGGTTTCCTCTAAATAGTTAGCAACAAATGTACTAGAGGAAATAGAAGCATTTTTATCATGGAAACAAGACAAAACAAGCATATCATCATGAAATGTATTCAAGCCATTTCTATGAGATATGCAAGGACTATCAACACAAGCATGTAAGGAATTTTGAGTGCTACAAGTGTTAAGGTCCAAAGATAAAATATTTCAATGAGATAGAGATGATGGATTACTAATAGTAATCTCACTATCTATATTGAAATTTCTATTACCACTCACCATATCAATACCGTGTGAAAAATCACATGTTGGTGAAATGGTAGAAGATGAGTTCTCATCATGGCCGGAGGTGGAGGAAAAACAATCATCCTCAATAATTTTGGACACATCATATTTTCTTGAAGCTTGGTCCAAATCTCATGAGAACTCTGATAAGGCATGATTGAAGAAATAACTACATCGCTCACAACAAGTAAAAGCACTTTAATAGCTTGAGCATCTAGATAAGAGTTTATCTTCTCCTCTAAATATTGGTTTTGGGGATCCATAGGAGGACAAAAACCCATACCTAGAATCCACTCTATATTTGGGGGTAATGCCCGGAAATAATCAAGCATGCAAAATTTCCAAACTTCATAATTTGTGCCATCGAATATATAAAGGGAATTGTGCACTAATCCCCTAATCAACATCTTTACTCTCAAGGCGGTGAATCCTAAAAGCGAGAGTCCTTGCTCTGATACCAATTGAAAGGACACAGATGCCGCCTAGATGGGGTGTGAATATGTGGTTTAAAACTTTTGTGAGATGTGCTTAACAAATGCGGAATAAAACTAGCATTTACTTTGTCAAGCACAAAACCTATATATACTATTGTTCACCTATGTGCACCAACGACGTATGCTAAGAAAGACAAGGAACAAGGTGATAGTAACATAATACTTCAAGCACGAAGGCTGTCACAATGTAAAGATCGTAATTAAAGAGCTTAGGTATAGAGATAACTGATGCATGCAGAGACGATGATGTATTCCCAAGTTCCTCCCTTTAAGGGAGTATGTCTCCTTAGAGGGGTGGACGGTATTAAGACCACTAGCTCCACAAGAGTCCTCACCCTATTCTCCCAAGAACCCACCGTGCGGCAAGCACCCGATCCACTATGGGACACTTTAGGGCAGTCACCAAACCCGTACAAGTTTGGGGCAATCTCCACAACTAAATGGGAGGATCCCAAGAATCACCACCAAGGCCACTAGCTTGAGGAGAACTCCACAACTTAATTGGAGGCCTGAAGAACTCACCATAAAAGGCCACTTAACTATTTAGGATTCCAAAAACCCAAGAGTAACAAGCTTCTTGATTTCACCAACCAAATCCTACAAGGAGAACTCAAACTGATGCACCTAATGCAATGGCAAGTCCTTCACTCCCAAATTCCACCAAAGCTACAAAATCTATTGGGGGAATAAGAGAGGAAGAACACAAGAGGAAAACCACAAAAGTTTACAAGATCTAGTTCCCAAGATATTCTCCTCACTTAGAGGAGATATGGACTGGTGGAGTTATAAATCTAGATCTCCTCTCTCTTTTACCTCAATAATATTCAAGAATCATGGGAGGAATAAATAGAAAGGGAAAGCTCTTAAAGGTCAACAATGGAGGAGAGAGAATGGGAAAAGAGCTACAGACACTTGGGGAAGAAGGGTGCATTTTATAGGTCCCCCAAGTCAACTAGCCATTGCAAAACACTTACCCCGGAGTCTCCGGCCCTCAGGACCAGAGTATCCGACCCCCAGGACTAGAGTCTACGGGGTCCAGGACTCCGGGAGAACCTCCATATGCTCCCTATACACCCCCGGAGTCTGGGTTAGAATTTGGGCCAGAGTATCTGCCCCTCCTGGAGTCTACGGGGTAGCAACACCGGAGTCTCCACCCCATTGAAAACTGATAGAAAAACCAATACAAAAACGACCATAACTTTTGCATCCAGACTCCGATTTTCATGATCTTGGACACGTTTTGAAGTTTGTAATGAGATCTACATGATAATACAGGGAAACATCATAGTACAAAAAGGTATGATAGAATCAAATTATGAAGGGGTTAACCTATCTATAAAAGACAAACCGGTAAAATCTCTAGTTCGAAAATGCAATAGATAATGGATATGAAATCTATTTTCGATGAACTTGAGCTTGTCATGGAGATTAACACAAGATCTTAATCCTCTGATCGATAAGAACCAAGAAATATGATGCCAAGTATGCAAAGTTTTGAGCTCTCTCTAAAATATATGATCAAGTTACTCACTCGAGAGCCCCTCTTAATAGTACGACTATCTATCCTAAACCCGGTCTCCCAACTACCAACAGGAGACCATCAAGAGAAAACCTATCTATATCAAACCTTTGCCTTGAGCATTCCACCTAATATTGATGTAGACGATCTTGTCATCCTCAATATGGCCATGGATAATTGCTCCCTCATACACCATGGGGAAACCTCTTATTTGAACTTGTCTTCATCGATCTAAGATCACCGAGGATGGTAAGCTTCAAGCATTTTATCTTCTATATATGGTACATTTTGAACTTGCACAACTTCATTTCTTATTGAGTGTTGATCCATTCTTCGTCTTGATCAACCTTGAATCATCTTATTTCTTCAACATGATTCCAATATGCCCAAATCCTTTTTACATTGATTATTGTTCTTGTTTTCTTCATCTTTCAACCTTGAAGCCAACACATGGTCCAAGCGAATGCCAATGTATAATTCCTATAAGTGCAACTCAATGCAAATATTAGTCCATAAAGATTGCCATTAATTACCAAAACCACACATGAGGTCACATATGCCCTTTTAGTTAGTCATGTGTATTTCTATTTGCTAGAGTCTATTTTAAATTGTTTCGGTCGAGGGTTATTTCTATTTGTTTTTCCTTCTCCATGACAATCAGAAAAGATCACGTGACGTGACTTGACTTGACGTGGCCCACCGGAATGGATCGCCACCACGTCTACACAAGATATGTTGTTGCTAGCTAGCTAGAGGTAGCGTGCCGTTCCGAGCGGTCGCATCAAGGTGCACATGGTGACATCACAAGTTGGTGTCGCATCAAGTCATTCAGTTTGCTCCTTAGAGTCCAAGGGTTTTGCATACACAACCTTCTTTTTGTGAATCAGTACAAATCCATTTCCAAGCACCCATTAATATTTTTACATCTTTTGATACTAGTTGATACCTTGACCCTAGCTGATTTTCAATTCGAAATCATCTGTGCCTTCAATTCAACTACTATATGTCTCCTTTCCCTACGAGCGATCTCATCCAAAGTTTCTTTTGCATCATTTGCAATGGTTGTTTTCACATTTTGCACATGAATGGTTGTTCTAGTTGGTTCACATCAACTAAAGGATTAATCATAGTAGGTTTGTTAACACTTGTACTTAACCAGGAGACACACATCACATGTTAGAATTCAAAACCTAGGGCATGCCACTGACCCTGACCAGATTTTAGGGAACGGGATCCTCTAATGTTGAGGAGGAAAGTCAGGAAAAACTAGGAAGTAAACTTAGGCCACTGTAGCTTAAATACCCCATTATGTGTTGTAACTAAACATTGTAGTTAATTACTATAGATATAAAAAGTCTGAACTAAATTTTATTACACCATTATTTTGTCTGTATGTAATTAATCTAAATCCATAATATGATTTTGCAATTTAAGCCATTTTGCTCTTAATCATACTTTTTGGAGAAGGAAAGTTAGAGAAATGTAGCTTCTCTAACTTTGCTTGTGTAAGTTAGAGGATCTAGTCTGAGGTTTTAGTGGGCATGGGTGGAAAGATAAAACTTATACTGATAGACATAAGAGGACTATGACAAGTATGCTTAGAGCATCTCTAGTAGATATCGCATCCTACGGTACTGCAAATGGTGGATGTGGTAAACCTAAAACCTTGTTTGCGGTATGGAAAACCATGGAGCGGAATAGATACACTAATCCAAACTGCATATTTAAATATCATCACACATTGGCGCCATATTACATAGAGGAGGTTTTGATCATCTAGCTCTACATATAAAGTTTAGCAGAAATTGATGCCACACCCTACATCCAATCTTCACCTAGCATCTAAGTAGCTCCACCGGCGGTACCTACTCACCGGATCATCAACGGTGGCAGCGGCACGCGCTTACTCCTCGTTGGTTACTATTGGATTCGTAGCATAGGAAACAAATATTTTCCTACGATGGGAACTATTATACACCAAGATCTATCTACTAGATACAAGCAATGGGTGGATATACATCCATAGAGAACATACTCTTGAAGATCTACAAAGCATTCTTAACGAAACTGATTTCGTGGTTGATGTCGTCGTACACTTGTCGATCTCAAGATCATGATGAAGTCCAGCGAGTCTAGCAGGTCCAGCACCAGCAAGTCCAGCAGGTCTAGCAGCACCAAGTCCAGCACCGCAAAGCAGCGGTGTATCCGTCATCACACACACGTTCAGGCCACCGAACAACCTCTGCCTCCTCTCTCTAGCAATGCATCGGAAGCAACAACTCCTTCTAGACGAAAAGCCACCGGGAACATGTATCTCGCTAATCTGAGATCATGGAGGAATAACTCTAGATGGGGAGAGATCCTTCACGAGAAGGTGTGAGTGAGAAGTGAGAAGAGGGGGGCCTTTTATAGGAGGAGGAGGTGCCCCTTCACCTCCCTCATTCATGTGGTGGTAACTCCCTCCACATAAATATGACCCTTCACATTCTCCACTTAAGTCTCCACTTAAATGCATTAAATTTCTCCAAATTTAATACTCTCTCATTTAATAAAACTCTTTTAATTATTTTATTCAGAATTATTTTAATTACTTTAATTAACAAACATTCACATAAAACCCCTACAACATTTCAATATCACATGCAGAACCAGTTTCTACAATTTCACCCGAAACAATTCCGGTTTCCATCAAAACAATTCCAGCACTTTGTAATTCTTTTCTCTAAAACATATTTGCTCCATATGGTGTCGGTATACCTTAAGTGTGTCACCCTATGGTTCACTAATAATGCAGACATGATCGAGACCCTTCTCTGATCAAAAATCAGTAGCAGGACCTGGAGGTCCATACTAACTCCCACACATTCAACGATGACTTCTATGATCGTGAGAACCTTTTACGCATGTAACTCATTCCCTTTGTCTTGCGATATATTACATGTCCGAGATTCGATCATCGGTATCTTTATACCTAGTTTGATCTCGTTACCGATATGCACTCTTTTCTTGTTCCCGTGATATAACATTCTAGTGATCTCATCACTTGCTTGCAAGCTAACTAATGTGATATCACCGAGAGGGCCTAGAGTATATCTATCCGTCATCAGGATGGACAAATTCCACACTTGATCCATGAGCCTCAACATAACACTTTCGGAGTATCTGAACCCACCTTTATAGTCACCCTGTTACGGTGTGACGTTTGATGTTATCAAGTTACTCCTCTAGTGTTAGAAATTAACATGATCTCATGGTCTAAGGATCAATATTACTTTGTAAGATGTTATAGGAATTTAAACACAATGACTTTGATCGTATTGCTATACTTCGGATGAGTGTTCATCACATCATTTCACAAATGTAGTGACCTCGTTATTAACAACATCCAATGTCTATGATCAGAAAACCTTGATCATCTTGTTAATCAACGAGCTAGTTTATATGAGAGGCATTACTAGGAACCTTGTATTTTGTTTATTAAACACACATGTCTTAACGTTTCCAATTAATACAATTATAGCATGTAAAATATAGTTTTATCATAAACATGGAATAAGATAATAACAACTTTATTATTGCCTCTCGGGCATATTCCCTTTAGTCTCCCACTTGCACTAGAGTCAATAATCTAGTTTGTAAACTTGTGCATTCAACACTTATAGCTTTCTTGTGTTGTATATACACATTTGCTAGTGGTAAACATAATGTCCGGATTTGACACTTTCAGATCCATGTGTATTTTCATGTCTTTGCGTCTCTATGCATCACTCATTCTCTAATGAGATGACATTGTATAAATTTGGTCCTTCGGTGAGACCTTTAGTTCGTTTGGGTTAAAATATGTTGATATTATTGTCATACAATATATCTTCATAGTATTATCCCACTTTGAACCACACCTAGTTTCATAACAAACTTCTTAACCAAATTCCCTCCTTTGTTGCTACTATAGCAATCATATACTTAGCATTCTGTTGTAGTATCTGTCACAATGTATTAACTTTGGAACTCATCCAAATCCATCATGGAACCTCCTTTCCGGTACATTGTGCCAGCCATATATTAAATTGAGATAAATTTAATGTGTATCTTGTGACAAATTAGTATCAATGTAACTCTTTACAATGACCTATTTGTAACTATTTTTGACCAATACATAACATATACTAAGTTCTTCCAAAGATCATAAGAATATCCTTTACTATCATCCAATGATCATCTTATGAGTCATTCTGGTATATGCTCATAACATTTAGAGCATAATATATATCTGGATATGTACATATCACGATATATATTATTGATCGAAATATTCATGTAATTTCACTCATCAAGTGTCAAAACACTTGAATCTCGTTTCATTCACCAAGTGTCAATACACTTGAATCTTGATTCAACCTTTTCCATGTGACAAGAACCTTTCTTGTCGTTTCCATATTCAACTCATTCAATATCTCATATATGAATGTTTGGAATAACCATATTAGTGCCTCAATCTATCTATATAGTCATTGATACCTAATATTCTGGTTTTGCCCAAGTTTTTCATCAAAATCTAATTTTAATGAAATTCTTAACCTATGTCAATAAAAGATACATCATTTCCAATCAACACCATGTCATCTACATAATGTGTTAGAAATATGTCTCAGCGCCCCCACTTAATTTCTTGCAAATGCAAGCATCTTCATCGTCTCCGATGAAATTAAACTCTTTTAACATTTTCATCATGGTGAAGATTCCAACTCCGTTATGCTCATTTCAACCATTGAAGTTTGCACGCCCTTTTAGCATCCTTTGAATTAACAAAACCTTTTGGACCGTGTCATGTACACGTCCTAACTAACCATTCTATTAGAAGAACATTGTTTTGTTTGTTCAACTACCATATACCAAATTATATGTAGTGGTTTCTACATTAATCCGTCAAGACTAAATATCACTATGAAAGATCAAATATTGTCATAGTCAACTCCTTGAACATTGTCGTAAACTCCTTTCCGACATGTCGACTATTTCATAGATGTCAAATATCCATGTCTATTTCTTTATAGATCCAAATATGACCAATAGGCTTCATGCCTTTCTGGAGGGTCTTTCAAGTTCAAAACTTGATTTCTCGTGTATGGAAACTATCACGGGTTTTATGACTTCTAGTCATTTTATGGCGTCAGGTCCCATCATCACTTCTTTGCATGTAGTCGGTTCATTATTGTCAAAACAATAACATTTTTTTATCAAATCTCACTATTTGATTCTTACCCAACCCATACAGTTCAATAGGAGCTCTAATCTCCGAGATTACAACCTTTGTAGTCATGAGAGCCATGAGCATTGTGGCTACCTCTAGGACACTTCCTGGCGCTGTGCTACTTAGCACGTGTTGCTTAGGTTCATCAACCTAATCAACATTCTATTTTCATCCCACTTAACTTTTGTGAAAAATTCCTTCTCAAGAAACTTGACGTTCAAAGTGACAAACTCTTTTGTCTTCGGTGTTATGGAGGAATACCCAACTATTGCTTTGGGATATCCTACAAATACGAGCTTATCAGACTTTGGTTGTAAACATTTTACTTATGTCTAGCATACCAAAATTTTAAAAAAGACAACCCGGGTTTTATCCTAATCCATAACTCATATGGTGTCATTTCAACGGATCATGATGGTGTTCTTTTCAGTGTAAAAGCGGTAGTATGTAAATATTTAATCTTTAAAACATAATGGCAGTTTTATAAATGACACATTTGATCTTACCAGGTAAAACAAGGTTCGATTTGATCTCTCAAACATACCATACTCCTATGGTTTATCGGGAAATGCATATCCATGGAACAATTCCTCAAATCTTAGGTGTTTTGCTAAACATGTAACTCAAATATCATCCTTTATGATTGAATCATAAATTCTTCATTTTCTCGTTACAATGATTTTCCACTTCATCTTGAAAGTCTTTGAACAATTTTCAAATGTTTCATACTTCTTCCTTATTAAGTAAATATACAAATATATCCACTCAAATTTTCAGAGAAAGCATACAAAGTTGAAAGATCCATCGCACATGGCTACATATAATGGACTATATACATCAATATGCACAATTTCCAATAAGTTAGTCACCCGTTCCCTTTTGGCCTATGAACGGAGTTTCATTTATCTCGAGGAAAGTCTTACAAGCATCATTTGATCAAAATCAAAGACTCCAAAAATCCATCAACATGGAGTTTCTTCATGTTTTCTTTCCAATATAATTTAAATGGCGATGTCACTTCATAAGTGATCTTTCAATCATTTGTCTTGCGATATTTTAGCATTAGTTTTATGGATGTGATTTATCTAACTATACTTGTAGAAGTTCATCCATCTTCTATGGAATACGGTAATTATTTGAACAACCATTGTTCTCATAATATTGGAACAAAATAACAATTATTTAAACAAATCTTGAAGGCAAGTTTTGATGTCAATGAGAAAAACACAATAACACTTTATTTGTTTTCGATGAACACCATCACATATTCTTTTGCTAGTTACTTAGGACATTGCAGTTCATGAATTGTGTTGTCCTGTATGACACTTCATACCAACCAATTCGGTATCCAATACCCAAGAACCACATTGTTTAACAAGCAAAGAATACAGCCATAACATGTATATCATTATATACCTAGGCTAGACATTTCCAGTCTTATTTTCTGCCAAATATTTTATAGATTCTCTTTTAGCATTTCCTTTTCTTTTAAAAGAATCTATAAACATCAGTAATGGCACCATACACATGACACATAGTACAAAGCGTGTATAGTCAAATACTAATACCTTTGGACTTACACTTTGAAGTAGATCACCATCATCAAATGTCTAGCGTTCTTTCAAAATTCCATTCTTTAGTAATCTATTAGTGTAGTAAACATTTTACCTACATCTTCTATTCATCCTTATCATGACCAAGCTAGTATAGCCTATAAGGACTAATCGCAAGTATAATGTTAGTTCCCGAAACCTTTTTAGGCGATCCGGATGCCTAGCATCTCCATCCTTCACAAATTCTCATACAATATGAGAACATGTATATTGCTAAATTATACTCTATCATATTGCAACCAAAAACATTGTTTCAGATATCACAATATCTTCCACACATGATGGTTCCTGAAACAATTCTTTCAGCTCCTACATAAACTCGATATTAAAACGACTTCTGAATATCAAGAATCATGGAGGCAGGCATGATACTTAAGATACTAACACTGGAATTTTTACTCTTGGTTTAATACTACTTATTAATCTTCATGGAGTAAATTGAGTTTGCTGAAAGTTTGCAATAGGACTTCTAAACTTTAGAATGACACTCAAAACAATACGATACTAGTTCGTAAAGTAAATATCCATAATTCTATAGTTCTATTTGTTGGGTCCGCAGCATAGAAAACAAAAATTTTCCTACGATGAGAACTACACGCCAAGATCTATCTACTAGGTACAAAGCAACGGGTGGACATACATCCAACGAGAACTTACCCTCGAAGACAACGAGTTTTGTTAACGAGTAGGAACTCGTGGTTGATGTAGTCGTACACTTGCCGATCTCAAGATCGTGAGGAAGTCCGAGCGCCGCAACTCAGTAGCGCATCCGTACTCACACACAAGTTCAAGCCACCGGACAACCTCCACCTCCTCGCTCCAGCGATCCAGTGAGCAAAACTCCTTCCGCATTAAATGCCACCGGAACATGTATCTCGCTAAACCGAGACCATGGGGGAATAATTCTAGAGGGGGAGAGAGATCCTTCATGAGGAGGTGTGAGGAAGAAGGAGGAAGAGGGTGGCCTTTTATAGGAGGAGGGGGTGCCCCTCCTCTCCATGGTCAGCGCATGGGGGGTGACCCCTCACCTCCCCCATTCATGTGGTGGTAACCCCTCCACATTAAAATGCCTCTTCACATTCCCCTTTAAAGTCCCTACTTTAAATGCATTAAAATTCTCCAAGTTTAATGCTCTCTCATTTAATAAAACTCTTTTATTAAATTTATTCAGAATTTTGTTAATTACTTTAATTAACAAACATTCACATATAGCCCCTTGCAATATTTCAATATCACATGCATAACCACTTTCTGCAATTTCACCCGAAACAATTTCCGATTTCTATCGAAACAATTCTTGCGCTTTGTAATTCTTTCGTCTAAAACATATGTGCTCCAAAATGGTGTCCGGTAACTCTTAAGTGTGTCACCCTACGGTTTGCGAATAATGCAGACATGATTGAGACTCCTCTTAGATCAATAGTCAGAAGCGGGGCCTGGAGATCCATACTGACTCCTGCATATTCAACGATGACTTCTGTGATCGTGAGAACCTTTAACGCTTGTAATTTAATCCCTTTGTCTCATGATATAATACATGTCCGAGATTCGATCATCGGTATCCAAATACCTAGTTTGATCTCGTTACCGACATGCACTCTTTTCTCGTTCCCGTGATATAACATTCTAGTGATCACATCACTTGCTTGCAAGCTATCTCAATGTGATATCATCGAGAGGGCCCAGAGTATATCTATCCGTCATCGGGATTGACAAATTCCACTCTTGATCCATGAGCCTCAACATAACACCTTCCTTGTAATCGAACCCATCTTTATAGTCACCCTGTTACGGTGTGATGTTTGATGTTATCAAGATACTCTTCATGTGTTAGCAATTAACATGATCTCATGGTCTAAGGATAAAAATTACTTCGTATGATGTTATAGCAATATAAAAATAATGACTTGATCGTAATGCTATACTTCGGATGAATGTTCATCACATCATTCCACCAATGGTGTGACCTTGTTATTAACAACATCCAATGTCCATGATCAGGAAACCTTTGATCATCTTGTTAATCAACAAGCTAGTCTATAAGAGAGGCATAACTAGGAACCCTTTTTGTTTATTAAACACACATGTATTGATGTTTCCGATCAATACAATTCTAGCATTCAAAATAAACATCTATCATATATAAGGAATACATAATAACAACTTTATTATTGCCTCTCAGGGCATATTTCCTTCAGTCTCCCACTTGCACTAGAGACAATAATCTAGTTCACATAGTGATAAATCTAACACCCATGGAGTTTTGGTGTTGATCATGTTTTGCCCTAGGGAGAGCTTTAGTCAACGGATCTGCTACATTTAGGTCCGTGTGTACTTTACAAATCTTTATATCTCCATCCTTGACATGCTCACGGATGGAGTGAAACCGACGCTTAATATGCTTGGAATTCTTGTGAGACCTCGGTTCCTTTGTGTTGGCTATGGCTCCATTGTTGTCACAATAGATCACCATTCGGTCCAATGCACTAGGAACCACACCTAGTTCCGTAATGAACACTTTCATCCAAACCGCTTCCTGCGCCGCTTCTGAAGCAGCAACATATTCCGCCTCCTTCGTTGATCCAGCCACCATAGGTTGTTTGGAACTCCTCCAAGTAACTGCTGCTCCGTTCAAGAGAAATACGTATCTGGATTGAGACTTAGAGTCATCCGGATCGGTGTCAAAGCTAGCATCGACATAACACTTAGCGACTAGCTCTTCTTCACCTCCGTATATAAGAAACATATCCCTAGTTCTTCTCAAGTACTTGAGGATGTTCTTGACCGCTATCCAGTGTTCCGAACCTGGATCAGATCGGTACCTACTAGTCAAACTAATAGCATGTGCCACATCCGGTCTTGTACATAGCATGGCATACATAATAGAGCCTATGGCCGAGGCATAGGGGATCTTATCCATCATCTCTCTTTCTTCCGCTGTAGCCAGACTTTGAGTATTACTTAATGTCTTGCCTTGCAACATAGGTAAGAACCCCTTCTTACTTTCATCCATATTAAACTTCTTTAATATCTTATCAAGGTATGTACTCTGCGATAGCCCAATTAGGCGCCTTGATCTATCTCTATAGGTTTTAATGCCTAATATATATGACGCTTCACCAAGGTCTTTCATCGAAAATTTGCTGTTTAGATAACTTTTAACACTATTTAAAAGATCTATATCATTTCCAATCAATAATATGTCATCCACATATAATATCAGAAATGCCACATTGCTCCCGCTCACTTTCTTGTAAATACAAGCCTCTCCATAAGTTTGGACAAATCCAAACTCTTTGATCACCTCATCAAAGCGAAGATTCCAACTCCGGGATGCTTGCTTCAGTCCATAGATGGATCGCTGAAGTTTGCATACCTTATTAGCATCCTTAGGATCAACAAAACCCTTAGGTTGTATCATATACAACTCTTCTTCAATATTACCATCGAGGAACGCAGTTTTGACATCCATTTGCCATATTTCATAATCGAAATATGCAGCAATTGCTAACATAATCCTAACTAACTTAAGCATCACTACGGGAGAGAATGTCTCATCGTAGTCAACTCCTTGAATTTGTCGAAACCCCTTTGCGACAAGTCGAGCCTTATAGATGGTCACATTACCATTAGCATCAGTTTTTCTTTTAAAAATCCATTTATTCTCAACGGCCTTTCGATCATGAGGTAAGTCCACCAAGGTCCAAACTTGGTTCTCGTACATGGATTCCATTTCGGATTTCATGGCTTCTAGCCATTTGTTTGAATCCGGGCTCATCATCGCTTCTTCATACATCGCAGGGTCATCCATTTCATCAACCATGAAATTCACAATAGGATTGCCGTACAGTTCAGGAGTTGCACGTGTCATGCTTGACCTGCGAGGTTCGGTAGTGTCCTCTTTCGGAGTTTCATGATCAATATCATTAGCTCTCTCTTCATTAGGTGAAGTCAACTTCGAAACAACTTCCGGTGCTGCGCTACTCACCATTTCATGAAGAGAAGGTTCAATAACCTCTTCGAGTTCTACCTTCCGACTACTCACACCTTTTGCGAGAAAATCCTTCTCAAGAAAGGATCCATTCTTGGCAACAAAAACCTTGCCCTCGAATCTGTGATAGAAGGTATACCCAATCGTTTCCTTAGGGTATCCTATGAAGACGCATTTTTCCGCTTTGGGTTCGAGTTTATCCGGCTAAAGTTTCTTCACATAAACATCGCATCCCCAAACTTTAAGAAATGATAGCTTAGGTTTGTTTCCAAACCATAATTCATACGGTGTCGTTTCAACGGATTTAGATGGTGCCCGATTTAAAGTGAATGCAGCTGTTTCCAGTGCATAACCCCAAAATGACAGTGGCAAGTCAGTCAGAGACATCATAGATCGAACCATATCCAATAAGATATGATTACGATGTTCCGACACACCATTATGCTGTGGTGTTCCGGCAGGCGTGAGTTGTGAAACTATTCCACACTCTTTCATGTGTGTGCTAAACTCGTAACTTAGATACTCTCCTCCACGGTCGCATCAGAAATTTGATCTTTCTATTACGATGATTTTCCACTTCATTCTAAAATTCCTTGAACTTTTCAAAAGTTTCAAACTTGTGTTTCATCAAATAGATATACCCGTATCTACTCAAATCATCCGTGAAAGTAACAAAATAACGATATCCACCTCGCGCCGACACACTCATTGGTCCACACACATCAGTTTGTATGATTTCCAACAAATCTGTCGCCCGTTCCATTGAACCGGAAAACGGCGTTCTAGTCATCTTGCCCATAAGGCATGGCTCACATGTATCAAATGATTCAAAATCAAGTGATTCCAAAAGTCCATCAGAATGGAGTTTCTTCATGCGTTTAACGCCAATATGACCTAGACGGCAGTGCCACATATATGCAGATATATCATCATCAAGTTTAATCTTTTTAGCATTAACATTATGAATGTGCGTAATATTACTATCGAGATCCATCAGAAATAAACCATTCAACATAGGTGCATGACAATAAAATATATTATCCATATAAATTGAACAACCATTGTTTTCAGATTTAAACGAATAACCACTTTGCATTAAACACGATCCGGATACAATGTTCATGCTAAGTGCAGGCACCAAATAACAATTATTCAGGTTTATAACTAATCCCGATGGCATATGGAGAGGCAGCGTTCCAACGGCGATCACATCAACTCTTGATCCATTGCCGACCCGCATTGTGACCTCATCCCTTGCTAGTTGTCGCTTGTTCCACAACCCCTGAATCGAGTTACATATATTAGCAACCGATCCCGTATCAAATACCCAGGTGCTACTACGAGTACTAGTCAAGTACACATCAATAACATGTATATCATATATACCTTTGTTTGCCTTGCCGGACTTCTTGTCTGCCAAATACTTGGGGCGATTAAGGCTTCAATGGCGATCCCTTGCAATAGTAGCACTCGGTGTCAGACTTAGGCCAGCTCAGGGTTTCTTTTCAGGTGCGGCAACAGATTTGCCACCCTTCTTTCCCTTGTGCTTGCCTTTCTTGTCCTTCTTGAAATCGGTGGTCCTATTGATCATCAACACTTGATGTTCTTTCCTAATCTCCACTTCTGCAGTCTTAAGCATTGACAGAAGCTCGGGAAGAGTCTTCTTCATGCCCTGCATATTATAGTTCATCACGAAGCTCTTGTAGATAGGTGGCAGAGATTGGAGAACACGATGTATGCCCAAGTCAATGGGAATCGTTATTCCCAAGGACACAAGCTTATCGGCGTACCCAGACATTTTGAGTACATGCTCACTAACGGAGTTGTTCTCCTCCATCATGCAGCTAAAGAACTTTTTAGTAGCATTATAACTCTCTACGGCAGCATGGGTATCGAAAATCATTTTCAATTCTCCCATGGTATCAAAGGCATTGCCATTTTCGAAACGCTTTCGAAGTTCTGGCACTAGCCCATACATTATGCCGCAATGAACTAAGTTGTGGTCCTCCTGACGAGTCACATAGACATTCTTTTCCTCATCAGGGGCATCAAGAGCTGGTGGGGGGCCTAGCAGCGCATCTAGCACATATTGCTTTTGTGCAGCAGTGAGGAGAATCCTCAAATTCATAGCCCAGTTGGTCAAGTTGCTACCATTTGCAGCAAGTTTCTCTTTCTCCATGAACAAATTGAAATTAAAACAAGGTGGTGCCATCTACAACAGAATTTGTAAAGTTTATTTAGATTAAGTTTATGATAGATTGAGTTCAACTAATCCAAATTACTAATGAACTCCCACTCAAAAACGACATCCCTCGTGTCCTTTTGGTGATTACATGAACCAAATCCACCACACCAAGTCCGATCATCACGTGATTCGGTGTAGCTTCAAAGGCGAGCATCTATATGGGCATCATATCAACTATATGACTCATGCTTAACCTTTCGGTTCGTGTTCTGAGGCCATGTCTGTACATGCTAGGCTCGCCAAGTAAGAACCTTAGTACTCGCGTGTGTAAAACTGTCTTACACCCGTTGTATGAAAGCGTAGAGTCGAGTACACCCGATCATCACGTGATGTCTCGAAACACGATCCATAGAACGGTGCATACTCAAGGAAGAACACATTTTATCTTGATATATAAATGAGGGATCATCTTACAATGCTACCAAAAGCGCCAAACTAGCACTATAAGATGCTAACACCTAATGTGTAAAGTGAGATGATATGGTCCATGCATTTGATCTCTATCATTTGCATCGTGGTATGATCTCTATCATTCCTTTGTGTGTAAGGCCAAGGTCTATGGAACTTACACGTTGAATGTGTTGTAAGAGTATCTATCATACATCTACTTACAACAATACCATATCAATACACTAGCCCAACAACGATCTAAACTAGACGCCTCTAATTTATCAATTACAAGTTTTACGTGGCTTAGGGCTTTCGGAGATAGAACCGTTCTCACCTACGAACATACACCACAACGAGGATAACCAAGTTATTAGCAACTCGTTGTAAACCAGATATTGACTATAGTACGAGAGACATACACCCGCCAGCCACTTAAAAAAAGTTGCATGTCAGTCGTGGAACCGGTCTCATGTACGATGACATGTAAGGTTGGTCCGGGACGCTTCATCCCACTATGCCACCAATATCCAAAATACATAGAAGATGCAATAACATGATCATCATCGCCCACATATAAACATATGTGTACTACCCGTGCTAAGCACCTACGCATAGATCAGGCTTTGATACCACTGTTGGGTCCGTAGCATAGAAAACAAAAAAAATCCTACGATGAGAACTACACGCCAAGATCTATCTACTAGGTACAAAGAAACAGGTGGACATACATCCAACAAGAACTTACCCTCGAAGACAACGAGTTTTGTTAACGAGTAGGAACTCATGGTTGATGTAGTCGTACACTTGTCGATCTCAAGATCGTGAGGAAGTCCGAGCGCCACAACTCAGCAGCGCATCCGTACTCGCACACACGTTCAAGCCACCAGACAACCTCCACATCCTCGCTCCAGAGATCCAGCGGAAGCAAAGAACTCCTTCCTGCATTTAAATGCCACTGGAACATGCATCTCGCTAATCCGAGACCATGGGGGAATAATTCTAGAGGGGGAGAGAGATCCTTCACGAGGAGGTGTGAGGAAGAAGGAGGAAGAGGGTGGCCTTTTATAGGATAAGGGGGGTGCCCCTCCTCTCCATGGCCGGCGCATGGGGGGGTGACCCCTCACCTCCCCCATTCATGTGGTGGTAACCCCTCCACATTAAAATGCCTCTTCACATTCCCCTTTAAAGTCCCTACTTTAAATGCATTAAAATTCTCCAAGTTTAATGCTCTCTCATTTAATAAAACTCTTTTATTAAATTTATTCAGAATTTTGTTAATTACTTTAATTAACAAACATTCACATATAGCCCCTTGCAAAATTTCAATATCACATGCAGAACCACTTTCTGCAATTTCACCCGAAACAATTTTCGGTTTCTATCGAAACAATTCCTGCGCTTTGCAATTCTTTCGTCTGAAACATATGTGCTCCAAAATGGTGTCCGGTAACTCTTAAGTGTGTCACACTACGGTTCGCGAATAATGCAGACATGATTGAGACTCCTCTTAGATCAATAGTCAGAAGCAGGACCTGGAGATCCATACTGACTCCTGCATATTCAATGATGACTTCTGTGATCGTGAGAACCTTTAACGCTTGTAATTTAATCTTTTTGTCTCATGATATAATACATGTCCGAGATTCGATCATCGGTATCCAAATACCTAGTTTGATCTTGTTATCGACATGCACTCTTTTTATCGTTCCCGTGATATAACATTCTAGTGATCACATCACTTGCTTGCAAGCTATCTCAATGTGATATCACCGAGAGGGCCCAGAGTATATCTATCCGTCATCGGGATTGAAAAATTCCACTCTTGATCCATGAGCCTCAATATAACACCTTCGTAGCACTGGACCCATCTTTATAGTCACCCTGTTACGGTGTGACGTTTGATGTTACCAAGATACTCTTCAGGTGTTAGCAATTAACATGATCTCATGGTCTAAGGATAAAGATTACTTCGTCTGATGTTATAGAAATATAAAAATAATGACTTGATCGTAATGCTATACTTCAGATGAATGTTCATCACATCATTCCACCAATGGTGTGACCTTGTTATTAACAACATCCAATGTCCATGATCAGGAAACCTTTGATCATCTTGTTAATCAACAAGCTAGTCTATAAGAGAGGCATAACTAGGAACCCTTTTTGTTTATTAAACACACATGTATTGATGTTTCTGATCAATACAATTCTAGCATGCAAAATAAACATCTATCATATATAAGGAATACATAATAACAACTTTATTATTGCCTCTCAGGGCATATTTCCTTCACTATTATCTCAATTATAACTAAGTATAAGGTAGTAAACGGATGCCAATGACTACAACAAACTATGCAAATTCACTTTGATTAAGTTTATGATAAATTGAGTTCGACTAATCCAAATTACAAATGAACTCCCACTCAAAACCAACATCCCTCGAGTTATTTTGGTGATTACATGAACCAAATCCACTACACTAAGTCCGATCATCACATGAGTCGGTGTAGCTGCAAAGGCGAGCATCTATATGGGCATCATATCTACCATATGACTCATGATTAACCTCTCGGTCCGTGTTCCGAGGCCAAGTCTGTACATGCTAGGCTTGCCAAGTAAGAACCTTGGTACTCGCGTGTGTAAAACTGTCTTACACCCGATGTATGAAACCGCAGTCGAGTACACCTGATCATCACGTGATGTCTCGAAACACGATCCATAGAACGGTGCATACTTAAGGAAGAACACATTTTTATCTTGATATCTAAAAGAGGGATCATCTTATAATGCTACTAAAATGCCAAACAAGCAATATAAGATGCAAACATCAAATGTGTAAAGTGAAATGATATGGTTCTTGCACTTGATCACTATCATGTGCATCGTAGTATGATCTTTATCATTCCTTTGTGTGTAAGGCCAAGGCCTACAGAACTTACACGTTAGGTGTGTTGTAAGAGTATCAACTATACATCAACTTATAACATTACCATATCATGACACCAGCCCAACAACAATTTAAACTAGACGCTTCTAATTTATCCATTGCAAGTTTTACGTGGCTTAGGGCTTTCAAAGATAGAACCTATCTTACCTACGAACATGGAACCAAAAATGATAACCAAATTATTAACAACTCGTTGTAAATCAGATATTGACTATAGTAGGAGAGACATACACCCGCTAGCCACTTATGCAAAACTAGTTGTATGTCAAGCATGGAACATGTCTCATGTGCGAGGACATGTAAAGTTAGTCCAGGCCGCTTCATCCCACTATGCCACAATATCCAAAATACATAGAAGATGCAATAAAATGATCATCAGCGCCCACATACTCATATGTGTTCTACCCGTGCAAAGCATCTACGCATAAATCTGGCTCTGATACCACTGTTGGGTTCACAGCATAGAAAACAAAATTTTCCCTACGATGGGAACTACTATACGCCAAGATCTATCTACTAGATACAAGCAACGGGTCGATATACATCCATAGAGAACATACCCTTAAAGATCAACAAAGTTTTGTTGCTGAAACTGATTTCATGGTTGATGTAGTCGTACACTTGCCGAGCTCAAGATCGTGATGAAGTCCAGTGAGTCTAGCAGGTCCAGCACCACCAAGTCTAGCAGGTCCAGCACCACCAAGTCCAGCACCACAAAGCAGCGGTGCATCCGTGATCGCACACACGTTCAGGCCACTGAACAACCTCCACCTCCTCTCTCCAGCGATGCAGTGGAAGCAGCAACTCCTTCCAGACGAAAAGCCACCGGGTACATGTATCTCGCTAATCCGAGACCATGGGGGAATAATTCTAGAGGGGGAGAGAGATCCTTCATGAGGAGGTGTGAGTGAGAAGTAAGGAGAGGAGGCATTTTATAGGAGGAGGGGGTGCCCCTTCACCTTCCTCATTCATGTGGTGGTAACTCCCTCCACATAAATATGAGCCTTCACATTCTCCACTTAAGTCTCCACTTAAATGCATTAAATTTCTCCAAATTTAATACTCTCTCATTTAATAAAACTCTTTTATTTATTTTATTCAGAATTATTTTAATTACTTTAATTAACAAACATTCACATAAAACCCCTGCAACATTTCAATATCACATGCAGAACCAGTTTCTGCAATTTCACCCAAAACAATTTCGGTTTCCATTGAAATAATTCCAGCGCTTTGTAATTCTTTTCTCTGGAACATATTTGCTCCAAATGGTGTCGGTATCCCTTAAGTGTGTCACCCTACGGTTCGCGAATAATGCAGACATGATCGAGAACCATCTCTGATCAATAATCAGTAGCGGGACCTAGAGATCCATACTGACTCCCACACATTCAATGATGACTTATGTGATCGTAAGAACCTTTTACGCATGTAACTCATTCCCTTTGTCTCGCGATATATTACATGTCCGAGATTTGATCATCGGTATCTCCATACCTAGTTTGATCTCATTACCGACATGCACTCTTTTCTTGTTCCCGTGATATAACATTCTAGTGATTTCATCACTTGCTTGCAAGCTAACTAATATGATATCATGGAGAGGGCCCAGAGTATATCTATTCATCATCAGGATGGACAAATTCCACTCTTGATCCATGAGCCTCAACATAACACTTTTGGAGTATCTGAACCCACCTTTATAGTCACCCTGTTACGGTGTGACGTTTGATGTTATCAAGTTACTCTTCTAGTGTTAGCAATTAACATGATCTCATGGTCTAAGGACTAAGATTACTTCATAAGATGTTATAGCAATTTAAACACAATGACTTTGATCATATTTCTATACTTCGGATGAATTTTTATCACATCATTTCACAAATGTTGTGACCTCGTTATTAACAACATCCAATGTCTATGATCAGGAAACCTTGATCATCTTGTTAATCAACAAGCTAGTTTATATTAGAGGCATTACTAGGAACCTTGTATTTTGTTTATTAAACACACATGTATTAACGTTTCAAATTAATACAATTATAACATGTAAAATAAACTTTTATCATCAACATGGAATAAGATAATAACAACTTTATTATTGCCTCTTTGGCATATTCCCTTTAGTTTTAGCATTGCCGAAGCCGTTAGTGGTGAAGAACTCATCGGGTAAGTCAGCTACCAGGGCCTCGAGCCACCCTAGGTGCTCGCGGGGGGAGAGGCGACAAACACAGAGAAACTCGCGCTTCTACGCCCTACGCGTCGCGGCAACGCTTCCGACGCTGCACGATCTGCATGATCGCGGTGCACAGTGAGTGGAACTTGGCCTCGGTCACCAAGATCTCCTCCTGCTCGTCGTTGACAGCAGGCTCGCGGACGACCGGCGAGAGGGCGCACATTTCGGCCAACAATAGCTCCTCTACTTTGTCCGCGGCATCGTCGGTGGAAAGGGGGGTGCGCTCGTGGGCGCCACTGCCATGTCCCTGCATGGGGAGATTCTCACGCTCCTCCTCCTCTCACGGTAGCGGCGGGAGAGCTCGCAGGCTAGAGCTCCAGCCACGTCCCGGAGAAGCACAGCCGCATCCGCCCAAATCATGGCTCGATTGGTCGGCCATGGCAAGAGGGGGTGGACACGGAGGTTGGCAGCAGCGATGTGTTTTTTGATGGCGGAGTAGGCCGAAATCGGAGACGGGATAGGGCGGTGGCGAGGGTTTCTGGGTGGGAGAGGAAGGGGAAAATAGATGCGGTTTTCCACATCCAGCACCCCCCCACACACACACGCCGAATATATGCGGGGCGGATTGGTCTCGATGCGGGAAACCGCAAATTTGCGGTATCTGGAAAGGCCATTTTTGGCCTCGGTACCACATATCGGCGCAAAATTTTTCTAACCGGCAGATATGCGGTATCTGCTAGAGACGCACGTGTCCTCAAACCAATGTTCCATTGAAGGCGTCCATTGGATTGCCGTTCTTTTGTTACAGACTGGATGGACAAAAGTGTCGATGTCAATACAGGCACACACACACTTTTGAGCATCGACTCGGTCATAGGAGGCATCGCGGTGTTTGATTCCATCGATGGAGTCACCATGGTCCATTTTTTGCGAGATAGTTCTAGTGATAACACCAGAGACTTACAGAACAGCCCAAAGATCAAAGAAATTACACATAGATCCTGCAAATCCATGAGGACGCCGTCGTCGAAGAAGACGTACCATGGCGTGCCGCCGCTCCTCCTCCTCTGCAACCTTGGATCGGAAGGAGTCCCTAGGCGGACAGGAAGTCGACAAAACTCGGCTTGAGAGAGCCTCCATCTCACATCGACGTCGTCGCCCTCGAACTGGTCGCCATCACCTTCGCCATTGATCCCATCAAGCCGAAGTCGCCGCTCCACAAACTCCGGCGCGGGGAAGAAGCACACCATAACTCTACCGAGCAGCGAGCACCACGGAGGAGGCAGATCCATGGCCGCGCTCCGCGGAGCACCACCACCGGAGAGGATATCCACCTCCAGAAAACACCAGACCAACCGCGTCATCCTCTCCATGACGCCGCCGGCAGGCTACCCACTCAACCCTAAACTATGTACAGACGATATCCAGGGTTTCCCCACCCTCCCGCCACCGGAGCGGCCGACGGAGGGAGGGAAACTAGCAGATCAACGTTGGCGAGCTGGATCGAACGGGGAAGTGAAAAAGTCTCCTCTTTTTACTGTAGCGGGGGAGAGAGCCGGGTCCAAGGTCCCTTTGTCACCATGGTCCATTAAGATCGAAATTTCATTCCCAATTGCCTCTCATACATAGAAAATCAAGAGGAGACGCAGTGTGTCGGCGTGCATCCCATGCAAATTTTGGCGGGAATTAACAAGTCGGACAAATTTATACCCAAAACTAACTGTCGATGTTAGCGAGCTCACAATTGATGAGTGGCCTTGAGTGAGTTTCTTTTCCTCGGGTGCATGTTATAGCATCTCCACTCGGGTTCTCAGGACGTCGTTCTCAGGCCTTTTTTCGTCCGAACGGTGATTTTTTGTCCAGTCGCGTTCCTAGGATGCCTGTTTCGTTCGGATTTGGCCCAACTTTCACCGGTGTTCCCAGGCCGATCCCGCGGCACCGGAAACGGCCTGGGAACGTCGGACATAGCGAAAAAACAGGTGGGTCAACCATATCAATGAGAGGAGGCCGAGTTCCCGCCCTTTTCTTCTTTCCCCTCCCGCCTTCCCTCCCCATTTCCCCACATCTCCCGCCAGTTTGCCAAGCTCCTGACCGCCATGTCGCCAAAGGCTTTCGCCAAACCCTGATCCGCCGCCGGTGAACCAAAGGAGAAAAATGCGAGGAAGCCGAGAGAGCCCACACTGAGACCTGAAGGCATGAGCAACGCCATGTGGCTGGCCCTATCCACGGAGAGAAAGGTCGAATAGAACAACCCTAGAGACAGGGAGACAAGGGCCAAACAGGCGAAGGGGCTCCCCGAGGATCACGCGGCGGCCGAGGCCCAGGGGAAGAGGGAAGCGGCAGCGTCGCGTACGCAGTATGGCGGCGTTTGGGGGAGCCAGCCAAGCGTCACCTCGCCTGTTGGCTTCTCGCCGATTTCGTCGTCCATGTTCCAGGAGAGCCAGGCGAACCTACGATAGAGGTACTCCTCCTCCCCCGAGTTCGACAGCGGGTTCAACCCGAACATGCTCTTCCCCAGCTCTGCACCTTGCCCCCTCCGGCCTTCAACATCGACATCAATGTTCCCTACTCCAGCTCTCTAGTGTACGTCGCTTCTTCGACGTCCATGCGTAGTGGTCCTCTACCATTCACCAGAAGTTTGTCGCACGCAACCTACGGCGAGGCAGACACACAAAATGTGTTCGGTGGAATGTCGGCCGAAGCCTACATGCATGGAATGATCTTTGAAGGGTCGGCGGCGGCTGACAATGCCTCTTTCTTCACTCAAGAACAGTGTCAGGCCGACGCCAAACACAACATCGAGTCTTAGGATTTCGCCGAGCAGACCCATGCCAAGGAGGCCGAGGAGGAAGCCGAAGGGGATGCCCTGGATCCGGCGAAGGGCAAAGCCAAAGGCAAGAGGAAGGCGGGCACCTCGGCGCCAGAGCCCTGGATTAAGTGGATGACGCTTGAGGACCTTTGCCTCGCTGATGCCTGGAAAGCGGTGAGCATGGATCCCATCACTGGTGCCAACCAAAACTCGGAAAATTACTAGAAGCGCGTGAAGCTAGCATTCGCCAAACGCAACCTTTGTGACCCGAAATACATCAAAGTTCACATGGAGCACAATGAGAAAGCCATGATCAACCACTAGGGGCTCATCTAGCAGGCGTCCAGCAAGTGGCACAACATTCTCGAGGAGGTCGACCGCACACCTGTCAGCGGTGAAACCATGGATGGAATGTACTTCCCCGGACACTAGCCGAAGGTACTTGTTCATGTTTATCTTGACACACTTTGCCTTGCCTTTGTAGCTCCTCCGTGCACTTGGCATGTACCGGGATGACACGAAGACGAAGTTCAAGTTCCATCATGTGTTTTCTATGATAGAGAAATGCGAGAAATGCATGGACACTCGCGTGAGCCCCGGCAAGACCAAGAATGGCGTGTACAACCTGGTGGCTCCTCCACCTACTGCCGGCGAAGGAAGGCCGGAGCTCGGCCAGAAGAAGGAGAAGATGCTCAAAGCTGCATGACCTCTCACCGAGCGCCTCCAGGATTCCATCGAGAAGTGCATCACCGACACGAAGGCCCATACCAAGAAGAGGGAGGAGAAGGCTGATGAGAGATGGGCGCAACTGCTATAGAACCAAGACCGCAAGCTCGACCTCCTCAAAGCGAACTACGCCGCCAAGAAGAGGAACACATATCTCCAGTTTCTCATGGGCGGCGAAGACACCTCGCCGATGAGCACACCGGTCAAGGCCTGGTATATGGCGCGGCACAATGCCATCCTCTAGGAGCACATCGCCGCCAGCACGCCAAGCTCTATGCTAACCACCTCCGCCTCCATGGCTTCCTCGAGCTCTACTTCGACCTCCTCCAACCAGTCGGCCGACCACGATGCCAACACACCTATCCCCGTCGCACTAGACATGCCGGAGGATACCATCCCCATCGACGATTGATCACTGAACTATTTTATCTTATTCTGTAATAATATGATCGCCGGACTTTTTGGACGTACTTCTATCGAACACCTTTGGCCAAGATTTTGCCGGCGGGAACGAGAAAATTCGAATATGTCGCCTATTTTTTTGCTTCGCCTGGGAACTCAGCCTGGGAACGTGAGTGGGAAACTGGGTGTTCCCAGGCCGAAAACTAGCTACTTCTGGCGCTAAAAAGCGCCGGATTACGGCCTGAGAAGTCCAACGAGTGGAGATGCTCTTACTCCCTCTGTTTTAAAATATAAGATGATTTGGCTTTGTGAAAGGAGTATATCTAGACCCCTTTAAGTGTGTAGGTACTCTATTTAGCTTTGTTACCTACGCACTAAAAAAGGTCTAAATACACTTCTTTCACAAAGCTATAACCTCTTATATTTGAAACATAGGGAGTACAACATAGTCTCTTGTAGCAAAGGGAGGTGGCCACAGTGACGCTCCAACCCACCTTACTCGACCACGCAGACGATGGTCATCGAAGGCCCGCTGGCACGACAATTTGCAAGGGACCTCGATGGTACATATGAGATACATGAAGCTAGCTTTTTTATTTTTTGAATAGGGAAAGGTCCCGAAGGATCTAGGAAACTGCATTCATTCACTCGGTGGGATTACAATTACAATGATGACCTCAACAGAAAAGAAAAGTACAACACAACCCTCACATTTTCTGAAAAGGATCCTGAATAACAAACAGAAATGCAATCGAGTCCTCCACCACTGATGCGCTCCGACCTCAACGCACGGCCATCCATCTTGCCGCCGAGGACTATGCCACTTGGGACAAGGCATATGAGAAGCGCCGCACTTAAGTCGACGAAGATCCTCCCGTATGGCTCACTGGCCAGGAGAAAGAAAATCCCTAGGCACACATGGCAGCCGGGCGTGGAGTGGCCTCCCCTAGAGCCCAGGATAACGCCGGCTCGAAGACACCGCTGTTGATGAACTCCGCCATAGATAGATGCAGCCTCACGCACTTCCTAAGAGTCTCCAGATCCTGCCTTCATTCCTCTTCTCCCGCCATCACGACAGACAGATCGAGGAAGAACACCAAGAACCGGAGCTCCACTATCAACACCCAGATTTTTAATCCCAGATGCCTGTTATGCCATACCTTGCAATCCCAGGATTACCATTTTTATGAGACATAATAGATTGGATATCACAGTACATCATTCATTACAAACCATAATAAGGTCTTACACAAATAAGGGATCTCATGATCCAGTTTTAATACAAATCAAGCAGCGGAAAGAACATAGTAGGGGCTCCATCTTTAGAGTCACAGGCAATGCTGACGATGGGAGATGATCCTAGTTGTCGTAGACGTCCTGCTGTCCATCATCCTAATAATCCTCCTCATAGTCTGGCCACGGGAATAGCCAGGGACAAAGCCATGAGTACTCTTTAAGTACTCGCAAACTATCACTAACAAGTAAGGTGGTTCTAATAGGAATCTTAAGCTCTAGGTTTATTTGCAAAAAGGCAGGTTTATCTAAACTAAGTTTAGAAGTAAAGAAAACTAAATTAATGTTCTAAATCACTTAAGTGGGAACCTAGTTTTCATATTCACAACCCTGTTGTGGGCAAGTCAAAATCATAGTTCAATTCACAAGTCATTTTGAAAACATCTGACGACGGAACAATATGGCCCTAATCTGTCCATGATCATGACGCGGCTATTCGAATAGTTTGACACTCTGCAGATGTGGTATACTTTCACCACAAAATTCAATACATCCATCAGGGATAACCCTGAATCATCATACTTAGTATGTGGATAATCAATCATAACCTTTCCTTTACACACTCTAGTATAGGCACCTCCCCTATGAGCTTGGCCTCCCAACCATGGCCATCTGCCATCCTGGGCACTGCATAGGTGGACAATTCACACTCACGAGGTAGCCTCAGCTCAAACCTCTTTCGCGAGGGAACCCATACTAATGCATATAAACTTCCGGCTAAGCCCTACCCAATTCGGGTATTGTGGTTGTACGGTAAAATTGGAATGGTATCGCATCCGAACCCAACCATTAGTTTTTGTAAAAGGGCTAAGGCTCATGCCTCAACATTTTCATCATCAAATCCTTTTGTGTTTATCAACACATGTCAAAACATTTCAATATAATGAAGCATCATTCCAAGGTTTTCATAATCATTTGCACAAAGTATTCCCATCTAAAATGATCAAGTTTTATGCTTAGCACTATCCACTAATGTTAAGAGTGTTCACTAATGAGGGGTGCTAATCTTCAATCTCATGCCATAGAATGACATCTAAGTATAACTAGATAGGCCTAGTTTTATACTCTTTATGCTATCTATACTACTTTTTCAATCCTCACAAAGCACTAACTAAAAGTAAAGAACTTTGGTAAAGTAAAAGAATAAAGCTTGCAAATAAAACTTAGGATTGGTATAAATAAAAGGTATATAACCAAGCATGCCTAATGCATTTTGCTTAGGTTATCAAGTGGGCAAGTGTTAACTTGCATAGTTAACTTGTAATGCTAGGCTTGCCTTGAGTAGTGTAGTGATTGAAGTTTTCTTCTTTTTGTTCTTGGTAGTAATCCTATTCCTCGTATCCGGGGTCGGTACTATCGTCTATAAATAAATACGGGGTACACAATCACCAAACAATACTTAACTAATTCTATTTGGCACACTAAGGCTCACACTTGATGATCTAGCATCATCACAATCATCGCATAAATTAAAGACTTAATCTTGTTTAGTTTAATTTAGAGAAGTAATTTCTACTTGTTGAAATTAATTAAGATTTAATATTCTCGAATTAAAATATGGAATCATGTTGACACATGTCATCACCACATATTCTAATACATGGGAATGTGATTTAAAGGGTTGGTCATATTTCATAAAGTTTAAGATTATCATTTAATAGATCTAAAGTGACTAGAAATGCCTATATAGCATTATTTTGGTAATAGTCCAAAGTCACTGCATACAATCCTAAATATTTTTACATATGCAGATAGATCTTATGAAATGTGCTTTTTGAGAGTTGGAATCAACTCAAAAGCATTTATGGTTGATTTTTGAAAAATGTTTGAAGTTGGAAAAGTCTTTGTCTTGTTATTTTTACTATAGATTATCTCTAACTCTAAATGATTTAAATCCAACGGGATTGGATATATAATTTAAATATCTTTCTAACAAAATTTGAATCATGAAATTTGGTTTAGTGAAACTCTCTGAATTAATTTTTGAATTGGTGGACAGAAACTAGTTTAAACTAAATTGGAAAATCATTATTTGAATCTCTAGGCCTGCGCGGGAAACTAAACGGGCTGGCCCAACTGCACTACGCGGGCACAACGGGCTGCTGACAAGGGGGGTCCACTCGTCAGTGAGTCTATCTACGTGAAGCGGTATCTGCGAATCTGAGCCCTACGATCAGAATCTAATCTAACGGTCGGTGTTCATCATTAATGACGAACTGCTCCGGTGACGATTTAACCCTAACACGGTGGTGGAGGTCTGACGAGGCTCACCTGGGCTCTAGCTAGGGTCGGTGATGGGGGCGAACAGTGTTGTTATGGACGGCAGTTCGAATGGCGGTCACGGCAGCTCCTGTGGCGGCTCCAATCGACGACGCCCTTCTCCTCCAGCAGTGGCGGGCTCCGGCCAAATTCCGGTGAGGGAGAGCTCACGTTGCTCCTGGGAAGGGTGAGGGAGGACCAGTGAGGAGTGGTGAGAGTGTTGGTGTGGAGAATGGAGGCGGGGGAGACCTCTACTTATACTGCGGCGAGGGGACCGAACGGCGTGGGCGTGGGCTCGTCGGTGACGATGCTACAGGCGGCTAGAGGTGCGACTGAGGCTAGGGGACGGTGTGGTGTTCCCTGATGATCATCACGGAAGTAATGGCGTGGCATGGGGCGGTGTGGATTGGTCGGGAGCGTGCGCTTCTCTAAGCGGGAGCGGAGGTGTTTGCGATGGCGTGCGGGAGCTACGGGTCGCGCGGCGGCGAATGGGGGTGTCTAGGAGGTTGCGGTGATCATGGCGAGTGGGTGCGTGCGCGGAGAAGGAGAGGCACGGTCTATGCGAGGCGGTCGGCTACGGCGAGCTGGCGCGCTCTAGGCATGGTGCAAAGACATGGTGCACGACGGTGCTAGGGTGGTCCAGGGCTCTCCTGTGGCCGTGGCTTGGACAAGGGTGGCGGTAGGCTACGGCGTGTCTGTTGCGCGTAGTGGGCGAGGGCGGCGTGGATCCTAGCGCGCTGTCCATGGTCGGCCGGCGACGACCATAATCGGGCGGCACTCCACTGTGCACAACGGCTAAGGGGAGGCTTGTCTAGGTGCTGCTCGACACTAGAGGAGTCAAGGGAGTTAAGGAGAGACCAAATGGTCGAGGGATTACTACTTAAACAGTGAAGTTAGGCAATAGTGGTTTTGTGTCTGCAAGGTGTTTGATGAAATGGCCGCAAGGAATTTTATTTGAAATTTTTGAATCAAATTTGGTGAGTGATCTATACTTATGCTTGGTAATCTCTCGTTGCTTGGGTTTGCCAATGGGAATTGATTTGGTGGGTTTTTGAAAAAGTGTGATCTTACCATATGAACTAGATTCAATTTTCAACTATTCATTAAATTGATTTGGAAAATATTTTTGTAACCTTGTAAAGTGAGCCTTGATACACTTTTACTTGGTCTAGCAAGGGGTGAAAAGAAGTGGAATTGTTTCTTTTCAAATTTCTCTTCTAGGAACACTCAAAGTGACCTAGTGGTTAACTTTGGTCAAAATGACCATTTGATTAATTAATTTATATTTGGTTTCTTTTTCTTTGGATTTTGTTTGTAAATGGCCTAGATGATGTAACATTCACCTTTAAACCATTTCTTATCATTTGTAGCAATCAAGCATGACAATTTCAATCAATTCTACACTAATGCAAAACACACATGCATTCATATTCAAATTTTGTAATAAAAGTTTTTGTTAACCCTAAACATGGGTGATTAGAACTTGATAATCTTGATTAGAAGTTTTGGGGTGTTACATCCACCGAGCTTATTGGAGAAGCCTCTACCAGATCGACGCCTCCCTTTCCTTCTCCTCCATGGAGAACTCACGGAGAAGCTCGACAGCCAACCCAAGTCGCCGCTCTCTAGCGACTGGACTCAACTTCCAGGAAACGACATAACACCAAACACCATATAGGCAACACGGGATCTACCCCAGGACCTACATCTACTATATACAGAGGATACCGCCTTCTCTCCCATACCTACTCCGACCAGGAACGCCGGCGGAGAGGAGCCGGTGGCATTAAGGCGACTCTCAAGAGATATACAGGAGAGAGAAAGGGAAAAGAGACGAGGTTGTATGTTTCTTGGCGTGGGTATGAAGCTAGCTTGAAGGGAGAAAATAGTTATCTATAAGTTTAAACCTAGTCACATGCAAGCATTCTGAGACCACCCGCCGCTACCATGACACTGCCATGTGGACCTATTTTCCAACTCTTCGCATTAACATGTGGGCTCTTGTGGCACTCCTTCGTGCGTGTGGTGGAGGCATGCAGGTGTTGCTTTACACGTCGCTGTTGAGCAAAGATATGATAACAACTCAGCCTAAAAAACAATGGTAGTTCCGAACATGTGTGGTCACCGGTACCGACCGATATACCCACACCGGTTTTCATAGATCGAATCGCTATCTTCTTACATCTACACATGCGAGTAGGACAAAACAACAAAAAAATATGGAGGTGATGTTTTGGCTCACAGGTGCAAATGAATCAATTATGAAAAAAATATAAACAGAATTTTAAAATGTTGAAAAATTAAGAAAAAAATTGGCGTGCATATTTAAACATTTTGTGTTCTTACACAACTTTTCGGGAAAAAAGACATTTTATGTGACTTGTGTAAAAAGACAAAAAATTGTCAAAAAATAATCATGTTGGAGCATTTGAATTTGTGTTTCTACACATGACACAAATAATGTTTTTCCCAAGAAAGATGCGTGCCAATATAGAATATCCAAATATACACGCGGATATTTTTTTCTAATTTTGAGCCAAATTGCATTTTCAGACATATTGCCCCTATAGTTTTATAGAACAAATAGCTACGGATGTACTGCCTATAGTGTCATAGAAAAACACCGCGAGTGTACAACACATGCCACATATTGTCAGAACGTCATCAGGTGCGCGACGAAGCACATCTATTCGTCTAGTATAGTTGGTGCTTATAGGACGACCGTCGTGAGCGAATTCCCCGTAAGCATAAGCATAGACCATTAAACTTGAATTGACATAAAGTGACCATAATCAACTTGAATTCAGCAAAAATGTTCTATTACTCACTCCGGTTCATATTAATGATCTCAACTTTCTCTAGATTCATTGGTATCTAGTTAAGTATTTTGATTTTTTTGAAATGTAATCCACTTCATTAATCAAGGTCCAGAATAACAATTTGCTTGGATAAAACCAAGTAGGAAGCCCAGTGTTACATCAAAGAAAAAAAGAAGAGTCTATGCTAAGAGCCTCTTTTGCACACACATGTGCCGCAAACCAAACGATTTAAAATGTGGAGCTTGAAAGCCTGGAATAATTGACTTAGGGTCTTCAATTCTATTCCATCCATCCTAACCTTCTCCCATCTTGCCACCACGAGACAAGAGCGGAGCAATCCGTTTACACGATAACCTGGGGACAGTTCCGCCTGACTGCTGCCTCCAGTCCATCCCTGCACGCTAGCAGCTCACTAATGAAGGGGTCATCCACATATTGATGTCGAACGCAACCCCCTTCAATCAAAGAACCATCATTGTCCCGCATCACATAACCAGAACCAACAACTCTACGATTGACATCCAAAGAGCCATCTGTATTGACAGTAATCCATCCAACCGGTGGTTTAGTCCAAGAAATTTTCTTTGGCAGTTCCTTTGGGGTTTTAGGAGGGAGCTCCATACTCGCCATCAGCTCATCAACCAAAAGTATCGATCGTGCTGGCTGATACTTCTTCTCAACGTGAACAAACTTGTTCCTACTAACCATATGCTCCAACATAGAGTTATAAAGTTAGCTTTATCATTATTGGAGATGGTCTCCTCTAGTGTTCGATCAAACGCCCAACTGCGGGGATGCAACCCTGGAGGTTTCAAGCCCTTTGCTCCTCTAACGCTAACCAAAAACTGTAGAGATACAACCTTGATTAGATGCATTCGTATCTAGATAAAGTTGGCCATTATACTAAGGAAAAGGATACTACTCTCCCGAGGGATCGTTTCGTTTGATCCCCTGGGTCGTTGCCAGCGACGACGTAGGCGTTCGTGCCTCCCTCTTCTTTTCTTCCTCGTTTCTGGCCGCGGGGAGTACAACTCCGGCCGCTGCACCGGCCCTGCATATCCGGCCGCCGCCCGCCCTGCAGCTCCTCCGCCGCCCGCTCTGCAGCTACTTCGCGGTGCCTCCGGATCTCCACGGCCGCGCAACTCCTTCGCTCGTCGGAAGCCGCTGCCGTCGGATCTCCGCGGCCGCCGGAGCTCGCCGCGCCTCTCCTTGCTCTCCGATGTCGACGACTGAGACGACTAACCTCCATCTCCAGCGACGGCATCGACGACCGCGACGGTGGTCCTCCATCTCCGTCTCCCGTGTTGACGAAGCCGACGATGCTAATGTCCCCACGGGTTCGCTACATGCGGCCGCCAGGAGTGCTACCCAAGACCACCGACGCTGCTACATACAATATCGACATATGCTACATGCAGTCGACGAAGGTGCTACATGCGGGTGCTACAAACGACGTTGAGTTTTGCTACAAACGACAGTGTTACAAGTGGGCATTGGGTTTGCTCGCCGGCGATGTCTCCAGCAAAGCCTTTTTTTTGCTACAAATGTTGAACTTTTCTGCTACATCTCTTTTCTAGTTTTGCTACAATAGCGCAAAGTTTCTGCTACAATGTCTCTGGCGAGGTCTCTCGACGAAAGTCTCCGGCGAGATCTCTGGCGAGATCCGGCTTTTGCTACATTTGCTGAACTTTTTTGCTACAACTGTATCGTGGTTCTGCTACAACAGGTTAAAATTTCTGCTACGATATCTCCGGCAAAATTTTTGCTACACGGTCGCCGGCGAAAGTCTCCGGCGAGGTTTCCGTCAAGTCTCCAGTGAGGTCAGGTTTTGCTACATTAGTACAACTTTTTTGCTACACGGTTGCCAGCAAGGTCTCCGGCGAGGTCTAGTCTATTTTTGTATTTTCTGAGCCGAACCGTTTTTTGCTACATGTAGCAAAAGCGGTGCATTATGTAGCAAAAACGGGACGTAGTGTAGCAAAAGCGGGATTTAGAAAGGACACGTGTCAGCAGGAGGACCCGGGGGATCGGAAGGTTTGATCGCCGGGGGACGCGTAGCATGCCCCTTATACCGTGTTTGGATGTAGGAATCTGAGGATGGAATCGTGGAATCTGGAATTCGGAGTGGATTTCCGCCGTTTGGGGTGCGCTGTGAATCATCCCGTGGAAACGGGCCCAAATTCCACGAGCCCACTCCCTTGCGTGCAACAGCCCGACCCGTGTTTCCGAGCTCGCCCCCTCGGAATCGCTTGGAAACATACGCTCGCGTACCTGTTCGCTAACGAGAAAGAGAGGGAGCCTCTCGGGAGCTCCTGTCGAGGAAGCAAATCAGGACCACGATCTGGAAAACCGGCGGCGGCGACACCGTTGGGCTCCTTGCCCTCCTCTCGTCCCCTACCCCTCGTTCTCTCCCTCTCCACCATCTCCTCCGAGATGAGTTCCGTCGACCCATGATCGCTCCCACTCCTAGATCGGCCAGGGCTTGGGAGAGGAAGCAATGAGGTGAACGACAATGAGGAGAACAGCGGTGGCGGCCTGGCCCTCCCCAAGAGGGCCTCATTCCTGACCTTCCTCTCCATGTTTCATTAGTTGTTCCTCCCAACGGTAGGTGAACCACAGCCGGAGGGAACATTCGATTCCATGGTTGTACTACAACCAAACAGGAAATGGAATTGGGTGCTACCCCTTGATTCCAATAGCAAATACTATGCGTAGCCAAACAACAGAATTGTAATTGCAAGCTATTTCCTTTCCACTTTAAATTTGGAATTTTCAATTCAATTCATTTCCGAGCTCAAATTCCTACATCCAAACACAACATTATACTAAGCGGAGGGAGTAACTCATTTCTAGAGCGTCTGTTTTGGAAAGAAAAAAGAAAGCAAACCGCGCGCTCCTCCCCTCCACCTCCTGCAGTTCCTCCACTCTACTTTGAACGTAACCACAGTAAACAATCGGCACAAGCAAATCTTCCTCGGGCCAATGCCGGTGGCCGCGCCGCCTCTCCCTCGCCGCGCTTCCCTCCCGCCTCCACCGAGTCGACGCGGAATATAAGAACACCGCCGCCACCACCACCACCAGCAGCACCACGCGCCCACTTGCCGAATTTCCTATCCGATTCGAACCGCGCGGCGCTCGTGCTCGTGCTCGCTCGCCCCCGCCGCGCGCGCGCGCGCTAGTCCAAACCAAACCAAATCAAACCCTAGCCCACCAGTCCACCACCCCCCACCAGATCCGGAGATCCCGCGGGGGCCCGGAGCAGAATCGGACCCCCACCACCTCCGCGGCCGCGGTGACCATTGCAATGGCGGGCGCACTTGCCTGATCCAATCCGGCTCGCGGCTTCAGTGCTCTTCCACCTCCCGGCCGATGGACTCCGCCCGGAGCTGGATCCAGAAGCTGCAGCGGGACAAGGACAAGGGGAAGCCAGGGATGGCGGGGGAGGAGGGGGAGGGGGAGGAGGAGGTCCTGTCGAGCGCCAGCAAGCAGAAGGCGGAGGCGGCCAAGCAGTACATCGAGAACCATTACAGGGAGCAAGCCAGGTCGACCCAGGGGCGCAAGGAGAGGTCAGTGTCACTGGCTTCCTCGCTCGGTGCTTCCTGCTGCTGGATCACGGCCGATCGCCTGCTGAGTTGGGCTAGGATTTTGGTGTTGAATTGGCAATGTGTGTGAAGTTGGGTTGGGATCTGCTGGTGTCCCGCTGCGGAGGTGTCAGATTAGTAACGTCCTGTTTGGTCATTCCATCTGGTGGTCTGATCTGTGTCATAGTCACTTCTAAGCAGACTGCATCAGGGTGGAATTGTGCCGACTTCACTGCTTGCAGAGTAGTAGAATAGTGGTTACTAGTTAGTTTTGACTAATGACTGGTACTGGTGTTGTCGTGCTACCACTGGTGTATGCACCATGCAGATGTCTAATTTTGGATGTGTTGCATGGCATGTGAAGGCTGCGGCCTAATTTTGGACGGTGAGGTCGGTTCTCGCAATTTTATGGCTGTCCATTTGGTTATGGTATCAGTGTTATTACCTTAGTGTACGTGCTTTCTTGACGGTTGCGTAGTATCCTAGGATTGTGGAGGGAAATGGTTATAATATCGGAATAGCCAAAGATAACGTTGTAATGCATAGCATTGAAGAAGTTGGTGTGCGTGGCTGTAGTGTCGTCGAGTAAAAATAGGGTTGAAGGAGGTAAGGTGGTGCGTCACCGAGAACCAAGCGCTGACTTGGTGGCTAGAGCTCAAAGTGGTGAGCTCACCCACCCGGGTTCGAATCGTAGGTGAAGCGTTCAGACAAAATTGGGTGCTATCTGCATGGAAAACTGCTGGAGAGGTCTCATCTACCTAGCAACGTATAACCAAGGGAGGGATCCTTCCCCCATTTTAAGGTGGTGTGTCACTTGTCTGGGCAAAAATAGTGTGATAGCTGATAAGTGGCGTATCACCTCCTGTTCTGGACCAAAATCCACTGTGCCGACTGACCTAATTGTTACTTCTTTGCTCTACAACAAAGTTTACATAAGTGTACTATAATAATGAGATCACCATACGTGACAAGTGCTGATAAATCAATGTAGTAGATTTGTGGTGCAACTTTGATTCTTCCTGAGCCTCCTGTACATTTACTAGACATAATTGGACCAGGGAAAATTCATTATAAATGTGACGGTGTATATACCTTAAATTGTTCTTTCACGCAATGCCTATACATTATAAAAGCAATGGTGTTACTATACTGCCAATTATGGCAACTGTGCTCTAAGTTGGTAAAGCAAGACGGCGTGGAAGAAAAAATGCCTAGCATAAAGCATGCAGAGGCTGTTCACACAGATATTATTGCTATAATTTGTGGTTGCCTGCATTTATTTTCTTGTGACCTGCTGTAGGTCCTTTATAGATCTGCTTTATGTTGGTTTTGGCTAAGCACAGTTTGCATGTCAGTGTGTGCCTGTTCTTGTCTGGTGTTATCCATCACTGCATCTTAATATATACAGTTATATTTTAGGCGTTTGATGCTGGAGAAAAAGCTTGCTGATGCTAATGTATCCGAAGAGGAGCAAAATAATATCCTGAAGGATTTAGAAAAAAAGGAGACAGAATACATGCGCCTTAGGAGGCACAAAATGGGCGTTGATGATTTTGAATTGCTGACCATTATTGGGAGAGGTGCTTTTGGAGAGGTAATAAAAGCTCTTTACCCCACCCCCACTGGATGCATGTAGCTGTTGTGTAAATGCATCAGTTTATTGTGAATGCATTCTGGTGATTATGGTACATACAGAATAGTTTTCTGTTTCTCGAGGAAATCTTTGTTCATCCTACTTTGCTACTGCTTGCCTCCGATTTATACCGGTATTCTGCAGGTGAGACTTTGTAGAGAAAAATCTACATCTAATGTATATGCAATGAAAAAGCTCAAGAAGTCTGAAATGTTACGAAGAGGCCAGGTACTTCATGTTTGCTTAATCAAGTATTAAATCAGGTTGTGTAGTACAATGATTCATTTTTTAATGTGTTATTTCTAGGTTGAGCATGTGAGAGCTGAAAGAAACCTCCTTGCAGAGGTTGACAGTGCTTATATAGTTAAGCTCTATTGCTCATTTCAAGATGACGAGTTTCTGTACCTCGTTATGGAGTACCTTCCTGGTGGTGACATGATGACTCTACTTATGCGCAAGGATACATTGACAGAGGATGAATCTTCATTTTATGTTGCAGAGACAATACTAGCAATTGAATCCATTCACAAGCATAATTATATTCATAGGTAATATTTTAACACCATAATCTGTATAGTAACTGCAACTTGCTGCTCACTCTTTGCAAATCTTTTCAGGGATATCAAGCCTGACAATTTATTGTTAGATCGAACTGGGCATCTGAAGCTTTCAGATTTTGGCCTATGCAAGCCTCTAGATAGTAGCAGCTTTCCAAATTTTACCGAATTTGACAATGCAGCAGGAAATAACACCAATCCATTGGCAGATGGTGATAAGCCACTAAGTAACCCTGCTGTTCCCAGGCGGACACAGCAGGAACAACTATTGCATTGGCAGAAGAATCGCCGCATGTTGGTAGGTTATATACTTGCTTAACAGTAGAAAAATTCCACTTATATCATTCGTTGTGGATACTGTAACAGAAAAAAATGATACTGCGTAACATGGAAATGAATTTGTCCAGTGTGTTGCATTATCATAAAAAATCCAATTAATTGATAGAATATTGAAATAAAGTTCTAACCAGATAACAAAGCAGTCATTTATTTGACTCTCAAGAGCAGCTGTCTGTACTATCATGTTATCATTACTCTGCTTTCATTTATATATGCTGTTAAATGGAATTTCAGGCCTATTCAACTGTTGGTACACCTGATTACATTGCTCCGGAGGTCCTACTGAAGAAAGGATATGGAATGGAATGTGACTGGTTAGTTTTACTCTTCTTAACTTATGCAATGCAGATCTAGATGATAGTGTTTTTTTTCTCATATTTACATTTTGTAGGTGGTCACTTGGGGCCATTATGTATGAGATGCTTGTGGGCTATCCACCATTTTATTCTGAAGATCCAATGTCAACATGTAGGAAGGTAGATTTGAGTGGTGTTTTTACATCCACTGTGCTAGTTCTACCTATAACTAATTCATATTCTTGCATAAGAATTTTGTTTTTGTATGTGAACTGTTGTTACGACTAAGTGGGTGCAATTGTGCAGATAGTAAATTGGAGAAGCCATCTTAAATTTCCCGAAGAGGCCAAACTTTCACCAGAAGCTAAAGATCTAATTAATAAGCTATTATGTAACGTGGATCTGAGACTTGGGATGAAAGGAGCACATGAGATAAAGGTGAAAATCGTTCAGGTTGTTTGTTTTGATTTTGAGTTTTGAATTTATTTTTGGTTATTTACGATTTCTCCATACAGGCTCATCCATGGTTTAGAAGCATTGAATGGGAAAAACTATATCAGATGGAAGCGGCTTTCATACCTGAAGTTACTGATGAATTGGACACACAGAACTTTGAGGATTTCGAGGAGGTGAGCTGTTAACCTCAGGCTACATAGGCTAGTTTATTGTTCTCTAGTAGTTAGACAAGATATGAGTACGGAGATACTTATAAACCATATTTCCCACAAATAAGTACTTCAAAAAATTAAAGAATATTAGGGCGAGAAACTGAGATGTATTTATCTGAATAGTATACACCACAAATCAGACCTTCTACTTGCGATTTGCAACTTGCCACTTAACAGGTTAACAGGTTATCTTAGTTTTCTTGCACTATTAGGCCTGCTCTTGGTTCCAGAGAGGGACACACTGGCTAGTGCAAGATATCTTAGTTTTTTGTAATCTATCTTATTCAATGAATACTGACAGTTATGCATTTGGTGTTATTCCAGACCGCGCCTGCCATGCAAACTTCATCAAAGGCAGGTCCTTGGAGAAAGGTACTTATTACAGAGAACAACAGAATACATATTCTTTTGGTGTTTTGTATTGTCAAAAATCTTGCATTTTTTTGCATTGTTCTCAGTGAAATGTTACTGCATTCGTAATTAAGTTTTGCTCCCTGGTATTTAATTGTCTAGCAATCATTTCACTACCTGGTCTTAGGTCCTGAGCCAATGTTTTCTTATGCAGATGCTTTCCTCCAAGGACATGAATTTTGTCGGTTATACTTACAAGAACTTTGAAATAGTAAATGATCCTGAACTTCCAGGAATAGGTTGGATATCTTTCCTTGCCTTCTCACTTGTTTCTTGTCGCGTTTTTCACAAAAAGTGGTTTGGACATAATTTCTTGCATGATACATTGTTCGTGTTTTTGTTTCTATGGTTCCGCAGCTGAATTGAAGAAAAAGAATAACAAGCCAAAACGACCAACCATCAAATCACTATTTGGTAATTTTTTGGGTCTTTGTTCTCTGGAGATATTGGGCCCGACACTGTCAAAATATTTATGCTTCATTCTTTTACATCTGTATACAGAGTGTCCTGAGAGCGACGACCAGCCTGAAGGCAGTTTCCCAGGCCAATTGTCGCCACAACTGGAGTTGTCTGAGAGCCCCTCACCTCATTCCAGTATCTCCTCTGATGACTCCCAAGCACAAAATAGATAGCAGGTGTATATTTTCTGGTACCTGTCTTGTGTAAACAAAAGCAGAAAAGCAACAACATGATTTTGGTTCTTCACACATGGACGGATGGCAGTCTGCTCAAGTGACTATTCTGAAGGGTAAATCTTATATAGAGTATCTAAAAGTCCACAGAATTTGCTTTCGAACAGCCATTCAAGGTGCTCTAATAGCCATTTTGAATGTTGGAGCACGCGTCCTGTACATTGTTACCTCCTTTTAATGTTTGTTTCCGACGAATCCGCAATCCTTTAGCAGGCTGATTGACATACAGAGTGGCAGGGCTCTCATGTACATTCATGGATCCTGTGCAGGGCTGAATTCGTTGGTTCGCTGGAACATGTCATGGTATGCTGCCAGGTTTTTTTCGCGCAGAAATCTGCATTTCCACATTCGGTCCTGAGATTTGCAACAACAAAAAGAAGTTCTGAGGAACAAGAAAGTTGTACTGTCAAGGATATTCTGTAAAAGAATGCTGACTTTGCCTCATATATATAGCTAAATTGTTTTTTGTGTCAGTGTACTCCTAGCTCATTTTTAAGTTCTCAGTTTCGATTAAATACGTGAGAATTCTGAATTTGATGTTTCCATTACGAATGTGCTTTGTTGCCATTTTTGCTGATTCTTTTCCATATCACTAGTGCTCCATTTCTCTCGTTTAGCGTTTTTGGGAAAATGCTCTCTTTCTTTGTTACTATTATTAAAAAACTACTACCTCTGTTTCATAATGTCGAACGTTTTGGCAAACTAAACAGATATAGTACTATCATTGTTGCTGCTAGGGACACCTGCGGAGAAAATTACAAAAACCATCATATTATAGGCTAGGGTTTTAAAATGCCACCACTTTTTTCGTTAGGTTTTCAAAAAACCACCACTTCAGAGTATACTCGTGATAGATAGCATTGATACCGGTTTGACCTTGGTCTAATGACAACTGACGAGTGGGTCCTAGTTGTGAGGCTTACGTGGCGTGTTTGGAAGGCCACAGACATATGGACGTTAACGGCGCGGTTGGAACCCTAACCCTTTTGTTCCGACATGCTTCGAACCAGTCCAAAGCTCACTTTCTCTCCTGCACGCGTATTGAAGCGATGATGGCGACGACTTCTCCTAGTTGTAGATCTTTGACCGCCAGCGACGGAGACGGCGGTGGTGGTCACGATGTCAACGTGTCGGGCTTCCTCGCGGCAGAAGGGGATTGCTACGGTAGCTCGAACCCGACATCGACGAAGTTTGCTTCGCCGGAGAAGGTGCCCACCATTGCTGTGGCCATGCTATGGAAGGAGGACCGTAGCTAGAGCACCCTTTGGACCTAGATTCAGCAGCACTATCGAGTAAGTCATTCCCCTAATCTGTGCCCCTTAATTATGATTTTGGCTAGGGTTTCCGAATGAAAAATAGACAATTAACTTCTCTTTTCCTGAATATATGATGAAGAAGAAAAAACCAATGAGGAAGGGGCCAACTAGCAGATCACATGGCAGCTTGCAGAGTACAACACCACCAGATTTTGTTCCTTCTGATGATGAAGGGACAGATGTTGATTTGGATCCATAGGATGATGATGGATTTGAGATAGTGTCCCGGGCTCTGCCAAAAGGTAGGAAAAGCAGGGCCAAAAAGGAGCCAAGAGTGTGGTATTATGAGAACCGACTTCAACCTGAAGAAGAGATGTGTCTTAGGATGTGTTTCCTAGATGTGTACCAGTTCAGGAAAACATTGCAAACACTGCATATTGCACAACTAAGGAACTACAGGCACCACAGAAGTTGCAAGGACAGAGTGATAGTGAAGTGTGCTAATTCAAAGTGTCCCTCTTTTATGGTTGGTTCACTGATAAAGAACAAGAAGTCATTCCGCCTAAGAAAGGTGCACTTTGAGCACATTAGGTGAACAATGCAAGGTCATAGGAAAATGGGTTGCAAAGATCCGTGAGCCTAGTATTAGAATTGATCCAAGGGCATGCATTGAGGCTATGATAGAGACAACCAAGGGGAAATCTGGTGTAGATGTCCCTAAGATGATGGCATACAGGGCAAAGAGGAAAGCTTTGCAACTTGTGCTTGGCGATCAAGTGGAACAATACAAGAGGCTGAGAGATTACATGTAGACAGTTCTTGACACAAATCTAGGCTCTAGATGCATTGTTACCACAAAAATTCTTCTAGAGCATCCAAGTACCAACCCTAGATTTCATGGGATGTTCTATTGTCTAGGTGCATCTAGACAAGGATTTCTTAATGGTTGTAGACTATTTATAGGTAATTTTTATCATATAATTTTCCTTTGCTAATACATGAGACCTACATATCAACACCTTACATATATATTTGTTTCTTTGTAGGTCTAGATGGTTGCTTCATTAAGCTGACCACAGGGCAACAGATTCTCTATGTCACTGCAAGGGATGGGAACAACAACATCTTCCCTCTAGATTTTGGCTTGGTTAACAAGGAGGAGACAACTTCCTGGTCTTGGTTCCTCACCCAACTAAAATATGCTATTGATGGTGAAGCAGACAAGTTTGGATATTACACCATAATTTTAGATAGGTAGAATGTAATATCATTTCATACATTGTGTTGTGTTACATTGTGTTGTGCTATATTTAGTTGCTTGGTTAAATTGTTTGAAATCCTTGTGTAGGGTCTACTTAATGCAATCAACCAAATATTTCCAAACTGCCCTCAAAGATACTGCTTAAGGCACATCTATGCAAACTTTCAAACTGTTGGTTTAGAGGTGAAGAGCTCAAGAAATATATGTATGATGCCAGATATTCTTACACACAACATGGTTTTGATGTTGCCATGTCTAACATGAAATATGAGAGTGTGGAAACTTGGGAGTGGCTAATGAAAATACCAGTTGCGACATGGGATAGATATGCCATGGATTATAACTACAAAACTGACCTAGTGGTGAACAATTTAAGTGAGGTTTTCAATAGGTGGATACTTGATATTAGAGGGAAACCAATTAGAACAATGTTTGATGGCATAAGGAAAAAAATGATGGTCAGAAATGAAGATAAGAGAATAGGAGATGCCAAGGCAACATGGGAGACCACACCTACTCCCTCCGTTCACCTTTACCTTGCGTGCTGGGAAAATAACGCATACCAAGGTGAACTTCTGATGAGCTAAATTAGGGAGATACTAGACTAATTTGCCCCTGGTGTAGACCCATGTCCGGCAGACTGCCATTCAATCCATGCATGCATTGGTGGAGCATGCCTCGACTTCTAAGCGATTAATTGCATGGCTGCGCCTCTCTCAGCTGTCCACTGCTCTCTCTTGCATGCACACGGGGACAATGTGAAACTGGTACATAGACGTGGGGGTAAATTAGGAAGTCAACAAGCAAACTATCCACAGCCCAAGGTAAAGATTAAAATTTGGAAAAAACTAGGACGCAAGGTAAAGGTGAAGTGTTGGATTTGCAGCATAGAAAACAAAATTTTTCCTACGATGGGAACTATACGCTAAGATCTATCTACTAGATACAAGCAACGGGTGGATATACATCAATGGAGAACTTACCCTCGAAGACAACAAAGCTTTGTTAACGAGTTGGAACTCGTGGATGATGTAGTCGAACGCTTGCCGATCTCAAGATCGTGTGGAAGTCCTAGCGCCGCAAATCAGCAGCGCATCCGTCCTCGCACACACATTCAGGCCACCGAACAACCTCCACCTCCTCGCTCCAGCGAATCAGCGGAAGCAACAACTCCTTCCAGACGAAAAGCCACCGGAAACATGTATCTCGCTAATCCAAGACCATGGGGAATATAGCTAGAGGGGGAGATAGATCCTTCACGAGGAGGTGTACTTTGTGAGGAGGAGAGGGGGGCAGACCCCTCCCATGGCCAGCGCCATGGGGAGGTGCCCCCACCTCTTCCCTCATTCATGTGGTGAAGCTCCACTCACATAAATCTAGCCTCCACTCAAAATTCCACTCACATGCATTAAATTTCCACCAAATTTAATGAAACTCTCATTTAATAAAACTCTTTTATTTATTTTATTCAGAATTTTGTTACTTACTTTAATTAACAAATATTCACATAAAACCCCTTGCAACATTTCAATATCACATGCAGAACCAATTTCTGCAATTTCACCCGAAACAATTCCAGTTTCCATCGAAATGATTCCAGCGCTTTGCAATTCTTTCGTCTGAAACATATATGCTCCAAATGGTGTTTGGCAACCCTTAAGTGTGTCACCCTATGGTTCGCGAATAATGCAGACATGATTGAGACTCCTCTCAGATCAATAATCAGAAGTGAGACTTGGAGATCCATTCTGACTCCTGCACATTCAACGATGACTTCTGTGATCGTGAGAACCTTTAACACTAGTAACTTAATCTCTTTGTATCACGATATATTACATGTCCAAGATTCGATCATCGGTATCCAATATCTAGTTTGATCTCATTACCGACATGCACTCTTTTCTCGTTCCCGTGATATAACATTCTAGTAATCACATCACTTGCTTGCAAGCTATTCTCAGTGTGATATCACCGAGAGGGCCCAGAGTATATCTATCCGTCATTGGGATGGACAAATCCCACTCTTGATCCATGAGCCTCTACATAACACCTTCGTAGCACTGAACCCATCTTTATAGTCATCCTTTTACGGTGTGACGTTTGATGTTACCAAGATACTCCTCTAGTGTTAGTGATTAACATGATCTCATGGTCTAAGGACTAGGATTACTTCGTATGATGTTATAGCAATATAAACTCAATGCCTTTGATCGCAATGCTATACTTCGGATGAATGTTCATCACATCATTTCCCCAATGTCGTGATCTCGTTATTAACGACATCCAGTGTCCATGATCAGGAAACTTTGATCATCTCGTTAATCAACGAGCTAGTTTAAAGAGAGGCATAACTATGAACTTTCCATTTGTTTATTAAACACACATGTATTAATGTTTCTGTATTAATACAATAATAGCATGTAAAATAAACATCTATCATATACTTGGAATATACATAATAACAACTTTATTATTGCCTCTCAGGACATATTCCCTTCAGAACGGAGGGAGTACTTATTTAGAACTGTTAGAAGAGAACAAGAAGTGGTCAAGAATGTGCAGATCAAGAAAGGTTGCTGAAAGTTTGTGGGAAGTTAACCATGGGGACAAAACATATGTTGTTGACTTGACAGCTAGGACATGTGGATGTAAGAAATGTGATGTGACTAGAATCCCTTGTAATCATGTTGTATCAGTGATCTACAAGTCATTCCAGCACCCTGAAGACTTTGTTAAATCAATGTATATGGAGGCATAAAAGACAGTGATTCATCCTATGCCTAAGGAAGACAGCTGGACAAGAACTGATAAACCTGCGTCTTCCACCTGACTTGTCGTCCGAGCCCTGGTTCGGATCTTCCTCCGTGAAGCTCTTGGTGATTTCTACGAGGTCGGGGGTGTTCTTGAGTGTCCGATAGACCCTCTTGATCTTTGCGAGCAAGGGTTCGTACCTACATGCGTTCTTGAAGTAGTGGATCATCGTGTCCGGATGGATGCCCGAGGCATTGATCCACAAGTCCTGCCTGAAGGAGATATGCCCTAGAGGCAAATAATAAATAGGTTTTTATTGTCATATCTCAATTAGTTTATAATAGTTTCATATTGTGCTATAACTGTGCCAAGTATAAACATTGGTACAGGTGTGGTATGAAACAACCAAGTCCCTAGTAGCCTCTATTCATACTAGTTCGTTGGTCACGAAGATGATTTGGGTTTCAAGATCATGGGCATTTATGCCGACTGACAACGAGATCATATCATTAGAGAATGATGTGATTGGACATTCCTCGAAGGATTGCAACACGATCAAGTCATATAGTTCATTGTTGCAACAACTATACCTAGACTCCTTCTCCTTAGACCATGAGCTCATATTACTCACTGTTTCCCTAGGCTGCTTAGACTGCATCAACCATCATCTGGTAATGCGGTGGCCGTAAAGGTGTATGTTGGGTATTCCGAAGGAATAGTAGATGACATGTGACTGCAAGACCGGGATTTGTTCACCCACATGACGGGTAAAGATACATACGGCCGGCTGATACGTCCAAAACGTATCTACTTTCCTGAACACTTTTGCTATTGTTTCTCCTCTATAATTGTGTGATTTGGATGCAACTAATGCGAACTGACGCTGTTTTCAGCAGAATTGCCTTGGTGTCTACTTTTTGTGCAGAAAATCAACTACCAGGAAAAATCCCGGAAAATATGCCAAAAATCCTATTTCACCCGAAGACTCCAGGAGCCAGAATACGAGACGGAGAAGAGCCACGGGTGGCCACACCACACCTAGCCTTGGGCCAAGCCAGGCCGTGCCAGGGGGTGGTGTGGGCCCTAGGCACCCCCTCGGTCTCTCTCTTCACCTATAAGGAGCCTTCTGACCTAAAAACTTCAGGGGGTTCGATGTTTTTCCAGAAGGAGTTCCGCTCCACCGCCACCACCAGATTCCACGAAACAGCACTAGAAACTCCGTTCTGGCACCTGGGGCAGAATTGGAGAGATCGCCATCATCATCATCACCATAGCTTATCCGTCGACCATCCATGTTTCCCCCATCTATGAGTGAGTAATCCCCTGCTGTAGGCTATGGGGATGGTAGGGATTGGATGAGATCGTTCATGTAATGGCATCAGATTGTTAGGGCATGGTGCCTAGTATCTTATTAGTGCTTTATGACTTTGTTGCGACTTGTTGTGCTTAATGCTTGTCACTAGGGCCCGAGTGCCATGATTTCAGATCTGAACTTATTATTGATTCATTATGATAGTATTGTTTTGGGTCTTATCTGCAAGTTGTATACACACGTTGTTGTCCGGAACCTATGGCCCCGAAGTGATAGAAATCGGGATAACCGGAAGGGGAAGGCTTTGATGTGAGGATCACATGTGTTCATGGAGTGTTAATGCTTTGCTCCGGTGCTCTATTAAAAGGAGCACCTTAATTGCCAGTAGTTCCCTAGAGGCCCCGCTGCAAACGGGCTGGCAGGACAAAAGATGTTGTGCAAGTTCTCATTGCGAGCACGTATGACTATATATGGAACACATGCCTAGGATTGTCTAGTACTTGGATGCTTTACCTTATTTATCTGCAATTGCCCTATGTTCTGATTGCTATGTGGATTGTCTTGTCCATGCAATGCCCGTCCATCCATCCCTATACCTACCGCACTCGAATCCCACTTTTTACTGCTATTTTTACTGCTGTCTTTGCTTTACTACTGCTATTACTTTACTATTCCTACTACAAAACTGTTGCTACTGATAAACTGCTGTGAGCAAGATTGTTTCCAGGTGCAGCTGACTTGACAACTCAGTTGTTAAGGCTTATAAATATTCTTTGGCTCCCCTTGTGTCGAATCAATAAATTGGGTTTCACTTCCCTCGAAAATACTGCGATACACCCCCTATACTTGTGGGTCATCAAGACTATTTTCTGGCGCCGTTGCCGGGGACCATAGCTTTATTTATCAAGTTCACTTGGATTCGCTATTGTTCGCTGCTATCCATCCATCATGGGTAAGTCTCGTGATGGCAAGTTTCCTATTTTACCATCCACTATAAGAAGATGTACGGTTCTGAACACCTCTGCTGCTCTTGATTCACCATCTGTTATAAGTAAGCTCGTTACACCACCACATACACATGCTACACACACTGCTACTACTGCTGAATCTGAAACTTCTGATGCTTATGATGCTGCTTCTACTGTGCTTGATAAGAGTGGTTCATTAGGTCCTTTCCTAGATGCTATGATTGCTAGAACTATAGCTGGAAATACCGAAACTCCTAATGAAGGCACTACCAGACCTGTTAGCTCACGTAAGTCTAGTGAGAGTTATGATATTGAAGAATATTATGTTGAGATGACCGATGAGTTTATTAAAGAATGTAAGAACACCCATGATAGAAGCGCTGCTAAGAGTCTCCTTGAGAGGCGTACTATTAGACCCAAATTATGTCCTGTTGCTAAGTTTGCTGCTTCCCCCATAAACATTATAGATGAAGATTATGATTTCTCTCTCGATCTATCTTACATAGCTATTATCGAGAAAGAACCTTTTGGTGGGACTAAGAATGAAAGTGCGGTAGCACATATGAATGAACTTTCTACCATCAGTGGCTTGTTTTCTGATGATATTAAGATGCGTACTTACTTTGTTGCTAAGATTTTTCCTTTTTCACTGAAAGGAGAAGCTAAAACTTGGTTTAGTAATTTACCTCCTGGATCTATTGATAGCCCTCAGTGCTTGATTAGTACTTTCCTGCAGAAATATTTGTTGGGTCCGCAGCATAGAAAACAAAAAATTTCCTACGGTGTGAACTACACGCCAAGATATATCTACTAGGTACAAAGCAACGGGTGGACATACATCCAACAAGAACTTACCCTCATAGACAACGAGCTTTGTTAACAAGTAGGAACTCGTGGTTGATGTAGTCGTACACTTGCCGATCTCAAGATCGTGGTGAAGTCCAACAGGTCCGGCTCCAACACGTCCATCAGATCCAGCTCCAAAGCACCAGTCCAAAGCAGCGGTGCATCCGTGATCGCACACACGTCCGGTACCCGACAACCTCCGTCCTCGCCCGGCAAAGCAGCAAAGCAAGAACTCCTTTCGAGATAAAGCCACGGGAACATGTATCTCGCTAATCCGAGACCATGGGGAAATAATACTAGAGGGAGAGAGATCCTTCACAAGGAGGTGTGAGAGAAGTGAGAGGGGGTGGTTTTTATAGGAGGAGGGGGTGCCCCTCCTTCATGGCCGGCGCATGGAGGGATTGACCCTTCACCTCCTCCATTCATGTTGTGGTAACCCCTCCACATTAAAATGCCCCTTCACATTCTCTTTTAAAGTCTCCACTTTAAATGCATTAAATTTCTCCAAATTTAATGCTCTCTCATTTAATAAAACTCTTTTATTATTTTTATTCAGAATTTTGTTAATTACTTTAATTAACAAACATTCACATAAAACCCCCTGCAACATTTCAATATTACATGCAGAACCAATTTCAGCAATTTCACCAAAGCAGTTTAGGTGTCTATTGAAATAATTCCAGCGCTTTCTTAAATCTTTATCTCAAACATATTTGCTCTAAATGGTGTCGGTATCCTTAAGTGTGTCACCCTACGGTTCGCGAATAATGCAGACATGATCGAGACCCCTCTCTGATCAATAATCAGCAGCGGGACCTGGAGATCCATACTGACTCCTACACATTCAACGATGACTTCTGTGATCGTGAGAACCTTTAACGCTAGGAGCTAAATCCCTCTGTCCCGCGATATATTACATGTCTGAGATTCGATCATTGGTATCTCCATACCTAGTTTGATCTCGTTACCGACATGCACTCTTTTCTCGTTCCCGTGATATAACATTCTAGTGATCACATCACTTGCTTACAAGCTATTTCAATGTGATATCACCGAGAGGGGCCAGAGTATATCTATCCATCGTCGGGATGGACAAATCCCACTCTTGATCCATGAGCGTCAACATAACACCTTCGTAGCACTGAACCCACCTTTATAGTCACCCTGTTATGGTGTGACGTTTGATGTTATCAAGATACTCTTCCGGTGTTAGCAATTAACATGATCTCATGGTCTAAGGATAAAGATTACTTCGTATGATGTTATAGCAATATAAACATAATGACTTTGATCGTAATGCTATACTTCGGATGAATGTTCATCACATCATTCCACCAATGGTGTGACCTTGTTATTAACAACATCCAATGTCCATGATCAGGAAACCTTGATCATCTTGTTAATCAACAAGCTAGTCTATAAGAGAGGCATAACTAGGAACCCTTTTTGTTTATTAAACACACATGTATTGATGTTTCCGATCAATACAATTCTAGCATGTAAAATAAACATTTATCATAAACATGGAATAAGATAATAACCACTTTATTATTGCCTCTCGGGCATATTCCCTTCAGTCTTCCACTTGCACTAGAGTCAATAATCTAGTTTGAAAAACTTTGCGTATTGAAAACCTATGGCTTTCTGGTGTTGCATATACGCTATTGCTAGTGGTTAACATAATCTCTGGATCTGACAGTTTCAGGTCCGTGTGAATTTGCATGTCTCTGCGTCTCTACGCATCACTCATTCTCAAATGAGATGGCATTGTATAGATTTGGTCCTTTGGTGAGACCTTTAGTTTGTTCGGCTCAAAATATGTTGATATTATTGTCACACAATATATCTTCATAGTATTAGAACACTTTGAACCACACCTAGTTTGATAACAAACTACTTAACACAAATGCCCTCCTTTCGCTACTATATAGCATATACTTAGCCTTTTGTTGTAGTATCCGTCACAATGTCTCAACTTTGGAACTCATCCAAATCCATCATGGAACATCCTTTCCATTACATTGTGCCACCCATAGTCTAAATTGAGATAAATTTAATTTGTATCTTGTGACAAAACTAGTATCAATGTAACACTTTACAATGAACTACCTTTAACTATTTGTCACTTATACATTATATATTCTTAGTTCTTCCAAAGCTCATAAGAATATCTTTACTATTGTCCAATGATCATCTTATGAATCATTCTAGTATATGTTCATAACATTTAGAGCATAGGACATTCTGGATATATACATATCATGGTATAATCGATCAAAATCTTCATGTGATTTTACTCACCAAGTGTTGAAACACTTGAATTTTGATACAATCCTTTCTATGCAGCAAGAACCTTTCTTGTTGTTTCCATATTGAACCCTTTCAATATCTCATATATGTATGTCTGGCACAACCATATTAGCGCCTTAATCTATCCATATAGATATTGATGCCTAATATTCCGGGTTTGCCCAAGTCTTTCATCGAAATCTTGTTTTAATGAAATTCTTAACTTGTGTCAATACAAGATACATCATTTCCAATCAACAATATGTCCTCTACATAATGTATTAGAAATATGTCTCAGTGCTCCCACTTAATTTCTTGCAAATGCAAGCATCTTCATCATCTCCGATGAATTTAAACTCTTTTAACAGTTTTATCATGGTGAAGATTCCAACTCCGCTATGCTTACTTCAACTATTGAAGTTTACATGACCTTTTAGCACCCTTTGAATTAACAAAACCCTTTGGACCATGTCATGTACATGTCCTAGGTTACCATTCTATTAGAAGAACCTTGTTTTGTTTATTCAACTACCATATACCAAATTATATGTAGTGGTTGCTACATTAATCCGTCAAGACTATATATCGCTATGAAAGATCAAATCTTGTCATAGTCAACTCCTTGAACATGGCCGTAAATTTCTTTCCGACATGTCGACTATTTCATAGATGTTAAACATCCATGTCTTATTTCTTTATAGATCCAAACACGACCGATAGGCTTCACGCCTTTCCGGAGGGTCTTCCAAGTTCAGAAACTTGTTTTCTCGTGTATGGATACTATCACGGATTCTATGACTTCTAGTCATTTTATGGAGTTAGGGCCCATCATCGCTTCTTTGCATGTAGTCGGTTCATCATTGTAAACAATAACGACTTGCTTATCAAATCTTACTATTTGATTCTTACCGACCCACACGGTTCTATAGGAACTCTAATCTCCGAGATCACACCTTTTGTAATCACGAGAGCCATGAGCATTGTGGCCGCCATCGGGACACTTTCCGGCGCTGCGCTACTTAGCACATATAGCTAAGGTTCAACAACCTTATCAAACTTCTATTGTCCTCCCACTTAACTTTTCACGAAAAATTCCTTCTCAAGAAACTTGACGTTCCAAGTAACAAACTCTTTTGTCCTCGGTGTTATGGAGAAATTCCCAACAAATTCTTTGGGATAACCTACAAAGACGTGCTTATCCGACTTTGGTTGTAAACATTTTACTTATGCATAACACACCAAAATTTAAGAAAAGACAATTCGGGTTTTATCGCAAACCATAACTCATATGGTGTCATTTCAATGGATCACGATGGTGCTCTTTTCAGTGTAAAAGCGGTAGTCTCTAAAGCTTCAATCCTTTAAACATAATGGCAGTTTTATAAATGACACCCTTGATCTTACCATGTCAAACATGGTTTGATTTTATCTCTCGAATATGCCATACTCCTATGGTTTATCGGGAAACACAAATCATGGAACAATTCCTCAAGTCTTAGGTGTTTTTGCTAAACATGTAACTCAAATATCTTCCTTTATGATCGAATCATAAACTCTTTATTTTCTTGTTACAATGATTTTCCACTTCATCTTGAAAGTCTTTGAACAATTTTCAAATGTTTCATACTTCTTCCTTATTAAGTAAATATACAGATATATTCACTCAAATTTTCGGAGAAAGCATATGAAGCAAAAAGATCCATCGCATATGGCTACACATAATGGACTATGCACATCAGCATGCACAATTTCCAATAAGCTAGTCATCCGTTCCTCTCTAGCCTATGGACGGAGTTTCAATTATCTCGAGGAAAGTCTCACATGCGTCAGTTGATCAAAATCAAAGGCTCCAAAAATCCATCAACATGGAGTTTCTTCATGTTTTCTTTCAAATATAATTTAAACAACGATGTCACTTCATAAGTGATCTTTCAATCATTTGTCTTGTGACATTTTAGCAATAGTGTTTATGGATGTGATTTCTCCAACTAGACTTGTAAAAGTTCATCCATCCTTTATGGAATACGGTAATTATTTGAACAACCATTGTTCTCATGATACCGGAACAAAATAACAATTATTTAAACAAATCTTGAAGGCTTGGTTTGATGACAACGAAAAACACAATAACACTTTATTTGTTTTCGATGAACATCATCACTTATTCTCTTGCTGGTTACTTAGGACATTGTAGTTCATGAATTGCGTTGTCCTGTATGACACTTCATACCAACCAATTCGGTATCCAATACCTAAGAACCACATTGTTTAACAAGCAAGGAATATAGCCATAACATGTATATCTTCTATATACCTAAGTTGGACATCTCCAACCTTTTATTTTCTGCCAAATATTTTATAGATTCTCTTTCAGCAATTCCTTTTCTTTTAAAAGAATCTATCAACATCAATAGTGGTGTCATCAACATGACACATGGTACAAAGCGTATATAGTCAAATACTAATACCTTTGGACTTGCACTTTGAAGTGGATCACCATCATCAAATGTTTGGTGTTCTTTCAAAATCCATTCTTTAGTAATCTATTAGTGTAGTAAACATTTTACTTACATCTTCTATTCATCCTTATCATGACAACTTTCATGATCAAGCTACTATAGCCTATAAGGAAGAATCACAGTATAATATCGTTCCCAAAACCTTTTTGGTAGATTAGGATGCCTAGCATCTCCATCCTTCACAAATTCTCATACAATATGAGAACATGTATTTTGCTAAATTATACTCTATCATAATGCAACCAAAAACATTGTTTCAGATATCACAATATCTTTCACACATGATGGTTTCTGAAACAATTTCCAGCTCCAATATAATCTTGATATTAAAACAACCTTTTGAATATCAATAATCATGGAGGCAAACATGATACTTTAGATACTAACATTGGAATTCTTACTCTTGATTTAATACTACTTATTAAACTTCATGGAGTAAATAGAGTTTGCTGAAAGTTTGCAATAGGACTTATAAACTTTAAATTGACATTCAAACAATACGATACCAGGTTCAGAAAGTAAATATCCAGAATTCTATAGTTCTATTATCTCAAATAAAAACTAAGCATAAGGTAGAAAACGAATGCCAATGATTACAACAAACTATGCAAATTCACTTTGATTTAATTTATGACAAATTTGGTTCAACTAATCCAAATTAGAAATGAACTCCCACTCAAAAACGACATCCCTCGTGCCTTTTTGGTGATTACATGAACCAAATCCACTACACCAAGTCCGATCATCACGTGAGTTGATGTAGCTTCAAAGGCGAGCATCTATATGGGCATCATATCAACTATATGACTCATGCTTAACCTTTTGGTCCGTGTTCGAGGCCATGTGCAGACATGCTACGCTCGCCAAGTAAGAACCTTAGTACTCGCATGTGTAAAACTGTCTTACACCCGTTTGTATGAAAGCGTAGAGTCGAGTACACCCGATCATCACGTGATGTCTCGAAATACGATCCACAAAACGGTGCATACTTAAGGAAGAACACATTTTTATCTTGATATCTAAAAGAGGGATCATCTTACAATGCTATAGAAAGCGCCAAACTAGCAGTATAAGATGCTAACATCTAATGTGTAAAGTGAGATGATATGGTACATGCATTTGATCTCTATCACTTGCATCGTGGTATGATCTCTATCATTCCTTTGTGTGTAAGGCCAAGGTCTATGGAATTTACACGTTGAGTGTGTTGTAAGAGTATCTATCATACATCTACTTACAACAATACCATATCAATACACTAGCCCATCAACGATCTAAACTAGACGCCTCTAATTTATCAATTGCAAGTTTTACGTGGCTTAGGGCTTTCGGAGATAGAACCGTTCTTACCTACGAACATGATCCACCACAAGGATAACTAAGTTATTAGCAACTCGTTGTAAATCAGATATTGACTATAGTAGGAGATACAGACACCCGCCATCCACTTATGCAAAACAAGTTGAATGCCAGTCGTGGAACCGGTCTCATGTACGATGACATGTAAGGTTGGTCCGGGCCGCTTCATCCCACTATGCCACCAATATCCAAAATACATAGAAGATGCAATAACATGATCATCATTGCCCACATATCAACATATGTGTACTACCCGTGCTAAGCACCTACGCATAGATCGTGCTCGATACCAGCTGGGTCCGCAGCATAGAAAACAAATTTTTTCCTACGGTGTGAACTACACGCCAAGATCTATCTACTAGGTACAAAGCAACGGGTGGACATACATCCAACGAGAACTTACCCTCGTAGACAACGAGCTTTGTTAATGAGTAGGAACTCGTGGTTGATGTAGTCGTACACTTGCCGATCTCAAGATTGTGATAAAGTCCAGCAGGTCCGGCTCCAACACGTCCATCAGATCCAGCTCCAGCACCACCAAGTCCAGCACCGCAAAGCAGCGGTGCATCCGTGATCGCACACACGTCCGGTAACCCGACAACCTCCATCCCTCGCTCCAGCAAAGCAGCGGAAGCAGCAACTCCTTTCCAGATAAAGCCATCGGGAACATGTATCTCGCTAATCCGAGACCATGGGGAAATAATACTAGAGGGGGAGAGAGATCCTTCACAAGGAGGTGTGAGTGAGAAGTGGGGAGGGGGTGGCCTTTTATAGGAGGAGGGGGTGCCCATCCTTCATGGCCGGCGCATGGAGGGGGTGACCCTTCACCTCCTCCATTCATGTGGTGGTAACCCCTCCACATTAAAATGCCCCTTCACATTCTCTTTTAAAGTCTCCACTTTAAATGCATTAAATTTCTCCAAATTTAATGCTCTCTCATTTAATAAAACTCTTTTATTATTTTTATTCATAATTTTGTTAATTACTTTAATTAACAAACATTCACATAAAACCCCCTGCAACATTTCAATATTACATGCAGAACCAATTTCAGCAATTTCACCCGAAACAGTTTCGGTGTCTATTGAAATAATTCCAGCGCTTTCTTAAATCTTTATCTAAAACATATTTGCTCCAAATGGTGTCGGTATCCCTTAAGTGTGTCACCCTACGGTTCACGAATAATACAGACATGATCGAGACCCCTCTCCGATCAATAATCAGCAGCGGGACCTAGAGATCCATACCGACTCCTACACATTCAACGATGACTTCTGTGATCGTGAGAACTTTTAATGCTAGTAACTAAATCCCTTTGTCCCGCGATATATTACATGTCCGAGATTCGATCATTGGTATCTCCATACCTAGTTTGATCTCGTTACCGACATGCACTCTTTTCGCTCCTGATATAACATTCTAGTGATCACATCACTTGCTTGCAAGCTATTTCAATGTGATATCACCGAGAGGGCCCAGAGTATATCTATCCGTCATCGGGATGGACAAATCCCACTCTTGATCCATGAGCCTCAACATAACACCTTCGTAGCACTGAACCCACCTTTATAGTCACCCTGTTACGGTGTGACATTTGATGTTATCAAGATACTCTTCTGGGGTTAGCAATTAACATGATCTCATGGTCTAAGGATAAAGATTACTTCGTATGATGTTATAGCAATATAAACATAATGACTTTGATCGTAATGCTATACTTCAGATGAATGTTCATCATATCATTCCACCAATGGTGTGACCTTGTTATTAACACATCCAATGTCCATGATCAAGAAACCTAGATCATCTTGTTAATCAACAAGCTAGTCTATAAGAGAGGCATAACTAGGAACCCTTTTTGTTTATTAAACACACATGTATTGATGTTTCCGATCAATACAATTCTAGCATGTAAAATATACATTTATCATAAACATGGAATAAGATAATAACCACTTTATTATTGCCTCTCGGGCATATTCCCTTCAATATTTTCCTCCCAGTGCTAGACATGCTATTTTGCAGGAACTTTTTGATTTTAAACAGGGAGAAAAAGAGGTATTGCCCGAATCTTGGGCGAGGTTTTGTGCTCTGATTCATGCACAGGCCGGAGGTCCATTACCTAAGAATGAGCTTCTTGATATATTTTATAATGGACTAACTGAGGAATCTAGGACATACCTAGATAGTTGTGCTGATTGTGTTTTCAGGAATAGGACTCCGAAGGAAGCTGAGGAACTAATGGCTAAAATAAGAAAGAATTATGAAGATTGGACTCCTCCTAAACAAGCTATACCTGAAGTAATTGTACCTGAACCATCTATTCCTGTGCCTATTCCAACATCAAAGAAGAGGGGAGTTATTGAATTAAAAGATGAAGTGATGAAGGAAGCTAAAAAATATCTTAAGGAGAAGGGAATTAAAGCTGCAGATGTCAAGAATTTACCTCCTATAGAAGAATTATGTAAGCCTGTTCCCTATTCATTCACTATTGAGGTACACTCTCTCCAACACTTTGATGAAGGTGATATCCCTTACTCTAAACCTCCTGATCAATGCTTAGAAGAATTCGATATCTTTATTGTTAAGCAAGATAACTTTAATAAAAGGGTGCAAAATCATCTAATGGAAAACACTAGAGCTATTGTTGAGTTGAAAGATATTGTGGAAAGAACCTCTAATGATGTTAAAATGATTGTTAAACACTTTCAAATGGTTCAAACTCAAATAGATCAACTCGTTAAAGTGCAAAATGACTTGCTAGTTAATGCTGCTAAAGAAAAACATGCTTATGAAATTAGAACTAGAAGTGGTGCTGCTACCCAGGATCCTCTATATCCTGAGGGGCATCCCAAAAGAATTGAGCAGGATTCTCAACAAGCTGAAAATAGTGGTTCTACTCGTAAGAAAAGGAAGAAGAAACATAAAACTGTTGAAGAACCCTCTGAATCTGCTATAGATCCTAATAGTATATCTATCTCTAATGCTGAAACTGAAAGTGGTAATGAAGAAAATGAAGTTCCTAATGAAGAAAAAGTTGAAGAAGAACCTGAAAACCACACTAAGACTACTAAATACACCAAAGAAGATTTTATTGCTAAGAAACATGGTAGTGAAAGAGAACCTTGGGTCCAAAAACCTATGCCTTTCCCTGATAAGAAACACAAGTCAAAGGAAGATGAACACTATAATAAGTTTTGTGAGTGGATGAAGCCTTTATTCTTGCAAATTCCTTTGACTGATGCTATTAAGTTGCCTCCTTACTCAAAGTATATGAAGGACATTGTCTCAAATAAAAGGAAGATCCCTAATGAAGAAATCTCTACTTTGCTTGCTAATTATTCTTTCAATGGTAAGGTTCCTAAGAAACTTGGAGACCCAGGGATTCCAACTATCCCTTGCTCTATTAAGAACAATTATGTTAGAACTGCTTTGTGTGATTTGGGAGCTGGAGTTAGTGTTATGCCTTTCTCTCTCTACAAGAGGCTTCAGCTTGAAAAATTGATACCAAATGATATATATTTGCAAATGGCTGATAAGTCTACCACTATTCCTGTGGGTATATGTGAGGATGTACCTGTTCAGGTGGCTCATAATTTCTTGAGATTAACTGATTTTGTTGTGCTTGAAATGCCTGAAGATGATAATATGTCTATTATTCTTGGGAGATCTTTTCTTAATACTGCAGGAGCTGTTATTAATTGTAATCAAGGAAAGGTGACCTTCAATGTTAATGACAAGGAACATACTGTCTATTTCCCCAAGAAGATTGAAAGGACATATGGTTTAAATTCAATTGAACATGTTGAAGGCATTCAAGTTGGAGAAATATATTGCCCCATACCAAAAGAAAAATTTGAAACTATTATGATTGGGACCATTGCTATCAAGGTTGAGGTAACATAATCATTAGTGGAGTACAAAGTTTTGTCTCATATGCAATTGTTTTGGTAGAAAGACTTGATCAACCTTGCTAACAAAAGGATTCCATTGAACAAAACAATGTTTTCATTATGATTATCTCCGTTTATTTCTATCCTTTTCATTTTAGCTTTTGCTTTCGTTTAGTTTTCTTTGTGTTGTTAGTTTCTTGCATGCTAGAACTTCTGTAGTTCTAGCCTTGTTTTGTCCTTGCATCATGTTTCCAAAATAAAAAAAATCTGTCTGTCAGAAAAATCATTCTTCTATTTCTGAAAAAAGCCCAAAAATAAAGTGTCTCGAAAAATTCCAGAAAATTCATATTAAATTTTTACGTGAAAAAAGGGGCAGAGGAGTACCTGGTAGGTACCAGGGGGCCCCACCAGGCAGGCACACCATGTGGTGGCGTGGCCAGCCCTGGGTGGCGCCATGCCCTGGTGTGGGCCACCCCTGGCCTCCCACTTACTCTATCACCTGCCACTTTCTTCTCTCTCCCGAGTAAGCTCCAGTTCATAGCTCAAAATCGTGTTCTTTCTGTGCTTGCTCTCGATTTCTTCGATCTCCATGCTCAGCCCATCTTTCTTGCTGAAATTTGGAGCAATTGTTCCTTGGTATGTGACTCCTCCCCTTGTCCAAGTAGATTTGTGTTTAGTGGATTATATGTTGAGTATTTTGCTGCTATAGGTAACTGGTTATGAGAGCTTGTAAGCTTGTTTGATGCTTAGAGATATAGTTTTGATGCATGTTTAGGCCTCTTGCAAGTCCCTATGAGTAGAATCCTTTATTATATTTACTTTGCAATCACTTGTTTAATAGGTGTTTAAATTTCAAAATACCAAGCATGAACAACCACACTTTTGGATAGATATTTGAGAGTGATGCACCTAGGAGGCCGAGGCCCTCAAGAACAGCCTCTCAAGCTAGGCCTTCATACAATGAAGACCTCATTGCAACACGTATTGGCAGTGAAAGGGATGATGGAGATGCTCATCCATCCTCTTTTCCTTGTTTTACTTTCTTGCAAGCTGCAGGTATTCTTGATGATTTCTTGCTACTGATTGAGAGGGTTGGCTTGACCTCTTATATGCAAGATGAGAGTGCACAGTACGCTTTGCTCACCAAAACTTTTGTTGAGAGCTTCTCATTTACTAACACATCCGATCAATCTACTGTCTCTTTTAAAATCTATGATATGACCTTCACCATGACAGGGACCGTGAAGAAAATTCAAGGGCGACCCGCTGATTTGTTGGAGCTTTACTGAGGGGTGACCAATGATGATGACCGCGTGGCGCAGCACGGAAATATAAGAAATATCCAACTCCCTGCTCTTAGATACTTTGCATACTATCTTGCCACTAGTGTATTGGGTAGGGAGAACACTAGTAATATCTCCAACTATCACTTAGCTTTCCTTGCTGCTGCGCTCAACAATGATACTCGGTACAATCTTGGTTCGCTTATTGCTCGCCGCCTAGCTGCTAGGGGGCCTATCTATGGGGGCATCATTACCTCGCGTGTAGTCAATGCATTAGGCCTTTCAGTGGCTCCTGATGATGCTATGTTAGCACCACAGAGGCTCAACCTTGTTGCCATGAAAACTCATCATTTTGTCACTACTACCTCTGATTTGAAAAATTTAGTATATAGGATGCTTTTCACTGACGGGGATGAAAGGGAGATCCTTTTGCCATAGCCTGCTTTGTTTAGTGTTGACAGGAGATCGTGGTCGTGCTCCAAGGAGGAGGTGGACGAGCAGCTTCGCTTGTTGGGTTTCCACGAGTAGCACCAGGAGGATGCGCCCTCCTATGATTACTCCGCATATTACGGAGGGGCGTACTCGGGCTCGCACTAGGACGAGGGTACCTCCTCATCGTACCCCGGTGATACTTCATCCTGGCCAGCTTGGGATTGATACCCACTTAGGCCAAAAGCCTAAGCTTGGGGGGAGGTATGCCGACACCGCACTCATCTCCATATCATGTTGCGTCGGTACTTTGTATATTCATGTTTTCGTTCTCTTTTTAGTTTTCGTTCTTCTTTGCTTTTGCTTTCTAAAAACACAAAAAGACCAAAAATATTTTTGTTGTTTATCTTTGGTTTGCTTCTTCTTTTTGCCTTGGTTTGTTTTTCCCTTTTTGCTTTGTTTGAACTATTTGAAAAACCGAAAAAGATTTTGCTTTGCTTGTTTTTCTCTTTTGGTTCTTATTTAAAAATCGAAAACACCAAAAATATTTGTCGTTCTTCTTTGGTTTTTGCGAGTTTGCTACAGGGTTTGGCAGTTCTCAGTGGATTATTGGTTTCATATTATTATTCAAGCCACACAAGTGAAGAGCAATAATGAGGATCAATGACAACTTGAGGCGTGGTAAGAGGCTGGTAACGAACTCTATTTGTTTTCATTTTTGTACATATACTCATCACTGTGGGAGTGCTTAGTCTGTTCATGTAGAGTGTATGTTTTCTTTGGATGCTTAGTAGTTCTTGCTTTCTTATGATTAGCTCCAGCTCGCTAATAGTTTGTAGCATGTCTCATTAATGTTTGCTTGCATTGCTCTATTCATAAATTGGTATGACACCGTGGTATCCTCTTCTGAATGTTTCATTTGATTGACTTGGCACATGCTCACGCATGCACATGACTGTAATAATCAGTTAAGCCTCGATGAATTATTTTGCCTTGAGGATCTTGAATCACTTTCATGCCATGATTAGTCCTGTTTTGTTGCAAGCATGATAATGACAGCTATTGCTCTCTCGTTTGTCGCTCCCTTACTATTGCTAGCCTTCACTTCCACCGAGTGTTTTACTCATGTTTCCAACTCCCTAAACCAAATATTCCCAAAGTGTCCACCATACCTACCTATTAGCATCACTTGCTACTCCCGTGCATATTCATTATGCCTTGTTTTCTTCCGAATAAAATGTTTGCTTGTTATGGGAAAATTAGTTAGTAAAGATCTCACGAACTTGATGGCACACTTTATTTCCTGCACTTAATAAACCTGAACCATTGTGAACTCTCCATGAAAGTTATATGCTTGCAAATTATAGGCTGGGGATTAGCAGAACCGTGTTGTTACGAGGAACGCTTTCAACACTTGTAATTATATACCCAATTGATACCTTGCTCTTTTGTTTGTGGATGTCGTCGGTGTGAAATAAAAGGGGAGCTTGTAAGTCCATGGAGTTATGTATGTGTGTTAGAGAAACGCTTGGGCCGCTGGTCTAATCCATGCTGACATGGTGGAAACCTGCAGCGTAACCATAATGATATCTATGAATGTTGGGGGGATAACCCCGGGTAGGGTCACTCCGGGGTATAAAGGCCGAGTTAGCCAAGGTTCGGCAAGGCCAAAGCGGATGCTGGCCGGGTCACCTCCAGGCAGGCCGGATCACGGAGTAACCCGGACCGGGGGGTCACCTAACATTATATCAGCCGACTTAAGGAGTAAGTCGGAAGTGCTTGTCTAACTTGTATGTAGGAACAGGTATAGCCGGATCTACCAGGATCCGGGTCCTGTTTAGCTTCTGGGAGAAGGAAGGAATCTCTCTGGTCAAAAAGAAGGCCCGGTACGCACTGCATGAGCGAAGCAAGCAAGGGCAGGACCACCGGGTCATGGCCGACAAGGGTGACGACGCTTGTGTCGGCTGACGTGAGCACCGCAGAGGCTCACGTAGCTAAAGCATGTGTGACGCGGGGGAAAAGCACCCCGGTCGGGTTACCACTTTGAGAGGAGGCATATTCTTAGGAATATGCCTCCACGTATGCCCTAGGATGAGACCAGGTCGCCTCTATATAAGGGGGGCTAGGGTTTTAGTAGAGGGGTTGGGGTTTTCTTCTATACCGATTTGGCTAAGGTTCTAGGGGTGACCGGTGGGTGAGAGTAAGAGAGCTCCTTCTTCCTCCTCTCGCCAATACAGCTCTAGGAGCACTTGTAATCTTGGAAGGAAAGCAATACAATCTTCTGTGTGGAGAATCACTCCACTAACCCTCCCTGGATTCCCCTAGCGTGTATTAGTCCCCACCTTTAGCCTATCCATGGCATCTGCCGTGACACCACCACAACAGTTGGCGCCCACCGTGGGTCTAGCGGCGCTAGCAGGGGTGGAGATCCGGACGGGAACCCTCATCGGCACCAGCGAACGCATCGTCTCCGGGCTCGTTCAGCGCTTTGGAGTGCTGGACTTCGTCAGTGACAACGCTGGCTGCTTCGGCACGCGCCCACTTCCGCGCAACGGCCTCTTCGTCAAGTTGGGTGCGCACAAGGTCTACGTTGTTGTGGACGTATCATGCGTTCATTCGCGGCGCGTCGTCGAGGCAGGGGAACCACCCCTTAGCGTGGTTCACGGGGCGCGTATCACTCGCTCCCCGAACCGTGCTGAAGTGATGATGACTACGCCGGGTGCAGGCGCAAGCAAGGATCCAGCACCGGACCCAGAGGTAACACCTAAGGCACCGAGGAAAGGTAGAGGACCCCCACTAGAGAGGCCTGAGAATGTACTGAGAGAAGCTATGGACAGCTTGGCAAACCCGGTAGCAGCAGTGGTAGATCCGGCTCAGGCACAGCCGAGCTAGAGGAAACTAGGCAAAAAATACTAGAAGGCGCAAAGAAAATAGCCGCGGCTCAGCAGTCGTTGAACATGACATTGCGTGAGTATGCAAAAGCAAACAAAGTTGATACGGTAAAGGTAAAAGGGAGAAATCTCATGAGCGAGATGAACAAAGAAGGTGATACTGGAGCCGAGGAATCAGAAAATTGTTTGTCCGTGGGGCTACCGAAGTATAGTACCCCGACAAAGAACCTCAGAGCAGCGGATGCGGCTGCATCCAAGTTAGAGGGTCTGACGGGTGAGGCCCGTCAAATACAACAAGATAGGGTTAACGAGTTAGTTCGGATCGCGAACAGACAGAATGAAGAGCTACTCAGAGCTAACCCGGAGAGAGCTGGAGCTTCCAAATTCGTCCATTCGGCAATGGGTAACCCGGAGAAATCCGCTGGAGCCGCATCGTCACCTCATGGTGGTCCAAGGAGAGAAGAGGTAGTAACCTCGGCCAGACGGAACAAACAGATCGTCCCGTACGACCCGACGTGGGCAGGAAAAGCAAAAGAAGCACGGAAAAATGATGATCGACGAAGTGTGAGCCGAGGTGAAGCTGGCCGAGGTAACCACGACCAAGGCAATGCCGGTCAAGGGAACATTGTCAATGGCAATGCCGGACAGCGAAACTCGGCAGGAGCAGGACAACCGCAGCAGCGGAATATACCAAGGCAAGAGCAAAGCGCCGGCCGAGGTATGCAACAGAGAGTTGCGCCACAGGAGCAAAACCGGTACAACGACGGTGATTCGGAGATGGTGAACGCGGGGTACCCAAGACCGGACTATCATGTGATAGGGTCAAGATTGGGAAGCAGGGATTTGATGCCGGATGACGCAAGATTGAAACTGGATCGCCTGTATAGGTCGGAACAGATCGAATGTCAAGGTCCACCGGGTCCAGCGTGCTTTGGACCCCGGATCATGAAGGAGCCACCGGTACCTAACTTCCAGCTGCCCAGGGGCACGAAGACGTATGACGGCAGTACCAAGCCGGAGGATTGGCTGATAAACTATGCTACGGCTGTGAAAATTGCCACTGGCAACTTGAGATGGGCTGTACGATACGTACCCCAGATGTTAGAAGGTCCGGCCAGAGTATGGTTGAACAATTTGCCACCCGGAAGCATCAACTGCTGGATAGATTTTGAAGAAATGTTTATCAGCAACTTCTCAAGTACATATCAGAGGCCGAATAGGCCGCAGACCCTAGCAATGTGCAAGCAAAGACCTAATGAGACAGACCGTGAATTCTTGACCCGGTGGTGTACCGTGAGAAACTCGTGTGAGGGTGTCATAGAGTCACAGGCCATAGCGTGGTTTGCGCAAGGGTGCAGATATGGCAGCGAGCTGTGGATGAAATTGCAAAGGAAATGCCAATTACGTTGGTAGAGATGATCCGGATTGCCGATTCGTATGCTTTGGGTGATCCGACTCAACCTAGGCTCGCGTCAAACGAGTCAAACGAGGAATACTATCAGAGGGACGGAACCGGGTAATCTCAGAGGAATGATTATAGAGGAAAAAGAAGAGATGATAGACCGGATCATCGCTACGGTTCGCAACAAGTTGCAGCTGTGAATCAAGATCAACCCGGAGCAGGGAGCAACCAGCGCTAGAAAACTGGAGGGCAATGGACTCCAAGAAACGATGGCAATAAAACATGGACACCGGAGCAAAATAGACAATGGCAAGAAAAGAAAGACCGTCCGAGGTATACCTATGAGTCGATGTTGGACCAGCCGTGTAAGTTTCACACGCCAAATCCGAATAGCCCATCAGGTCACACACCGAGGCAATGTGAGTGGATGCGTAAGATAGAACAAGGTGGTTTGGGGAATGCTCAGGCACCCCAGAATGATCAACCTCGGCAGGAGTTACCCCGGCAGCAATTGCTCTCTGGAGCGAACACGCAACAGCTAATGTTGCCTCCCCCTCCACCGAGGTATGACAACAATGAGAGAAGGGATGCAGTGCATCAGGTGGAAAATCAGCACCAGCCGGATCAGAGGTACCCCAGGAATGAGGGGAGGAATGAGTACATAGAACATCATCAGAGCTATTGTGTGTTCACAACTGAGGAAACAGATAGGAAGTGCTTGCAGCGCCGACATATGGAGGTCAATGCGGTAATGCCAGCAGTGACGAGGTACATGCCTTGGTCGGACCAAGAAATCACCTGGAACATCAAAGATCATCCCAAGCTTATGCCGAGTCCAGGTTCGTATGCGCTAGTGCTGGACCCGATGTTCATTGGGCCGAACATCAATGTGAGGTTCTCCAAGGTACTGATTGACAACGACAGTAGCATTAACATCATGTATGCGGATACAATGCGCAAGTTGGGTATCACGGAGAACATGCTCCAGGCTACAAGGACAACTTTCCATGGTATTGTACCGGGCCTTTCTTGTGAGCCCATAGGCAAAGTCCGGGTTGACGTGCTATTTGGCACGAGAGATAATTGTCGAACTAAGAATCTGGAGTTTGAGGTGGTGAACTTGGAAAGTGCGTATCACGCGTTACTCGGAAGACCAGCATTGAACAAGTTCATGGAAAGCTGTCACATCAGTTATCTGAAGATGAAAATGCCCGGGCCAAATGGAGTGATTACCATTGCTGGAGATTTCCGACGTTCCATTGAGTGTGCCTCATCTGGGTCTAACCTAGCCGAGTCACTCGTGATCGCGCAAGAGAAAAGAAAAACCCAAGAGGTGGCGGCATTAGCTCAGTCCGCGCAGCAGTATATGCCGGTGTTGAGTAACCCGCATGGTAGTGTTTCATTCCAAGACGCAAAGGATACCAAGAAGGTTCCAGTTGATGACATGTTCCCGGAGCGCACCGTAACAATTGGTGCCGGGTTAACTGATAAATAGGAAAGCGAGCTCGTCAACTTCCTCCGTGAGAATCGGGACATTTTTGCTTGGTCCACACAGGATTTGCAAGGTGTTCCGAGGGAGTTGGCCGAGCACTCTTTGAACGTAAGACCCGGAGCAAGGCCGGTGAAGCAACCTCTCCGCCGCTTCGCCGAGGATAGGAGAAAAGTCACTGGAGACGAGATAGCTCGGTTGCTAGCAGCAAGATTCATCATGGAAGTACTGTATTCGGATTGGCTCTCTAATCCGGTGCTGGTAGAAAAGAAGAAGGATGATCCGAACGTGGCAGTGGTTTGGCGTATATGTATCGATTACACGAACCTGAATAAGGCGTGTCCAAAAGATCCATTTCCACTGCCGAGGATAGATCAGGTCATAGACTCAACCGCGGGATGTGAACTGTTGTCATTCATTGATGCATATTCTGGTTTCCACCAGATACCTCTGAACCCGGATGATCAAATAAAGACCGCGTTTATCACCCTGTACGGGGCTTATTGCTATCGCACTATGCCGTTTGGTTTACGTAATGCAGTAACGCATCAAAGATGTATGCAAAAATGTTTGCACGACCAAATAGGTCAAAACGTACAAGTATACGTGGATGATGTTGTTATCAAGACCAAGGAAAGCAAAACGCTCCTTGACGACATCAGACAGACATTCGCAAACTTGAGAAGGTTCCGGATGAAGCTTAACCCGGAAAAATGTACCTTCGGTGTCCCGGCTGGAAAATTACTCGGATTTCTCGTCTCCAGCCGAGGTATCGAAGTTAATCCAACTAAGATTAGGGCCATTGAGCGAATGGAGCTGCCGAAGTGTCTTAACGATGTCCAGAAGTTCACTGGGTGCCTGGCATCGTTGAATCGGTTTATATGTCGGTTGGGATAAAAGGCATTGCCTCTCTACCAACTCATGAAAAAGTCGGATAAGTTCGTTTGGACACCACAGGCTGATGAAGCCTTTGCCCACTTAAAAAAGATGTTGGCCCTTTGCACGGTGTTAGCCTCTCCACTATCAAAGGAGCCAATGTTGCTCTACATAGCCGCAACCAACCGAGTTGTAAGTGCAGTGATTGTAGTAGAGCGCAATGAAGAGGGTAAGTCGGTGCAGAGGCCAGTGTATTACTTGAGTGAGGTATTATCTGCCTCAAAACAGAACTACCCACACTTTCAAAAGGTGGCATATGGTGTCTATATGGCGGCAAAGAAGTTAAAGCATTACTTTGAGGAGCACCCCATCAAAGTGATATGTGAAGCTCCCATATTCGAGATAATGGGTAACAAGGATGCAAGTGGCAGAATTGCAAAATGGGCAATTGAGCTAGCTCCTTATGCGCCCCAATACGACAGAAGAGAAGCAATCAAGTCTCAGGCTGTGGCGGACTTCTTTGTAGATTGGGCCGAGGTACAATACGAACCACCGCCACCAGATCCGAACTACTGGAGGATGCACTTTGATGGGTCGAAAACCAAAACCGGATTAGGCGTCGGGGTTGTGCTTACCTCGCCAAAGAAGGACCAGCTAAAATATGTATTACAGATCCATTTCGTGGCATCAAACAATGTCGCTGAGTACGAGGCTCTTGTGCATGGGCTCAAAGTGGCAAAAGAGATTGGCATACGTCGAATAATATGCTTTGGCAACTCGGATTTGGTGGTGCAGCAAGTGTCCGGAGTGTGGGACGCCCTGGATCCAAACATGGCACTGTACAGGTTCCATGTGCAGAAGATATCTGGTTACTTTGAGGGGTGTGAATTTCACCATGTACCCCGAGTGGAAAACGAGGCTGCCGACATGCTATCGAAGCTCGGATCAACCCGACAGGCAATTCCACCGAGTGTAGCATTGGAACACCTCAGAAAACCATCTATCAGGCCGTCCCCAGGAACCGACTCGATCTATGTCCCGGAAGATACAGAGTCCGGAGCTGAGCCCATGGACATTGACACGGGAGGTAGTACGCGAGACCCAGGGACTGCATCAGCAAACCCGGGGACTGCCTCCACAAACCTGGGGACTACCTCGCTCGACCCGGGGACTGCTCAGCATGATCCGGCTGAAGTTATGCTAGTAGATCAGATGGAAATTGATGAGGACGTGTTCCCTGCACGAGCAATACCAGCTTGGGCACTGCCTATATTCCAATTCCTGAAAGATGGAACATTACCCACTGAGGAGGTGTTAGCCAGGCAAACTGAGAGGAGAGCAAAAGCATACACACTCATTAATTCCGAGCTGTACAAACAGAGTGTAACCAATGTCCTCCAGCGATGCGTTGACCCGGAAGAGCTTGACATCCTCCGAGATATACACCAAGGAGAATGCGGGCATCATGCCTCATCCCGAGCCTTGGTGGCAAAAGCGTTCCGGCATGGATTCTACTGGCCAAGTGCCTTAGAACAAGCAGAGGATCTGGTGAGAAAATGCAATGGCTGTCAGAGGTACGCTACCAAGACACATATGCCGATGTCGGAACTCAAGACCATACCAATTACATGGCCATTTGCTGTATGGTGCTTGGATATGGTTGGCCCGTTCAAACCAGCAAGGGGAAACATGACACACATTTTGGTCATGGTGGATAAGTTTACAAAATGGATTGAAGTGAAGCCTATAAGAAAATGTGATGGAGCTACGGCCGTAACATTTCTCAAAGACATTATCTTGAGATACGGTTATCCTCACAGTATCATAACTGACAATGGCACCAATTTTGCGGAAGGAGCATTTGCGTGCTTCTGCCGGGACAAGAAGATCTGACTCGACATAGCCTTGGTATCCCACCCCGCATCGAACGAACAAGTGGAAAGATCCAACGGATTAGTATTATCCGGGATAAAACCCCGGCTCATTGAGCCGCTGCAAAGATCAGCGGGGTGCTGGAGAAGAACTACCAGCGGTACTATGGAGTTTAAGAACAACTCCGAATCGATCAACAGGCTATACGCCGTTTTTTCTGGTATACGGGGCAGAAGTTGTACTACTAGCGGACATAGAGCATGATTCGCCTAGGGTCACCCAATACACAGAAGCCGAAGTGCAAGAAGCCCGGCAAAATGATGTTGATCTGCTGGAAGAAGCGAGAGAACTGGCACTGTCCAGATCCGCCATATATCAGCAAAATCTCCGACGCTACCATAGCCGGAAAGTGTGCCCCCGAGTCTTTCGGGAAGGCGATCTGGTGCTCCGGTTGGTACAACGTACTACTGGCATGCATAAGTTATCCCCCCCATGGGAAGGGCCATTCATTGTGAGCAAAGCATTGCACAATGATTCTTACTATCTTATAGATGCAAAACCACAGGAAAAGAACAAGGCGGACAGGTCCGGAGAGGAATCTAAGCGACCGTGGAATGTAGCACTACTTCGTCCTTTCTACACTTAGCTAAGAAGTGTATGTATCCGAGTCTTCTCATATGTCGGTATGTATGTCGGCAATGAGCTTATCAATGAAATAGTAGAGCCTCGAGCAGTAACTCGGGGACTGCCTTAATAATTATTGTTGTTGTCTCTTGTGCGTTAGCTGGAATAAGTTTTCTACTTAACCCAGATTAGTAATGTGAGAGCACCAAAAACCCAACTCTTCGACTTGCTGCTGTCCAACAAGAATTGGCTTCATGGCAAGCAAGAGAACAAGTTTGGAATTGCATAGCACATGAAAAGCGACTAAGGAAACGAATTTATTCGAGCTAACGTTTGTTTTTCGGACTAACCCTGTATTTATTTTCAAGTTATTATGCAGCTTTATTTTTTGAGCTAAGTCCAAAAGTTTCTTAGTATTGTTAAGATGATTTTTGAAGCTCGGATTCGTAAGTCATAAAACCGAATCAAGGTAGACACGATCCGAGCAAAAAGATTGGACGAACAAGAAAAAGAAACTCGGGGACTACGCCCAACTTAACCCGGCATAAGAATTTAGTAGCAAAATATCACATATACACAACATACAGTTGCACCCGGCATACCGGGGATCTGATAAATTTTCAAGTTTTTTGACCTAAGGAGCAGCAGGAGGAGGAAGTTCGGTGTCGTCTTCGCTGTCTTCAATATCTGAGGCATCGCCTTCTTCATCCTCATCCGACCCGTCTTCAGCGTTCTTAGCGTTCTTGTCCCCAGCGGATTCCAGAAAGCTCGGTCCTTCAACCCATTCATGGATAGGAGAATATTCGATGAGGCTGTACGTGCAAGCCTGACGCCGAGCTACCCATTCCGGGTCATCAGTCCATCTGGATCCAGTGCGCCGGCGTGTAAGGAGGCTGAGGTCAATCTTCTCATACCATGTGAGTATGTGGTGAAGGATAGTATCAGCTGCGGCACGCCCAGCGGACTCCCTCCAGAGGTCGAGCTGGGTCTCGATATCTGACAGCTTTTTAGCAAGAAGCGTGATTCTCTTCGGAGCGCTCTCAACGGGCCAGAACGTGTTGAAAACTCGGACTGAAACGTCGAGGAGATCCTTGCCGTAGTTCTTGATGATTTCCACGCGAGATGACAGGCTGACCAATAGGTCCTGCATGTCTAAGGGAATGCTCTCACCGTCAAGAGCGACGGGAGTACCCCTCTCTCGGCGGAAATTGGCAACAGCAACGCTCGCAATAGGAGTACCCTCTGGAAAGTGGCCTGGAAACAAGGCAAAGGAAGAAGCTGAAGAAAAGACATATGAAGTAACCCGGAGAATTATGTCGGATAAGGGAAAAGAACTTACGTGAAATGTGGCTGTGAATCCGGGTCAACTCCTTGATGCAGTTATCGCGTCTCTTGCGAAGTTGCTCAAGCTCAGCGTTTGCCGATCCAAGATGGATGTCGGATTCTTTGAGTAGGTCCTGGTCCTTGGAGATCTAGAGAGTAAGGCGCTCGCGCTCTTCTGTAAAGTTCTGGCCAACCTTTTGGAGCTCGGTTTGGTGCTAGGCCTTCATCTTCTCCATCTCAGCCTTGAGCCTGGCAATCTCATTGTCCTTGATCCGGAGGAGAGCGAGCTCATCGTCTTTTTTCTTCAGCTCGGCTTGATGCTGCCCTGCTTGTTTGAGAAAATGCAGCATCATATCAGGCACGGGCACACTATCCTCAAGCGATGCTGAAATAGTATGTGGACCCGGCAGAGCCGAGGAATGAATGTTTGCCGAGCCAAGAAGAAAATAAGATGGAAAGCAAAGCAGGGTCGGACAAAAAGGACTTACCCTTGATCTGCTCCAGGTTCTTTCGCATGATCTTGTTCTCAGCCTCCACCCCAGCTGCAGAAACCGAATGAGGAGATTAGTTCGGCAGAAGAAGATGAAGAGAAACGGAAAAGCGCCAAGGGAGAAACTTACCCCTTTTCATGTTCAATAAGTGCAACGTGCTTATGCCAGCATCTTAGTAGTATCCAGCAGGCGTTGGAATTCAGCACTCTGGCGATTGGTGGTTACCTAAAAAAAGTACAGAAGCGTAAAATTAGCTTGGTGCATATTTGAAGTGTACAAGATCCGGGCTAAGTGGAATTTAACCCGGCTCTAGGTGTGTGCATATTCAAAGTGTGCAAGATCCGGGCCAAGTGGAACTTAACCCGGCTCTAGGTGTGTGCATATTCGAAGTGTACAAAATCCGGGCCAAGTGGAACTTAACCCGGCTCTAGGTGTGTGCATATTCAAAGTGTGCAAGATCCGGGCTAAGTGGAATTTAACCCGGCTCTAGGTGTGTGCATATTCGAAGTGTGCAAGATCCGGGCCAAGTGGAACTTAACCCGGCTCTAGGTGTGTGCATATTCGAAGTGTACAAAATCCGGGCCAAGTGGAACTTAACCCGGCTCTAGGTGTGTGCATATTCGAAGTGTGCAAGATCCGGGCCAAGTGGAACTTAACCCGACTCTAGGTGTGTGCATATTCGAAGTCTACAAGATCCGGGCCAAGTGGAACTTAGCCCGGCTCTAGGTGTGTGCATATTCGAAGTGTACAAGATCCGGGCCAAGTGGAACTTAGCCCGGCTCTAGGTGTGTGCATATTCGAAGCGTGCAAGATCCGGGCCAAGTGGAACTTAACCTGGCTCTAGGTGTATGCATATTCGAAGTGTACAAGATCCGGGCCAAGTGGAACTTAACCCGGCTCTAGGTGTGTGCATAATCGAAGTGTACAAAATCCGAGCCAAGTGGAACTCAACCCGGCTCTAGGCCCTTAAAATAAGACGACGTAATGATTAGCCTCCACATGGGTTGGCGTATGAAAGAAGGAAACAAGGCCCGGATAGAGCCATGGTAGCCCGGACAGCAGGTAAAAACTTAGAATGTGCAGAGGGAACGTAAATCCATGAAATCCGAGTCAAAGTGGTAAACCGACCGACAAGTAAAAACTTGGAACGTGCGAAGGGAACGTAAATCCACATAATCCGAGATAAAGAGCTAAATCGGAAATAACGTCCAAGGCTCGAACATAAATGAACCTGATGTGGCCTTAGCGGCCGAGGCAGCTAAGACCACACCAGCTTCGGGGACTAATGTTGGGGGGATAACCCCGGGTAGGGTCACTCCAGGGTATAAAGGCCGAGTTAGCCAAGGTTCGGCAAGGCCAAAGCGGATGCTGGCCGGGTCACCTCCAGGCAGGCCGGATCATGGAGTAACCCGGACCGGGGGGGGTCGCCTAACATTATATCAGCCGACTTAAGGAGTAAGTCGGAAGTGCTTGTCTAACTTGTATGCAGGAACAGGTATAGCCGGATCTACCAGGATCCGGGTCCCATTTAGCTTCTGGGAGAAGGAAAGAATCTCTCTGGTCAAAAAGAAGGCCCGGTACGCACTGCATGAGCGAAGCAAGCAAGGGCAGGACCACCGGGTCATGGCCGACAAGGGTGACGACACGTCGGTGGCCGACGCGAGCGCCGCAGAGGCTCACGTAGCTAAAGCATGTGTGACGCGGGGGAAAAGCACCCCGGTCGGGTTACCACTTTGAGAGGAGGCATATTCTTAGGAATATGCCTCCACGTATGCCCTAGGCTGAGACCAGATCGCCTCTATATAAGGGGGGCTAGGGTTTCAGTAGAGGGGGTTGGGGTTTTCTTCTATACCGATTTGGCTAAGGTTCTAGGGGTGACCGGTGGGTGAGAGTAAGAGAGATCCTTCTTCCTCCTCTCGCCAATACAGCTCTAGGAGCACTTGTAATCTTGGAAGGAAAGCAATACAATCTTCTGTGTGGAGAATCACTCCACTATCCCTCCCTGGATTCCCCTAGCGTGTATTAGTCCCCACCTTTAGCCTATCCATGGCATCTGCCGTGACACCACCACGAAAATGAAGCATTCTTCTTATAAAAAAAGAGAGAGATAGCTATTGAGAAAAAGAAAAAAAAAGAGATTTATGAAAAGAGGAAAGAGAGAAAAAAGCACCATTTTCCCATGGTAAATAAGAAGATTGCTGAGATACTCATTGTCTGCTTGCCTTGTCATTTTGATATGGGGATTCTTCCATATCATCGGGCAAGGGGTACCCCGTTGGCGGTTCTCAATGATACGCACATACTTACGATGACAAGAACTTACCGGTAACTAAAGTTGAGTAGCATGAGGAGCGGCCCTCATACTCAAGGGACTTGGGATTTCCAGTTTATAGTCTGTCAAGCATATAACTCAGATTGCACCTCACTTTCACCTTAACCACATTAAAGATGCCTATGATAGGGGCAATGAGAGCTCAAAGCTAAGAAGTACCATACTTTCAGCATTTGGAAGCCTTTCAAATTTCTTAAAAACTTTTTCTTCTACTTGTTGAGTCTCCACATATTCTCCGAGCACCTTCTTGAGAGCATAGTTGTCATTCTTTGTATTTGTTCAAATACTTGATTATTTGTGTTATGACTTTGATGCTTGAATTCTTGATATCTTTACTTCTAGTCATCACTTGAACTTCAGAGGTGCCTGGACATTCATAATCAAAGGCAAGCGAGATACCACTCTATCATACCTTTTTATGAGCATTGTAATGTTGCTTATGTTCGTGCTTTATGCTACTTATTATTCTTGAGTTGGAATCTCTTCATAGCTTGCAATGACTATTAAGTAGACTTGGTTGCATACTCTTTATTATGAATTGTCTAAGTAGTTGATCACATTGCTGAGAATATTTACATCATATGAAACAAATGTGTTCGTGAAAGTTCTTTTATCGCACTCAGTTTTCAACTGAATTGCTTAAGGACAAGCAATAAGCTAAGCTTGGGGGGAGTTGATACGTCCAAAACGTATCTACTTTCCCGAACACTTTTGTTATTGTTTCTCCTCTATACTTGTGTGATTTGGATGCAACTAATGCGAACTGACGCTGTTTTCAGCAGAATTGCCTTGGTGTCTACTTTTTGTGCAGAAAATCAACTATCAGGAAAAATCCCAGAAAATATGCCAAAAATCCTATTTCGGCCGAAGACTCCAGGAGCGATCTGAGGCGGAGAAGAGCCACAGGGTGGCCACACCAAGCTTGGGCGGGCAGACTGAGCCATGCCAGGGGGTGGTGTGGGCCCCCCAGGCACCCCCTCGGTCTCTCTCTTCGCCTATAAGGAGCCTTCTGACCTAAAAACTTCGGGGGGTTTGATGTTTTTCTAGAAGGAGTTCCGCTTCGCCGGCACCACCTGATTCCACGAAACAGCACCAGAAACTCCGTTCTGGCACCCTGCCGGGACAGGGAATTGGAGGAGATCATCGCCATCATAATCACCATCGCTTCTCCATCGACCATCCATGTTTCCCCCATCTATGAGTGAGCAATCCCCCGCTGTAGGCTATGGGGATGGTAGGGATTGGATGAGATCGTTCATGTAATGGCATCAGATTGTTAGGGCATGGTGCCTAATATCTTATTAGTGCTTTATGACTTTGTTGCGACTTGTTGTGCTTAATGCTTGTCACTAGGGCCCGAGTGCCATGATTTCAGATCTGAACTTATTATTGATTCATTATGATAGTATTGTTTTGGGTCTTATCTACAAGTTGTATACACACGTTGTTGTCCGGAACCTATGGCCCCGAAGTGACAGAAATTGGGATAACCGGAAGGGAAAGGCTTTGATGTGAGGATCACATGTGTTCACGGAGTGTTAATGCTTTGCTCCGGTGCTCTATTAAAAGGAGCACCTTAATTGCCAGTAGTTCCCTAGAGGCCCCGCTGCAAACGGGCTGGCAGGACAAAAGATGTTGTGCAAGTTCTCATTGCGAGCATGTATGACTATATATGGAACACATGCCTAGGATTGTCTAGTACTTGGATGCTTTATCTTATTCATCTGCAATTGCCCTATGTTCTGATTGCTATGTGGATTGTATTGTCCATGCAACGCCTGTCCATCCATCCCTATGCCTACCGCACTCGAATCCCACTGTTTACTGCTATTGTTACTGTTGTCTTTGCTTTACTACTGCTGTTACTTTACTATTCCTACTACAAAACTGTTGCTACTGATAAACTGCTGTGAGCAAGATTGTTTCCAGGTGCAGCTGAATTGACAACTCAGTTGTTATGGCTTATAAATATTCTTTGGCTCCCCTTGTGTCGAATCAATAAATTGGGTTTCACTTCCCTCGAAAATACTGCGATACACCCCCTATACTTGTGGGTCATCACCGGCTTGGTGAGATTACATCCATAAATGTTGCAACATGTGACTAGGTCACGAGGATGTAATATCACGGTAAAAAGAAAACATAACTTGTTGTGAACGAGATTGAACAAAGGTATGGGATACCAATGATCGGATCTCGGACAAGTTGTATCGAGAAACAAAAGGAATAGGATGCTACATTTAGACGGTTCAAACGACATTGTCATCAGGAATGCATAGGGGTCACATGGATATCCCTGGTCCCTCTATTGATCATTGATACAGATCATATCTAGAGCATTCCCGAGCCATGAGAGGATACACTTAAGGGTACGATGAGAGCGATCATTCGTAAGATGGATTCATAGTAGAGAAAGAGAAAGCCGGAATCATTCCGCAGAGAGATCTGAAGTTGTTCGGAGAAAGAATAAAGGACCAGAATCATTCCAGGAAAGATCCGAAGTCATTCGGAGGAAATCGAAAGGGAACCGAAAGGTGTTTCGGGTCAAGATGGATTTTGTAATATGTATTTACATATTAATTAGTGTAATTAATATTAAATATAATATTAAAATGTAATTTGAAGGGTTATTCCACTAATGGGCCAAACTTCCTAGGGAAATAGGGCCCATGAGGGAAAACCGGAGGAGGGAAGGGCCAAGGCCCAGCCGCCACAAGGGGGCCCACCCGGCCAGCCTAGGGCTGTGCGCGGGGTGGGGCCCACCCCTGGCCGGCTGGCCCATGAAGCCCTAAGGGCCCATGCGCCTCCCTCCTCTCCCTTGAATAGTCCCACATGGGAAACCCAAAGGGGAGGGCACACCCCCTTCCCCTATATAAAGGGGTGCCCATGGGTGGGGTGATACACGCACACAATTTGAGAAGTCCTTTGGTTGAATTTCTCCCTCCCTTTCTCTATACCTTGTGACCATGGCCCCAAGTCTGGGCTGTGCGATCAAGGCACACCTGCAGCACACCGTTGCGCTGCAAGGATTCCTAGCCGGATATCAACTTCCGCATTCCCGGTGGGATAAAGGAGCCGGAGGTCTCATCATGCACCGGATGTGTACGAAGACACGAGGCGCAACACTTGGGGCGCTTGAATGTCATGAGCCGGAGCTGTTGCACAATGAAGATGATGAAGATCAAGAAGGAGCAAGGGGTGACCTGCGAGGAGCTTCGCGACCTTGCGGTCGGCTATGAGTATGACTACTTCAACCACGTTTCCCGCAGAACGTTAACCGCGTACGGTCTACAAGGGTATGTACTCTCTACGCTCCGGCTGTTACCGCATTACTACATAGGTAGATCCTAGGCAGTTTCTGGGGTTTCAACGTAGGAATTTTTTTGTTTTCCGCATCGATCCCCAACAGTGGTATCAGAGCCGATCTATGCATATGAGTGTTGTATGGCCAGTACGCACAAGTATTGTGCGGGCATTGATCCCTTAGTTGTTACCTTCTAACGTGTACTTGTTTATATCACGGTATTGTTTGTTGAAGCGGCCCGGACCGACCTTACGCGTATTCGTACACGAGACTGGTTCCACGCTCAACATACGGCTTGTACCGTATAAGTGGCTAGAGGGTGTTTGTCTCTCATTCGATAGTTGATATAGCATTTACAACGGAGGACCCCGAAAGGGGTGTAGTATAGACAACTGTTGGATCCATGTTGTGGTTGGAAAGTTCATAGTTTAGAAATGGTTCTAGTGCGAAAGCCCTAACAACCACATAAAACTTGCAATAGATAAAGTAGAGGCGTCTAACTTTATTTTGCAGGGGCATGTGATTATGATATGGCATTGGTCGATACGAAGGTAAAGTAGTTTACTTTTCTGTTACTAAGTAGTATAGTAATAGTCATCGTTCCGATGGACGGCCTGGTGGAGGCATTGTGGACTTGACGTCAAACCAAGGGCAAGATGGAGATCATGCCAGAGCGCTTGACGGAGATCAAGGCGCAAGAAAGACCATATCATATCACATTATACATATGATGTTGATACCTGTTTTACATCTTATTGTGTGCTAGTATTTAGATGCTCAACGGTAGCAAATAAGATAATCCCTATTTAATTCCAATGTTCCGTGTTCCCCTTGTGTGTGCACCACCAAGAAAGTTCTTGATGAGGCCGTGATGATCGGGGGTCAGACATATCTACGTTCGCATGCAGTGGGTGTAAGCCATGTTGCACAGCGAATACACACAAGTTAGATTTGGCGAGCCTAGCATGTACATACATGGCCTCGGAACACAAGAGATCGAAAGATCGAGCATGAGTCACATGGATGATGTGATTGACATTAGTGAATGTCTACCTTTGATAATGCACTGATGGCCGTGATGATCGGGGGAGGTGCAGAGGATAGGGATCATGCGATCACTAAAATCGTCCAGGGGATGACAACTTTAGTGGAGACCAATTATAAATTGATCTCTTATTATAAACTTAGTCTAGATGTCTATTTGCAAATATCTTAGTATATTTTGGCCTATCCCATTGAGGTCCTTTGCGACTATGGGAATATATTGCTTAATATGGAACTTAGCAAAAGGGTCCAACTTCATAGATTAATACCCACGCCTAAGGGATATCCTCGTAAAAGGTGATCTCCTCTTCTTGATACGATAACCATTAGGAGATAATTCGATGACTCCGGAATGTTTGTGTTTTCTCCATAATCATCCAATAAGCCATTCTCCATTCGATGGAGAGTTGGGCTACATTTTGTATTATGCAGAATAAGGCACATAGAGTATGAGCCGTTGGATGGGTTTTCCTCCATCATGGATGAAAAGGGAAAGTTTGGAGAAACACTTAGCAATCTTGCATTAGAGTTGAGAAATCTTAGAAGGGCTTGATTGCAATGGAGGTCATTGATGAAAAGGTATATGTTAGATATACAAAATTATAAATGTGGTTCTTGCAAAACTCATTGCAGTTTGCAAAGTATTTGACACTTGCCCCGTTTTATGAAAACAGGAGGATCTGCTTGAGAATTGCTGGATTTGAGGCAATGTGGCTTGATGATGGCAAGCAAATCAGTTGATGGCCGACATCACCTCTTTCCTCAAAGTTTGTCATTTGGATTAGTGGACTTGAATATAATTTGTAATCCTTGTTTGTGTGTCTTGCTTTGGCGAGACGATTATTCATATGAACAAGTTACAAACAAGTTTGTACTATTCTTATGAACAATACCTTATGGTCACATTATGATTATAAATAAGTTATTCACATCACTATGTTAATGATAATGGTTTAAACATTTATAAAAGGATTAGAATGCTAAAAGATATCCAAAGATTAATAATGAAATGACACTACAGTTTAAGTCATTTTGGTTATTGTAGGTTCTTTATGAAAGATCAGGGTCCTAGATGCTTAATCTAGAGACTTTGCAAAACCATGCCTCTTGGGCAGAATGACTAAAACTCTGCACTCTGGTAAAACAGTGATATGCGAAGAAATGTTGAAACTCATACATAATGATGTATCATATTTTCAACAAGTAGTGGAAATCATTAGGTAATTGTGGACTTAAGTGAATAAGCGTATTTACTTAATGAAACATGATTTTGAAACGATTTGAATTGTTCAAATGAGTTCACAACAAAGAAGATATTGAATTAACAAGTCTCTTCGATTTGATCGACATGACTAAAGTATTCAAGTTAAGTTTAGCATAAAAGAAACTTGTGAAAGATGTTTCACAAATTATGATAATTGGACGAATTCAAACTCTATTGAAATGTCTAAACATCATAATCATTATGTATTAGATACATATGGTATACTATTATCTCTTATGGGGTTATAGTTGTCATTTAGAGTTAGAGATCAAAATAAGCAAACACTCATTTGAAATACAAAGAAACATCTAAAGATTCGTGGAAACAACACCATAAGTGTTATGGCAAGTTCGAGTTTCTAGAGATTTCGATAAGTCAAAATCGTGGCGAATAAACAAGTCTTTGTAGAGCATTCTTAGCAAGCTATGAATGGATCTTCCACAAAAGAGGCAAACCATTTGTTGTCCTAAGTTGATGTGTCTTGATGAAGATACAAGTGGAAGAAAGTAAAAGATCAAAATAAAGTATTTGACCTTACCTCCGGATTATTGAGTGGCGCAGCGGAATTTGTTCCATGAATCCAAACTCTACAAATAGAGGAGAAACTAATGATGATGATCATAAAGTTTCAGTGAATACTTTTACTAAAGAAAGTAGGATTCAACTATATATTCTACAAGTTTGTAGAATTATATTATTGATTCACTTGTCATGTTTTGAACAAGACATACCTACGAAATTACAAAGAAGCGTGATGGACCTAAGTGCGAGAAATGACTAGGAGTCATAAAATCCTATATTAGGTTACATTTAAGATTGCAAAATAACATGTTACTTGATCTTATTAAAGTAAAGAAGTTTACTTGATATTTCTGAATGACTGCAAAGTCATAAAAAGGAAATGAAACTTAATGAATGACAAAAAAGCTCGATTTGTCACAAGTTTGGACAAATTCAAGGAGTTGACTACAACAGTAGTGATGCTTAAGTCTTTTGGATTTACACTAGAAATATATATGGATATTGAAGTCTCGTAATTGGAATTCTCAAATTGACGATGATCAAAGAATTTTGGAATGTCCAAGATTATTGAGAGGACCTAGATTTGAGTGGGAGCAAATCAGCTTGGCTAATTCATAGTATGTAGCTGACATATTTTAAGTGGGAGCTAAGTGAAATCCCTGGATCTCAAACATGAATGTCATATTTGAGTGGGAGCTAAGTGAAATCCCTGGATCTCAAACATGAATGTCATATTTGAGTGGGAGCGTGAAATCATTCTATGATATGTGGATGACATATATGAATGATGTGATTGGTGTTAATAATATTTAAGTAAGGATGAAGTTGAAGTTATTAAACAATAAGATCCATCGAGATAGATTGGTAAGTTTAATGAATGTTGAATGTCGAATGCTTCCTGGACTTGATTCTGAAAGTAGTTCAGAATGTCCTAAGCAAGATTCTAAAGTAGCTTAGAATGGAACAAGGTAAGAAAGAAGTTCTTACTATATGAAGCATTGAGTATTGCAACTATGATTGAAAGAAAGAGATGCGTTGCATCTCCTATGCCTTAGTCATAGGTTCTTCCATAAAACCATGTTGTATACTCGACGTAATGTGACCCGAGGTTCTGGTTGGTAAGACAAAGTCTTAAATGTAAGAACGTGTCTTTAAGTGTGACATGGGTATGCCCAATATGCACTCGACTATAGCCTACCTGGTGCGGCCCGACGGAAGGCCCACTCGATGAATTGCCAAGGTCCATGACGCCTATAATGGTTCGAGTGGTATGAAACACATATGGACACGGACTCCCAAACACACAAGACGAGGAAAGCTCAAGACTAGAGTTCTAATCTAACTTGTAACCAACTCGTATCGGTACCTGCGACCTAGCCTCCCCATATATAAAGGCTAGAAGGGTCCAACGAGAAGACACCCTCTCAATCGCGACTCCCACAATAGACAATAGATCTAGACATCGATCTCTCGCACATACGCCAGATCCAATCTGTGCGAGACCGCCATCGGCGACCTTGTAATCCTTCGGATCATCATCAATCAAGAGCAAACAAGCAGGAGTAGGGTTCTCTACGAGGCCTGAACCTGGGTAAACCTTGCGTCCTGTGTGCTTGTTTGCTAGCCGTACCGAGATCTCTAGCGCTTCCTCCTTCTCCAAAACCCAAGTCCATAACAATGGGCATTGATGAGTTAAACCCTCGTCAATTGGCGCCGTCTGTGGAAATTGGGAGCGCTGATGTTGCGATCTTGACGGTCCTATCACCAGCAATCTACGATTCGCCTATTTCTGGGGAACAGATCTACTCCGGCTTACCATGCGTCATCATCTAGGCGAGATCCCTCACCGTTAACGGCGGCCAGATCACATCTGGTTGATCCATCTGCGTCGGTGCGGAACTACGTCATCGGCAACTTTTTTTATCTACACTAATAGGTGCGGCTCGACATCAACATTGTCCTCATACTGAGTCAGATTAATCAGAAGCACGCAGCCGACGAAAAACGCTAGATGGTACCGTATAGTGTCAAGGAGCTGTAGTGCGATTCCCATCATAATCGATCAAGGAGCCGCGCACTACGTGCAGCTCGAAGAAAAGCAGGCTACAGGAGCCAATCGTGATGTCAATTTCCAAAAAAAAAAGCGACATTGTCCGTCGGCCAACCAAAACCATACAAACTCCTGTTGGATGTACATGTCCCATCCCAATACTGGTTCAAAGAAAAAAACTAAGGTATCGCTGGATCAGCTCCCAAGACCTATGGTGGACTTTTGTGTTTTGCCGTGACAGACCGGAATTGGAACATTATCAATCAGTTAGGCTCAAGGATCATGTACATGAGTCGTGGTCGACAAATCAGTTCCTGGGACGCAATAAAAGAAGGGGAAAAAGGAGCACGATGGAAATTTTCTCATCTTCTAGAAAGAGAGACTAGTTCCGCCGCTTCAATTTTGTCCATCGTGCTGACTCTAGATCGCCAAAAATTCGGTGACCCCGCTGCGTCGATTCCGTCCGCCGACGATCCGCCACAATCTTTGGTTGCAGGGACACGCTGCCACCATCGGCTCTAGGTGACTCGTTTCAATCTTCTACTCCAGTGACCCGCCGTGGTCTTCGACTAGGGTGACCTGCAGGTTGCATCGGCTCCCACGACCATAACTCGTCGGTCTCAACGGCTCCGCGTCGACTTCGTCCAACGCGTGACTCCGTCGACCTCGAATCTACACTCGGGGGCTCTTTTGGCTCGGACGATCCACAACAGTCTTCGAGTGCGGATACGCGCTACAATCTTCGGTTGCGGTAGCTGGCTGGTATCATCGGCTTCGACGACCTGCTACCTCCTCGACTCCGGACCGCCGCATCGGCTCTCGAATGCCGCCTCTACTACATCAACCACGTTGACTCAACACTCAGGGGCTCCTTCGACTCCGCCGTACAACCCGCTTCGGTCCTCGACTCCAGCGACTCGGGGGCTCCCTCCTCTACGGCGACCCGCCGCGTCCTTCGACTCCGGTGACCTTTCTGCGGTCTTCGGGTGCGGTGACCCGAGGCGGCATTCGACTGATGTGGCCCGTTACAATCTTCGGATGCGGCAACTCGTCATCACCACGCGATTTCGATCCGCCACGTTGACTACGTCCGCCGCATGACCCGCTGCTACGTCAACTACATGACCGCATCACAACTCTCGACCGCCACGTTGACTACTCATCCGGTGTCGATCTCGCGACCTGCTGCAGTCTTCGACTCCAGCGATTCGCTACGATCTTGGGCTCTAACGACTCGGGGGCTCGGAGGCTCCCTCCACTTCAGTGACCCGCCGCGGTCTTCAACTTCAACGACCGGCTGTGGTCTTCATATTGGGTGACTTGGGGGCTCCCTCGACTCCCGCGTTCACGAGCCGCTACAATCTTCGACTTTCGTGACCCGCCGATCGCATCGGATCTTGCGACTCGTTCATCATGGCAACTATTAATAAAGCTAAGTTTCTCTCTACTTAGAGCTGATTTCTTTTTAACTCGCACTCGAAACACTCAGGGGTTGCGCCCTCTTCGAGTAACCTAATGTGCCATCGATTACACGCACTCGAGCACCTCATACGCGATAGCCCGAGTAGCTGATTCTGCCTGATCGTCGAATCCTTGAACTCCGAGTACCTCGGCAAGGTACTGAGACTAAGGGTAATTAGGATAACGAAAAGGCCTAGCATGCAGTGCAAAAGTGATGACTCGATTGGCACCAGAATTTTACTTTACAAACCGGCATGCAAATATTCTTTACAAGATACAAGTACTTCACAATTCTTAATGTTTTATGCAGCTTATAAGGATGTCGACTGCGTTGAGCTATTCTATCGGGTCCTCCAACAGGAGTCGACAAAACAACTAGCTACGCCATACACTCAAGACCCGAGTTGAGTTCCTCCTCGGATGGTTGCATCGCTTGATGCTACAAAGACGTGGTGCTAGGGACGCACCCGACAGAAGTGACTGTGTCAAGTCCAACTGTATCGTCGATTCAAGCTCCTTATGCGTGACACACTGACTCGATGCACTTCCGGGTCAGTGGTTTCTCCTCGCATGATTTTCGACTACCACTGCAAGATACAAGACTCGAGTCTCTGCCTGAGTCTACGACTCCGCCAGACACTCGGGGGCTACTCCAAACTGGAGCGCTGGTCGCGCATATACAAGATCCTTAAGTGACACGCTCTGAATCCTCACTCGAATCCACGATTCGACTAAGGACTCAGGGGTTACTTCCATAGGGAGCGCTGGCCACGCACCCGAAGAAATTTGTGAAAATATCCAAGCATCATGAAAACCCTTCACTCGAATCTACGATTCGATTGTGGACTTCGGGTTACTCCCATAGGGAACGTTGAAAGCATATTCGACTGAAACAAGAAAAAGACAACAACAGTCGCAAAAGTTCTTTAGTCCCTGCCCGAGTCTTCGACTCAACCAGGCACTCGGGGGCTACTCCCATAGGGAGCGCTGATCGCGCACCCTATGATTATTTTTCCGTATACATCGTACTATGTATCGATAACATCCACACTCGAATGCTATGGCGACTCCACATCATATTATCCCTACAAAGAGATTGCGTTTCCTGGGCCACCCGAATCATCTCCGCGATGACAAAAAATTCGGATGTCACGCTTACATCGTGAAGATAAGACCTGAATAAGGCCTAGCAACGCATCTGCTACGCACTACCAGAAACATATCCGTGCCTACAGGTACGATGAACATGCCTTGACGGACGCGTCGAGTGCTCACATTTATACACTGGAATTCGACTCTATAAGACCTCCGCGGCATGAGTCGAATTACACCAGCAATTTTCTGAATTCGAGTCCGGGGACTCGAGTTTGAGTAGGTAGCGTTGCTTTGCCCTAGAGCAATTAACTGGTCCCGATCCGTCGAGCGCACTAGGCACGTTTACCATCATCCCTATGAACTACTACAAATTCGACTGACCCGATGAACTTCTGGGTGAGTGATTCGCACTCGACACAATTGTCGACTTCAACATCCTAATGCGAAGATCAAGACTTCTGAGTCTCCACCCGAATCTATGATTCACATGGACACTCGGGGGCTACTGACATGGGTATGCCCAATATGCACTCGACTATAGCCTACCTGGTGCGGCCCGACGGAAGGCCCACTCGATGAATTGCCAAGGTCCATGACGCCTATAATGGTTCGAGTGGTATGAAGCACATATGGACACGGACTCCCAAACACACAAGACGAGGAAAGCTCAAGACTAGAGTTCTAATCTAACTTGTAACCAAATCGTATTGGTACCTGAGACCTAGCCTCCCCATATATAAAGGCTAGGAGGGTCCAACGAGAAGACACCCTCTCAATCGCGACTCCCACAATAGACAATAGATCTAGACATCGATCTCTCTCACATACGCCAGATCCAATCTGCGCGAGACCGCCATCGGCGACATTGTAATCCTTCGGATCATCATCAATCAAGAGCAGACAAGCAGGACTAGGGTCCTCTACGAGGCCTGAACCTGGGTAAACCTTGCGTCCCTGTGTGCTTGTTTGCTAGCCGTACCGAGATCTCCAGCGCTTCCTCCTTCTCCAAAACCCAAGTCCATAACAATGGGCATTGTTGAGTTAAACCCTCGTCAAAGTGATTCCTGAGTTGATCACAAAACCAGAATTAAGTTTGTACTTAAGTAGCAAGAAGCAATGTAAGTGGCATAGTTGCATTTCATGCACTAGGATCTATATAGATATAGAAGTATAAAGGCTCCATCTGATGTGATGTATAATGTTATGGCGGGGCTAGTTCGCTTTTAATGTAGAATGATGTGTCCCAGGGCCCAGTGCCCATGAGAAAGCCCTCGAGGTTGATCTAAAGTCACTGTAAGCTCCTGGAATCCGGCCTCATTCTGCTGCCATGACTATAGTATATACACAAAGGATATCAAAGTGTGTTTCGAAGTTTAGATGACAACGGTGAAAATGACCGTCATCATAAACACTAGAAACAAAGTCTCGTTTTGTCACCAAACAAATACTTCGACCCTGTTCGACGCTAATTTGTGCCAGAATTAAGCTATGTCTAAGCTATGCTTATCTATGGAGCTGGTCATTTGTATGAATCAGCCCGAGTATATATGCATGGAGCTAGTATCCATCAAAGTGCATGCATGCCTCGTTCTAAGCCACCAACACCTGTACCCGCGCCTAAGCAAGTCGTGAAAGAAAGCAAATGCTACTCTTTAATTAATTATACACGAGTTATTTTGCAGGGATACATCATACGGCGTACGTACGGCCCGGCCGGCCGCGTGCACGTATGTGTTGGCAATCGGATCGATCGTGTGTAACAAGTTTTTTTTTGGGCTAGCTGATGCCAATCCATTTGAAGCGATAAGGCCAGACGCAGCTATCCCGTCGATCCAGCGCGTGCGGGTGCGATAAGATAAGCATTCACACGGAACCAACCCCAAAGAATCGCTCGTCATCGTGATCCATCCGGCGGATCCCAGCTATAAAATAAGTCCCGTCCAAGGGAAGCAAGGGGCCGGAGGCAGACTTGAGACGACAGCTGATTCGTGCACTGAGACGACGCAGCCGGAGAGAAGAAGAGGAGAACGCCTCCAAGAACTCAAGCGCTCGCACACACCAAAACCCATCCATCCAACCTTCGTACACATACATCCTTCACACCCACAACCCAAATACCGGGCCGATCAGGAGCAAGGAGGAAGCGCCATGGAGATGAAGCAAGCGCTTCATGATGGTAAGAATCATAGTTGATTTTCTCTCTACAGCATACACGCACACATGCATCTTGCATGATGAGACGTGGAGGAATGGTGCAACCGGGGGCAAGTCGATGGCGCCGGGACTGCCGGCGCGCAGCTCGCCGCACCCTCTACCCCAGCAAACGCGTTGAAGATAAAGGTGTCGGGATGCATGTACGTAACTTTTCCATGCCCAAGAAGGTGCCCATGTCGACAATGCCAGGGCTGCTGGCGTGCAGCTCGCTACACGAGCCTCAAAGACGACGGACCCGGGGGCGCACGGCTGCCGGCGCCGGGTCCATCTCCGTCACCACCAAGAGGACGGTCTCGAGAGCGTACGGCTGCCGGCGTGTAGCCCGGCACCATCTCCGACGCCACCAAGTCGACGACTCGGGGGGCGCGCGGCTGCCGGCGTGCAGCCCGGCGCTATCTCCATCTCCGGTGCCACGTTCATCTCCAACGCCACCAAGACGACGGCCCGAGAGCGTACGGCTGCCGGCGTGTAGCCCGGCGCCATCTCCAACGCCACCAAGTCGACGACCCGGGGGCGCGCGGCTGCCGGCGTGCAGCACGGCGCCATCTCCACCTCCGCCGCCACCAAGAGGACGGTCTCGGGGGCGCGCGGCTGCCGGCGTGCAGCACGGCGCCAATCTCCACCTCCGCCGCCACCAAGAGGACGGTCTCGGGGGCGCGCGGCTGCCGGCGTGCAGCCCGGCGCCATCTCCCTCTCCGTCGCCACCAAGACGACGGCCCCGAGGACGTGAGGCTGCCGTCTTGCAGCCCGGCGCCATCGCCATCTCCACTCTGGTGTGGCGCGCCAAAGACGACGGCCATGCGACTGTAGGCGTGCCATGGCGGCGCCATCTCCTCTCCATCGAGTCATGCTCTACAGCGGCGCCGAAGACGATGGAGGCGTGGAGCCCGGTACCTCCTCACGCCGGAGAAGCGTGCCAAAGACGATGGCGGTATGGCGGCCGGCGTGCATTCGGCGCCACGTCCATCTCGACAAACCATGTTGCCCAAGACGGCGGCGGCGCTGCCGGCGTGCAGCCCAACCTTTATTCACCTCCTACGAACGCCAACAAGACGACAGCTCCGAGGGCATGGGGCTACCGGCGTATAGCCTGGCGCCATCTCCATCTCTGGTGCCACGTTTATCTCCAACGCCACAGACAAAGGCCCGAGGGCACACGGCGGCCTGGCGCGCAGCCTGGCGCCATCTCTTCTCCCATCGAGCCCGGTGCCTTCTTCACTCTGGCGAGGCGTGCCGAAGACGAGTGATGACGGGCTGCTAGTATGCAAGCCGGCGCCATCTCCATCTCCGTGAGCCATAGGCGATAGCGTCGGGGTGTCCATCGGACAGCCCGGTGCTAGCTCCATCTCCGTGAAGCCGTCGGGCATGGGAGAAAGCACTGCCGACTCGCAATCCGGCGGCATACCCCACCTTCATCTTCACGAGCCCGTGAGACGACGCTCTTGTTTAGGACGACAGCCGTGAACTTGGCGTCGGACCGAGACGAGGTGTCGACCACGTCGGCTGCACCGACTTGTAGGCGCGCGTCGGTTTTGCACCGACGCCGATCTCCACCAACACTTACTCCTACGAGGCATACCCCTTGCGCACCCCGACGAGGCTACTGGTCGTCGAGAAGTCCCAGCTGAGCGGACCCATGCTACCCCAACTCCAACTACATCGACGCCGTCAAGACCGACGAGGCACGATGGCGAGGGCGGGCGTGGCCGGAGTAAAGGCCACGCTACTCGCGGCGCGTGTACCGACGAGGACACGGGCTCTGCCGCCGCCCACACACACACCACCACCACATCATGCATGGAGAACGCGAAGCGAAGACGACGAAGACAACCACACGGCTTAATCGGAGGTGTCTCGCGGCGTAACCCGCGGGAGTAATTAACCGGATGCCTTCCGAGGCCCCGGGAACCATGAGATCGCAATCGCCCTAGTCAGGTTGGCCGCGCAAGCAGGCCATGGAGCGCACTGTATTAGGGATTTGTACTTTGTTTCTCCATGAGAGATTAATGAAATGCATCTTTCCTACCTTTTTCTTGTGTACTATGGTACACTGGCACGCCCGCACTTATTTTCTTTACCCCGGCGCATGAGAAAAACACGCTACCATTCTTCTCCCCTTGAGTAGCCTACATTCTACTTTTCTAGAACGTTTTTCTCGTGTCAAACATACCCATTATAAGATAATGGTGTGAATGTCAAATTTAGGAAGACATTAACGATTTGCAAAAGACATAATGATCTGGTAAAACAGAACATAGACATGACGTTTCCCATGAGCATGCACAATCAGTAAACACATATGACATATGGTTTATACGAGTAAATGCAAGCTAGATTATTTGTACTCTAGTGCAAGTGGGAGACTGAAGGAGATATACCCTAGAGGCAAATAATAAATAGGTTTTTATTGTCATATCTCAATTAGTTTATAATAGTTTCATATTGTGCTATAACTGTGTCAAGTAGAAACATTGGTACAGATGTGGTATGAAACAACCAAGTCCCTAGTAGCCTCTATTCATACTAGTTCGTTGGTCACGAAGATGATCTAGGTTTCAAGATCATGGGCATTTATGCCGACTGACAACGAGATCATATCATTGGAGAATGATGTGATTGGACATTCCTCGAAGGATTGCAACACGATCAAGTCATATAGTTCATTATTGCAACAGCTATACCTAGACTCCTTCTCTTTAGACCATGATCTCATATTACTCACTGTTTCCCTAGGCTGCTTAGACTGCATCAACCGTCATCTGGTAATGCGGTGGCCATAAAGGTGTATGTTGGGTATTCCGAAGGAACAGTAGATGACATGTGACTGCAAGACCGGGATTTGTTCACCCACATGACGGGTAAAGATACATACGGCTGGCTTGGTGAGATTACATCCATAAATGTTGCAACATGTGACTAGGTCACATGGATGTAATATCACGGTAACAAGAAAACATAACTTGTTGTGAACGAGATTGAACAAAGGTATGGGATACCAATGATCGGATCTCGGACAAGTTGTATCGAGAAACAAAAGGAATAGGATGCTACATTTAGACGGTTCAAACGACATTGTCATCAGGAATGCATAGGGGTCACATGGATATCCCTGGTCCCTCTGTTGATCATTGATACAGATCATATCTAGAGCATTCCCGAGCCATGAGAGGATACACTTAAGGGTACGATGAGAGCGGTCATTCGTAAGATGGAATCATAGTAGAGAAAGGGAAAGCCGGAATCATTCCGCGGAGAGATCCGAAGTTGTTCGGAGAAAGAATAAAGGACCATAATCATTCCGGGAAAGATCCGAAGTCATTCGGAGGAAATCGAAAGGGAACCGAAAGGTGTTTCGGGTCAAGATGGATTTTGTAATATGTATTTACATATTAATTAGTGTAATTAATATTAAATATAATATTAAAATCTAATTTGAAGGGTTATTCCACTAATGGGCCAAACTTCCTAGGGAAATAGGGCCCATGAGGGAAAACCGGAGGAGGGAAGGGCCAAGGCCCAGCCGCCACAAGGGGGCCCACCCAGCCAGCCTAGGGCTGTGGGCCACCCTGCCGGGTTGGCCCATGAAGCCCTAAGGGCCCATGCGCCTCCCCCTCTCCCTTGAATAGTCCCACATGGGAAACCCAAAGGGGAGGGCACACCCCCTTCCCCTATATAAAGGGGTGCCCATGGGTGGGGTGATACACGCACACAATTTGAGAAGTCCTTTGGTTGACTTTCTCCCTCCCTCTCTCTATACCTTGTGGCCATGGCCCCAAGTCTGGGCTATACGATCAAGGCACACCTGCAGCACGCTGTTGCGCTGCAAGGATTCCTAGCCGGATATCAACTTCCGCACTCCCGGCGGGATCGGGGAGCCGGAGGTCTCATCGTGCACCGGATGTGTACGAAGACACGAGGTGCAACACTTGGGGCGCTTGAATGTTGTGAGCCGGAGCTGTTGCACGATGAAGATGATGAAGATCAAGAAGGAGCAAGGGGTGACCTGCGAGGAGCTTCGCGACCTTGAGGTCGGCTACGAGTACGACTACTTCAACCACGTTCCCCGCAGGACGTTAACCGCGTACGGTCTACAAGCATATGTACTCTCTATGCTCCGGCCGTTACCGCATTACTACATAGATAGATCCTAGGCAGTTTCTGGGGTTTCAATGTAGGAATTTTTTTGTTTTCCGCGCTGATCCCCAACACTGCCAGCGTTGGACCCATTGGCGAGTCGACTCGTGCGGCCCCTAGATGCAGCGCTCCAGGTCCTCGATGGTGGTGGCGTGAGTGTAGGAGCCCTCGAAGTGCTTGATGAAGGCGTCCCGCATTTCTTCCCACGAGTCGATGTTGTTCTAGGGGAGAGTGTTGATCCACTGGCGAGTCGCCCCCTCCATCATCAGGGGGAGGTAGCGGGCGGCGAGTAGGTCCGTATGACCAGCGATTCCCATCGCCATGAGGTATGTGTCGATCCACACCGTCGGATCGTATGTGGGATCGTACTTCTCAATATCCTCTGTCCCCTTGAAGGTGGAAGGGTACCTTTCGCCTCTAATCATTGGCCCGAAGCATTGTGGGCCGATTTGGCTAAGAGAACCTCTCGGCTCGGGCTCGCGGTCGCCACGATTGGAGAGGGTGTGTCGCAGATCGTACTGCTGGCGATCTCACCAGGCTTGGTTGTTGACGATGTCGGTCCGCGTGTCGATCGGCTGACCGTTGGCAGCGACCGTGTTGTGCACTAGTCGTGGCTCATTGGTGGAGTTCGCGGATTTGCTACCCGCGGTTGGAGCTGCTGTGGCTCGGGTGACGGGTAGTTGGCGACATTGGTGACCGTCCTCGGGCCGCTCGAAGCTGCATTGCCAGTCGAGAGGGATTACATCCGACCTCGCGGGTCTATTCCCGCGGCTTGCTGCTCAACTGCTTAGGCGAGTAGGGCCTGAGCGTATTTGACCTACAGCACGCCCTCTCCCGTGAGGTTGAGGTTGGCGACTGTGGCCTGCCCCATGATGACATTGTCTAGCAGGGTGGAGTAGAGTTGGATCCTGTCGGCGACGAGATCCTGTGGCACGATCAGGATCCGCGGCTGCTCCGGAGGAGGCGAGCAGCGGGATGGTGGTGGAGCTCCGTATACAGGCGCCCTGAGCGTCGAGTGACTGCCACCTGGTAGCGCGTTGCGGTAGTGCTCGAGTTTGGCCATGCGCATGGGGTCGTGTTCATCGTCAAAGTTCAGGGTGCGCCCCTGAACAGTGGGGCTGAGGCGGCTCCTGATGCGGCGCTGGTGGTAGAGCGATAGCTCCCTCACCGTCTGCTGCCCGAGGCAATTTTTTTGTGGTCAGCCTGCTCCCTAGCCTTCGCCGCCTCCATTTGTTGGTGGTACTCCTCGACCTCTATTGCTGTTGCTATCGGCAGGAGGGGCGTGGTGAAGGGATCTGGAGGCGCACTGCTACCCGCCATGTAGGTGGCACCATAGTAATTGGATTTGGCTCGAGCCTCGTCGGGGGACTCCGATCCAGAGTCAGAGTCAAAGATCCCGAGGATGGATGGATCCTCGAAATCGTCAGTGTTGGAGACTCGCGTGATGGAGTCCACGTGCGACGTGGAGGTGATGGATCCAACGATCGAAACAGGGGCCGCCGAATCGGCGTCATCGTGGAGAGTCGCGCTAGCGTCCGAGTCGTACTCGGAGGCGAGGAGGGTGATGGTGCGAACCTGCTCCTCCGAGAGCAGATCACGCGGGGGCGATCCGTTGGTGGCGACGATTCTCGCTGTTTCCGCCGGGTCGACGGCGTCCGTGAACCCGATGAAGAGGCTGATGGTGCCGATTGGCATCACCGTGGCGTGGGTGACCAGGCGTGATGCCGGTATGTAGCTGCTCGGCATGATCTAGAGGAATCCTCCGCTAGCAACCATGCGACTGGTGGCGATCGGCCGATCAACTGGAGCGTATGGTCTCGTCGTAGATCTGAGGCTTGACTGACCAAGCCCCACGGTAGGCGCCACTATCGTGGGAATGGCCATGGAAGTCACTACCAGGGGTAGCGATTGAGTTGATTGGGGGCAAGAGCGAGTCGCCATCCGCGGGTCGAGATCAAGGGTAGAGACAAGGGTTTACCTAGGTTCGCCCCCATAGGGCAAAGACCTACTTCCTGCTAGAATGTATTAATGGCGAGTGAATTACAGGATCAGCGAGCTTGACGGCTAGGCAGCGAGTCGCTTGGATGGGGTAGCTAATCGGACGTGCCTATAACGAGTACCCTAGGGAGGTTTATATAGGGTCACCTCACTAGGGTTTACAAGATTACAACCAAATTAGTTTAGGTTTCGGAGGCTTTGACCTAATCCGACTAGGCCTAGCTAAGATCTTAGGCCTTCAGCTTTTAGTCATCGGGCTTCATTCGAAGTCTCCTTCCAGTCGCCGTGCCAGCAGGCCCACTCGCTGTGGTCCTGGGCCAGTTGAATCTCCTTTCTGGGCATACTCCGATTGGCATATCCCCATCAACATACATTACCACCCTAATAAAAGGGTTCAATTACACAAATACATAAACATGCACATCATGCTAACTAGATCATGATAACTAGATCACTCATCACATAGTTGTTTGATTTTCTTTAACTTCTCCTTCAGACCATCACTGTGTTTGAACATATCGGAGACAGTGTACTCCAACTTCTTCTTTTCTTCCTATAGGCTATCTCTTTCCAGCACCATCCTCTTGTTTTCTTCCTTCAGTGCATCTATTCCAAGCTGCAACTTGTTCTGCTTAACCTTAAACACATTTGCCTAGGATCTAAGCACATTCTTCATTTCTTCCTTAGCAGTCTTGATCATCTCAACTTCATGCTTCAAAGTTTCTACATGCTTCTCCATCTAGCCAACATCCTTAATCTCACTATCCTCACTGTAAATACTGGCCAAATTTTCTGCTAAAATCTTCTTCTCAGTAGCATCAATCCACTTGTGAGCATCAGCTAGTAGACATGCATATTTCTTCTCCATTTTCTCCTTCTCTTCAGTAAGATCCTTCAGCCCACTCACCGTCTAGCCAAGACTGTAAGCCAGAGTTCAACAGTTGCTGCAGATAAAGAATTTGATGCAATAAATTATAAGAAATAGGAAGTATATAAACTCTATAGCTAATCACTAGACCACTATCATCTCAATTTCCCGGTTCTACCATGTACAATGTTCAAAAGTGAATAGATTCAACTGTATTGGAGGCATAGTTGCTACAATCATCTGAACCATGTACAATGTTTCTACATTATCTGAATCACAGTTGCAACAATCATCTATATTGGAGGCATCTTAAATTCAGAAAAATAACTAAAATTGAATGACATAATACAACACCGGCAACAACATTCTACTCTAAACATTTGCATTTCCTATGTAACTAAAAGAAACTGGCAGACTTACATTCTCAATTTGACACAGGTAGAATTTCCTGCACGTGTCTGTTCCTTCAAAAGCAACACACTTGCACGGCTCGAGTTTGTGGCAACGGCAGAGTTCGTTGCACCCAATCGCTATGCCGCAGAAAGCGGGGTCATCCATGGCGTCAGGAGCAAAGTCGAGCACGGTCAGGTCCTAAAAGGTGAATAAATCGACTCAAATCGAGGTAAATCGAGCTACAAAACCGAGTTGGTCAACAAAAAATTCGAAAATCAGGGATGAACCCTAACCCTAAATCCAGTATCGGCACAATACTTACCCCTAAACTGGTGGTGCTTGACGAAGAGTCGTGCCAGCTGGGCATGGCGGCGGCGGCGCGAACGGACGTCGGCGAACGAGTGGCAACGACCGGGAACTGCGCGAGTGAGCAAGGGGACGGGCTAGACTCAATAGACCATCCCCCTTATCCACGGTGGACGGCGGTAGGGCCCGCACACCATTAACGGCCTTAACTGGCGTGCCGGGAGCCGTCTACCGGGGTGTCACGTCAGCTCTGGCGGTGGGCCCAACCGGTCAGAAGCGGTGTCAATTCGGTTTAACATCAAATTGGTGCTTTTTGAGACAACTAACGAATTTTGTGGTAGATTTTGGTTGACGAATCGTAAAGTAGTACCAATCCATAAATTTTGCTACTAAAGTGGTGGTTTTATGCTATTAACTCTTGAAAACCTCTTTTTGAAACCGTAGCCCGGTGGTTTTTTGTAATTTTCTCACACCTGCATGGGTTATGTTCCAGAGCAAGTGGTTTGTGCTAGATACCCTAATCGAGATACAACTCTTTTTTAGTCACCATAGAAATACCTAATCGTCTTTCAAAACAAAACTCACTATTTTAAGCATTTGGGTCAACATGCAATTATCTTCATGGCCACCACACCCATGTATGACCTAGAGAGTAAATTTTGCATGATGATGGTTTTATTATAACTTTTACATGGGTTGAACTGCAAATTTGTGTTGGATCCGGTCTTGTTTATGCTGATGGATTTAATCCTCCGCGGAAGGTGATGGTATAGATGGTTGTAGCAAGGCTAGTCGTCGAAACCCCTGATTTTTCTTCATAAGCTGAGGGGGGGGGGGGGGGGGAGGATTTTCCTTCTAGGAAAGAAGGCTTGGTGATATAAACTTATGAGGTTTAAGAAATTTCCTGACCTTAAAACATAAAAAATCATGGTAAGAGCCGTGACAAAGAATTAACAGCTAGAATGATCCGGTCTTATTAATTTCCATCAAGCCCAGCCAGTAGGCAACATATCATACATGGGAATCCATTTGAGGCATACAAACAAACTTACAAACGCACACATACTTTACTAGTACTACTTTATTAGGCATACAAACATTTTTGATTCAGTCATATGCATGGCTAATTAAGGGTACAGCTCAATGAGGGCAAAGCTCCCCAGAACAGGCCTTGTCTTGTGGTGACTGAACCCGGCGTCCATGAATATCTTGCTCCACTCACGCTCGTCACGCTCCTTGCCGGCCGTCATCACCATCATCAGCAGATCGAACAGGACCTGGGCTTCGTACGCGGACTTGGACGGAGATCCGACCACCATGTCCACGATGATCACTTTTCCCCCCGGTTTTGGGATCGCCTTCCTGCACTCCCTCAGGATCCTCACGCAGTCCTCGTCGTTCCAGTCGTGGAGCACGTACTGCAAGTGATGAACACACAGCGTCAGGATCATACTAGTTTTAGCATAGAAAAAATGGAACTTAGTGTTTGTACCTTGAGGAACACAGCGTCAGCCTTCGGGATGGAGCTCATCATGTCGCCGGCGACGTACTCGACCACGCCGTCGGACGGGACGGAGTCGACCACGCTGGGGAGGTCCAGGACGGAGCACTTGATGCGCGGGAAGGCGTCCGCGATGGCCCTTGCCGCCGTGCCCGTCCCGCCGGCGACGTCGACCAGAGATGTCACCCCGTCGAACGCGTCGCCGTAGTTGCTGACGACGAAGCTCATCGCGAACCGGGTGTCGGCCGCCATGCCGGCGTTGAACACCCGGTTTATCTTCGGGTCGCGGGCAAAGACCGTCCACGGGTCCGCGCCGTGCGCCGTCCTGAACGGCATCTCGGCCGCGGCGTCGCTCTCGAACCACTCGGAGAGGTGCATGGCCGCCGTGACATGGTACCTGTTGGTCTGGGAGAGCACGAACGGCGAGAGGTCTGTCGCGCACCGGTCAGCAGCTCCTGCGCCCGCGCCGTCGTCCACCAGGAGCCTAGACAGCGGCGTGAGGCGGTAGGTGGCGGTCGCACCGCCGTCTGCGCACTCGTCTGTTGCTGCTGGAGCATCGACCGCGAAGATACCTGACGCGGCGAGGAACCTCATGAGGCGAGGCAGGTAGGGCCTCTTGCCCTCGGGGACTGGAAGGGCGGCGATCAGGTCAGGCAGCGAGGCGGCGCCACCGCGGCGGTGTACGGCGTTGGGGATCCCGAGCCTAATGGCGCACTCGAGCGCCATGGACTTGAGGTAGCCGAAGGTGAGGTTACAGAGCTCGGCGTGCGCCTGCAGAAGCTCCTCGTTGGAAGAGGTAGCCATGGGAACGAATTGTGGGTCTTCAGACACGCGATGATTTGCTAGCTGCTGGTGCAAGTGCTCAGCTCAAGGGTGGCGAGGTCAGCAATTATAGGCTCGCCTCGGAGCCCTCGGTGTCCATTAGCTGCCTCAACGTGGAGCGTCCACGGCGTAGCATGCAGCACTCCACTACCTAGTGTGCCACGTCGATGAACAACGGCAACAATTGCCAAGCTAGAGTATATCATCAACGGATCTTCTGTTTCATGGCACTGATTTATTTGCTAGGGACAATTCAGGTGACGATCAAAGCATTTGTTGTGAAAGAAATATAAGAAGTTTTGGTCTTTTTCTAGACAGAGTATGTATTTGCCATGGACCATAACACGCATACACCGTCTCATTCCATGTCGACAGCAACAAGGCGGCCAAGTATATATATATTTTTTAGAAATCACGTTCACTTTATTCATCAAGTGGAACTGTTGGAGAAGAACTCTCCGGAACCGTCCGATGAGGCTAACCGTCACAGGCTGGGTATTCGGGCCCACACGAGGTGACCTTACGGTGGCGGCCACTCTACGCTGACCGGGGCCATCAGCCCACTACAGGCTATGCCGATGGCCCCACTGATCCTACGCTGATGGCTTTTCTGGACCGATGGCCCGTTTGCTGGTCGGCCCAGCTCGTGCCGCTACGCCGACGACCCCGACATATGGCCGTCGGCGTAGCATATGGCCATAGGCGCCTTGGCCGTTTTCTATAGTGTTTGTCTTTGTTGCAATTGTCTCAAACACACTTGCACTTCCTTGTGTGGAAATAATTTATTCAGTTTGGTCTGAGCGGATTTTCTACAATATCTTAGATAGGCTTCAACAAACGAGCATAGTAGTACACCCTCCGTTTAGTCCACACCGGAAGTCTGACGGAAGCCTAGCTAGACTCGGTGACTCGTCCCCTCCCAAGCCAACCCGTTGAGAGTCGACTCCCGTTCTTCCCTACCGCCCCTGCCCCTCTCTCTCTCTCCAGCGGCTCTGCCGGCCGACGAGGAGATGGTTAGGTGGTTTGGCCCCTGGTAGCTGTAGGTTAGGTTGTAAATTAGGTTTGCCGTCGATGGCGTTTGCCCCTGTGGCGTCTGGGGGTAGGTGGGAGGTTGCTGGCAGCCCAACCCTCCTCGCCTTGTTCTTCCTCTGCATCGCGGTTCCTAGCTGGTGGCAGGTGACGGCGCCAACGACGTGGTGGAGGGAAAGCATCCCTCTTAATAAGCTCTGCCTCGGGTGCTTCGAGATGAACGAGCTGGATCCCGTTCGTCCCGATGCGGTCCCTCTTCCTCCGGTGGGGATGCTCTCGTGGGGAGAGCCGGCGCCGGGGAAGACCACCACACGCCCACGATATAAGATCCATTTCTTCGGCCTCCGCTGGTATCGGCTTGTTCCTATGTCTCCTCTCCTCTGTTCTGGCCATGGTGGCTGGAGATGGTGCGATTCGGGCATGGTGTTGAGTTGTTACGGTGGTGGCCTGGGATTTGTTGCTGCTCAAGACGAAGCCTCCAAGCGACGGCATCAAAGCCGGAGCTATCCTAGGCCAAAGCGGCCATCTTCTTCAACCTCCATGGTGGAGGCCCTCTCCGGTTCCTACCGCTGGAGCTCGGTGCTGTCTCGTGCCCAAGTGGCTGGGGTTCGTCCCCGGGTGCGATTTGGTGACCAGCAGAAGGCACCTCCGCCGTGAAGGAGATCCCCTCGAGCAGATTCTCGGACCTCGGCTCCGGCCTTGAGGTCACTGGCGGCCGGCAGAGAAGAACTCCAAGGACTCGATTGCTTTTTCACCTTTTTTCCTGGGGTTCTTTATGTAAAGTTCGGGGTCTGTTGTTCTGCTAATTTAGAGGTGCTCGGTAGTAGATGTTAAAAGTCCCCGATGTACCATGTACCTGCCTTTTTTTAATGGAGCAGCTTCTAGGGCCTTCGGGCCTTTTCCCAGTTCAAAAAAGAGTACACCCTCCGTTTCAAAATATAAGACTGTGTTTGGTAGCAAAGTATTTTTGAAGTATTTCAGCAATACTTTAGTTTCTCAAAATACTACAGTTTAAAATACTTTGATGTATTTGGCTATGATTAAATACCATGGTATTAATACTTCATTATTTTTCAAAACGTGCTATTTTTGAAGTATTGGAAAAACAACTATGGATCTATTTTTCTAAAACTGAAGTATTGCTGGCCCAGGCAAGTAAATACTAGTACAGTCTTGTAATACTTCAGTTTTGTGAAAACTTTATTGCCAAACTAGGTCTTAGTTTTGTGGGGAAAAAAAGCATACACTAGCAATTTTAATTCCATGCACAACATCACAGCACATCACAATTCGTGGGAACCATTTTTCGTCACTTATTACATTGACGGGTTGAAAAAAGATATTCATGTTGCTGCTGTGTTACACCTATGACCTACCCATCGATCTCGTTACTGCTGTGGAGGAAGTTCATTTGCCTGTTTGTTTGGGCTGTGGCTGGCTGTGCTGCTGTGCAGGGAAAACTGCTTCTCTGAGTTTGACTGTTTGGCAACTTGACTGGCTGTCTGGCTGTGTGCTAAGGAATTGTCTGTAATATCCCTGTGACTCATATAACATGTATACTTCACTATTGAAGTGCAATACCACATCAAGAGAGACATGTAGGAATTTTTATAGCAGTACCACATCAAACAACATGAATATTTAGATCACTATCACTGCAGAATTACACCGATATTTAGAGCACTATCATAGCAGAATTTCGAGCAGCACTATCACAGGAAGAGAGACATGTGTCAATTTCGAGCAGTACTATCACACCATGAAATTTCTAGCACTACACATCAATACCAGCACAGAGCTGAATAGAAAGGCTCAACTGAATTGTATTGCCAAGTACAGAGAATACATATACAACAGGGAGTAGCGATCGTGTGAGCACATGCATGGGCACTCTACGGTAAATGCAAGACATTGACTAAGCTATGCCTATAGACTAGGACTAGTAGTTACAATACACAACGTTAGAATGCACAAGATTCAACACACAGAACAAGCAGTACCATGTCTCACCAGCAAAAAAAAAAACTAGCTACGCCATGTCGTGCGAGGAACCAAGGGCTGGCCTCTGAACTGGGACGAGGTCGACCAGGGAGGAGTTCGGACAGGGAGGAGGTCAGCTGGGCGCGGACGCCAAGGAGGTAGCTGAGCCAGGACGGGATCGGGCGGTCTTGGCGGCGGCGGAACTCGGGCCGGTTGCTGCTGGACGGCACCCTGTCATGCGTGGAGTGGATCGAGCGGTCGGGAGGCGACAAAGAGAGAAAGGTTCGGCGGCGGGGAGGAGGTCCAGCGCGGGGAGGAGGCAGGCCGCCGTTTGGAGCCGACCGGACGGCAGCGACCACAATGGCTGCGTTGGGGATGAACCCTATCGGATGTGTGGCAGCGTGGGAATAATGTTCTGTTTTTTCTTTGCTGCGGTAGTTTCTATCAGCTTGGGTGGCAATCTATTGTAATTTCATCCAACCGGTATGTCCAAGTGCAAAGCAACATGGCGCCGGAAGCTGCGGGAAGCACCTGCCGAGGTGCTTTCCCTCCCATGTCTGTTTTCTCCAAGTACTTCGACAAAAGCCCAACTCACAGCTGGCCGTTTGGTTCGTTTTTCTGGCTTTTTCTAATAGAAAGCTACCAAAAGCCCAAACAAACACAGCGAGACTCCAGACCCACGGATTTCACGCTAGGGATGCGTCCCATTCCGCGCACGGCAATGCCTCTACTTCCACCACCAGCATGAGCGAATCCTCCGGCGCATCATGCGGATGACCGTCGTGGCATGGAAGCTCCACGCCCCAATCCTCCTCCTCCAACCCAATACGACAAGGTCGCCCGGAAATGCAGCCCCCCCCCCCGACACCATCTTAGCTCTTCATTCGTTGGAGATTCGTGCTAGTACTTTTACACAACAATCCTTCCATCATCTATCTATCTACTAATTTAAGCTGAGGTAGGTTCGTCTCTCAGATTTCCGTCCGACTTTCAGTTGGACCGTTTTGCCCCTGCTGTTTCGGAAATATTACCCACGTTGCCATCGCTAAGTGAAAACGGTTCGTTTAATCCCGACATCCACTGCGTCCCCCACCAAGCGCTCGTTGGCGCATCGACTTGACACACCGTCGCTCCTCCATGGCCCTGCTCGCCACCTCCAGCTTCCCTAGATCCTCGAAGCCGGCTCTAGCTTCCCAAGATTCTCGAACATTACCTACCCTCCGAGTGCAGGGCCTGCTTCCCCACGGTTGCCATATACCAGATCCCTTAACCGTCGCCGCCCTTATCCAGATCCCATCACAGCCTCCCTGGTCAAGGCCCTCTCGTTCCGTAGGTGAGGCCCTCTCCATGCCACCTGAGACGCCCCCAATCTGGCTGAGAGCTGGCCATGGGGGCTACGAGCTCGTGGAGCTCCATCGAGCAAGTAGCAGATCGAGGGGATGAGCCGATGGCCCAGCTGATGCTCACCGTCCGCTGTCGATTCATGCCTCCTTTAGATCGAGGTTCAATCAACACGCGATGTTTTGCTGCTTCACGAGCCCTGCTCGTTATGTTTTCCATCCTCCACGGCTACTCAACATTTGTCCCGATGTGACTTGATTCCACGCATTCTTCATGTGATTTGTTTCAGATCTGATTTGCTTGCACTTTTATTTTGCTAGATTTGGCCCATGAAAAAGTGACCAGATTTGTTTCGCATTCTTGGATTACAGGATAAGATGTCAGGCTTTTCAAGTTGGATTTGCCGCATGGATTTGGTTAGCTTACGTTGGTCGATCTGAGAAGCTCGATTTGTTATCTGATTTAAGTCAGCTAGATTTGATCAAATGGTATATTTTATGACAATAAAGAAGAGGTTCGGTTCTTGAGCAATTCTATTTTTCTACACTTCCTGTAAAAGCCGCTAAATTAAGGTTCAGTACTGTGGCATTCTACACCATGTGAAAGCCGCTGAATTCTAATTTGCTAATAGCCATTCCATGTTCGTTTATTAAAAGATTGTTAATTCCTCTGTTGTCTGTTATTGCTAGAGGGGCTAAGTAAATTATTCTCTACTGATATTTACAATCCTGTCTAACGGTGGTAGTTTGTTTAACGACATCTACTCCTTGCAAGGGCACTCATCATAGCTGTTCCTGGATGAGGCTGAATTTCCGGAGCTGCTGATAGTCGTACAGGCTTGGCCATGAAGCCTATCCCCAACCGGAAGATTTCTTGCCCTGGTAATCTCAGGCTCGTACCATATATATCTTGTTGCTCCTAATTACCTGTTCTTCAATCTTGCTTTCTGATGTTAAAAAAATAAATTTGCTCAAACATCTTACCAACACAAACTATTTGTTATTCTGAATCTTTTTGGTTACTGATTGCTTCATGTGATTGGTTTTGAATGGTGGATTTCCCTCTAACCAACCTACGGTACCGGTAAGCAGCCTTTAGGACCTCTGCCAGGAAATCGTACAGAAGAAATTTTGGCGATTGAATATTCGAAGTCACTTGTTATTCAAGGGATAGCCAGATGAAGTGAAGGCAAGGCTCAAGTACTGGCCACCGGCCATGGTGTGTAGTGTGCACCGTGATTCTCTGTAGTTCATCAACTACATCGTCAATTTTTCAACACAGGAAGATAACCAAAACCAATCATGATCCACGGCATTTGATGTTGGGATCAGCACAACCGAGCGAAAATTGGTTCTGAATTGATACCAATGTATACAAGGGCGCGTCTTCCGATGAATTTCCTGGAAGTTAGATTGCGATGGTCAAGATAAGCACAAAGGACACACACATCACGTTGTATCATCTTGTAGATGCTGATTCGAAATTCCTCCTTCATGGTAGGAAGCGAAGATGTCACCAGCTATTTCTGATGTTCCACTAACATATGAATCCTTGATCAACGCTTGTATACATAAAATTAGGTAAACAACAACGTATTCTGTATTCTAAATTTGTTGATAATAAATAATTAGTATCATCATTTATGCCTGAGTTGTCTTGTTTTCTTTTGTGATTCTTCTCCAACATCCTGCTGTGTGCAGGCTACCTTGCTTAATAAGGAAGTTAGTGAACCAAACAAATTGCGATGTTTCAAAATAATAACTCTACACTCTCTTTAGAATCACCATTTTATTTGGGTTTTTATTCATTTTAGATGATTCAGCCGAAGCTTGAATCTTAGAACACGAATCAATAGTAAAGCTGCTTTGTGCCGATTTTGGTTGAATTTAAGCTGGAGGAATATATGTTAGTCAATACAATTATTTTGGGTTGTTACATATTTTTCTTATACTTATCTCTATCCCTTTTTCTAGAATTTCCTTCAATTTACCACCGAGAAATTGTAAGATACAGTATCCAGAGAGACGCATGGTAGTGAACCATGATGTAGTTGGAATTTTATGTTTCTTGACTGGGAAAGAGTAGGAAATTTATTTTCATGCTGTTTAGCATCCATGTTCCTGAATTAAAAATGTTGATCTTCCATGGCAACTGCACGGTAAAATTTACATTTATTATCCGTATATTTATCTTCAAATTTATTTTGACCGTAGCAACGCACGAGCATTCATCTAGTACTTTTCTAGTCTATTGCTGTTTTGCTTATTAACTCCCAGTGTTTTCATGTTTTGTATATATTTCCTAGTTGTTTGTCTGTCCACCTGATACACAGAGAAAATATTAGACAAGAGAAAATCATACAAATTTTTGCACAGATTTTTTTAAGGAAAAATCATACAAGTTTTTTTCATACATATGGAATTTTTTTCACAGATTTTTTCAAGGGAAAATCATACAAGTTTTTTTCACAGATTTTTTAAGGAAAAATCATACAAGTTTTTTTTATACATATGGAATATTTTTCACAGATTTTTTCAAGGGAAAATCATACAAGTTCCATATACCTAAAGATTCATACAAGTACGCTAAATTCATGTAAGATTCATTGACGATTCTTCCAAAATCAACAACGATTCACCACAGATTCATCAAAAATATGAGAATACATAAAAGATTCTTCAAAGATTCATACGAAATCACATGAACTAGATAATATATACAAGATCTGTGTCCAAAAGCCAAGATCTGTGTTCAAAGATTCATAGTACGTACATGTTTCATTTATTGTTCGGTCTGAAAAATAAAAAACAAACAACAAAGCTTGAAAAATCAAACATCAGAGATATAGATGTATCAACAAACTACGAGGCTAGGTTTTTTTATTTCTGTTATGAAATTACAAACGTCCCATTACAGAAGTTCCATAGTTTCATATTGAATCCATGTATGTTTCATTCCTGTTTTGGTCAAGATTCATACGGATTTATATGAAGACAGAGTAAACTTTTGTAGATCCATCTGAGATTCGCACTCTCACGGGAAATTCAAGAAAAATGAAAAAAATCAATCAAGATATATACATGTTTCAACCTGCAACATGATTCAGATAGGATCTACCAGATCCACAAAAATAAAATCACGAAAAAAATATACGGATAAAAAAAATTAAAAAAGAGGGACGACGCGTCGGGGGAGGGGGAGCCGTGTCGAAGGAAGGCGGAGCCCCATCGCGGCGCATGGTGTCGCGTCCGAGGAGGCGCGTCGGGGGAGGGGGAGCCGCGTCGGAGAGGAGGCGCGTCGGGGGAGGGGGAGCCGTGTCGGAGGAGGGCGGGGCCCCATGGCGGCGCGCGTCCTTGCGGAGGAGGTGTGGAGGTGTGTCGGCCGTCATCGATGGGGTGCAGGGGCAGATGAGCTGGGAAGGAGGCGCCGCTTCGGCACCTAGGAAGGAGGCGCCGTGTCGGAACCTCCCATCACTCGATCTGGATGGGGGAGCTTCTGCACAGGCGATGCATGGGGGAGGTGGGGAGCACGGGGGAGGAGGGGTGGGGGAGGCGACGAGGTGGGGGCGACGAGGTGGAGGAGGGGGTGGGGGGCGGCGAGGTGGAACAGAGGTGGGAGACGACGAGGTGGAAGAGGGCTCGGGGAGGCATCGATCTGGAGGAGGTGGGGTGGGCGACGAGGCCTGGGACTGGGATTAGTCATCTCCTTGAGGACTGCGGGATGATTACATTTTTTAGAGGGCCAAAATGCAAAATAACTGGCGACAACGACCATGTTGACTTTGCATGAATCTCTAACAAATGTGCGGCAAAGATGATACCGAGAGCCCCTCTTACATGTGGGAAATATGCTGCTTCAGTCTAAATATTTAAGAAGTAGTTGTTGGTTTCTCAACCAACGTTGCATAGAAATCTCCGAAAAATCCATTATGGTTCATCTCGAGCATCGCCAATGCCCGTGATTGGAACCAAACTACCATAAGTAATCGTAATACTATGTAATAGGATAGCTCAGTTTAGATCAAGTGCAGTAGATGGTCTTGCTTTTCTTTTATAACTTGGTCTTGTCATAAACTCATAATCTAGACAAGGATTTGGGCATTTTGAGTTGCCTATGGAGGTCACACAGGCATTAATGCGAGAAGGAGGCATGCACACAAAAGTAGACTTGATGGTCAGTTTTGTTTCTTCCAATGACGAGTGTTCAAAGAAAAGGGTAAACTGAATCTGTCACTTTGAAATGCTATTGAATATGTCCAAGTGATGCTGAATGTGAACTATGAATCTGTCGACATTTTTCTTTCTTATTATGTACTGCTGCATCTTTCAAATGCTACCAAACCTATCAAAACTTTTGTTCGATACTTGTCCAGATTGATCGGTCGAGTGCAGAATATGGTCTCACTTTCCTTTTGAATCACTCCTTGCAACACCTATTGAATTTCAATGTCCGCATTGCTGAATCTGTCAATTCTTTTGGTCACTGTCTGTGTACTGCCACAACCGATCACTTTGAAATGTTGTGGTAACTCTGTCAAGTGCTGCTGAATATGAACAGGGAATCTATCTGATATTTTTACGGTCTATTCTATACTGCTGAATCTTCCAAATGCTACTAAATCTGTCAAATATTCTGTCGTTACTATTAGTACACTATTTTGTAAAACGAACTGTGATGTACTAGTACTTGGTTAGATGAAGTGCATCAGATTGTCTTGTTTTTCTTTTGAAACTTAGCATTGTTATAATTATCTGGATGAGTCTTGGGTATTTTGGGTTGCTATGGACGGTCACAGAGTCATTAACGTAAGGAGGAGGTATTCATACAGAAGCAGACTTGATCATCAGTTTTGCTTGCTCCAATGATTGAGTCTATTCGGATAACAAGCCAAACTGATCGTGGGCCAAGTTTTTTTAGCTGGAACAAGAACTGATTCTCTCTGTAATGCTATTGAATTTCAAACAGGAAAGCTACTGAATCTCTCAAATGTTCTATCGTTGTTATTACTAAAGCATTTGTGTAACTAATACTGATGTACTGGTATTGTATTTCATTGTCTGTATTGCTGCATTGGTCATTTTTGAAATGCTGCTGAATTGGTCAAGTGCTCCCGAATATTAACTTCGAATCTGTTGATAATTTTTCTACCTTATTCTGTACTGCTGAATTTTGACATGAATATCTACCAAAAAGAATTATCGCTTTTCCCCCCTTCTTTGAGGTCTTTATTTGAATCCGTGAGCACATCACAATGCAATTTTTATTAACCAGGAGAAGAAATCTAATACTCCCTCCGATCCAAATTAATGTTCTCACATTTGTCTAGATTCTGACATATCTAGTCATGTTTTAGTGCTAGACACGTCCGAATCTAGCCAAATATGAGAATATTAATTTGGATTAGAGGGAGTGGAGTAGCTCATTCGGCCCCTCTTTATCCCAGAACATTTTAATTCAGTCTTTTCGGGGTCAGTCTTTGCTTGACCAGAAAAATTTTAGAAAGGAGCCCATGGAGTATAGCCGAGAACATATTAGTTCGGCCTTTTTACTGGTCGTGATCACTGAAAGCGAGCCGATGAAATTTGAGAATGAAGCCCATGGAGCATAGCCTATGGAATATAACCCACGTAGAGCAATAGCCAAACTCTTTTTATTCGGCCTTTTGGGCATTGCCCCCACCTCTCATAATAAAAAAACTCTGCCTACCCATGTTTTTAAGAAAATACCTCATTATGTAGCATTTTATAAATTGAGATGCCAGGAGCGCTGCCCTACTATATTTTAAAAGAGACACACAAAATATTTTAAGAAAACTAATATAGAAGTTGTAGTACTAATAAAAGTTTAATGATATTTTTCTATAAATATCTTTGTTGTATTTGACACTCAGTTTACGTTTATTTGATTTGAAGATCTTTTGTTCGAATCGCCTTTGTGTGTGTGTATCTTGGGTTTATATTTTTTTCTTGTAGCAATATCGCATTACAGAGAGGCTGACATCACGGACCCACCAGCATGCAGCGTCCCTAGAGTTTGTTTTGAGGGTGGGTTCAAAAAAGTTTAAATACTTGTATAGAGAAGCTCACATCGGGGATCCACCTAATAAAACATACAAGGCTACATCAGGGACCCACAAGCCAGAACATGCCAGAGAGGCTGACATAAGGGCCCCAACAGTAGGACCATACATGGCTGCCACAGCGGACGCGGCCGAAAAAAAAGTCCATCATACACACGTTGCACTTATAGAGAATCTGACATGTCGGACCCATCAGTCCCAAGCATACCCATTAAATTAGCCTATCATCCTCAAGCATAGTCCAACACCTTTTAATTCGGCCTTTTCGTGGTCTTGTGGTCACCGATCGTAGCCCATTCAATTTAGGAGTGAGTCCATGGAATATAAGCCAATAGGGTTAGCCCAGAATCTTTTTAATTTGACCTTTCTGAGCATTTTTTGTACTCTGAGGCTGACATCTAGGATCCGAAAAAACAGTCCAACATACACATGTTTCTTTCAAATAGAGGCTGTCATCTAGGATCCAGTATAGACACGTTTCCTGCACAGAGGTGGTTGACATCTGGGACCCAGCAAGTTGCCAAGGTCAAAACAGCAGACATGGCCAAAAAAAATACATCATACGCATGTTTCATTTACAGAGAGACTGATATGTGGGACCCAGCAGCGTTACCTTATCAGAATCTTGCATCGAGCAACGTGTGATTCGAAACAGGGAGGCGCGAGTGAGAAAAAAGTTCAGCATATACACGTTTCTTTTAATGAGAGGCTAAAATGAGGGACCCAGCAGCATGATCAAACGACGTCGAGCAACGCTATCTAGTTCGGAACAGGGTAACGCTAGAGAAGAAAAAATTCTATCATACCCACGATTCTTCTAATATGAGGCTGGCATAAGGAACCCACCAGCTTGAATAAACAGCTGATGCAGCGAGCAAAGCTATCAAGTTCGGAACACGAAGGCGCGACAGAGGGTAAACAATCCATCATACACACGTTTCTTCTAATGAGATGATGGCATGTGGGGCCTAGCAGCGTGATTAAACGGTAGATGTATCGAACATCGTTATCAAGTTCGGAACAGGGTAGCGCGAGTGAAGGAAAAAATCTACCATACACACGTTTCTTCTAATGAGAGGATGACATGTGGGACTCAGGAGGTTGGTTAAAAGGTAGATGCATCGAGCAGTGCTATCAACTCGGAATGGGGTAGCGCCAGGGAAGGAAAAAATTCTATCATACACACGTTTCTTCTAATGAGAGGATGACATGTGGGGCCCAGCATCATGATTAAACAGTAGTGCATCGAACAACGCTATCAAGTTCGGAACAGGATAGCACGAGCGAAGGAAAAAAATCCATCATACACACATTTCTTTTAATGAGAGGATGACATGTGGAACTCAGGAGGTTGGTTAAACGGTAGATGCGTCGAGCAGCGCTATCAACTCCGAACGGGGTAGCACCAGCGAAGGAAAAAATTTCATCATCCACAGGTTTCTTCTAATGAGAGGATGACATGTGGGTCCCAGGAGGTTCATTAGATGGTAGATGCATCAAGCAGCGCTATCAACTTCGGAACATGGTAGCACGAGCGAAGGAAAAAAATCCCATCATACACACTATCCTTCTAATGAGAGGCTGACATGTCGGACCTAGCAGTCTGACTAAACGGCAGACGCCTCAAGCAACGTTATCGAGTTCAAATCAGGGAGGCGCGGCCGAAAAGTATGGTCCGCTAGAGACACTGACGTCCGGCACCCACACGCCTCAAAAGACTTCGGCGAGTCAACATCGCGCAAGGAACAAAAATCTTGCTTCTGCCACGCGCCAGCCGAGCTTCCTCCATGTTTTTAGCAGATCCGTCGTAATAGAGGCCACGAAACCGGAAAAAAAAGTTTTTCATCGGCCACGGTCGAGCCGAGAATTTTGTCGCGGAAGACGCGCCTTCTACGACGACCGTCGGGCCAATTCGTTGTGGAAGAAAACTTTTCTTGTAGTGATATAAACCCTCTTAAATGGATTGTCATTAATTACCAAAATGGGGGAGATTGAAATAGCATGTGGGCCCCCATGTGTAGTTTTGGTAATCAATGGCAATCTTTATGGACTTATGTGTGTATTAAGTTACACTTGTAGGAATTGTCAATTGGCATCGCTTGGATCATGTGTTGGATTCAAAGTAGATGAAATGATGAAGAAGATGCGTTGTGCAAGCTCAAGATGCGCCATCTCTAGAAGATCTCATGTTTGATGCTTGCCATCCTCGGTGATCATGGATCGATGAAGACAAGATCAATGTATGCTTAAGGAAAACGTATATTCTTGATAGGTTTTCCCTTTTACTGGTCCCATGTTGCTAGTTGGGAGACCGGGTTTAGGATAGATAGCCGTACTATCAAGAGGGGCTCTCGATTGAGTAACTCGATCATATCGTTCGGAGAGAGATCAAACCTTTGCATCCTTAGCATCATCTTTCTTGGTTGTTATTTGGATCTTATCCATGTGAGGATATAGAGCTTGTGATAATCTTCATAACAAGCTCTTGTTTATCAAAATCGGATCTCCCTTTTATATCTTGTTGCGATTTTGTTCTTGGAGGTTTTCTGGATTCTCACCAAGTGAGGTATCTCACATTATAATACTTGATACATTCTAACTTGGTGGTATCCAATATTTCCATAATTTGTTGGGTAACTCTTGTTGTTCTCTTTCCAACAAAATTGGTTTCGGGTCATTCGGAGTTCCCTAGCTCAAGTTATCGCCGTTTGAATATTGCCTTTGTTTGTTTTAAAAAGAAAAAGGAAAAAAGAAAAATTCTCTGGGTCGAGTGGTAGTACCGGGCCGCTCCTGCGCGCGTGCTCCTGCCTCTGTGCGGCCCGGTTGGCCCATCCGGTAGTACCGGCCCAACAAGGTGGTACCGCTCGGGCGGGCCGGTACTATCGGGCATGCTCTCCCTGTGCTGGCCCGGCTAGCTCCTGTAGCTACCGCCGCTCTCGCTCACTGGCCTGACGTTGTGCCCTCGCTTAGGCCTCGTCTCGCTTAGCCCACTCTACTGTGCTTGCTGCTTTCATTGCTCGCTTCGCCGCTAGCTAGTTGCTCCCGCATTGACCAGCACGCCTCACCCCGATCCCCTTTGCTAGCCCCGTTTGCTCTTGCCTAGTTCGCTCCAGCACTACCACCCATGTTGTCCAGATTCGCCTGGGTCGGTGCGGTAGTACCGGACCAGTCCGATACTACCGGCCAGGTCGAATGAAAAGGCCCCAATGGGCAGTTTCCAGCTCCCCTTTGTAAGTCCTTTCTCCTCTCTCCTTTTGGGCTAGTTCTTGTTCCTCTTTTCTTCAAGCTTTGCCTCATTTGCTCTACTCTCTTGAGCTTGATTTCTTCCTTCCCATCCAATGATTCTTGCATCCATTTGAGAGGAAGATAGAGGAGATCTAGATATACAATTTGATCAAACCATATCATCTCTTTCTGAGTGAATATTTGGGATCTAGATCTTGGAGGACTTTGTGTTCTTCCTCTCTTGTTCCCGCAATTGCTTTAGTAGCCTTGTTGGAACTTGAGAGTGAAGGATTGGGGCATCTTTGTGGTGTTCTTGCCATTTGCATTAGGTCCATCGGTTTGTGTTCTCCCCGGAGGATTTGGTTGGTAAAATCAAGAAGCTTGTCCCTCTTGGGTTCTTGGAATCCTAGACGCTTGTGTGGCCTTTGTGGCGTGTTCTTGGGGCCCTCAATTAAGTTATGAATATCTCCCCGATTTTGAGGCCCTGATGGCGATTATTGGGAGCCTCCAATTAAGTTGTGGAGATAGCCCCAATCTTGTACGGGTTTGGTGACCACCCTCAAGTGTCCCATAGTGGAACGAGTGCTTTCCGTATGGTGGGTGCTCGAGAGAATAGGGTTAGGACTCTTGTGGCGTTGGTGTTGTTAGTACCGCCCACCCCTCTAACGAGGCGTACTCCCTTGTTACGAGGAACTCGGTAAAATATCGTCGACCCGCGTGCCTCGGTTATCTCTATACCCGAGCTCTTTACTTATGCACTTTACATTGTGATAGGCTTCATGCTTGAAGCAATCTATCTTTCTATCACATGTTGCTTGTCTTGCTTAGAATAAGTTGTTGGTGCATATAGGTGAACCTTAGTATATCTAGGCTTTGTGCTTGACAAAAGAAAATGCTAGTTATATTCCGCCATTGTTAATTCCATATCGTAAAAGTTTTAATACCGCCTATTCACCCTCTCTAGGCGACATTCGTGATCTTACACCTAGCCTCCCCATATATAAAGGCTAAGAAGGGCCAACGAGGAGGACACTACCTGATACATCGGACACACAACCCAAAGTAGATCTAGACAATAAACATCCAATCTTATAATATACACGCCTTTCTCTCTCTCTCTCTCGGTGAGATCACATCTAGTGATAATACAAGCAGACAAGCAGGAAGTAGGTTTCCTCTACAAGGGCCTGAACCTGGGTATATTGTCTTCCTTGTTTGTCTATTAAGCCGACAACTCTCTGCTTTTCACGAAACACTAAGTCCATAACAATGGAGATTGCCGAGGTTACCCCTCATCACCCGGTCTTGATACATAGGCCTCAAATGTTCCTCTGAAACACCTAACGCATACCTTGATGGTCACTCAGTTACGAATATGACGGTTGATGTGATCAAAGTAGTCTCGGGAGACAGTGATTAATATGATCTCACGGTCGAAGGACTGGATCACTATGCTTTGCTAGATATCGCAATGTTGAACTTTGTGACTGGATCGCATTGCAATACTAGGGTTGGGTGTTGTCCATCACTTGATAAGTGACGTCCACTAGTAGAAAAAGGGTCTTCCTTCCGGGGCACTAGTCTCGGTCGTGTCTGGGCCCGAGACTAATGTAGCACTAGTCTCGGTTCTAGCGGCTAGTACCGCCACAGGGGCACAACCAGCTCTAGTCCCCGGTCAAACGGGACCTTTAGTCCTGGTTAGAGAGACCAGCCGGGACTAAAGGGGTTGCGTCAGGCTACGACCTATGTCAACCCATTTAGTCCCGGTTCGTAATACCAACTGGGACTAAAGAAAACGGACAAAAAAACGCGTGTTCTGCCATGCCAGGAAAACAGGTAAAAATCTTGCCGCGGCAGGAGAACGGTTGTCCACCCCACGGTGGCTGGAGATCGCCTTTGCTAGTTTCAAAAGCAAGCCAAAAAATTATAAAAAATTTCAAAAATAAAATCCTTCGAACTGTAGTTATATTAAGTGATTTAGTTGTTACGAAAATTAACAAACATGAATTTCGACATAATTTACAAAAAAATGTCATGGAAACTTCAAATGGTCATGACTTTTACATACGATTCCAGAAAAAAATGTACAACCTATCAAAACGTGAAGAAAAAGTTTCAACTTCGATTTCAACGGCCCTAAGCCGTTTTTGGATTCTTTTAGATTTTTAAAATTCAAAAAGAAAAATGTTATTTCAAAAATTATTCTTTTAGTAAATTTTTGTATGTCATGTTTGGGTTCCTCACCTTTTTCTGATAATAATGGATGTATTTTTTTATCGAATTTCCATTTACGAATTTAAAGATATTATTTATGTCATATTAAATGAATAAATGGCAAAAAATAAATAAAATATTATTTTATTTAGTTTTTTATTTTCATTGAAATAAAATATTATTATTACTTATTTATTGTTGTTTACTTAAATAGTTGTTTGTAATTTTGAAAAATAAAGACGTTTGCATGTTGATATGAGTTAATAGGACTCATATGGTAGTCTTGACAATAAGGTACAATGTCCTTCATGTGAGGACATACTGATGGAATGGAGAAGTTAAACGTGTTAGGGTAGCGAAGTGCTAGGATCGGTGATCGACCGGAAAATTTGTCAATAAATGCAATATGACCTAAGATTAAGTATAGTTAGTGTTAAAAATGTTTTAAGTGAGGGATTAACGAGTCAAACAATTCAAAAGTTTAAGAAAAAATTAAAAAAATTGATTTTTTTTGAATTTTGTTTTTGAAAAAATAACGGGACCGTGCGCTTGACCGTAGCCCCGTGAGGGCCTTTAGTCCCGGTTTGTGGCTGACTGGGACTAAATGAAGGGGCCTTTAGTCCCGATTTTACAGTCCCGATTGGGCATCCGAAACTAAAGGCCCTTACAAACCGGGACTATAAGTCAGTTTTCCACTAGTGCTCGTTGTCAGTTGACGTGGTAAAGTCCAAAATCGGAAAACCTCGATCATCAGCTGTCAAATTAACTAGTCTAGAGGATACAAGGGACCTGGTTTATTTATATACCATATTTGTATTAATGTTTCAACTTAATACAGTTCTAGCATGATACAAAACTATTACGAACTAATGAGATATGCCAATAAAAACATTTTTATTATTGGACTCTAGGACATATCTCTTTCAACTTCTTAATCATATTTAGTGTAATAATTTTTAAATATCGCCATCATACCTTACAACATTTTGGTATAGTATTATTATTAATAATTAAAGAGCAATGAGACTAAATTATTAAAGAGTACAAATGCCGCCCTTGCAAATCTAGTTTGTACTAATTTTTATTTGCAACTGAATTAATTCACAGTTACAACCTAATTGCAACTCATGTGTAATTCTCGCATTACACGAATCACGAGATATATCTAATGGTGAGAGAGGTGACTTAGATATAAGAAGTTCTCGGACGTATGAGAACTATCAAATCCGTATAAATAGAGGTTTAGCATAAGCCGGGGACGCCCAAGTTTATGTAGAATGGGATTTTCACAAACGGAAACTTCTTAAAACCCATGCTACCCATCTAACACAAGAGACACAAGACCACACAGGACACGGCGATGGGGCAGCGAACAGCGCTGCACCCTTTCATTAACAAAGTGCGAACGGGAAAGAGAAACCGAGAACGGGGCGCACCCGCGTCAACACAATCGCGCAACGTCGCTAATGGAGATCATGCGTGGGCCAATTAAGGGTACAGCTCAATGAGGGCAAAGCTCCCGAGAACAGGCCTTGTCTTGTGGTGACTGAACCCGGCCTCCATGAATATCTTGCTCCACTCACGCTCATCACGCTCCTTGCCCGCTGTGATCACCATCATCAGCAGGTCGAACAGGACCTGGGCTTCGTATGCGGCATTGGACGGAGATCCGACCACCATGTCCACGATGATGACCTTCCCTCCTGGTTTTGGGATCGCCTTCCTGCACTCCCTCAGGATCCTCACGCAGTCCTCGTCGTTCCAGTCGTGCAGCACGTACTGCGATCAGAACATCCAACACTCTTAGGTTAGATTATTAAGTGGATCGTGTTAAATTTTACTATACATTGAAAAATAAACTTGGTGTTTGTACCTTGAGGAACATGGCGTCAGCTTTCGGGATGGAGCTCATCATGTCACCGGCGACGTACTCGACGACACCGTCGGCCGGGACGGAGTCGATCACGTTGGGGAGGTCCAGGACGGAGCACTTGATGCGCGGGAAGGCGCTCGCGATGGCCAACGCAGCAGTGCCCGTCCCGCCGGCGACGTCGACCAGCGATGTCACCCCGTCGAACGCGTCGCCGTAGTTGCTTAGGACGAACCTCATCGCGAACCGGGTGTCGGCGGCCATCCCGGCGTTGAAGACCAGGTTTATCTTCGGGTCGCGGGCAAAGAGTGTCCACGGGTCCACGCCGTGCGCCGTCCTGAACGGCATCTCGGCCGCGGCGTCGCTCTCGAACCACTCCGAGAGGTGCGTGGCCGCCGTGACGTGGTACCTGTTGGTCTGGGAGATCACGAACGGCGAGAGGTCTACACTGCGGAGGTCAGCAGCGCCGGCGGCGGAGGCCGTGCCGTCGTCCACGAGGAGGCGAGACAGCGGCGTGAGACGGTAGGTGGGGGCTGCACTGCCGTCAGCATCGGCCGCGAAGATACCTGACGCGACGAGGAACCTCATGAGGCGAGGCAGGTAGGGCTTCTTGCTCTCGGGGACCGGAATGGCAGCGAGCAGGTCTGGCAACGAGACGGCGCCACCGCGGCGGTGGATGGCGTTGGGGATCCCGAGCTTGATGGCGCACTCGAGCGCCATGGATTTGAGGTAGCTGAAGGTGAGGCTCCAGAGCTCGGCGTGCGCCTGCAGAAGCTCCTCGTTGGAAGAGGTGGCCATTGGCACTAATTGGTGGTTCACAGGCACGAGATGATTCGCTAGCTGCTGGTGCAAGTGCTCGGCTCAAGGGATCAGTATTTATAAGGCTGGGAGACCTCATAGCTGCCTCAAGGTGGAGCGTCCACGTCGTAGCATGCATCACTCCACTACCTAGTGCCAGGTGGATGAACAATTGCAAAGCTGGAGTATATCACATAGAGATGCAAGTTTGGAACCTTTAGGGTACCCTCTTTTTTATATAGTTCAAACAAATGAACTATTTTTCTCAAAAAATGATGATTTGTGAAAATGTAGTTTATTTTTTTTGTACTAAAGAGGGTAGAGGGTACCCTAGAGGTTACCTATTTGCTTCCTTAATATCACATCAGTGGATCTTCTGGTTTATGGCACTGATTTATGGATGCGACTACAACCAGATCGACCTGGGTTTAGCATACGCTTTCAGGTCGCTCCGACAACCTCTACTTTCCTCTTTTTGGTTAATCAATACTTTCCGTTTCTAGATGGAATTCCCACCACCAGATGCATCACTCATCTTATCTCCATCATTAGAAGGAGCCACGAGGAAAATTACATAAAAAAAGATCTGTATCTCATGGAAGAAAAAGAAGGCTAAAAGTAGAGGGGTGGGGGGGATTTGCTTCTTCCAACCCCTCCCTGAAGTTTTCTCATGCACATGTAACTTGGACGACAATGGTGGAACATAGAGCATGTAACATGTAGGTTCCAAATTTAACATGGAGATGTTACTAGTACGAATGGCAGAACATGGGAAGCATTGTTTTCGACGTTTTGCATAGTTTAGCGAACAACATTACAGGGGAACCCTCACTACAGGAAAGGCAAAAAGCGCCGACAGCCGGACCCCGTCGGCGTATCCCCGGAACCCCGTCGGCGTAGGCTGAGCCGACGGTAGCCGTCGGCGTATGACCGTCGGCGTACTAGCCCGTAGGCGTAGCCAAGAATCTCGTCGGCGTAAAAATGGCCGTCGGCATAGACACTAGGCCGACGGTTAAACGGAGCCATCGGTGCACGTGCCGTCGGCGCATGCCCGTGGGGCCCACTAGGCGCCTGTAACGGCCGTTAGCTCCAGCAGCTATACGCCGACGGTGATGCCGTCGGCCAAGGTGGGCTCGCTGGGCCGCTTAGACGCATACGCCGACGGCCATGCCGTCGCTCCGAGCCCAATGGCTCGTTGGGCCGCGTAGAGGCTGCCTAGTTTTATCTATTTGGGTCTGTTTTGCTTCATTTCCTGCACATTTAAAACTCCCGCAATCCAGATTCCAGGCAGAGCATTAAAAACATACACCTAAAGCATTCAACACATACACATAAAGGCAAACATAAGGTCATCATCCACTGGTAGAAAAAGGGTCTTTGGTCCAGCATCCAAATACCATTGGTCTCGGTTCGTTTCCTTAATCGGGACCAATGTCAGGCACCGGTCCCGATTCATGCCGCCTGGGCATTGGTCCCGGTTCATCTCTAAGCATTGGTCCCGGTTTGTGGCATGAACCGGGATCAAAAAACCCTCGACGGTCCGCAATCCGGGACAGAGATCTAAATTAAATCGAGGCAAAAATTGAATTGATCTAGTATTTTTGAAAAATTCTTCCATAAATTTATCGAGACAGAGATCTAATCGAGACATTTTATTAATTCGACCACAAATTCTTCCTAAACAAAGGTGCGATTTTACAAATTCTTCCTAGTCGACAATTTCACTTCCACTGCCGCTGTCCTCCAAGGCGCCGGCTTCCTCGTCGTCGTCGGACGAAACCTCCATGATTTCCGCATTGTTCGCGAGACGGAGCTCCTCTGCGCGGCGAGCGGCGTCGATGACGGTGTAGATGGTCCGTCCAAGGACGGACCAAAACCTCTCCCGGCCTTCTCGGTTGCGGAGATCCGGGTGCACCACGCGCCCGTAAACGATGCGGTTGCCAATCTTGGCCTTCCGCTCCTTCTTGAACAGCGCCGGCCAGTACGGGCTGGCCGCCGCGTACCGGGGCAGCGCCCTCTTCCACGCAGGCATTTGGCGGCGACGCGCCGCAATTTTGCTCTCCATCTCGTATCCGCCGGGGACGAGGAGTGGAGTCACCGGCACACCCGCGTAGCTAATACGCCATCTGTGGGGCACCGTCGCGCCCAGCGGCGCGAGGATGTCGTAGTGCGCGAACATCACCACTTCGTAGAAGTTCAGCGTGGGCATCTCCATGGCGGCACGGTGGATATTGGAGAGGGAGGGGAGGCGAGATGACGGCGCGGTGGAGAGGTGCAGAGGGCGAGGCGATGGTGCGGTGGATATTGCAGAGAGGCCGGGACGATGGCGAAAGTGACGTGTTGTGGCCTCCTATTTGTACACGAGGACGACGAAGCGATGGTGGTCATTGGTCCCGGTTCATGCCACGAACCGGGACCAAAGCCCCTCCCCGCGACACGTGGGTGCGCAGCAACGCCCCCCCCACCAGGTCATTGGTCCTGGTTGATGGCATGAACCGGGACCAATGACCTGGGTGGGGGCGTTGCTGGGCCACCACGTGTCGTGAGGGAGTGGCTTTGGTCCCGGTTCGTGGCATTAACCGGGACCAAAAACCCTCCCCTGGCTATAAATAAGCCCAGCCCATCCACTTGTTTTTCTGGAATTTTGTGTGGGAGGTGGATGCTAGGTTTTTTTCATCACACTGCACACAAGGTGTTCGACGAAATGTCTGAGCCACGCTTAAGTTCGCACAACACAGTATCCTCGGCCGAGGTTAGCAACCTTATCTTCTTTATCTGTAATTGATATAAAAATATTGCATGTGTCCATGTAGGGTGGTCATTTCACTATTCACGATGTCATTGTCATGGTTAATTATTATGACGCAGATCGATGCGCGGATGCGATGGATGTACAGTGACCGACGCGATCCCGAGACAACGTACGAAGCAAAGAAGACTATCTGCCCTCTAGGATTAGATGTGGAGAAGATACATTCATGCATTAATGACTGCATCCTGTACCGCGGTGAGAAGTACGAGAATATGGATAAATGTCCGGTATGCACTGCATGTCGATACAAGATCAGACAAGATGACCCTGGTGATGTTGAAGGCGATGACGAGCCCCTAGGAAGAGGGTTCCTGCTAAGGTTATGTGGTATGCTCCTATAATACCACGGTTGAAACGTCTGTTCAGAAACAAAGAGCATGCCAGGTTGTTGGGATGGCACAAAGAAGAGCGTAAGAAAGACGGGAAACTGAGACACCCCACCGATGGATCACAGTGGAGAAACATCGAGAGAAAGTACTCGAACTTTGCAGGTGACGCGAGAAACTTATGGTTTGGTCTAAGTACAGACGGCATGAATCCTTTTGGGGAGCAGAGCTGATCCACAGACCGGCGGTGACTCTATGTATCTACAACCTTCCTCCTTGGTTGTGCATGAAGCGGAAGTTCATTATGATGCCAGTGCTCATCCAAGGACCGAAGCAACCCGGCAACGACATTGATGTGTACCTAAGGCCATTAGTCGATGAACTTTTGCAGTTGTGGGCAGAACCAGGTGTAAAGGTGTGGGATGAGCACAAACAGGATCCATTTAACCTACGAGTGTTGTTGTTTGTAACCATCAATGATTGGCCTGCTCTTAGTAACATTTCAGGACAGTCAAACAAGGGATACAATGCATGCACGCACTGTTTAGATAAGACTAAAGGTACATATTTGGATAAATGTAAGAAGCTTTTGTACCTAGGGTGTCGTAAATTTCTTCCGACCAATCATCAAGTAAGAAATAAAGGCAAGCATTTCAACGGTGAGGCAGATTACCGGAAGAAGCCTAAGCTCCCTAAAGGTGCTGATGTATTTGGTATGGTGAAGGACCTAGAAGTAATCTTTGGAAAGGGTCCTGGTGGTCAATTTGTTCTGAAAGACCCCATTACCGAACACATGGACATGTGGAAAAAGAAATCTATATTTTGGGACCTTGAGTATTGAAAAGACCTAGAGGTCCGTTCTTCAATCGACGTGATGCACGTGACGAAGAATCTTTGCTGAACCTCCTAGGCTTCCTGGACGTGTATGGGAAGACAAAAGATACACCAGAACCATGGGAGGACCAGCAACGTATCAAAGACTCATACAACAAGCATACTGATAAAGGCCGTGAATACTTAAGCAGCTACGCTCTTACCAAAGCAGAGAAGGAAATATTTTTTGAAGTCCTTTATAGTATCAAGGTCCCGGCTGGCTTCTCATCAAATATAAAGGGAATAATAAATATGGCAGAGAAAAAAGTTTAGAACCTGAAGTCTCATGATTGCCACGTGATTATGACACAATTGCTTCCGGTTGCATTGAGGGGGCTTCTACCAGAAAATGTTCGATTAGCCATTGTGAAGCTATGTGCATTTCTCAATGCAATATCTCAGAAGGTAATCGATCGAGAAAGTCTGGAAAGGCTACAGAAGGATGTGGTCCAATGTCTTGTCAGTTTTGAGTTGGTGTTCCCCCCGTCCTTCTTCAATATTATGACGCATCTCTTAGTTCACCTAGTCGAATAGATTTACATTCTCGGTCCTGTATTTCTGCACAATATGTTCCCCTTCGAGAGGTTCATGGGAGTCTTAAAGAAATATGTTTGTAATCGTGCTAGGCCAGAAGGAAGCATCTCCTAGGGCTATGGAGCAGAGGAGGTCATTGGGTTCTGTGTAGACTTTCTTCCTGACCTTAAGCCGATTGGTGTTCCTGAATCACGGTATGAGGGGAGACTGAGTGGAAAAGGCATGCTAGGAAAGAAAGCAACGATATTTAGGGACGGGCATTCTTTGAATCAAGCACACTACACAGTTCTACAAATTTCTACCTTCATGGCTCTGTATATCGAGGAACACATGAATGTTGTACGCTCCAAGTTCCCGGGGAAGGATGAATACTGGATTAAAGAAAATCACATGGAGACTTTCGACACTTGGTTGCAATTACATCTCATGAATGACACCACTATTGGAGATCAGCTCTACTTGTTGGCCGCGACACCATCTGCGACTGTATTGACTTTCCAAGGGTACGTGATAAATGGGAATACATTTTACACGATTGCCCAAGATAAAAAGAGCACCAACCAAAACAGTGGTGTCCGCTTTGATGCAACATGCGAGAATGGGAAAAAGGACACATACTATGGTTATATAGAGGAGATATGGGAACTTGACTATGGACCTACTTTTAAGGTCCCTTTGTTTCGGTGCAGTTGGGTCAACATGAATGGAGAAAGGGTAAAGGTAGACCAGCTATACAGAATGACAAGAGTGGATCTCAAGAATATTGGTTACAGAGACGAACCATTCGTCCTAGCCAATTATGTGGCTTAGGTTTTTTATGTGAAGGACATGTCCTCTAGACCGAAAAAAAAGAAAAAATAAGGAAAAGAATATATCAGACGATGAGCCCAGGCGTCACATAGTTCTTTCAGGGAAAAGAAACATCACGGGAGTCAAGGACAAGACAGACATGTTAGCAGATTATGATAAGTTCGATGAAATTCCGCCCTTCACCGTGAAAACTGACCCAGGCATCTCGTTAAGCAAAGAAGATGCTCCATGGTTACGGCCTAAGAAGCGATCATAGGCAAGGGATCGACATACGCGACGAAGGATTCATACCCTAAACCCTATGTAAATCTATGTAATGTATGGAAACTTTATGTGATGTATGAAAACTTTATATGATAATTGGCTTCACAGAACACCCCGATTTGGTGGTACCAATGCCAAACTTTAATTTGGTGGTTGCTTCAAAGAACACCCCGATTTCGGCACCTCAAAAATGGAAATTGGCTTAGTGCTGCCACCCACCCAAAATAGTGCTGCCACCCAAAATAGTGCTGCCACCCAAGCAGCACAACATAGTGTCGGGCACTGATGACATAATGTCGACACACTCACCCCTGGCATAGTGCTGCCACCCACCCAAAATAGTGTCGTCATTTACTGGCTTAGTGCTGCCCACTGAGGAGATAGTGTCGACATGTTGTCGCCACATCCATATTTAGTCCCGGTTGGTGCCTCCAACCAGGACTAAAGGTTCATCATATCTTTAGTCCTGGTTGCTGGCTTTAATTTTGTTTTTTAGATTAGTACTAATTAATTGACTAACGGCGGGCATGAAGCTTCTTAGCCCGGGGCTGAGCCTCGCTGAACTTGAAGTGGATCTCTGATGAAATAGCATGTTGTGAACCTATAAATGATTTTAAAAAAATCACAAGCATTATATCATGTACATATCCCCATCGAGCAACAAAATATTCTTCTTCTTCTATCTGCCATCACAAAATCCATTGCAATAAAAATAAGAACCAAAACTATGAAGGCATACATATATATAGTGGCGCCCTAGCATTTTAATCACCAACCATTTAAGCAAACCAAAATCATGAACACGCCTGGGAGCTACCAAATTAAATTAGGGAGTGCCTCTATGGCGAGCTCCTCGAAGATGTCTGAGGATGGGATCCTAAGACATCTTCGAGAAGCTCTGCCATAGTGGTGTCCGTGCTCTCGCATACCATCTTTCAGTTTATATCTTCTCTGGCTAGATCATTATGCTGGTGGAGCTAACTAATTTCACATATTAGAGAGTGCCTCTACGGAGAGCTCCTCGGAGATGTCTGAGGACGGGATCCTAAGACATCTTCGAGAAGCTCCGCCGTAGTGGTGTCCCTGGTCTCGCACACCATCTTGCAGTTCTTCACGAGAATGCATACCTATTTATAGACTAAGCAGCACAACATAGTGTCGGGCACTAATGACATAATGTTGACACACTCACTCCTGGCATAGTGCTGCCACCCACCCAAAATAGTGTCGTCATTTACTAGCTTAATGCTGCCCACTGAGGACATAGTGTCGACATGTTGTCACCATATCCACATTTAGTCCCGGTTGCTGCCTCCAACCGAGACTAAAGTTTCATCATATTTTTAGTCCCGGTTGTTGGCTTTAATTTTGTTTTTTAGATTAGTACTAATTAATTGACTAACGGTGGGCATGAAGCTTCTTAGACCGGGGCTGATCCTCGCTGAACTTGAAGTGGATCTCTGATGAAATAGCATGTTGTGAACCTATAAATGATTTTTTTAAAATTCACAAGCATTATATCATGTACTTGTAGTTCAAATCTGGGCAACCTCCTACCGATTCGGCAGGAATTTATCTTTTTCATGAGGGATGGACGGAAAGGTTCCAGATACACCGGTTGGAAAATTGTCCATATAAGGTGGTCTAGTATTTTTGAAAAATGGTTTGGTACCAATGCCAAACTTTAATTTGGTGGTTGCTTCACAGAACACCCCGATTTCGGCACCTCAAAAATGGAAATTGGCTTTTTCGTGCGTCGAAAAGGAAAACTTCCTCCTGCAACATCGTAATCCATCCCAAGATGCACATGTGTGCACAATATGGGCACATTATCACAAACTATTGTTGGATCCGCAGCATAGAAAACAAAAATTTTCCTACGGTGTGAACTACACGCCAAGATCTATCCACTAGGTACAAAGCAACGGGTGGACATACATCCAACGAGAACTTACCCTCGAAGACAACGAGTTTTGTTAACGAGTAGGAACTCGTGGTTGATGTAGTCGTACACTTGCCGATCTCAAGATCGTGAGGAAGTCCGAGCGTCGCAATTCAGCAGCGCATCCGTACTCGCACACATGTTCAAGCCACCGGACAACCTCCACCTCCTCGCTCCAGCGATCCAGCGGAAGCAGCAACTCCTTCGAGCATTTAAATGCCACGGGAACATGTATCTCGCTAATCCGAGACCATGGGGAATAATTCTAGAGGGGAGAGAGATCCTTCACAAGGAGGTGTGAGGATGAAGGAGGAATGGGTGGCCTTTTATAGGAGGAGGGTGCCCCTCTCTCCATGGCGGCGCATGGGGTGACCCTCACCTCCCCATTCATGTGGTGGTAACCCCTCCACATTAAAATGCCTCTTCACATTCCCTTTTAAAGTCTCCACTTTAAATGCATTAAATTTCTCCAAATTTAATGCTCTCTCATTTAATAAAACTCTTTTATTAAATTTATTTAGAATTTTTTTAATTACTTTAATTAACAAACATTCACATATAGTCCCTTGCAATATTTCAATATCACATGCAGAACCACTTTCTGCAATTTCACCCGAAACAATTTCCGGATTCTATTGAAACAATTCATGTGCTATGCAATTCTTTCGTCTGAAACATATGTGCTCCAAAATGGTGTCCGGTAACTCTTAAGTGTGCCACCCTATGGTTCACGAATAATGAAGACATGATCGAGACCCTTCTCCGATCAATAATCAGCAGCGGGACCTGGAGATCCGTACTGACTCCTACACATTCAACGATGACTTCTGTGATCGTGAGAACCTTTAACGCTTGTAACTAAATCCCTTTGTCTCTCGATATATTACATGTCCGAGATTTGATCATCGGTATCTCCATACCTAGTTTGATCTCATTACCGACATGCACTCTTTTCTCGTTCCCATGATATAACATTCTAGTGATCACATCACTTGCTTGCAAGCTATCTTAATGTGATATCACCGAGAGGGCCCAGAGTATATCTATCCGTCATCGGGATTGACAAATTCCACTCTTGATCCATGAGCCTCAACATAACACCTTCGTAGTACTGAACCCATCTTTATAGTCACCCTGTTACGGTGTGACGTTTGATGTTATCAAGATACTCTTCCGGTGTTAGCAATTAACATGATCTCATGGTCTAAGAATAAAGATTACTTCGTATGATGTTATAGCAATATAAACATAATGACTTGATCGTAATGCTATACTTTGGATGAATGTTCATCACATCATTCCACCAATGGTGTGACCTTGTTATTAACAACATCCAATGTCCATGATCAGGAAACCTTGATCATCTTGTTAATCAACAAGCTAGTCTATAAGAGAGGCATAACTAGGAACCCTTTTTGTTTATTAAACACACATGTATTGATGTTTCCCGATCAATACAATTCTAGCATGTAAAATAAACATCTATCATATATAAGGAATATATAATAACAACTTTATTATTGCCTCTCAGGGCATATTTCCTTCAGTCTCCCACTTGCACCAGAGACAATAATCTAGTTCACATAGTGATAAATATAACACCCATGGAGTTCTGGTGTTGATCATGTTTTGCCCTAGGGAGAACTTTAGTAAACGGATCTGCTACATTTAGGTCCGTGTGTACTTTACAAATCTTTATATCTCCATCCTTGACATGCTCGCGGATGGAGTGAAACCGGCGCTTAATATGCTTGGAATTCTTGTGAGACCTCGGCTCCTTTGCGTTGGCTATGGCTCCATTGTTGTCACAATAGATCACCATTGGATCCAACGCACTAGGAACCACACCTAGTTCCGTAATGAACTCTTTCATCCAAACCGCCTCCTGCGCCGCTTCTGAAGCAGCAACATATTCCGCCTCCGTTGTTGATCCAGCCACCACAGGTTGTTTGGAACTCCTCCAACTAACTGCTACTCCGTTCAAGAGAAATACGTATCCGAATTGAGACTTAGAGTCATCCGGATCGATGTCAAAGCTAGCATCGACATAACACTTAATGACTATCTCTTCTTCACCTCCGTATATAAGAAACATATCCTTAGTTCTTCTCAAGTACTTGAGGATGTTCTTTACCGTTATCCAGTGTTCCGAACCTGGATCAGATTGGTACCTACTAGTCAAACTAATAGCATGTGCCACATCCGGTCTTGTACATAGCATGGCATACATAATAGAGCATATGGCCGAGGCATAGGGGATCTTATCCATCATCTCTCTTTCTTCCGCCGTAGCCGGACTTTGAGTCTTACTCAATGTCTTGCCTTGCAACATAGGTAAGAACCCCTTCTTACTTTCGTCCATATTAAACTTCCTTAATATCTTATCAAGGTATGTACTCTGCGATAGCCCAATTAGGCGCCTTGATCTATCTATATAGATTTTAATGCCCAATATATATGACGCTTCACCAAGGTCTTTCATCGAAAATTTGCTGTTTAGATAACTTTTAACACTATTTAAAAGATCTATATCATTTCCAATCAATAATATGTCATCCACATATAATATCAGAAATGCCACATTGCTCCCACTCACTTTCTTGTAAATACAAGCCTCTCCATAAGTTTGGACAAATCCAAACTCTTTGATCACCTCATCAAAGCGGAGATTCCAACTCCGGGATGCTTGCTTCAGTCCATAGATGGATCGTTGAAGTTTGCATACCTTATTAGCATCCTTAGGATCGACAAAACCATTAGGTTGTATCATATACAACTCTTCTTCAATATTACCATTGAGGAACGCAGTTTTGACATCCATCTGCCATATTTCATAATTGAAATATGCAGCAATTGCTAACATAATCCTAACCAACTTAGGCATCACTACGGGAGAGAATGTCTCATCGTAGTCAACTCCTTGAATTTGTCAAAACCCCTTTGCGACAAGTCGAGCCTTATAGATGGTCACATTACCATCAACATCAGTTTTTCTTTTGAAAATCCATTTATTCTCAACGGCCTTTCGATCGTGAGGTAAGTCCACCAAGTTCCAAACTTGGTTCACGTACATGGATTCCATCTCGGATTTCATGGCTTCCAGCCATTTGTTGGAATCCGGGCTCATCATCGCTTCTTCATATGTCGCAGGGTCATCCATTTCATCAACCATGAAATTCACAACAGGATTGCCGTCTGATTCAGAGAGATGCACGTGTCACGCTTGACCTGCGAGGTTTGGTAGTGTCCTCTTTCAGAGTTTCATGATCATTATCATTAGCTCTCTCTTCATCAGGTGAAGTCAACTCCGAAACAACTTCCGGTGCTGCGCCACTCGCCATTCCATGAAGAGAAGGTTCAATAACCTCTTCGAGTTCTACCTTCCGACTACTCACACCTTTCAAGAGAAACTCCTTCTCAAGAAAGGATCCATTCTTGGCAACAAAAACCTTGCCCTCAGATCTGTGATAGAAGGTATACCCAATTGTTTCCTTAGGGTATCCTATGAAGACGCATTTTTCCGCTTTGGGTTCGAGTTTATCTGGTTGAAGTTTCTTCACATAAACATCGCATCCCCAAACTTTAAGAAATGACAGCTTAGGTTTGTTTCGAAACCATAATTCATACCGTGTCATTTCAACGGACTTAGATGGTGCCCGATTTAAAGTGAATGCAGCTGTTTCTAGTGCATAACCCCAAAATGACAGTGGCAAGTCAGTCAGAGATATCATAGATCGAACCATATCCAATAAGGTATGATTACGACGTTCCAACACACCATTACGTTGTGGTGTTCCGGCAGGCGTGAGTTGTGAAACTATTCCACACTCTTTCATGTGTGTGCTAAACTCGTAACTTAGATACTCTCCTCCACGGTCAGACCGTAGAAATTTGATCTTTCTATTACGATGATTTTCCACTTCATTCTGAAATTCCTTGAACTTTTCAAAAGTTTCAGACTTGTGTTTCATCAAATAGATATACCCGTATCTACTCAAATCATCCGTGAAAGTAACAAAATAATGATATCCACCTCGCGTCGACACACTCATTGGTCCACACACATCAGTATGTATGATTTCCAATAGATCATGCCTGCTCCATTGAACCGGAAAACGGCGTTCTAGTCATCTTGCCCATAAGGCATGGCTCACATGTATCAAATGATTTAAAATCAAGTGATTCCAAAAGTCCATCAGAATGGAGTTTCTTCATGCGTTTAACGCCAATATGACCTAGACGGCAGTGCCACATATATGTAGACATATCATCATCAAGTTTAATCCTTTTAGCATTAACATTATGAATGTGTGTAATATTACTATCGAGATCTATCAGAAATAAACCATTCAACATAGGTGCATGACCATAAAAGATATCATTCTTATAAATCGAACAACCATTGTTTTCAGATTTAAAGGAATGGCCACTTTGCATCAAACACGATCTAGATACAATGTTCATGCTCAGTGCAGGCCCTAAATAACAATTATTTAGGTTTATAACTAATCCCGATGGCAAATGGAGAGGTAGCGTCCCGACGGCGATCACATCAACTTTTGATCCATTGCCGACCCGCATCCTGACCTCATCCCTTGCTAGTTGTCGCTTGTTCCGTAGCCCCTGAACCGAGTTACATATATTAGCAACCGATCCCGTATCAAATACCCAAGTGCTACTGCGAGTACTAGTCAAGTACACATCAATAACATGTATATCACATATACCTTTGTTTGCCTTGCCGGACTTCTTGTCCACCAAATACTTGGGGCAGTTGCGCTTCTAATGGCCAGTCCCCTTACAATAGTAGCACTCGGTGTCAGACTTAGGGCCAGCTCGGGGTTTATTTTCAGGCGTGGCAATAGACTTGCCACCCTTCTTTCCCTTGTGCTTTCCTTTCTTGTCTTTCTTGAAACCGATGGTCCTATTGATCATCAACACTTGATGTTCTTTCCTAATCTCCACTTCTGCAGTCTTAAGCATTGACAGAAGCTCGGGAAGAGTCTCCTTCATGCCCTGCATATTATAGTTCATCACGAAGCTCTTGTAGCTAGGTGGCAGAGATTGGAGAACATGATGTATGCCTAAGTCAATGGGAATCGTTATTCCCAAGGACACAAGCTTATCGGCGTACCCAGACATTTTGGGTACGTGCTCACTAACGGAGATGTTTTCCTCCATCATGCAGTTAAAGAACTTTTCTGTAGCATTATAACTCTCTACGGCAGCATGGGTATCGAAAATCATTTTCAATTCTCCCATGGTATCAAAGGAATTGCCATTTTCGAAACGCTTTCGAAGTTCTGGCTCTAGCCCATACAGTATGCTGCAATGAACTAAGTTGTGGTCCTCCTGACGAATCACATAGACATTCTTTTCCTCGTCAGGCATCGAGAGCTGGTGGGGGCCTAGCAAGCGCATCTAGCACATATTGCTTTTGTGCGTGATGAGGAGAATCCTCAAATTCATAGCCCAGTTGGTGAAGTTGCTACCATTCGCAGCAAGTTTCTCTTTCTCCATGAACACATTGAAATTAAAAGCAGGTGGTGCCATCTACAACAGAATTTGTAAAGTATATTTAGACTAAGTTTATGATAGATTGAGTTCAACTAATCCAAATTACTAATGAACTCCCACTCAAAAACGACATCCCTCGTGTCTTTTTGGTGATTACATGAACCCAATCCACTACACCAAGTCTGATCCTCACGTGAGTCGGTGTAGCTTCAAAGGCGAGCATCTATATGGGCATCATATCAACTATATGACTCATGCTTAACCTTTCGGTCCGTGTTCCGAGGCCATGTTTGTACATGCTAGGCTCGTCAAGTAAGAACCTTAGTATTCGCGTGTGTAAAACTGTCTTACACCTGTTGTATGAAAGCGCGGAGTCGAGTACACCCGATCATCACGTGATATCTCGAAACACGATCCATAGAACAATGCATACTCAAGGAATAACACATTTTATCTTGATATCTAAATGAGGGATCATCTTACAATGCTACAAAAAGCGTCAAACTAGCAGTATAAGATGCAAACATCTAATGTGTAAAGTGAGATGATATGGTCCATGCATTTGATCTCTATCATTTGCATCGTGGTATGATCTCAATCATTCCTTTGTGTGTAAGTACAAGGTCTATGGAACTTACACGTTAAGTGTGTTGTAAGAGTATCTATCATACATCTACTTACAACAATACCATATCAAGACACTAGCCCAGCAACGATCTAAACTAGACGCCTCTAATTTATCAATTGCAGGTTTTACGTGGCTTAGGGCTTTCGGAGCTAGAACCGGTCTTACCTACGAACATGAACCACAACGAGGATAACCAAGTTATTAGCAACTCGTTGTAAATCAGATATTGACTAAGAGACAGACACTCGTAGCCACTTATGCAAAACTATGGCAGAAGCATTGATAGAATTTTTGATTAGTTATTTAAATTGCAGCACTTTTCCTCTTGAAAGTTTTTTCAAAATCCAAATTATACAATAAATATTTGTTAATGCAATTTTAATTGAAAATAGTAAAATTGTATAGTTCAAATAAAAATATTTGAAAATAGAAAATGGTTTTTGATTAGTTATTTAAATTGAAGCACTTTTCCTGTTGAAAGTTTTTTCAAATTCCAAATTATGCAATAAATATTTGTCAATGCAATTTTAATTGAAAATAGTAAAATTATATAGTTAAAATAAAAATATTTAAAAACAGAAAATGGTTTTTGATTAGTTATTTAAATTGAAGCACTTTTCCTGTTAAAAGTTTTTTGAAATTCCAAATTATGCAATAAATATTTGTTAATACAATTTTAATTGAAAATAGTAAAATTGTATAGTTAAAATAAAAAATATTTGAAAACAGAAAACAGTTTTTGATTAGTTATTTAAATTGAAGCACTTTTCCTGTTAAAAGTTTTTTGAAATTCCAAATAAATAATCATCTTAAATTGAAACATCTTATTAATTAAAGAAGAAAACAAATTTGAAAATGGCGGGAAGACCAAAAGTTTTCCCAAAATCTGAAAAACGAGTCAACGATCCCGGTTCGTCCCACGAACCGGGACCGATGATCTTGGGTGCGCGCGCTGCCAGCAACAGGCCTTTAGTCCCGGTTCGTCCCACCAACCGGGACTAAAGGCCCAACGGTCCCGGCTGGTGCGATGAACCGGGACCAAAGGCCCGCGCACGTGGCGGCCCAGCAACGCTCCTGCCCAGACCTTTGGTCCCGGTTCGTCCCCCCAACCGGGACCATTGAGCCTTTAGTCCCGATTGGTGGGACGAATCGGGACCAAAGGCCTATACTAGATAACTGTTGCCCCTCCTTCTTCCTCCCCATCCACTTCACTCGCAAAACGCCTAAGGAAAATCACGCGTGGAGCAAAACTACACCGTCAGGCCACCGGATTTTCGAGCCGCCGTCGTCACCCTCTTCGCCGTCGACCATGCCGCCCGAGCCCACGCCGCTCCGCCTCCAACCGCGCCGCCCGAGCCCACGCCCGCCGCACTGCGTCGCCGCCCATGCGCGCTGCCACCGAGCCGACACCGCCTCGAGCCGCTGGCCTCCCGATCAAGACCGCCTGAGCCTGCCGCCTCCGACCGCGCCGCCCGAGCCCGACGCCATCGCCCGCTCGTGCCAGGTAATTGTTTTATTAACTGTAATTGTAAAGGTTTTTTATATGTTTTCTGTAATTGTTTTATTAACTCAAAATGCTGACAGGTGGGTCCAGCATGTCAGGTTTTTATTCTTTTTGGAAATGTTTTCTGAAATTAATAAAAGTCTGACATGTGGGGCCATATGGAAAATAATTTTAGTAATTCCAAAAATGATTTAAAAAGGATTAAAATTGGGAAAAATCGTAATTAATTCATTTTAAATCAGAAAAATGTGTATAATATATCAAAATGTTCAAAAAAATGAGCTCTACCATTTAAAAATGTAAGCATTCATATTCATACAACTTTGAACCTTACTTTACATAGAGGAACACCAACATCCCCTAAGTACCATGCGTTCGATGGTTTGTCCACCTAGGGCATTCCGAACCGATTTAGAAAATAAGTGCATAGTGTTTTGCATTATTTGCATTATAGTAACTTGCAAATCTTAATTTGCAGATACTATGGATCCAACACACCAAGATACTATGATTTCAGAACATCAGGAAAACATCCTCCACAGAATGATCTGCGAAAATGAAGATATCAATATCGATGTCACTAGTGAGTTTCTGAACGATTCTGGTGAGGGAGATGAGTCTCTCAACTGAGGAGACGGCTCCAGTGAGGTAGAAGCCGAAGCCAGGGACAGGGGAGAAGCCGATGAGGGAGAAGGCGATGGCTCTGGCGGAACCTTAAATCTCGCAAACACCGGTGAGGTGTATATATGTATTTTTGTAATTAAAATGCTACTGTCTATATGTATACATGCATATATTAACACTCTTTCTTCTTTTAGCCCTCCGAATCGAGAACTTCTTCCATAAGAACGAAATGAGGCCCAACAAAAAAATTGGATGACACTATGAGGTATAGGATCAAAATGGTCGGTGTAGACGGCGAACCGCAAGCTCCCGTCGATGTTGCAAGAAAATTTGTCAAGCAATGCGGAGTTCTTGTGAGGGACTACATCCCGATCACCGTTCAAGAATGGAATCGGCCAAGCGGCGGTGGAGTCCCGTATGTCGGTGACACCGCCAAAGATAAGCTTTTTAACAAGCTCATGATTAATTTCCTACTGCCGATGCCAGATGTGAATCCAGATGAGGAGGAGAGAGCAAGAATGGAGCTTGTGTAAAGAGTCAAGAAGTTTGCTCTCATCAAGATGGCCAATGCATTCAAGAAATGGAAGAAGAAACTATACAATAACTTTGTCAAGGTAGAGAAGACTCCGGATTTCAATCAAGGCGGCTATGCTAAGTTAAGACACCAGTGGGAGGATTTTGTGAAGTACAAGACATCGGAGAAAGGTAAGGAAAGGTCTAGAATAAATACGGAGAACACTGCTAAGAAAGTGTACCATCATAATATGGGGCCTGCTGGCTACGCCGGTTGCATGCCTAAGTGGGATGCACTTAAGGTCAATTACATTGCTGCCAGGATCAGACCAGAGCCCACAACATAGACACCATGGGTGAGAAACTGGTTTTACGGCCATGGGGGCACGTTGGACAAAGAAGGGAGGGCAATATATAATCAGAAACACAAAGATGACCCCCTACTGCTGATTGACGATATTAAAAATGCAGTAGATGATGTTGCAGCGGGACGGTTCATTCCCGATAGAGAGAACGACGAGCTCACACGCGCCCTTAAAAATCCTAAACACGAAGGACGAGCACGAGGCACACCAGGCTCCAAGTCGTGGAAGGTTGCCTTCCCCGCGGAAATGAAGAGATATCCCGATAAAAGCCATCAGAGGAGAAAGGAAAGGGAGGAAGCTGAGAAAGCGGCCGTTGTAGACCGACTGCGTAATGTAGAAGAAGCATTAAAGCGGCACCAGGATCAACTCGACAGACTTAGCCAGCAAGGTACTAGCAGCCAATCTCAGCGGCACGTGGTAGAAGCTGCATTCGATGGTATAGGCGCCCTATCGAATAAGAAAAGCAGCGTCGCTTCCACGCAGCTCCATGATGTTGATGATGATGCACCGATGACGGCTCCTCCTAAACGCTACCCAGTGGATGATATCACGGAGAGCACAGCTTGTGAGCTAAAGGTGCAGGTTATGAACTTAAGGGTGACGGCGGCGGTCGGCATGGCTGTACCAACTGCGCCTAACCCAACTTGGCATTGCAGACCGGTTCCAAAAGGGTACGTTGTCGTCACGGTGGATGATGTGAAGGAAGATTTTGAGGAGCTGAAGCTAGACCATCCTGCGGGGGAAGATATGGAGCTGACTCAACTAGGAGAAGCCAAAGGGGGGACTATTCTATAGCCAAAGGAGCGCATCGTGCTTCCAAATTATGTGCCGCCAAGGCCAACCACTCCTCAGAGCAGCAATCCACCTTCGTCGCCACCTCACCATTCTCCAGCGTAACCGTCGCCTTCACCGCCTCACCATTCAGCGCAACCATCTCCATCGCCGCCTCAGTCGTCTCCGTCGCCGCGTCAGCCGTCTCCGTCCCCTGAACCTCAGAGACAAAAGCGAAAGTATACTAAGAGGGGCAGCACCACCAGCAACAGCAAGAGCATGTTCCGATCACCGAAACGTAAGCTATCGCCCCTCCCAAAAGTACCTCATAAGAATATGAAGAAGCTACCTTCTGAGAAGACAGATGAGGAAACTACTGCGGTCGCCGATGCCCATTATGAAAAGTGGAAGATTGACATGGCTAACAAGAAAAAGCCGATAGAGTCATTCTTCCCAGTCACCGCATAAGATAAAGCCAAAGCAGCCGCACTTAAGATTCAGCTTCACCGACCCAGAGCACTCACATCAGACTATAATCGCTCTATTACCAAGTCGGCTGAGGCAAAAGAGCGGAGAGTCAGGAAAGAAGTTGCCCAACTCGGACAACAGAAAAATCAATCGATCGAACCGCTCAAAGTGTACGATACCAATGAGTGGAGAGCCCAGGAGCGGCATGATCCGAATATTGATCCGGAGTTTGTTCGACTGTATGGAGAAAAGGCCGAATTATATGGACTGTCTATTACTAAGTACATGATCCGTATGGATGAGTTCGAGGGGTACCAAGAAATAGCATATGTATACTAGTACGGAGCTCCTCTCGTCAAACCTGAGTTAGTCAAAGATCTACCAACAAAAATGCGAAGATTGCATATCTGGTACATGCAAGCCTGTGCTGAATCCAAAAACTAGATCTATGCTGCATATAAACACCACCATTACGGTCATGGAGATGGCTTCCTACTAATCGAATTTTCAGAATTATTTCAGTTTTACCAACAAGACGCCCTCGACAAAACTATCATCAGTGCCTATTGTTTGTAAGTATTATTAATTTCTGTAATTAAGTCTTTCTAGCTCAGCTTATTCGTTGCTTGTATAATCTTACTCATCACTATACTAATTATATATGCAGAATGAAGATTCTCGAATGCAACAAAGGACAAATCTATGACCTTGGGTTTGTTGACTGCAATTTCGTTCATGAAGTTACTCTAAAAACGAAACCCAAAGAGACAGAGGATAACTTGCTACAAGCGTTGACGCATTTCAGCAACATAAGGGAAATACTATTTCCTTACAATGCTGGGTGAGTGTTACTGTCTTGTACACATTCTATTTTCGCTTACTCGATGTTAAGCGTATAATTGACTCATATTATATTTTGTTAGTGTGTCCAGCTTCCACTATATTCAGTTAATCATTGTTGTTGACACCAGAGTAGTAAAAGTCCTGGAATCGAAACGCACACCATTAGAAAAGTAGGCGAACATGCAGGAATGCCTCTAGAAGGCTTGAAAACGGTTCACCGCCAAAACTAGGGGTGTTTGGAAGCAGAGCTTACATTTCAACCATTGACTATAAGTACTACTTGCTAGATCCACGCATCTCTTTGATTCTAGTTTCAATACCACCATTATTATGCTTGATTATTATTTTAATTGAACTCTATTCTCGTAAAGTGCTTGAGGCAGGAAGCCGGGAATAACTTATGTGGATACTATGTCTCCGAGTTCATTCGCCAGACGACCAAGGAGAAGGGCACAGACCGGAACATCCAAAAAATTGAAGTACGATAAACAATAATCACAACTTTATTTTATTACCACCAATTGTGTTTAGTTTCATTCATATATATTGATCCTGTTCTTTAAATTAGATCAAACGGATGCGGGACGGTCTTCTATGACAAGAACGCGTGCAAGCAATTCAAGAGGAAATTGCCGGATTCTTATTAGAACAAGTCATAGATCCGAAAGGAGAATACTATTACCCGATTCATTTGGAAGGGTGAAGTGTAAAAAAGAAGATGTAAATTAGATCAAATTCGTGTTAGTACCGTTTGTAATTAATATGTTTCGACCAAGAAGACGGATGTGACGGTGTATAATATATTTGTGATCATGATGTGTAATATATATATCGTGGTTTCATCATTGCTGTATATATATGTAGTACCATTAAATTGAATACAAAACACCAAATAAATAAATAAATAAATAACCCTGCCGTGACACAAAAATAGCCCGAAAATCCTGTCACGGCACAAAACCCTACAGCGGCACAAAAATAGCCTGAAAATCCTGCCGCGGCACAGAGACCAACGATCTCGGTTCATGCCACGAACCGGGACCAATGATCCACCCCCCCTCGTCTCGCGCGCTCCCACGTGGAGACCCATTGGTCCCGGTTTGTTCCACGAACCGGGACCAATGATCCACCCCCCTCGTCGCGCGCCCGCCCACATGGAGACCCATTGGTCCCGGTTCGTTCCCGAACCGGGACCAGCATTAGTCCCGAGTGATTGGTCCCGGTTCGGAAACCGGGACCAATGGCTCTTATGAACCGGGACTAGAGGCCCTTTTTCCACCAGTGATCATCATCAAAATATCATATAGGTACATGATAGGTAGATCATCCACATAGGTAGTATCGATACAAAAGTTCCCTACAGATCCGGAGATCTAGAGAGACCCATGTCTCCCCGCGTGAAGTCAGGCGTAGGACGACGTGGAGCAGCCGCCGTCGAACCAGCACCGGAAGAAGGAGGAGTAGCACCGCCACGACTGGTAGAAGGATAAGCATCAGCAACAGGAGTAGAAGCACCACCACCCGAAGCAGCAGCGGAAGCACCAGGAGAACCACGGCCGGTATGAACCGATGTCATCGTGCGCGAGAAAGTCGGCGAGGCGGCTGCTCGACCAAAGGGTACCATGGTGGAACATCCCGCTCCCTACACGTTTGAGCCAGAGTTAGCAACCACCAAGACATAGTTGCGCGGTAACGACGTATTTAGCAAATAATTTATCGAAGTCCCTGAGTAGAAGCCCAAAGCAAATTCGTCCTTCGACGGGAAGATTGGCTGCACCCCCAGCCTAGTTGGCCGTGGCGGTAGCATATCCCGCTCTCCAGTGGCATAGAACTTCTCGTTAGCCTGCAAGAAAGTTTAGGTGTCAAGCGTTGCAGAATTAAATGTTTAAACTAGGGAAAGCGGGACTTGTCATCTTTTGCAAAAAAAAGGTTAAAGATTACAGCATCTCGACACTCTACCCACTCCTCGTAGGCAGTTGTGGCCTGCTTCCACGCCTCAAATGCCACCACATGTTCCGTATGTGCGGCCTTGTAGGCCTCGTCCAAAGCCGGCTAAAATTTCAAAAATAATGAATCTCGTCAACTTAGACACTTAGGAATAAATGTCAGAAAGAGGATGGAAATAAGAAAAACTTACATCGGCGTTCTCTTGGGAAGGCCGTCGATGAGGCGGAATAGCGGGGTCGTCAGCGGTGAGGGTAGCCTTGACACGCGTGAGGCTCAAATCAGGAGTTCGCGGGGTCACCCTATCGAGAACCTTCAAACGGCTGTCCTCCCGGCCGCGCCCCGCCACGACCAACACTCTCACATCGGTCTCCTCATACCTAGGGTCTTCCACCTCCGGGTGAAAAGCACTGAACGCCTCGAGGTAGGCTAGACCATCCACCTCGGTAGTGCCGTAGAAGCCGGGAAGCAAGGGCTGGGGCTCAGACAGATTGGGCTTCTTCATCTTCATCCTTTCCCAGACTTCATAGTCGGAAACAGGCCTCCCTAGCTTGGCCTCCTACATCGCGGAAGAAATATTTTGCATATCAAGTAGGAACATGAGGAGAGATAAATGAGGCCTGTTTGACCCGGAGTCGTAGCTTGGTGAGGAATCCGGGTCCCGTCGTTGACCCGGAGCTTCTTTGGTGGCGGTCGCATGGTCCAGGAGCGGTTCAAAGGGAGCCGGGCCCCGAGGAGGTGGTACAGAGGCGTGCCAGGGAGGAGGATGAGCACGTCTGTCGCTATATGTATATGTTGGAGGTCAGGTTCTCCAATACATGGAAGGTTCTTCAGGGATCTCACCCGAGCTATGCTCGTGTGATGGTTCCTTCTCTTTGGGTGTTCACCGCCCGCGGCTCAGGACCTGGAAATCAGCGTCCAGTTTGATTGAGCTAGATGTATTAGTGATACTATCGAGATGTATTAGTCCAGAACTTGAAATAAGATATTATCGAGATGTGTGCACGTCGTTATTCTATGTGGGTGTGGCAGGATGCCCAAGATTCGCGTGGTTATTTTACAATCACCAATTTATAAAACAAGTACATATATTAAAATTTTAGTGGGAAAAAATAAACAAGCTACGCACAAAAAATAAAAAAACACCTACGCCGATGACACTACCATCGGCGTAGAGGTTGTAGCCTAGATAGGCCGACGGCTAGGCCGTCGGAGTATATATGCGACTAACGCCGCGGGCCGCCTCGTCAGGTGGACCGTTAAGTAGCATTCTGGGCCAACGGTTTATCTAGGCCCGACGGCTGCCGTCGGGCTAGACTGTGCATACGCCGACGGCTTTTTTACGACGGGCCGCCGGGATTTTGGCTTTACGCCGACTGCTACGCTTGCCCGACCTGTTTTGCCGACGAGCCCGGGGACCTTCGCCGACGGCCCCGATATTTTGCCGTCGGCGTATTTGGATCCTCCCATAGTGCCTCCCCATGTGAAACTATTATTCAGTGGGGCTATTGATTTTGGTCGACCTGATAAGAGATGGATAACCTCCTTCACCTGCTTGCATGTCGAAGTTATCCTTACTTGATGTCACATGGCCCTGCATATTCAGATGTGAAAAAAGCAAAACTGTAAGAAAACTGTCTGGTGATGACGACTTAGAATCATCAATGTGACATGTAAAAAAGGATAGTAATTTCCCATAATGGCTGAAGTAGTACACCTTCAGCTCTGAAGGACCTTTAGCTCTGATGGAAATCATCCACGAAATCCAATCAAAGAAGAAAGGTGGAGTCCTTTTCAAATTATATTTCGAGAAGGCCTACGACAGGGTAAATTGGGATTTCCTTGTCGAAGTTCTTAGATTCAAAGGATTTGACGCGGGCTACATTCATCGCATTGAACAGCTTGTTAAAGGCGGGCAGACTGCTATCTCAATCAACGGGGAGATTGTCCCATTCTTTAGGAACATGAGGGGGTGAGTCAAGGGGATCCACTCCCCCTCCCCCCTCCTCTTCAACTTCATTGGTGAAGCCCTCTCCGCCATTCTTGACTGGGCTAGCAGCGCAGGACACATCAGGGGCCTGGTAACACATCTTTTTCCAGAGGAGTTTCCCACCTACAATACGCCAACGACACATTCATCCTTATTGAGAAAAATGACCAACAGATTGCCAACTTAAAATTCCCGTTAATGTGTTTTGAAGACATGTCAGGATTAAAGATCAATTATCACAAGAGCCAGGTCATCATGATGGTATATTGTTTGGCTGAGCAACTTAGAGTGGAAAATGCGCTGAACTGCAAGATGGGAGGATTCTATTTCACCTATCTAGGGCTTCCGATCTCATACAGGAAACTCACGATTGAGCAGTGGCAGTTTCTGGTGGCCAAGCTGGCAGGGAGAATTGAACCCTGGTTGTGTCGATTTCTCTCTTCAGGGGGAAGGCTGATCCTGACGAACGCTTGTCTTGATAATCTCCCGACGTATGCCATGGTGTTGTTCCTCTTGCAAGATGGTGTGCACGATAAGTTTGACTCTCTTAGATCAAAGTTCTTTTGGGAAGGAGCGAGCTAGAAACGCAAGTTCCACTTGGTCAACTGGCCAGCGGTTTGTCGACTGAAAGAGGTGGGGGGCTTGGGTCTAGTTAGCACCAAGAAGATGAATGTTGCCCTCCTCCTCAAGTGGATATGGAAGCTTTATCAGGGAGACAAGGCTATGTTGGCAAAGATTGTGAGGGACAAATATGCTGATGCGAATGACCTTTTCCAGGGTTCGAGCCGTGGGGCCTCACCTTTCTGGAAATCACTTCACAAGGTAAAGGGTATTTTCAAGGCGAGGGCCAAACATGAGGTCCGAGACGGGATGCGCACAAAATTTTGGCTTGACTGGTGGCATGGAGAGCAACCACTCAAGGACAGCTTCCCGTCTCTGTTCGCGATATGTGATGACCCAGATACTCTAGTCGGGCAGGTCTGCTAGGAAACCAACATTAACATCCAGTTCAGGCGGGGGCTTGATTAGGAGGGTGCCAGGTTCTGGCTCCAGTTGGTGGACAACCTTGAGGACGTTACACTGGTACAGGGGCAAGACAACATAAGCTGGCATTTGGAGGCCTCGGGCCAATACTCAGTCAACTCCATGTATAAGCTGTTATCTCAAGGGACCTCGGTGGCTCACTTCAAGGATATTTAGAAGAACAAGACGCCCCGAAAAATCAAGATTTTTGCTTGGCAGTTAGTGCTTGACCGCTTGCTCAAACCAATTGTTAGCGGACAAACATGACCCGTCAAATTGGAAGATGCTCTCTTTGTAATGCGGCTGAAGACGCAACACACATCTTCTTCTCCTGTTCTTTGGAAAAATTCTCTTGGAGTGTGGTTAGACAATTGGGTGTAACTGGAACCCGAGAAACTTCGCGCATTTTCATTCGATCGTAACTGGTTTTTCGGGTCAAGCCAAAAGGCTCCTTTAGTTCCTGTTTTTGGCACAATCTTGGGCTTTGTGGCTAATTGGGAGCAAAATGTCCATTGAAGCTAAATTTATCAAATAACCGGCTGATGTAATCTATAAAACTCCAATTCTTCTGCAACTGTGGATAGTAGGCACCAAACACCGGGATAGGGAAGGTCTTAGGTGGATGGCGGACGAGCTAAGCAAGCTATACTCTTCATCAGCTTTACCCTCTTAGCTAGGGGTGTAAACGGATCGGATCGGATCGGATATTGCTATTACCATATCCTTTACCATATTTTTTTGGCGGATTTGGATCGGAGCGGATAATAGCCGGATGCGGATTCGAATGCGGATTATATCGGATTACGGATATGGAGCGGACTCGGATCGGAAGAGGATAATCGAATAAATATACGTAGAAAAATAAAAATTTATTTAGTTTATACAAAAGAAATGACAAGAAAGCATGCAACACTAGATAACAGTAGTATAAAAGTGCAAGATTGGTAATAGCATAGTATAACATGCATATGTAGCATGCATAGATAGCCGATACACTAACTAGATTGTCTAGATATTGGGGTTGTGCTAAATTTATCGGATTATCCTATTTGAGTATTTCGGATAATCCGCATAAAATATCGGATTATCCTTATCCGTCGGATATCATCAATACCATATCCGCTACCATATCCGTCGGATATCCGCTCGACAAATATCCGCATCCTCAGCCATATCCGCCGGATATCTAAAAATGCATACCATATCCTCAAAAATGGACGCGGGTGCGGATTCGGAGCGGAAATTATCCGTACCATTTACATCCCTACTCTTAGCGCTCCTGTTTGGTCTATTCCAGGGAGGCCGACCCCCTTTTATTTTGGTTGTTATCGTGTGGACTAAGGTGTACGTCGCAACATGTAACCGTACTATGTTTGGTGAACCATGGGGCTTTATTAATTTGAAGCCAGGCATTTTAATGCCTAATATCTAAAAAGGTACACCTTCAGAACTACCATCCTACCAAAAATACTCCCATGTATATCACAGAAAAATAAATCATTGTACATGTTACGCCTAATTTATAACTCCGTATAAAAATCAATCTGCATGTTTTACACCTTCAGAACTGTTATCCTACCAAAAACACTTCCATGTATATCACAAAAGGTAAACCAGTGTACATGTTATGCCTAATATATATAACTCCCATCTAAAAATCAATCTGCATTTTTTACGCGTGGTATCAAGAAAATTACACCTGCGGGAACTGCCATCTTAAAAAAAATAGAAAGAAACTCCCATCTAAGAAAATAAGTATAAAAAGACAGTGAAAAGTACCACCCCTTCCACACCCCCGGATGTTTACACCTTCAGAACTACCATCCTACCAATATACTCCCATGTTTATCACAGAAAAAATGCTCCCATGTAATCATTGTGCATGTCACGCCTAAAAAATCACCTCTAAAACACTCTGCATGATTACATATGCGAAAACTCCCGTCCAAAAAATGTAAGAAAGGATTTTACACCTACAGAACTCCCATCTAAACAAGAAAAAAGAGATAGATGGAGTTCCCATATCCCCATGTAGGATTGGGGCTTTGTTGCGTGCCGTTGGATCCGGATCGTGCGGCGTCGAGACATGACCTGGCTATATCCCAAAACGAGATCGGTGAATAGTTAGATTTTCCGTAATTTATTTGCTAGGGAATAATTCGAGGTGAGCCATATATTTGTGTCATGTGGGGCCACTGGGTTAACTTTTTTTTATATCAAAAGGGTCCCAAAAGACCAAAAGGGTGCCCTGGTTTCATTTCAAAGAAACGAAATCAGAATAACATGGTTCTACAGCCAGACCAGAGTTTTGAGGGGATAACAAACTGGAGTTATTACAAAAACTTAAACGAAACTGAAAGTGGAAAGGAAAAACTAGACGAAGGGGAAACATCAGCAGGCTCGATAGTGCTTGCAGATTTTCTTACCTAAAAAAAAGTGCTTGGAGATTTTCTGGAGTTCCGCTTTTGTCTCACTTGAGGACAGCAGGTTTGTTGGTTTGGACCACTCATTGCATCGCGGCAGGTTAACTTTTCTTAATGAATATAATAATAAGGATAATAACATTTTTTTAAGCTGAAGCATACCAGTGGATCATTTGACGACACTGCTTTATTTGGTTGGGAACGATTCAAGGTGAACCATGTGCTTTGTGCCACGTGGGGTCAATGTGTTAACTTTTTTTTTTTTTGAGAATTTGTCAATGTGTTAACTTTTTATTTAAAAGGAAGATTTTGGATTTTGGGCTGCTCTTTGAACTTTGAAGCCTAAACTAGGAAACATAATTTTGGAAAAATAAAAATATGATACGTCTCTGTCAAAAATATACAATCTGATTTTATTCTATAAGACGTCGCGTTATAGGTACAATACACTGTGTATTTACAAATTTTGATGTAAACATATGCTCATGTGCAAACATAGGCGCCTCTTGCATTACCATTAGTTAATTAAATTAGAAAGTTGTTGTTCTCCCTGCCGTGCTGGTGCCGTCTGATTGGGTACCTAGATGGCTTTTTTTAAAACTCGCAGGAGTTCTGCGTAAACTACATAGTTCTGTTACAGGTGAGAAGCACCCAACACACACCACTCTACCTCTGTCGTCGTCCGCTTTGGGACGGGCAGCATCGCTACCAAGCCCTAGCCTATTCCTTACACTGACCCACGTCTACAAATAACCCAGTCGTTCCAATCATCTCGAAGGCACGACGAGAGAGTGGATGCGTCGCAGTGATGATTGTCAAACACGCGCGAGTTTCTCTCAAGCCAGATGCTTCGTACGATGAGCAGGATGAGCGAGTTGAAGTGCCGCCTCTGAGGGGCTGCGACCCTACTCGTGGCGGCCGGCCACCAATAGCGGAGCTCCGACACCATTGAGGGGAGGAGGCGCTGCAAACCCTCCCGCCTCAGCGCCCCCAGGCACATCGTTCTTGAGTAATGGCACTGCAGCAGAAGATGATTGAGGTCCTTGTCGCAGCTGTGGAAGAGCGGGCACCGGCGTTGGTTCGGCATGCCCCTCCGTCGTAGCCGATCAGCAGTCCAACATCTTCCGCGGACCGTGAGCCACCCAAAAAAATTGTACTTGACCGGGGCAAAAGAGGCCCACACAATGCTCGCAGCCGGCAAGGCTGTGCGCCCAGACATCACACGAAATCTAGGTGGTGATCCAGGAGATGTATGCCTCACACTCACAGTCTTGTGCACGGATCCTTAGCCTGCGTAGAAGTCTGAACGATATGAAGAAGAGAGGGATGAAGGCTCCAGCCTACTTCAACATGGTAAAAGGGTTGAACCGTCCATGCTACAACGGGCCACCGTGTCAGATCTGCGGGAAGCCGGGACACCCTGCCGACAATTGACTCAAGCGTTTCCAGCCATCCTATGGGATAGTATCTGGATAACGGTGCAACCGATCATGTCACGGGTGAGCTCGACAGGCTAGCTGTACATGACCGCTACTCAGGGGCAACGAACAAGTCCACATGGGACAAGGCATGTAAATACATCATATTGGTCATACGAGTGTCCAATCCATCTAAAAGATATTCTTCATGTTCCAAAGGCAACTAAAAGCCTAGTTTCTACATCTAAACTCAGTTTCTGATAAGCATATTTATGTTGAAATTCATCCATCATTCTTTTCTATTAAGGATTGGGACTAGGAAAACCCTTCTTCACGGCGCGAGTAGGAGTGGCCTCTATCCCTTGCACATTGCGCCTCCAATTTATTCGAAGCAAGTCTTTACTGCAAGCAAACCATCTTCTACTCGGTGGCATGGACATCTTGGGCATCCTTGTTTTCCGGTCATCGAACAAATCCTTAGGAATTATAATCTTCCTATTTTGAATAAGCATGATGAGTTAGTTTATGCATGTCAAAAGGGAAACTGCATCAATTACCATATCATTGGTCTATCAGTGTTTTTAGTGCTCCTTTAGAGCTTATTTTTCGGATGTTTGGGGCCCTTCTCCTGTTTATGTTGGTCGATACAAACATTATGTGATCTTTATCAATGATTTTTGCAAATTTACGTGGATTTATTTTCTTAAGAACAAGTCTGACGTGTTTAATAAATTCCATGATTTTCACCAACATGTTGAACGTTTGTTTGACAGAAAATTCTAGCTATTCAATCCGGCTGGGGTTGGTGAGTACCAGAAACTAAGCTCCTTCTTTTCATGTGTTGGTATATCCCATCATGTCTCATGTCCTTATGATCATCAACAAAATGGATTTGCAGAACGAAAACATTGCCACATTATTGAAGTAGGAATTTCTCTTTTAGCGCATGCATCTATGCCTCTCATGTTTTGGATGAAGCTTTTCTTAGGGTCGTATATCTTATTAATCGTATTTCTAGCAAAGTCATTCAGAATAAAGTCCTATGGAAAAAATATTCAAACCTCCTCCGAATTACACTTTTATTCACGCTTTTGGTTGTACGGTTTGGCCAAATCTATGTTAATATAATCAATACAAACTCCAATTCCGAACAATGCGCTTATCTCAGATATAGTAGTCTTTACAAAGGGTACAAATGTCTAGACAAACCTACTGGTCGTATCTATATCTCATGTTGATGTTACTTTTGACGAATTAGTTTTTCCGTTTTCTCGACTTCATCCTAATGTCGGAGCTCAACTACGCGTTGAACTTCTTCTTTTGTTATTCGTCCATTGGAATCCTTTGGCCTTGCCTTCCGATCAGGATACGGAAATGCATCATGATCATATGTCTGTTTCTACTAATTTTTTGCTTCAAAATAGTGTGCGTGAGACAACAGATTCAGTTGCAGATAACCCTGGTGACGATCCCAGATGATTTCTCTACAGATTCTCCTGCCACGCCAAAAATATTCGGCTCAGGATCAGTGTCACCAGGATTGGTACATGCGTCTAACCCCACTCACACGCATCGGCTTCCATGCGGGCCAGCTAGCAAACCCCACGTGGCACACCCGCATCCACAACTTCTCTTCAGGAGACCACCTCTTCTCATGCGTCTGCGGGAACGTCCGCCTCTGGACATACTGGCGCGTCGCTTTCGCCATCAAACTCGGCAGCGCATGCAAGGGGGAGGGGGCAGGTTCCTCATAGTATCGCCCTGCGGCTTTGTCTCCTGTGGTCACCGCTGCACCTCCTCCACGTGCACACACACGATCCGAAAGCGGTACATTTCGTCCAAGAGAGTTTATTGATGGTCACATTCGTTGTGGTAACTTTTGCAGCACCGGGGAACCTAAAAAATCTAACGGAAGCACCTGGGCATGTGAGTTGGAAAGAGGATATGGATGAAAAAATTCGAGGATCTCACGACCAATCGAACCTGGCATCATGTTCCTCAACCCCATGGGAGGAATATCATATATTGTAAATGGGTTTACAAAATTAAGCGGAAATTTGATGGCACCATTGATCGGTATAAGACGTGTCTTGTCACTTTTAAGAAGAGGTATGGTCTTGACCATGTGATTAGTTGTCTCTCGGTGCAGTGGTAAAGGCTGCAACTGTTCATCTTATTTTGTCATTAGCTATCTCTCAAAACAGGGTGATGCGCTAGCAAGATGTGAAGAATGCGTCCACTCATGATGTTCTAGAAGAAGAGGTTTATATGAGACAACCTTCTGGGTATGAAAATTCTAAGACTCCTAGGTATGTTTCCAAACTTGATAAGCCATTATATGGTATTAAACAAGCTCCTTAGGCATGGTATTCTCGATTATCCTCTAAATTGCTTGATCTTGGCTTGACTCCATCCAAAGATGATACCTCCTTATTCTTCTATAGCAAAAATTTGGTACAATTTTATGCTCATTTACGTGGATGATATTATTGTCACCAGCTTCTCTTCAGAAGCTATTACTAATGTTCTTGCAGATTTGCGCATGGACTTTTCCCTTAAAGATTTGAGATCTCTTCACCATTTTCTAGGAATTTAAATCAATTCGTTGCCTAATGGTATTCTTTGTCCCAAGGAAAATATATCTCAGATGTGTTAAAGCGTGTTAGTACGGGGGACTATAAAGATGTTACCACCCCACTCTCCACATCCGAAAAGTTGCCAGTATCTAAAGGAGAACCTCTTAGTGATGTTGATGCTACTCGCCACATGAGTATATATATTTGGATCCCTATAGTATGTTACTCTAACTCAGCCAAATATATCATTCTCCGTTAACAAAGTTTGACAGTACTTGCATGCATCTACTACTCTTCATTGGACAACAGTAAAGCAAATTCTTCGGTACTTGAAGTTTATTATTTCTCTTAGACTGAAACGTATTAAGTCCGAGTCTACTTTGGTAAGTGCATTCTCTGATGTAGATTGGGATGGCTGTCCAGATGACAGAAGATCTATTGAAGGATTTGTAGTCTTTTTTGGATGTATTCTTATTTCATGGAGTGTACGCAAACAAGCTATGGTATCACGATTGAGTACAAAGGCCGAGTATAAGTCATTGCCAAATGCTACAACTGGGTTCGAACATTATTGACAGAACTCGGTATAAGTCATCCCAAGGCAGCATCTTCATGGTGTGATAATCTTGGAGACATCAACTAATCCAGTTTTTCATGGTAGAACTAAACATATTGAGGTGGACTATCAATTTGTTCATGAGAGAGTTGTTAATAAGCAATTGGATATCAGGTTTATACCTATAGGTGATCAATTTGCTGATGGTTTTACAAAATCGTTGTTTGTTTGGGAGATGGATCTATTACGTCGCAACCTCAACTTAGATATACTGGGCCTGACTAGCTTCTCATCCTCCTAGACAATACCCAGTTGAACAACATCAGAGAATCCTTCTCATCTTATGGCGTTCCTGGCATATGAGGAACAACCTTGTGCATGATGATGGTACTGTGTCCATTGCGTCTTCTTCAGCCTATCTTCAGAGCTATATCCAATTATTGAATGGGCCGGACATTAATGGGGCACAAACAAAGCCGAATGGACAAAAAATAGAAAGCGACAATCCTGAAACCTCCACGGGTGTTAAAAAATTAATGTGGAAAGCTCTAGAATAGGATAAGTCGGAACTAAATGTGGATGCCGCGTATCACCATGAGTATAGACAATCCATGATGGGGGAGTCACTGAAGACCACGAGGGAGCGATCATATGGTCCATGAATGGTAATCTGGAGATTTGCCAAGACGTCAAGGAAGTTGAAGCAAGTGCTCTGATATCGGCTCTAAATATTTGCTCTGAACTACAGATTTTTCCTCATACTATGGAGACTGACTGCGTAGGTGTCTTTAAAACTATGGAAGATGGTAGATCGGGCATATCAAGACGATGCCATATCTATAGACAGATCGAGCTATGGAGGAGAGAAGTTGGCTCTTTCTAGATGTCCTTAGTCAAAAGAGATTGTAATAGGGTTGTTCACGAACTGACTAAATGCACTAGTAGAGAGTGGCAGAGGCTTATGGTACCATTCTATCCTAGCAAATGTGTTACCCGATGTACTGAACGATTGCAGCCAATCTGCAATATATAAGATCTCTTTGACGTAAAAAAATATAAAGTTGTGATTGAGGGAGGGAGTAAAACAACATGTTAGGTGTTGTGCATTTACGTGTATAGTGCAGTATGGATGGTGGAGATTGCGGATGGTTTAGTTAAACTACCATGAATAGGTTTCTTAATCAAGGCAAATCCCAACCATACCAATCTTATAATCCTTTGTGACTATATTAACATGAAAACGTCCTTGCTAGGAGGCGTACATTATTCCACCCTATTTATTACTCATTACATGATCTCTGGTTCTTCAACGACCAAGAGCTTGGCTATAGTGCCTTTGTTCCTTTTTGCGTGGCATTTGGGTGTTATGTTTTTTTCTTTCTCTTCCTTTTATATAACTAGCACAATGCCCGCGCGTTGCAGCGAAAGAATATCTTGTCGACCTTGTAGATAATAGAAAAATGTCCGTGCGTTGTATCGAATGGAAAAAAGTCGCGGAAATCTAATATTATCCTAGAGAATTTGACTACTCGATTTTTTTGCTAACGGGACAAAACACATTTCTGATCTAAACTCACCCGGATTTATTTGAAAAAATAGAAAAAACTGTCAACTCGAGTTCTTCTGCCGAGATAATAGACACGTCAAATCTTGTTTTCAGTAACTGCATGCAGTCAGCTTTGGTCTGCCATTGAGCCAATGGAGACATGAACGGAAACAAATAAACAAGAATGAACCAATTAAAACGGGATATCCGTTTTAAATAGATCAGACAGAATTAGGAAAAAAATGAAAGAATTAGGAAAATTTATTTTAGCCATCGATTGAATTTTAAAAAATCAAAAAACCCCTTAAACAGGCCATGCCAACGATTCCCAGTTGGCCCAGCCGGACAATGCGTCCCTGTCGCTCAGCTTCTCGCTAGCCAGCTTCTCTATCGACGTTCTCTCTCCCAAGATTTTTTCCTACCGACCTGAAGTAGGTAACGCATCGAGTCAGGCATGACTGTGCGTCCTCTGATTCCTCGTCTCCTTAATTCCTCTTAATTTAGCTTTACTGCACATACAGCCAACGTCCAACCATACTCCTTCATTTCATTCAAGAATGCAACAACCCACTTTTACTCAGTCCTGTTTAATCCTCTGTCCATCATCAACACATGGGGATTTTTTTTTTGAGAAACACAGTACAATCTTAGACGCTCACAACACGTACATGCACCTACCCTATTAACGCATACACGCACATCCTACCCCTATGAGCACCTCCGAGAGACTGAGCCGCGGATCGGGTCTTGAGATTGACGAAGATCGGGTCTTGAGATTGACGCACAACGTCCAACACATGGGGAATTTTATCCCACTTGATCATTTGATTTCATACGAATCATCCTTGTTGCCGCTTGCTAATAGTACCTGAGAATTTTTAGCGTATATAAACTGGTTATACTCATTGTAAAGCAACTATTTTTAACCAAAAATGCACGTGAGAAAAAGAGGTGGCGGCTAGGGTAAAAACCCTAGCAGCCGCCACGATCTACTTCGTCCTCGTCGTCTGCGACCGAGCATCGACGGGTCCCCGCCTCCTCTGCTTGCCGCTCCGGCGGCGGGAGGAGGTGGGGACCTCGGACCTGCGCTCGGCGTTGTAGAATGGTCCCTAAAGTTAGAGTTTGGTCATCCAGCATCGTCGTTATGGTGGCTATGGCGGTGTTGTGCGGGACAAGAATAAGGTATACCCACCTCCTCTTCCATCTCGTCGGCGACGATCCTGCTGCTGGTGTTGAGGAGGGTGGGAATTCGTCTGGTCGCTGCTTCCATGGAGTGGTGGATCTCGTTCAGTCTACGTGTGTTTTAGGTTTGGTGCTACAAGTTTCGGATCAATTCAAGGGTTCAATGGCGACAACTTCATCTCTGGGGCGCTGGTCCTTAGGAGCGCGTGCACGAAGACTTCCCGACTGTCATCAACAATGCCATGCCGGCTCCGGTAATGGAGCGGCGACAGCGGCGCGTCGGCGGCTTGCTCTGGCGGCAGTAGTATTCGTTAGGTGGTCCAAAGGGCTCGATGTAATTTTTATTATGTTTAGGATACTTTGTACTTCTTATGAACTCATGAAATAGATCCGAATCTTTTTTCGCAAAAAAAAAAATGCACGTGATCAGAAACGAAAATCAGCGATAGTCGAACTAAGCCTTTTTTTTAAGCAGCCCACGACACCTGAACCGGCCCAGCTAGAAAAAGCTTCAGCATGTCCCGTCGCACACGACTGGAAAATCAGCCCCGACAAGCCTCTCTCCCTCCAGCAGTGCCCCACTCCATCCCGAGTCACCGCTGACCTGGCCCGCCCCGCCGCCATGCCCCGCCGGAGAAGGCGAGGTAGAGCTGTGTAGACAGCGCCACGGCACGGCAAGTTCTTGACGAAGGTGGCGAAGGCGCTGTTGTTGTCGACGGCCAGGTAGACCATGAGCTAGCCGACGAGGTTCATGGCGAGCACGATCCAGTGCAGCGTGACCATGTTTCGGCTTGTGATTAGTTCATGGATTCACATAAATTTTACAGCAGCAGTAAACATAGCGCAACCACACAAGTCATTTGGATAACTCCAGGCGTGCAAACTAACAAGCACATAATTATAAATTAGTGGCTAGTAGCACTACTGATAGACGAGAGTGTCACGCATGCAAACATGATTCGGGAAAAAAGTCACACGCGTGTAATCAGCACAGTGGTGTTGGCCTCGCCTCGCGTGCTATGCTTAGCTTCGTGACCTGATGGTGGCCTCGCCTACTCGGCGTACTTGTGCATAGAGACGACGGAGGCGTGCTAGAGCGGGACTGCCGGGAAATGCGTAGTTTTTTTTAAACTAACATTTTAGTCTGTTTGACTTACTGGTGATATTGATGAGCAATTTGTTGTCTGATGGAAGGGTAAAATGGATCAAAAAGGTGTTGGACCGGAAGAAACAATCCGTCCTTTATTATAGGAAACAGCCTGGATGATTGCTCGCGCTAGTAAGACAGCTTTGACTCTTCTTGATCGTGATCGGTCACACCCTCTTTAGAGGTTCTAGGCCCGTGCGTTGCACCGGAGCGAGAAAGATATTTTATATAAAACACTAACGCAACACATATTTTACTTACTTTGAATTCTAATAAGAAAAGTTACACTATAAAATTTCTTGGAGCAATGATTAAAAAATTGCCATGCATTTCGTCAATTTAAAACTTAAAGAACCCTCTTTCCAAAATATGAGAAATAGAAAACCGCAATACGTGTGCCATTTTTGTTGAACTGTATGTGACATTATGGTTTTCCAGTTACAAGTTTTACCATGGTGGAGTTAAGGCACTTATAGGAGAATGCATTAGCAGTTTTTCACACCCAATGTTGCCCCGTTGCACTAAAAACTAACCATAAAACACAATTTTTACACTCCGAAATCATGAGTAATCAGTAGAGAAGCTATATTTACCTCAATATCTCTTCGGCTTCATCCACGGCTTGAACATATTCAAATCCTACTCACTGCTTTCTGAGCCTTCACCTCTTGCCAGCACTGCCCACAACCTTCATATTCTTCTATATGAACCAAATCATGGGCTATACTGAGAACCACAGTGTGAGTAGCTTGGTTAGCGTGGCCACTGCCCAGGTACTCAGTGATAAGAACCATAAGAGTATAGCAGTTACTACCTAAAGAGGCAAAGAGTATGTATAGTTGTGTTGGATGGATGGTCACTTGATCATTTTTAATTACTCTCCTTATTTGGGGCTTGAAAATACTACTTCAATTGCATCAGTTTTAATTATTCCCCTTTTTTGAGGCTCGAAAATACCATGTGACGGCCTTTGACTGCGTGGAGCTGATAAGTGAGCTCTTCCACCATGACAGCGTGAGCTCAGACTCCGCATGGCTACTTTGCAAGCCACCAGTTCACCTCGTGGTGCCTCCGGTAACAGAGAAGCAGACGATACTACAAGAAAATACTCCCTCCGTTTTAAAATATAAGATGTTTTAGCTTTGTGAAAGGAGTGTATCTAGACATGTTTTAGTGTGTAGGTTCACTCCAAACCTAAATAAACCTACACACTAAAAGAAGTCTAGATACACTTCTTTTACAAAGCTAAAACATCTTATATTTTGAAACAGAGGGAGTACAAACCAATTTTGCAATTATCTAATTACGTTGAATCAGTTTCTATAACTATAGATAGCTAATGATATTAGTAACATTAAAGAATACTTAGAGAAAAAATAGACCCGGATCGGAGCTTAGCCCATGCAAGATATATAGCACCTCACATGTTTGAAAAAAAGTGTCGTGCAAGGAAATCTCCGGCCGGGTGCTGCACGCAGACAAACTGCATTGGCGTCGGACCCCTAAGCATTGAGGAGCCAAAATTTGAGTACATGAATACTGATCCGCTGGTGATGCACATATAAAGTCAGGAGACACGGTCTGCTGAAGCTGTTGGCGGCAGGAACGATCTCGGCTGCAGATATCGAACTCGGCAATGTCACAATCTGACATGGCAGGATTACGGGAGAGAATGATTGATCAGATGAAGCTAGATAATACTCCCTCCGTTTCAAAATATAAGACGTTTTAGTTTTGTGAACCTAATGAATCTAGACTCCTTTTAGTGTGTAGGTTCACTCTGAATCTCTTCGAACCTACGTACTAAAAATGGTCTAGATACATTTATTTCACAAACCTAAAACATCTTATATTTTAAAACGGAGGAAGTACCACACAACGTTATGTTTTGGATCGTGAGAAATTGGGTCACGAAGATTATCCAGTGATCGTCATTGTAGCGTTCCATAGTACTCTAGGGAGAACGCGCAAAGGTCCAACCATCTGGCCCACAAGCAGCGGCAGGCAGCAGCAAATGCCCACATGGAGTGACAACAATCAGTAGGGAGCGGGGCAAATGGCCTCAGCGTCTCTGTATGCGACTACGCTTAAGCTAGTAGATAATTTGGTTGTATAGTTCATTGTTTGCAACAACATCTCCACCTCAGGTGCCAGAATAGTTTCATAATTTGCAACAGTGTCTCCATCTAATTGTCGTCCATCTAGCGGTTGATGGCCTCCCCGTTGCTCGACCTGGCCTCACAGTAGTGGGCCTTACGCGGCGCTGTCGTGGCCAGTGCCTGCACCCCATCGGCCTGACGGAGGAAGGAGAAAATCTTAGTGATCAGTGCCTGCACCCCGTCAGCCTGACGACGATCGAGTATCTCGAGGAAGGATAAAACCGTTCTGATCATGGAGCTTGATATGACTGTGGCGCAGCATGTTGTCGATGATGAGCTCCAGGAACAATGCTTTGTGTAGACTTCTCAATTCGATCATCTCCATGCCATCTATATGAACTCGATCGATTGGCTCAGACTGAGGAAGACTTGTTGATCGAGGAGTGGCCGGCGCTCCGATCCAAGATCGATCAGCTCCGAGCGAGGGAAGAACTGCTCTGCCGCCACCATCGAAGATTGCGCCTGCAGCCAAGTACTTTTATCCAGCGACACAGTCGATGCAGAGGAGTCCGGCATGGATTGACCGAAGTCGCTAGATGTTTCGTCTATGTGTGCCTCCTGCTAGCACATAAAGCATCCTGAGATCGTGGCTGGTTCAGATCGCTAGAAACTGAAGAATGAAACGCGTCGAAAGATCATGGCCGGCCGATTCCATGCACTGGCCGGCTCCGTCCCTCCGGGTCTCACCGTCGGAGAGGTCTGGATGGAGTAGATGCGATCATTGACCATGGGTTAGGGGCTTAGGGCAGGTATATTGGTATTTATCATAGTCGATCAGGTCTCCTCATCTCACGTGTATGTAGAGGAGCCTGAGTGTATGAGCTAGGAAAGGCTCGACCTCCACTTGTTTTTTTAACTTATCGGTGGCATCGGGTTGTACGATGGCAGTTGTGCGTACTATGTACTTCGGTGGGAGGACAAACTCGTCTAAAAAAGAGTTGGACCAGAAAAAACAATCCGTCTTTTATTATTAGGTATAGATTTTGTCCGTGTGCATTCTTGAGATATCAAAAAAAACTTGCTCTTGGTTTTGAGTTGTTCCCGAAGCCAATGTAATTAATGTCATCTTGGTATTGATATATTGCCCTTTATTATAAAAAAAGGTAAACATAAGATGTATGCTCCCTCTGTCTCGGTTTATAGGGCTCAATCTGTAACCCTCTCTAATTACTCTCCACCTCTCCTTTCTCTTCTTTTAGCTAGGTTGGAAACAGAACCATATTGCATGCTGTTGGTTGCATGCCAGACAATGAATTGGAAGTAGCAGCCGATTGGAGAGACAAGAGAATTTTTAGCATCCAATAAAAAAAACCTTGGTCATGATGTAGATCGTTTTGAGCCCTTTAAACTAAGACGGAGGGAGTATAATCCATCACTAAGTTAATTAATTCAATGCATAAATGGAGCGTCGATAAGGCTGACTATTTTTTTTGAAAGCATCATATATTAAGCATGCAAGCCGCCTCATTAAAACCTTCCAGACCCCTTAGGTACCCTGGTAAGAAAAAAGAGTGCGTCTGAAACTTGCAGCCCATCAAACAATAGTTATATCGTTTATGAGTTTCTCTAAGAGAAAGGTAGGGGGTTCATCAACCCAATTACAAGAAATCTTATTAGAAAAACATGATCTAGCCAGCTCGTGAGCTACTCCGTTCGCTTCCCTCGGGCAATACTGAAAGATAACATTTCCGATCATGGATGCTTCGTCGATGCAGGTAGCCAACACTGCTGAGGATTCAGACCACCAAGCCTCTTCTTTATTGCATGCCTCAATAATCTCCATCGAGTCCGATTCTGCAACAACGTTGTTACATCCAAGGCTATTAGCTAACGCAAGTCCATCACGCATAGACATTGCTTCAGTTGCCGCTGGGGATAAAGCATTTGGAATATAACGTGTTGATGCTGCTATGAACCGACCATCTTGGTCCCGAGCAACAACACCAGTAGAACCTGAAAAACTATCATAATGGAAAGAACCATCAACGTTAATTTTTACTTGCCTCGCCTCTGGTTTCATCCACTTAATTTGTCTAGGGTCTGGAGCTGAACTTGCTTTGATTGCATTAGCAGCAATAGATAGAACTGACATGCGGCATTTGAAATTGCGGGCACTGACTCACCATGTGTACGTCTCCTTCTTAACCACCATAGATACCAACAGCCAACAACTATGACCTCCTTCAATCCCAAAGTAGTAAGACCTGGCATTATATTTGACGGTAATGTTAGAAGCAACTCCAACACTGATGAACCTGACCGATCAGCCACGATCACCCTGTCAATAATATCCGTTAAGCCCAATGCTTCCCACAGCTCTCGGGCATGTAGGCATTTGAACAGGAGGTGCAGAATATCTTCAACGTCTAAAGAGCAGATCGGACATTGGCCACTAGTACCAATATGCTTATTAACTAGAATAGAATTCAGTGGTAGGATACCATGTAGGGCACGCCAGGTAAAGATTTTTATTTTGCTTGGAATGTTCAGCCGCCACGGGGACTTCCATACTGGATTACTCGCCGACGAACCAGGCATAGCTAGCTGACTCCCCGCATGACCGAAGCTATGTCTCCATTGCAAATGATAAGCTGATTTAACGGTGAATCGCCCATGCTTCGTATGCTTCCATGCAATAAAGTCCTCAAAACCTTGATTGTTTAGTGGTATTTGGAGAATCCGATTAGCATCAACAGGAGAAAACAAACTCCCAATAAGCTGTTCATCCCAAGAGCTAGAAATCGGACAGATTAGCTGAGAGACTTTTGTGTAAATTATGTTACCTTTCGGGGTGATTACCTTTCCATCCGGACTAGACGGAATCCAAGGATCAATAAAGATATTAATCATGTGACCGTTCCCTACTCTCCAAATATAACCCCGTTTAAATGTAGAGAGCCCCGCTAATATACTTCTCCAAGTGAAGGAACAACCCATCTTCGGCCCAGCTTTGATAATATCACCATGGGGAAAATATTTCGACCGAAGAACCCTTGCACATAGTGACTCAGGATCAGAGATAAGCCTCCAAACTTGTTTGGCTAGCATAGCCAAATTAAAAGAACGGAAATCCCAAAAACCCATGCCACCATCAACCTTGGGATAACAAAGTTTCCACCAAGCAAGCCAGTGCATTTTTTTGCTATTCTCATCATCTCCCCACGAGAATTGTGATATGGCATCAGACATCCTTTTACACACCCCAATTGGTATCTCAAACACCGACATAGCATACACCGGAATTGCCTGAGCAACCGCCTTCAAAAGTATCTACTTTCCACCTATTGATAAATGTTTTTCCTTTCATCCATTAATCCTATGAATAATCCTTTCCACAAAATGAATAAAGCAGTCACTTCTATCCGCTCCCACAATTGCAAGGAGACCTAGATATTTATCGGAAAGCGCCTCTGTATCAATATGGAGCATTTCACAAATTTCCGCTCGTACTACCACATTTGTATTAGGGGAAAAGTAGATGCTTGACTTTGGTAAACTCACCAATTGACCCGAATTTGCACAATAGGTATCCAAAACTTGCTGCAAGGAAGTTGCATTGTTCATATCTGCCTTTATGAGAATAAGAGAATCATCAGCAAAAAGTAAATGAGAGACTGATGGTGCATTTCTGCACACTCTTAACCCATCGATGCCACCAACTTCTTCTTCATGCAGCAGAAGACTAGATAAACCTTCCGCACATATAAGGAACAAATATGGAGAGAGAGGGTCCCCCTGACGGAGTTCCCTAGTAGGAGTAAACATCTCAGTTTCCTCTGAATTATACCGAACCTGATATCTGACAGATCTCACACACGCCATCATGAGAGTCATCCATCTATTGGACAAACCTAATTTCCTCATCATATTCTCCAAGAAAATCCACTCCACACGGTCATATGCCTTATGCATATCTAATTTGACTGCACATGCCCCAGAGTTACCCTGTCTCTTCTTCTTGATCGTATGTACCATCTCATATGCCACTAGAATATTATCAGTTATAAGACGTCCTGGAACAAAAGCACTTTGCATTGGAGAAATAACTTCAGGGAGAACCCGCTTCAGTCGTAATGCAAGCATCTTGGAGATTATTTTATAAATCACATTGCAAAGACTTATTGGACGGAACTGGGTAATCACCTCCAGATTCTCGACCTTAGGGATAAGAACAATGGTGGTATCATTCCATCCTTCTGGTATTACCCCTGTCTCCAAAGCCTGCAAAATCTCAATAGTAATTTGTTCACCAAATAAGTCCCAATTTTTTTTATAAAAAATAGCATGAAGACCGTCAGGACCAGGAGCTTTAAAGTCGCCAATGCTAAAAACAGCCTTCTTCACATCAGCAGTTGTAAACTCCCTCAACAGATTTTCGTTCATCTCAATTGTCACCTTGGGGGTTACTTTATCCAGAATACCCGGGTGGGTAACCTGTACTTCTAAGGTAAACAGATCAGAAAAATACTGAAAAATGACTGGTTTTAAGGCAGGAGTACCGTCAACCCAATCACCATTGGGGTTTTTAAGGCGCTTTATGAAATTTCTCTTTCGACGAGCCGTCATGAACTGGTGGAAATTTTTTGTATTACGGTCTCCTTGCATCAACCAATTGGCTCGGGATCGCTGGAACCAGTGCGTTTCTTCCTGTTCTAGTAGCAGCTCAACCAGCTCAGCAAGCTCCTTGGTGATTCTCTCGTTTTCATCATTCTGCGGCCCGTTTTCATCATTCTGCGGCCCGTTCAGAGCATTTTCTAACTTCGCTTGAGCTTGCCTGGGTCTCTTTTTGGGATTCTTCAAGTACGTGTTGTCCCACGCATGCAAGGATGCATGGAGATGAGCCAGCTTTTTCAGCAGCCATTCAACACAGTCCCATTTGCTTCTGTCCATGCATGCTCAACAGTCTCCCGGAAATTCTTTTTCTGTAGCCATCTGCCTTCAAAGCGTTTCACTTTTTTATGGTTTGAGTACACGATTGATTCAGTATGTAGCATGATCGGGCGGTGGTCAGACCGAGCATAGTCCAAGTGCAATACACTTGCGTCAGGATTCATGAGCTGCCAAGCCTCGTTAACGAGGACACGGTCCAAGCGCTCCCGTATGCGACCACGTTTCCAGGTAAACGGATCTCCAGAATAACCAAGATCAATTAAGTTACAGTCCGATATAACGTCCCTAAACGCCTGCATGTAACTTTGCGGTCGAGGATTACCACCCTCTTTCTCATGAGAATAAAGGATCTCATTAAGATCACCAATGATAGCCCAGGGAAGATCATACTAACCATTAAGTTCTCTTATTTTATCCCATGTCAAGTGTTTATCTTCCCACCTTAGTTCTCCATAGAAACCTGTTAAGCGCCAAACTTTGTCCGAACTTTCCTCAATCCTCACATCAATATATTTAGGAGCCGAGAAAATCTGGTGGATATGAATTTCCCTTCTCCACAGCAATAAGACACCACCACTCCTACCGTCACTAGGATTAACAATCATAAAATCCATCTTCAACCTCCTCCTCAAACACTCTGCCGGATAGCGATCCAAGTGAGTCTCTGACAAAAACATCACATTGGGGTTGTAACGCCTTTGGACGTCCAAAAGCGATCGAACTGCCGGGTCATTCCCCAAACCCCGACAGTTCTCGCTTAAGATCCTCATTGATCCTGGCGACGCTCCTCACTGGAGCCCGCCAATTCAGATTTTCCCTCAGCCTTAGTTCTCTGTCTCTTAATGTCCCTAGCCTGGGTGGGGCTAGGGGGAGCAGTTGGCTGAAGCTGAGAGACCAACGCTCCAACCTTGCTCGTTGAATTGACAAGAGTAGCAGATTTATTCGAAGCATCACCACCAGAACCCTGAATCGCCGCTGCCCTCTTCCTGCTTGGGTCATTTGCATCTTCCGACATAGCGTCCTGGTCATCATCAACATCATCATATTCAACACCAGTTCCCACGGGGCTATGTCCACCACTGAAACCACCTCTGCCTGAGCCACGAGATCCACCTCTCCCTCTCCCAGGTCTTCCTCCGCCCCCTATGGTCCAGCCAGCTCGCAGATTCTTAAAAACCAGTGCCTCCGGAGGATGCATGCTATCCCCATGATCTTTATATTCATGTCCCAGAAACCCACACACCTGACACCAATTTGGCAATTTCTCATATTTCACTAAAAACAATTCCCTTTTCCCCGCTCGGATCATGGAGACAACCATCTTCAATGGTTTTGTAACATCCAACTTAATTCTAACCCGGTAAAAATTTCCTTCAAAATCATTAGACATGGGCTCCGAAGCTATCCACTCTCCCACTTTTGAAGACAGAGATTTAAGCATAGGGGCATATCCCATAGGGAAATCATGGATCTGTATCCATATATCGATCTTAGAGAGGTCCATCGTAGATGGTTTGGTAAACCCATCGTAAGGTACAATTGACACAGGATTTCCGCGGAAGGTCCAGGGACCTCCCCCCATAACTCTCTCCCAATCCCCAAGACAGGAAAATTGAAAAGTGTGCAGATTTCTCTCTAGAGATCGTGTCTTCACTTCCTGCGGCAAGTCCCAGGCGGAGCGCATATTCTTAAAGAACCAGAAGCTCGAGTATTCCACCTCTGTGCAACCCTAGCTATGGCCAACCATCTCGTAAGTTTTGCCGGTGGCGGCCCTTCCTCCTCGAAAATCACATCATCCATGTCTTCCTCACTGAGGCCCATCCTTTTCATCATCGCTGCAATGTCTTCTCCACCCCCAACCCCAGAGGAAGCCCCCAATGGGATCGTTGCCATGGTTCTCTGTCAATCTTCACCGCGACCAGGGCCCGACCGCGGATCCTGCCCGTCCCCGAGGATCAGCGCTGGCGGGCGATGCGGTGTACACCTAGCCAGAGACAAGATCAGTGAACAAGACGGGTAGATTGGCGACGATCGGGAAGGTAGACTCTACGCTGGCGCCGCCGCGAGAGAACGAGAGAACCCTAACGTGAGGGAAGTTCTTATTTCAGGGTGTCGCACTGGGATTGATAAGGCGGACTATTGATTGGGTGGCTAGAGGTGTGGATGTATCCCTAGCCAGCTAGAGATTAAATCTCAGATTAAAAATACTCCATCTACCATGAATTAGATGTTGTAAATCAGTCAAGATTTACATGTATTTATATCACCGGCGGACCTTCCTGAAGGCCAAAAGGGCCACTCCCAAGTCAATTACAATTTGCATAGTAATACTTAGTATTTATCATCTTTGACCATATAAAACATTAAATACTTCAAGTTGGCCCCTTTAGTTATCATCCAATGTGGTTTGGCCGTTCTAGGACATCCCTAGACATGGGAAACCCAGCCCGACCATGTCTAGCTTGAAAAAGCCCGACGGGACGGGCTTTTTGGCCCGCGGGTAGGCCTAGGACTGGGATCTGTGGCCCGATGGGCAACTCGGGCCGGTCTTAGGTCTGCAGAATGGCGTTTTTAGGGAAGGCCCGATGTGTTTTCTCCTGTGCGGGCCATGCTTGGGCCAAAAAGTCAGGCTCGATGGTCGGGCCAGGCCAGGCTTGGGCCATGGGTTTCCGCGTCAGGATGTTTTCGGCCCGACCGACAAATTGCTAGGTATATTCTAGGATGATGGTCAAGGTCCGGCATAGGCGTGTGGGTACATGCTGCTTATCAATTTTGGTGCTCATGTACCTCGAGAAAGCGAATTATCTATTTATTGTATACAAAAGCAATATAAGAGGTTGTTTCGAGGCATCACGTTAATTTAATTCGCATCACCAAATTATTTAATTGGTTAGCTTATGACTAGGATTTATTAAAAAATTAATAGTTACTCCCTCCGTTCTAAAATATAAGATGTTTTAGCTTTGTGAAAGAAATGTATCTAGACCTCTTTTAGTGTGTAGGTTCATCTAAATTTAGTGTGAACCTACGCACTAAATGGAGTCTAGATGCACTCCTTTTACAAAGCTAAAACATCTTATATTTTAAAACAGAGGGAGTACATAAAGTAACTAGGTTTGGCTCGACTGTAGTTCGTTTGACCCGATCCGCATAGTAGCCCGCTTGGTGTACGCGAGAAAGTTTCGCCAGCCCACACATGGACCGTGATACAAAGAACTAAGACCCACCCATGCACACGTTGCAGAGGCAAATGTCTGAATTAATCCCCCTCCCAGTTAACCAGGTACGTACAACCTTAACTGTCTTCACGACCACATCTCGTACACGATCGTTACCGGTCCACTGGCCAGCACTATTAAGCAAGCAGATCAATCATCGCAACCGGGGAAAAAGGAAATCTACTGTAAGTATCAAGAGGATGCACATACATACACCAAAGTCATGAGCAGGCAAGGTCACGTACTGCCGCTCATAAATCAGCTGCAAACTACTTGATGTCCTACTTTTGCGTTCGGAATATTTACGAGATCATATGAATGCATAATGCGCATAAAATACTTATCGACTTGGATCTCAGCTCCGAAGTTGATCGATCCGGCTAGACAGAGTTGGTGCAAAATACGAATGGACAAGGAGATCAACTCTCTGATCAATCCGGTCAGTTGTTCGAGATCCTATGAATGCGGACTTGGATCTCAACTCCGAACTTGATCGATCTGGCCAGGCAGAGTCCGGGTAAATATACGTATGGACAAGGAGATCAACTCTGAAGCTGGTCGATCCGACCAGTTGTTCAACTTGGATGGACATGCATTTATTGTTTCCAGGTGAATTAATTAACCTGAACAAGAAAACTAAGCGGATCTAGAAAGTTGATTGTTTTATAGACACATGCATGAGCACACAAGTAATAATCCGAGGATAACATTTTTTGCAAGAAAAACTAAGATAACTATGTTGTAATTTAGACTAAAATTGTATATAGCACAAATGCTCTGAAAATTAATTTGCAAAAATGTTTTCACATTTTGGTGCTAAGATAATCCAATTTGACTGATAAAAAACAAAGTATAACCGATCGACAACCCTGAAGATTTTGATAACATTTATGGCCACAGAATTCATCTGTGTGCAGGTCTTCTATCTATTATTTAAAGAGTAAAAATCTCACACTAGCTCATATTGCGCTTGGTTGAGCATGTGGTCCATATGGTAGCATGCCTTTCAAATGGATTTTTTTTAGTCCCTCCGTCCCAAAATAGGTGACGTGGGTTTGTCTAGATTCAGATGTATCTAGACACGTTTTAGTATATAGGTACATACGAATCTAGACAAACTCAAGTCACTTATTTTGGGACGGAGAAAATGGATAAAATAGCTAACAAATATGGGCGTGACTAGGTCTCAAGCGACTGAGAATTAATATTTCTCAGTCATGTGACTAAGCGCGTTGGTTTCCAGCGATTTAGTCAACTCACGAACGATTAGCTGATACGTGGTGTGCGTTCAAAAAAAACACCAATACGTGGTGTTTGTTAGGCCTTTTGATTCATGGGCTTTTTCCATCTACTATGTTGTTATGCTATATCACACACACCACACGGGAATGAATTTTTTTCTAAGTTAATTTGTTTAGCAGAGGAAGCACTCTTGAGAGTGAGAGAAAGATGGTTAACTTCTCTTACTCTAATATAAAATAAATTAAAATTTATATTGCAATCTATGCTCATTGAAAAATACCAGATATAACGCATGTGTATATTGAGAAAAATAAAAATTACAACCCATGTGCAATGGGGAAAAATTAGCTGAGACCCATATGCAATTAAAAAAGACTCAGTTGCAACACATGTGCAACTAAGAAAAATCTCACTTGCAACACATGTGTAACTGGAAAAATTGTGTTGCAACTGGAAAAATTAAGTTGCAAGAGTAAGTTGCAGGTAAGTTGCAACTGGCTTTAAAGTTGCAATTATTCGAACAGAGGGTCAGTTGCGAGTAAGTTGCAACTGGCTTGCTTGAGTTACAACCAAGTTGCAATTGGTCCTTGATACGTCTAAAATGTATCTACTTTTCCGAACACTTTTGTTATTGTTTCTCCTCTATACTTGTGTGATTTGGATACAACTAACGTGGACTCACACTGTTTTCAGCAGAATTGCCTTGGTGTCTACTTTTTGTGCAGAAAATCAACTATCAGGAAAAATCCGGAAAAATATGCCAAAAATCATATTTCACCCGAAAACTCCAGGAGTCAGAATACGAGACGGAGAAGAGCCAGGGGGTGGCCACACCACCTGCTGGCGCGGGCCAGTCCAGGCCGTGCCAAGGGGTGGTGTGGGCCCCCTAGGCATCCCCTCGGTCTCTCTCTTCCCCTATAAGGAGCCTTCTAACCTAAAAACTTCGGGGGGGTCGATGTTTTTCAGAAGGAGTTTCGCTCCGCCGCCACCACCAGATTCCATGAAACGGCACCAGAAACTCCGTTCTGGCACCCTGCCGGGACGGGGAATTGGAGGAGATCATCGCCATCATCATCACCATCGCTTCTCCATCGACCATCCATGTTTCTCCCATCTATGAGTGAGTAATCCCCCGTTGTAGGCTATGGGGATGGTAGGGATTGGACGAGAACGTTCATGTAATGGCATCAGATTGTTGTGCTTAATGCTTATCACTAGGGCCCGAGTGTCATGATTTCAGATCTGAACATGTTATTGATTTATTATGATAGTATTGTTTTTGGTCTTATCTGCAAGTTGTTGTCCGGAACCAATGGCCCCGAAGTGACAGAAATCGGGATAACCAGAGGGAATGGCTTTGATGTGAGGATCACATATGTTCACAGAGTGTTAATGCTTTGCTCCGGTGCTCTATTAAAAGGAGCACCTTAATTGCCAGTAGTTCCCTTGAGGCCCCGCTGCAAACGGGCTGGCAGGACAAAAGATGTTGTGCAAGTTCTCATTGCGAGCACGTATGACTGTATATGGAACACATGCCTAGGATTATCTAGTACTTGGATGCTTTATCTTATTTATCTGTAATTGTCCTATGTTCTGATTGCTATGTGAATTGTCTTGTCCATACAACGCCCATCCATCCATCCCTATGCCTACCGCACTCAAATCCCACTGTCTACTGCTGCTACCTTACTATTCCTACTACAAAACGGTTGCTACTGATAAACTGTTGTGAGAAAGATTGTTTCCAGGTGCAGCTGAATTGACAACTCAGTTGTTAGGCTTATAAATATTCTTTGGCTCCCCTTGTGTCGAATCAATAAATTGGTTTTCACTTCCCTCGAAAATACTGCGATACACCTCCTATACTTGTGGGTCATCAAGACTATTTTCTGGCGCCGTTGTCGGGGAGCATAGCTTTATTTATCAAGTTCACCTGGATTCACTATTGTTCAAGCTAAGTTTATTTTCGCCTTGTTTGCTTATTTCTTTATCAAAAAAATACAAAAAAAAGTAGTTCCTACTCTAGTTGTTATTTTCGTTGGTTTGTTATTGTCTTGCTTTATCATGCTTATTGTCAATGGTTGGTTTCTTTGAAACTGAATTTTATTGGCAAGGTGGGTTCACAGAAGATCAAAAATATTATTATAAGGAACACCGCTTGTCACAAAAAGGGAAACACTTATGGGAACAAATTGATAGATTGTATATCATTGCTAGAAACGTGTGCTCTACTTATAATGTTACTTATTGCTGTGATAAATCTTATTGCAGAAAGAGGTATAAACATCTCCCTTTTCAATGTGAGTATAATGATAATGATACCATATCTTCTTATGCTAAAGAAATTTATGACTTTTATGATGCGGAACAAATTGAAGAATTTATTGCTTGAAAGGGTGCTTTTGAACTTGCTAGTTTGCTTGAAAATATTGATGATTCACCTTACAAATATGAGGTTTATGGTATACTTAAATTTTGCTTTGATAATTACAAGGACGAAAATGGCTATATTCTTGAATATTTTAATAGATGCTTTCCACAAATGAAAGAGACTAATGCCTTACAGGATACTATGGAAGAAGAAATTGATGAACCTGAAATCTCATTAGATGAAAAAGAGGAGGAGAGTGATGAACAAAAGGAGGAAGAATGGATTAGCTACACATGCCTACCTTCTAATGAGAGTAACTATTTATCCCTTACATTATTTGATTGTCCCCCATGCTTACTAAAGGAGACTGAATGTTATGTTCCTGAGGTTTCTTTTGAAAATATTTATAATAAAGCTCTAGTGCTTGTAGATCATGAAGAGCATGCTTTATGTGATAGTTATATTGTTGAGTTTATTCATGGGGCTACTGAAAATTATTATGAGAGAGGAAAATATGGTTGTAGAAGTTTTCATGGTATTGAAACACCTCTCTATGTGCTGAAAGTTTTGAAGTTACTCTTGTTTTATCTTCCTATGCCTGTCACTTTGTTCTTTGCGAATTTATTTGCATACATGATTCCTATGCATAGGAAGTGGGTTAGACTTAAATGTGTTTTGAATTTGCTTCTTGATGCTCTCTTATGAGAGCATCCTCTCAAACTATTATGCCTGGAGATGATAATATGTCTATTATTCTTGGAAGACCTTTTCTTAAACACTGTAGGAGTTGTTATTAATTGAAATCAAGGGAAGGTGACCTTCAATGTTAATGACAAGGAACATACTGTCTATTTCCCCAAGAAGATTGAAAGGACTTATGGTTTGAATTCAATTGAACATGTTGAGGGCATTCAAGTTGGAGAAATATATTGTCCCATACCAAGATAAAAATTTGAAACTATTATGATTGGCACCATTGCTATCAAGGTTGAGGTAACATAATCATTAGTGGAATACAAAGTTTTGCCTCATATGGAATTGTTTTGGTAGCAAGACTTGATCAACCTTGTTAACAAAAGGATTTCATTGAACAAAACAATGTTTTCATTATGATTATCTCTGTTTATTTCTATCCTTTGCATTTTAGTTTTTGTTTTCGTTTAGTTTTCTTTGTTGTTACTTGCTTGCATGTTAGAGTGTCTTAGAACGTCTGTAGTTCTAGCCTTGTTTTGTCCTTGCATCATGTTTCCAAAAGAAAAGAAAATCTGTCTGTCAGAAAAATCATTCTTCTATCTCTGAAAAATGCCCCAAAAAAAGTGTCTCAAAAAATTCCAGAAAATTCATATTAAATTTTTACGTGAAAAAATCGGAGGAGGAGTACCTGGGAGGTACCAGGGGGACCCACCAGGCAGGCACACCACATGGTGGCGCGGCCAGCCCTGGGTGGCGCCATGCCCTGGTGTGGGCCACCCCTGGCCCCCCACTAACTCTCTCACCTGCCACTTTCTTCTTTCTCTCGAGTAAGCTCCAGTTCATTGCTCAAAATCGCGTTCTTGTTGTGCTTGCTCTCGATTTTTTTCGATCTCCTTGCTCGGCCCATCTTTCTTGCTGAATTTGGAGCATTTGTTCTCTGGTATGTGACTCCTCCCCTTGTCCAAGTAGATTTGTGTTTAGTGGATTATATATGGAGTATTTTGCTGCTGTAGGTGACTGGTTATGAGAGATTGTAAGCTTGTTTAATGCTTAGAGATATAGTTTTGATGCATGTTTAGGCCTCTTACAAGTCCCTATGAGTAGAACCCTTCATTATATTTACTTCACAATCACTTGTTTAATAGGTATTTAAATTTCAGAATATCAAGCATGAACAACTATACTTTTGGAGAGATTTTTGAGAGTGATGCACCTAGGAGGTTGAGGCCCTCAAGATCAGCCTCTCAGGCTAGGCCATCATACAACGAAGATCTCATTGCAACTCGTATTGGTAATGAAAGGGATGATGGGGATGCTCACCCATCCTCTTTTCCTTGTTTTACTTTCTTACAAGCTGCAGGTATTCTTGATGATTTCTTGCTACTGATTGAGAGGGTTGGTTTGACCTCATATATGCAAGATGAGAGTCACACGCTATGCTCACCAAAACTTTTGTTGAGAGCTTCACGTTTACTAACACATCCTATCAGTCGACTGTCTCTTTTAAAATCTATAATCTGCCCTTCACCATGCCTTTGGAGAGATTTTGCAGTATTGTAGGTGTACGCATGACAGGGACCATGAAGAAAATTTAAGGGCGACCCGCTGATTTGTTGGAGCTTTACCGAGGGGTGACCAATGATGATGACCGCGTGGCGTAACATGGAAAGATAAGAAATATCCAACTCCCCGCTCTTAGATACTTTGCATATTATCTTGCTACTAGTGTACTGGGTAGGAAGAACATAAGTAATATCTCCAACTATCATTTAGCCTTCCTTGTTGCTGCGCTTAACAATGATACTCGGTACAATCTTGACTCGCTTATTGCTCGCCGCCTAGCTGCTAGGGGCCAATCTATGGGGGCATCATTGCCTCGCGTATAGTCAATGCATTAGGTCTTTTAGTGGATCCCAATGATACTATGCTGGCACCACAGAGGCTCGACCTTGTTGCTATGAAAACTCATCACTTTGTCATTGCTACTTCTGATTTGGACAGTCTAGTATATAGGATGCTTTTCATTGACAGGGACGAAAGGGAGATCCTTTTGCCACAGCCTTCTTTGTTTAGTGTTCACAGGAGACCGTGGTCGCGCTCCAAGGAGGAGGTGGACGAGCAGCTTCGCTTGCTGGGTTTCCACGAGCAGCACCAGGAGGATGTGCCCTCCTATGATTACTGCGCATTCTGAAGGGACGGACGATTGAGCTTGCACCGGGCAGGGGACCTCCTCGTCATACTACGGTGACACATCATCCTGGCCGGCTTGGGATTGATACCCACTTAGGCCAAAAGCCTAAGCTTGGGGGGAGGTACGCCGACACCGCACTCATCTTCATATCATGTTGCGTCGGTACTTTGTATATTCATGTTTTCGTTCTCTTTTTAGTTTTCGTTCTTCTTTGCTTTTGCTTTCTAAAACACAAAAAGACCAAAAATATTTTCTGTTATTTCTCTTTGGTTTGCTTCTTCTTTTTGCCTTGGTTTATTTTTCCCTTTTTGCTTTGTTTGAACTATTTGAAAAACCCAAAAAGATTTTGCTTTGCTTGTTTTTCCCTTTTGGTTCTTGTTTAAAAATCAAAAACACCAAAAATATTTGTCGTTCTTTTTTGGTTTTGTGAGTTTGCTATAGGGTTCGGCAGTCCCCAGTGGAATATTGGTTTCATATTATTATTCAATTCACACAAGTGAAGAGCAATAATGAGGATTAATGACAACTGGAGGCGTGGTAAGAGGCTGGTAACGAACTCTATTTGTTTTCATTTTTATACATATACTCATCACTGTGGGCATGCTTAGTCCGTTCATATAGAGTGTATGTTTTCTTTGGATGCTTAGTAGTTCTTGCTTTCTTATGATTAGCTTCAGCTCGCTAATAGTTTGTAGCATGTCTTATGAATGTTTGCTTGCATTGCTCTATTCATAAATTGGTATGACACTGTGGTATCCTCCTCTGAATGTTTCATTTGAATTGACTTGGCACATGCTCACGCATGCACATAACTGTAATAATCAGTTAAGCCTTGATGAATTATTTTGCTTTGAGGATCTTGAATCACTTTCATGCCATGAGTAGTCCTGTTTTGTTGCAAGCATGATAATGACACCTATTGCTCTCTCGTTTGTCGCTCTCTTACTATTGCTAGCCTTCACTTCCACTTAGTATTTTACTCATGTTTCCAACTCCCTTAAACCAATTATTGCCAAAGTGTCCACCATACCTACCTATTAGCATCATTTTCTACTTCCGTGCATATTTAATATGCCTTGTTTTCTTCTAAATAAAATGTTTGCATGTTATGAAAAAGTTAGTTAGTAAAGCTCTCACGGACTTGATGGCACACTTTATTTCCTGCACTTAATAAACCTGAACCATTGTGAACTTTCCATGAAAGTTATATGCTTGCAAATTATAGGCTGGGGATTAGCAGAACCGTGCTGTCACGGGGAACGCTTTCAACACTTGTAAATATATACCCAGTTGATACCTTGCTATTTTGTTTGCGGATGTCGTCGGTGTGAAATAAAAGGGGATCTTGTAAGTCCATGGAGTTATGTATGTGTGTTAGAGAAACGCCTGGGCCACTGGTCTAATCCATGCTGACATGGTGGAAACCTGCAGCGTAACCATAATGATATCTATGAAGCATTCTTCTTATAAAAAAGAGAGAGATAGCTATTGAGAAAAAGGAAAAAAAAGGAGATTTATAAAAAGAGGAAAGAGAGAAAAAAACACCATTTTCCCATGGTAAATAAGAAGATTGCTGAGATACTCATTGTCTGCTTGCCTTGTCATTTTGATATGGGGATTCTTCCGTATCATCGGGCAAGAGGTACCCCGTTGGCGGTTCTCTATGATACGCACATACTTACGATGACAAGAACTTACCGGTAACTAAAGTTGAGTAGCATGAGGAGCGACCCTCGTACTCAAGGGACTTGGGATTTTCAGTTTATAGTCTGTCAAGCATATAACTCAGATTGGACCTTACTTTCACCTTAACCACATTAAAGATGCTTATGATAGGGGCAATGAGAGCTCAGAGTTAATAAGTATCATACTTTCAGCATTTAGAAGCCTTTCAAAATTATTCAAAAACCTTTTCTTTTACTTGTTGAGTCTCCATTTATTCTTTGAGCACCTTCTTGAGAGCATAGTTGCCATTCTTTGTGCTTGTCCCATTACTTGATTATTTGTGCTATGACTTTGATGCTTGTATCTTTGATATCTTTACTTCTAGTCATCACTTGAACTTCAGAGGTGCCTTGATATTCATAATCAAAGGCAAGCGAGATACCACTCTATCATACCTTTTTATGAACATTATAATGTTGCTTATGTTTATGCTTCATGCTACTTATTATTTTTGAGTTGGAATCTCTTCATAGCTTGCAATTTCTATTAAGTAAACTTAGTTGCATACTCTTTTTATGAACTGTCTAAGTAGTTGATCACATTGCTGAGAATATTTACATCATATGAAGCAAATGTGTTAGTGAAAGTTCTTTTATCGCACTCAGTTTTCAACTGAATTGCTTGAGGACAAGCAATAAGCTAAGCTTGGGGGGAGTTGATACGTCCAAAACGTATCTACTTTTCCGAACACTTTTGCTATTGTTTCTCCTCTATACTTGTGTGATTTGGATACAACTAACACGGACTGACGCTGTTTTCAGCAGAATTGCCTTGGTGTCTACTTTTTGTGCAGAAAACCAACTATCAGGAAAAATCCGGGAAAATATGCCAAAAATTTCACCCGAAGACTCCAGGAGCCAGAATACGAGACGGAGAAGAGCCAGGGGGTGGCCACACCACTGGCAGGCGGCCAGGTCAGCCGCTGGGTGGTGGGCCCCAGTGCACCCCTCGGTCTCTCTCTTCCCCTATAAGGAGCCTTCTGACCTAAAAACTTCGAGGGGTTCGACGTTTTTCCAAAAGGAGTTCCGCTCCGCCGCCACCATCAGATTCCACGAAACAGCACCAGAAACTCTGTTCTGGCACCCTGCCGGGACGGGGAATTTGAGGAGATCATCGCCATCGCCATCACCATCGCTTCTCCATCGACCATCCATATTTCCCCCATCTATGAGTGAGTAATCCCCCGCTGTAGGCTATGGGGATGGTAGGGATTGGATGCGATTGTTCATGTAATGGCATTAGATTGTTAAGGCATGGTGCCTAGTATCTTTTATTAGTGCTTTATGACTTTGTTGCGACTTGTTGTGCTTAATGCTTGTCACTAGGGCCCGAGTGCCATGATTTTAGATCTGAACATGTTATTGATTCATTATGATAGTATTGTTTTTGGTCTTATCTACAAGTTGTATACACACGTTGTTGTCCGGAACCAATGGCCCCGAAGTGACAGAAATCGGGATAACCGGAGGGAATGGCTTTGATGTGTGGATCACATGTGTTCACGGAGTGTTAATGCTTTGCTCCGGTGCTCTATTAAAAGGAGCACCTTAATTGCCAGTAGTTCCCTTGAGGCCCCGCTGCAAACAGGCTGGCAGGACAAAAGATGTTGTGCAAGTTCTCATTGCGAGCACGTATGACTATATATGGAACACATGCCTAGGATTATCTAGTACTTGGATGCTTTATCTTATTTATCTGTAATTGCCCTATGTTCTGATTGCTATGTGCATTGTCTTGTCCATGCAATGCCCGTCCATCCATCCTTATGCCTACTTTTCGAATCCCAATCCATCGCTATTGTTACTGTTGTCTTTACTTTACTACTGCTGCTACTTTACTATTCCTACTACAAAACTGTTGCTACTGATAAACTGCTATGAGCAAGATTATTTCCAGGTGCAGTTGAATTGACAACTCAGTCGTTAAGGCTTATAAATATTCTTTGGCTCCCCTTGTGTCGAATCAATAAATTGGGTTTCACTTTCCTCGAAAATACTGCGATACACCCCCTATACTTGTGGGTCATTACCCCTCGACGGCGCCCTAGTTGCAATCAAGTCACAACTGGCCTTCGACAGGGGCTCAACTACAAGCAAGAAGGAACTGGCCCTCAATAGGCCCAGTTGCAATCAAGTTGTAACTGGCACTCGATGGGTGATGACCCACAAGTATAGGGGGTGTGTCGCAGTATTTTCGATAAGTAAGAGTGTCGAACCCAACGAGGAGCAGAAGGTGTTGGCTAGTGGCTTGGAGCAGGAATTCTCTGTAAATAATTAGCAAACGGATTTTTAGGGTTTTTTGATAATGCAGGTAAATAAAGTACGAGTAAATAAAAGACAATAAGAATAAATGCAGCAAATGGCCCAATCCTTTCTTTAGCAAAGGACAAGCCGGTTGTATTACTTAAGATTACCAAACGTTCTCGAGGATACATGGGAATATCGTCAAGTGCTTTCGCTTCATATAGTTGATTAATCTTCTTTAGTTTGCTAAGTGTTGTGTGGGTGAACCTGTTCTAATGTACCGACCTTCCTAGGACTAATACATACTTGTGATTATACCCCTTGCAAGCATCCACAAGGAAAAGAAAGTAACTAAGGTAGAAACCTAACCACAACTTTAAACTCTAACACCTGACGCCCCTTGTACAATGGTTTCCTAACGGGGGTTCAGGTTTCTGTCACTCCGGCAACCCCTACGATTAGTAGCCAAATACACAATGCATTCTCCTAGGCCCATATAGGTGAAGTGTCATGTAGTCGACGTTCACATGACACCACTAGAATAAGTACACCACAACTTAAATATCAAACCATTGAATCTTTCTCAACACAACTCCACTACTAACAACATGACTTCTCCCATGTCCTCAAGAACAAAATGAACTACTCATAAGACATCATATGGATCATGATCAGAGATGAAATAATAATGTATAACAATCTGAACATAACAATGATTCAACGGTTCACTCAATAGCATCAACTATAAGGAGTAATCAACACCGGGAAAGTTTCCCCTAAGAACTATGCAAGATTCAACCCAATTGTTACAACGGTATGAAGTGGTGGTGATGGTGATGGTGATGGTGATGGTGATGATGATGGTGGTGATGATGATGATGATGATGATCCCGAGGAAGTCCAGCTTGATGGTGGTGTTGATAGCGACGATCTCCCCTCTCTGGGAAGGAATTCCTCTGGCAGAATTCTGTCTGCAGGAGAGATCTTTCTCTCTCGGTGTTTTCCACCCCGCAGAGGCGGCAGAATCTTTCTGTGCTCTCTAGGTATTAGGGTTCCAAGGAGATAATATACGCCAGAGGGGAGAGCCAGGGGTGGACCAGGACGGCCACACCACCTGATGGCGTGGCCCAGGGTGGCCCGCGCCAGGGGTGATACATTGCAAATGTATCTATAATTTTTGATGTTCCATGCTTGGTTTTATCTACTTTCTTGTGTTTTGTTCCAACTTTGGAGTACTTTTCATATGATTTCTTGGACTAACCTATTAACAAGATGCCCAAGGCCAGCTTGCCTGTTTTCTGCTGTTTTTGGTTCCAGGAAGTCAGAAAATGAATATTCTCGGAATTGGACGGGACAAAAGCCAAAGTTACTATTTTCCCGGAAGACTCACGGAGCCAGAAGGAGAGTCAGAGAGGGGCCACAGGGTGGCCACACCACCCCTAGGCGCAGGCAACCCTAGGCCGTGCCAGGGCATGGTGTGGGCCCCCTGGCCGGCCATCGACCTTGCCTCTTTCGCCTATAAGAGCCTCCCGATACCAAAACCCTAAAGGATCAACCAGAAATCCACGAAAAGTTCCGTTGCGCCGCCGCCACCAAAGGGGAGATTCGGGGGACAGAAAGTCTCTGTTCTGGCACCTTGCCGGGACGAGGAAGTGCCCCCGGAGCCATCTCCATCGATCTCCACCGCCATCTCCATCACCATTGCTGATTCCCATGATGAGGAGGGAGTAGTTCTCTCTCGAGGCTAAGGGTTCTACCGGTAGCTATGTGTTCATCTCTCTCTATGCGTGATCTTATTGAGATCATGAGCTTGTAATCTATAGATCTACCTTGCTACTCAAGTGCTTTAATAGATCTCTGCTCTCCCCATGTGTATGAAAGTGACAGCGTGCACACCATGGTGGCACTTAGGCTAGAGATTACAAATACTTGTTATGAGTTATATTTGGAGTTGGATGTTTCTATGAAATTGTGGTGTTTGTTGGAACCATCTAGTGCTCAAGGTGACAGTGTGGGGTTTTCTAGATGGGAAAGACTTACTTTGAGGTGTGCTGTTATAGCCCTACCATCGATTAGAGTGTTCAACCGGAGAGTAGTTAAGAGTAGTATCATAAAGAGAAGATATTTATATGAGAGTGTTCACTAGTGAAAGTATGATCCCTAGGCCTTGTTTCTAAGCATCGATACACCATTTACAATTAGATCTGTTACATGTTTGCTTGTTTCCTTCTTTATTTCAGTTTGCCTTTAGTCTCTTCCACGCCACCAAGCTATTTTCTATCACCGTTACCACTTATAATTATCCTTACCATTTGTATTTTACTATCTCTTCGCCGAACTAGTGCACCTATACACCTGACAAGTGTATTGGGTGTGTTGGGGACACACGAGACTTCTTGTATCTTGATTGCAGGGTTGCTTGAGAGGGGATACCTTTGAACACTTCCTCCCTGAGTTCGATAAAGCTTGGGTGATCCACTTAAGGGAAAACTTGCTGCTGTTCTACAAACCTCTGCACTTGGAAGCCCAACAACTGTCTACAAGAATAGAAGTGCGTAGACATCAGGGGGTGGTGTGGGCCCCCTGTGGCCCATCTCAGCTTCCCCTTCTGGCTTCCTTCGTCTTCTGGAAAAATAGGATTTTCCATGTATTTTCACAGATTTTCTGATCTTCGCGAATTTTGCCTCCAAACAACACCTTTTCTATCATAATCCTGACTGCAGTGGTCCATGCTCCAAAATTCATCAACCATGCAAAAACAGATAAAATAACATAAGTATCATCCATCTCTTAATATGAAATATATCAATGAATAACAGCAAATTATGATATAGAATAGTGATGCAAAATGGACGTATCAATGGGGTTTCAGTTACAAGTAAGTTACAACTGGCCCCTCAACAGGGCAACTAGTTGCAATCAAGTTGCAACTAGCGCTCGACGAGGACTGAGTTGCAACCAAGTTGCAATTGGCTCCTCGACGACGCCCTAGTTGCAATCAAGTTACAATTTGTCTTCGACGGGGGCTCAACTACGAAGCAAGAAGCAACCGGCCGCTCAGCAGGCCCCAGTTGCAATTAAGTTGTAACTAGCACTCGATGGGGGGTCAGTTACAAGTAAGTTACAATTGGCCCCTCAACAGGGTTACTAGTTGCAATCAAGTTGCAACTGGGGCTTGACGAGGGCTGAGTTGCAACTGGTGTTCGACTAGTAAGCAAGTTGCAAAACATGGCTTTCGACAAGTTTTAGTTACAATCAAGTTACAACTGGCCCTCGACGGGGGCTCAGCTACAAGCAAGTTGCAGCTAGGCCCCCGACATCGCCCTAGTTGAAATCAAGTTGCAACCGTCCTTCGACGGGGGTTCAGTTATAATCAAGTTGCAACTGGCCCCTCAACAAGGCGACCAGTTGAAATCAAGTTGCAACAAACACTCGACGGGGGTTCCTCGACGGGGCCCTAGTTGCAATCAAGTTGCAACTAGGGCTCGATGGAGGCTCAATTACAAGCAAGTTGCAACTGGGCTCGACGAGGGCTCAGCTACAAAGCAAGTTGCAACTGGCCCCTCGACGGCGCCCCAGTTGCAATCAAGTTACAACTGGCCTTCGACGAGGGCTCAGCTACGAAGCAACTGGCCGCTCAACAGGCCCCAGTTGCAATCAAGTTGTAACTGGCACTCCATGGGGGTTCAGTTACAAGTAAGTTACAACTGGCCGCTCAACAAGGTGACTAGTTCAAATCAAGTTGTAACTAGGGCTCGACGAGGGCTGAGTTACAACCAAGTTGCAACTGGCCCCTCGACGGCGTCCCAGTTGCAATCAAGTTGCAACTAGCCTTCGACGGGGGCTCAGCTAGCTACAGTAAGTTGCAACTGACCTCTCGACAGCGCCCCAGTTGCAATCAAGTTGCAACTAGCCTTCGACGGAGGCTCATCTACAAGCAAGATGCAACTGGTCCCTCGATGGGGCCCCAGTTGCAATCAAGTTGCAATAGTCACTCGATGAGGGTTTAGTTACAACAAAGTTGCAACTGCCCCCTCGATGGAGCCCCATTTACGATCAATTTGCAACTGGGGCTCGACGGGGACTCAGTTACAAGCAAGTTGCAACTGGCCCCTCGATGGGACCCCAGTTGCAATCAAGTTGCAACTAGGGCTCGACGGGCTCAGTTACAAGAAAGTTGCAACTATTATTCGACAGGTAAACAAGTTGCGAAAAAAGGCTTTCGACGGGGTTTAGTTATAATCAAGTTGCAACTGGCCCTCGATGGGGGCTCAATTACAAAAAAATTACAACTGGCCTTCAACAGGTAAGCAAGTTGCAAAAATGGCCTTCGACGGGGTTCAGGCACATGAGAATTAGCAAAATCGTTTAACTATGCATACAAAAAAAGACTACCGCAATTTTCAGTCCTATGACCCCTAGCAATAAATAGTGGCAACTATAAAAATATCAAAAAGAAAAGATTAAAGAAAGAAAATAAAAAAGGATACAACAAACCTAGAAATCAACTATTGAGCTTACAACTAGATGAAAATAAAATGAATTGCCTGCGCAAATCGTGAAACCAATCTCACCGTCACTCTAAATATCAAGAAAACCAAAATAAATATCCCCTAGCAATCTACCTTCGCATAATTATGTTTCCGGTAAAAAACCGAAAAACAAAACAAAAGTAATAATCGCCAACTATAATAAAATAGGACATGACCACATAAAACAAGTACAGACGCAAAAAACCACAGACACACCTATGGTCACATAAAAACGACCACATAAAATAAGTTTAGAAACAACACATAAAAATCAGTTTAAAAAAGATAAAAACAGGGCAAAAAAACGAACATCAGCACACATATCAAGCCCCTCGATCGAAGCCTCTGCTGCTCCGGTCGCACGTTGCGAATAAGAGAAAAACAGCCTGTAGAAACAACCCACATAAAAGAAGCCCGCGACATCACAAAAGCACACGCGCGCAACGGAACAACCCACAAAAAAAGGCGCGACGGGATTGTCTCAGCTTCGACACACGCGCTAATTCTCAGTCATACGCAAACAGCCCGCACAAGCCGGTTTGTACAAATCACAAAGCATATGATCCAACGGTTAAATAGGTGATTGAGACTTAACTAATTCTCGGCCCGAGAATTAGCAAAACCGAAATATAAAAGAGAAAATAAAAACAAAGACAAAAGTATATAAAAATGAAACACAAAGAAAAGACTTAAAAATAGAGGATACGAAAAATAATAAAACAATTATTGTGAGTGACCTGATTTTCCGCCTTTATGAGAAAGCAAAGCGTCAAACCTAGGATTTGAACTCTAGTGGGCTGGAGGTACCACTGCCCTCTTAACCATCCAACCACGGGCTGAGTGACCTGATTTTTTACTCATGGAACACTATAGAAATAATGTCTTACAATGTATGATGAGCCGTGTGCATGGAATACTAACAAACCAAGGTGCAACAGAAAACACGACAAAGAAAGATATGCAGCCGAATGAAATATTAAAATGCTGACCTCAGCTGACATTCTATATTCGGAGGTGCATGGAACGCTAATTGTACAGCAGAAGCAGCGGGCTAGTAGGCCACAATACCGCGCCGAAGTAGAGGGCCAGCAACCCACGCACGCATAGCAACCTAACAACGCGTCTCCGTGTGGAAAATTTGCATCGCTTGTAAACAAACTAAACGGCAAACAATTTGCACGAATCTTGGCACACAAATCCAATGGTAATTAAGGTGACCAAGACTTAACTAATTCTCAGGCGCCTGAGAGTTAGCAAAACCGAACAAATATCACATTAATCGGAAATTATCTAGAAAATCTTGCATGTACTTATTTATGCTTAAAGCATAGTATGGTCAAAAGGGGGAAAAACAACATGTGTATGTACTTGGTGTTTTCTGAAACAAATATGAATAATCTCTCAAGAAAAATGATAACATCTAGCTCCAGATCTAATAAGCCATATTTTTGTTAGTGGATAGTAACCCGTTAATCTTTAAAATTATACACACATATCCCGACCAAGCCAATACATGTCATAATTTAGATAAATCATATAGTAGACCCTAGACTATTTTAGAGCATGTTATACGTTCAAGAAGAGTGATATGGTAGAAGTTGAAACTTAAAAAAATAAATATCTATATGTCAATATAGTGAATCCTCTTTTTATTACTACACACACGATTAAAACAATATATCATCACATAGCTATATGTACAAAAAATCACAATAATATATCCTAATAAATGTACGTAAACATATCACATCGATTGAACTATATAAGTGAAGCTAAAATACATGTGATCAAAAGAATAGATTAATTGGATCAAAGGTTGGCGACATCGTGAATCTAAAAGTAAGTAAGGAAGTAGGGAATACAAAGGATCCAACTTCTTTGATTCTATGAAATTGCTTAAGATTTTTATATGATTTGGATTCTTGGATAATAATTCTATGTAGGTTGTTTGATTCACATGTTTATAATCCATTAAAAATCTGTAATAATTCTTCTGGACTCTATTTTGGAACAAAAATTCTGCAGTAAAAAACTTTTTCTACAATTACTTTTGTTCTCCTATGATATATGTTTTATATTCAGATTCCTAAAGTTTTCGAATATGTATGGTTCAACGGCACATCCCACACTTAATCCTACGATTTTCCAATTCCTGAGCTTTAAACCTTAGGAAAAATACTTCAATAAAATATTCGTATGAAAATTTCACTCGATAATAGAAGGCCAGTAGATCCATTTATTTTCAATACCATAATGATGGCTATGCATAAAAAATAATTAATGGATTATTTTATGTAATTAAAGAAAATGCCCCCACCGTGCTAGTTGTCATAAATTGCGAGACAAAAGTGGTGAATCTTGGCAACTTCTCTAAAAAGATTGTCATGCATTATCATACTATGTATTGAGTGCGCGGGTGTGGTGGTGCAGTGCGTAGGCGTACTCCAAAAAGATTTGATGGATGGTCCAATGCAGATCAAACCATATCTGCATCTGGACCCCCGATTAACTAGGCCAACTGCCATGCAAGTGAAGTGGGGTGGGGGCTGATGGACTACCTCACTTGCCTAACAACGACGTGCCACCCTCCCCTGACCTCTAACCCTCCCACACCAGCACAACCCACACGTACATCTGCACCTAACCTCGCTCTCTCACCCGCAAACTAATTCTCATTTCCCAGTCTCGATCTTGTTTGCGATCCCTCTCTGATCGTGTATGTGTGCTCGATTTTGTCTTGGAGTTTGGGATTATTTCCTTTGCTGGGTTTGGTCGGTCTGCGTACATGAACAGGCTGAGGAACGTGCTGCTGCGCAGGTGCAAGAGCCTGTCGCGCAGCAGGTCGTCCAGCTCCTACAGCAACCTCCGCTCCATGTCCGCCAGAGACATCGCCGCCGACGAGGACGACCTGATGGCGGCATGCGACGCGAGCTGCGACGCCGCGGTGGTGTTCGTGGGCAGCTCGCGCCGGCGGTACGTGATCAGCGCCAAGCGCCTCAGCCACCCGCTGATCGCCGCGCTCATCGTCGACGCCGGCGGCGGGGATGGGATGGCCGGGAGGAATGATGAGGAGGAGCCGGCGGGCGTGGCCGTGAAGTGCGAGGTGGTGCTGTTCGACCACCTGCTGTGGATGCTCGACAACGCCGCCGACCTTCACGAGGACGACGGCGGCGACGCCGCGAGGGAGCTGGCCCAGCTCTACGAAACCTGCTAGCCGGCCGGCCAGTTGTGATCGACCGTCAATTGTACGATCGATGCATGCGTGCGTGGTATTAGTCGTACGTAGTACCTGAATTTGATTGATTTTTTTGTGCCTTCTTGCACGAGATCTAAGATCTCGGGCGCCAAAGATTGTATGTATACGTGCACGTACGAATAGGAACATGGTTTGTAGAGAAAATTGTTGGTAGTTTTGGTCTGAGTAACTAAGCTTGGGTTTGAGATGTGTTTTTTTCATGACATTTATGGTTTGGTAGTGTCGAGCATCTAACGTGTATACTTTGCATCTAAGTATTTAAAACTTTAGAGAGGGTCTATTTTTCAGCCAGCCGAAAGTAAATTATGAATACCCCCATTTCAGCTCTTGTGACTCATGATCGGTTTCGATACCTACACACTAGGAGAACACGATGATTCTACATGCGCTGGTATGTATCGGTGCCATGCAATCGATGCTTTGAGATTGGTGAACATATTTCTTTTGAGCAAGAGCACTGTCTTTTCTATTAGATGAGGGAAAACACAAACATAATACATAGAGGCGTTTATATTAAGGTGAAAACATGCCAGAACCACAAAACGGAAAGAAACAAAAACGAATAATTTGGCCCTGCCAGAGTAGTCTGCACATAGGCGGCAACATCACTTGCCCTCTAGAGTATGTCGTCTCTACCAATGGAAGACACCTCGATATAAGTCAGGTGTCGACCAGCGAAGATCGTGCTGTTTGCTTCCTTCCAACCATTCCAAAGAACATAGAGTAGGCGGCCACTGAGGCGGCGTTGCTCGTTTTTTGTTTTTCTTTGAATCATATCGTACCATCAATCAAAAATGGAGGAGAAGGCTTGGCCATGATTGCCCGTAGCATCGATGTCCCATGATTGTGTTATGTTCCAAACTGCTGGCGTGAAGGGGCAGTCTTTGCAGAGGTGGGTGGTTGTTTCCGGAAAGGATCCAAAGAGTGGGCGAGTCAGGTCGTTAGACCACCCCCTTATGGCCAGCATGTCCGCGGTCAAAAGTTTACCGTGGAGAGCCATCCACGAGGAAATCTTGCATTTCAGCTCGGTGTGCACCGACCAGGTCTTCTGGGCCTTGAACTTAGGGAAATAGCCATCGAATTGTGCGTGGTAGGACGAGCTGGCACTATAGATCCCATCATCGGTTAGAATTCACCTGATGGTGTATGGTTGCAGGGGTCAGCTGGGTGGCCTGCACGAGGTCCCAGACTTCAAGTACTGGGAAAGTTGAACATGAGTCCTAAGTATAGCGACGGAGCGAACCCAGTTGCCGCAGTTGATCTCTTTCGTGATTGTCCTTTTTTTTCTTGCGGCGATCTTAAAGAGGTCGAGGGCCTACATGCTGAGAGAATCCCGGTTGCCCCAGCTGTCATGCTAGAAGGAGGCCATTGTAGGGGTTCGTAGCATGGAAAACAAAATTTTTCTATCGCATACAAACAAACAAGCCAAGATCTATCTACTAGATTGTAGCAACGAGTCGATAGTGGAACTCACCCTCGAAGATTCCAAAGCGGTTAACGAGAGCAGATTCTCGTGGGTGATGTAGTCGTACTCTTTCCGATCTCAAGATCGCGTAGACGATCCTTCCAGCGCCACGTTCCAGCAGCGCTCCCTTGATCGGTCACACGCTCGGTAAATTCGACGAAGACCTTCCTCTTCCTTGTTCCAGCAGCAGCGGAGGTTGTAGCACTCTCCTCATGATTCCGCAAAGACCTGGCGTGGTACCGGAGGTAGAGGGAGATCCGCAGGCTTCGCCTTAAGCGGTGCAGTATGGTGGAGCTTATGAGAGAGGCTATTAGTGGTCTAGTAATTAGACACACCAATTAGAAGGCTCTAAACCAATTAGAAGGCTCTAAACCGAAATAGCTCTAAACCGGGGTTTAGGTCTAGGGTTTAGATTAGAGGATAGAAACTTGTGTGTACTAGGAGGGAGCCCTGCCCCTCCTTATATAGGTGGGAGGGGCTGGCCGGCCAAGGGGAGGGAGTGGAGTCCCTCCCCAACTCGGCCTTGGAGTGGGGCGCCGGCTTGGGGAGGAATCCTCCCCAACTCGGTTTCCACTTCTCCTCCTCTTTCCACTTTCCAAAACTTGCCGTTTGACTTTCAAACTAGCTGTTTGACTTTTCAATTTAGGATTTAAATAAACCCTTTATTTTGGACAGCGAGAACACTTAGTACATGATGCAATCATTCCAACTTACAATGACACATTCATGTACCCTTCCCCCTCGAGTGCGGACATTCGGATCTTCTAGAATGTTCGATGAAAACACGGAACCATTCCCCAACTCAAACGGACTTTCCTTATATGAATCTTATTCTCGGACCATTCCGGATCACCTCGTGATATCCGGATCCTATCCGAGACTCGAACAACATTCGGTCTCTTTCTCATAATACCATAACTACTCAAACAACGTCGAATCCTTAAGTGTGTCTCCCTACGGTTCGTGAATTATGCGGACATGATCGAGACACTTCTCCGAACAATAACCAATAGAGGAATCTGGAAATTCATATGGCTCCCACATATTTCTACGATTACTTTGCGATCGAATGAACCACTTACATACGATACCAATTTCCCTTTGTCTCACGATATGTTACTTATCCGAGGTTATGATCGTCGGTATCTCTGCATACCTAGTTCAATCTCGTTACTGATAAGTACTCTTTTCTCGTTCCCGTGATATGTGATCCCTTGTGACCAAGTCACATGCTTGCAAGCTAATTGGATGACATTTCACCGAGAGGGCCCAGAGAATATCTATCCGTCATGTGGATGGACAAATCCCACTCTTGATCCATGTGTTTCAACCAATACTTTCCGAACACTCAATGCCACCTTTATAGCCACCCTGTTACGGTGTGGTGTTTGATGACATCAAAGCATCCATCCAGTAAAGGTGATATGCATGATCTCATGGTCGAAGGAATTAGGTTACTATGTATCAGAAAGCATATAGCAATTGAACTATTGAAATGACTTGATCTTTATGCTACGCTTATCTATAGGAGTATGTCCATCACATCATTCTCCTAACGATATGATCTTGTTGTTGATAACATCTCAATGTTCATGATAGGGAAACCACAATCATCAATCAACCAACAAGCTAGTTTAACAAGAGGCTTTACTAGGGACTCTTATTTTAGTTTACAAATCACACAAGTATTAATGTTTCCGGTTAATACAATTATAGCATGAATGTAAACATTTATCATAAGTATGAAGATATGATAATAACCTACTTTATTATTGCCTCTTGGGCATATCTCCAACAGTCTCCCACTTGCACTAGAGTCAATAATCTAGTTTCAAACCTTTGTGTATTCAACACCTATGGCTTTCCAAGGTTGTATGTACACGATTGCTAGTGGTTAATCGATCTCGGATCCGACACTTCCGTGTCCGTGTGTAATTGCATGTCTTTGCTCTCACGCATCACTCATTCTCTAATGAGATGGCTTTGTATAAATTTGGTCTTTCGTGTGACCTTTAGTTCTTTGGGGTTAAAACATGTTGACAATATTGTCGCATAATATATCTTCATAGTATTATCCCATTGAACTACACCTAGTTTGATAACAAACTACTTGACACAAATGCCCTCTTTTGCTGCTATAATAGCAGTCATATACTTAGCCTTTTGTTGAAGTATCTGTCACAATGTCTTAACTTTGGAACTCATCCAAATCCATTATGGAACTCACTTTCCATTATATTGTGCCACCCTTAGTTTAGATTGAGATAAACTTAATTTGTACTTTGTGACAAAACTAGTATCAATGTAGTACTTTTACAATGAACTAACCATCTATTTGTCACTTCTACAAATAATATACTCTTAGTTCTTCCAAAAGATCATAAGAATATCCTTACTATTGTCCAATGATCATCTTACAAATCATTCGGTATATGCTCACAACATTTAGAGCATAGGACATATCGATTTGTACATATCACAAAGATGATTGATATAAATACTCTTTTGTGATTTCATACATCAAGTATCAATCTATACTTGAATCTTTGTTTCACTTACCAAGTGCCAATACACTTGAATATATCATCAATATTGAACTCATTCAATCCTTTCTCGTGGCAACAAGAACCTTTCTTGTAGTTTCTATATTGAATTCATTCAATATCTCCTATGTACTTCGGCACAACCATATTAGCATCTATTGATGCCAAATATTTGGTTTTGCCTAAGTCTTCATCGGGATGAAATTCTTAATATGTGTTAATAAAATATACATCTTTTCCAATCAACAATATGTCCTCCACATAATGTATTAGAAATATGTCTTAGCGCTCCCACTTAATTTCTTGCAAATGCAAGCATCTTCATTGTCTCTGATGAAATTAAACTCTTTTAACAGTTTCATCACAGTGAAGATTCCAACTCCGCAATGCTCACTTTAACCATTGAAGTTTGCATATGCTTTTAGCATCCTTTGAATTAACAAAACCCTATGGACCGTGTTATGCACATGTCCTAGGTAACGATTCTATTAGAAGAACTTGTTTTGTTTATTCAACTATCATATAACAAAATTATATGTAGTGGTTGCTACATTAATCCGTCTAGACTAAATATCACTATGAAAGATCAAATCTTGTCATAGTCAACCTTTGAACATTGTTGTGAACTCTTTCCCAACATGTCGACTATTTCATAGATGTGCAACATCCATGTCTATTTATTTATAGATCCAAACACAACTGCAAGGTCTTACACCTTTTTCGAGGGTCCTTCAAGTTCAAAACTTGATTTCTCGTGTATGGAACTATCACGGATTATATGGCTTCAATCCATTTGACGGAGTCAGGGCCCATCATCGCTTCTTTGCATGTAGTAGGTTCATTATTCTCAAATAATGATTTAACCCTCAAATCTTGGTGTTTGATTGTTCATCCGACCTACTTGTTTCAATAGAAACTTAGACCTCCGTGACCACAACCTTTGAGGCACGTGAGCCATGAGCATTGTTGCTGCCTCCGGAACACTTTTCGGTGCTGCGCAACTCTGCACATATAGCTAAGGTTCCTTTAACCTTATCAAAGTTCTATCGTCCTCCCACTTAACTTTTCACGAAAAAATTCCTTCTCAAAGAAACTTGACGTTCTAAGCGACAAACACTTTTGTCTCCGGTGTTCATGGAGGAATACTTAACATTTATACAAAGACAGGTTCATCCGACTTTGGTTGCACACATCTTTCTTATGCATAGCATACCAATGTTTAAGAAAGGACTACTTGGGTTTTATCCCAAACCATAACCTTATATGGTGTCATTTCAGCGGATTATGATGGAGCTCTTTTAGTGGAAAACGGTAGTCTCTAAAGCTTTTAATCTTTAAAATATAATAGCAGTTTTATGAATTATACCTTCGATCTTACCATGTCAAACAAGGTTCAATTACATATCTCGAATGCTCCATACTCTTATGGTGTTTCGGGAAATGCAAATCCACGGACCGATTCCTTAAATCTTAGGTATTATGCTAAACTTGTAACTTAAATATCTTCCTTTATGATCTTATCATAAACTATTTATATTCTTGTTACAATGATTTTGCACTTCATCTTGAAAATCTTTCGAACTTTTCAAATATTTCACACTTCATCCTTATTAAGTAAATATTCACATATTCACTCAAATTTTCGGAGAAAGCATATGAAGTTGAAATCCATCGCTCTTGACTACACATAATGGAGTTCGTACAACAATATGCACAAGTTCCAATAAGCTAGTCATTCATTCCCTTTTGGCCTATGAACGAAGTTTTAATTATCTCTAGGAAAGTTTCACAAACGTCATTTGATCAAAAATCAAAAGACTCCAAAATTCCATCCACATGGAGTTTCTTCATGTTTTCTTTCCAATATAATTTAAACGGCGATGTCACTTCCTAAGTGATCTTTCAATCAATTTGTCTTTCGACAATTTTAGCACTAGTTTTATGGATGTGATTTCTCCAACGAGATTTGTGAATCATCCATCTTTTATGGATTACGGCAATTATTTGAACAACCCTTTTGTTCTCATAATACCTGATAAAACAAATCTTGAAGGCAAGCTTTGATGTTTAACGAGCAACATAATAACCCTTTATTTGTTCTCGATGAACATCATCACATATTCTTTTGCTATTTACTTAGGCCATTGTAGTTCATGAATTGTGTTGTTTCGTATGACGATTCACACCAACAAATTCAGTATCAAATACTTAAGAACCACATTGTTTAATAAGCAAAGAATATAGCCATAACACATATATCATCTATATACTTAAACTGAACAATTCTAGTCTTTTCTTTTCTGCCATATACTTATGAGATTCTCTTCAAGATTTCCTTTTACGCTTTGAAAGAATCTATCAACATCAATAGTGGAGTCATACATATGACACATAGTCCAAAGCGTGTATAGTTAAATACCAATGTCTTTGGACTTGCACTTTGAAGTAGATCACCATTATCAAATGTTTGGTGTTCTTTCAAATTCCTTTCTTTAGTTAACTCTTGGTGTAGTAAACATTTTACCTACATCAAATATTCACCCTCATCATGGACTTATCCATGATCTAGCTACTTTTAGCTTGTAACGGTGAATCGCGAGTATAATGTTGCTCTCCAAAACCTTTTGGAAGCTTAGGACAACTAGTGTCTCCAACCTTTTGCAAATTCTCATCAAACATGAGAACATGACTTTGCCATATTATACTCTATCATGTTGTAACCAAAACTTCGTTTCAGATATCACAATATCTTCCACACATCATGGTTTCAAACAACTCTTTCAGATCCTAGATAACCTTGATATTAAGATAATCTTTTGAATATCAAGAATCATGGAGACAAACATGATACTCATATACTAACACTTTGGAATTGTCACTCTTGTTTTAATACTAATTATTAAACTTTATGGAGTAACCGGAAATTACTGAAAGTTTGCAATAGGACTTTTAAACTTTAGATTAACACTTCAAAACAATACGATACCAGTTAAATAAAGTAACTAACCAGAATTCTATAGTTCTATCATCTCAATTATAACTAAGCAAGGTGGTAAACGATGCCAATGACTACAACAACTATGCAAATTCACTTTGATTTAGTTTATGATAAATTGAGTTCTAATTAATAATTAAATTAATCTAGGTGAACTCTCACTCAAAACAATATCCTCACATTGTTTTAGTGATCACACTAACCAAATCCACCACATCAAAACCGATCATCACGAGAGTTGATATAGCTTTAATGGCTAACAATCAACATGTTCATCATATCTACTATATGACTCATGCTCTACCTTTCGGCAATCCGTGTTCCCGAGGCCATGTCTCATACATGCTAGGCTCGTCAAGATCAAACCTTAGCTACCGCATAAGCAAATCTGGCTTGCTTACGTTGTATTCACCGGAATCAAAGACACCCGATCATCACGTGGTGCTTGAAGCGCAAGCTTTTGGCAACGGTGCATACTAAGGGTGAACACTTTAGAACTTGAAATTTATGTGCATGAGGGATCATCTTATAATGCTACCGCTGCCTACCAAGCAATACAAGATGCATAAAGGATTAACATCACAGGCAATTCATAATATGTGATATGATATGGTTTTTCTTTGTGCTTTCGATCTCCATCTTCAAGCACAACATGATCTCCATCATCACCGCATAGCATCAAGGTCAATGACGCTTCTTCATGGTTGTCGCCCACCAGCTTCAACTATTACAACTATTTTGAATAGACACGCAGGTCTTAACAGAAATTAAAGACAACCATATATTCCCCGGTTGCCAACTTACAATAAGGAACATTGCATACATCAAATATAATCACAATCATGGCCATATCACATCATCAGACACCCCGCAAAACAAAGTTAGACGCCTACTTTCTTTGCATATTTTACGTGGTTTGGGGCTTTCAATAAGTGTCGCTCTAACTACGAACAAGAACCACAACATTGATACTAGCATTGTTGATTACCCGTTGTAAATTGGATCTTAACTATGCTAGGAGAAACAGCACCCAGAGCCACTTATGCAATACGAGTTGCATGTCAAGCGTGGAGCAAGTCTCATGAACGATGTCATGTAAGGTTAGCCCGGCCGCTTCATCCCAACATACCGCAAGATGCAAAGTACACAAAAGCAATCTACATAAAAAGCATCAACGCCACAATGACCATTGTGTTCTACTGCAACAGATCTACATATAGACACGGCTCGATACCACCGTAGGGGTTCAGAGCATGGAAAACAAAATTTTCTATCGCATACAAACAAACAAGCCAAGATCTATCTACTAGATTGTAGCAACGAGTCGATAGTGGAACTCACCTCGAAGATTCCAAAGCGGTTAACGAGAGCAGATTCTCGTGGGTGATGTAGTCGTATTCTTTCCGATCTCAAGATCGCAGAGACGATCCTTCCAGCGCCACGTTCCAGCAGCGCCCGCAATCGGTCACATCGCTCGTACTGACGAAGACCTTCCTCTTCCTTGTTCCAAAGCAGTGGAGGTTGTAGCACTCTCTCGCGATTCCAAGAAGACAACGGGCGTGGTACCGGAGGTAGGGAGATCCCGCAGGCTTCGCTTAAGCAAGTAGTATGGTGGAGCTTATGAGAGAGGCTATTAGTGGTCTAGTAATTAGACACACCAATTAGAAGGCTCTAAACCAATTAGAAGGCTCTAAACGAAATAGCTCTAAACCGGGGTTTAGGTCTAGGGTTTAGATTAGAGGATAGAAACTTGTGTGTACTAGGAGGAGCCCCGCCTCCTTATAGGTGGGAGGGCTGGCCGCCAAGGGAGGAGTGGAGTCCCTCCCCAACTCGCCTTGGAGTGGGCCGCTTGGGGAGGAGGAATCCTCCCAACTCGGTTCCACTTCTCCTCTTCCACTTTCCAAAACTTGCTGTTGACTTTCAAACTAGCCGCTTGACTTTTCAATTTAGGATTTAAATAAACCCTTTATTTTGGACAGCGAGAACACTTAGTACATGATGCAATCATTCCAACTTACAATGACACATTCATGTACCCTTCCCTCCGGAGTGCCGACATTCCGGACCTTCTAGAATGTTCCCGATGAAAACACCTAACCATTCCCCAACTCAAACGGGACTTTCCTTATATGAATCTTATTCTCCGGACCATTCCGGATCACCTCGTGATATCCGGATCCTATCCGAGACCAACAACATTCGGTCTCTTTCTCATAATACCATAACTACTCAAACAACGTCAATCCTTAAGTGTGTCTCCCTACGGTTCGTGAATTATGCGGACATGATCGAGACACTTCAACAATAACCAATAGAGGAATCTGGAAATTCATATGGTTCTACATATTTCTACGATTACTTTGCGATCGAATGAACCACTTACATACGATACCAATTTCCCTTTGTCTCACGATATGTTACTTATCCGAGGTTATGATCGCTTGTATCTCCGCATACCTAGTTCAACCTCGATAAGTACTCTTTTCTCGCTCGTGATATGTGATCCCTTGTGACCAAGTCACATGCTTGCAAGCTAATTGGATGACATTTCACCGAGAGGGCCCAGAGAATATCTATCCGTCATGTGGATGGACAAATCCCACTCTTGATCCATGTGTTTCAACCAATACTTTCCGAACACTCAATGCCACCTTTATAGCCACCCTGTTACGGTGTGGTGTTTGATGACATCAAAGCATCCATCCAGTAAAGGTGATATGCATGATCTCATGGTCGAAGGAATTAGGTTACTATGTATCAGAAAGCATATAGCAATTGAACTATTGAAATGACTTGATCTTTATGCTACGCTTATCTATAGGAGTATGTCCATCACATCATTCTCCTAACGATATGATCTTGTTGTTGATAACATCTCAATGTTCATGATAGGGAAACCACAATCATCAATCAACCAACAAGCTAGTTTAACAAGAGGCTTTACTAGGGACTCTTATTTTAGTTTACAAATCACACAAGTATTAATGTTTCCGGTTAATACAATTATAGCATGAATGTAAACATTTATCATAAGTATGAAGATATGATAATAACCTACTTTATTATTGCCTCTTGGGCATATCTCCAACAGCCATATCACCATTGCCGAGAGTGATCTTAGTTGATGCTTAAGAGGGCAATGCCCGCGTCGTTGCAAGGAAGCTTGGGCCTGGCCCAAATGCGCTTTGGGTCACTCCATGGTAGCCATGGCCAACAAAGTCGCAAGGCCCGCCTAGTGCGCTCAAGATATGGCATCCCAAGTCCACCCAGGACATTTGGTCTATAGACAGTTTTCCAATTGACGATCGCGTTGCCACTCGTTGTGTGCTTTCCCTTGTCGACTGACTAGACAAAGTTCCTAACGATCTTTATAATCTTTTTGCGGGCCCATTGAGATAGAGGTATGAAAGTGGCATGGTAGACCGCTGTGGCCATAAGGACCGACTTTGCCGGAGTTATTTTTCCATGGCACACGATGTTTTTACTGAACCATCCTGGGAGCTTTCCAACAATTCTGTCGAAGAGAGGCTGGAAGTCAACTTTGCGGAGGTGAAAGAAGTGAAGCGATAGGACCAAATACTTTTGATGAAAGGAAACGAGCTTGGCAGGGAAAGCATACAAGATGTCATTAAGGTTGATTTGTCCACATTGCACCGGGAAGAGTTCAGTCTTAGGCATATTGGTGGTGAGGCCACTGACCTTGGCAAAACACTCAAGAATGGCGGGTCAAGGCTAGGATGAGCAGCATAGGAGAGAGCGGAACGTGGTCTTGTCTGAGTTCGCGAGCATGCTAGAAGACTGTGTTAGGATCGTCGTTCAGCAGAACTCTCGAAGACGCAGAAGCGAGGGAAAAACACACCCAGTCACGCCAAATCTGGCCAAAACCCAGGGCCATCATCACCTCAATCAGGTAGACCCAACCTACGAAGTCGAACACTTTGGAGATGTCCAGTTTCAGGAAAAGGCTCGGAGTCTTAGCAGAGTGGAGCTCTTTGATTAGGTTCTGCACACGGCTAAAATTGCGTGTGTGCTCCTCTTTTTGACGAATGCGCTGTGGCATATGGAGACTATGTCAGGCAGAATAGGCACAACTGGTTTGCAAGAATCTTGGAGAAGATTTTGACATTTGTTTTCAAATAATTGAATATAAGTAATTTTTTTATAAATCCAGATTGAAAATATGGGTAAGATTCTGGGGAAGCCCCCTGCAGACCCATGATCTAGCCTGTCTTCTTTTCTATCGGTGCATCGGAACACAATGCATTTGCGCGAAGACTGTAAAATATTTTAAAAAAGTGAAACTTATGAAATTAGATTGAGAAGTTTCATAAGTGTTTCAAAAAGATAACCATGTTTCAATTATGCTTGAGCTTTGTTTTACAAATTGTCAAAGGAACTAGGTCAACACATATCTGATGCCATGCTGACGCCACTGCCATATGCACCATTGCCGGTAGAAGTAAGTTTTCGCACCTCAAACCACAAATAAGTGTATTTAAATGTTTTAAGTCAAATTTAATTAAGTTTGATCAACTTTATTAAAAAGTACTAGTAACATTTACAATACCAAATTATTAATATCACTAAATGGAAAAGAATCTTGGCAAAAAGAAAGAAAGAAAAAGAGAGAGGAGAAATCGAAGGGGAGCGAGGCAGGCATACGTGTACGTCCTCCAGCCGTGCAAATCCGGTCCCGTTCTCCGCCCCGCCATTACTGCAACCCCCAAGCACGGTGCCCAACCATGTGAAGGCGTGAAGACGACGAGACGCCATTACGCGCCGCGACACAAGAGAGAGGGGGGACGGGGACGACGATGGGCGGGAACCATCTCAGAGCGGCGATGGCGACGGCGGCCAGGGCCTTCTCGTCCGCCCCCGCGCCCCCCGCCGGCGCCGGCGGCGTCTCCATGGTGCAGGGCGCGTCGCGGGGCATCGGGCTTGAGTTCGTGAGTGCACAGACCCAGCCCAGTCCCCCCTTCCTCCTCACATCCCCATTCCGTTTGCGCATCGCTCTCCTCCTTGGAATTTCCGATTCGCTGGTCTCATCTCACGCCTCTTTATTTCTGCCTGCAGGTGAGGCAGCTGCTGCGGAGGAGCGACCAGGGCCGCGTCGTCGCGACTTGCCGCGCCCCGGACTCCGCCGCCGAGCTCCAGGAGCTGAGGCGGGAGCACGCGCGGCGCCTCACCGTGCTGCCGCTCGACGTCACCGACGTGAACACAATCGAGGTAATGAATGAATGAACTACTGCTGTGTTTTTTACCCCACAATGCTGCAAGTGCAAGCTGATGCAGTGATACTACCTGTTGAACCTTCGGCTGGTTCCATTGCAGGCTGCTGCAGCCGCGATTGGGGAGACCCACGGATCCCTCGACCTGCTGATCAATGCCGCTGGCATCCTTTCGATCCCAAATGTCATTCATCCAGGTCTGCTCTACACATATTTATCAAGAAACTCTCTCTTCTTAACACTGGGGCACAGCTTTCCAGTTCGCTGCATTCGGCTGGCGACTGGCTTATGATGACTTGACTGAGACCAGATCTCCTCTTGCAGAGACCGCACTGAGCAAAGTTCAGAAATCATCCCTGCTACTGGCATACGAAGTGAATGCTGTTGGACCTATTCTGGTGATCAAGGTAGCGATCACCGCCTTTCTTTCTGCTCCGAATTGTGTAGGCATTCTGCTAGTCCTTCAGTTGTTCTTACTCCAGTGTCTGAACCGATCTTTGTCTTGTCAGCACATGCGTCCGTTCCTGAAGATTGGTGCGAGCTTGGAAACGGGAAAAGGTTTCTCGTTGGTTGCAAATATGAGCGCCAGGGTTGGCTCGATAGGAGACAACGGTTTGGGAGGCTGGCATTCATACAGAGCTTCTAAAACTGCACTGAACCAATGTATGTGAGCAGTAAGATGCATGTTCCATTCAGATTTCACTAGCCTGTTATTCATAAATCATACCAATCTTATTAGTGTGATAGTTTGCCCTCATCCCGCAAATTATGTACTACCTTGGTTTGACTTAGGTTTATAAAATGCATGTATTGGTCCTGTTTCGCAGTGACAAAGACTGCATCAGTTGAGTTGGGCAAGAAGGACAACATCGCCTGCATTTTGCTACATCCAGGAACAGTCGACACCGATCTCTCAAGGCCATTCCAAAAAAATGTGGCCAAGGATAAGCTCTTCACGAGGGAGTTCTCTGTACAGAAGCTTCTTTCCATCATCGACAATGCCAAGAAGACCGACAATGGGAAGTTCTTCGCTTGGGATGGTCAAGAAATCCCATGGTGACCACTGTTTTCAGTCAGTGACCATTCCACCACCCCCACCCACCTGCTATTTTTGTGTTTCTGCTTTTAACATTCTTCTTTTATCTTCAGAGTTGTTTGTGCTCTTTTTAGCCTTAAATTCAAAAAGCTTGAATCAAGCTCTAGTAAGATCTCTGATATGAAAGCATGGGAAGTAGTTCCCTTTTACTGGAATATTATACATATATATGAAGTTCACCACTGAATACAATCAAGCTTGTGTCCTAGAATATGTGTAAGCACCTGGTAAGCAGTGGTGCATACTGAAGTATTTATACAATCTGATTGACATCTCATCGACCCCACATAGCAGCAGAAAAGCAGTTATGTTATGCTCCGCACGTTTCCCAGCACCTGCATTTTACATGCCCTAACTACTGAAAAGATATAATTGACAAACCTTCGTCTCCGCATACTGGTGCTCCCCACCTCACCGGGCTCGATGGGCCACCTCCCTAGTCAGTTAATCCCTACATGCTGTGCTCGTTGCTACCTCCCTACTCCCCGGCGCTGCTTCATTCCCACAGGGATGTGCTTGTTGGGCCTCAACTCAGGTGGCACCGTGGCCTATGACAGGCTGTTCACTTCTGAAATCTGAATTACTCCGATACTGGAGCGGTCCTTGTGTTGGAACCTGTTTTGTAACTGTTTGATAAAGTCTGCTGGCTTTATTATATAAAGCTGGGCCAAGGCTTTTATTTAAAACTTACTCCGATACTCTGAATAGGTATCCGATACTCTGAATAGGTAAGCTCTGACTCCATATCTCCATCGTCTGTATTGCATTTCAAGTATTTAACAGCCGGGCATGGTAGGCTTAGTTCGTGTGACCTTGTTTTATGGATTTGTGGACTGGCAAATGAAAATTTCATGCCATTTCTAATTTGCATAGTTTTTGTAGGAACTGATGAGTATTTGAAACCTGAACCGACTACCGAATCTGCATGCACTCGTGATTTATCGGATTCCAAGCATAACTGCGCCAAAGAGTGCCCGTACTCGGTGTTATAGTGATAGACATACAGTCCTATATGGTCACCCAGGTGAACAATTTCATAGATGCACCGCTAATTTCAGAAGAACTAGATCTAATGGAAGTCTTGAAATTTGCAACCTGCTTGCAGTTGTGCAATACTGGAAAAACTGAATAGCCTAGAAACATATCAATGATCATCAACTTAAGAGCACTTGTAGCAGTAATTCCAGGCCACCTGTGCTCCCTTGTAGCACCTCGAGGACTCTAGTCATAGTTGGTCGATTACTAGCACTTAACTATATACAGTATAACTCAATAACTATTTGTTTTCCTTGCAATCTCTGTGATCTCGCCATTGCTCTCCGAAGCACTGAAACAATATTCATTGATATTTTCACAAATCCACTGTGGGAAATTGACTGCTACATTCACTATTTTCATAAACTGAATGTGGTTACTAGGATAGTAAGTGCACATGATTGAAGCTGATTTGGTAAACGATGAGTGCAAATGGAAAGATCCAAAACATCTATCATATGGCTGAGAGATATTTCTTAAACATTTTTCTTTGTTTCTTCATGTGTCCACAACCTGCAAAAATTTGAATGCTGTTCATGAGTAGTTCCAATATGCATTTGACCATTTGTGGAAAAAAATACAGTACATAATATAAGGCTCTCAATGTGTGCAATCTTTCTCAATATTTGGAACATCATACTTGTCCTTTTTTGCTTGGGAGAGATCCCTAAATGCTTCTGCATTCTACTAGTATTTTTTTTTATTATGTATGAACATTCTACCATTTTCTACTGTTCTCATTTGAGTATTTATGAATTCCTTATCTTCCTATACTATCTTTATCCTGTGGTCAAAGTTAGATGCTTCTATTTCTGTGAGCATAAGCGTCATGCTCCTAGGTGAAGTCTCAACACCAAATCTCTTCCCTGAGATATATAAATTTTGCATAGACTTCCACAAGTAAATGTAAACAAATACCCAATGCCATTGAACCATGTTAAGTGCACCCTGAATAAAGGTTTACAACAGTTTTCGTGTGGGAGAGATCCGTAAATGTTTCTATATTTGTCTTGATTTCATATGAATTTTCTATCTTTTCCAGATGTCCTTAACTAGGCAGTTGTGTACCTTTCTTTGCCTTAGATTTCTAAAATGTAGTATTAACCATCGTAGTGACAAAAGTTGTATCGGTCGAGGTGTGTAAGAGAAATAAGAGACTTACAGAAAGGCATTCTATATCACTCAAATGTATGTCCACCTGATATATTTAAAATCTACTATGTTATGAAAAACTTGCATTTTTTAATGCATATTCCTGATGCTATAAGTGGTAACCTTTGCTTACTGCAGTCCGGCGTGTGTGACATGGCCGTCGGGGCAGAAGCAGCCGAGGAACTCGTTGACCTGGTGATAGCTGCCGTGGCCCTTGTACAGCTCACACTCGTAGCACGGCGCAAGCTGTTGCTCGGGGCACACCTCAGCCAGAACACCACCAGGCCGCTACAGCACCTCGCCATATCCGCTGCTCCCCAGTCACTGGCTATACTCCAGGCTCATGAGCCAGTACTTCAGCCCAGGTGCCACACAAACCTTGCAAAACCGAAACCAGTCCCCTTCCTGCTAGCCGCTGAGCGAGGAAGGATAGTGAGCAACCTTGCTCGAAGTTACTGCAGTTGACTGGGATGATGTCTGGCAATGGATGTGCAGAGGCCATGAAGTTGCAGTCAAAGGAGATGCTGCTGCTGCCGGTGGCTGAGAAGTTGAGCCACACTTCTGGTGGGATGATGGCATTGTGTTGGACTCTTGGGCAGTCATTCCCGTCGCTGGCCAGTGCGTCTGCATTGACGAGCGTGATGACGTGGTTGCGGTAGTTGATTCCCAGCATGGTGTAGTTGGTGCCGCCACTAAGGTGCAGGGTTGCGATGCTGTTCTCGCATAGGATGGCCATAACAGGGTAGCCGCACTAGAAGTTGGTTACCCCGTCAATCACCTTGGACTCGTTGGAGAGATAGAACGGGTACTGGACGTTGACATGGTCGCTGCATGTGAAGGACGTGGCACATGCTTGTGTTGTAATATTTGCCGGCTGCCGTGGCCTCACCGCTGGAAACTGTGAGCGAGGCAGCAGCGACTAGGAGCAAGCGGAAGAGCAGTGGCATGATCAATTGATCGTAGGATGACGTAGGCTGTGGATAAGAGGAGCAGAGGTATGGTGTGGATGAGGAAGAGTCAAAGTCAGGGAGTTCACTAGGCTGGGACCTGGAGTGTTGGCTCCACTGAATGCAGAAATTTTCACAATCTTTTTTTATTATGCATCAGTAGCAATTTCTGTTAGGAGGTCAAGGTGGAGTGGGCAGCCAGTCAACTTAAAGAGGATGAAGCAGTCCAAGTTGAGGGTCATGGGGGATTGGGGAGACATGGGAAGAAGTAAATATGTTGAAGAAGATGCTGACATGTGAGTCTGCCTTCCTGGTGACACCATTAGTACGTCTAGTTATCATTTTTTGTTGGACAAGTGTGACACCATTGGGGTTTTATTGAAATCATTTTCCCTAGACAATGTGGTTCGGTGAAGAATCCAAAATTGGACTTTCTGTGCAATTTACTCAGAAAGATTGTTGAGCAAAAACAGAGATATAAATGACACCACCATTTGGTCAAGACACTTGCAAAGGGGTGATGGAGATATTACCATAGAGGCCTCCTCTACGGTTTTCCAAGGGGGCGAGGGAGGAGGAATGATGCTTAAATGCAGGGTGATATACTAGCAGATCGGTCTAGTTCTTTATGAATTATGATAAATTGCCGTGTGTGACAGGTCAGGATATATGGCTAAGTCAAGTTAACAGAACATGCGTCAATGGATTCGGTTATCTGTCTCCTTCCTTGACAGCTCAAGCAGAAGAAATTTCTGGTGCAGAACAAATCTCGGTTTATGGCTTTGGACTACCAGCTAGGTCCGAAACGACAACGACAACCACTCGCACCTTTACCACTGAATCGGCCAGGGACAAGCACATCAGGATGTGCACGCCTAGCGTATCTCACACTTGCAGGTATGAATTTTCTTCAGCACTGAACCAGTGTTTACTCAGACAGCCAGATGCATGCGTCATTCAGTAGATTCATTGACCATATTCCTTATTGTTACTTTTTGCGATTCCTTGTACCTTGAGCTAGAAAAATGTATAATGAGCAGCTCAGTTGCATTCATTAGGACTGCATCACGCTTGTTCATCTATACTAGATTCCCTAAATAACTCAAGCCCGAGTTTCAGAATATTTTGAGTAGTGACAGACCTTATAGTCCAGCCCCGTGCTATTCTTTTAGATCATACTCAGTACATGCATTAGAAACCCAAGCTTGAACTCAATGTGCTCATTTTTGGCTTGGACCGCATTGGGCCATGTCAATACAACAACAGTACCACCAGATCAACGCAAGTCAGGGATGAGTTCCATTGAGTTGCACGCATCCCAGTTAAGCAAGTATGACCGAAGGTTTATGGATACTCAAAACGAGAGGTCCAGTAGGACAGACAACCTTAAATCATACTCCTGTCATACAGAATGGATTAAATCGCTTCCATGTCAAATGGACCCATGGAAAAACAAGCTACATGCATGCATAATTTTAAGGAAGCTTGGATTTTATTAGAGCCTGGTTCAGTTCAAGCTCATATATATAGGAAAAATACTTCTTACTACTGGGTGTAGTTACATGCACATCTCATATACTCCTATACGGAAGTATACACCCATGTCTCATATACTCCTATACGGAAATTTTTAGTATATTCATATAATATATCTAAGATATTTCAAATCAAGTTACGTGAAAAAAAATGCAAGTAGAGCCATAGTTTGCGCTATATTTCCGGAATACCGTCATATTTGTACGTAAAATAAGAGCATGCGAAAACTTATACATACTACCTAAAAAATAGTGTATATACTATCAAATAGTCTTATAATACTTCATACTACGCGTACATACACTCTGGTATGGTGTGAAACATATGTGGTATAACGAATATATCCTATATATATTGATTTTTTTGTGCCACATAGTCCTATTATAATTACTAATACCAGAAAATTCATGAAACAGTCCAATGGCCCACATCAGCAATACATAGTCATCTAGTCAAGTATGGTTGAGCTCGTGCCGACGTCAATGCTGCTGGTCTCGTGGCTGGCTTCTGAAGAACCAAAAGAATCATCAGCTGACGGCAGCGGTATGTAGGTTGCGACTGGCATCTTCACCGGGAGGCTTGGCAGCGGCGCCTCGAACCGCAACGCGCTGACGGCCTGCCTGATGGACGGCCTCAGTCCCCGGTCGGGGTGCCCGCACCAGAGGCCGACCACCACGACGCGCTCCATCTCTTGCCCGTCGAACTCCCCATCCAGCCGCACATCGGCTGCTTCGAGGATGGCTCCTCTGCCATATGACTCCCAGACCCACTGCAGCAAGTGGATGACAGCCCCGTCATTGTCGTCATCTTGGGGCACTGCCGGCCGCCGGCCGCATGCAATCTCGAGCAGGACGACACCGAAGCTGTAGATGTCAGACTCCACACTGGCGGTGGCAGTGAAGACACAATTTGGGTCCATGTACCCGAGTGTCCCGGCCGCTCCTGTCGTGCACGATCCCCTGCCATTGCCGACCAGCCGCGCGAGGCCAAAATCGCCGAGCTTGGCATTGAAGGACGCGTCGAGCATCACGTTGCTCGGCTTGATGTCCCTGTGCACGACGCGCTGTTCTGTCTCCTCGTGCAGGTACAACATCGCCGAGCCGAGCCCGAGCACAATGTCATACCTGACTGGCCATGGCAGCAAATGGTCCTGCTTGTAGAGGTGTGTGTCGAGGCTGCCTTTGGGCATCAGTTCATAGACAAGCAGGAGGTCATCGCCGTTGCCTCCGTGGAACCATCCGACGAGCCGTACAAGGTTCCGGTGCCGGAGCCGGCTGATGATCTTCACCTCGGAGACAAACTCCTTCCAGCCTTGACGGGAGCTCTTCGACACTTTCTTCACAGCAATGTCGAGGTTCGTGTCATGGAGGAACCCACGATACACGGACCCGAAGCCTCCTTCTCCTAACTTGTTCTCGTCGGAGAAATAGTCCGTGGCGGCCGCGAGCTCATCATACGTGAACCGCACGGGTCCAGTCCCTTGCTCGAGCTCGTCTTGATCTATGCTTTTGCCACGGAAGTAGACCGCCTCTTTCAGCGGTTGTTCCAGCTCTGATATTACTGCCTCTGCAGACCGTCTTCGCCGCTGGTGCCACAAGAACCAAACTGACAGACTGATCACGCAGAGCAAGAGTGCCATGGTGCCTGCAACAAGTCCCACAATGGCACGTACTTTTATCCTTTCGCGGGGTGCGTGCTGGTCAATATCGTGCTGGTTGATGGGTGCGTGCTGGTTGATATTGTACGTGATATACCTGAGATAGCAGCTGTACCTGAGATTGCCTCTTAATTGCTGCAGTGTCATGCAAGGCATGTCAAAATTTCCACAAGTCATGAAAAATAATTACACATCTCTGTCACAATAGTTAGCATATTCCCATGTAACAAGAAAATAATTAAGAACCAGTTGGGCTTTTTTCCCCATCAGCATGCAGCAAAAACTGAATCAATTGTTCATGTGTGCCCCACTGTAGGAAAAAACACGCACAGGAGCAGAAAGGACCAGCCTGCAGGAGCCAAGGTAAGTCCAATTACTTTTTGAAACAGGACATGGGTTCTCCTTTGATATTTAGTACTCCCTCCGTCCCAAAATAAGTGACGTTGTCTAGATTAGCATGTATCTAGACATGTTTTAGTGTATAGATTCATGCGAATCTAGACAAATACAAATCACTTATTTTGGGACGGGGGGAGTAGGAGAAACATCAGAGCCTAGGCCCAAATAGGAGAAATAACAAAAGACATAAGGCAGGTTAAACTAATAAGGTACTCCCTCCGATCCATAATAAGTGTCGGTGACTTAGTATTGCTTTAATACAAAGTTTGTACTACATCTTTTTTTTTTGCGGGTACAAAGTTTGTACTACATCTTCGACACTTATTTTGGATCGGAAGGAGTACTACAAGTTATGCAAAATGTTTAATTTGCCTGTCAGCCGAGTCAGCACCATATCATTTATACCGAGCTGATGCATGTTGGGGTTCTCAGAGTTCACGGATGTAGTGCATGTTATTACATAGAAAACCACTTTAGCTATTGACTAGCTCTAGTCTCTGCATGTCACTATTTATCTATCACATATGATCTTTTTCATGATTTTTGGAAACTTTTGATTGCCAGTCTCCTTTAATTTCTGATAGTGATAGTGTGTCACAATAGTGGATACCGGAGACCGAGTTGGAGCTAGCTACCAGAGTCTGGTCTTATTCTAATTAAGTATATGAAAATGGTGAACGTAATGCCAAAGATGATGTTATTATATGCCAAGTTGCTTTCGAGTTGAGTGTCACACACTAACATGGAAAGCAAAAGTATTGCTAACGCTGAGTTGACCAAGAAAATTCTTGAACTCTAGTCATTCACTTATCCGTAGGATTTTAAAATGCACAGAAGCACGTATGGATTAGATGTCATGGTATGTTATTTGTTATAGGAATTGTAACCACAGGGATAAAAAGCACAAGTCGGTTGGTCATCACACAAGAAAAACTCGAAATTTTCGAGAGAGATTAGGTGCATGTCATCGTTGTCATAGCAACATAGGTTAGATTCAATGGAAAGTTTCTCTCGGGACCAAGTACAAAGTGAACCGTGGAAAAAATCCGTATCAAACAAGCACCATAGAGAAAATTCCTATCAAACAAGCTTCATAGAGAAAACTCGTAAGGATTCTGACCCTGCAAGATTCCTTTAAATCATAAAGGCCTTTCAAAAGAACAAACAAGGCCAAAAGGTACCAAAATGTCAAGTTGTATGTACTCTTTAAGTAGACTACTTAAGGCCTTAGGGATGTTCAATGGACGGTTACTTGCAGCTGTTCTCGTGTTTCAATCAGCCTGGTTGGACGGGTTTGTCCCAACCGATAATTGAACACCCTAGTCTGCTATACAATCGCTACCCGAATCAGGATTAAAAATCTTGATGACCAAGTCCAACTTCGTAGCTTGGTTTCCTGTCCTGCAATCATTGTCGTAGAGAAAATTGGCAGAAGGATCGCAACGAAAGAGCGCAAATGTGTCTCTACCAACTCCAGAAAATACCCGCAATACCACTAGCTGGTGGTGAAATACTGAAAGCAATGCAGATGGTTGACTACCGAGGCATGATTCCTCTACCTATATCAAGGGGTGATGTCTTGTGTGGTTGTGTCGCTCACCGAGTGACCAGCGCTCTCCACTGGCAAGCTATGGCTCCACCTCCATGCTTTTTCCTTCTGCTAGTCATGGCTGTCTTTGGCACATGCCATGCCCGCCCACTTGTTGAAGAAGCGATGCCCACTCAGTCCCTGCAGCCGTCAGTAATCTCATGCTCGACTGCGGGCAACTACACGGACGGGAGCCCATACCATGTTAACCTCTACCAGCTCCTGTCGGCCATCCCCATGTCCGCCGACTCCAACGGCTTCTTCAACGGCACGTTTGGCGTGGCAGGCGACGAGGTCTTTGGCCTTTTCATGTGCTACGCCAGCGACACCGACCCTGAGTGCCAGGACTGCCTCGATCGCGCACCTGGGAGTATCATGAAGCTGTGCCCCCACAGCCGAACAGTTCGTGCTGTCTACCAATCCTGCACCCTCCGATACTCCGATGAGTCATTCTTCTCTGTTGCTGACCTCTCCATCGCTGACAGCGTCGATCTTTCCTTCGCGCCCCAGCCGGAACAAACCCCCTACCGAAGCCGGTACTACCAAGAACCTTACGGAACTTGGTACAACGAAGGCGTACTCGTAGGGTACGTCGTGGACACGGAGGGCTTGAGCCACAAGAGGTTTGAGTTGCTTCGTCGTCTCACAGTGAAGGCAGGCCAAGTGGACCAGCGGATTGCTGAGGGCACACAGGGTTTCACTGACACACAGTGGGTGCGGGCGGTGGTGCAGTGCACGAGGGACCTGCCGGCAAGCGAGTGCACCCGCTGCCTCTCCTACTACACTGATCAGCTGCCGGGACTGTTCCCAAACAACAGCGGCGGCGCCATCAAAGGGTCGAGCTGCTATCTGCGCTACGCCATCCTCGCTGACAAACCGCGGCAGGTGCGGCTGGAGAGATACATGTATAGCGAGCAATATGATGAGCGCAAAAATGAGCGTCAGAGGAAGATTGCGGAAGAACGCAGAGAACGACGACGAAAGGTGGCCATCATCGTCAGTATTGTTACCATCGCTGTGGCGCTCAAGGTCTGCCTGCTTGTCCTATTAGTTCGGTTTGTATTGTACCGGTGGCGAAGATGGCTTGCAACGGCCAGGGATGCCATGAGATCATACCTGGAAAAACCGCCAAAACAGGCGGCCTACTACCACGGCAAAATTGTATATCAAGACGAGCTCGAGGAAGGGACTGGGCCCAGGCGATTCACATACAATGAGCTTGCGGCTGCCACGGACGGCTTCTCCAGTGGGAACAAGCTAGGCGAAGGAGGCTTTGGGTCCGTGTACCGGGGGTTCCTCAATGACATGAACCTTCACATCGCCGTGAAGAAAGTGTCTAAGAGCTCCCATCAGGGCTGGAAGGAGTTTGTTTCCGAGGTGAGGATCATCAGCCGGCTCCGTCACCGAAACCTTGTGCAGCTCCTTGGATGGTTTAATGGTGGTGGCGACGGTGATCTCCTTCTCGTATATGAACTTATGTCCAACGGCAGCCTGGACGCTCACTTGTACAAGCCAGACCACGTGCTGCCATGGACAGTCAGGTACGAGGTCGCACTTGGCCTTGGCTCTGCCCTGATGTACCTGCACCAGGATACAGAGCAGTGTGTCGTGCACAGGGACGTGAAGCCAAGCAACATCATGCTGGATGCGTCCTTCATTGCCAAGCTCGGTGACTTCGGCCTCGCGAGGTTTGTCTGCGATGGCCGGGGCTCGCTCACGACGGGTGCAGCTGGGACGCTCGGGTACATGGACCCAAAGTGCGTTTTCTCGGGCTCAGCCTGCATGGAGTCCGACGTCTACAGCTTTGGGGTCGTACTTTTGGAGATCGCCTGCTGCCGAAGGCCAGCCGTGGCCCGAGACGATGATGAGGGAGCCGTCATCCACCTGTTGCAGTGGGTCTGGGAGTCATATGGTGAAGGAAAAATCCTCGAGGCAGCCGACGCGCGACTGGACAGGAAGTTCGCCGAGCAGGAGATGGAGCGCGTAATGGTGGTCGGGCTCTGGTGCGGGCACCCTGACCCCAGCCTGAGGCCGTCCATCAGGCAGGCCGTCAGCGTTCTGCGGTTGGAGGCGCCACTGCCGAGCCTCCCAGCGAAGATGCCGGTCGCAGCCTACATGATGCAGCCACCAGCTTATGATTCTTTTGGTTCTTCGGGGGCCACCGGCGGCGCTGGCAGCAGGGACGCCAGCACGACTCATTCAGCTCGAAACAAACATGATTAGATGACAAATGCATCATCATTCTAGGCTAGGCCCTTTAGGATTGTTTCAGAAAATATTAAGTACTACTTGTAACTAGTAATAGAATCACTTTATATATATATATATATATATATATATATATATATATATATATATATATATATATATACGCTTGAACTGAACAGGCTCTAATAGTTATGAGCTACTAAATTTTTTAAAAGCCATTCAGAATTTTGATCAGTACTATCTTGTATGACTGTGTGACATGTCTCGAGAGGATATACTCCCTCTGTCCCAAAATATAAGGTGCCTAAGGGTTAGTCAAAAGTCAACGCTTTCTAATTTTGACGAAGATTATACACAAAAATATGAACATTTACAATACTGAATCAATATCAATAGATTCACCATAAAATATATTTTCTTAATACGTCCATTCACTATTGAAGATTTAGATAGTTTGTTCTAAATACTTGGTCAAAGTTTGTAAGACTTGACTTTTGACTAATCCTTAGGCGCATTATATTTTGGGAAGGAGGGAGTACATATGGTTGAGTAGAATTAACAAGTTAACAGAAGACTATTCAATATATTGGGTTTGGTTATCTGTCTCTTTCCATGACAGCTCAAACAGAAGAAATTCCAGGTAACTGGAGACCTAATCTGGGGTCGTAGCTGAGGCACAATTATTGACGACGACTATCCTGTGACTAGCCAGCGACAAGGACGTCAGGACTTGTGTGTCACACTTTTTTTCTTGGAACAAGGTGTATAAATCAGCGTGGAATTTTTTCATCAGCTTGTAGCAAAGCCATGTGCTTCACCCAGGTAAAAAAAATCCGCTCAGAAGCAGAAAGGGTCAGCCAGTAGCAAAGGTGAGTCCATATCGTACCTTTTTATATTTTGAAATAGCGCAGAAGTTCTATTTTTCTATTGAAATGTCAAGTATCATATAGTTTTATGCAATCACAGTCCATACGGAGACATTTTTTTTAGAATATCAATACCGAGACATGAATGATGAAACCATCGGTAACCAAGTCAAGTATTTTTTTCGACAGCACCAAGTCCAACTTAGTAGTGTCATTCTCTACCAGTCCATGACCTGCAATAATATCTGTAGCAGAAGTTAGGCTGTCAACCACTTGACACGTAAGTAGATGAGCTATAGTCAACTGTGCCCAAAATAACCAAAACAACATACCCACCAAAGTTGACCGATCTTATAGTCAATTTCCGAGAAAATGCAAAATATCACGACCTGGTGGAATATGAAAGAAATGCACATGGAGGGTGCTCATTCTCGGTGGCCTAGCTGCTCTCTGCATATATACACCGATGTACCTATATTGAAGGAGTGTCTTGTGTGATTGTTGTCGTTCACAACTCACCAAGGTCGTCAACCACCAGTCCACAACTGGCCTGCCATGGCTTTACCTCAATGAGACGATGATGAAGGAGCCCGTCATGGTAGTCGGGCTCTTGTGCGGGCACCCTGACCCTTTTTCGCGAAAACGCAAAAGCTTTGCGTTTCGATTCATTGATAGAAAAAGAGAGAGTTCTGTACAACTGTGCAAAAACGTCCAAAGGGGCGCACACCCTTTACAACTCAACCCACTGGGTCTACGGGGCCGCGGGGATCAAGGCGCGAAGGCCTAGTGCACCGGCAGCAGCCCACGATCGAGCCTCCGATCGAATCATAACGAGAAGACTACTACTGTTCGGCGACGTGTTGTCAAAAACCATCGAGTTGCGCTCCTTCCAAATCCGCCGTGAGCATGATAAGGGAGGAAGTCCCCTTGCGAAGAGTATGATAAGGGAGGGCACCCCGACCCTGGCCTGAGGCCGTCCATCAGACAGGCCGTCAGCGTACTGTGGTTGGAGGCGCTGCTGCCAAGTCCCGGCGAAGATACCGGTCCCGGCCTACATGATGCCCCCTCTGGCTGATGATTCTCATGGTTCTCCGGGAATCACTGCCGGCAGCGGCAGTGTGGACGCCAACACGACTCATTCAGCTTGAAACAAAGTTGATTAGATGACAACTGCATCGCAGCTCTGGGGTCTATATTATCGTTTCAGAAAATTTGGAAGTACTACTTGTAACTAATACAGTCACTTTATATATATAGAATTCTCGTGTATATATGCTTGAACTGAACCAAGTTTTAACAATATCTGAGCTAGTTGAAAATGATGTATCCATCTTTGATCATGTAGTATGTTTTTCCAGCAAGCGACGATAATGACACGGCTGCATTTTTGTTGGATTCAGATGAAAATCGATATGTTCTGTGTGCAGCAACTCTTGCATTTTTCTTGGATTCGGATGATGTAAGCTTGTTTTCTTCTAGAGTTGCAGTTGCCATTCTTTTGGAGCTTTCCCGAATCAATTCGATATATGACATCACAATTCTTTTGAGAGATGTCACTAGTGCCATTTTTCGAATGATGAAAGTGCCATATTTTTTGAAGAATCTTGAAAATTGTAGTGGCATTTTTCAGAAGATGAAAACTGCAGTTGTATTTCTCGAATCTGCATGAATTGCAGTGGCATATATCTTCCTTTTGAGTATTCATCTCGGCCGAGTTCATATCTCTGGCATGCCTAGAATTTTAGGATGCAGCAACTCTTGTCGATCGAGTGGTTCTTCTGCTGCACTGACAGGACCATCTACGGGGCTATTGATGTATGCGCACTCGGTGAACGGCCATCATGCAGGCCGCCGTCGATGTGCTGCCCTCTTATATTGCATGGCAGAGTCTAAATATCCCTGGCGCAACAAGTCTTAGTTGATCATATTGTTTTGTCTAGTCTTAGTTGATCTTATTGTTTTGCCTCTGATCTTGTCTTCAGCTATTGTGGCGTTATCTGGGTTGTATGAACTACTATTATATCGTTGTCTGCTTGCAAACAACTGACGTTCAATCCAGAATAAATACACTCATTTGGCAATTTATCATTCTTGTTCTTATCCTTGTGATTCTGTAGCAACGCATGGTACAACTAGTTTCGAAATAAATTTTCAGTTTGCTATATATGCTGTTTCTAATATGTTGTGATGATCATGGAACTACTGAACATTTGTTCTTTTTGTACCCTTCAGCTAAATAGGTATGAGTGTAGCCAGTGTCTTGTTGGGAGCCAAGTTTTGCTGAATTATACAGAGAATGGTCTAACCTGTTTATTGGACGTGATAGAATCTCTATCTTAATTGGTCCCGTAGCTATTTTCTGGGCTATTTGGAAAACAAGAAATAAGTCTTGCTTTCAAAGAATCAGACCTAGAGACCCTACTAACTTTGTTCTTTTCGCGTGCCATTTTACAAATACTTGGGCGAAACTTCAGAAAGAGGTGCTTCAAAGGCTTCTACTACGGGGGGCTAGCAAGATTGGCCCAGGCAGCGCAGCAAATTTTTGAAAGATGATGTCCCTAGTTATGCTTTTGTCAACCTGTAGTGGATCGAAGCTTGTTACGGAACTTCTCTTCCTGTCGTGTTAGTTCACTGTTCTCCTTTCCTTTATGTTTCTGTGAACTTGTGACTTTGTTGAGAGATGTAAATAAAAATTCTTGTAGGGACTAACTTGTAATATGTCCTACATAGGTGTACTGTAGCTAAAGGTGGCACACACTAGAACCATCTAGCTCTCACAGGAGAAATCCCCCATTTGCTTAAAACCATGTACTGATGAAACCCCGAAACTCCAAGATGATAGTCTTCAAATCCATTCTCTTGCAAGCTAACATGGTATCAGAGCAGGCGAATCCTGTGTGATTTTCCTTTGATTTTAGGCCTGTTCAGTTGATCGCGGATACTCAGTAGATGAAAGGATGGTGAGTGAAGGCGAGAAGGACAAAACCTGCTGATCTGCAGCGATTGAAGAACTCCCTATCTGTGTATGCAATCTGGCACATTTGGAAGGAGCGCTGCAGAAGACTGTTCCAGCATGAATCCAAACCTGCGACTGTCGTTGCGGGCATGATCAGAGCTGATTTGGAGCTCCTTCAGTTAGCCTGTGCTTCAGATGGCTCTTTTACTTAGGCTAGTATAAGTTGGCTTGTTTGTTCTTGCTACCCTGTGGGTTTTTTCTGTGTTCCTTGTGTTGTTCGGAGTCCCTGGAGTTCTGTGTGCCAGGATCCTACCCTGTAATTCGACTTTTTCCCTCTTCTTCAATGCAAAAGCAGAGCGCCTGCTGTTTCTGTAAAAAATTAAGCTCCTATCCCATAGTACATGTCATCGGCATCTTTTACTTTCCTACTGAACTTGTTTTGGTAAACTAGCTTCCTGATTTCTATGTTTCCTCAGGCTCACTATTTTCTGTCAGGATGCGACACAAGTGACTCGTATGGAAAGAAGCTTCTGCTGTTCCTCAAGTGGAAATGTATGGACGCAAAGGTGGGCCAAAGTACAGCTTAATTCCTGAAACTTCCAAAATGCCTCATTTATGGTATTAACACAATGTTGTATCTTGTCATCAGGCAGTGGCATATTGCTACCATGTTGACAAAGGCGGCGAACCGAGCAACCATATAAGCGCAGCCTTCTGTCTCTCTGCAGCTTATGACCTCCTTGCAGAGGGCAAGGGAGCTTGTCTGAGCTTTTGCCTGGCAAATCCTATCACAAGACTACTGCAGGATAAAATCATTGGTAATACTCAATTCAATCGATACACATTATGACATGATGCGTTTGTTTTCACTTGAATGTAGCGTACCGCCTCCTTGTGGTATCGTGAAAAAACATGCACAAGAAAATTCCAGATGTCGCGTACAAGAAATTCCAAATTCACGGACATCTTTTTGAACAACACAAGACTTGGTAACTTTGCTCCTCTGTTATCAAGAGGAACTCTGCATCTCAATATGATATATTCCAAAGTTGAGAGCTTGTTCATTTGAAATACTTTGGCTCGAGGACATGCATGAACTATCATCTTTGTGCATCTTTCTTTTACTCTAGTTTTCACACCTCTCGTTTCATGGTGCAGTGCACTTCAATCCTTGCTTGACCTTCCAGAGTTTCCAGTGGAGCTGAGACCTGAAGGTTACGAATTTCCATGCACTGATTCAATCTGAAAGAAATGATGAATGCCAATCTCAGATTAAGAGCCTCATGGAGCATCTGAAGGGCGACGACGATGAAGCGGAAACAAAATGATAGTTCAGGCTCTGGAATGCTTCCTTGTACTGTATCCTGAAAATAAACAGAGGTTTTTTTTTTTTTAAACGAGCGGGGCAAAAGCTTTGCCCCATTATATTAATTAAGCGAGGAGTGTTTACAGAAGTAACAGAAAGTAATAGGGTACAAGCCTACTCTCCCAAAATTACATTACCTAAATGCTTAGCGCCCGCTAAGATCCACAACCGGGCCTCTTTCTTAATCTTATCAAGAACAACTAAAGGCGGCGCGTGCTTATTGTTGAAAACCCGGGCATTTCTTTCATTCCAAATTTCCCAAGAAACGAGCAATGTTAGAGACGCCAAAGCCTTACGCCCTTCCGCTAACATAGCCCACCAATTCTTGAGAGAAAGCCCCGCCCATTCTCTCGGATGAACGGTATGGAGCCCCAACCAAACTTTGAGATAACTCCATATGCGCGTGGTGAATCTGCAAGCAACAAGAAGATGTGAAATCGATTCCGTGGTTTGCTTGCATAGAGGACACAACCCACAATTAGGCCATCCTCTCTTTTCCAAACGGTCCGCCGTCCAAACTCTATTCCTCAACGCAAGCCAAGCAAAAAAAATCGTTTTGGGGGGAGCCCAAGCCTTCCAAACCATTGTATTCATGTTGGAAAGCGTGGCCCCAAGAAATTGCACCTCATAAGCCGACGCCGTCGAATATTCTCCATCTTCCGTAAGCTTCCAAGAAATGTCATCATCAACATTAGGGGTATGAAAGAGAGGATGGACAACTACTAGTTGAATGAAACATGCATAAGGCAGTATGAAAGAAAATCAAAACATTTACCTGCATAAGTGAAAAGTATTTACCATCTGATTGTAACTTGGATGTTTAATAGAAGGACTGATGATTATTTTCATCTGCTTTCTGGCAATCAGACATAGCATGCATGTCATGATCAGGTAATTTTATTTTGCCAACTGAAGGTTAAAGCATCAAGACATTAGTATACAATCCCCTAAGGTAGATCATTCTGTCCCTACTCCTAAGTCCTAAGTATGATTAATGATCATGTGCATTGAAGTTAGAACTTAGTCTGCACTCTGTAACAATGCAGTACTCCCTCCGACCCATATTAGTTGACTCGAATTTGTCTAGATTCGGATGTATCTAGACATGTTTTAGTACTAGATACATCCGAATCTAGATAAATCCAAGTCAAGTAATATGGGCTGGAGGGAGTACATGGAAATTTGAAGGCCACTCCCCTTCGTGGACTCAATGATACTACCATCTGTTCTGCCTTAAAATATGTGTTAGTACTTAATTTGTTATTGTTTGAAGCTCATAGGCTAGGTACTGTACGGTTGAATAATCTAGTTTATAAAATCAAATGATTTTTTTTAACTTAAGCATATAAAATTGCTAGCCAGGAAGAAGAAGTGGCCACTCAAATATATATTTCTGACAGCAAGACCTGGTCGCACTCATAGTTGGAAGCTTGTGTAGAAAACTTTGTGTTGCTTCGAGATCAAGTGGCCGGCAGCATCTTTTACCATACAAGTTAACCTAGGGATAAGCATTGACTAGAAAGAGGATACAAAATAGTCCAGTTTTGTTACGCCAGTGAAAAACAGTGTGAATATTCATTTGTAAAGTATACATATAACGCCTTATTTCCTGTGCTCTCCTCCGAATAGCCACACCACCAGTGGATTGCTGCTGGTACTTAAAATCTAAGAGAGTGTGCGTTTGAATAATTTATAGCACTAACTTTTTTTTTTCGAAACAGGGAACACCCCTGCCTCTGCATCAATAGATGCACACAACCTTTTATTACTCAGTTCAGAAAAATTGACTCGTGTAAGGTCCAAAAACTGACCAAATGCACTCAATTCTCCATGATGTGATTGCAAACTTCCATGCTAGCTCCGGTGGTCAAAATTGGTGTCGAGAAAAATCACGTTCAAAGTTGCAGACATGACTCCTGAGGACCTCCTTTGACTATCAGTAGAAGTTTATGATGAGCCATTGGGCGTGCAAGCTGTCTTGCTCAGTGCAACTTTCTTGGGCGGCCTGCATGGCCTGGCCGCACGAACTGGTACCACAACCTTGGTCAGTGCGACGAGTGTATTAACTGAAAAATAGTTAGCTGACTGGAAGAGAAAACAGACCATGACTGCGAAATAAATTGTCTGGATAGGAGGCTTCTAGAATTTCAGCTGGCTTTGCAGGCCAACCAAGACTTGTAGAATTTCAGCTGGCTTTGCAAGGCTGAACTTTCCTTGGTCAAAATAACAAAAACAAAATCCAGGAATTACTTGCACATCTTCAGAAGAGAACAACATCAGGTCAGTAGAGGAGAAAGTTCAAAGCTGTGGGAGAACCATTCTCTGATTTGAATCGCATATAAGGAGCCTTCCCTCCTGTAGCATTTCAGTGTGGCAACCAAATACACCTCAGGGTTTCCAGCAATGGCAGCTCCTCGGTTTGGACCAGCACTCCTCCTCACCGGCCTCCTCGCTCTTGCAACTCTTGCCAGCTGCAACACTGAAGGTGCTAGTACATTCTAACTTGTGATTCCTAGATAACTTTTCTTTTCTCAAAATAGTTTGTGCTGATTTGCGATTTGTTGATGTATGTATATCCGAAGGCGACATCCTTTTCACGCAGAGGCAAGCATGGAAGGACCCTAACAATGTCCTGGAGAGCTGGGACCCAACCCTTGTGAACCCCTGCACTTGGTTTCATGTCACCTGCAACAACAACAACTCCGTCATCCGTGTGTATGTGTCACTTTGGTTTTTCTTTTCGTTCTGAATCAAGTAGTGTTGTCTTGCTGAATCTTTGCATCATACCTGTATTTCTTCCTCACCTTGCAGGGATTTAGGGAATGCAGGCCTCTCTGGCACCCTGGTTCCTGAGCTGGGAGGACTGAAGAACCTGCAGTATCTGTAAGAACTTGCTGCAGCGCCAGAGCTCTCCAATTTTTACACTGGAAATTTCCGCAGACGTACTGATCGTCTTCCCATCTTTGCAGCGAGCTTTACGCGAACAACATCAGCGGACCGATACCGACGACCCTGGGCAACCTGACGAGCCTTGTCAGCCTCGACCTCTACAGCAACATCCTCTCCGGCGAGATACCGACCTCCCTCGGCGTCGGGGCCGTCGGGACGCTGCGTTACCTGTACTGAGTCTCTCTCGTCGCGACGGTTTCAGAACAAACTGCTAAAAACTTACAATACTATTATGCTGGCGTGTCTGCAGGAGGCTGAATGGGAACAACCTGACAGGGTCCATACCGACATCGCTGGGCCGTCTGACGAAGCTTGCGAACTTGGAGCTTCAGGAGAATGCGCTGAGCGGCTCTATCCCGCCTGCCCTGGGCAACATCACCGCGTTGCAGTACTTGTATGTCCTTGCTTATTCCTGAACTTTAAACCACGTAGGAACCCAGTTGTCCGACAATTAAACCACGTACGTAGAAACCATGAAAGAGCGTCGGAAAAAGAAACTGATACTGTCGGTTTCTTTTTGTTGCAGGCGGCTGCACCGCAATATGCTGACCGGCACGGTGCCTCTGGAGATCCTCTCTCTGGTTGTCGTCGGGGACTTGGCTGAACTGTGAGTAGTACCACGTTGCACTTCCTTCCTTCCTTCCCCAGTCAGTGACTTCCACTGACATTTTCTTTTTTTGGTATCTTCACGCAGAAATGTTAGGAGAAACAATCTGGATGGCACTGTCAGCTCACCTACGCAAAGAGGTACGGCGGGTCTGCAGCTCTGATGACTAATCTTTTATTTTATGTAATATAAGTACATCCGTGTATGGTTTTGGTGCTTTGCGCTCACAGCAGTTTCGGCATCCTTTATTTGCAGTGAGCAAGATCATCCAGGACACGGTCAAGAAGGCGAATTGAGCGGTTTTACTAGTGGAGCTGCTAGCAGTAGCGGCAGTCTGAACTTTTGTACGAATCCCAGGGGGTTCCCTCCGTTTTACCTACTTTGGTGAATAATGAGTTTTGCTTGTTACGCAACTTTGACGTGAATGGAGATCCAAGTTGAGATGTAAGTGTGTCTACTATAGTTAAACATTGCCGTTGAACGGAGAGGATCAAGTAAAACGAGAGGAGCACGGCACACATCTTTCCCTTAATTTTTTTTTTAAAAAGGAGCATATATTAATATCACAATTACACCCAGCCTCTGCAACAACGCATTGCCATAGCGGCCATACGGATGCACACATCCAAAAAAAGGAAAGAAGAATTACAAAAAAGAAAAGTCCTGTTACAGTGACTCATTCGTTGAAACAGCGGTATAACCATCACCAAGACAGTACCAGAAGTCCAGCTTCTCCAAAAGCGACGTCTCCAAAGTGCACAAACATCGTTATCGCCCGATCATAGATCTTAGGTTTTCACCCTGAAGAAAGTCCACGCTATCAAAACAATACATTCAACAAGGCCATAACCGGGCACAACCAATTAAGACCAGACCCTGAGTTTTCACCCTGAAAGGTAGAACTGTGAATCTCTCCTGTGCAGTCCCCTCCACTTTTCACCCTGAAAGGTAGAACTGTGAATCTCTCCTGTGCAGTCCCCTCCACTTGCATGTCACTGCTCTAAGTCACGAGTCACCAAGCCAATTCCTCATCACCACCCAGACTCGAACCATCATTGTCAGTCCTCAGATCTCGGAGTGCTCCCTCTGAACCCAAACGGTCAGAGTAAAGTATGGGTGTGTACGATCGAATCCCTCCAATCCGGCAATCTCCAGGCATTATTTGCGTATGAGAGTTCGCAGGCGAAGTCTTCTAAAACTCGCCACTCCGACCAGATCAATTTGTATTTGATTATTAGGGAGAGATGACGACAAATTGCAACAAAGTAAATAGAGTTAAATAGTTACACGTAAACGTGCTATTTGGATAAATGTAGTGTGTTGTACTAATTTTCATACACGAGCACAATGTAGACGAGCCACCCTTTAATATCCAAATTCCTCCATTTAAGCCTTGTTTGACTTTAATGTCCTCCTCTATGTTACCATATTCCATGGTTGGCTCGGTGATTATTAGGCTAGTTATAGTGGGAGTATCGTAGATAGTATCATACATGCCACATGTTAGTAAAAATCTGATAGCATATAAAACAAGATATTTTAATACCAAATAAATCATGTACATATTTACATTGGGATTCTACAAACAAATAAGTATTCTGCAATTGTGATACTATTATATGATACTATGCATTAGAGGGATAGTATCATACACTAGTATGTGATACTAGTAGTATGATACCCTACTATGACCAGCCTTATTGGTACTATCAAACCAACACATTACGTGTCGACATCCGTCACATGAAGGTCGTGAATTCACTAAATAACATGCTTATATCTAAGTAGGCCAAATATTATTATTGTCTAGGCCCTTAAATGGTGTAATTGGGAAATAAGCAATATACTCACCCATATAAAATAAGTACTAACAACATCCACAGCTTACAAATGGCATACATCTCCCACGTGTTAGTGAACTAGGAGGGGCTACATGTAGGATATACTAGTGCAAAATAAAAATTTCTATCGCGTAAACAAGAAAATACTACGGTAATAGATCATGAAATAATCACTAGGTGTGCAATAGGCAATATAATAAGAGTTGGTATACTACACTGCGGTGGTACTACCGTCTTGTTCTCTTGTTTCCCTCTAATGGTTCCCCAAGCTTCGCTATCGCAACGTCTCCAAGATATATGTTAAGTAGGAACATCACTTGCTAGACTTCTAGAACCGACGGTCAATTTTGTGCCTGGAAGAGGGACTAGTGGATTTTGAGAACTTTAAATTCTCAACCCTAAAATGGTTCCTCTTCTCCTTATATAAATATATCAAAGTGGGTTTGTATTAGGCTCCACTCCTTAAGTGTGCACCCTATATATCCGTGCATACTTAGAAATGATGCGAGTAATCATACCCGGTAACTAGTTGGTTGCAACTACTAGAAGGATGTGTGTAAACCCCTCCGGGAATTAGGTTGTAAGGGCATCTCCAACAGGCATACTATATTTTGGTGCTGTAAAAGCTATTTGCAGCGCGCTATATCTCCTTTTAGTGCGTGATGTTGGCTGGCGCTTCACCGTGCTCTATATTTTACAGCGCACGACTAGCAGCGATTCACCAGGCACTGAAAAATACAGCGCGCGCACAACACAAACACCAAATCCACATAAATATAGCATCCAACAAGATCAAACACACAAATATAAATTCTCCAACAAATAGTCTAATTATTATTACAACACAAATTGTTCATCACCAATATAACAAATAGTACAACAATTGTGCATCAACAATACAACAAATTGTTCATCAACAATACACCAAACATACAAGACACTAATTGTTTTGTTGGCCATTCCAATTCCACCACTCCTCGATGAGGTCAAATTGAAGATCATCATGCACCTCACCGCACCAAACGAAATGATACGAGGCAATGAAACACGCCACCCTCTCACTACAAGAATCCGGACAATTCTTGACTTTTTTGTGACACTACCCAGAAATGTCGCGGATCAGTGACGTTCTAGTTTTTCGTAGGGAGTGGCTCAGAGGACCTCCGGCCTGGTCATTCATGACATTTATAGATTTCGTCATGGAAAAATCATCGTGGATTTCTCCCCCGATCCCGAAGCCCACTTTTCTATTTCGTCTCGCATATAATCGTCATGGATTTCGTCACGGTGCATGTTTGGCTCTTTTTTTCAACGTAAGAGCAATCCGTGAACTGGTCCCACCTGTCAGCGTGGTTTGCACGGTAGTATTTCACGGAAGGGCTCAATCTGGAAGTGATTTTTGGCCGGTCCCACATGTCAGTCTTTTTGATAGAAGAAATTACATGACACAAACATCTGTTTTGAGAAGTAGCGGCTGGACGGAATCGAACCCGTCACCTTCGCTTCGGTAGCGCACAACTCGAACCACTAGATCACCAAACAACGCTCGTTAGAACTTGGTATTTCACTCTTCTTATACCATATTGTGAATCACAACAAAAACAAGAAAATAAAATCGTCACAAGCATAATCAACACCATTGATCCAAACTTGCAAGTTCTGAAAAAAGCATGCAAACAGTTCACGCGATAGTTCTTAAAAAGAACCCGTTGATCTAAACTTGTAGTGGAAGTTCCGCTTCGTCTCCCTCGTCTCCTTGCAGTGGCAGTTCCGCTTCGTCTCATCGTCTTCTCTTCTTATTCTCTTCGTCTCCGTGTTCTTCTTTCTTCCTCCTCGTCTCCCTCATGGTCTACATGTTCTTCTTTCTTCCTTGATCGAGAGGATTCCCACACGTAAGCCATCGCAAGCAACTGGATGAATGTGAACTGGTCCGATCTCCCGGCCGACCCACTTCGCAAGATCATCGACTACTTGCTAGAGAAAAAGGAGTATGTTGACACCTATGATGCTTGTCGGGAAGTTTGCGCCGACTTGCGCCGCACTTTAAAAGATCCTGAATTCCATCTTAACAACTAGATCTTGATAGATCACACACTTCCAGACGTCGGCGACTTCACCTTCCTCAACCTCGCCACAGGTCGTTGCTTCACGACGAATCTAATGGAAATCCATCACAGGTTCACATTCATCCGATATATAACATTCATTTATTTGTATTTTCTATTGTAAACATCTTAGGGATAACTGTCCTCTTCTTCCAAAGATTCTACTTCGTCGGTGTTTCTCGTGGCGTCATCATGCTTGCTCAGAGGGTGGAGCCGTACAAGATTCGGATTCTAAACCTATTCACTCATAAGTCCAATACTGAGTTTCAAGCACACATACCATCTGATATTCTGCAATCTGTCATAGTGACGAAGTACCCGACGATGGTGTTCAATTGCACAAATTATTCGGAGATTATTGCATGGGCCGATGAGAGCACCCCAATAAGGCAATTCAATGAATCATTTGGAGAAGGAATTTATTCGCCACCACCCGATGTGCTTATGAACTGCATGACGCCAATCCGTAGGAAGTATATGCAATTCTTGAGAATGGATACATCCTGTCGACCAACATCTAGTTAGAGTAGCGCACGAGCATTCTCACAATGGCCAAAATATTGTAGCCCCATTCTTTGACCAGATACGCGGAACCTACAATTTTTACCTTGTGGAGTCAGATGGTGATCCGCTTCTTATGTTGACCGGGGATTTCACCAAAGGTCAACCGGTATTTTACCAGGTGGACATGGATAACCGCTCTCTCGAGGCCGCCGATGACATTGGAAGTCGTTCCCTCTTTGTTGATTATCATCAATCTATCTCCATTGACACCAGGCTGCACCCCACAGTCAAACCCAGCTGCATATACTACATAAATTATATCAGACTATATAATCATGATGTTCAAGCCTAGGAAGAGGAACCAACAATGGTATTTTATGGCTTAGGTCATCATCAGCTAGAACATATACTGATGCCTTACCCTTTGTGCGAGATACTGTGTAACACTCCCGGGATTAGGGTTAAACAAACCTCGGATTATCCTCCATGATCAAGTAAACTCCAACCTTAGAGACTTACAGTATATTATTCAGTAGCATTATAGAACACGGGGATTCAACATCATAAGTTTAAACTCTTAATAGAGTACGATATGAGATTATTACAAACCAGGGGTCACAGACCCATCATTATACCAAACAGCGAAAGCAAATTATGTTGTTCTACACAACAAACTTAGCAAAGGGCCTAAGAGGCCATAAACATAAGCGAAGTATAACCCATAGTCCTCAGGCTGCTACCTGGGACCCCCAACTACTCGTCGATGTCAACGTAGAAGCCACCTTCAGTTGCGACTAGATCATCTGAAGAAAAACAACAATAGCGCAAGGCTGAGTACGAGAATGTACTCCGCAAGACTTAGATAACCTAGTATCTAGATGCTCTGTCTATAAAAGCTTTCTCTGGATTTTCTTTTCGTAAAGCCAACTTTTTCTGTAAACAAGAGAGAGAGAGAGAGAAGAGGCTCGTCTACACAGTATACTTTCAAAACGGGGTAAGAGAGTGACAACTTCATCTTGAACATCTGAACTTGTTAACCAAGAACATCTAAACTCCTCATCTAGGATCACCCCCTCGAACCCCGAGGAAGCATCCTTAAGCACAGGTGGAACAACAAGTTTTATATTCACTTATCGTTATCTATGATCATCACGTCCGTTCCCAAGTTGTTCATAACCGTGAACACGGCTTTTCAAAAAGATTTATCTCTACAGGGGTGTACAACTTTACCTACACGTACCAACCGACTCTTAGTGCCAAATATTATTAGCCCTCTTCCTTGGAGGGCCGGCAGAGGGTGGTTGACCACGACCTTTACCTTGCTGTCACCGAGACGATGAGTCACGCCCTAAGGAGGGTTCCGCCGTAACGGGTCAAATCCCGAAGCCGGTCCCTAGAGATGTGGGCGGGGTTGGTTTACCAGGGGCTCCATCGACCCCAAGCAACCCCCGCCACGCTTACCTACCTGTTATGATGCACCTCCTTCACCTCCTCTTTCGAAAACATTTTCAATGCGTATGCCAAATGGAAAGCACGAACTATGTGACTCATGGAATCTACTAGGCAAGTTAGTTAGTCGAGGGGTTTTCTAGGCCCCGTGTGGCTGTACGCTCGTCTTGGTTCAAGAGGCAAGAACTCGGGTCCTAATGGGGCGAGCATGGGACTACAAAAACCACACCCAACGTGGCCTCTCATACAAACCTTAGCATGTTTATCCGTCACCTCCGATCATGTCTCCATCTCCTACCTTTCTGGATTCTTTGGCATCTCTGATTCTTCATCATCGGGATGGATCAGGCGTAATTACTAAGCATGGCTAAGCTTGACCATCGAAGAAGCTCTAGCAACGCTCACATGCTAGACCTAGGTATGCTAGGAGTAGTGGATTAGGTGTATAAAGCTACAACAGTGAAACTATGCAGCAGATAGGTAACTCTAGCTACTGATAAAAGACCACATTGGAATCGTGTGCAACATAGAGAGAAAGTTGATACTTTATAAAACATAGGTTCAGAATGAGAGGCTACGCTTGCCTTGTGCTTTAGTAGACATATATGGATCTTCGGTGTCATTGACTTCGGTCTCGTGCTCGGATCCTATCGCAAAGAAGCAATACCGGAAAGAAAGGCAACAATCAATATCTCGAACCATGCAATGCGCAAGCACATGAATGATATGGCAGATTAAATTTATCATGGCAACCCTACGATTAACGTTGATTTAAATGGGTTTGGAGTGCCGAGGGTTTGGCATTCCATCGATCCCATATGCAGTTAGGGGGGGTTTCGATATGATCTATGTCATGTTTGTGTAGTTTCTTTGTTTTTAGATTGAATGGCTGGACGTCTTTGGTTCATTAGAGTTGTATGTTGATACGGTACAGTCCTTTGGTGTCTATTATATTTGTGCGCGCATGGATTAAATATCATAGAGTTTGTAGTATGTGTAAAAGGAAGGGGAAATTCTGCCGGAGTGATAGAAACATGAGGACGCGAACCGGAATGTTGCACGTATGGGAGTAAGAGGACCATTAAACTTAAGGTTATGGTTGGGAAAACCTTAATGCATTGATTAGTACTTACGGATGTTTGCTAACAATCCAATCATATAGTATATGTAATTTCAAGTAGTGAAGCGCATGTATATTTAGCCTCTCCCAAATAGAAAACTGCATCGAAGACAATGAACCTGATCTACTCGCTATTTAAATTTGGACAAAGCCACCACAATTACCACCACTATTCCATACTCATGATTCTGTTAGTTTAGTGTATTTTGTTGCTGCAGTAACTAGCTTTACTTTCTTGTTATTTATTATCATGCAAAGCTATCTCTATTACTCGTATTGTTGCTCTAGTTTTATTTCCTAGATAATGCAAACGTTTATTATGCGTAGAGTTGTATCCGTGGTTGATAGAACTTGAGAGAATATTTATCCTACCTTTATCTCTTCGTTGGGTTCGACACTCTTACTTATCGAAAAGGATACACACGATCCCCTATACTTGTGGGTTATCACCCTGCAGGTTAGTATTAGTATTAGGTTAATATTTAGTATTAGGTTAGTATTTTGTATTAGTATTAGTTAGTATTAGTATTATGTTAGTATTAGTATTAGGTTAATTTGGTATTAGTATTAGTATTAGTATTTAGTAGTTAGTATTAGTGAGTGTTAATATTAGGTTAGTATTTAGTTAGTATTAGTATTAGGTTAGTATTTAGTATTAGTATTAATTAGTATTAGTATTAGGTTAATTGTATAGGTTAGTATTAGTATTTAGTTCGTATTAGTATTAGGTTAATTAACTCCCTCCGACCCATATTAGTTGACTTGGATTTATCTAGGGTTAGTTAGGGTTATTTAGAATACTTAGTTAATTAGGTTTAGTTTAGTTAGTGTTAGGTTTAGGGTTAGTGTTATTAGGGCAATACTTAGTGATTTAGTTACTGTTTATGTTTTATGATTGTTTATTGCTATTATTCAGTTATGTCGTATCCTCCTCGTCCGAGCGTACTGAACTCCGTCGGTTCCGGGATGTCTGAGCCTGGGCTCCGCCGGGTTGGCACTAGGAGGTGCTATCTGTCGGGACTCGTACCTTGGTGAGGAATTCGGGTATCATCGTCGACCCGGAGCTTCTTTGGTGGCGTCCACGAGGTCTAGGAGAGGTGCAGAGGGAGCCGACCCCCGAGGAGGTGGTACGTCATCGTATCAGAGAGGAGGACGAGCACGTACGATGATATATGTATCTTTTGGAGACTAGATTCTCCAATATCTGGCAGGTTCACGGATCTCACCCAAGCTATTCTCCGGTGATGGTTCCTCTTCTCTGGCTGCAGAGCTGCCGTAGCACAGAACGCGGCAGCCGAGTTCGCTAGTTTGATATGAGCGAGATGTATTAATAATGTACTTTATCTTATATTATTGTACTTTATCTTAATGCAAAATTATTTAATTATTAGTACGTAATCTTTTTTCTGTATCCGAGTTGTCGCAATTGTAATATTCTTTTACTTAATGCAATATTCTTTTTCTGTATTAGTTAAGCTATGGACGGTAGACAGAATGAAGATGAGCTTCTCAACATGATAGATGAGGGTACTGGGGGTTCTTATTACGATGGCTCCGAGTATCTTAATTTTTCTGGAGGAGACGAGGGTGGAGACGATTGTGGAGACGATGGTGCTGACCATGGTGGAGACCATGGTGAAGACACCATAATAATAACAAACTCTGTCAAGGTATATAAAGCCTCTACCGATCGATCACTAGTATAGATGCACTAATTGATTTGTATATATGTACTGACGAATATTTCTTCTCTTAGACCTCCGCATCCGGCCAATCTTCTACAAGGACAAGAGGTCCGGCACAAAAGTTGCTCGCTGATGTCCGTTTCAGCATTGACTTAGTCTCTGCGTTGGGTCAACCGTTGGAGCCCAAAGAATCTGTTAATGCATTTATACATCAATGCGGAGTGATTGTTAGACACACCGTCCCGATCACCACGCGAGAGTGGAATAAGCCAGGAAAGAAAAGGGATCCAACTGGGGCTAGTTTTGTAGATGATAGAGCGAGAGATGCAATGTGAAATTCTCTTATGACACATTTCACCCTACCAGTCTTGGAGACTGATGAGGTCACACAACAAATGACGAGGAAAGTCAAGAAGTTTGCTCGTAAGAAGATGGGCGAACTATTTAAGGAATGGAAGAGAAGATTGTACCACAACTATGTCTTGAAGAAAAAAAACTCCTCCATTCACTGGCCCACTAGAGAAGCAGCAGGATAACTGGGCCGCATTTGTGGAATACAAGAACTCGGCACGAGCTGTGGCAATGTCAGAAAAGAATAAGATAAATGCAGCCAAAAAGAAATATCACCATCATATGGGCACAGGTGGCTACAAGAGTGCCATGCCTAAGTGGGATAAAGCCGAGGCCGACCTAGCGGCTAAAGGGGTCACTCCAGCTATGTCTGGTTGGCCCTTGAGGTCAAGAAATTGGTTACTCGGGCATAGGGCATCGTATGACCCAGAAACAGGCGAGATTGTTGCAGTCAAAGAAGTTGTTGCACCCAAGAATGAACTTATTAAAGTGATAAAAGAGGTTGAAGAGGGAAAGTTTGTTCCCAACAGAGAGAACGATAAGCTGACAAAGGCTCTCGGAAATCCTGAAAAGGCTGGACGAACAAGATGGTTCGGACCTTCTTGTCCATGGGCTATCGGGTTTCCCGAGGACCTTGACACGTACAGCAGCCGAGCGAGAAAAACAAAGCGACAAAAAGAGGAGGATGCAGAGCGGTTCGTGAGGTTTGAAGCCATGTTGTAGGAGCATCGGCAAGAGCTTAATGAACTTAAAGGACTCCGACAGCATGGTCCTGCACCAGACAGTACGGTCGGCCCATCGCAACGGAAAAGTAGCGTGGCTTCCACGGAGGGCCACGGTAATGATGCAACGATGGATGTGTACCCCGTGGATGCAATTAAGGAGAATACTAGTTGTGAGCTGCATGTTGAACTGAAGAACATATCCATAAAGGTGGCGGTTGGCTTTGCTTTACCTTCTACACCGGGAGCGACCTACCATTGCAATCCGATTCCAGCTGGCTATGCTCGTGTCAGTGTGGATGAAGTTCAACCGATGTGTCAGTCACTACAGCTTGACATCCCTAGAGGTGAAGGAGAGACGACACTGGGAGAAGTCACAAGTGGCTTCATTCTTTGGAAAAAAGAATACATCAAGTTTCCAGGCTCGACACCAAGGCCACCTTCTCCACCGAGAAACAATCCATCACCTCCAAGGCCACCATCTCCTCTCAGTAAAAGTCCACCTCCAATTCCACCTCCAAGGGCACCGTCTCCTCCCAGTAAAAGTCCACCACCTCCAAGTCCAATCCATGACCCCAACATGAGTCCATCTCAATCTACGCAGCCGCCTCCACCCACTATGGGCCAAAAGCGTAAGAATAGCACCGCTTCGTCGAGCGATAATCGACGCCCAAAGCGACAGTTGTCGCCCCTCCCAAGAGTATCGCTGGTTCCTCCCAAGAGGGCTTACGACCTGACCGATGAGGAGACCGATGCGGTCGTACGAGCCGAAGTGGATGCTCATTTTAAAAAGAAACAACCTGAGCCATAGGTCCAAATAAAACCGGAAACCAAGGAGCACTTTAGGAAATTACTGACGCAACCATCCTGTAGCATCCCAATTGTCTAACAATTGCAATGCTACTAGCCTAGTCTATATAATGCTACCTTCCTACATGTTTAGATTGCATCTTCATTATATCATGCTCATGTCATCATGCCACATTGCATTTGAGCATCATATAAAACCCTTTTTCATTTGGTTCTTATTCCATATGCATTTATATTAATTGTATTTGCTTCTTAATATATTGTATTTGTGTCTTGATATATTGCTTCATAGCCAAGTTGAGTTGGGGGCATATCTCTTCTTGACTCCACCACTTTTCTTTTTCACCACCTTATAATTCCACTATCCAAACTATATGTGAGTTTTTGCCTTTCTTTGATTATTCTATCTAGCTCATGTAGGTTGGGATGGATCCACTTCTATTTCTACGTGTTTCCATACTTATCACCATGTTGTTTTCACAATGTGGATATGGGAGTCACATAGCCACCTTGCATGCAATGTGAGTAGTGCTATTTCCAACCTACCATATGGTATTATTTGAGCCAAGGTCATGTTTGAATATGGCCACTTCAATTTATACCTGCTTTTAATCAAAGTAAACCATGTGTAGTAAGGGAATGGTTCCAATAAATATTTTTGTTGGAATTGTGGGTTTGCATGCATGCTAAAATGCTTTTAGATATTTTGTTTTCATAAAATATGATTTGATGCATGTATTTATTGCCTTTGCATGGCCCATGCAACACTTGCACCCTTCCTCTTCCATTTGAATCCTTTTGGGGTTTTGTGAGTATCTTGTTTTGTTTTGAACCTTTTCATGGGGCTATTCAACCAAGCATGAGATAACACCTCCTTAACTTTTTCTTGGGTCCTTTGGAAGGTTCCAAATATACATGCATGCTTGCACAAATTCATTGCTAGTGTGATCGAGTGTGTTTTCACAATCTACATCACACATGCATGCATAGCACACGTAGCCCAGCTTTTGGATGGATCAATTCAAACAAAATCAAGCGAAAAAGAAAAGAAAGAAACCTACACCTAAACCCTCTAGCTAATCCCTTCTAAACCGATCCCTCTTACCTTGGGTTGTTGCACCAAGCCATGTTTAGCTAGCTACCCCTCCCACCTAATCTCCTACCACCACCCTTTGCCCTCCTTGATCAGCATCGGACCAACCCCCCCAGACCTGCACGTTCTCTCCTGGCCCCCTCTCCTTTCCCTTTCAAGTTTTGAACAAGTGAGAGAGAAGGAAAAGCAACCACCGATGCCTCCTTCCTTCCTTGAGTAAAAGCCACCCCCCATGTGCTAGCCCTGTCCTCCCTCATCTAACCCTCCCCCACGCCCCACCAGATCGAGATCTAGATGACCTTCCTCCCTCCTTCTTCCCCTCCACCAAGCAAAGCCTTCCACCATGGCCATCTACCCTAGAGCTTCGGCCACGTCAACTCCTCGTCGTCCTGTTATCTTCCGAGTCCAACCAGCAGCACCTCTGGGGTCCTCTACTTCCTCTTTGACGCCATGTACACGGAGCAGCGACCGGTGCTCGCCGGAGGAGACGTTGCCGCCTCCATGGCCGGGAGGAACCCGAGCAAGCTGTCCGCAAGCCCGCGCCCGATCAACGCTTCCTCGAGCCGGACCAACCCCACCAGAAGCACCTAGGTAAGCTCCTCTTCACCCTAGACATGACCCTCCTCTCCCTCCTGCATCGTAGCTCCGCCGCAATTCGCCGAACGCCCTGCGCGCACGCCAAAGACAGCAACATCACGTGTAGCTCAGGCCTCCTATTCATCGAGTCCTAGCCATCGCTGTGTTGCTCGCCTTCGAGTGCAACCTGAAGCAAAGTTGTAGATCTTGCAACCCTCTTTCAAATAAGCCATCACACGATCTAAACCATCCGCCATAGCTCTAGGAATATTGCTCGCAAGACAGCTACACCTCTCAGATCTTCCACGTTCTGCTTATGTGTTCATCACGAAACTGCACGAGACACAGCCCACCTCCTAAGTCGCGGCCTGAACAAAAGTTGTAGACGGTCCTCCCCTCTTTCAAGTTGGAGGAGTACATTATTAATGCATACTTGTAATAAATCGGAGTACCGTAGTCTTCGTTTTCGTGTATGCGCGAGGCCCGAGTGGGCGAGCTGAGCACCTAGACTAGACGGACACGGGAAGTTCTCAACTTCCACACAAATACATGTAGCAGTCGGACCTGTTACCGGCCGGCCGGTGTTAGATAAAAAGGGAGACCACGTGTATGACTTGAGACTAGAACACATCTAGCGATTCGGGATGGATCTGTCTACAGCAGCAGCGTCTCCGGCGACCGGCGCCATGCCATTGCCACGCCCGCTCGAGGCGGCGCTAAAGCACCATGTCTCGGCTTCCCGGGTGCACGTCGAGATGCGGCTGGAGGAGCGCAGGGCCGGCGGCGCGTCCTCCCTGCGCTTGCGCTGTTCCTTGATGACCTCCAGCGAGAAACAACTGATCGGAGCGCCTGGGGTGGAGGTCGAGGAAGAGGGGGAACCGACCGACTTTGGTAGTTCGCTCGACGGCGTCGACCTCCGCAGCCACGACGCGTGCCGCGCCGCCGTCCACAAGTTGCTCTCGGAGATACCGGGTGCGGTATCCCTGCTCGACCCGGCGGCGGGCGAGTGGTACGAGCCCGTTCTCCGCGCCGCCGCGGACGACATCGTCAGCCAGCTGCGGCAGGTGACGAGCGGCGAGCAGATACACGGCCACGCCTTCGACGTGTCGCTGTCCATCGAGGAGACCTTCCGGTTCGTCCAGCCGGAGGCCTTGCTGCTGGCGTGCGAGGAGGCGGCGATCCCTGCTAGTTCCCGGCGGAGCCCGGAAGAGCGCTGCGCCGTCTGCATGGAGTGCTTGCCCTTGCCGGCCACACCAGATGCTCAACCGCCGGCCGTCTGCATGGACGAGAAGGCGGCGTTTGCCCTGCCGTCGTGCGGCCACCAGTTCCACCGAGGGTGCATCGCCGCGTGGTTCGAGAAGGGGAGCACGTGCCCGCTGTGCCGCTGCGACATGATGTACTGCCTCTTTGACGTGGAGAAGCAATTTGGATTACAAAGGAATAATGAGAACGAGATGGAAGCAGAGGCCGGAACTAACAGGTTGACATGAAGGGACATTTCCTCAAATTAAAGGATTTTTTTGCTGATTAATTATCTGCAGTAATGGTGTTTGTGCATTTATTTGTTTTGATGACAAAAATGGCAAAGACGTCGCATGAGCTAGTATAGTCTAGTGTCATCCAAATTCGTGTCATTTTTAACAAAGATAAGTACACATGTGCTGGATCAATGGCCAGACGCCAGAAAAGGATGTGTCGTTTTAAAATCCTCAAGATTTTAGATGCACGACTACATAACGAGAACATGGACAAGGTTAGAGGGCACACGCGGAAACGACGGAAAAGAGGAAGCCATAAGATCAGCGATAGAGCGAGGAGGCAAATGCGGCAGCAGACAGAAAAGAATGAAGGGACAGGGAAGAGTATCTATCATCGGATGGGCAAAATGGTAGTACTTACCATGATATGGTCCAGAATTAAGCTCCATCTTTGAACATTTACTTGTATGGGCAAAAGGGAATAATTACAAAGGATTAAGCTTCAAAAGATCACAAAAAAAAATCTACTTGTATGTACTACCAAGCCAATCTTTGAACATTTGGACAAATAATAATTAGTACAAAGGATAATAGAACTTAAAAAAGATCAAAAAAAAAATCTAGTTGTATGTACTAATGCCAATCTTTGAACATCTGGACATTTTTGTTCTTCATCCTGAAACCCAACCATCAGAGTTGTTGCAGGTAAATATTTTCCCAACCATCAAAGGAAGCTTTGTTGATTCCTGAAAATTCTTTTGTTTCTGATGATCCAAACTCTCCACCTTAATCGGGGGAGTTGTATCCTTTTTGTGCATTCATTCATGGATGTTTGCCGTGCTTGCTAAATCGAGAATTGCATGATGCAGCTCGGTGGAGTTCGTCTCTGGTGTGCCCTGAGCTGAGACTGAGTTGTAGATGCGGCAGCTTGTGTTGAATGCAAGAGTTCTATCGATGTGCACCCGGACCCGGAGTCCGTCCATCTGGCAGGGGGCGTTGATGCCCTGCTGTGCGCGTTAGAGGCGCCGGTGCCAGAGAAGATGCCACCGGCAGGGGACTCTTTGGTCTGACAAACTTCCTCAAGTCCAGGTCACTTTCTCCTCCATGCCTCGGTCAGAAATTATGAGTCTGACATGGACACAGGGTGATTCTGAAGTCTGAGCTGAAGAATAGCCGCCTTCTACTTCTAGCTGAGAAAAACCGGTGGGAATTTGTGTCTACAAGACTCGCTGAGAAGACTGACTTCATCTATGCCGTGCCCCTGTTTTCTGGTTGCACCAAAAGAACATGGGCCTCCTCTTCTTCTTCCTCCTTCTCTTCACTCTCTTGCCTCCCCATGGAGTCTCTTCTCCATAACAACCGCAGCCTGTAACCGGCGGTGCGGCGGCGCCACCTTCCCTACTTGTTCTGCTTCTCCGACGGCTGCCCGATGGTGCTGTTCTGTGACGCAGTACAAGTGCATCGCTGCTCTGGGGTCTTCAGTATCATATCAGAAAAGTTGGAAGTACTACTTGTAAAAAAATCACTTTTTATATATAGAAATATCATACATATATGCTTGAACTGAGCAAAGCTCTACCAAAATCTGAGCTACATGAAACTAATGTACTCCGCATCTTGATCATGTAGCAGGTACGTAAATTAAGCTTGATTTCCTGCAAGAATTGTTGGCGTCGTATTTGAGGAGCTATCCTTTTGAGACTCCATAAATCTTGGTCATGCTTGCTCGAGATTTCCATCTCCTGAATTTTATTTTTAGGACGTGACAGCTTGTGTCGATCATAAGGGTTCTGCAGCTGCATTGTCGATGTGCCTCCCGAGACCGTCCATCAGGCAGAGCGCCGTCGATGAGCTGTGCTGTGCGCGCGTCGCCGTTGAGAAGATGCCGCATTGGCAAGCGGAGGCTCTCTGGTCCGCGAAACTTCCTGAACTCCAGGTCACTCTCCCTCTCTATGTCTTGGTCTGAAAATTCTGTGTCCGACAAAGTACACAGCTGGGTGACTCTGAAGTCTAAACTGAAGAATAATCGCCGTCTACTTCTAGCTGAGAAAAATCGGTGTAAATTTGTGGCTACTTCTTCGCGCCAAGAAGACTGACTTCATCAATTCCGTACGTAGCTCATGTTCCTCTTTTCACCATGAGATCGAATACGCACCTCTTCTTCTTCTTCTCGTCCCTCATCCTCCTCCTTTGCTTTCTTCCCCATGAAACCTTCGCCGACGACACAACTGACGGGAACCTGCGCAACCACCGGTGTGGCGGCGCTACCGTCTCCCATGAAACCAGCTACTCCGCCGCGGCCACAGCTTCTGGCGTGTGCCAACGCCTGTGCGGCGGGGCCACCCCTGTCCCCTACCCTTTCGGCTTCTCCGCTGGCTGCCCCATCGCCCTGTCCTGCGACGCCAACACCTCCAAGCCGATCCTCCCATCCAGAGGAGACAACGGCACCTCGTACCGCGCCCTCACCTCCAACTCCTCCAACTCTTACACCTCGTACAGCGTTATCTCCTTCAACTCCACCTCCTCCGCCGTCCTCATCGCCTTCCCGCCGTCGTGCAGCCGCAGCGTCCCCGAAGCCAGGAGGTCGCTCTCCGGCGCCAACTACGCTGTGTCATCCCGCACCGGGTTGTTCCTCCTCGGCTGCCCTGAGATCACCATGTCCGTATGCAGCGTGCCCGCAGGAGTCATGTCCAACCTGTCCCGCACGGCGCAGTGCACCTCGTCCACGGCTTCCGTGGTGTGCGTGTCCTCCGCCGCAGTGAACGGCACAGACCAGGGCGCCTTTCTGCGGTGGGCGAAGGCGGAGAGTTCAAAGTGCGACGACGTGCTGACCTCTGCCTTGTTTATTGGCACGGCGGATGGGACGACGTCGATGGAGTTTGGTGTCGCCGAGCTGGGGTGGTGGCTCAACGGCACGTGCGCCGATGGCTATGAACCTTGCTCGGCAAACGCGACCTGCTCCGAAGTAGAATCGCCGAGCGGGTCGGTGGGGCACCGGTGCTCGTGCGTGTCGGGCATGGACGGCGACGGCTTCGTGGCTGGAGATGGATGCTACGTCCGCGGTGAGGACTGCTCTCACTTGATTGAAAACTAGTACTTACTCCGCCCCAAAATAAGTGACGTAGGTTTGTCTAGATTTGAATGTATCTAGACAGTTTTAATATATAGTTATATGTGAATCTAGACAAACTCAAGTCACTTATTTTGGGACGGAGGAAGTACTCCATATTGATATGGGCTCAACTTTATTTAGATTCATATGTATAGTATTTAGATTAGATATATTCGTATTTAGACAACTAGCATGATGGCCCTCGCATTGCGAGGGCATTGCCTTAGTTGTGTCCAAAGTGATTGAGATATAATATTCATATTATGTTAAAAATAATACCTATTCATAATCATAAAATGCTTCTTAATATATGCCACATGTGAATGGAACATTTATATCATCTCTCTGAAGGGGATTTCCTGTGATATTCCTGGCAATTTTTTTATCATATATTCTATATAGAGAGTGTTTGATCATTATGCCATTTGTAAAGACATGGTACTATTGATGATGTTTGTTTTTTGTGTATGGTAAGACACCACTACATCGAATTACAATTTTGAACGCGATTTTGCCATAAGTCTTATGTTAGATGAGTACGTGATGTCAACCTTTAGTTTGTCGGTTAGTGCATCTTGAAAGATCAGATAATGTGCATAAAAATGGTAATGAAAGAATAAGTGCATCTTACATGAATCATAAGATTTTTAATGACAACAAGCAGCTATATAAAGTATACATGACACTGATGCATCATATGAAGATCGACAATCCCAATAAAAAATAAGAAGAAACACACAAAGGTAGATATATATGCATGGTGAGACATCAAATAAATAGTCCCTCGGTCTCAAAATAAGTGAAGTGACTTTGATTTGTCCAGATTTAAGTTAGATGTATATACACTAAAATGTGTCTAGATACATATAATTTAGACAATCTGAATGATTTATTTCGGGACGAAGGGAGTAGATTGCTTCAACCTCAATTTAAATGGCCTACGTGCGTGGAAACCTTGGACATCGATCTTACCTACTGGGATGTCTTGATAAGGCAAAGCGTCTAAGCAATTTTGCACTACCGTCTGTACATATGGTCTGATGCATGCATGTGTCAAGCATGATCGAAACCTTGATTAGCCACTGAGATGTGCATGCAATTGGAATAGTTCGGCTGTTAGCCTCCGATTAGACGCGGCGATGGAGGTCGTCGGCCGGCCGGAGGCACCAAGTTGAATCCTGTGGCGGCGCACATGAGGATCCCCAAAGGAGGATGTCACCTAGTTTTTTCTGTTTATTATGGAGGAGGCCCGTACGTAGGTAACCTTGTTAGTGTTTGTTTTAGAGGATAACCTCGTTAGTTAGATACTCCCTCCGTCCCAAAATATAAGACGTTTAAGCTTTAGCCAAAAGTCAACATCTTCTAAGTTTGATCAAGTTTATACGAAAAAATATGAATATCTACAATATCAAATTGACATTTTGAGAAACTATACTTTCTGGTAAATCTATTGATATTAATTTGGTACTGTGAATGTTTATATTTTTATGTATAAATTTGGTCAAACTTAAAACATGTTGACTTTTGGCTAAAGCTTAGCCGCCTTATATTTTGGGACGAAGGGAGTATATTTTAAAATTTTATGGGGCAATGGGTCCGGTTACTATGCCTTTCCTACGTGACAGGTTGCCGGATTAATGTCTATTTGAACATGTGTTACAAACTGTCTGTAAAGTTACGCATTCTCTCGTTAAATCTTAACCATAAATATCAAATCCAATGGATAAAAATAATTTTGATGATGTGGATCGACGTGATGTCTCAAAACAACCCCTTATATTGCTTTTAGTAGTATATAATAGATATTTAGATAAAGTTAAGTTCATTAATATTGCCTGGAGATCTCCTGATTTTGTTTCCCATGCATGTTTTCAATAATTTGCATAATCTTATATTAGTAGAAGAGCTCTTTTGTACGAGTAGTAGGTACAATAATAGGTGCATAGAGCGTGAGAGCGAACGAAACCAGGATCGGAGGGTGGATACATGGGAGGCATATTTGACCGCACTATTTTTTCGAATGTTACTAATTCAGTGACGTCGTCTCTATTTTTTTTTTTGCGAAATTTCTCTGATTTATTAATAATATCAAAAGCAGTACAAAGAAACCTAAAAGTAATAAATACAAATAGGTCCATGGATCACCTAGCGACGACTATAAACACTAGCACGAGCCAAAGGCGCGCCGCCGTCCTTGCCCCTTCATCACCGGAACCGGGCAAAGATTAGAGCTTGTTGTAGTATTTGATAGTACATGAATAACCATTTTATTATGTGAATAATTTTTTTACAGCTTAGAGCTATTTTTGTCAGGTTTGCAACCCCACTTACAACTTATAATTAAATATACTCTCTCCGTTTTTAAATATAAGATGTTTTAGTTTTGTGAAAAGAGTGAATCTACGTTTAATATGTAGGTTCATCTGTGTTTGAAGCTGGTGATGCCTCGAGCTCGAGCCGCCGCACACTAGCCCTACTGGTCGGCTTGCCTGCGGCGTTCATGCTTTCTCTCGGCATCCCGGCTTACCTCCTCATTCGCCGGCAGAGAAGACGCAATGCCACCAAACAGCTACCCAAAGCGAGGGCCACCGCAACACTCTTCCGCGGAGAACTCGTGGAGGAGGAACTCGGCCAAGGGGCTTCCGGCCCCCGGCGATTTTCCTACCACGAGCTTGCTGCCGCGACCGACAACTTCTCCAACGACAAGGCGCTCGGTAGAGGTGGCTTTGGATCTGTGTACCGAGGATTCCTGAGCGACATGAGCCGAGAAGTGGCCGTCAAGAGGGTATCTGAGACCTCTCGACAAGGCTGGAAGGAGTTCGTCTCTGAGGTGAAGATCATTAGCCGGCTCAGGCACCGGAACCTTGTACAGCTCATCGGTTGGTGCCATGGCGGTGACGAGCTGCTCCTCGTCTACGAGTTGATGCGTAATGGCAGCCTAGACACTCATTTGTACAAACAAGACTGTGTGCTGGCATGGCCGGTTAGGTATGTATTTCAAAGAAATATACTTATTCAAGGCGTAGGCTAGTGCCGCATAATCAACCCTGCATGGATTTTATGTTTCTCGTGAGAACTTTACATTTGCCTCACTTTACCGTGATACTCTTTGACATTTTTCAGGTATGAGATAGTGCTTGGCATAGGTTCGGCGCTTCTCTACCTACACCAGGACACGGAGCAGCGTGTGGTACACAGAGACATCAAGCCAAGCAACATCATGCTAGACGCCTCCTTCACCGCCAAGCTCGGCGACTTCGGGCTCGCAAGGCTCATAAACGACGGTAGAAAATCACACACGACAGGCATGGCAGGCACATTGGGGTACATCGATCCAGAGAGCGTGCTGGCGGCAGAAGCGCCGAGTCGACGCGTCACGGCGGGGTCGTCCTCCTCGAGGTTGCGTGCGGTAAACGTCCGGCTGTGGTCCATGAAAATGGCGATGTCGTCCACCTGGTGCAGTGGGTGTGGGACTTGTACGGTGGAGGAGTGATCCTTGGCGCTGCCGACGAGCGTCTCAGGGGGAAGTTTGACGGCCAGGAAATTGAGCGCGTCATGGTCGTCGGTCTCTGGTGCGCACACCCAGACCGTGGCCTGAGGCCGTCAATCAGGCAAGCTATGAACGTGCTGCGGTTTGAAGCGCCGTTGCCGAGCCTACCGCCGAGGATGCCGGTGGCAACCTACGGGCCGCCAACAAATCAATTCAGTTTCGGAACGTTGGCCCTGACAAGCGCCAATGGCCGATAACGGTCATCTTACTGGAAACGTAAGGATCGACCACCGTGGACTCCGAGCGACTGATTTAATTCAGAGCATAACAAACTGTTTTTTCTTGCTATGTAGGGTCTTTGAGGGGTCAATTTTGTAGCATCAATACTTCAAAAGACTGTCGACACCGACTCAGTACCAAACATCATATATGCATAACTAGTGGTTAAAAACGAAAAGGAAAGGGTAATATACTTCGCATGCTTTTCATATCAGAGATCTTGCTAGACAGTGGTTCTGAAGAAGAAAATCGGGGTACGAACTGGCACTGACTGAAAACAGTGGTCACCATGGAATTTCTTGACCATCCCAAGCAAATAAGTTCCCATTGTCTGTCTTCTTGGCATTGTCGATGGACAGGAGTTTCCGTACAGAGAACTCCCTCGCGAAGAGCTTATCCTTGGCTACATTTCTCTGGAATGGCCGTGAGAGGTCGGTATCGACTTTTCCTGGATGTAGCAAAACACACGCGATGTTGTCTTTCTTGCCCAACTCGACTGATGCGGTCATTGTCACTGCAAAATATGACAAAGGGGTGCAATTAACAAATCTAAGACAAAGAACGGTAGATAATTGCATGGTTACTAGTTTGTTCCAGATAGATACACCAAATACGGCGCGGATTCTCTGACTGCGCTACACCAAGTCAGACATTGACTTTGCCCATCGGATGCCACCCATTTCTCATCCTATGGTTGTTGTTTGCCTCTGAAGTAAAATGATAGGGAACGTCCGGGGGATTTCACGCGTCCCGTCCCCCGGTTCCTGCACACGACACGCATCCCACAGGAGCAAGGCATCGAAGGGTGGGCCCCAGCGACCTTATCCCTTCACTAGACAGTTTTTCCACGACTCTACCGCACGCCGCCTGCTGCTTCCCCGATCCTGACTCTCTAGCGCCGCCGCTGCACCTCGCGCGCGCCCGCTGCTGCTTGCGCCGCCGGGCTGCCACCTGCACGCGCCCTGCTGCTCGGGCCGCCGCGCCATGCTGCTTGCACCTCCCGCCGCCGCCGTGGAGATCTCGCCGCCGGAGCTCGCTGTCTCCCTCCTTGTCCCCACGAGCTCGCCGATGAAGGTGGCGTCTGGACTTGCTCGCCGACGACAGAGATGGATGCCATGGCCGCCGCTCCTTTTGGTACAAACGGGTGCCTTCCTTTGCTACAGAGGCAGGCCAACACTGCTACAGGAGACGGCCACACCTGCTGCTAGCTTGGACGCCATGGCCGTCGCTCCTGCAAGTCCCAATGCTACAAAGGCTGGCCTTGATTTTGCTACATTGATATATATTTTTTGCTATCTCCGTTTATTTGTTTTACTACAATACTGTAAAGTTTTTGCTACAAGTTCTCCGACAAAGTCTCTGGCGACACGTTCTATTTTCTGAAACGAACATTTTTTTGCTTCGGAAGCAAAAACAGGGACATATGCAGCAAAAAAGTGTGCTTTGCAGCAAAAGCGGGATTTGGGGCGATTTTGGTGGACACATGTCGCGCAGGGAAGGAGGACGATGGGAACTCCCCATCGTCCGGAGGACGCCTAGCAGTTGCCTTCTCTGAAAGGTAAACTAACAAGGCCAGCCCACATAAGGCCTGGTCGGGATTAAAAACAAGCCCAGTTTGGAGCAAAACGAAAATAGACACAGTTATCTGAAAACAGACTGACAGTTAACAGAATAGTGCACAAAATAGAGGATTCAGTTCAGTAACTTGTACAAATACTCTGTTTTCGACCAGAATTCAAGCACTCATCTCTGGAACTGTCATGCTCCAAATAACCAAAACAATCTGGAACAAAAAGGCATTAATGTAGCCACCGAATCTACACCAAAAATCTCAATTTCTGACCAACTTGAGGTAACCAAATAGGAATCAGATTCTCCCTACATGAGAATCAATATATTATTTATTGCTACATATCCGGATGCAAACATAGCAAATGAAATTTCAAATGTAGGCCTAACTTACTTGTTGGGTTGCGCCATTGAATCTCAGTTAAAAGGCATGAACTCAACAAATACTGCGAGAATCAACAACAGATTACAATTTTTTGTGAGCAAATACAAGTAAAAGGGGAAAATTGCGTTGGGCTACCTACAGACAAAGTATACGTACTTGTGTGCCACTGAATCTCAATAATAAGGTATGAAATCAACAAACACTGCAGCAATCGTGAAGAAATACAACTACAATTTAAGTTTGCTGGCCAAATACAAGTACGTATGAGAGGGGAAATTTCTTTGGCCTACCTGCAGAGCGGCCGCCTGCAGAGAAGAAGCATCCCAGGTAGCAGAACGGAGGATGGAGGACGAAGATGTAGTCTGATTCCCGGTCCAAATCGCCAGTTTCACGCGAGAATCGAGCAGAGCGACACAGGAACAAATTTACCCGCCAAAATCCCGTCGCCGCGCGCCCCAGAGCTGTAGCCCGCCAAAACCAACCTTTTCCCTCCTCTGACCGAACTGGAATGGGCTGGGCCTGGCTGTTCAGCATTGAGCATAGCTAGCGTAAGCAGCAGCCACGAGATTTGCAATGGACGGCATCCGGGTAGGCAAAGTCAGAGTCTGACTTGGTCGAGCCAAGTTAGAGAATCCCATCCGCACCAAATACTGGATAATGAAAAACATCATAACAAGAATATTAGTATGGAAATATGGATAGTAGCCTAGTGAAATCTGAATGTGAACATGCATCTTACTGTTCACATACATTGATTCAGTGCAGTTTTCGAAGGTCTGTAGGAATGCCAGCCTCCCAGAGCATCGTCTCCTGTCAACCCAACCCTTGCGCTCATATTTACAACCAATGAGAAACCTTTTGCTGTTTCTTAGCTCACACCATTCTTCAGGAACAGATGCATGTGCTGACAAGAAGAAAAATCAATTTAGACACTGGAGTAAGCACACCGGAGGGACTGGAGGAATGCCGACACAGTTGGGAGCATAAAGAAGGGTGTGACCTCTACCTTGATTAAGCTCCCACGATTAAGCTGGAGAGTTTGGATCATCAGAAAAAAACAGAATTTTCAAGAATCAACAAGCTTCCTTTGATGGTTGGATTTCATGATGAACAACAAAAATGTCCAAAAGTCCAAAGATTGGCTTAGTAGTACATACAATTAGATATCTCCTTTATCTTTTTTAAGTTTTATCCTTTGTAATTATTTGTAACATACTTGTCCAGATATAGCTCCCTGGAATACGATAGCAACAACAACTTACCAGGAAATCAAGCTTACTTACATACTTGTCTGATCAATATCTCAGCTGAATCGAATGGCAAAAATCAACCGCCTCATAGTCATCGAATGGTAGAGAAAACATCCTACATGATCAGGATGCATACATCATTTTCAAGTAGCTCCGATTTCCCGGTTCAGTTCAAGCAAAACAAATAAAGTGATTCTGTTAGTTACAAGTAGTACAACTTTTAAAAAATCTGAAATGGTCCTATAGACCCCATATCGGCCGTGCAACTGCCATCTATTCAACTTTGTTTCGAGTTGAATGAGTCGTGCTGGCATCCCTGCTGCTGCTGCTGACGCTGCCGGTGCTCTCCAAAGAACCATACAAATCATCAGCCGGTGACGGCATCATGCAGGCCGGGACCGGCATCTTCGCCGGGAGGCTTGGCAGCGGTGTCTCCAACCGCAGCACGCTGACAGCCTACCTGATCGATGGCCTCAGGCCAGGGTCGGGTTGCCCGCACCAGAGACCGACCACCATGACGCGCTCCATCTCCTGCTCATCAAACTTGCCGTCCAACCGTGGGTCGGCTGCCTCGAGGATGGTCCCTTCAGCATACGACTCCCAGACCCACTGCACCAGGTGGATGACGGCTCCCTCATCATCGTCTCGGGGCACGGCTGGCCTTCGGCAGCAGGCGATTTCAAGCAGAACGACCCCAAAGCTGTACACGTCGGATTCCATGCTGGCCGTGCCCGAGAAAACGCACTTTGGGTCCATGTACCCGAGCGTCCTGGCTGCGTCCGTTGTGAGCGAGAACCGGCCGTCGCAGACGAACCTCGCGAGGCCGAAGTCACCCAGCTTGGCATTGAAGGACCCGTCCAGCATGATGTTGCTCGGCTTGATGTCCCTGTGCACGACACACTGGTCCATCTCCTGGTGCAGGTACAGCAGCCCGGAACCGAGGCCAAGCGCAACCTCATACCTGACTGTCCATGGCAGCAGGTGGTCTGGCTTGTACAAGTGAGCGTCCAGGCTGCCATTGGGCATCAGTTCATAGACGAGCAGGAGATCATCGTCTTTGCCGCCATTGAACCATCCAAGGAGCTGCACTAGGTTTCGGTGCCGGAGCCGGCTGATGATCTTCACCTCGGAAACAAACTCCTTCCAGCCCTGACGAGAACCCTTGGACACTTTCTTCACAGCGATGTGAAGGTTTGTTTTGTTGAGGAACCCCCGGTAAACAGACCTGAAACCTCCTTCACCTAACTTGTTGCAGCTGGAGAAGCCGTCGGTGGCAGCCGCAAGCTCATTGTATGTGAATCGCCTGGGCCCTGTCCCTTGCTCCAGCTCGTCTTGATATATGCTTTTGCCGCGGTAGTAGGCCACCTGTTTCTGCATTTTTTCCAGGAATGATTCCATGGCAACCCTGCCCACTGCCACCCATCTTCGCCACCGGTACCTTAGGAACCGAAACAAAATGCCGATCAGGCAGACCACTAGCACCACGGAGATGGTGACAATGCTGGAAATGATGGCCACCTTTCGCCGTCGTTTTCTGCGATGCTCCGCCATCTTCCTCTCATAATAATTTTCCCTCTCAGTCATCTCTTTCTCATATTTCTCGCTATACTTGTATCTCTCCAGCTGCACCCGCACCATCCGCGGTTTGTTGGCAAAGATGGCGTAACGCAGGTAGCAGCTCGACCCTTTGATGGCGCCACCGCTGTTGTTCGGGAACATCCGTGGCAGCTGATCGGTGTAGTAGGAGAGGCAGCGTGTGCACTCGCTCGGCAGCAGGTCCCTCGTGCACTGCACGACCGCCCGCACCCATTGCCTGTCCGTGAAAGGCTGTGTGCCCTCCGCGATCCGCACGGCCGCTTGGCTGGCCTTCACCGTGAGCCGACGAATCAGCTTGAACCTTGTCTGGCTCAAGCCAACCGTGTCCACGACGTACCCTACGAGTACGCCTCTGTCGTCCCAAGTTTGGTCAGGGGCTTTGTCGATCCAAGTTCGAGAAGGGGTTTGTTCCACCTGGGGCACGACGGAGAGGTCGACCATGGCAGCAACAGCGAGGTCAGCAACGGAGAAAAATGACTCATCGGAGTATTGGAGGGAGCAAGAGTCGTAGACGGCGCGAACCGTCCGGCTGTGGGGGCACAACTTCATGATACCATCGGGTGCGCGATCGAGGCAATCCTGGCACTCAGCGTCGGTGTCGCCGGCGTAGCACATGAAGAGACCAAAGGCCTCACTGCCTGCCACGCCGAATGTGCCGTTGAAGAAGCCGTTGGAGTCGACGGTCATGGGGATGGCCGACAGGAGACGGTAGAGGTTCACATGGTATGGGCTTCCATCACTATAGTTGCCGGCAGTTGAACACGAGATTACAGATGGCCGCAGGGGCTGGGTGGCCATGCTGTGATCGACGTCTTCAATAAGTGGGCGGGCATGGCATGCAGGGACGACTGCCAGGAGCAGCAGAAGGCGAACCCATGTAGGTAAAGCCATGGCCGGCCAGTGGTGAACCATGGACTGGTGGTGACGACCTTGGTGAGTTGTGAGCGACAACAATCATACAAGACACTCCTTTGATATAGGTACATCGGTGTATATATGTAGAGAGCAGCTATGTCACCAGGAATGAGCCCCCTCCATAAGCATTTGCTTTCAATATTCCACCAGCTGAGAGATGCAATGACGGCGAGGACGATGATGACAAGTCTGAAAGCCATGGAGGACGGCCAGCCAGGAGGGGATCCAAAGGCAGGTAACTAATCTTTGACTGCTCTCATGCTAACTCTGATTAGTTTATACTTGTGCACCTATCTGACCTAGATTAAGCTTATGTGCACCATATTACTTTTGCTGATGATGATGGAGTACAATCTGTCCGAAGAAGATATACAATTTGGAGCTTGGGTGATGCCATATGTCATCTGAACGAATTGCCGGCCGGTTTTTGGTTTACATAGTGTCTACTATTTGCCCCACTCAGTATACAAAATAATAGTATTTGCCCCAGTCACTATCCCTTCAGTGAAGTCAAACTAGGCAGAAGACCTGGGGTCTAGGGAGCTAGCAAATTCAGTTTGGACAGGTCTCCACTGATTACAATGCTTGATAGACCAGTAATATGATGAGCTTATCCTCTATACATGTCTGCAGAACTACATGTATCCAACCCTAAATTGATAAAACATGTGTTATGTGAAAAATAAATAAAAAAGGGAATGATTTGTTAGAATATATGTAGAACATAGATCATCTATGAATGGGCCATAGGTACAACAAACAAATATGTAGAACACTATACCTCAATCTTCAAAGTTCCGAGCAGAGGTATATGATATGAAAGAGACATTCTTCAAACTCAGAGTTCTCCATCTTCTTAAAGAAGGCCCAAAAATAGATGTACCACGAAATATATATGCCTTCAGCGACCATCCCAACGGCCTGGTCTGGAAGTGCTCTGAGAACAGCATCTACACCATGTCATCTTGCTACAGAGCCACTTTCAAGGATTCCCTGAAATGCTCAACGTGGAAGCTAACTTGGCGTACCTGGGCTCCTCATAAAGTCAAGATGTTCTCCTGGCTGGCCAGGCTGAACAGTTGTTGGACCGCAGACAGCCTTCAAAGCTGTGGCATCTCGCATGATCAGACTTGTCATCTCTTTGATCAAGCTCTGGAGAGCATGGTGCACATTTTGGTGAGCCGCCCCATTATCCAGGCAAGTTTGGGCTTTAGTTCTCTCATGTATCAGGTTCCCCTTTAGGCCCCCAGACCCTGACACTACCCTGATTGAATGGTGGCTTTCGACTAAAGGCCGTGTTCAGAAGAACGACAGAAAGGCACTGCTTCCCTTGTCCTGGTCACTGCATGGATGCTTTGGAAGCACTGAAACATGTGTCTTTGATGGTGCTCGTGCAAACGCTGTGATGCTCCTTTCTCAGATTAGAGAGGAAGCTATCATCTGGTCCAGAGCTCATGCTTTAGGTCTTAGGGTTTGCCTGCCCACAGCTGGGATGTTCATTAATTTGCACCATCGTGCTGATGCTGTGTGTGTGGTCTTTTCTACACTTTCAATATATTAAAACGCAAGCTTTGGGTTTTCTCAAAATAAATACAGTATAAATAGTTAAGTACGCACCTAAAAATAATAATACCAAACCAGAAGTATTATGAGTAAAACTACCGAAGTAAAAACTAAGAATGCACACATTGTTTGAGTGGATTGGAGAACAGACTGATGGTGTCCACACATTGTTTGAGTGGATTGGAGAACAGACTGATGGTGTATCGGCAAGCTAAGACATAATAATAGCTAAGATGTCTCTATAGGGAACAGATACAATGATCTTGGGCCAACTAAACCAAAAGCAGCACAAGAACAACACAAAATTTAGGACATAGCAATCCTCTCTTAGATAGGGAGGAACGAATTTTTACCAGAGATAAGATGAACTTGTCTCAGTAGCCTCATTTTACTAGGCGGAACTGATTGTTCTAGAAAATACTATAAAATTTGCTGCATGCATAATACAACCTAAGGAAGTCTTCAAGCAGTGTGTGTATAGGTTTACCTTTTCTTTTTGTTGGGATATCAGAACAGCATTAAGAGCCTCTTTGTTGGAGACTGTCCTAGGAGAGCCTAGAATATTCCAGGGAGTGTTAGTATATTAGTGCTGTCCTAGGAGTGCCTGGAACATTCCAGTATGTTGTAGTCTAAGTTAGTGTCCTACCTGATTCTAGAGTATTCTATAGTGTACTAGTTAAGATGTACCTAAGTTCAGCTATATATATATATATAAGAGGGTGTGGAGGTCCAAGGGACTGGCCCATCCCAGATTTTTTTCCCTAAAGACTACATGGTATCAGAGCAAGGTTCTCCTGAGAAGTGGCAATGGTGATGAAGCAGGGCTGCTCTGCTATGGCATAAGCTGAGGAAGGGGGCACTTGGTCCTGGTGGTGGCCGGTGGTGAAACAGTGGCTTGTGGAGGAGCTCCAGGCGTTCAGGTGTGAGTGCAGACAGGGGTAGCTAGCTCAAGTGGAAAAGTGTTGGCCAGGTTGACTCGTAGGGAAGAAGGAGAAGCAAGAGAGTTGCAGCTGCTCAAAGCAAAGGTGATTGTTGTTTGCGGTGTGTGCTAGCAGAGGATAGAAGAGAGAGCTTCGTGAGCTCGTGTCGCTTAGCAAAAGCAACAGGGACCGGACGTTGTGCTGCTCCACTTTGAGGTTTCTGTGGTGGCGGACAACGGTGTGTGTAGTGCAGCCAGGAGAAGTGGTCAGACAGTGCAGCTAGGAGTGGGCTGTACTGCAGCGGAGGAGCGGTTTGGGTTGTGCTATAGCTACGGAGAAGAGTGTGTGCAGGCTGGACTTGTAGAACAGCTGAACAGCTGCCAGGATTCAGTCTCAACAACACTGATCAATGGCGGAAAATCAAAGAATTGAGAAGCTACTTCAGAAAATGACTCAATTGATGAAGGAGATAGAAGAATTGAAAGAGTCGAAGAAGATTGCGGAAGTTCCAAAACAAGGTGAAAAAACAACAGCCCTACGAAATTGTGTAAATCTCGCACAAGCGGAAGGTATGTCAAATCAAGCTCCTACATTAAACGGAACTTGTTCAAATTGGATACTAGATTCGGGAGCATCTGCACATGTCACGGGAAGGTGGAGTGAGTTCGCATCATATGCGCCAAATCCACCCATGCATAAAGAGACCATCCAAACAGCTGATGGAACTTATCAGCCCGTCAAAGGAGTCGGCACGGTGAAATGCACTCCGTCAATTACATTGTCTTCGGTCTTGTATGCTCCATCATTTCCAGTGAGTTTGGTGTCTATGAGTGCCTTGGTTGACGACATTGATTGTCGAATTATTGTTGACCGATACAAGTGTATAATTGAGGAGAGGACAACTGGAAGGAGACTTGGGGTTGGCATCAGGCATAAGGGACTATGGTACTTGGATAGACATGAAACAAATGATGCATTATGCACCGCTTTGACAATTGTTGCTGGTGACGATGAAGCAAAGGTGATACTCTTACATTGTCGAATGGGCCATATGTCCTTTGATACTATGAGTAAGATATTTCCCGACGAAATGAAGAAGGTGGATAAAGAAAAACTTGTGTGTGATGCTTGTGAATATGGAAAACACACAAGGACATCATATGTGAGTCGTGGACTCCGAAGCACATCGCCTTTCGTGTTGATTCACTCTGATGTCTGGACTTCTCTTATGGTCTCTATTAGTGGAATGAAGTACTTTGTCACCTTCATTGACTGTTACTCGCGGATGACTTGGATATATCTCATGAAACAAAAAAGTGAGGTGCTTAGTTGTTTTAGGGACTTCTATGCATATATCCAAAATCGTTTCAACATTGGTATTCAAATTATCAGGACCGATAATGGGACAGAGTATGTGAACCATGAATTTGGCAACTTTCTTTCAGAAAAAGGAATACTTCATCAAACTTCATGGCCTGATACTTCTCCACAGAATGGAGTAGCTGAGAGGAAGAATCGACATCTGCTAGAGGTAGCTCGATCGCTTATGTTTACTATGGATGTGCCAAAATTCTTATGGAGTGAAGCAGTTATGGCTGCTACTTATCTCATCAACCGAATGCCATCAAGAATTCTTGGGATGAAGACCCCATATGAAATGGTCTCTGGTAAAAATGAGTTCATTGTTCCACCAAAGGTGTTTGGGTGTACATGCATTGTCAGAGACCATAGACCTTCGGTAGGAAAATTGGACCCACGTGTTGTGAAGTGCATCTTCATTGGATACCCATCTGGACAAAAGGGCTACAAGTGTTGGAGCCCTAGTGAGCGGAGAACATTTGTTAGCATGGATATGACATTTAGAGAGTCCGAGCCGTTCTACGGAGAGAAGCGGACCTCAGCTGTTGTTTGATTTTGACTCTCCTAGCACAATTGATGCTAGTCGAGAGGGGAGACCGAATCTGAGGACAAAGGAAGATGAACAATCGAGAGTTGTTGTTGGTTCAATTCCATCTCCTGCAAGTGAAGATAGATGGAGAAAGCCAAATGAGGAAGAAAACTTAAAAGTGTATACACGGAGAAAACCACAACATGAGCAGCAGCAACAGGCTCCTACAGCAGGTGACACACAGGTGCAGGGGGAGCAACGTGCTCCAACAAGTGGTGGAATTGTTGAATCGACTGAGGGCGCGACTCCTACAGCAGGTGACACACAGGTGCAGGGGGAGCAACATGCTCCAACAAGTGGTGGAATTGTTGAATCGACTGAGGGCGTGGCTCCTACGGGTGACACAGTGCTTTGGGAGCAACATGCTCCAACAAGTGTTGAAATTGTTGAATTGACCGAGGGCGCAGGTCCATCTAATACGAGAGATTCAATGGACTTGCCCATTGCCTTAAGAAAAGGAATCCGAATTGGAGCTAGAAAACCTCCAAATTGGTACCGAGATGAGCATGACATAGCTAATTATGTACCATATACATCTCTATCAACAAACTACTTGGCCTTCATTGCATCATTGCAACCCGTGGTGATCCCAAGAGACTGGAAAGTAGCAAAGCAAGACCCAAAGTGGCGCGAGGCCATGATAAAGGAGTTAAATGCTCTCGAAAAGAATAAAACTTGGGAACTTGTACATCTTCCAGCAGGAAAGAGAGCTGTTGGGTGTAAATGGATTTACACTGTGAAACAAAATCCAGAAGGGAAAATTGAAAGGTACAAGGCAAGTCTAGTTGCCAGAGGATATAGTCAAACATATGGGATTGACTATGATGAGACATTTGCACCGGTGGCAAAGATGAACACAGTGAGGATCCTAATCTCTTGTGCAACTAACTTTGGGTGGCCTTTGCATCAGTTGGATGTCAAGAATGCATTCTTGCATGGAGATTTACTGGAGGAGGTATACATGGAGATCCCACCTGGTTTCTCCACTCCTAGAACATCAGGAAAGGTATGCAGGTTGAGAAAATCTCTATACGGCCTCAAGCAATCTCCACGGGCATGGTTTGATAGATTTAGACGAGTGGTATGTGGTATGGGATATAAGCGTAATGGGGATCATACGATGTTCTATCGGCACTCAAATAGCCGATTACAATCCTTGTATATGTTGATGATATCATAATCACGGGAGATGATGCGATGGAGATATCACGGCTGAAAGACAACCTACGAAAGGAATTTGAGGTAAAGGATCTTGGTCAACTCAAGTACTTTCTTGGCATAGAAATTGCTAGATCTTCCGAAGGGATTGTGCTCTCCCAGCGGAAGTATGTTTTGGACTTGCTTAGTGACACAGGCATGCTTGGGTGTCGGGTTGCATCAACACCTATCGACCAAAACCACAAATTATGTGCCGAATCTGGTGATCCAGTGGATAAGGAGAAGTACCAGAAGCTTGTTGGAAGACTCATCTATCTATGTCACACAAGACCTGATATTTCATATGCAGTGAGTGTAGTGAGTAGATACATGCATGATCCTAGGAGCGGACACTTGGATGCGGTCAATCAAATCCTCCGATTTGAAGGGTAGTCCAGAAAGGGACTATGGTTCAAAAGGAATGGTCATCTAAATGTGGATGGGTATTGTGATCTTGTTGGGCAAGTTGCTTGGATGATAGGAGATCAACTTCTGGTTATTGTGTGTTTGTGGGGGGAAATTTGGTGTCATGGCGAAGTAAGAAGCAGCAGGTGGTTTCAAAGCAGGTGGTTTCAAAGTCAACAGCTGAAGCTGAATATAGAGCTATGTCGCAAGGTTTGAGTGAGATGTTATGGGTGAGAAATCTTCTTTCAGAACTGAAAGTGTTGAGGAAAGGCCCTTTAAATTTGTGGTGTGACAACAAGTCGGCGATCAACATCGCAAACAACCCCGTTCAACATGATAGAACCAAGCATGTGGAAATTGATCGCTTCTTCATAAAGGAGAAATTGGATGATGGTATAATTAAGATAAATCATGTAACCTCTAGCGAGCAAATTGCAGACTGTTTAACTAAAGGATTAGGAAATAAAGAGTGTAGTTCAGCTTGTAACAAGATGGGAATGATAGATATCTATCACCCATCTTGAGGGGGAGTGTTGGAGACTGTCCTAGGAGAGCCTAGAATATTCCAGGGAGTGTTAGTATATTAGTGCTGTCCTAGGAGTGCCTGGAACATTCCAGTATGTTGTAGTCTAAGTTAGTGTCCTACCTGATTCTAGAGTATTCTATAGTGTACTAGTTAAGATGTACCTAAGTTCAGCTATATATATATAAGAGGGTGTGGAGGTCCAAGGGACTGGCCCATCCCAGATTTTTTTCCCTAAAGACTACACTCTTTATTTGCAGAATACCAAAAACACACGAATATGAAAAACGTAGGATTGCAATGCATGCTCCAGCAGGATTGAATTTGCAACAAAGGTTTTTTGATTGCATCATAGATTGACTCAATGGAAATTTTCCTATGAAATGTAGTGCATTGTAGTCATCCAAAGTTCCTATAAAAATCAATCAAAAAGATCTTTTTTGCAGGGAAAACGGCCCTTAACCAGCATCACGACATCATCCAAAATGGCCCTAGTATCATCGTTTTCTACCAAGAAGATTTAGAAGTACATCACATGTGCATTATTAAGCACCAGGGGTCCATTAGTTAGTTGATCCAAGTAACTAACACATCCCGGTGATCTGTTCTTTCACATCCAGGTTACTTAACACTGGCATCATGTAGAAGTGATATCTACAGAACACATCAGGAAGGATATTGACAGATGCTTTAGTTATTACTTACATATATGCGAGAAAGCTTGTGTGCGCTCATGCCACATCTTGACCAGTTTGCTAGAAATATCCGTTCATGCAAGTCCACTGCTGCTGTGAATCACTCATGGAGGAGATCCATCTGACAGAAAGAACGAAACATGATTAGAGTTTACAATCTCTTCTTTCTTCTTGAAGATTCCAAAGGGCAATCAACCATGTGAAGTATGAGTAGTTTAGGTGTTCAACTTCTCAATCCCCATGCAATCAATCTTCACAATTCGATTACTCGATGTTCAAGGAGAAGTCCCAGAGACACCACCATAAACTCTTTTTCTAATGCTGGCTACTATCCTATCAGCGACCTGGACAGCAGTTTCTTTATCATTTTTTAGCTTGCGCAACTCCTTCGGATCTTTACACTCCTTTAGAACATTGGGAACAGCCTGAGCTTTCTCCAATATCAACTCTCTCTTTGCTTTAGAATCATCACCTTCCTTTTCTCTGTAGCTGCTAGGCAACTTTCTAGAGAATGTTGTACTGTGCGCATTAGATTGGTCAACTTATCGACCAGTTCAACTGAACCGAGCCGCTTGAGCTCTTTCATAAGCATCCGGTAAGTGATATACTGGGGCACCAGCCCTCTCCGGAACATGTCCTCAAACTCAGCACATGCTTCCTCGAACCGATGACTCCGGCAAAGCAAATGTACTAGCATGGTGTTTGTCGCCAGATCGGACTCAAAACCATTCATCTCCTTTATCATCTGTATCACTAATTCAACACGACTCACTTCGCTCAACAACTTGATCAAGAGGTTATAAGTGATCTGGTCTGGCGCATAGCCATTGTTGACCATCTTGCTATAGAGATTCATCCCCAGCTCGACATTGCCGGTCTTGGCAAAGAAGATGAAGAAGGAATTGTACGTTTTTGCCGTCGGCAAGATGCCCCTCCCCAGCATGGCCTTGAGCGCACCACTAGCCCCCGCGAGGTCCCCATACTTGCAGTAACCCAACACAAGCTGAGTTGAATGTAGAGATATTCGGCACGGCCCTGTACAGAGGAAATCTCTCGAGCAGCTTGTATGCGTCCCGGCGTGCACAAGGGCGTTCACGATGGGATTGCAGGTGACCAGATTGGCCTCGATCCCCTCCTCATGCATCTCGTCGAGGAGACACACCGCGCGGTCTGGCTGCTGCGCTAGACAGACCGCCTTGATGAGAGTCCCGTAGGAGACCACCGTCGGGCGCACGCCGGCCTGGCGCATCTCCGCCCAGAGCTTCCCGACCTTGTCCATTCGGCGCGCGCCCGACCAGCCGTCTAGGAGCATGTTGTAGGTCCGTTCGTCGGGCGCCGCCTCCCCCTCGTGCCGGCACCGCTCGACGAGTTTGGCGGCCTCGCGCGGGTGGCCCTCCTTGCAGAGCGCCGCAACGGCCATGTTCAGGACGGAGGTCGCGGCGGGGGAGGCAGCGTCATCATCTAGAGTGTAGCGGTCGGGGTGGTGGCGGAGGAAGTGAAGGCGCGGAGGGCGGCGGGGGTGCGGCCGAGTCGGGCGTAGCGGCGGACGAGCGGGGCGAAGGTGGCGACGGGAGGGAGCGTGGACGCGGGCGCCAGGAGGCGGCGAAGAGGCCGCAGGAGGCGAGGAGAAATACATCGGCGGCGATGCCAGCGCAGCGGGCGAGCGCTGGGAACACGGACTCCGGGAGGGCGGTGAGCGACCGGCGGAGGTGCGGGAACAGTGCCGGGTCCGGGCCGATGCCGGACACGCGCAGGCGGTCGTCGGGGTCCACGTCGCCTATAATAGAGACTACGGTGGCGGCTGCTGCGGCAGCGGCGACGGCGGCGGCGGAAGCGTTGGGAGGGACAGAAGCGGCAATAATCCACTTACGGGATGCATCTACGGAATCCGGATTCGGTGGCAGGTCTTTCCGTTTCGGACCGAAACGCTCTCCTCGTGTCGCCCCCTCAAGGCGACCGAGGGAGGACAAATCCTAGCCGCGTCGCCACCCCTTCCTCCTCCATCCCCCTCCTCGCCGTCCCTGGAGGGCCGCCGGCCAACTGTGCGCGATCCAGTAAAGGGACGACGAGGATCTCTCCCTATGGCTCTCGCACAGGTGAAGGGAGGAGATCCCCTGCGCTGGAGGGCACCGGTTTGCCGGGGCGGCGACCTCGGACGGAGGGGACGGCGTCGACCCTACGGCGGGCGGCGATCGTCGGTGTTGCTTGGCTGGCTCCTCGGCCGCGCGGGTGGCGAGGCGGTGGCTGGCATGGTCGAGGTGCAGAGGTTCCCCGCTTGGCCTCTAGCACCAGATCTGAAGACGGCTACACACCCTGCGCTGCCCCTCTCTCCTCCCCGTCCTTGGACCTTGTTCCAGCGGTCGGTGGGTGGACGGAGGAGGGGATGACTGGGGGAAACCCTTGGTTGACGTCGACGATGTTGTGGCTATCGTTCACCTTCCTGAAGGCGAAATTGAGGTCTACCCCATTCCTCCATTTTCTGCATATCTCGGGTGAAAACCCAAAGCCTCGGCTTGGGCAACGGCGGCGCTATGGCGGCATTTCCCTTATTGAAGGCGTTGTCTTGAGATTGCGGGTCTGGTGGACGAGCTTGGCGCTAGGCGGCGGTAGTTGGTAGCGGTGGATCTCTCTTCGTGTGGCAGTGCGGTGGCGGGTCAAGTGCTCGCGAGGCTTTTTTCCCTGGATCTTGTTTGCTCGCCGGCAGGGTCGGCACCCACGAGCCGGGCGAGAGGAGAAGGGGTCTCCTCTCCGGCAGCAGCAGCCTCCCGATGGTCGAACTGGTCTGTGTCTCTTGGCCATGCGTGGTGGCATTCGCCTTATCTTGCTCACCGTGTCTTCGGTGGCGACTTCGCCAGGCAGATTGTGTCTTAGTGCTGGGGTTGGTGCTTCGGACGGCGGTGGAGTCTATGGGTGGTAGCGTGGAGGTCGTAGTGCTCGGAGTCCTACCCTTTGTGCCAGGTGGTCCAATGCTCATTCATGCTCAGGGGAGCTGCTCCACCTCTTGACAGGTGCGGCGCCCTTCGATCCAGGGCGAGAAAGCATGGTGCTTTCTGTTGGAATTTGGTGAGTTTTTGGTTGTTGGCCCATTAGACAAATTCTGAAATTCTCTTTGGCCCATTTGTGCATGGCAGCATATGGTTGTGCAAGTAGTGTCAAAGTTTAATCCCACACAGCTAGTTGAGTGAGAGTTACACCTCCTTATATACTAGGTTGTTCCACCACTCACTAAGGTGTGAGAAGAAGAGCAGTTCTCGCGCACTCCTCCTCCGACGCCGCCCGACTCGCCTCGTCTCGTCACGACGCGCGCGCCGCGGGTTACGGGAATCTCGCCGAGCCAAGCTTTATTTTTGCTAGTTGGGAAAATTAATCTTGGATTAATTACGAGTAATTAAGGGACGCGTTAATGAGTCAGCCGTTTCCAATCTTTATGGGATGTGAGCTGTTACCGACTCGGACGTGGGCTGAGTCTCACGGTCTCCCTGACCTTCTCTATATAAGCCTCCGCGCTTACCCTAATCGGCACGAACTACACACGCGTCTCTTTCCAGTCTATTGCGTCGCCGCCTTCGTCTTCCCCATCCCGGCTTGCGGCGTGCACCGCAGATCGGGACAGTAGGCCTCCGGAACCCCGTCTTCTTGTGAACCTATACGGGTGAGGGGCGATCAGGTTTTTGGGGAGTGTTTTCGCGCGACTACTGACGCCATCACGAACGACTCCTTCCCAGACGAGGACTTTTTCCCGGACATCGGCAGCCTCTACATCGACGACATGGCTGACGATGCTGCTACCACCGCTGCAGCTACTGCTGCTGCTACCGCGGCCGCTGCTGCCGCTGCTCTACCGTATGTAACACTGAACTTCTTATTTCAGCTGCTAGAGTTCCTTATTCTAGCGTTCGGTGTAGATGTGATAGGTTTATCTTATTTAGATGTAATCTGTTCATCTACTTTGTTGATCTGCATGATCAGTTTTGGTACTGTATGTATGATCATGATTTTTCAGTTTATTATTTGGATTAAATCATATGGATTATTGCTTACATTTTCAACAATCTAAAAACCTGATTATAGGCAACTGAATTCTACTGGTGTAGCCGCGGCTACTAGGCCTCCTTCGTTTGATGGTATGCACTATAAGAGATGGCGCGCGAGAGCAATTTTATGGTTTAAAAACCTGAACTGCTATAGCGTCGCTCTTGGCAAACCTGAAGGAGATCTTTCTGCTGAGCAGGAAGCGGCCTTTAAGAAAGCCGATAATATGTTTATGGCGGCTCTGTTCAGTATTCTTGGGGACAAAATTGTTGACCCATATATGTCATTTGATAATGGCAAAGACGCGTGGGATGCGCTCGGGGCCAAGTTTGGGGTCTCGAACGCTGGCACTGAGTTGTATGTTATGGAGCAATTCTATGACTACAAGATGGTTGATGAGCGCTCCGTCGTTGAGCAAGCTCATGAGATACAACCACTTGCCAAAGAAATCGAGCAGTTCAAGTGTACCTTACCAGACAAGTTTGTGTCCAGAGGCATTATTGCCAAGCTTCTACTTCTCTGAAACATAAGAGACAAGAGTTTTTCGTTAAGGATCTCATTGGGTCTCTTCATGTGGAAGAGAAGGCGAGAGCAAAGGACACACGTGCTCGAGTACTTGAGGGAGCTTCTAGTGCCAATTTGGTACAGAAGAAAAACTTCCAATCCCACAAGTTCAAGAATAAGAACAAGTCTGATGGCAAAGGGAAGTTTGATGGCAAGAACAAGGCCACTCACTCCACCAACTTTAAGAGGAAGAATGATAAGAAGAAAGGCTCTTGCCACGTCTGTGATGATCCTGATCATTGGGCTCCTAGCTGCCCTAATCGCTTTGACAAGCAACAACATGGGAACAGCGGCAAGACCGCTAATGTTATTATTAGCGATACTAAGTTGAAGGACGTTGGGTACGGTATTTTAACTACTATCCTTTCAGTATGTCATTCTCCTGATTGGTAGATTGACACGGGTGCTAATACACATGTATGTTCTGATATATCCATGTTCTCTTCTTATTAGGTCGCAAGGACTTCCTCCGTGCTGATGGGAAACGGCTCACGTGCTTCTGTTCATGGTGTTGGTACGGTAAATCTGAAGTTTACTTCGGGAAGACCGTATAGCTGAAGAATGTGCAACACGTTCCGTTCATCAATAAGAATCTCGTCAGCGGATCGCTCCTATGTCGAGATGGTTTTAAGTTGGTGTTTGAGTCCAATAAAGTTGTAATCTCTAAGTATGTACAATTTGTTGGAAAGGGTTATGAGTGCGGAGGTCTGTTCTGCTTATCTTTGTCAGACTCATGTACTAAAGTTATTAATCATGTTTACAGTGATAATGAGTCCAATATTTGGCATTCACGACTTTGTCATATTAACTTTGGTTGCATGACGCGGCTAGCCAATATGAGTTTAATTCCAAATTTTACCACTGTCAAAGGTTCTAAGTGTCAAGTTTGTGTGTAAGCAAAGCAACCCCCGCAAGTCTCATATGGCTGCGAAACCGAGAAACTTAGCACCTCTAGAACTTATACATTCAGATCTTTGTGAGATGAATGGTGTATTGACACGAGGTGGAAAAAGATATTTTATGATGTTGATTGATGACTCCACTAGATACTGCTATGTCTATCTTCTGAAATCTAAAGATGAGGCTTTGAGTTACTTCAAAAACTATAAAGCTGAAGCAGAAAACCAACTTGATCTTAAAATCAAGTGGTTAAGGTCAGATCATGGTGGAGAGTACTTTTCAAATGAATTTGATACATTCTGTACGGAACATGGTATTATTCATGAGAGGACGCCTCCCTAACCGCACTCTAACTGATTTGGTTAACACCATGTTAGATACATCGGGTCTTTCCAAGGAATGGTGGGGGGAGGCACTAATGACTGCGTGTCATGTCCTAAACCGTGTTCCCGTAAAGGATAAAACCATGACTCCATTTGAGGAATGGGAGAAAAAAAGGCTTAAACTCTCTTACTTACGAACTTGGGGATGTTTGGCGAAAGTCAATATTCCAATACCCAAGAAGCGAAAGCTTGGACCAAAAAACCGTGGATTGTGTTTTTCTGGGATATGCTTTTCATAGCATTGGCTATAGATTTTTGATAGTAAAATCTGAGGTATCCGACATGCATGTGGGTACGATTATGGAGTCGAATGATGCGACTTTCTTTGAGGACATCTTTCTCATGAAAGGTATGTCAAGCTCATCAACTCAGGAGATGACTAGTTCATCTAGTCAGGAATTTGTTATAATTCTTGAACCCACTATGCCGATAGAACACTATGATGATCCTGTGGAGGACGACAATGAAGCTCCTAAAAGGAGCAAGAGACAAAGGATTGCAAAGTCTTTTGGTGATGATTTCATTGTGTACCTTGTGGATGATACTCCCACCTCTATTTCAGAAGCTTACGCATCTCAAGATGCTGACTACTGGAAATAAGATATCCGTAGTGAGATGGATTCCATCTTAGCTAATGGAACTTGGGAGGTCACTGATCGTCCTTATGGGTGTAAACCTGTAGGATGTAAGTGGGTGTTCAAGAAAAAGCTTAGACCTAATGGTACTATTGAAAAGTACAAGGCACGTCTTGTTGCTAAGGGTTATACCCAGAAAGAAGGTGAAGACTTCATTGATACCTACTCACCTGTTGCCAGATTGACCACTATTCGAGTACTACTATCCTTGGCTGCCTCACATGGTCTTCTCGTTCATCAAATGGACGTTAAGACAACTTTTCTAAATGGAGAGCTAGATGAGGAAATTTATATGGAGCAGCCTGATGGATTTGTAGTAGATGGTCAAGAAGGAAAGGTGTGTAAGTTAGTGAAGTCTTTATATGGTCTTAAGAAAGCTCCGAAGCAGTGGCATGAGAAGTTTGAAAGAACTTTAACCGCTGAAGGCTTTGTTGTAAATGAAGCTGATAAGTGTGTGTACTATCGCCATGGTGGGGGCAAGGGAGTTATTATGTGTCTCTATGTCGATGACATATTGATATTCGGGACCAACCTCACTGTTATTGAGGAGGTCAAAGAGTTCCTATCTCGTTGCTTTGAGATGAAGGACTTGGGAGTGGCTGATGTAATCTTAAACATCAAGCTACTGAAGGATGACAATGGTGGGATTACACTGCTTCAGTCCCACTATGTGGAAAATATATTGAGTCGCTTTGGGTATAGCGACTGCAAGTCTTCTCCAACGCCTTATGATCCTAGTGTGCTACTTCGAAAGAATCAAAGAAATGCTAAAGATCAATTGAGATATTATCAAATTATTGGCTCGCTCATGTATTTAGCCAGCGCTATGAGGCCTGACATTTCCTTTGATGTAAGCAAACTGAGTCGATTTGTGTCAAATCCTGGAGATGATCATTGGCATGCTCTTGAGAGAGTTTTGCGCTATTTGAAAGGCACTGCGAGTTATGGTATTCACTATACCAGGTATCCTCGAGTACTTGAGGGTTATAGTGATTCAAACTGACTATCTGATGCTGATGAGATTAAGGCCACAAGTGGTTATTTGTTTACACTTGGTGGTGGCGCTGTTTCCTGAAAGTCTTGCAAGCAGACCATCTTAACAAGGTCAACTATGGAAGCAGAACTCACAGCATTAGACACAGCCACTGTTGAAGCAGAGTGGCTTCGTGAGCTTTTGATGGACTTACCTGTGGTTGAAAAACCTATACCCGCCATCTCGATGAACTGTGATAATCAAACTGTGATCATCAAAGTAAACAGTTCTAAGGATAATATGAAGTCATCAAGGCATGTGAAAAGGAGATTGAAATCTGTCAGAAAACTGAGAAACTCCGGAGTTATTGCATTGGATTATATCCAAACATCTAAGAACTTGGCAGATCCTTTCACAAAGGGTTTATCACGTAATGTGATAGATAATGCATCGAGGGAGATGGGTTTAAGACCCACACAATGAGTTGTTCGCAGTGGCAACCCACTCTATGTGATCGGAGGTCCCGTGAATTAGAGCTGGGAGACAAGCTGTTGATCAGCTGAGAGGAGAGTATGCCCATATTATATTTACATCTCTATAAAGATGCAATACTCTCTTATTCTGTATGGCTGGTTGATACTTATCTTAATATGTTCCAAGTTCTAATTCAACCATACGGGATCCGGCGTTTGGCCTTATGGGGGGCGCCAGCATAGGTACCTCCTATCAGGGGTCACCGCCTCCCAGCCGCCGCCCTACCCCCCCCCCCCCCAAATCGCAATTTCAAATTTAAACATTCAAAAGGTTGCTGGAAATTAAACATAGTTTTGCCGCCAATAGTGAGACATACTGGAGTCGTTGCGGTCGTGTTGCAAGACTTTGAAGTATGGATCCAACAACCACCGCTCATCGTACGCCACCTTCACCCTCTTCTAATAGCAGACCGAGTTCTGGTTGGTGCCGGTGAAGGGTCTATGCTGACGGTCTTTCAAGCTTCGGTGAGGCACTCATCCTCCCTCGAGCTCCACTTGGGGTCGCGTTCGTCGCCTCCTTTCTTCATTTTCTCTCCCTCTGCCTCCACGGCCTTCTTCTTCCCTTTTAGGTTGATCGTGATGGTCACCAGTACCTCCACCACCTCATCCTCATCCTCATCCTCGGCTACCTCTGTGTTCACGTAGACCTCGTTCTCCCATGTGTCAGCGTCGTCCTCCTCGTATGCAGCGGCTTCCTCTTGCGTGAAAGCCTAGGCAGGGCTGTCGTTGATCATGTCGGCCATGATGGACTAGTTCGTGGTGTGATCGTTGTAGTGCGATCCGCCGAAAAGGTTGGGATCGATCTAGCTGCTGCCTGCGCGGAACAGGCTGGGGGTGCTCTGGCTGATGCCAGTGCTGAATAGGTTGGGGACACTCTGGCTGCTGCTCGCGGTAAACTGAGCAAAGCCAGGCCTCTGTGTGAAAGCGGGGAGGCGGCGATGGGCATGTGTGGTGTCGTTGGCGAGGGAGTTGGGTCGAAACCACCGAGCGGGTCGAAGTCGTTGTTGCCCGGCGAGAAACAAGGAAGGTGTGGCGCCATGTTCGAGTGGCCGGACGGTGACGCACTGGACGGCGACGGGGAGGAGATGCTTCTCTGGCTCCCGAGGATGTGGAGCACACCACTATAAGTTGGCACCGCCATTCCCGCCATGGCAGTCGCACGCTGCGTCGCAAGAGTGGATGCATGGGCCTGCTCCGCATGAGCCTCCGCCTCCCTGCGTAGCCTCGAGTTCTTCTACCTCAGCCGACGTCTAGCGTTCTCCACTTGCCGGCGCTGGATGTCAAATGCCCACTTCGTCTTGGTCGTCCCCTCCAACTGCTACTTGTTGGCCTTCCCTTTCTTAGCGGGCACTGACACGAGGGGAGCTTGGTACCTCTTCAGCGACATGGTGGTGGCAGCGGTGGCGCATGGGAGGGGAGAGGTGGGGCGGGGAAATGGCGGGGGGACTGGCAGGATTGGGCGGCCTAGAGGGGAAAGGTAGGGGAAAGGGAGGGCAAATTTTGGTGTCCCGTCGACAGGGCTGGCCCTCCAACTTTTTCAAGTTGCGCCGGCACCCAATTGACCCTCCTAGCATTGGGTTCGGCCTCGGGCGCCAGATGTTTAGTTGGTATGCGCCGATGCCATTTTAGTTTGGGGAGAGGGTTGCGTGAGTTTTTCTGCGTCGGCGCCCCATTTCACCCTTAGGGGGGCTTTAGGGGCGAGTGGAGTACTATTTTCCACACATTACACTGAGTTCTTTCTAATCTTCCCTATTTACCATTTTATAGATTTATTACTTTTTATAAATCCAAAATACATTATGGAATACAATACCTGACTGGACTAAACTAGTTCCTGTCAATCGATCAACATAGTTCCCTCGTCCCCCTTGTGCAGCTAACGAGAAATAGAGGAGTTAGGATGGGAGCATCGCCGTTGGCAGTGTCCAGACCGCGCGAGCGCCAGCGCCGACCACCACCGATGGACCACGGAATGACCTTTCTCCTGTGATAGGTACCTAGTAGCTACTGAAGGAACTATGCAGAAATTCAGAAGGAAATCAAACAAAAGAAGCAAGGATTTAACTACAATATACTTAGATAGATGGACTGACCCTCGAATAGAGGTAGCTAGGGTTTAACTCGATTACAGATCGATGGTTCTAGGAGCTCAACCACTCCATCTTATAAAGTTAAAAGAGAAAAAGGTGAGATGGCGACAGCTACTGCTCGAACACTCACACAACACCGCAATGGCAATTAAATCTGATTCCTAGGATTGGCAAACAATGGTAGGATGTTGATGGCTTGGCGTGAAGATCCTGACAATTCCCCCGCATTGATAGTATACTTGTCCTCAAGTCTGAAACCCCGAGAAAACTTTCTGAATGAAGGAGGAGTCTTCCCACATTGCTGCTTCCACTGGTTGGTTTAAACCACTTGATAAACCATTGTACCATAGGGATGTTGATGTCTCCTTGCACTTCGGGGATGAGTTTTCGCTCCAGGATTGCTTCTAGTTCAATTCTGATCACACCATCAGTGTCCACTAGTGGAAGATGAGGAGTAGGAACAACATTGGGACCAATGTGTTTCTTTAGTTGGGTGACATGGAACATATGATGTAATTGACACCTATCAAGTAGGAGGAGTTTGTAAGAAGTGGAACCAACTTTAGCCAGAACATGGAAATGCCCATAATATTTGGAGTGCAGCTTGATCCCATAATACTTGGAGTGTAGCTTGAGATGCTTGTGTAGGCTCAAGGATGTGTGTCCGTAAGGCCGAGTCTTTAAATAGACCATGTCTCCCACTTCAAGAGTTCTTTCTTTCCTCTTCTTATCTTCATAGTGCTTCATCCTCTCTTGATCTCTTGTTAGGTTATCTTTTGAAAGGGCATGCATGCCCCATGTGTGGTTTTGGTAATTAATGACAATCTCTATGGACTAATGTTTGAATTGAGCTTCACTTGTAGGACTTGTTCATTGGTATCGCTTGGACCATGTGTTGGCTTTAAGGTTGAAAGATGAAGAAATGAAGAAGAATAAGCAATGTCCAAGGGCTTTGGGCCTTTTGTAATCACGTTGAAAAAATAATATGTTTCAATACGAAGTGCAAAGAGTTGATTCAAGATGGATCAACACTAAAGAATAAATGAAAAGGTGTAAGCTCAAGATGCGCCATCTGTAGAAGATCACATGCTTGAAGCTTGCCTTCCTCGGTGATCATGGATAGATGAAGACAATCTAAAGGAAGTAATTTCTCCATGGATTATGGGGAGCAATTCGCAAGTCTTTTTCAAGCAAGAGCGAGCAAGAGCAATCAAGAAAGGTGTTCCATATTGAGGAGGACAAGACCGTCTACATCAAGATCAAGTGGAATGCTCAAGGTAAAGGTATGACCTTGATAGGTTTTATATTTTGTTGGTCTCATGTTGTTAGTTAGGAGATCGGGTTTTAGGATAGATAGCCGTACTATTAAAAAGGGCTCTCAAGTGAGTAACTCGATTGTATATTATGGAGAGAGACCAAACCTTTGCATATATAGCATCATCTTTCTTGGTTGTATTTGTATATTATCCATGTGAGGTTTTAGAGCTTGTGGTAATCTTGATAACAAGCTCTAGTTCATCAAAACGGATTCCCCTTGTATATCTTATTGTGTTTTTTGATCTTGAAGGTTTTCCGGCTCCACACCTTGGGAGGTATCTCACATATTCATACTTGATATTTTCTCCCTTGGAGGTATCTCTCATCTTGCAATTTTTTGGATTCTACTTTTCATTATGTTTCCAACAAAATTTGTTTCATCCCAATCGGAGTTTCCAAGCTCAACTTCTTGTGTTTTGGGGTTTGGAGGTTTTACTAGTTCATCGCTTCTAGAGAGGTCATACCTTTATCCATTTTGTTTTTATCCTCCCATGTTATACTATGATTTTATATGCATGAATTTTTAGATAACGTTGTTGTGATTCCAACAAGCCCAAGTTCATCGAAATAGGAGTTCGGATGCAAAAGTTATTGAAGTTTTCGTACCATGTTATCCACTATTTTTACCTTGGGCAGTAGTGCCAGCCAACTTCCAGCGTACTTCCGGTGAAGGGTGCTTTCCTTGAAGTAAATTGTGTTTACGCTTCACTAGAAGTTCTGACAAAGCATGAAAATGACCCAAACGGGTAGATTTCTCTTGCCCTATTTAAGGGCCCCCTATTCCCCAATGTTTCCCCAACTTTGGAGGCCCTTTTTGCTAGCTCTTCCACTCTCTCTCCTCCATTGGTGACCTTCAAAAGCTTGCTCTCTCCCCTTCTTCCTCCCATGATTCTTGCATTTTTTGAGGGATTTGGAAGAGATCTAGATCTACAATCCTACCAACTCAAATCCATTCTTTGTTTATGGATACTTGGGATCTAGATCTTGGAGAGTTTTGTGTTCTCGTCTTGTGTTCTTCCTCACTTATTCCCCCAATAGATTTTGTAGCTTTGGTGAAATTTGTGAGTGAAGGACTTGCCTTTGCATTTGGTGCATAGGTTTGAGTTCTCTACGGAGATTCGGCGAGTTCAAGCTTGTGGGCATGTTACTCTTGGGTTCTTGTAACCCTGGACAATTGTGGTAGTGGTGTGTTTCCCTTGGGTCCTCCAATTGAGTTGTGGATATTCCTCAAGCTAGAGGTCTTTCTGGTGATTCTTGGGAGCCTCCAATTGAGTTGTGGAGATTTCCCCAAGCTTGTACGGGTTCGGTGACTGCCCTCAAGTACATGTCCCATAGTGGATCGACTGCCCGCATTTTGTGGTGCGCACTCGGGAGAATAAGCTGAGTCATTTGTGGCGTCAGTGAGTTGCATGCCTTCACATCTTGGGGTGAGGCTTTGTGTGATGTTCGGTGAGCATTGAGCCACCACACCTCAAGGTGAGTCATTTGTGATGTTTGGAAAGCATTGCACCATCGCACCTCTCCAACGGATACGTAGCTTCTTTGGAAGTGAACTTCAGGATAAAATCATCATCTTCGCATCCGTCGGTTATTTCTATACATGTGCCCTTTACTTATGCACTTCACATTGTGATAGCCATCGAGCTTGAAGTATTCTTTCTTGCTATCACCTTGTTGCTTGACTTGTTTAGCACAGGTTGTTGGTGCACTTAGTTGAACCTAGTGGTTTTAGGTTTTGTGCTTTGATAAATTAAAAGATAGTTTTATTCCACATTTATTAAAGCCTAAACCATAATTATTTTAAAATCCTATTCACCCCCTCTAGGTGATATGTCCTTTCAATTGGTACCAAAGTGAGGTCTCTCGCTTCTTAAGCTTCACCACTTCAAGAGTAAAGATGTGCCCTAGGGGTCTAGTGCACAATGACACTTTTACATTTGATGGCACAAATTATGGTGTTTGGAGAATTCACGTGCTTAATCATTTCTGAGTCGTTGACCCAAATATAGAGAAAATTCTAGATGAGTTTTTCTCATCCCAGGGATCCCCAAAATCTGTCTATAGAGGAGGAGACAAACTCATATCTCGAATCTCAAGCCTCTAATGTGCTTATTAATGTTGTGAGCTTTGTAGTTCTTTCCACAATCATGAATTTTAGGAATGCTCATGATATTTGGACCAAGTTTCAAGCCAAATATGATGCGTCCAATATTAATAAGGATGATTGTGTTCCCTCCACCTCCAGTCATGATGAGTTCTCATCTTCTTCCACTACACAAACATTTGATTTGTCACAAGGTAACGATGTGGTGAGTGGTGATAGAATTTACAATGTGGATAGTGAGCTTGCCGTTGATGATCCTTCATCTCTATTTCGTTGCAATGTTGTATCTTTGGACATGAACACTTGTAGCACTCTAAATGATGTTCATGCTTGTGTTGATTGTCCTTTCATATCATGTAGAAATGGAGTGAATGTATCTCATGATGATATGCTTGCTTTGCCTTTTTGCCATGATAAGAATGCTTCTATTTCCTCTAGTCCTTGTGTTGCTAACCTTGTAGAGGAAAAGAAGACAATATGGGCAAAGTCAAGGTCTTGAATGGAGCTTCAACTGTTCCTTCATCATCGCATTCTCCTCCCAATGTTCACTTATGCCTTGTGGCTAAGAGAAAGGATATTATTCCCCCGGGGGATCGAAGGAAACGATCCCTCGGGTCACGCTAGCTCGCAGCCCCGGGTCACGCTCACCCCAAGCGTTGTTTCTGGTCACCCCCCATGCGCTCCCATGCCACCGCGCGGCCCTGGTCGCTGTGCCTCCCTGCTCTCGTCGCCCCCATGCGCTGCCGCGCCGCCACGCGCGCCCGGCCGTGTGCCCCTCCCTGCTCTCGCCGCCCGCATGCACTGCCATGCCCCCACACACGCCCGGCCATGCACCCCTCCCTGCTCTCGCCGCCCCCATGCGCTACCACACCGCCATGTGCGCCTGGCCCTGCGCCCCTGCTCGCTGCGCCTCCATGCGCCTTGCCGCTCCCATGCGCTGCAGTGCAGGGCGTTGCCACACCTCGTGCCCTCGCTGGAGTTGCGCCTCACCGGAGCTGCGAGCCTCCATGCCCCTCGCCGGAGTGCCACCTCCCTATACCTCACCGGAGCAGCGCCTCCCTGCACCTTGTGCGAAGAGCCGCGCCTCCCTGCACATCGTTGGAATGCCGGCCTAGTGGGGTTTGTGCTGGTAGGTGTTGTCGCCGTCGCCCTAGCTACACAAAGGCACCCGCGTTGCTACCGAAGGCCACCGACGCTGCTACCTACTGCCAATGTTGCTGCTATCTACGACGTCGAGGTTTGCTACATGGGGTAGGTGGCGCTGCTACGTGCGGACAACGGCGATGCTACACGTGGCATCGGGGTTTGCTACATGCGGCCAGCGGCGGTGCTATAAGCGTGCCTTTGAGTTTTGCTACGAGATCTCCGGCGAGATGTCCGGCCAAGTCGGGTTGCTACAATTTTTTTTTGCTACAAGTGTTTTGTGTCTTTGCTACAATTATGCAAAGTTTTTGCTACTAGATCTCCGACGAGATCTTCCGGCAGAGTCTCTGGTGAGTGCGATGTTGATTTTGCTACATTAGCATAATTTTTTTGCTACATTAGCACCGTTTTTTTGCTACAGAGTCTCCAACGAGGTCTCCGGCAAAGTCTCTGGTGAGGTAGTCTTTTTCATTCTTTTTTCTAGGGCGTACAGTTTTTTCTACATGTAGCAAAAGCAGGACAGTTTGTAGCAAAACGGGACTAGTTGTAGCAAAAGCAGGAGGGAGAGATCTGGAACGTTGATCCGCCTGATTGGATGGCTGGGGACCTGGGGGATGGAAAGTTTCCATCCCCCAGGGGACGCGTAGCACTTCCCTATGGCTAAGGCTTCAAAGGTAACCTCTCCTTTGGATCCCAATGCACCCCATGATGATGTGAATGTTGATTATGATGAATAGGTTGATGATGTTTCTTATTTAAAAATAAGGGGGAGCTAGTCCTTCGTGATCTACATACAAATAAAAATGCTTGCTCTAAATTCATTCAAATATTAACCTTTTCTATTGAAAGTAAGTAACTTATTGATGAGCAGGAGGACACAATTAAAAAATGAGTATCTTGAGAGTGAGTATGCTAATGACATTGTCAACCTAAATGAATCTCTTGAAGAGGAACAAATCACCAAGGAATCTCTTGAGGATACTTTTGCTCTAGAGCTTTCTAGAGTGAAGGAATCTCATGATAGAGATCTTGAGGTGGCAAGTGATCTCAAAATTAAAAATGATGAGCTTCAGGTTGCTTATGCTAAACTCCTTGAGGATTTTGAGCACTTCAAAAATGGCTATAGGGTCATCAAGGGTGAGCTCATCAAACTCACCGAGTCACGTGGGAAACTTAAAGTTGCACACTCTAAAGATATTTCCATCTTGCCCTCTGATGGCTCCCAAGTGCAGGAGATAAATTGTAGTACTTTTCAATAAAGAAAGGTTGTCAAACCCACGAGGAGTTGAGGGTATTGGTTAGCAAGTTTGATAAAGAAAATAATAGTAAATGCAGTAGATTTGGTATTTTTGGGTTTATAGTTTGCAAGAATATAAAGTGTTGAAAGTAAATAGCAATAAGTAAATGCTCTCAATGAGAGAAATCCCAATCCTCTATGTAGCAAGAGGACAAACTCAAGTGTGTGTGAACTTATATGTGACAAGCGTTCCCGAGGCAGGCATGGATTTACTTAGAATAAAGATTTCTACACAATATGGTGAATATTTTGTCAAGTTGCATTCCCTTAGGGTGGGGCCTAAATTAGGTGCAGCCATAAATATGACCAAAATACATAACTTATGATGGGTCCTAGAGCCATTCACATGAACATCTAATAATCATTAAGACATAAATGTCCCACCATGGCAATAAGTTCATTGGTCCTCGACATATAATCCCTCCAATGCAACTCAAAGTATTGGAAAATGGTTTCTATCAATCCCGTCCCTTCCAACCCCTATCATTGCATCAAAGTATTCTCCTATGATACCATCTGGGTGAAGTAATATGCAGTCGATGTTTGCATAAAACCACCATAGAACAATATAAAAAATAAAAACTTGACCACATACTCATTGCATATTATATGGAAATCATAGCCAATTCATCATATGCCCTCGGGAACATGGGGATCTACTCACAAGTGGCAAACATGGTACAGATTAGTGGCATATGGATTACAACAAAATCTGAAAATATAATCTCTCCACCAAATAAAGACAAGATGCCAATAACAAACATGCAAATAGCCCTTAAAACAATATCCGGGGTTCAATCAATCACAAACTATATGGGGAACGAGATGGATCTTGGAGATGGTGATGATGATGGTGCTGGTCGAGGTGTTGATGGAGAGGCCTCCCCCTACGCCTAGGAGGAGCGGTGATGACGATGGCGTCAATTTTCCCCTCACCGGATGCTCTAGTGCAGCAGGATCTGCCCTCTCCTAGAGTAGGAGAGGACTTTCACCTCCGCCGTTGCCTCTATAAATCGTGGGAAAATATGGCATAGGTTTTCTGGTGAGACAGAGGCGTATGTAAAAAGGAGGAGCCGAGACAATGCTCGAGGCCCAAAAGAGGCTGTAGGGCACACCTAGGGGGCGGGCGCGCCCTCTAGCCTCTTTTGGCCTTCAGGGCTCCTCTCGCCTGCTTCTTTGGCCCAAGTTGATTCTCCAGGTGAAAAACTCATCATGTATTTTTTTTCCTTCGATTTTAGACGTCCAAAAGGTCCCTGAAACAACAAAATATGAAAAAGGAGGTTTCCTGCCTCCTAGAAATTAAATACCAATGAAAGAGACTTTGTAGGAAAGTCCCGTAAATCATCTAAATATGCATAAATAATGATGGATCATGGTAAATATGATTCTAAAAAGTGCATATAAGTCCTAAAAATGATGATGAAAAATGCACGTATCAACTCCCCCAAGCTTAAACCTTTGCTCATCCTCGAGGAAATAAGAGAATAGATCATGATCATGCATGAATGAGCTTATGGTTGACAAGAAAATACGAGCATGGCATCATAAACTTATGCATATTCACTTGTCTAAAATAAATATGAACTAACAACCATGAAAATGTGGACTACATAGATAGAAATTATCATATACCCCTTACTTTTGAACAAAAACTAACCATTGCATGTTGGACAATTGAACAAGTCTCAAAATTATAATACACTTTGCTATTTATAAATAGCTTTGCATGGATTTTTACCAGCTTTTAATTACCCTTTGGATATGCCTTTGCAATAGAGATAAGTTTCTCATAAAACAAACAGTGGAAAAAGAGAATTATTTAAACAACCAGATAGACATGACTATTTTGACTTTTGTTAAGAACTTTCACCACTTTTTACATGGCACCAGTTAATGGTTTTGCTCTCTTAGTAACCAGTATAAAACTTATTCATGGGTCTTTCAATCATGCCATATGCTCTAAATAACCTTTGCCTTTCACTTTCCATGGATAGCCAAATCCTCGGGTGTCTACCTTTCAAACACTTTTCCATAGAGCATATGTATTGAAATACCCATGACAACTATTCAGTTTGCTCGTTATTACTAAGTAGAACAAGAGTATCCCATGTCCCCTTGTCATCCTCCTCTTTCCAACTATTTATTTTATAAGACTTCCTGAAAGATCATGGATGTCGCCTAGAGGGGAGGTGAATAGGCAGTTAAAAACTTCTACGAGATGGGCTTAACAAAGGCGGAATAAAACTAGCGTTTTCTTTTGTCAAGCACAAAGCCTATAAATGCTATGGTTCACCTATGTTCACCAACAACTTATGCTAAGAAATACAAGCAACAAAGTGATAGCAAGATAGATTACTTCAAGCACGAAGGCTATCACAATGTAAAGTGCATAAGTAAAGAGCTCGAGTATAAAGATAACAGAGGCACGCAGGGACGATGACATTTTACCGAGTTCCTCCCAATAAGGGAGTACGTCTCGTTGGAGGGGTGGGCGGTACTAAGACCACCAACGCCACAAGAGGCCTCACCCTATTCTTCTGAGCACCCACCACACGGCAAGCACCCATTCCACTATGGGACACTTGAGGGCGATCACCAAACCCGTACAAGATTAGGGAAATCTCCACAACTTAATTGGAGGCTCCCAATAATCACCACCAAGGCCACTATCTTGGGGAGAGCTCCACAACTTAATTTAAGGCCCCAAGAACACGCCACAAAGGCCACACAACTGTCTAGGGTTCCAAGAACCCAAGAGGGACAATCTTATTAATTTCACCAACAAAATCCTCTAAGGAGAACACAAACCGATGCACCTAATGCAAATGGCAAGAACACCACAAACATGCTCTAATCCTTCACTCTCAAGTTCCAACAAAGCTACTAAAGCAATTGGGGAACAAGAGAGGAACAACACAAGGAGAACACCAAATCCTCCAAGATCTAGATCCCAAAGATTCACTCACAAAGAGATGGTATGGTTTGGTCAAATTGTAGATCTAGATCTCCTCAATCTTCCTCTAAAATATATGCAAGAATAATTGGAGGGGAAGAAATAAATCAAGCTTAAAGAGGTTGAAACAATGGGGCCAAGCTTGAGAAAAATAGAGGAAGAAGAAGTTCTATAAGAGAGAGAGATGGCTCTAAATAGGAGCCCATAGTTTTTCTGCCCGTCGGGGGCAAAAATGGCGGTGGGTTGGTAGTACAGCACTTGGCCGGTACTACCTCCCACGATCCACCAGTGCCAGGAAACTGGCGAGCGGTGACTGGCGTAGCAACTTGGCGAGCAGCGTGGGCGAGTGGGAAAAGGGGATCGGGCTTGGGGAGCGAGCGCGCGAGAGCAAGCCAGCAGCACGCGCAGGGGATCGGGCGAGCGAGCAGGGCCGGGCATGGGAGCAGCAAGAGCGACAGGACGTGCGCGCGAGGAAGCGCAGCCCAAGAGGAGCGGCGGCGGCGGCTAGGAGAGGGTGAGCTTTGCGGGCCGTCCCGGCAGTACCGGCCTGGCCGGTGGTAGTACCACGCTGGGCCGGTACAACTGGACCTGGGTCGAGTCGCAACCGGGCAAGGCAGAGAGGAGAGACGCGCTGCACAAGTGTAGCCGGTAGCGAAATCTATAGTACCGCTGGCCCAGAAAAAACTTTTCCCTTTTTCTTTTTAAAACAAATAAGAGGCAAACTTCAAAATGCAATAACTTGAGTTAGGAAACTCCGATTGACCCGAAACCAACTTTTTGAAAATATTGGATACCACCAAGTGAGAATACTTCATGTATTTTAAAGTGAGATACCTCCCTTGGTGAGAATCTATAAAACCTCCAAGATCAAAACCGCAATAAGATATAAAAGGGAGATTTGATATTGAAGAACTAGAGCTTGTAATGAACACAAGCTCTAGAACCAAACATGGATAAGATCCAACAAACAACCAAGAAAGATGATGCTCAGAATGTAATGGTCCGAGGTATCTCCGAAAGATATGATCGAGCTACTCACTTGAGAGCCCCTCTTGATAGTACGGTTATCTATCCTAAACCTGGTCTCCCAACTACCAACATGAGACTGGCAAAAGGGAAAACCTATCAAGATTATACCTTTGCCTTGAGCAAACCACTTGAGCTAGATGAGACGATCTTGTCCTCCTCAAGATGGACACCTTTCTTGATTGCTCTTGCACACAGTCTCTTGATGAAGACTTGACATATGCTCCCCATACACCATGGGGAAGCCTCTTCTTTGACCTTGTCTTCATCGATCCATGACCACCGAGAATGGCAAGCTTCAAGCATGAGGCCTTCTAGAGATGGCGCATCTTGATCTTGCACAACAATTCTTCAAACTTCATATGAATCCAAAAGGCCCAAGGCCCTTGGACAATGCTTCTTCTTCTTCATTTCTTCCACCTTGGATCCAACACATGGTCCAAGCGAAGCCAATAGACAAAATCTACAAGAGCAACTTAATGCAAACATTAGTCCATAGAGATTGTCATTAATTACCAAAACCACACATGGGGGCCCCACATGCTCTTTCACTTCCTACCTCACCACAAATTCACAATGTTCCCTTTTTAATAAGTGTTGCTTCCCTTGCATGGATCTTTCCTTATTTGCAAGTTCAACTTATTGAGTAATTCTATGCTTGTCCAACATGCTCAAGTTAATTTAGTTCAAGGAAAGATGTAAGTGAAACTTCTACATATGGTGCGCACATCTGCATGAGTGTTACCCATAAGTCCCAAATAAGAGAATCATGGATGAAACCATACTTTATATTTCATTCAAAACCACTCAACCAAGGATACATGATAATGCTCTAAGAGCTTTTCAAGCGTTGGGAAATCGATACCTAATGGATGGAAGCAACAACTCCCTAATTATCATGAACTAGATGAAAATGTGATAACTAAAAAGCATAAAGTATGGTGGAACTCCCCCAAACTTGAGTGTTGATGCAGATCTCCTAAAGAATGGCCTTCAGGACCTCATCATTGGTGGTGCTTCTGACCTTCAATAAGGCTGCGTGCAACTTTTTGTTGACTACAACTTGCTCTTCCCACTTGGCCTTGTAATCCTTGACCTCCTCTTCCAGCTTATCTATAGTCTCAATGCAAACTACAAAGGTTGCTTGCATGTTCCTGATGAACTTTGTGTTTACCGCCTCTTTGTAATCCCGCAATAGTGCAATCTAACGGCGAGAGCCAGAAGAGCGCCTCTCTTCATTAGCAATTTGTCGATGCAACAAGTCGATCTGTGCTTGAAGATTTGGGTTAGTCATGTCCCTGAAGCGAGGTTCTTCAATCTCGCTCATCCTTGCAGCACCATCTTCAAGCTGATTTCTCCAGATGCCATTGTTCCTTCGGTCTTCTCCTCTCCCTGGAACTTGGCTCCTTGGGAGAGAACTCCACCCTGAGGTCCTATTGGATGCACATGGGAATCCTCCATCTAGGGTGCTCCACTTTGAAGACATGTCTAGGTGCAAGGTGAGATCTAAAAGAAATAGGCAGAAAACAAGGTTCTCTCAAAAAAGAGTCGATGCGAGATTATATCGGCAAAGGGAGGTATATATTGATGTTTTTTAGGGTAAGACGAAGTGCTAGAGTCAAAACAGAGGCGACTTGGGAAGAGGGAAAGACCTCGGAGGGCACGCCCATCCTAGGGGGACGTGCCCTCTGGAGTCTTTTCCTCCTCGGGACTCCGTTTCATCCAATTCTCTCGCGACACACATTTATTTTCCAAAATAATGACTTTCCTAAAATATGAAGATATTCCGAGATTGTTACACACCTTTTCTTGACTTTTGGTGGTTTTTGATATCTGGCAGGGGATAATGTTTTGCAATTACGGCCTCTGGGCTTTGGAGATTCATTACTTCAACCCTTCCGGCAAAAGTTTGGCCTGCAATAGAATGTTTAAGACGTTGTCCATTAATAACATTAGGTTTACCATTGTAGTCTCCATGAAGACGGATGGCTCCGGAGCGATACACCTCCTACACAACTGATGGACCCTACCACCTTGAAGCTAACTTTCTTGCAGAAAACTTGAAATGAGAGTTGAATAATAATACTTGGTCTCCTACTTTGAATTCCTTTCTTTTTATTTTCTTATCATGCCAAATTTTTACTTTCTCTTTAAATAGTCTAGCACTCTCATAAGCGTCATTCCTCCATTCATCTAACAAGCTTAAGTCAAGAATTATTTTCTCTCCAAGAGTTTTAAAATCTAAGTTGAGTTGTTTAACAGCCCATCTAGCTTTATGTTCTAATTCCATTGGAAGATGACATGATTTTCCATAAACCATTTTATAAGGAGACATACCCATAGGATTTTTAAAAGTAGTTATATAAGCCCATAAAGCATCATTAATTTTAGTTGGCCAATCAGACCTAGCTTTATTAACTGTCCAATATGAGTTTAATTTTCCTATTACTTAGTTCAACTTGAACACTAGTTTGAGGATGATATGGAGATGCAACTCTATGATTAACACCATATTTGTCTAAAGTTCTTCTAAAGACTCCATGAATAAAATGAGAACCACCATTAGTAATTAAAAACCTAGGTACTCCAAACCTAGGAAAGATGATGTCCTTAAGCATCTTCATTCCTATGCCATGATCTACACTTTTTGTTGGAATGGCTTCAATCCATTTTGTGACATAGTCCACTGCAACCAAAATATGAGTGTGTTTTGTTTGTGATGGGGGGAATGGTCCCATAAAGTCAAATCCCCATACACCAAATGGTTCAAGAGGCAGTGAATAGTTTATAGACATTTCATTTCTCTTACCAATATTTCCAGCACGTTGGAATATGTCACAAGCTTTAACATAACTAGCACAATCCTTAAATAAAGTAGGCCAGTAAAAACCAGACTGTAATACCTTTGTAGTGGCGCGGTCTCCTGCATGATGTCCTCCATAAGGACTGTCATGACAATCTCTTATGATAGCCTGCTGCTCAAACTCAGGCACACAATGTCTAATATTACCGTCTACACTTTTCTTATAAAGAAATGGATCATGCCAAAAAATAATGCCTAAGATCATAAAGTAATTTCTTTCTTTGTTGGGATGTGAAGTGTGGTGGCGTAACTTTTCCAACAATGAAATTAGCATAATCAGCAAACCATAGTGAAGCTACTCTAGCAGCAGATACATTAATGTTTGCTAGTTGTTCATTTGCAAAGCTATCATTAATAGGAATAGGATCTACCAGAATGTTTTCCATTCTAGATAAATGATCAGCTACCAGGTTGTCCTCACCTTTCTTATCAACAATATGTAAATCAAATTCTTGTAGTAAAAGAACCCATCTTATAAGTCTAGTCTTAGCATCTTTCTTGTTCATAAGGTATTTAATAGCAGAATGATCAGTGTGTACTACTACCTTAGAGTCTACAATGTAAGGTCTAAACTTATGACATGCAAAAAATTACTGCCAAGAATTCTTTTTCAGTTGTAGCATAATTTCTTTGGGCGCCATCAAGTGTTTTACTAGGATAGTATGTGGCATTAAGTTTATTGTTATCTCTTTGGCCTAAAACAACACCTACAACATAATCACTAACATCACACATGATTTGAAATGGCAAATTCCAATTAGGGGGTTGAGTCATAGGAGCACTTATCAAAGCATTCTTTAAAACATCAAAAGACTCTACACAATCATCATTAAAAGAGAATGGAACATGTTTTTGCAAAAGATTTGTTAGAGGCTTTGATATTTTTGAAAAGTATTTGATAAACCTTCTATAGAAACCAGCATGACCAAGAAAGCTTCTTATTCCTATTATATCCCTAGGATATGGTAGCTTCTCTATGGCTTCTATCTTGGCGCGGTCCACTTCCATGCCTCTACCTAAAACTCGGTGTCCAAGAACAACACCTTCTGTCACCATGAAATGGCACTTCTCCCAATTTAGGACTAAGTGTTGGTCCTCACAACGCTATAAAACTTTGTTAAGATTGAATAAGCAGTTTTCAAAAGAGGTATCATACACAAAAAAGTCATCCATGAATACTGCCATAATTTTCTCAATATAATCAGCAAATATAGCATTCATACATCTTTGAAAAGTAGTTGGAGCATTGTGCAAAACGAATGGCATTCTCCTATAAGCATAAGTACCAAAGGGACATGTGAAAGTAGTCTTCTCTTGATCATCCTTGGGCACCGGATCTATGAGAAACCTGAATAACCATCTAAATAACAAAAGTGAGAGTGTTTGGATAATCTTTTCAAGCATTTGATCAATGAATGGTAAAGGATAGTGATCTTTACGAGTTGCCTTATTAAGTTTTCCTACAATCAATGCACATTCTATAACTAGTAATAGTATGTTGAGCAACAAGTTCATTTTCATCATTTGGAAACCATAGTGATTCCACCCTTTTTAGGCACATAGTGAACATGACTTACCCACTTACTAGCATCTATGGGATAGATAATACCTGCCTCAATGAGTTTAATTACCTTTTTTCTTACCACCTTTTTCATTCTTGGATGAAGACGGTGTTGATAGTCAACAATAGGCTTTGCATCTTCTTCCAAGTTAATCTTATGCGTGCATAAAGCGGGGCTTATACCTTCCAAGTCATCAAGTGAATAGGTAATGGCTAGCCTATGAGCTCTTAATACTTCAAGTAATTTTGATTCTTCTTAATATGTAAGGTTAACACTAATAATAATAGGATATATTTTCGTATCATCAAGGAATGCATATTTTATATCTTCAAGCAATGATTTAAGTTCAAAACTAGGATCTTCTTTAGGAGGTGGTAGTTCTCCTATTATCAGGTGGAATACGTAATTGCGGCTATGGTGGCTATTGAGATAGTATTTGTTCTAATGCTTCTTTCTCTTCATCATGAAATGGCTCCTATTGATTCAGCACATCTCGTTCCATCGCGTCCGATGAAGCGACTGTCACTGAAGCAAGAGTCTCTGCTATATCTTTAGAGATTTTTTCCTTTTATAAATGTTTATCAGTAAACTTTGAAAAGTTAAACTCAAGTCTTTTACCAGCAAATTTAATGAATACTTTCTCTTTTAGTAAATTAATTTCAGCACCAACAACATTAAAAAAGGTCTACCAAATATAATAGGACAAAATGCATCTTGGGAGCAACCAAGCACAATGAAATCAGCAGGATATTTAATCTTTCCAACTAACACTTCAACATCTCTAACCATACCAAGAGGACAAATATACTCTTTATTAGTAAGTTGGATAGTTAGACTGTCTCTTCCATGTTGATGGGATCAATATCAAGCTTGATTTCAAGATACAAAGAATATGGAATCACACTTATACTTGCTCCAATATCACAAAGTCCATGATAAGATGAAGTCCTAATAGCACATTATATGATAGGTTTCCCAACTCTAGTGGTGTTACCTTTTATTACCTTGGCAGAATCTTCACATAAATAAACATCACAAGGTATTTCTTCATTCAATTCTTTAATGGTCAAAATTTGATGTTGGACTTGAATTTGTTCATATGGTTCATGACATCTTCTAGCACTCTTATTAGCAACAGTAGTGAGTAAATTTTCCTTCACTTTGCTTGGATAAGGAGGAGCTTCAAAGATTTCTTCTATCTTAGGAGATGAGACTTGATGAACCTGTTTCACAACTTTAGAAACATATGCAGAATTTTTAAGAGGTTCAACAAATATATTAAATCCTTTCTTTGGGATATTAAGATGGTTAGCAAAAGATTTAGCAATGTATACTAAAACATGAGGGTCAACGCCAAACCTGTTCTTAAGTTCCTCAAATATTATAGAAGTAGAGAAATTCTCTACACATGAATATTCATAGTCCAAACCTGGTTTATTACCTTTGTCGAGATCCCATGCATCGGTATTTTGAGAAATAGTTTCCAATAAGTTTGCTGCCTCCTTTTGAGTTTTATTAGTGAAACTTCCTCTAGAAGAATTATCCAGAAAGTTCCTATGATGCCGAGGCAATCTGACATAAAAGTTTATTGAGATAATTCTTTCAGGAATAGCATGACAAGGACTTTTACGCAGGAGACCCTTTAATCTTCCCCAAAGCTTGAGCAATACTTTCTCTGTTATAAGGCCAAAATTTATAAATATGGCAGTGATCATCATAAGCTTCTTTAGGAGTATAATATTTAAGATAAAAAGCCTTCTTCAAATTGTCTCAATCAAGACAGTATTTATCATCTAAAGATCTACACCATTCACGAGCTTTACCAGATCGAGATAAATATAATAGCTTCATTCTCACTTCATTCTCATGAATACATGCAAATATAAATGGGGAACATAGTTCTTCAATATCATATAAATGCCCCATAGCAGTTTGGCTTCCATCACCTACAAAAGTTAACTCCCTAGCTCTTTTGAAAATACCAATAGGAATTTGATATTCAACTTTTGTTTCAGTAGGCTTCTCAACCTTCTCTTTATATTTATCATGAAGGTACTCAAATAAGGTGAGTTGAAATTCTTTATGGTTTGAGAAAGCCATGATAAAACAACAGTAAAAAGATAAAAACAGATTTCAAGTTTCCTTACCAAACAACTTACCAATAGCACAACGCTCCCCAGCAACGGTGCCATAAAAGTGTCTTGATGGCTCCCAAGTGCAGGAGATCAATTCTAGTACTTTTCAATAAAGAAAGTTTGTCGAACCCACGAGGATATGAGGGTATTGGTTAGAAAGTTTCACAAATAAAATAATAGTAAATGCAGTAGATTTGGTGTTTTGGGGTTTATAGTTTGCATGAATATAAAGTACTGAAAGTAAATAGCAATAAGTAAATGCTCTCAATGATATAAAGCCCAATCCTCTATACAACAAGAGGACAAGCTCAAGTGTGTGTGAACTTATATGTGACAAGTGTTCCCGAGGGCAGCATAGATTTACTTAGCATAAAGATTTCTACACAATATTGTGAATATGTTGTCAAGTTTCATTCCCTTAGGGTGGAGCCTAAATTAGGTGCATCCATAAATATGAGCAAAATACACCACTTATGATGGGTCCTAGAGCCATTCACATGAACACCTAAGAATCATTAAGACATAAATATCCCACCATAGCAATAAGTTCATTGGTCCCTGATGAGTGCATATTTGCATCATGTTTTATATTATTATTTTGCATTGTAGTTGTAGGATCTTGGTATTTTACGGTGTTCGCGTGCACATTTTATGTCTATTTTCACCAGGATCAGGACATATCATGGATACAATGGACACAGTTCTTGGAGCAGTTGTATTAGGGAGAAAAGGAGTAAAAAACAACGTAAATCGATTATTTGGGAAATATCAATAACACCAGAAGAAAATCTGAAGCGATCGAGGCATCCAGAAGGTTTAACGACCAACAATACGACGGGAATAGTTTTCCGGCCATATAGTTTCCGTCGTATAGTTGGCGCCGTCACCGCCTCCTCAAATAGTTTTACCCCATGCAACTGGATCGGAGAGATGACATATAGAACAACCAGAAATCGCTGAAACCTCACCTCCGGAAGGCATCTGGAGGGAGAACTCATCCATCGGTGATCCATCTTCGCCCTGCGCAGATCTGGGAGACTAAGGCATCGATCTTCATCATCAACTGCTGCATCCCCACCATCTCCATCCATCCCATCTACATCTTGTCTAGATCTTGTTGTAATTTCCATACTCATTGTGGATTTATACAAGTACTATTCATCTATGATAGATTCCATTGTTATTGCCATGATGTTAATTGCCTCCATGTCTGAGTAGATCACTAGTTCTTGGGGAGATGGAGAAACCCTAGTATGAGATTGAAATAAGATCAAGTTTATTATGATATTCATCACTGTGACCATGTGTTATATTGTCTTCATCTTGATGTTGGGAGACCTCTCAATATTTGCCTCTTGTGGGGACTTGATGGAGGGAACTACTTGTTGGTAGATGGAGGTGTGTTAGCACTTACAGTGACTATAAAGTTGTTTGCACCCCTTACGTATCAACTTGGGAACCGAGGAAACTCATAGAAAACTATCCATGCCATGGGATACGTCCTATGGGATTAAGTCCCTTAATATCACAGTAATTCGATTGATGTCGATTGTTGTCTGCTGTGGTTATGAGGATGATGTGAGTGAAGGTAATATGCACGAGAGGCAATAATAAAGTGGTTATTATCCTATTCCTTGTTTATGATAAATGTTTATTTTGCATGCTATAATTGTATTAATTTAGAAACGTTAATACATGTGTGTTTAATAAACAAAAAGGAAAGTTCCTAGTTATGCCTCTCTTATAAACTAGCTCGTTGATTAACAAGATGATCAAGGTTTCCTGATCATGGACATTGGATGTTGTTAATAACGGGGTCACAACATTGGTTGAATGATGTGATGAACATTCATCCGAACTATAGCATTATGATCAAAGTCATTGTGTTTATATTGCTATAACATCATACGAAGTAATCCTAGTCCTTAGACCATGAGATCATGTCAATCACTAACACTGGAAGAATATCTTGATAACATCAAACGTCACACCATGAAAGGGTGATTATAAAGGTTGGTTCAGTGCTACGAAAGTGTTATGTAGAGGATCATGGATCAAGAGTGGGATTTGTCCATCCCGATGACGGATAGATATACTCTGGTCCCTCTCGGTGATATCACATTGGTTAGCTTGCAAGCAAGTGATGAGATCACTAGAATGTTATATCACGGGAACGAGAAAAGAGTGCATGTCGGCAACAAGATCAAACTAGGTATGGAGATACCGATGATCGAATCTCGAACATATAATATATTGCGAGACAAAGGGATTTAGTTACTAGCGTTAAAGGTTCTCACGATCGCAGAAGTCATCGTTGAATGTGTAGGAGTCAGTATGGATCTCCAGGTCCCGCTTCTGATTATTGATCTGAGAGGGGCCTCGATCATGTCTGCATTATTCGCGAACCGTAGGGTGACACACTTAAGGGATATCGACACCATTTGGAGCAAATATGTTTCAGATAAAGATTTAAGAAAGCGCTGGAATTATTTCAATAGACACCGAAACTGTTTCGGGTGAAATTGCTGAAATTGGTTCTGCATGTAATATTGAAATGTTGCGGGGGGTTTTATGTGAATGTTTGTTAATTAAAGTAATTAACAAAATTCTGAATAAAATTAATAAAAGAGTTTTATTAAATGAGAGAGCATTAAATTTGGAGAAATTTAATGCATTTCAAGTGGAGACTTTAAAAGAGAATGTGAAGGGGCATTTTAATGTGGAGGGGGTTACCACCACATGAATGGGGGAGGTGAAGGGACACCCTCCATGGGCGTCGGCCATGAGAGGGGTACCCTCCCCTCCTCCTATAAAAGGCCCCCCATCTCACTCCTTCTTCCTCACACCTTCTCGTGAAGGATCTCTCTCCCCCTCTAGTATTTTCCCCCCAAGGTCTCGGATTAGTGAGATACATGTTCCCGGTGGCTTTATCTGGAAAATAGTTGCTGCTTCTGCTGCTTTGCTGGAGCAAGGGACGGAGGCTGTCGGGGTACCGGACGTGTGTGCGATCATGGATGCACCGCTGCTTTGCGGTGCTGGACTTGGTGGTGCTGGACTTGCTGGAGCTGGATCTGATGGACGTGTTGGAGCTGGACCGGCTGGACCTGCTGGACTTCATCACGATCTTGAGATCGGCAAGTGTACGACTACATCATCCATGAGTTCCATCTCGTTAACAACGCTTTGTTGTCTTCGAGGGTAAGTTCTCTATGGATGTATATCCACCCGTTGCTTGTATCTAGTAGATAGATCTTGGCGTATAGTTCCCATCATAGGAAATTTTTTGTTTTCTAGGCTGCGAACGCTTCAGTGGTATCAGAGCCTGATCTATGCGTAGATGCTTTGCACGGGTAGTACACATATATTTATATGTGGGCGATGATGATCATGTTATTGCTTCTTTCATGTATTTTGGATATTGGTGGCATAGTGGGATGAAGCGGCCCGGACCAACCTTGCATGTCATCGCACATGAGACCGGTTCCATGACTGACATGCAACTAGTTTTGCATAAGTGGTTGGCGGGTGTCTGTCTCTTCTACTATAGTCAATATCTGATTTACAACGAGTTGCTAATAATTTGGTTATCATCGTTGTGGTTCCATGTTCGTAGGTAAGAACGGTTCTATCTTCGAAAGCCCTAAGCCACGTAAAACTTGCAATTGATAAATTAGAGGCGTCTAGTTTAGATTGTTGTTGGGCTTGTGTCATGATATGGTAATGTCGTGAGTTGATGTATAGTTGATACACTTACAACACACCTAACGTGTAAGTTCCATAGACCTTGGCCTTACACACAAAGGAATCATAGAGATCATACCACGATGCATATGATGGTGATCAAATGCATGGACCATATCATCCCAGTTTACACATATGATGTCCGCATCTTATATTGTTAGTTTGGCGCTTTTAAGTAGCTTTATAAGATGATCCCTCATTTAAATATCAAGATAAAATGTGTTCTTCCTTAAGTACGCACCGTTTATATTTCGCCGCTTCAAGACATCACGTGATGATCGGGTGTACTTGAATCCACGATCATATTTCGGGTGTAAGACAGTTTTACACACGCTAGTACTAAGGTTCTTACTTGGCGAGCCTAGCATGTACAGACATGGCCTCGGAACACGGACAGAAAGCTTAAACATGAGTCATATAGTTGATATGATGCCCATATAGATGCTCGCCTTTGAAGCTACACCGACTCACGTGATGATCGGACTTGGTGTAGTGGATTTGGTTCATGTAATCACCAAAAAGGCACGAGGGATGTTGTTTTTGAGTGGGAGTTCATTTCTAATTTGGATTAGTCGAACCAAATTTGTCATAAACTAAATCAAAGTGAATTTGCATAGTTTGTTGTAGTCATTGGCATTCGTTTTCTACCTCATGCTTAGTTGTAATTGAGATCATGGAACTATAGAATTCTAGACATTTACTTTACAAACTGGTATCGTATTGTTTTGAATGTCAATTTAAAGTTTATAAGTCCTATTGCAAACTTTCAGCAAACTCTATTTACTCCGTGAAATTTAATAAGTAGTATTAAATCAAGAGTAAGAATTCCAATGTTAGTATCTAAAGTATCATGTTTGCCTCCATGATTCTTGATATTCAAAAGTTGTTTTAATATCAAGGTTATCTAGGAGCTGAAATAATTGTTTCAAAAACCATCATGTGTGGAAGTATTGTGATATCTGAAACAATGTTTTTGGTTGCATTATGATAGAGTATAATTTAGCAAAATACATGTTCTCATATTGTATGAAAATTTGTGAAGGTTGGAGATGCTAGGCGTCCTAATCTACCAAAAAGGTTTTGGGAACAGATATTATACTCACAATTCATCCTTATAGGCTATAGTAGCTTGATCATGAAAGTTTTCATGATAAGGATGAATATAAGATGTAAGTAAAATGTTTACTACACTAATAGATTACTAAAGAATGGATTTTTGAAAGAACACCAAACATTTGATGATGGTGATCCACTTCAAAGTGCAAATCCAAAGGTATTAGTATTTGACTATATACACTTTGTACTATGTGTCATGTGAATGACACCACTGTTGATGTTGATAGATTCTTTTAAAAGAAAAGGAATTGCTGAAAGAGAATGTATAAAATATTTGGCAGAAAATAAAAGGTTGGAGATGTCCAACTTAGGTATATAGAAGATATACATGTTATGGTTGTATTCCTTGCTTGTTAAACAATGTGGTTCTTAGGTATTGGATACCGAATTGGTTGGTATGAAGTGTCATACAGGACAACACAATTCATGAACTGCAACGGCCTAAGTAACTAGCAAGATAATAAGTGATGATGTTCATCGAAAACAAATAAAGTGTTATTATGTTTCTCGTTGAGATCAAAGCTTGTCTTCAATATTTATTTAAATAATTGTTATTTTGTTCCGGTATTATGAGAATAATGGTTGTTCAAATAATTACTGTATTCCATAAAGTATGGATGGAATTTTACAAGTCTAGTGGGAGAAATCACATCCATAAACACTATTGCTAAAATGTCGCAAGACAAATGATTGAAAGATCACTTACAAAGTGACATTTCTGTTTGAATTATATTGTAAAGTAAACATGAAGAAACTCCATATTAATGGATTTTTGGAGTCTTCGATTTTGATCAATTGACGCTTGTGAGACTTTCCTCGAGATAATTGAAACTCCGTTCATAGGCCAGATACGTCCATTTTGCATCACTATTATATGTCTTAATTCACTATTATTCATTGATATATTTCATATTGAGAGGTGATACTTATGTTATTTCATCTATTTTTGCATGGTTGATGACTTTTGGAGCATGGACCGCTGCAGTCAGGATTCTGATGGGAAATGTGCTGTTTGGAGGCAAAATTCGCGAAGATCAGAAATTCCGGGAAAATATACGGAAAATCCTATTTTTCCAGAAGACTAAGGAAGCCAGAAGACGGAGTGGAGATGGGCCACAGGGGGCCCACACCACCCCATGGCGCGGGCAGGCCTAGGCCGCGCCAGGAGGTGGTGTGGCCACCCTGGCCCACTCCAGCCTCTTCCCTCTGGCGTATATCATCCTCCCGAAACCCGAAGACTCGGGGAGTGACCACAGAAAGATTCCGCCGCCTCTGCGGGGCGGAAAACACCGAGAGAGAAAGATCTCTCCGGCAAACAGATTTCTGTCAGGGGAATTCTTTCCCGGAGAGGGGAGATCGTCGCCATCAACACCACCATCAAGATGGACTTCATCGGGATTATCATCATCATCACCACCATCAGCACCCTCATCACCATCTCCATATTGCTGTAACAATTGCGTTGAATCTTGCATAGTTCATAGGGGAAACTTTCCCGGTGTTGATTACTCTTTGTAGTTGATGCTATTGAGTGAACCATTGAATTATTGTTTATGTTCAGATTGTTATACATCATTATTCCATCTCTGATCATGATCCATATGATGTCTTGTGAGTAGTTCGTTTTGTTCTTGAGGACATGGGAGAAGTATTATTGTTAGTAGTGGAGTTGCGTTGAGAAAGATTCAATAGATTGTTATTTAAGCTGGGGTACTTCTTCTAGTGGTGTTATGTGAACGTCGACTACATGACACTTTACCTATATGGGCCTAGGGGAATGCATTGTGTATTTGGCTACTAATCGTAGGGGTTGCCGGAGTGACAGAAACCTGAACCCCCATTAGGAAACCATTGCACAAGGGACGTAAGGGTCTTAGAGTTTAAAGCTGTGGTTATGTTTCTACCTTAATTACTTTCTTGTACTTACGGATGTTTGCAAGGGGTATAATCACAAGTATGTATTAGTATTGGATGGGGCGGTACATTAGCACAGGTTCACCCACACAACACTTAGCAAGCTAAAGAGGATTAATCAACTATATGAAGCGAAAGCACTTGACAGTCTTCCCATGTGTCCTCGAGAATGTTTGGTCATCTTAAGTAATACAACCGGCTTGTCCTTTGCTACATAAAGGATTGGGCCACTTACTGCATTTATTCCTACTGTCTTTTATTTACTCGTACTTTGTTTACTTGCTATATCAAAAACCCCTAAAAATCCGTTTGCTAAGTATTTGCAGAGAATTCTTGATCCATACCACTACCCAGCACCTTCTGCTCCTCGTTGGGCTCGACACTCTTACTTATCGAAAATACTGTGATACACCCCCTATACTTGTGGGTCGTCAAGACTATTTTCTGGCGCCGTTGCCAGGGAGTGAAGCGCTATTGGAGAGTGGAACTGGTAAAGGAAACTTCTACTATGAATATTGTTTACTTATATTAGTTGCTTTATTTTCGTTATGGATAATTCGCTGAGTTTCTTATTTGGTAATGCTACTACCACTTCTAAGGTAGTAGATAAGCCACCACCTGCTGAGAATGATGTTTTCAAAATACCTACAAGAATTATTGATCGTGTTATGGATAACTACTATGTTGGGGATGGAACTGTCCATCCCGGTGATCATTTACTCTTTATACACGAATTATGCGGGTTGTTCAAGTGTGCAGGTATTACTACAGATCAAGTTAAGAAGAAGTTATTCTCATTATCACTGAAAGGAAGAGCTGAGGAATGGTATAAGCTGCTGAAGAATGGTCAAGCTCTAGAATGGGAGGAAATAGTGCCTCTCTTTTATTCAAAGTTTTATCCTCCTAGTGAGATTCATAAAGATCGGAATCAAATATACAACTTTTGGCCTCTTGATGGAGAGAGTACAGCTCAAGCTTGGGGGAGATTGAAGTTACTAATGCTCAAATGTCCCATTCATGAGCTCCCCAACAATATTATTATCAATAACTTTTATGCAAGGCTCCCTCTACATGACAAGGATTTATTGGATACTTCTTGTGCTGGATCATTCACTCGTATGGAAGAAGAAGCTAAATGGGATCTTCTAGACCGTATTCAAGACAATGCTGAAGCTTGGGAGAATGACAAAGGTAGAAAGTCAGGTATAAATTATGATTATGAATGCATTGAATCTTTTATGGGAACTGATGACTTTCAAAATATTAAAAATGCTTATGGTCTAGACTCTCAAGCTATTGCTTCTTATTGTAAGGCTTTTGCTTCCTATATTGAAGTGCCTAAAAAGAAGTGGGATAAGTATCATGAACCTTATAAAGATATTGCTAAGAGTGTTCCTTCAAGAAATACTGAAGTTTATACTGCTAATCATGTTTTACCTGAACCTTATATTGAGAAAATGCCTTTCCCAGTTAGGATTAAGGAACATTCTATGATAGCTAGTATGGTTAATGAAAGTACAAATAAAGCTGTTGAACCTGATAAACAAATGGTTGATGAACCTATAATAGCAAATGTGAAAGACTTTGTTACTTAATATGAAAAAGAGGGACACCCTATCCTTTGTAAGGATACCTCTAATATTGTTTCACAAAGTAGTGTTATGGGAGCTAGTATTCCTGTGTTTTCTGTTAGAATAAGCGATCATTGCTATGATGGTCCTTGTGATAGCTATATTGTTAAGTTTATGCATGATACTGAAAGTTACTATGAGAGAGGGAAAAGTGTTCTTATGCATCTCAATAATATCAATTTTCCTTGTTTTATGCTGAAAGTTTTTATGTTGCACTTCTTTTGCCCTCTTATGCAAGTTGCTTCTGGTTTTAAAAACTTGTTTGTTTACAAAATTCCCTTTCATAGGAAGTGGGTTAGACTTAAATGTGTGTATTTTTTGCTTCTTAATGCTCTCTTTCACCTCAATTCATATCCCTATGAGAGCTTCTTCAAAATTATCATGCTCATCTTAATGGCTATAAAGAAAGAGCTTTATGGGAGACAACCCAATTTGTTTTTTGCTTTTAGTTTGTTTTTGTTTTTTTGAGTCTTGGAAGTTATTACTTCGGTAATAACCACTCCTTATCCGTTTTGTTTGGTTTTTGTGTCAAGATCAACCTCTAATGAGAGAGAAGTAAGATTTGGGGAAGTTGCTGTCCCGAAATAGATTTTTGTGCTTCACCGTAAAAATTCGTGAGAGACCTCTATATATCGGATTGAGATGTAATTTTTTTTCTTCTGCCCGAGGTTGTTATTTAACTTTTGTTAGTTTTGCACTTTTTGATTTGAGAAAAAGAAGATTTTCGAAAAAATTGATCTTTACATTGATGCTTTTGTGATTTTGCCACTCTTGCATTTGCTTCTTTATTCGATTTCCTTTTTGAATTCTTTTTGGGTTTTCGGAAGGAGTTGCTTAAGTGGTTTATGTTTTGATGGTTTTCAGTTTAAGTTGGACTCAAAAGGTTTTACCACTTCACTTATACTAATGTTGCTAATGAGAACTGTGTGAAGTTTTGTGTGAAAGAAATTTCCAGGTTAGTGGAGATAATGGTGTAATAAGGAATAAAAAGCTTAACACCTCTTATTTGACTTTTTCACTATTTTAAAATACGAAAAAGATCCAAATCTAAAATGCAAAGGTCGTCTTATTCAAAACCTTAATCATCACATCCTCACCCCTTCCCGAAAAAGGTTGGTGGAGCTCCATATCCAACTGGAAAATCCAGGAGGTGAGATTAGGTTCCCTTTTCTTCATTTTTGCATTTCTTATTCCGCTATTCCGAACATTTGGATTTCTTGCTTATCTTATCTTACTTTCCTAGTTGTTCTAAGTAATGCGCGCGGTACAAAGTTCGTGGTAGGGAACTTCTTTGAGTCATGGTATTTTGCAGTTCATACGAAGGTGCATTCCCACTGTCTGAGGAAAAGGTGAAGAATTGCAATTTATTGAGCTTGTAAGGCCCGTTGAAGTCGGGTTAGAGATGCAAGGTAGGTAAGTAAAGATACGTCGGGTTATGGCAGCTATATCTCAGAATGGTGTGGAATCTAAAGGTAACTAGGCTTAGGGGATATTTGTCCAATAGAAGTAGGACTAGGTGTTTTAGCAGCACTCTTCGACTTCTATTAGTTTCTTTTCTTCTTTAATGTAATAGCTATAGTTTGATATAAGAATCCATTTCTCAAAGTAATGGAAACCATTCTCTTATAGTATAGGAAATGGTTCAAAATGGCTATTGCACCTTTTAGGTATCGTGAGCCAAATCCGTGTTTTGAGAAAACAAGGGGGTTCCTGAGGTCATACCTCTGCCACTTTACCCTGAGTTTCACTAAGGCATATAACCCCATTCGGGTAAGAGGAGCAAGCAGTGGGGAACATCTATTTATATGCGTGTTAATCTGTCTTGGAAAAGTGAGGAAGAGAGGTGGAAAGTGTCAAATCGAGATTGTGTGGGTGTTCAGTCTACCGCTCATGTTCGACGCTATCAAAAATCATGCATTGGATGGATGCCCGGGCATTGAGAAGGAAGGACGCTTTCAGAGGCGAAAGGCCATGGGGAGAGAGCGTCTGTGATCCATGGATCTCCGATCGGGAAACCGTATCGAGAAAGGTTTTATGACTCAAGTAATAAGTATCTGAAGATGAAGATATTGATGTTATTAAAGTGGTGACTCCGAAAGAATCTACTAGATACCAAATTCAGAGACTTGCAGAGTCTGTTTTCAAATAGGTAACAGTTCTGGTAAGAAAAGTTCCACGAAAACACTATCCAAATATATTTTTGCAGTTTTTAGTCAATAAGGGGAGCTACGAAGCAAAAAAGGGATAGAAACGGAGCCAGGGTGGCTCACACCACCCTGTGGCGTGGGCCCACCCCTGGTCGTGCCACCAGGTGGTGAGGCCACCCCAGACTGCGCCTCCGACTCGTTTTCTCCTAGTACCTTCCTTTTGATATGAAACTTCATAATATATAACCCCCCAGATCCCCCGAGGTTCAATATCGTGTTTTCGTCGTGTTTTTGTTTCGATCTGTTTCTGCCAGGACATACTCTTTGAAAGCCTAGAAGCACACCTCGCTCTAGCCATGTAGGAAAAGAAGACTTCAAGGAGGAAGAGTGGGGAAAGAATAGCAAGAGCTGGAATTCTCAACACGACATGATCATGAGCCGCATTGAGCAAAACTCACAGTTGATTCGTACTCTCACCTTCGAGATTGAAGACTTGGGGAAACTGATCAAAGAGCTCATTGAGAAGATACCACCACCACCGAAGGAGTAATTCGTCATCAGGTTTGGCATCCCCTTGGTTTGTTCCAAGCTTGGGGGAGTGCCGCGGTATCACATCACTATCTTCTATCTTTTTACCTTTTAAGTAGAGTCATATCATGGATAGAGGAGTTATTTTGTAGTATGGTTTGCATTATGGAAGTGTCCCCTCTCTCGTTAGATATGTATCCCTTGGTGTGAGTTGCCGTTATGGAATATTAATGGGAAGTTCTATCATTTACTCTTTTGCATAGCTTATATTAGTTTTCAATTCGTGGTTATATGATTGATCTTGTTGTTAGTATTGGTAGCACTCTGGGATCATTGAGTTAATTTAGTTGGTTTTGGCAAACCTGGCTCGGTTAGTAGCAACACTTTTTTTTGAGAGTTGAAAGAAAATATAAAAGTACCTTTAAAGAAAAATAATTTCATCATCTTTCTTTCTTGATTTGCTCATAAGTCTAGTATTCTCTAGTTAAGATCTTTTGTGCTTCCAACAAAGATTGCATGTTTGTCTTTATCACTTGTATGTTTGGTTGTTTCCTTCAACTCTTATACTTGCTACCCAGCCTTGCTAGCCAAAAACCTGTACTGAGAGGGTATTCTCCTCGTGCATCCACCTCCTTAAAACCAAAACCTTTGCCATTTGTGTCCACCATACCTACCTAGTAGCATTATTGCTATTCCAAGTAAATTCTTGTTTTATCTACCTCCCAAATTAAACTTGTTATGTGAAAATTAGTGATTAAAGCTCTCACGAACTTGATGGCACACTTTACTTTCTTGCATTTAATAAACTTGAACCATTAGGTCCTTCTTTGCTGCGTATATGCTTGCGCTTTATGAGTTGAAGTTAGCCGAACCATGTATCATGGGGACCGCTTTCAACACTTCATTTGGTACTTTGTACCTAGTTGATATCATGTTGTTTTGCTTATGGATCCCGGTGGTGTGAAATAAAAGTGAAACTTGTAAGATCATGGAGTTTATATGTGTGTTAGAGAAACGCCTGGGCCGCTAGCCTAAGCCATGCCTAATCATGGTGGAAACTTGCAGCATAACTATAGTGAGCATTCTATGAAGCATCCTCAATAAAAACCTATACAAACAGCAAATAAAAAGATCGCTGAGATGCTCACTGTCTGCTTGCCTTGTCATTTTGATTATGGGATAGCTCATGTGTCATGTGCAAGGGGTACCCCGTTGGCGGTTCTCAATGATACGCATGTATTTACAATGACAAGAGCTTTCTCGTGACTGAAGTTGAGTAGCATGAGGATCGGTACTCATAAGTAAGGGGCATGAGATTTCAACTTACAGCTTGTCAAGCATATCCTCTTAGTTGTGTCACTTTAACCTTAATCACCTAAAGATGCCTATGATAGGGACAATGAGAGCTGAAAGCTAGTAAGTATCATAATTTTTGGGAGCTCTTCATGAGACTTGCAATCCCTGCTTCCCTCTTTGAAGGGCCTTTCTTTTACTTTGTAGTTGAGTCAGTAAACCTACTCCCTTCTATCTCAGCAAGTATTTTGAGTTGTTGTGTTTCATTCATTCATATGTTGATTTATTCAATCATGTTCCTTATGTTCCTTGTTTTGCACATTGCTCTTATCTTGGTGTTTACTACTTTGAAAGCTATCATTGAAAACCAGTTATTTGTGAACTCCAACAAATTATCAACTATTCTTTGACCAAGAGCTAAGTTTGCCATTACCAATTATGATTCACTTTATGTATCTTTATTGTGTTTCCTTTACTTATTACAAGTTGAGTTATATAATAGTGAGTTGTCTTCTATTATGATCTATGTATTTGATGAATGTGATGCTTCTTGTCCGTATTCTTTTATCGACTCTTCACTCCATAAACCTAAGGCCATGTTTATTGAGCTTAGTTTCGCTTGGGGACAAGCGAAGTCTAAGCTTGGGGGGAGTTGATACGTCCATTTTGCATCACTATTCTATGTCTTAATTCACTATTATCATTGATATATTTCATATTGAGAGGTGATACTTATGTTATTTCATCTATTTTGCATGGTTGATGACTTTTGGAGCATGGACCGCTGCAATCAGGATTCTGATGGGAAATGTGCTGTTTGGAGGCAAAATTCGCGAAGATCAGAAATTCCGGGAAAATATACGGAAAATCCTATTTTTCCAGAAGACTAAGGAAGCGAAGAGAGTGGAGATGGGCCACAGGGGCCCACACCACCCCATGGCGGGCAGGCCTAGGCCGCTCAGAGGTGGTGTGGCCACCTGGCCCACTCAGCCTCTTCTCCGGGCGATATCATCCTCCCGAAACCCGAAGACTCGGGGAGTGACCACAGAAAGATTCCGCCGCCTCTGCGGGGCGGAAAACACCGAGAGAGAAAGATCTCCGGCAAACAGATTTCTGTCAGGGGAATTCCTTCCCGGAGAGGGGAGATCATCGCCATCCACACCACCATCAAGATGGACTTCATCGGGATTATGATCATCACCACCATCAGCACCCTCATCACCATCTCCATATTGCTGTAACAATTGCGTTGAATCTTGCATAGTTCATAGGGGAAACTTTCCCGGTGTTGATTACTCTTTGTAGTTGATGCTATTGAGTGAACCATTGAATTATTGTTTATGTTCAGATTGTTATACATCATTATTCCATCTCTGATCATGATCCCTATGATGTCTTGTGAGTAGTTCGTTTTGTTCTTGAGGACATGGGAGAAGTCTTATTGTTAGTAGTGGAGTTGCGTTGAGAAAGATTCAATAGATTGTTATTTAAGTTGTGGTGTACTTCTTCTAGTGGTGTTATGTGAACGTTGACTACATGACACTTCACCTATATGGGCCTAGGGGAATGCATTGTGTATTTGGCTACTAATCGTAGGGGTTGCCGGAGTGACAGAAACCTGAACCCCCGTTAGGAAACCATTGCACAAGGGACGTAAGGGTCTTAGAGTTTAAAGCTGTGGTTAGGTTTCTACCTTAATTACTTTCTTGTACTTACGGATGTTTGCAAGGGGTATAATCACAAGTATGTATTAGTCTTGGATGGGGCGGTACATTAGCACAGGTTCACCAACACAACACTTAGCAAGCTAAAGAGGATTAATCAACTATATGAAGCGAAAGCACTTGACAGTCTTCCCATGTGTCCTCGAGAACGTTTGGTCATCTTAAGTAATACAATTGGCTTGTCCTTTGCTACATAAAGGATTGGGCCACTTGCTGCATTTATTCCTACTGTCTTTTATTTACTCGTACTTTGTTTACTTGCTATATCAAAAACCCCTAAAAATCCGTTTGCTAAGTATTTGCAGAGAATTCCTGATCATACCACTAGCCAGCACCTTCTGCTCCTTGTTGGGTTCGACACTCTTACTTATCGAAAATACTGCGATACACCCCCTATACTTGTGGGTCATCAAGGCCAAAGAGGAACGGATGACTAGCTTATTGGAAATTGTGCATGTTGATGTGCATCTACCATTATGTGTAGCCATATGCGATGGATCTTTTTGCTTCATATACTTTCTCCGGAAATTTGAGTGAATATATCTGTATATTTACTTAATAAGGAATAAGTATGAAACATTCGAAAATTGTTCAAAGACTTTCAAGATGAAGTGGAAAATCATTGTAACGAGAAAATAAATAATTTATGATTGGATCATAAAGGAGATATTTGAGTTACAGGTTTAGCAAAACACCTAAGATTTTAGAAATTGTTCCATGATTTATGTTTCGATAAACCATAGGAGTATGGCATATTCGAGAGATGAAATCAAACCATGTTTGACATGGTAGGATCAAAGGTGTCATTTATAAAACTGCCATTATGTTTTAAGGATTAAAGATTTAGAGACTACCGCTTTTACACTGAAAAGAGCACCATCGTGATCCGTTGAAATGATACCATATGTGTTATGGTTTGGGATAAAACCCAAATTGTCTTTTCTTAAATTTTGGTATGCTATGCATAAGTAAAATGTTTACAACCAAAGTAGGATAAGCACATCTTTGTAGGTTATCCCAAAGAATTTTTTGGGAATTCCTCCATAACACCGAGGACAAAAGAGTTTGTCGCTTGGAACGTCAAGTTTCTTGAGAAGGAATTTTTTGCGAAAAGTTAAGTGGGAGGACAATAGAACTTTGATTAGGTTGATGAATCTAAGCAACATGTGCTGACTAGCGCAACACCGGAAAGTGTCCCAGTGGCGGCCACAATGCTCATGGCTCCCGTGATTACAAAGGTTGTGATCTCGGAGATTAGAGTTCCTATTGAACTATGTGGGTCGGTAAGAATCAAATAGTGAGATTTGATAAACAAGTCATTATTGTTTTGACAATGATGAACCGACTGCATGCAAAGAAGCAATGATGGGCCCTGACTCCATAAAATGACTAGAAGTCATAGAATCCGTGATAGTATCCATACACGAGAAATCAAGTTTCTGAACTTGGAAGACCCTCCAGAAAGGCGTGAAGCCTATCGGTCATGTTTGGATCTATAAAGAAATAGACATGGATGTTTAACTTCTATGAAATAGTCGACATGTCGGAAAGAAGTTTACGGCAATGTTCAAGGAGTTTACTATGACAAGATTTGATCTTTCATAGCGATATTTAGTCTTCACGGATTAATGTAGCAACCACTACATATAATTTGGTGTATGGTAGTTGAGCAAACAAAACAATGTTCTTCTAATAGAATGGTTACCTAGAACATGTACAAGACACGGTCCGAAGGGTTTTGTTAATTCAAAGGGTGCTAAAAGGGCATGCAAACTTCAATAGTTGAAGTGAGCATAGCGGAGTTGGAATCTTCACCATGATGAAAATGTTAAAGGAGTTTAATTTCATCAGAGACGATGAAGATGCTTGCATTTGCAAGAAATTAAGTGGGAGCGCTAAGACAAGTTTCCAATAAAATATGTAGAGTGCATATTGTTGATTGGAAATGATGTATCTTTTATTGACACAAGTTAAGAATTTCATTAAAATAGGATTTCGATGAAAGACTTAGGCAAAACCGGAATATTTGGCATCAATATCTATATGGATAGATTGAGACACTAATATGGTTGTGCTAGACGTACATATATGAGATATTGAAAGGGTTCAATATGGAAACAACAAGAAAGGTTTTTGCTACATGGAAATGATTGTATCAAGATTCAAGTGTTTCAACACTTGGTGAGTAAAATCTCATGAAGATTTTGATCGATTATACCGTGATATGTATATATCCAGATATGTCCTATGCTCTAAATGTTATGAGCACATACCCGAATGATTCATAAGATGATCATTGGACGATAGTAAAGATATTCTTATGAGCTTTGGAAGAACTAAGAATATATCATGTATAAGTGACAAATAGTTGTAGATAGTTCATTGTAAAGAGTTACATTGATACTAATTTGTCACAAGATACAAATTAAAATTTATCTAAATTTAGACTATGGGTGGCACAATGTAATGGAAAGGATGTTCCATGATGGATTTGGATGAGTTCCAAAGTTAATACATTGTGACAGATACTACAACAAAAGGCTAAGTATATGACTACTATAGTAGCAGCATAGGAGGTCATTTGTGTTAAGTAGTTTGTTATCAAACTAGGTGTGGTTCAAAGTGGGCTAACTATGAAGATATATTGTATGATAATAATATCAACATATTTTAACCCGAACAAACTAAAGGTCTCACCAAAGGACCAAATTTATACAATGCCATCTCATTTGAGAATGAGTGATGCGTAGAGATGCAAAGACATGCAAATACACACGGACCTGAAACTGTCAGATCCAGAGATTATGTTAACCACTAGCAATCGCGTATATGCAACACCAGAAAGCCATAGGTGTTCAATACGCAAACTTTTTTCAAACTAGATTACTGACTCTAGTGCAAGTGGGAGACTGAAGGGAATAATAAAGTGGTTATTATCTTATTCCTTGTTTATGATAAATGTTTATTTTGCATGCTATAATTGTATTAATTTGGAAACATTAATAAATGTGTGTTTAATAAACAAAAAGGAAAGTTCCTAGTTATGCCTCTCTTATAAACTAGCTCGTTGATTAACAAGATGATCAAGGTTTCCTGATCATGGACATTGGATGTTGTTAATAACGAGGTCACAACACTGGTTGAATGATGTGATGAACATTCATCCGAAGTATAGCATTACGATCAAAGTCATTGTGTTTATATTGCTATAACATCATACGAAGTAATCCTAGTCCTTAGACCATGAGATCATGTGAATCACTAACACTGGAAGAGTATCTTGATAACATCAAACGTCACACCGTGAAAGGGTGATTATAAAGGTGGGTTCAGTGCTATGAAAGTGTTATGTAGAGGCTCATGGATCAAGAGTGGGATTTGTCCATCCCGATGACGGATAGATATACTCTGGGCCCTCTCGGTGATATCACATGCAAGCAAGTGATGAGATCACTATAATGTTATATCACGGGAACGAGAAAAGAGTGCATGTCAGCAAGAAGATCAAACTAGGTATGGAGATACCGATGATCGAATCTCGGACATGTAATATATCGCGAGACAAAGGGATCTAGTTACTAGCGTTAAAGGTTCTCACGATCACAGAAGTCATCGTTGAATGTGTAGGAGTTAGTATGGATCTCCAGGTCCTGCTTCTGATTATTGATCTGAAAGGGGTCTCGATCATGTCTGCATTATTCGCGAACCGTAGGGTGACACACTTAAGGGATACCAACACCATTTGGAGCAAATATGTTTTAGATAAAGATTTAAGAAATCGCTGGAATTATTTCAATAGACACCGAAACTGTTTCGGGTGAAATTGCTGAAATTGGTTCTGCATGTAATATTGAAATGTTGCGGGGGGTTTTATGTGAATGTTTGTTAATTAAAGTAATTAACAAAATTCTGAATAAAATTAATAAAAGAGTTTTATTAAATGAGGGAGCATTAAATTTGGAGAAATTTAATGCATTTAAAGTGGAGACTTTAAAAGAGAATGTGAAGGGGCATTTTAATATGGAGGGGGTTACCACCACATGAATGGGGGAGAAGGGACACCCTCCATGGGTGCCGGCCATGGGAGGGGTACCCTCCCCTCCTCCTATAAAAGGCCCCCCAGCTCACTCCTTCTTCCTCACACCTCCTCATGAAGGATCTCTCTCCCCCTCTAGTATTTTTTCCCCATGGTCTCGGATTAGCGAGATACATGTTCCCGGTGGCTTTATCTGGGAAGGAGTTGCTGCTTCCGCTGCTTTGCTGGAGCAAGGGACGGAAGTTGTCGGGTACCAGACGTGTGTGCGATCACGGATGCACCGCTGCTTTGTGGTGCTGGACTTGGACTTGCTGGATATGGATCTGATGGACGTGTTGGAGCTGGACCGGCTGGACCTGCTGGACTTCATCACGATCTTGAGATTGGAAAGTGTACGACTACATCATCCACGAGTTCCATCTCGTTAACAAAGCTTTGTTGTCTTCGAGGGTAAGTTCTATATGGATGTATATCCACCCGTTGCTTGTATCTACTAGATAGATCTTGGCGTATAGTTCCCATCATAGGAATATTTTGTTTTCTATGCTGCGAACCCTGCAGTGAGCAGTGGTTGCTGCCTATTCGTCCAAATACGAAGTTCCTCCCACACATACATAGTTGAGAATGTTCATGATAATAATCTTTTCATTAGCTATTTATAATGCTAGAGGTGTATCCGCTACTCCTTGAGAACGCCTTTTCCCATTGTAGTTTCAAATCTCTTTTACATATGCGATACTTACTTTCTGTGTTCAGTTGTTTTACTTTACTTATTGTTCTCTTATACCCAAAACCCCAAAACACCTTTTTACACAACACTCGCATTTTATCTTGTTACATAGAACTTTATTTAACACTTCTATTGTAGTATTTAATTCAAGAGTTATTAGACTTCAGACTCCTGCTCCCTGTGGGATTGATGACCCACAAGTATAGGGGGTGTATCGCAGTATTTTTGAGGGAAGTGAAACCCAATTTATTGATTCGACACAAGGGGAGCCAAAGAATATTTATCAGCCTTAACAACTGAGTTGTCAATTCAGCTGCACCTGGAAACAATCTTGCTCACAGCAGTTTATGAGTAGCAACAGTTTTGTAGTAGGAATAGTAAAGTAACAACAGTAGTAAAGCAAAGACAGTAGTAACAAAAGCTGTAAACAGTGGGATTCGAGTGCGGTAGGCATAGGGATGGATGGACGGGCGTTGCATGGACAAGACAATTCACATAGCAATCAGAACATAGGGCAATTGCAGATAACTAAGATAAAGCATCCAAGTACTAGATAATCCTAGGCATGTGTTTCATATATAGTCATACGTGCTCGCAATGAGAACTTGCACAACATCTTTTGTCCTGCCAGCCCGTTTGCAGCGGGGCCTCTAGGGAACTACTGCCAATTAAGGTGCTCCTTTTAATAGAGCACCGGAGCAAAGCATTAACACTCCTTGAACACATGTGATCCTCACATCAAAGCCATTCCCTTCCGGTTATCCCGATTTTTGTCAATTCGGGGCCATAGGTTCCGGACAACAACGTGTGTATACAACTTGCAGATAAGACCAAAAACAATACTATCATAATGAATCAATAACATGTTCAGATCTGAGATCATGGCACTCGGGCCCTAGTGACAAGCATTAAGCACAACAAGTCGCAACAAAGTCATAAAGCACTAATAAAAGATACTAGGCACCATGCCCTAACAATCTAATGCCATTACATGAACGATCTCATCCAATCCCTACCATCCCCATAGCCTACAGCGGGGGATTACTCACTCATAGATGGGGGAAACATGGATGGTCGATGGAGAAGCGATGGTGATGATGACGGTGATGATCTCCTCAATTCCCGTCGGCATAGGTGCCGAACGGAGTTTCGGTGCTGTAAATGGAATCTGGTGGTGGCGGCGGAGCGGAACTCCTTCTGGAAAAACGTCGACCCCCCCCCGAAGTTTTTAGGTCAGAAGGCTTCTTATAGGCGAAGAGGGAGACCGAGGGGGTGCCTGGGGCCACCACACCATGCCCTGGTGCGGCCAGGGCCAGCCCACGCCTGGGGGGTGTGGCCAGCCCCTGGCCCTCCTTCGTCTCGTATTTTGGCTCCTGGAGTCTTCTAGAAAAATAGGCACTTTGGCTTTTGTCCCATCCAATTCCGAGAATATTCATTTTCTGACTTTCCTGGAACCAAAAACAGCAGAAAACAGGTAGCTGGCACTATGGCTCTTGTTAATAGGTTAGTCCAAGAAATCATATGAAAAGTACTCCAAAGTGTGGACAAAACACAAGAAAGTGGACAAAACCAAGCATGGAGCATCAAAAATTATAGATACATTTGCAATGTATCAACATCCCCAAGCTTAACTCTTGCTCGTCCTCGAGTAGGTAAGTGATAAAAAGAAAGAATAATTTTTGAGGTGACATGCACCATCAAAGACTTGATCAAAGTATTTGTAAAACATTCAAAGCTGGGATCATAGTACTTTGATGACCCACAAGTATAGGGGGTGTATCGCAGTATTTTCGAGGGAAGTGAAACCCAATTTATTGGTTCGAGACAAGGGGAGCCAAAAAATATTTATAAGCCTTAATAACTGAGTTGTCAATTCAGCTGCACCTGGAAACAATCTTGCTCACAGCAGTTTATCAGTAGCAACAGTCTTGTAGTAGGAATAGTAAAGTAACAGCAGTAGTAAAGCAAAGACAGTAGTAACAAAAGCGATGCAGTGGGATTCGAGTGCGGTAGGCATAGGGATGGATGGACGGGCGTTGCATGGACAAGACAATCCACATAGCAATCAGAACATAGGGCAATTGCAAATAAATAAGATAAAGCATCCAAGTACTAGACAATCCAAGGCATGTGTTCCATATATAGTCATACGTGCTCGCAATGAGAACTTGCACAACATCTTTTGTCCCGCCAGCCCGTTTGCAGCGGGGCCTCTAGGGAACTACTGGCAATTAAGGTGCTCCTTTTAATAGAGCACCGGAACAAAGCATTAACTCCGTGAACACATGTGATCCTCACATCAAAGCCTTTCCCTTCCGGTTATCCCGATTTCTGTCACTTCGGGGCCATAGGTTCCGGACAACAACGTGTGTTTACAACTTGCAGATAAGACCAAGAACAATACTATCATAATGAATCAATAACATGTTCAGATCTGAAATCATGGCACTCGGGCCCTAGTGACAAGCATTAAGCACAACAAGTCGCAACAAAGTCATAAAGCACTAATAAAAAATACTAGGCACCATGCCCTAACAATCTGATGCCATTACATGAACGATCTCATCCAATCCCTACCATCCCCATAGCCTACAGCGGGGGATTACTCACTCATAGATGGGGGAAACATGGATGGTCGATGGAGAAGCAATGGTGATGATGATGGCAATGATCTCCTCAATTCCCGTCCGGCAGTGCGAACGGAGTTTACGTGCTGTTTCGTGGAATCTGGTGGTGGCGGCGAGCGGAACTCCTTCGGAAAACGCCGAACCCCAAGTTTTTAGGTCAAGGCTCCTTATAGGTGAAGAGAGAGGCCGAGGGGGTGCTGGGGGCCCACACCACCCCTGGCATGGCACGCCTCGCGCCGCAGTGGTGTGGCCACCAGCTCTTCTCCGTCTTGTATTACGGCTCTGAGTCTTGGTGAAATAGGATTTTTGGCATATTTTCCGGGATTTTTCCTGATAGTTGATTTTCTGCACAAAAAGTAGACACCAAGGCAATTCTACTGAAAACAGCGTCAGTCCGCATTAGTTGTATCCAAATCACACAAGTATAGAGGAGAAACAATAGCAAAAGTGTTCGGGAAAGTAGATACGTTTTGGAAGTATCAACTCCCCCCAAGCTTAGCTTATTGCTTGTCCCCAAGCAATTCAGTTGAAAACTGAGTGCGATAAAAGAACTTTCACGAACACATTTGCTTCATATGATGTAAATATTCTCTGCAATGTGATCAACTACTTGGATAATTCATAATAAAGAGTATGCAACCAAGTCTACTTAATAGTCATTGCAAGCTATGAAGAGATTCCAACTCAAGAATAATAAGTAGCATGAGGCACAAACATAAGCAACATTACAATGCTCATAGAAAGGTATGATGGAGTGGTATCTCGCTTGCCTTTGATTATGAATATCAAGGCACCTCTGAAGTTCAAGTGATGACTAGAAATAAAGATATCAAGGATACAAGCATCAAAGTCATAACACAAATAATCAAGTAATGGAACAAACACAAAGAATGACAACTATGCTCTCAAGAAGGTGCTCAGAGAATAAATGGAGACTCAACAAGAAAAGGTTTTAAATAATTTGAAAGGCTTCCAAATGCTGAAAGTATGGTACACGTTAGCTTTGAGCTCTCATTGCCCCTATCATAAGCATCTTTAATGTGGTTAAGGTGAAAGTGACACAACTAAGAGGATATGCTTGACAAGTTATAAATCAAAGTCTCAAGCCCCTTACTTACGGAAGACCGATCCTCATGCTACTCAACTTCAGTCACAAGTAAGCTCTTGTCATTGTAAGTATATACGTATCATAGAGAACCGCCAACGGGGTACCCCTTGCACATGACACGGGAGCTATCCCATAATCAAAATACAAGGCAAGCAGACAATGAGCATCTCGGCGATCTTTTTATTTACTATGTGCATAGATTTTTATTGAGGATGCTTCATAGAATCCTCATTATGGTTATGCTGCAAGTTTCCACCATGATTAGGCATGGCTTAGGCTAGCGGCCTAGGCGTTTCTCTAACATACATACAAACTCCATGATCTTACAAGTTCCACTTTTATTTCACACCGTAGGGATCCATAAGCAAAAGAACATGATATCAACTAGGTACAGAGTACCTATGAAGCGTTGAAAGCGGTCCCCATGATACATGGTTCTGCTAACTTCAACTCATAAAGCGCAAGCATATGCACAACAAAGAAGGATGCAATGGTTCAGGTTTATTAAGTGCAAGAAAATAAAGTGTGCCATCAAGTTCGTGAGAGCTTTACTAACTAACTTTCTCATAACAAGCAAACATTTTATTCGGAAGAAAACAAAGCATATTGAATATGCACGGAGGTAGCAAATGATGCTAATGGGTAGGTATGGTGGACACTTTGGAAATATTTGGTTTAGGGAGTTGGAAACTTGAGTAAAACACTCAGTGGAAGTGAAGGCTAGCAATAGTAAGGGAGCAACAAACGAGAGAGCACTAGCTGTCATTATCATGCTTGCAACAAAACAGGACTACTCATGGCATGAAAGTGATTCAAGATCCTCAAGGCAAAATAATTCATCGAGGCTTAACTGATTATTATAGTCATGTGCATGCGTGAGCATGTGCCAAGTCAATTCAAATGAAACATTCAGAGGAGGATACCACGGTGTCATACCAATTTATGAATAGAGTAATGCAAGCAAACATTCATGAGACATGCTACAAACTATTAGTGGGCTGGAGCTAATCACAAGAAAGCAAGAACTACTAAGCATCCAAAGATAATATACACCCTACATGAATGGACTAAGCAAGCTCACAATGATGAGTATATGTACAAAAATGAAGACAAATAGAGTTCGTTACCAGCCTCTTACCACGCCTCAAGTTGTCATTAATCCTCATTATTGCTCTTCACTTGTGTGGCTTAATAATAATATGAAACCAATAATCCACTAAGAACTGCCAAACCCTGTAGCAAACTCACAAAAACCAAAGAAGAATGACAAATATTTTTGGTGTTTTCGATTTTTAAATAAGAACCAAAAGAGAAAAACAAGCAAAGCAAAATCTTTTTGGGTTTTTCGAATAGTTCAAACAAAGCAAAAAGGGAAAAACAAACCAAGGCAAAAAGAAGAAGCAAACCAAAGAGAAACAACAAAAATATTTTTGGTCTTTTTGTGTTTTTAGAAAGCAAAAGCAAAGAAGAACGAAAACTAAAAACAGAACGAAAACATGAATATACAAAGTACCAACGCAACATGATATGGAGATGAGTGCGGTGTCGGTGTACCTCCCCCCAAGCTTAGGCTTTTGGCCTAAGTGGGAATCAATCCCAAGCTGGCCGGGATGAAGTGTCACTGTGGTACGACGAGGAGGTACCCTCGTCCTGGTGCGAGCTCGAGTACGTCCCTCCGTAATGTGCAGAGTAATCTTAGGAGGGCACATCCTCCTGGTGCTGCTCGTGGAAACCCAACAAGCGCAGCTGCTCATCCACCTCCTCCTTGGAGCGCGACCACGGTCTCCTGTCAACACTAAACAAAGTAGGTTGTGGCAAAAGGATCTCCCTTTCATCCCCGTCAGTGAAAAGCATCCTATATACTAGATTGTTCAAATCAGAGGTAGCAGTGACAAAGTGATGAGTTTTCATGGCAACAAGGTCGAGCCTCTGTGGTGCTAGCATAGCATCATCGGGATCCACTAAAAGACCTAATGCATTGACTACACGCGAGGCAATGATTCCCCCATAGATAGGCCCCCTAGCAGCTAGGCGGCGAGCAATAAGAGAGCCAAGATTGTACCGAGTATCATTGTTGAGCGCAGTAGCAAGGAAAGCTAAGTGATAGTTGGAGATATTACTAGTGTTCTCCCTACCCAATACACTAGTGGCAAGATAGTATGCAAAGTATCTAAGAGCAGGGAGTTAGATATTTCTTATCTTTCCGCGCTGTGCCACGTGGTCATCATAATTGGTCACACTTGGTAAAGCTCCAACAAATCAGCGGGTCACCCTTGAATTTTCTTCACGGTCCCCATCATACGCACACCTACAATACTGCAAAATCTCTCCAAAGGCATGGTGAAGAGCATATCAAAGATTTTAAAAGAGACAGTAGATTGATAGGGTGTGTTAGTAAATGAGAAGCTCTCAACAAAAGTTTTGGTGAGCATAGCGTATTGTGCACTCTCATCTTGCATATAAGAGGTCAAGCCAACCCTCTCACTACATCATCCCTTTCACTGCCAATAAGTGTTGCAATGAGGTCTTCATTGTATGAAGGCCTGGCTTGAGAGGCTGTTCTTGAGGGCCTCGACCTCCTAGGTGCATCACTCTCAAATATCTCTCCAAAAGTATGGTCGTTCATGCTTGGTATTCCGAAATTTAAACACCTATTAAACAAGTGATTGCAAAGTAAATATAATGAAGGATTCTACTCATAGGGACTTGGAAGAGGCCTAAACATGCATCAAAACTATATATATAAGCATCAAACAAGCGTACAAGCTCTCATAACCAGTCACCTACAGCAGCAAAATACTCAACATATAATCCACTAAACACAAATCTACTTGGACAAGGGGAGGAGTCACATACCAAGGAACAAATGCTCCAAATTTCAGCAAGAAAGATGGGCTGAGCAAGGAGATCGAAGAAATCGAGAGCAAGCACAAAAAGAACATGATTTTGAGCTATGAACTGGAGCTTACTCGGGAGAGAGAAGAAAGTGGCAGGTGAGAGAAGTAGTGGGGGGCCAGGGGTGGCCCACACCAGGGCATGGCGCCACCCAAGGCTGGCCGCGCCACCATGTGGTGTGCCTGCCTGGTGGGCCCCCTGGTACCTACCAGGTACTCCTCTGCCTCTTTTTGCACGTAAAAATTTAATATGAATTTTATGGAATTTTTCGAGACACTTTATTTTTGGGCATTTTTCAGAAATAGAAGAATGATTTTTCTGACAGACAGATTTTTTTGTTTTGGAAACATGATGCAAGGACAAAACAAGGCTAGAACTACAGAAGTTCTAGCATGCAAGCAACTAACAACACAAAGAAAACTAAACGAAAGCAAAAACTAAAATGCAAAGGATAGAAATAAACGGAGATAATCATAATGAAAACATTGTTTTGTTCAATGGAATCCTCTTGTTAGCAAGGTTGATCAAGTCTTGCTACCAAAACAATTGCATATGAGACAAAACTTTGTACTCCACTAATGATTATGTTACCTTAACCTTGATAGCAATGGTCCCAATCATAATAGTTTCAATTTTTTCTCTTGGTATGGGACAATATATTTCTCCAACTTGAATGCCTTCAACATGTTCAATTGAATTTAAACCATAAGTCCTTTCAATCTTCTTGGGTAAATAGACAGTATGTTCCTTGTCATTAACATTGAAGGTCACCTTTCCTTGATTACAATTAATAACAGCTCCTGCAGTATTAAGAAAAGGTCTCCCAAGAATAATAGACATATTATCATCTTCAGGCATTTCAAGCACAACAAAATCAGTTAATATCAAGCAATTGTGGGCCACCTGAACAGGTACATCCTCACATATACCCACGGGAATAATGGTAGATTTATCAGCCATTTGCAAAGATATATCAGTTGGTATCAATTTTTCAAGCTGAAGCCTCTTATAGAGAGAGAAAGGCATAACACTAACTCTAGCTCCCAAATCACACAAAGCAGTTCTAACATAACTGTTCTTAATAGAGCAAGGGATAGTTGGAATCCCTGGGTCTCCAAGTTTCTTAGGAACCTTACCATTGAAAGAATAATTAGCAAGCAAAGTAGAGATTTCTTCATTAGGGATCTTCCTTTTATTCGAGACAATATCCTTCATATACTTTGAGTAAGGAGGCAATTTAATAGCATCAGTCAAAGGAATTTGCAAGAATAAAGGCTTCATCCACTCACAAAACTTATTATAGTGTTCATCTTCCTTTGACTTGTGTTTCTTATCAAGGAAAGGCATAGGTTTTTGGACCCAAGGTTCTCTTTCACTACCATGTTTCTTAGCAATAAAATCTCCTTTAGTGTATTTAGTAGTCTTAGTGTGGTTTTCAGGTTCTTCTTCAACTTTTTCTTCATTAGGCACTTCATTTTCTTCATTACCACTTTCAGTTTCAGCATCAGAGATAGATATACTATTAGGATCTATAGCAGGTTCAGAGGGTTCTACAACAGTTTTATGTTTCTTTTTCCTTTTCTTACGAGTAGAACCACTATTTTCAGCTTGTTGAGAATCCTTCTCAATTCTTTTGGGACGCCCCTCAGGATATAGAGGATCCTGGGTAGCAGCACCACTTCTAGTTCTAATTTCATAAGCATGTTTTTCTTTAGCAACATTAACTAGCAAGTCGTTTTGCACTTTAACGAGTTGATCTATTTGAGTTTGAACCATTTGAAAGTGTTTAACAATCATTTTAACATCATTAGAGGTTCTTTCCACAATATCTTTCAACTCAACAATAGCTCTAGTGTTTTCCATTAGATGATTTTGCACCCTTTTATTAAAGTTATCCTGCTTAACAATAAAGATATCGAATTCTTCTAAGCATTGATCAGGAGGTTTAGAGTAAGGGATATCACCTTCATCAAAGTGTTGGAGAGAGTGTACCTCAATAGTGGATGAGTAGGGAATAGGCTTACATAATTCTTCTATAGGAGGTAAATTCTTGACATCTGCAGCTTTAATTCCCTTCTCCTTAAGACATTTCTTAGCTTCCTTCATCACTTCATCATTTAATTCAATAACTCCCCTCTTCTTTGATGTTGGAATAGGCATGGGCATAGATGGTTCAGGTACAATTACTTCAGTTATAGCTTGTTTAGGAGGAGTCCAATCTTCATAATTCTTGCTTATTTTAGCCATTAATTCCTCAGCTTCCTTAGGAGTCCTATTCCTGAAAACACAATCAGCACAACTATCTAGGTATGTCCTAGATTCCTCTGTTAGTCCATTATAAAATATATCAAGAAGCTCATTCTTAGGTAATGGACTTCCGACTGCATGAATCAAAGCACAAAACCTTGCCCAAGATTCGGGCAATACCTCTTTTTCTCCCTGTTTGAAATCAAAAAGTTCCTGCAAAATAGCATGTCTAGCACTGGGAGGAAAATATTTCTGTAGGAAAGTACTAATCAAGCACTCAGGGCTATCAATAGATCCAGGAGGTAAATTACTAAACCAAGTTTTAGCTTCTCCTTTCAGTGAAAAAGGAAAAATCTTAGCAACAAAGTAAGTACGCATCTTAATATCATCAGAAAACAAGCCACTCATGGTAGAAAGTTCATTCATATGTGCTACCGCACTTTCATTCTTAGTCCCACCAAAAGGTTCTTTCTCGACAATAGCTATGTAAGATAGATCGAGAGAGAAATCATAATCTTCATCTGTAATGTTTATGGGAGAAGCAGTAAACTTAGCAGCAGGATATAATTTGGGTCTAATAGTACGCCTCTCAAGGAGACTCTTAGCAGCGCTCCTATCATGGGTGTTCTTACATTCTTTAATAAACTCATCAGTCATCTCAACATAATCTTCTTCAATATCATAACTCTCACTAGACTCAGGTGAGATAACAGGTGTGGTAGTGTCTTCATTAGGAGTTTCGGTATTTCCAGCTATAGTTCTAGCAATCATAGCATTTAGGAAAGGACCTAATGAACCACTCTTATCAAGCACAGTAGAAGCAGCATCATAAGCATCAGAAGTTTCAGATTCAGCAGTAGTAGCAGTGTGTGTAGCATGTGTATGTGGTGGTGTAACGAGCTTACTTATAACAGATGGTGAATCAAGAGCAACAGAGGTGTTCAGAACCGTACCTCTTCTTGTAATGGATGGTAAAATAGGAACCTTGCCATCACGAGACTTACCCATGATGGATGGATAGCAGCAAACAATAGAGAATCCAAGTGAACTTGATAAATAAAGCTATGGTCCCCGGCAACAGCGCCAGAAAATAGTCTTGATGACCCACAAGTATAGGGGGTGTATCACAGTATTTTCGAGGGAAGTGAAACCCAATTTATTGATTCGACACAAGGGGATCCAAAGAATATTTATAAGCCTTAACAACTGAGTTGTCAATTCAGCTGCACCTGGAAACAATCTTGCTCACAGCAGTTTATCAGTAGCAACAGTCTTGTAGTAGGAATAGTAAAGTAACAGCAGTAGTAAAGCAAAGACAGTAGTAACAAAAGTAGTAAACAGTGGGATTCGAGTGCGGTAGGCATAGGGATGGATGGACGGGCGTTGCATGGACAAGACAATCCACATAGCAATCAGAACATAACGCAATTGCAGATAAATAAGATAAAGCATCCAAGTACTAGCCAATCCTAGGCATGTGTTCCATATATAGTCATACATGCTCGCAATGAGAACCTGCACAACATCTTTTGTCCTGCCAGCCCGTTTGCGGCGGGGCCTCTAGGGAACTACTGGCAATTAAGGTGATCCTTTTAATAGAGCATCGAAGCAAAGCATTAACACTCCGTGAACACATGTGATCCTCACATCAAAGCCTTTCCCTTCCGGTTATCCCGATTTACATCGCCGGGGCCATAGGTTCCAGACAACAACGTGTGTATACAACTTGCAGATAAGACCAAGAACAATACTATCATAATGAATCAATAACATGTTCAGATCTGAAATCATGGCACTCAGGATCTAGTGACAAGCATTAAGCACAACAAGTCGCAACAAAGTCATAAAGCACTAATAAAAGATACTAGGCACCATGCCCTAACAATCTGATGCCATTACATGAACGATCTCATCCAATCCCTACCATCCTCATAGCCTACAGCGGGGGATTACTCACTCATAGATGGGGGAAACATGGATGGTCGATGGAGAAGCGATGGTGATGATGATGGCGATGATCTCCTCCAATTCCCGTCCGGCAGGTGCCGAACAGAGTTTCGGTGCTGTTTCGGAATCGGTGGTGGCGGCGAGCGAACTCCTTCGGAAAAACGTCAAACCCCAAGTTTTTAGGTCAAGGCTCCTTATAGGCGAAGAGAGGCCGAGGGTGGTACTGGGGCCCACACCACCCCGCACGGCCTGCCTGGCTCGTGCCCCAGTGGTGTGGCCACCCCGGCTCTTCTCCGCCTCAGATTCTGCTCCTAGAGTCTTGGTGAAATAGGATTTTTGGCATATTTTCCGGGATTTTTCCTGATAGTTGATTTTCTGCACAAAAAGTAGACACCAAGGCAATTCTGCTGAAAACAGCGTCAGTCCGCATTAGTTGTATCCAAATCACACAAGTATAGAGGAGAAACAATAGCAAAAGTGTTCGGGAAAGTAGATACGTTTTGGACGTATCATACTTCAATCATAACATGAAAGACAAAGTTCTAGCAATAAGACAAAACTATGATGCAACATGAAAATGCACAAACAAAAGATTCATGAATAACAATGCCTTGCAAGACGTTTGTTTGTTTCACATAAAGAAAACATGGCATAGTGGCATTCAGCTTGTCCCTCATAGAGTAGCAAGTATAAATGCAAAGGACACCTTCAAAGTTTACTAGATACAAATAGTTTAAAACAAGCAATATCAAGGTATGCATCAATCAACAAGTCTTGGGACAATGCACATAGAACTAAGAATGGTCACTATGCTCTCAAGAAAGTGCTCATAGAATGTGTGGAGACTCAACAAGGAAATGAACAGGTTTTGAAAAGTTTGAAAGGCTTCCAAATGCTGAAAGTATGGTACTCATTAGCTTTGAGCTCTCATTGCCCCTATCATAAGCATCTTTAATGTGGTTAAGGTGAAAGTGAGGTCCAATCTGAGTTATATGCTTGACATACGATAACTTTTGGGTTACTCACTCATAGATGGGGTATTACTCACTCATAGATGGGGGAAACATGGATGGTCGATGGAGAAGCGATGGTGATGATGACGGTGATGATCTCCTCCAATTCCCCGTCCCGGCAGGGTGCCAGAACGGAGTTTCTGGTGCTGTTTCGTGGAATCTGGTGGTGGCGATGGAGCGGAACTCCTTCTGGAAAAACGTCGACCCCCCCGAAGTTTTTAGGCCAGAAGGCTTCTTATAGGCGAAGAGGGAGACCGAGGGGGTGCCTAGGGCCACCACACCATGCCCTGGCGCGGCGAGGCCTAGCCCGCGCCTGGGGGGAGTGTGGCCAGCCCCTGTCCCTCCTCCGTCTCGTATTCTGGCTCCTGGAGTCTTCTGGAAAAATAGGCACTTTGGCTTTTGTCCCGTCCAATTCCGAGAATATTCATTTTCTGACTTTCCTGGAACCAAAAACAGCAGAAAACAGGCAATCGCACTGTGGCTCTTGTTAATAGGTTAGTCCAAGAAATCATATGAAAAGTACTCCAAAGTGTGGACAAAACACAAGAAAGTGGATAAAACCAAGCATGGAGCATCAAAAATTATAGATACATTTGCAATGTATCAGGGATCGATATCTTTATTTCTAAACAAGCTACAAAAAAAATTGTGCACTTGTAGTCATCAAACTTTTTTCTAGCGCCGTTGTCAGGGAGCTAAGCGTTGTAGGTCTTTTAGTTTTTGGTTATTTATTTTTGTCTTGCTAAGTTTTGTTTTGAGTTACAGGTTTCCACCAATATGATGGAGTTTGAGCATATGGCTAGTAGTAACCCACTCAGCCACTTTGGGAAGCCCTATGATATTAATAAAAGAGACAACTCCAACAAGATGACAAGGGGGTTTGAAATAAATCCTCTACTACTTGGTATTCTACACAAGATGCAATTTACTAGAGATGAAGAAGATCCTGATCCATATGAGAATATTGCATGTTTCAAAGATATATGTGGCACTTTCCAATTACTGGGATATACTGATAATGAGGTAAGGGTTAGACTTTTTAGTCAAACTTTGACTAGTACAGCTCTCTCATGGTATAGATCTACCCCCAGAAGCCACTACTACTTGGGATAATTTAGTCTGTGAGTTTCAAGCAAAATATTATCCATTATCAAAATCTTTTGGAATCAGGTGTCTTATAATGACTTGGAGGAACCGTCCTAATGAAGGACTAGTAAGAGCTTATATCAGATTTAAATATTTACTTAAACAATGTCCTCATCATGATTTGCCTGAATGGTATTTATTGCATACTTTTTATGGCGGTTTAATTGAACCTAATAGAATTGAACTAGACTCTTTCGTGAGAGGAGCTTCTATGAATCTTGCTATAACTAAAGCTTGGGATTTACTTAATAGAATTCGCGATCATAGAGTTTCATGGAATTTTGGTCTAGGAAGCAAAGGAGGCATAGAAATAGATTATGATTGTATTCATGACTATAATAAAAAGGGCCATGTTAATGAATTATCTAAAGAACTTTATTTGGATTCAGATCTTGTGTTGCATGTTGTTAAAGCTTTTACAGAACACATTAAAGCTCCAAAAGAGGGTTTGGTCAAGTATGATCCACCCCCCAAACCTGAGAAGAAAAGAGAAGTTAAAGCAACACTGGCCTCCCTAGAACCAATATATGAGATACCTTTCCCTAACACTGCACAGAAGCATATTTTTGAATATGAACGGGTCAAAGCAGTACAGGAGAAGAAGGAAGAGGAAAGTATGCCAGAAGTTGAAGAACATCTAGAAGAAACCAAAGATGAAGAGGTAACCAAGGAAGCAATTATGGCTATGTATACACATTGTAACATAGTTGAACTTGATAAAGAGACTTCCGTATTGGTTGAAGGTAAAACAAAGGTAAAATATGTGGGTAAGCCTATTCTTCCCTGCATATTTAAGGAAACCTCTGATTATGGTTTATGTGATCTTGGCACCGAAGTTAATGTTATATCTTATGATTTTTATCTAGAAATAAAATAAGAAATAGAACCGGCTACAATTGAAAATACTGATATGAAAATCATGTTAGCCAATAAAACTCTTAGAATTCCAATGGGATTAGTTGAAGATGCAACTGTCATAATTGGCAATAAAAACTTTCCTATCGATTTTGTAGTTGTTGGTATGTCAGCTGTCACTCTTTGCCCAATTATATTTGGAAGAAACTTTTGAGTGATGATGTGCCAAAGTTGATTTCAAAAAGGAGATTGTGTTTCTTAAGCTTGGGAAGCGGAAAAAGAATTCCACTTTTCCAAATTTAAAGACAGACCTCTACAAATACAAGAAGAAGATAAAGAGAAAACTATTGAGGAAATGGAAGCTCTTTTCTTTAGTGATCAAGAAGAAGAAATAAATGAAGACTCAAATTATGAAGAAATAGTTATGGAGGACAAGTCCCTAGAATAACTAAAGGTGAATTTGATTCACTTCCCATTATAGGGCCTCCAACTAATGAGGCTTTCAAAGAGCCAGAAAAGAGAGGGGACGAGGAATTACCACCCCTAGAATTGAAGACTCTACCAGATAATCTTAAGTATAGATTTTTAGATGATACAAATAAATTTCCTGTTATTATTAGTGCTAAACTTTCAGGAGATGAAGAAGAATAACTCATGAAAATACTTAAGGAGCATCACAAGGCCTTTGGGTACTCAATGGATGATTTGAAGGGAATTAGTCCCATGATAACCGTCCATAGAATATTCATGGAGGAAGGTGCTAAACCAGTTGCGGAATTTAATAGACGACTGAAGCCCGAAATGAAGGAAGTGGTAAGAAAATAAATACTATGCCTACTGGACACAGGCATAATCTATCCTGTAAAAGAAAGTGAATGGGTAACTCTTGTTCATTGTGTTCCTAAGAAGGACGGTTTTACTGTTGTTCCTAATGAAAACAATGAATTGATACCTACTAGAACTATTGTTGGACATAGGATGTGTATAGATTTCAGGAAATTGAATAAAGAAACTAGGAAATATCACTATCCTTTACTGTTCATAGATCAAACTTTAGATAGGTTAGCAAACCACACTCATTTTTGCTACTTGGACGGATACTCTGGTTTTTCTCAAATAGATGTTCATCCTGATGACCAACTTAAAACAACTTTCATTAGTCCTTATGGTTTACATGCTTACCGTCGTATGCCTTTTGGTTTATGTAATGCTCCAGCTACTTTTCAAAGATGCATGACTGCTATTTTTGTGGATTTTATAGAACTGATAATGGAAGTATTTATGGATGACTTTTTCTGTCTATGGAACTTCGTTTACTAGTTGCTTGGATAATCTCAAAAGAGTTTTGCAGTGTTGCAAAGAAACCAATCTTGTTCTAAACTAGGAGACGTGTCATTTTATGGTCAAAGAAGGTATAGTCCTTGGACATAAGGTATTAGGTAAGGGAATTGAAGTGGATAGAGCTAAGGTTGAGGCCATAGAGAGAATGTCACAACCTAGGGATATAAATGGTATAAGAAGTTTCCTTGGTCATGTGGGTTTTTATAGAAGGTTCATTAGGAATTTCTCTGGAATATCTAAACCTTTGACTAACCTTCTGCAAAAGGGAGTAAGATTTAATTTTGATGATAAATGTCTTGTAGCCTTTGATAAACTTAAATATGCTTTATCCAATACTCCTATCATTAAACCACCTATCTGGGATATGACTTTTGACTTAATATGTGAAGCTAGTGATGATGCTATAGGAGTAACTCTAGGACAACATATAGGTCACAGATTTAATATTATACATCATGCTAGTAGAACTCTTAATAGTGCTCAAAAGAATTATCCTAAGGAAGAAAGGGAACTTTTTGCTATATTTTTCTCTTGCAATAAATTTCATTCTTATATAGTTGATGCAAAAGTAAGAGTTCATATAGATCGTGATTGTTTAAAAGAGCTCCTTGAGAGGAAAAATCATAAGCCAAGACTGATCCATTGGATCCTTTTACTTCAAGAATTTGAGTTGCAGATTATGTAGAGGCAAGAAATAAAGATGTTGGATGCAGTGTCCATATTCGCCCAGCAAGACACCAATCTTATTGAGAGGAACTTTAGTCCTGGTGATTTTCATTTACGAGAATTATTAAATGAAATAAGGTCAATTCCTCCAAAAGAGAAGGAGTCTTTGTTGTTGGAGGAGCTTGTTATCCCCAAAAAGGAAAACGGTAAGTGTTCTTACTCAAATAAGTGATTTGTTTTCATAGATTTTACTTCTGAAATTTTTGCCTTTGAATTCCTCGTGTTTTTTTGAAGTTTATGAAGGTTTTTACCAACTATATGATCGCAACTATACGGCCAGAGAAAAATCTCCCACCGTATAGTTGGTCGCTAAACCTTCAGTACCTTCTTCGCGAAATTGTTTTTGATGTCTGGAAACTATACGGTCGCAACTATACGGCCGGAGAAAATCCTCCCACTGTATAGTTGGTCGTTAAACTCTCTAACATTTTCGATTCCTTTTTTGTTTTAGAATGAAAAAAATGTTTGTGTCGGTTCCAAGTCGGTAACTTAATCGACCTGGACTCGAGATATTTGGAAATATCTGCCCGGAACCAACTATACGGCCGGAGCTATACGGGTCGCGCCCGTATAGTTGGTCGTTATGCGGTAGGACTTCTCCAAATCCGTGTTTTCTTTGTCTGTTCCGTTAAGATTCTTTTCTTGGGTGTGAATTTGGTGTTTCTCACGAGTTTTACCGACCTCTGACCCCCGTTATATACTGCCATTGTGTTTCTCTCTAAATCATAATCACCAAGAACCAATCTAGACATGCTCTATCCTGTCCTAGGTCATGGAAAACCCATGGGTCTCATTTCTCCTTCCAGGGACCGCTCTAGCAGCCCATCCATGGAGGACGACAATGAGGAGGTGGAGAGGTTTAGCTCGGGGTACAAGGAGTACGTCGAGCCAAGCTTCTACAACAGCGACCCCGATGAAGATCAGAGTGACATCTACATCTGCCGTGATGTCTATAATCCCTCGGAGATCAACTGGGCGGCAATGAAGAGAGCTCAACAAGAGAGATAAGGTCACAAGCCGCATGGAAAAGGGCGTGTGGAGACGGTAAAGTTCATCACCATGGACCCTAGGACGCACAAGCGTAAGGAATTACCTAATATTGGTGTAGGTGCTAGCAAGGGAGCGACAATGCCACTCTTGAAGCATACCATTGGTGCTCGTATGACGGTGAAGCCTCAAGAAGAATGGAGGAACGATTTCTACTTCCCTGATCCATCAATTATGGATGAGGAAGAAGAAGTTGTTCCCAGGACCAAGGATCGTGTGCGAGCACTGGAGATATATCAAAAGTAGGAGCTACTCCATCGCGTTGAAGTCCGTCACCGTCTCAAGGAGATAGAGAAGAAGGATGATCTTCTCCCATTGGTGACTAAACACACAGTTAAAGTGGACACTTTTCAATCTGATTTGCGCAGGTGCTACAGCCGCATCACTGCTTTGGAGGATACCAACAAGAAGCTACACAACACGGTGTTACATGCCATGGCGCCACATTGATCTACAGTAATCACAGTATAAAATAATCGCAAGGGATTATTTGATCTCGCCTGGCTTGATTCCAAGCTTGGGGAGATCTTTAAGACCTTGTAATCTATCTTATAAGTTTTACATTACTATTTTAGTTTTGCATTAGTTCAAATTAGAAATAAAGTTTGCATCATTAGAATTCCCTTCAGGAATAGTCGATCCCTTTTATGAAATTCCGAGTATATTATCATATATGGTGCAATATTGAGTTTGTGCTTGTCCTATTGGATATATGAATGGCTTGAGTATAATTTTACTTGCACTTGATGATAGCAATAGGAGTCTTCTACACCATTGGTATTAATGGAACATACAAAGATAATTTGGTCAATATGTTATAAGTTCATGGTTTGATTTACAAAGAAAAAAATTATCTAATCAGTTAAGTTGAAAAAGGAACCTTGAACAAAGGAAAATTAAAAGTGCTATCAAATTAGAGTGAGAACAAGACAAGGTAGAATATTCAAGCTATGAAGATTGCTTCATATACAATTGGAATTCCTACATGAAGTGGAATGTATAGCTAGCACCTTTGCACATCACTTAAACAAAAGTGTGAGCATATATAAAAAAAGAAAAAGAGCGAATGTGCAAAGAGCAAATAGGCATACACCACTATATTGTAGTATGACAAAGAAGCATTTGAGATTTTAAATCCCAAGTGAATATGTTAATCCAAAAACACTTGGGACTATCTCGCTAACTCATTCGGTTGAACTGAATACTTTTACATCATATTGAGAGTGATCTTTTGTGAACTGTTAAATGCTAAGGTGTGGAAGCCTGTTAATATTATTCAGATGGTTCGAGTAAGGTACTATTCATGAACTTATTCCTACGTATCATATATGATAAACACATGCTGCATCTGCCTCATTTATTTTATCGACTCAGCTTCATGAATATGAGGATCACATCCATTAAGCTAAACTTGCTCGGGACGAGCAAGAGTCTAAGCTTGGGGAAGTTGACGAGTGCATATTTGCATCATGTTTTATATTATTATTTTGCACTGTAGTTGTAGGATCTTGGTATTTTACAGTATTCGCGCGGATATTTTATGTCTATTTTCACCAGGATCAGGACAGATGATAGATACAATGGACACAATTCTTGGAGTAGTTGTATTGGGGAGAAAAGGAGTCAAAAACAACATAAATCGCTTGTTTGGGAAATATAAATAACACCCGAAGAAAACCCGAAGCGATCGAGGCATCCAGAAGGTTTAACGACCAACTATACGGCGGGAATTAATTTTTCGGCTGTATAGTTCCCGCCGTATAGTTGGTGCCGCCACCGTCTCCTCAAATAGTTTCACCCTATGCAACTGGATCAGAGAGACGATATACAGAACAACCAGAAATCACCGAAACCTCACCTCTGGAAGGCATCTGGAGGGGGAACTCATCCTCCAGGGATCCATCTTCGCCCTGCACAGATCCGGGAGGCTAAGGCATCGATCTTCATCATCAATCGCTGCATCACCACCATCTCCATCCATCCCATCTACATCTTGTCTAGATCTTTTTTGTAATTTTCGTACTCGTTGTGGATTTATACGAGTACTATTCATCTATGATAGATTCCATTGTTATTGCCATGATGTTGATTGCCTCCATGTCTAAGTAGATCATTAGTTCTTGGGGAGATGGAGAAACCCTAGTATGAGATTGAAATAAGATAAAATTTATTATGATATTCATCGCTGTGACCATGTGTTAGATTGTCTTCATCTTGATGTTGGGAGAAGTCGACCTCTCAATATTTGCCTCTTGTGGGGACTTGATGGATTGAACTACTTGTTGGTAGACGGAGGTGTGTTAGCACTTACTGTGACTATAAAGCTGTTGGAAACCCTTACGTATCAACTTGGGAACCGAGGAAACTCACGGAATACTATCCATGCCATGGGATACGTCCTACGGGATTAAGTCCCTTAATAGCGCAGTAATTCGATTGATGTCGATTGTTGTCTATTGTGGTTATGAGGATGATGTGAGAAGTGGTTGTTGCCTATTCATCCAAATACGGAGTTCCTCCCACACATACATAGTTGAGAATGTTCATGATAATAATCTTTTCATTAGCTCTTTATAATGCTAGAGGTGTATCCGCTACTCCTTGAGAATGCCTTTTTCCCATTGCAGTTTCAAATCTCTTTTACATGCGTGATACTTAATTTCTATGTTCAGTTGTTTTACTTTACTTATTGTTCTCTTATACCAAAAACCCAAAAACACCTTTTTACATAATACTCGCATTTTATCTTGTTACTTAGAACTTTATTTAGCACTTCTATTGTAGTATTTAACTCAAGAGTTATTAGACTTCAGACTCCTCCTCCCAGTGGGATCGATATATTTATTTCGAAACTAGCTACAAACGGTCTGTGCACTTGCAGTCATCAGTCCCCGACATATAATCCCTCCAATGCAACACAAAGTATTGGAAAACGGTTTCTGTGAATTCCGTCCCTTCCGACCCCTATCATTGCATCAAAATATTCTCCTATGAGCCCATATAGGTGAAGTAATATGAAGTCGACGTTCGCATAAAACCATCATAGAACAATATAAAAGATAAAAACTTGACCACATACTCATTGCATATTATATGGAAATCATATCCAATTCATCATATGCCCTCGGGAACACGGGGATCTACTCACAAGTGGCAAACATGATATGGATCAGTGGCATATGGATTATAACACAATCTGAAAATATAATCTCTCCACCAAATAAAGACAAGATGCCAATAACAAACATGCAAATAGCCCTTAAAACAATATCTGGGGTTTAATCAATCATAAACTATGAGGGGAACGAGATGGATCTTGGAGATGGTGATGATGATGGTGTTGGTGGAGGTGTTGATGAGAGGCCTCCCCCTACGCCTAGGAGGAGTGGTGATGATGATGGCATCGATTTCCCCCTCATCGGAGGCTCTGGTGCAGTAGGATCTGCCCTTTTCTGGAGTAGGAGAGGACTTTAGCCTCCGCCGCCGCCTCTATAAATCGTGGGACAAATATGGCGTAGGTTTTCTGGCGAGATGGAGGCATCTGTAAAAAGAGGAGCCGAGACGATGCTCGAGGCCCAAAAGATCCTATAGGGTGCGCCTAGGGGCGGGCGTGCTCTCTGGCCTCTTTTGGCCTTCGAGGCTCCTATCACGTGATTCTTTGGCCCAAGTTGATTCTCTAGGTAAAAAATCATCAGGTATTTTTCCTTTGATTTTCAGACGTCCAGAAGGTCCCTTAAACAACAAAACATGAAAAAGGAGGTTTCCTGCCTCCTAAAAATTAAATACCAATGAAAGGGACTTTGTAGGAAAGTCATGTAAATCATCTAAATATGCATAAATAATGATGGATCATGGTAACTATGATTCTAAATAGTGCATATAAGTCCTAAAAATGATGATGCAAAATGCACATATCACCCTCTCCTCTTGCATTAAATGATTTGCTTGTGCTACTAACTCTACTTCTTGTAAAGTTGTAACACTACAATACTGAAAAGTTTATAGCTTCTATGCAACACGCCAATCCCTGGATCGGTTCATTGGCTTACATAGAACATAGATGAATAACAAAGTAAATATCCATGCATCATAAATAACGAAAGATCTAGAGTATTCAATTATTACAATAATGCTTAGCTCGAAGGCTAGCTCAACCTATTCAAGTATCAAACATAAATAAATAACTCCTCCATTCTTCAAATTTCCCACAAGCGAACAAGTGTCGAGTGGAGTACCACAACCTAGTCGATCACTCAGAATCGGAACATCCTGCAACATAAAACGTGGCAGCCCCAATGGGTCAATACTTGGAATGTATGGCAAGTAGAGCTAAGTAAGGAGACAAGTATACCTAGCCTCTACATGCTTATTTGGCTAAGTGGAGCTTTGACTAGCTTGCATTTTCAAATACCTTTGTCATATGTTCATAAACAATTTTAGATTTTCTTTGTAAAGATCTCAATTAAGTTGACCCATCAACATTAAAACAATTAGGAAATTGGAATGAACGAGAAACATGTCATAATCTCAATATCAAGCAACTCAATTGTCCATAGCCAGGGACATGGCTAAGTACTTAGATTAGACACCCTGCAGGGGGTTGTACACTTACCCATATGACCCGGCCAACCCGCTCATACAGATATAGATTCGGATGAGTTCTTGATGATGTTCCACCGCTGGATAAATGCTTGTATCGGCTCTCCGGGTTTCTGTTTGCACACCCGTAACTGGTCCAAGGATGTGGGTCACTTGAATGTGGATGTGAAGTTTCAGATGAATTTATCTTCGAGGTTGTTCCAACTGCTGATGGATTCTTCGGGTAGCTACCTGAGCCATGAGCGGGCAATGCTGCTTGAGTGTAACTGCAAGCTTTGCATTGCGGTGGCCTTGGAGACACCCTGAAGTTTAACGGTTGCCAGGTAATCTGCTAGCCAAGCCTCAGGTTCCTGGAGACCGTCGCACTTTTGGCGATCGTGAGGAAGTTTGAAGTCTTTAGGTACTGGGTCTTGCGAACCCGCTAGGTAAAGCAGCTAGCCCCACATAGCTCATACTCATCCTCGCTTTCGCCATCGTAATACTGATGACCCACAAGTATAGGGGGTGTATCGCAGTATTTTCGATAAGTAAGAGTGTCAAACCCAACGAGGAGCAGAAGGTGCTGGCTAGTGGCATGGACAGGAATTCTCTGCAAATACTTAGCAAATGGATTTTTAGGGGTTTTCGATAAGGCAAGTAAACAAAGTACGAGTAAATAAAAGACAGTAGGAATAAATGCAACAAGTGGCCCAATCCTTTATGCAGCAAAGGACAAGCCGGTTGTATTACTTAAGATGACCAAATGTTCTCGAGGACACATGGGAAGACTGTCAAGTGCTTTCGCTTCATATAGTTGATTAATCTTCTTTAGCTTGCTAAGTGTTGTGTGGGTGAACCTGTGCTAATGTACCGCCCCATCCAAGACTAATACATACTTGTGATTATACCCCTTGCAAACATCCGTAAGTACAAGAAAGTAATTAAGGTAGAAACCTAACCACAGCTTTAAACTCTAAGACCCTTACGTCCCTTGTGCAATGGTTTCCTAACGGGGGTTCAGGTTTCTGTCACTCCGGCAACCCCTACGATTAGTAGCCAAATACACAATCCATTCCCCTAGGCCCATATAGGTGAAGTGTCATGTAGTCGACGTTCACATGACACCACTAGAAGAAGTACACCACAACTTAAATAACAATCTATTGAATCTTTCTCAATGCAACTCCACTACTAACAACAAGACTTCTCCCATGTCCTCAAGAACAAAATGAACTACTCACAAGACATCATATGGATCACGATCAGAGATGGAATAATGATGTATAACAATCTGGACATAAACAATAATACAATGGTTCACTCAATAGCATCAACTACAAGGAGTAATCAACACCGGGAAAGTTTCCCCTATGAACTAATGCAAGATTCAACACAATTGTTACAGCAATATGGAGATGGTGATGAGGGTGCTGATGGTGATGATGGTGATGATGATGATGATGATGATGATCCCGATGAAGTCCAGCTTGATGGTGGTGTTTATGGCGACGATCTCCCCTCTCCGGGAAGGAATTCCCCCGGCAGAAATCTGTCTGCCAGAGAGATCTTTCTCTCTCGGTGTTTTCCGCCCCGCAGAGGCGGCGGAATCTTTCTGTGGTCGCTCCCCGAGTCTTAGGGTTTCGAGAGGATGATATACGCCAGAGGGAAGAGGCTGGAGTGGGCCAGGGTGGCCACACCACCTCCTGGAGCGGCCTAGGCCTGCCCGCGCCATGGGGTGGTGTGGGCCCCCTGTGGCCCATCTCCACTCCGTCTTCTGGCTTCCTTAGTCTTCTGGAAAAATAGGATTTTCCGTATATTTTCCCGGAATTTCTGATCTTCGCGAATTTTGCCTCCAAACAGCACATTTCCCATCAGAATCCTGATTGCAGCGGTCCATGCTCCAAAAGTCATCAACCATGCAAAATAGATGAAATAACATAAGTATCACCTCTCAATATGAAATATATCAATGATAATAGTGAATTAAGACATAGAATAGTGATGCAAAATGGACGTATCAACTCCCCCCAAGCTTAGACTTCGCTTGTCCCCAAGCGAAACTAAGCTCAATAAACATGGCCTTAGGTTTATGGAGTGAAGAGTCGATAAAAGAATACGGACAAGAAGCATCACATTCATCAAATACATAGATCATAATAGAAGACAACTCACTATTATATAACTCAACTTGTAATAAGTAAAGGAAACACAATAAAGATACATAAAGTGAATCATAATTGGTAATGGCAAACTTAGCTCTTGGTCGAAGAATACTTGATAATTTGCTGGAGTTCACAAATAACTGGTTTTTCAATGATAGCTTTCAAAGTAGTAAACGTCAAGATAAGAGCAATGTGCAAAACAAGGAACATAAGAAACATGATTGAATAAATCAACATATGAATGAATGAAACACATCAACTCAAAATACTTGCTGAGATAGAAGGGAGTAGGTTTACTGACTCAACTACAAAGTAAAAGAAAGGCCCTTCAAAGAGGGAAGCAGGGATTGCAAGTCTCATAAAGAGCTCCCAAAAATTATGATACTTACTAGCTTTCAGCTCTCATTGCCCCTATCATAGGCATCTTTAGGTGATTAAGGTTAAAGTGATCAAATATGAGGATATGCATTGACAAGTTGTAAGTTGAGAATCTCATGTCCCTTGAATACGAGGGCCGCTCCTCATGCTACTCAAGTTTAGTCACCGGTAAGTTCTTGTCATCGTAAGCATATGTGTATCATTGAGAACCACCAACGGGGTACCCCTTGCCCAATGATACGGAAGAATCCCCATATCAAAATGACAAGGCAAGCAGACAACAAGTATCTCAGCAATCTTCTTATTTACCATGGGAATATGGTGCTTTTTTCTCTCTTTCCTCTTTTCATAATATCTCTTTTTTCTCTTTTTCTCAATCTTTATCTCTTTTTTATAAGAATAATGCTTCATAGATACTCGTTATGGTTACGCTGCAGGTTTCCACCATGTCAGCATGGATTAGACCAGCAGCCCAGGCGTTTCTCTAACACACATGCATAACTCCATGGACTTACAAGCTCCCCTTTCATTTCACACCGACGACATCCATAGACAAAAGAACTGATATCAACTTGGTACAAAGTACCAGTGCAACGTTGAAAGCGTTCCCCATGACAACATGGTTCTGCTAATTCACAACTTACAAAGGACAAGCATATACGCAACATAGGTGAGCACAATGGTTCAAGTTTATTAAGTGCAAGAAAGTAAGGTGTGCCATCAAGTTCGTGAGAGCTTTAATCACTAATTTTCACATAACAAGTTTAATTTGGGAGGTAGATAAAACAAGAATTTACTTGAAATAGCAATAATGCTACTAGGTAGGTATGGTGGACACAAATGGCAAAGGTTTTGGTTTTAAGGAGGTGGATGCACGAGAAGAATTCCTCTCAGTACATGTTTTTGGCTAGCAAGGCTGGGTAGAAAGTATAAGAGTTGAAGGAAACAACCAAACATACAAGTTATAAAGACAAACATGCAATCTTCCTTGGAAGCACAAAAGATCTTAACTAGAGAATACTAGACTTATGAGCAAATCAAGAAAGAAAGATGATGAAAATATTTTTCTCTAGGGTACTTCTGTCTTTTCTTTCAACTCTCAAAAATAGTGTTGCTACTGACCGAGCCAGGTTTGCCAAAACCAACTAAATTAACTCAATGATCCCAAAGTGATACCAATACTAACAACAAGATCAATCATATAACCACGAATTGAAAACTAATATAAGCTATGCAAAAGAGTGAATGATAGAACTTCCCATTAATATTCCATAATGGCAACTCACACCAAGGGATACATATCTAACGAGAGAGGGGACACTTCCATAATGCAAACCATACTACATAATGACTCCTCTATTCATGATATGACTCTACTAATAAGGTAAAAAGATAGAAGATAGTGATGTGATACCGCGGCACTCCCCCAAGCTTGGAACAAACCAAGGGGATGCCAAACCTGATGATGAATTACTCCTTCGGTGGTGGTGGTATCCTCTCATATTTGTCCGTCTTCCAAGGTAAGGGCTTCCCATCAACAAAGGACATCGTGGTTTCCAACATCCTGAAACTTGCAGCAGCACTTATGAGTTTAAATCTAGCCTCATACTCACAGTTTTGATTTTGAATGTCATATAACTGTGCTTGCAGTTCGTTGGTTGTTTGGCAGAGTGAGAGGACTTCGTCTTTGAGTTCAGTAGTCTCTTTTTGGTGCTCGGTGATGAGTTCGGAACAAATCTTATGGATGATATCCACTTTGCGCTCCGCCATCTTATTGTACCTAAAGACTTCTTATTCCATTGCTTCCATCCTGTCCTCTAGACTTCCTTCACCTTTAGGGCCTTGAACCTCTTTAATCCGAACCTCCCCACCTTCGAGCAATGACTCCTTGGGATGAATCTTCAATTCTCTCATGTATGGGTTGATGATATCTTCCAAGGAATCTCCCTTAACTGATCCAGTGGAAGATATTGAGGCTACAAATCTGAGATTTTACCTGGCAGAAACAGATCGAAACAAAAACACGATGAAAACACGATACACGGACCTCGGGGGATCCGTGGGGTTATATATTTCGAAGTTTCGTATCAAAAGGAAGGTACTGGGAGAAAACAAGTCGGAGGCGGAGTCCTGGGTGGCCTCACCACCTGGTGGCGCGGCCAGGGGTGTGCCCGCGCCATGCGGTGGTGTGAGCCACCCTGGCTCCGTTTCCATCCCTTTTTCGCTTCGTAGCTTTCCTTATTGTCTGAAAACTGCAAAAATATAGTTGGATTGTATTTTCGCGGAACTTTTCTTCCCAGAACTGTTACCTATTTGAAAACAGACTCTGCAGGTCTCTAAATTTGGTATCTAGTAGATTCTTCTGGAGTCATTACTTGAATAGCATCAATATCTTCATCTTCATATACTTATTACTTGAATCATAAAACCCTTCTCTTCCTTATCACACCATTGTCTCCACTTTCTGGAAATTTCTTTCACACAAAACTTCACACAGTTCTCATTAGCAACATTAGTATAAATGAAGTGATAAAACCTTTTGAGTCTAACTTCAACTTAAAACCATCAAAACAAAAGCTACTGTAGCAACTCCTTCCAAAAACCCAAAAAGAATTCAAAAAGGAAATCGAATAAAGAAGCAAATGCAAGAGTGGCAAAATCTGTCAAAACAGACCAGCAGGTAAAGATCATTTTTTTCGAAAATCTTCTGTTGCTCAAATAAAAAAGTGAAAAACTAACAAATGTTGAATAACAACCTGGGGCAGAATCACAAAAAATTACAGCTTAATCCAACTTTCAGAGATCTCTCACGAATTTTTACGGTGAAGCACAAAAATCTGTTTCGGGACAACAACTTCCCCAAATCTTACTTCTCTCTCATTAGAGGTTGATCTTGACACAAAAACCAAACAAAACGGATAAGGAGCGATTATTACCGAAGTAATAACTTCCAAGACTCAAAGAAACAAAAACAACTGAAAGCAAAAACAAATTGGGTTGTCTCCCATAAAGCTCTTTCTTTATAGCCATTAAGATGGGCATGATAATTTTGAAGAAGCGCTCATAGGGATATGGATTGAAGTGAAAGAGAGCATTAAGAAGCAAAAACACACACTCATTTAAGTCTAACCCACTTCCTATGCAAGGGGATTTTGTAAACAAACAAGTTGTTGAAACCAGAGGCTTCTTGCATAAGAAGGCAAAACAAGTGCAACATAAAAACTTTCAGCATAAAACGAGGAAACTTGATATTATTGAGATACATAAGAACACTTTTCCCTCTCTCATAGTAACTTTCAGTATCATGCATAAACTTAACAATATAGCTATCACAAGGGTCATCATAGCAATGATCACTTATTCTAACAGAAAACACGGGAATACTAGCTCTCATAACACTAATATGTGAAACAATATTACAGGTATCCTTGCAAAGGAGAGTGTGTCCCTCTTTTTCATATTTAGTGACAAAGTCTTTCACATTTGCTATTATAGGTTCATCAACCATTTGTTTATCAGGTTCAACAGCTTTACCCATACTTTCATTAACCATACTAGCTATCATAGAATGTTCCTTTACCTTAACTGGAAAAGGCAGTTTCTCAATATAAGGTTTAGGTAAAACATGATTAGCAGTATAAACTTTAGTATTTCTTGCAGGAACACTCTTAGCAATATCTTTATAAGGTTCATGATACTTATTCCACTTCTTTTTAGGCACTTCAATATAGGAAGCAAAAGCCTTAAAATAAGAAGCAATAGCTTGAGAGTCTAGACCATAAGCATTTTTAATATTTTGAAAGTCATCAGTTCCCATAAAAGATTCAATGCATTCATAATCATAATTTATACCTGACTTTCTACCTTTGTCATTCTCCCAAGCTTCAGCATTGTCTTGAATACGGTCCAGAAGATCCCATTTAGCTTCTTCTTCCATGTGAGTGAATGATCCATCACAAGAAGCATCCAATAAATCTTTATCATGTAGAGGGAGCCTTGCATAAAAGTTATTGATAATAATATTGTTGGGGATCTCATGAATGGGACATTTGAGCATTAGTAACTTCAATCTCCCCCAAGCTTGAGTTGTACTCTCTCCATCAAGAGGCCAAAATTTATATATTTGATTCCGATCTTTATGAATCTCACTAGGAGGATAAAACTTTGAATAAAAGAGAGGCACTATTTCCTCCCATTCCAGAGCTTGACCATTCTTCAGCTTATACCATTCCTCAGCTCTTCCTTTCAGTGATAATGAAAATAACTTCTTCTTAACTTGATCGTAGTAATACAAAGACACTTGAACAACCCGCATAATTCGTGTATAAAGAGTAATGATCACCGGGATGGACGTTCCATCCCCAACATAGTAGTTATCCATAACACGATCAATAATTCTTGTAGGTATTTTGAAAACATCATTCTCGGTGGTGGCTTATCTACTACCTTAGCAGTGGTAGTAGCATTACCAAATAAGAAACTCAGCTAATTATCCATAACGAAAATAAAGCAACTAGCGAGTAAACAATACTCACGAGAAGTTTCCTTTACCGGTTCCACTCTCTAATAGCGCTTCACTCCAAGCAGCGCGCCAGAAAATAGTCTTGATGACCCACAAGTATAGGGGGTGTATCGCAGTATTTTTGATAAGTAAGAGTGTCGAACCCAACGAGGAGCAGAAGGTGCTGGCCAGATGACCAAACGTTCTCGAGGACACATGGGAAGACTGTCAAGTGCTTTCGCTTCATATAGTTGATTAATCTTCTTTAGCTTGCTAAGTGTTGTGTGGGTGAACCTGTGCTAATGTACCGCCCCATCCAAGACTAATACATACTTGTGATTATACCCCTTGCAAACATCCGTAAGTACAAGAAAGTAATTAAGGTAGAAACCTAACCACAGCTTTAAACTCTAAGACCCTTACGTCCCTTGTGCAATGGTTTCCTAACGGGGGTTCAGGTTTACATCACTCAACCCCTACGATTAGTAGCCAAATACACAATCCATTCCCCTAGGCCCATATAGGTGAAGTGTCATGTAGTCGACGTTCACATGACACCACTAGAAGAAGTACACCACAACTTAAATAACAATCTATTGAATCTTTCTCAACGCAACTCCACTACTAACAACAAGACTTCTCCCATGTCCTTAAAAACAAAACTAACTACTCACAAGACATCATATGGATCATGATCAGAGATGGAATAATGATGTATAACAATCTGAACATAAACAATAATTCAATGGTTCACTCAATAGCATCAACTACAAGGAGTAATCAACACCGGGAAAGTTTCCCCTATGAACTAATGCAAGATTCAACACAATTGTTACAGCAATATGGAGATGGTGATGAGGGTGCTGATGGTGATGATGGTGGTGATGATGATGATGATCCCGATGAAGTCCAGCTTGATGGTGGTGTTGATGGCGACGATCTCCCCTCTCCGGGAAGGAATTCTCTCGGCAGAAATCTGTCTGTCAGAAGATCTTTATCTCTCGGTGTTTTCCGCCCCGCAGAGGCGGTAGAATCTTTCTGTGGTCACTCCCCGAGTCTTAGGGTTTTGGGAGGATGATATACGCCAGAGGAGGGAAGCTGGAGTGGGCCAGGGTGGCCACACCACCTCCAGGCGCGGCCTAGGCCTGCCCGCGCCATGGGGTGGTGTGGGCCCCCTGTGGCCCACCTCCACTCCATCTTCTGGTATCCTTAGTCTTCTAGAAAAATAGGATTTTCCGTATATTTTCCTGGATTTTCTGATCTTCGCGAATTTTGCCTCCAAACAGCACCTTTTCCATCAGAATCCTGACTGCAGCGGTCCATGCTCCAAAAGTCATCAACCATGCAAAAATAGATGAAATAACATAAGCATCACCTCTCAATACGAAATATATCAATGAATAATAGTGAATTAAGACATAGAATAGTGATGCAAAATGGACGTATCAAATACCTTCAGCTGCTACGCTCTTCCCTTGACCTATCAATTTTGCGTTGTGTAATTTTGTTTCTTGCATCATCTCATGGTTCGGAGTTTGGCAAGTGCACCCGGTGTGGAGACCATGATCGTCGGGTGTGTCCCACATGCCGAGGGTTGTTGCGACGACTTGGAGATTTATCAAGTTGCCTTGAAGTTCCCTGTTTGCCCTGTGCGGGGGATGCCCCCACCATGCCGAGGTTCATGAGAGTGGAGCGATGGAGCACCGCTCGGGGATCATCGGGTACGAGTTGAGTTGTGAGTAAGTAAGTGATGAGGCCTAACCTCGGCAATGCCCATGGTGATGGACTTAGGGTTTCGCGGAAAAGAGAACGCTGAGGATTTTGTCGGATGTCAGGAAAACAATGGAGTCAAAGTCACCTGAATATTTGGGAATCGCACTATTACAAGTTACGTGGGAGTTTTTTTGGTACCCTTGCTTGGGCTTCTCCCGTCCTATATATAATAGGTCGGGTCTCAAAGCTGTATGCATATAGGTTTTACATACGCATGACTTCAATACCAATACATTGTCGGTTCAGAGACTCTTTCCTAATACAATCAAAGTCTTTGTCGGTTGCTTCCTTGGGCTATCATCTGAAATATTCATGGGCCGTAAGCCTTTTACCCAGTATAGGGTAGCGAATCATAAGCATCCGAGTAATCATACCTATGTCAGTAGCCCCCGAGACTCTACTTAAACCGCAGTTTCAGGTTGACTCTCAAAGTTTCTTTTTCCTTCTTCTCTTTTATGTTTATTTCTTTATGTTTATTTTTATAGGGATTTGGTACAACGAGTCTGATGCTTCCGACGGATCGGGTATCAGTTAATTGCTCCTAGGCAAAAACAAGGTTGTCCTACATCAAATTCAAATCCCAAGGCCCGAACCCGGAATTTACTACTAGCATAATTTAGTTCGGGCTGCTGAGGTCTTATCAAATACTGAATCCCAATTTCTATTTTATCGGGTACCCAACGCGTCCGTCGGGATTTTTCATTGTATCATCGATACGGATATTTTACTGGCAGAGCGTATTTTGTGCGATTACGAGGCCACACATGACGAATCCTGGGGTCTTACCTTCATGTGTATGAACACGGCATTCAGATTTTTGTCGCGCTTGAGCGCGATCCGAGATTTTTTGGTATTTTGGCGGTTGGCCTGCTGGGCTACCAATATTTCTGACTTTATCACATAGTTGTAATGCCGATGGGAGTAATCTTTTTGAGGATACCTTTTTGAGGATACGTTGATGTAAAACTCAAAGGTATTCTCAATCATGAATACTTTTGTTTTAGTCATACACAATTGGATTTCTATCGGGTGCGCGCCAGCGCTCCTGATGGGAGTAGCCCTCGAGGCTATGTTCGGATGCCTGTATCTGGACATATACTCATAGTTGTTGTTAGCTTGATAGAAAACATAGATTTTTGGAACATATACAAATAATAAAGAGTTTAAGGTACAAAAAACTTATCTCTTTATACATAAGGCGAAAAGCAAATAATACATTATTCTTTGGACGGATGGCACGTAGCCGTTTGCCTGGATATTCTGGCTTAAGAAGCCGAACTGTAAATCTTATCGTATTATAAGTAATATTATGCGTAAAAGAGTCGTAGATGTGCTACGTTCCATGGATTTGAGTAATTGACTCATGTCTTCTTATCTTGTAGTCGATATGATCCTCCGGGAATAACTTCTGTGACGATGTATGGTCCTTCCCATGGCGATTCTAACTTTTGGTGGCTATCTTGCTTGAGGCGAAGAACTAGGTCCCCTACTACGAAGGACCTAGGCCACAATCTTCGGCTATGGTAATTGCGCAAGTTTTGCTGCTACATAGTTGCTCTTTGTAGGGCTTCATCTCAAGCTTCATCAAGTGCATCCACATCATCTTCGAGTGCTTCTCTTGATTCCTCTTCATTATATGCACCTACTCTTGGGGATTCATGTGACACTTCAACAGGAAGCATGGCTTCTGCGTCGTGGACCAGAAAGAAAGGTGTCTCTTGTGTCGAATTATTTCAGGTTGTACGTAAACTCCATAAGACATATGGTAATTCATCAACCCAGGCTCCTTTTGCTCTATCAAGTGGTGCTAGCAGTCTTTTCTTGAGTCTAGCAGTGACTAGTCCATTGGCTTTTTCTACTTGTCCATTTGTTTGCGGGTGAGCTACCGAGGCGTAGCTTACTTTGATACCCATCTCCTGGCAGTACTCCTTGAACTCATTGGAAGTCAAGTTAGTTCCATTGTCTATAATGATGTTGTTCGGTACGCCGAACAGAAATACTATGGATTTAATGAAATTCATAGCTGAAGTTCTGTCTTGGGTGGTGATAAGCATTGCTTCAATCCATTTAGTAAATTTGTTGACTGCTACTAGCATAAAGACGTGTCCTCCTGGCGATGATTTGTGAAGTTTCCCCACCATACCGAGTCCCCATTGAGCTAAGGGCCATGCCAGAGGTATAGGATTTAACTCAGCGACGGGTGCTCTAGGCTTTGTTGCAAACCGTTGACATGCTTAACATGTTCTGATGATATCTTTTGCATCTTGAACTATAGTGAGCTAGTAAAACCCTGCCCTGAATGCTTTGGCAGCAATTGCTCGACTACTAGCATGATGACCAGAAACTCCTTCATGTATATCTTTGAGTATGAATTTTCCTTCTTCGGGTGTTACACATCATTGCAACACCCCTGAAATACTTCTTTTATACAACTCTCCTTTGATTATTCTGAAGGCCTTCGATCTTCGGGTGATTTGCCGGGCTTCTATCACATCTTCAGGTAGCTCACCCTTAGTCATATATGCTATATACGGCTGCATCCATGTAGGTTCAATTAGCATGACCTCTCCAATTTCATGTTCTTCCTCTTCAATGTCCTCTTCCATGCTCTTGGTCACTGATGGAGCCCCCGAGTCTTTTTGCGGGTTACTATTTTTTCCCATTTTGGGTGCTACAACCTCGGAGACTCTTTTTGCCTTGATCGATCGTTCCATTATTTCTTCCCAAAAACTCCGGGTGGCACTGGTAAGCATAAGGACCCGATGTTTGCTAGATTGTCGGCTTCTTCATTGCTTGCTCTCCCTATGTGTGATACTTCGCATCCATCAAATTGAGATTCCATAATGCCATATAGGTCGCGGTAGGCAACCATGTTATCGATGATGGCATCGCACTTGTTCATTGCTTGTTGTGCCACAAGATTGGAGTCTCCAAAGATTTTGAGGCGAGTTGCACCGCAAGCTTTGGCCATTCACATGGCGTGCAACAAGGCCTCGTATTCTGCTTCATTATTGGATGCATTGGCAAAGCTCATCCGAAGTATATAACGCATTTTGTCGCCTTATGGTGATACTAATATGACTCCTGCCCCTGCTCCTTCTGTTCTTTTTTATCCATCGAAGTACATTGTCCAGGCACTAGAAAGGTTAGGTGGACCCGCACATTGCAACTCTGTCCATTTTGTGATAAAATCCAGCAAAACTTGTGACTTGATTGCCTTGCGCTTCTCATATGTGATGTCCCGAGGAGATAATTCGATGCCCCATAGAGAGACACGCCTAGTTGCTTCTAGATTGTTGAGGATGCTTGACAAAGGTGCTTCATTAACCACGATGATCAGATGTTCCAAAAAATAATGGCGTAGTTTTCATGCTATCATAAATACCCCATATGCTAGTTTTTGGTAATGCAGGTACCTTTGTTTGGATGGAGATAGGACCTCGCTCAGGAAGTAGACTGGCCTCTGTCCACCATGGGTTTTCCCTTCTTCGGGTCGTTCCACGACCAAGACCGTGCTGACCACCTGATTTGTGGCACTGATATAAAGCAGTAAAGGCTCTTTTTCTCTTGGTGACACGATGACGGGATATGTCGAAAGTGTCCTTTTGAGATCTTCAAAGGCGCATTGAGCTTCTTCCGTCCATTCGAATTTCTCGGATTTCCTCATGAGGGTGTAAAATGGCAATGCTTTTTCTCCTAGTCTCGCAATGAAACGACTGAGTGTCGCTACTCGCCCTGCCAGCTGTTGTACGCCATGTAGATTTGTTGGCTTTTTCATTGTTAAAATTGCTTGTATTTTCTCGGGGTTAGCCTCGATTCCTCTTGCTGATACCAAATATCCGAGGAGTTGCCCTGCCAGGACTCCAAAGGAACATTTCTTCAGGTTCAGTTTGATGCTAAACTTGTCGAGATTTTTGAATGTTTCTTCAAGGTCCTTGATGAGTGCAGATCCTTGTATTGTTGTAACTATAACTTCATCAATATATACTTGTACGTTTGTGCCTATTTGGCTTCCCAAACACTTCTGCATCATCCGCTGATATGTTGCTCCGGCGTTCTTGAGGCCAAAAAGCATTGTTGTGTAGCAGAATACACCATAAGGCGTGATAAACACCGTTTTCTTTTGATCTTCTTCCTTCATCCAAATTTGGTGGTATCCTGAGTAAGCATCCAAGAAAGAAAGACGTTCACATCCCGCGGTTGCATCGATTATTTGGTCGATTCGTGGCAACAGGAAGTGATCTTTTGGACAATGTTTGTTCAGTGCAGTAAAGTCGATGCACATCCGAAGTTCTGTAATCTTTTTCTTTCTAACACATACTGGGTTTGCGACCCACTTTGCTTTTGTTAGCTCTTTGATAAAATTGGCATCAGTAAGGCGATGGAGCTCCTTTCCAATGGCTTTACGCTTTGGTTCTACAAAGCGTCGACGCGGTTGCTTTATAGGCTTCGCCTTTGGATCCAAATTTAATGCGTGCTCAGCGAGTTCCCTGGGAATTCCCGGCATGTCAGAAGGTAGCCATGCAAAAATCTCCTAGTGCTCACGGAGGAACTCGATGAACGCGTTTTCCTATGCGAGACCAAGATTGGAAGCCGCAAATGTAGTTTTCGTCGGGTCAATGGGGTGGATATGTACTTCTTTTGTGTCCTTTGCAGTGTCAAAAGCCTGATCGGTATTGACACGCGCTACTTCTAGTGGTTCTGCAATTGCCGAAGTTTTGAGTTGTTCGAACTCCGTTGCCATCCGGAAAGATTCAGAAATTTTATTGAACTCCCGATCACAATTGTCGGCACGTGTGAAGCTTCCTTTTACCATGATGATTCCTCTTAGTGCTGGCATTTTCATGACTAGGTATGCATAATGCGGAACTGCCATGAATCGTGCGAAGGCTGGTCATCCCAGGATCGCATGATATTGTGATGACCAGTCCATGACTTCGAATTCAAGTATTTCCCGCCTGCAATTTACTTTGGAACCAAAAACAACATCAAGAAAAACTTTTCCTAAAGGAATTTCGGCTTTACCTGGTACTATTCCATGGAAAGATGTTTCGGTTGGCGCGAGATTGTCCAGGGATAGCCCATTGTTCTTAGCATTTTTGCGTAGATCAGATTTATGCTGCTTCCTGCGTCCATGAAGACTTTGCTCATATCGAAACCGCCAATTTGTGCTTCGACTATCAATGCTGAGTGGCCCAGTCGTGGGACCCGAAGCGGGTGATCGACTCTGCTGAATATGATTTCTTGCTCGGACTAGTGGAGATATTCGGGTGTGGTTGATGTTGTTGTTTCTGCTATATTGATTTGTCTTGTGATGAGCTTCTGGGTTCTGTTGGATGGACGTCCCTTCTGAATCATTGACATTTCTCCTTTTGACCTAGGGTATTCACCGTTTTGGTCAGTTGTGTTTGGTGGTTGTACTGCTGGTGATGGTGGTGGTGGTGCGCTGATGGCTAACGTGCTAGGCATGGATGCGTATCCTCGGTTTGCTGCTTCGGTTGCTTTTGCATTACATAACTCCTGCATCTTCAAGAATGCTCGACAGTCTTTCATGAGATGGTTAGATTGTCGCCTGCCAGCCGAGTCGACGTAAAAGTGCATATTACAGGTTCCTTCCAGCATTTGCATTGTGGACGTGGGTGGATCTAGAGCTCTTGGCTGATATTGCTGTGTTGACTGGCTTCCTCCGACATCATCCCTGCTTTGGCGGTACCCGCTGTTGTAGTCGCTGCTTCTGTTGTTACCTTCACCCGAGAAACTGACCGCAACGTAACTTGGTCCCGTATTTCCATCGTTGTTCCTTCTTCTTCTTCTATCGTTGCCGCGTTTATTCCTATCTTCCTCGGGTGATCGCGTACGCTTATTATGAAGCGTGTCTTCTCCATCAGCCCAGCGATTTGCTATTTCCATTAGCTGTGAGATTGTCTTGGGTTTAACCCGTCCCAGTTCTTCTAGGAATTCTCGATGACGGAGGCCATCGTTGAAGGCATCGATGGCCCTTTCATCGGATATGGACTCAACTGAGTTTTTTATAATATTCCATCGTTGGATGAATGCTCTTATTGATTCCCCAGATTTTCGTTTGCATGCTCGCAATTGCTCCAATGATGCATGTCGTTTAAACGTAGATTGGAAGTGCCGGATGAACTTATCTTCTAGGTCATTCCAACTGCCGATGGAATCTTCGGGTAGCTGTGTCAGCCATGACCGTGCGGCGCCAGTGAGGTGTAATTGTAAGCTTTGCATTGTGGTAGCCGTGGAGCCACCTTATAAATTGACAGTGGCCAAATAATCTGCTAGCCATGCTTCGGGTTCCTGGAGTCCATCGTACTTGTGGCGGTCGTGAGGAAGTTTGAAGTCCTTGGGTACTAAGGTTTTGCGAATCCGCTGAGTGAATAGCTAGCCCTGCATAGCTCGTAATCGTCTTTGTTGTATCCATCATGGTATCGTCAACTGCGGTTTTCGTCTCTTGATCCATCGTTCCTGTATTGTGTGTTGTCATTTCTTGTGTTGCTTCGCGGCTCGGGTCCTACGAGATGTGCCTGGTGTGGGATCGAGATCGTCAGGTGTGTCCTACTTGCTGAGGACTGCTGTGAAGGTGTGGGGATCTATTGGGCTGTCACGTGGTTCCTTGATCTGCTTCTGGGAGAGAGGCTCCCACCATGCCAAGGTTCATCAGGGCTAAGCGGTGGAGGGCCACACAGGGATCGTCGGGTGTGGGCTAAGTTGTGAGCAGATATGTTTGCGCGGCCACGATGGCTTCCTGGGCCGTTTTTTCCTTGATGTTTCCTGCTTGATCGCTCGACATGAACGATAGATCAAGATCACGGATGAGTCCGCCTCTCTCTGCTTCAGGGATATTCTCCAATCGAGACGTGCTCCTTCCTGGTGGTGCTCCTCCTGTTATGCTCCCTGATCCTCGGGTAAAACTTAATTGTGCCCATCGTAAGCTGGATTCGTCAGCTAATCTCTTTCTTTCGTCGAGTTGCCTTTGCATCCTTAGTAGGTCTCTCTTATTGTGATGAAGCAGATATTGATATGCTAATAGATCCTCATGTGAAGCGTCTGCTGTCATCGGAACTGCTCCCAAAATTCCTTCCCTTGCCCTTTGCCATGCCGCTGCTAGCAGCTGAAGAGTTCGCCTCTCTCCTTATGTGGTTCTCCACCTCTTCCTTGCACTATGCGATTATCCGCTGTTTCTCCCCTGTTTCCATGGTCCCCTTCATTGCTGTGATTTCCTGCATTGTCATCTGATGAAATATCATTGGGGTCGAGGATAGGGTTACCGTTAGAGCCGCGTGGTGTTGAAGTGTTCCTGTTGACCATGCACACTTGGTGGCGTGTTATGCGTGGACTGGTGATGTTGTCTTCTGATCCGAAGGATGCGTTGTTAGTATTCTGAGATTGTAGATCTGGGTAAATCTTCGCCATCCTTATTCCGTAGTCGACGTTCTCGCTGCTTTCTCCGTGTTCTGAATTTGTTGGGCTTGCTTCGCGTGCTGGGGTTAGTTGTGGATTTGATCCGAAGGAGAGATTGTCGTAAAGACCATCAAGGTCCCCCAAATTCGTCTCGATTTGCTCGCTTTCTTTGCCTGCTTCGATCTGTGATGTGGTGTTCATGGAGGACCCGACGGAATATGCTGGTACCACCGTGGGCGTAGGTCTTTCCACCGACAGTTCTGATGTGATCAGGGCCGAAGGGTGCAATTCTTGTGGGTCTTCTACTTGGAAGTGTAAGCTTCTGATGATTAGATCGGATCCGTTGTTGAAATCAGCGGGTACCAATACAGGGGTGGGCAGGTGTGGATCTGCTTTTGTCGGGTTGATGCTTGGTGGAGAGCGGTCCACAGAATCCATGGTTCCAGCATTCATATTTTCCACAGACGGTGCCAATTGACGAGGCGTAACCTCGGCAATGCCCATGGTGATGGAATTAGGGTTTCGCGGAAAAGAGAACGCTGGGGATTTCGTCGGATGTCAGGAAAACAATAGAGTCAAAGTCACCTGAATATTTGGGAATCACACTATTACAAGTTGCCTAGGAGTTTTTTTGGTACCCTCGCTTGGGCTTCTCCCGTCCTATATATAATAGGCCGGGTCTCAAATCTGTATGCGGATAGGTTTTACATACGCGTGACTTCAATACCAATACATTGTCGGTTCAGAGACTCTTTCCTAATACAATCAAAGTCTTTGTCGGATGCTTCCTTGGGCTATCATCTAAAATCGTCATGGGCCGTAAGCCTTTTACCTAGTATAGGGTAGCGAATCATAAGCATCCGAGTAATCATACCTATGTCAGTAAGTCTGAGCAGCGACAATTGCGGCTTGAGATGTCTTTTCCTTGATGTGCCCTACTGGATCTACTGACATGAAGGACAAGTCCAGGTCCTGGGTCAGCTCATTTCTTTCATCCTCTGGGATATTATGGAACCGCGAGATTCCTCTCCGTGGTACACCTCCGGTTACGCTGCCAGATCCGCGGGTGGAGCTTAGTTGTGCCTACCGTATGCTGGATTCGTCGGCTAACCTTTTTCTTTTGTCTAGTTGTCTTTGCATCCTTAGTAGGTCCATTTTCTTATGGTGAAGCAAGTACTGGTATGCAATTAAGTCCTCGTGCATAGCTTCGGCTATCATGGGGACAGTGCCCGAGACTGCATCCCTCGCTCTTTGCCATGTTTCTGCCGATAGCCGATGGGTCAAATATTCGCCATCGCGTGCTCCTTCTCTTCCTTATACAACATGACTGCTGGATGGATCTCCTCTGTTTCCATGGTTTTCTACATCATCACCTGATAAAATATCGTTAGGGTAGTGGGTTACTGTTGGAGTCGCGTGGTGTTGTTGGTTCGCCAATGATCATGCACACTTGGTGGTATGGGTTACTGCTATTTTTATTGGATCCGCAATAGACACTGTCCGTGAGATCCTGCGGGTTCTGCTCTGGACAGATTTTGGCCATCCTGATTCCGAAGTTGATGTCTTCGTCGCTTTCCTCGGGTTTGATTTTTGCTAGACTTGAGACAAATGGTGCCGTTAGCTGGGCGTTTGACTCGAAGGAGAGACCGTCGTATAGATCAGCCAAATCCCCTAGATCTGCGGAGTTTCTGAAATTTTCTTCATCGTTTGCTGGATGGGGTGTGGCTTCTTCAGATGAGCTGATAGAAGATGTAGATATCGTCGTAGGCGTTGCTGTTACGACCGATGGACCCGAAGAGATCGGGGCTAATGGGCAGATATTTTCGGGTTCCTCCACTTGAAAGTGGAAGCTTCTGATGATGAGATCGGATTCGCCGAGAAACAGGGGTGTGTGGGCGTGGATCTGCTGCTGTCAAGTTTTTTCTTGGTTAAGAGGGGGCCACCAAATCCATGACTCCAGCGTCCAGATTTCCCACAGAAGGCGCCAATTGGTGAGGGGTAACCTCGGCAATGTCCATAATGATGGACTTAGGGTTTCGTGGAAAAGAGAACGCTGGGGATTTCGTCGGCTGATCAGATAAACAAGGGAGTCAAAATCGTCTGATTGCTTAGGAACAAATCGATTACAGATCGCTCAAGGCTTTTTCGGTACCTCTCCGTTGGCTCCTCCCAACCTTTATATAATAGGCTGGGTCCCGAGGCCATATACATATAGGTTACAAGTTATGATTACAACACTAATACAATGTCGGTTCCTACTCTTTTCTTATCTAGCAAGATATGTGATCCGTCAGATGCTTCTTAGGCCTTCCTTGAATCCTTCTTGGGCCTTACGGGCTGTAAGCCTAGGGTAACCAATCACAATAACCTAGGTAATCATACCCATGTCACATACATAGAGGTCTCCTCAATGATCTGTGGCCTAATCTCAAGTAAATGAGTTTTCACAACTCTGTGTTGTTTGTTCCTGCACTCGTATTATCACCTATCCATTTGTATAAATGCAAGCACCCAAGGAAATTTATAGGTGAGTATAAATTTCAGGCACACGTCTAGAATTGGCCATCAGCTATTTAATGGTCATATTGTCTAGGGGCATCAGCATAGCTTCAAAGCTTCTCCTTATCCTTGGGAAGGCTCTTTGCAGCATGTTGTCATTTTTGGAGATATGGGCAAGGTGTGCATTCGGTGTCACCTCACCAGTATGATTTTTGTGTTTTTTTTTCAATCTACAGAGCATGCCATAGAACTACTACATCCGTTTCAAAATATAAGATGTTTTGCGTGGCTAAAATATAGCATAATTTTATTTCTGGCCCATCTTATCTGCATTGTAGCCAAGCTATGATTTTATAATGAAATGAGACACCATTGATTTTATTGATGTTGCAAATATCAACCTTTTTGTCCTGGTAATGACAATATTGATGTTGTATTATTGATTTGGCTCAACAAAAGCAAGTTTCATTAGTAAGTTTTACCATCTTGAGTCAATGTAACAACCAATAAGAAAAATGAACATTTATTGTCTTCTACTTGTACTGTATACAAAAGAAATCATTAATACAGGAAATTGATGAGATCCATTTTTCTCATGGCCTTTAAAATTGTCATTTGAACCCTTTGCTCAGGATACTATGGAGGTCCTCATGTAATGATACCCTACACTTGAATATAATTTTGACATGACAAGATTCTATTTTACATTTGGTCTTTGGAGGTTTTCTGCTTCAAATAATCTACACCTGAATATAACTATGTGTTTGTTTTGTATATCCTTTCCTTCTGATTTCCTAGTTTTCATCTTAGTACCATAATACTTAGCCGATTAGTTGCTTATTTTTGGGCTTTAGTTCTACATTTCTGTCATTTTCTATACTTTATATATTCTGTGATATGTGTGTCAGTATAGTGTTATGGTTGTGATCTTAGAGACACATTAACATCCCTGGAACATATGTGGTCTCAAAGTATATTAGTTTCTTTCACGATGCCAAGTCAATTTTGGCCAGATGTGAAGTCATTAGATCATCCTTTCTATTAGCTCGGTATCGGCCAACTCGATGTACTTCAAAAAGTTCATTGCATAACCGCTGTCTAACCAAAATTTCCATGCAAGTGATATCTCCAAAATTACCTAAGTTTTCGTTCATTTATGGATATTTGATATAAAAGCAAATATATTTGGTTAGGTACAACATTGTTTCCCTAACATCAGAGAAGGCACGGCGACCGGATTCCTGAAACACAGTCAGGTTTGTTCTCTTTTGTTGTTTTGTCTTTCACATAATGTAGAATAATTTGGTGCCTTACTCTGTAGATTATTATCTTCGTGATCATTGTATATGTATCCTCATACCAGTATTTTTCCTTTTGAATCGATCTAATGATACATCAGTTCTTTTGTAGGTATCTTAGATAAAGTCTTGGTTTACACTATTTGATTTGCCTGAGTATTTGTCCTATGCTCCTATTATATTTAGAGCATGTGCTTATTTTGCTGGAGTGGGAGCCGTGTCGATTCTTCATTAGGTAATACACCTACTCTAAACCTTAGGTGTGATAAGATACTTTACGAGTTCCGATGCACCATTTATTGAGATCATCCTCACATTTTTTTGTTTTTACTTATTTTTGTCCATCGGTGTAGCTGGAATTAGAGTGTACTAATACATGCCTTGTTTTTTCCCAACTTGCACCGTCAAGTGTCAACTACTTCTGAAAATATCACTAAATGTTTGTAGAGATCAGCATGGATTATACTTACTCTTTTTTTCTTCATCTTACATTATTTTCCTTGCTTTTGCATAACCCGTATTGTTAATTGTTGTGCCTATTTTGGAAAACCCTTTTGCTAAGTACAATGGAGTGGAAACTTACAAATAGGAGATTCTTATTAGTTGAATTTGAATTGGAAATTCCTAATCAACTTGACATTTCATCTTAAATAAGTTCCCTTCATCGACTGTATTCATAACATGTGATTTACCTCTGTCAAATTCAGACTCGTGCTTAGCATGGGGATTTCACATGATCGGCTAAGTTATGTTTCCTCATTAGTGTAGAGGACGCGAAACTACGATTATGCTTTAGCAATGCATGAATAGTCACTGCTGAAACGTACAATACGTTCTTATTGGAAACCTGGAATTCACAAGATGAACTACCATACTAAAATGATACTAAATAAGGTTAATAGTGATTACAATCTAGCGGCATGTATCAATATTTTTTGTTTGCGAATGCAATTTCCAAACTCACACCTTGTTACTGAAGAAGCCAAATGAAGTAGTCTTTATCCCTTTTCAGATACTAATCCAATAATAGAATTTCACGTTGAATTGCCTGTTTCTCAAGATGAGCATCGATAGCATCATTGAAGATCGTGCAGTGCCAGATGCTGCATCAGTCAAATCGTGTTCAATTGTGATAGTCCTTGCTATACTAGAAACGACTATTTTCTTCATCATTACATGCAATAGACACATCTTGGTAACTGATGTCGATTTTAGAACAGTATAAATACATGTAGTAACTTATGAAGTTTAAGTTAAACTGTCTAAATCAAGTGAAATTCATATATGCTGCTATGATAAGCTATATATACACGTTAGGCATTGCCAAGTTTAAATACATATTGAAAAGCATTTAGTCAAACGTTTCGTATTTCAGAAATTACGGATATTTGTGACAATCCCTGCGAGTATAATGCTTGATCATATGCTGACGCAACTTGGATTTCCACCGACCCAATATCGGCATAGGCTGTACGATGACAACAACACCGGTGTGACTATTACCTTCAACACATCGAAGGTGTCAATCCACGGTTCCCTTGTCCCTACGACTATATCCGAAATCAGGACCATGAATGCCGCTCTAGCAGAACAAACAACTGTTGTAGCTGCTGTAAGATACATGGAAAGTACAGTTAACACTATGATTAAAGATCTCAATTACAGCTACAGAAAGAGAACAAGTATCTTAAGGATGAACTAGAAAGGCAAATTAAGAAGTGCAAGACTAGGTAGAGGTTCGTTTTTACCTCTGAGGTACATGCGCTCTATTGCCGCTCAGTTCCATAACATGTGATCCGTGGCTACTTTGGGGAGAGCAAGTGACCGATGATGATACGAAAACATCTCTTTCAAATATAAATGCAATCGTCCAGACGCTGAAAGAACAAAGCGGTTGCTTGCATACCAAGTTAGAACAAGTTAGAATAAGCTCTTAGATGAAGATGGTCATGCTGCCTGTTTATAATCTTTTGTAATATAGCTCTTAGTAGTGTTGCATCAAGATCCTCTAAATGATGCTATGTACGGATCAATTTAAAGTTGTAAGTCAGCTAGAGATTATCTTGTAAGGACGACCATGACTCTTATTTAGTAGCCCCTCCTAGACTATATTATGTATCATGAATGTATATATTAATCGTGGTCGATGTTGTGATTGGATGTACTGCTATCTCATACTATGCTCTACTAATGTATTGTAAACTACTAATGTACTGTAAAGTAAGGCTGTGTTTGGTAGTAAAGTATTTTTGAAGTATTTCAGCAGTACTTTAGTTTCTTAAAATACTACAGTTTAAAATATTTTGATGTGCTTGGCTATGATTAAATATCGTGGTATTAATATTTCATTATCTCTCAAAACGTGCTATTTTTTGAAGTATCGGTAAAACAACTCCGGATTGGTGAGAACCTAGTGTTTTAAATTCTCGACCAGTTCTGCACTTCAAATTCTTACTACCATCATAACCGTACACAGTGTAATCGGACGGCTACCCTGAAACGCAGTCGCGCCGGGGAGTGCAGAAGAGACCATGAAGCAGAACGTCCCTTGCTCCGTCAGACATCCGAAAACGAAATGCAGGGTTGCCCCGCCGCCCCGCTCTCCGCTTCTGTCCCTCCCAACGCTTCCGCCGCCGCCGCTGCCGCTGCCGCAGAAGCCGGCACCGTAGTCTCTATCCTGTGCGACGCGGACCCCGACGACCGCCTGCGCGTGTCCGGCATCGGCCCGGACCCGGCACTGTTCCCGCACCTCCGCCGGTCGCTCACCGCCCTCCCGGAGTCCGCGTTCCCAGCGCTCGCCCGCTGGGCTGGTACCGCCGCCGCCGTATCCCTCCTCGCCTCCCGCGGCCTCTTCGCCGCCTCCTGGCGCCTGCTCCTCTCGCCCGCGTCCCCGCCCCCTCCCCTCGCCGCCTTCGCGCCGCTCGTCCGCCGCTACGCCCGCCTCGGCCGCACCCCCGCCGCCCTCCGCGCCTTCCACTTCCTCCGCCGCAACCCCGACCGCTACACTCTAGATGACGCCGCCGCCTCCCCCGCCGCGACCTCCCTCCTGAACATGGCCGTCGGGGCGCTCTGCAAGGAGGGCCACCCGCGCGAGGCCGCCAAACTCGTCGAGCGGTGCCGGCGCGAGGGGGAGGCGGCGCCCGACGAACGGACCTACAACATGCTCCTCGACGGCTGGTCCGGGGCCCGCCGGATGGACAAGGTCGGGAAGCTCTGGGCGGAGATGCGCCAGGCCGGCGTGCGCCCGACGGTGGTCTCCTACGGGACCCTCATCAAGGCGGTCTGTCTAGCGCAGCAGCCGGACCGCGCGGTGTGTCTCCTCGACGAGATGCGGGAGGAGGGGATCGAGGCCAATCTCGTCACCTGCAACCCCATCGTGAACGCCCTTGCCCACGCCGGCCGGTTCCGGGACGCATACAAGCTGCTCGAGAGATTTCCTCTGTACGGGGTTGCGCCGAATATCTCGACATTCAACTCGCTCGTGTTGGGTTACTGCAAGTATGGGGACCTCGCCGGGGCTAGCGGTGTGCTCAAGGCCATGCTGGGGAGGGGCATCTTGCCGACCGCAAAAACGTACAACTACTTCTTCATCTTCTTTGCCAAGACCGGCAATGTCGAGCTGGGGATGAATCTCTATAGCAAGATGGTCAACAATGGCTATGCGCCAGACCAGATCACGTACAACCTCTTGATCAAGCTGTTGAGCGAGGCGAATCGTCTTGAATTAGTGGTACAGATGATAAAGGAGATGAAAGCTAATGGTTTTGAGTCCGATCTGGCGACAAGCACCATGCTGGTACATTTGCTTTGCCGGGCTCGTCGGTTCGAGGAAGCATGTGCTGAGTTTGAGGACATGTTCAGGAGAGGGCTCGTGCCCCAGTATATCACTTACCGGATGCTTATGAAAGAGCTCAAGCGGCTCGGTTCAGTTGAACTGGTCGATAAGTTGACCGATCTAATGCGCTCAGTACCACATTCTACAAAGTTGCCTGGCAGCTACAGAGAAAAGGAAGGTGATGATTCTAAAGCAAAGAGAAAGTTGATATTGGAGAAAGCTCAGGCTGTTTCCAATGTTCTAAAGGAGTGTAAAGATCCGAAGGAGTTGCGCAAGCTAAAAAATGATGAAGAAACTGCTGTCCAGGTTGCAGATAGGATAGTAGCCAGCATTAGAAAAAGAGTTTATGGTGGTGTCTCTGGGGCTTCTCCTTGAACATCGAGTTGGTGAAATCGAACCGTGAAGATTGATTGCATGAGGATTGAGAAGTTGAACACCTAAGCTACTCATACTTCACATGGTTGATTGCCCTTTGGGATCTTCAAGAAGAAAGAAGAGATTGTAAACTCTAACCATGTTCCGTTCTTTCTGTCGGTTGGATCTCCTCCATGAGTGATTCACAGCAGCAGTGGACATGCATGAACGGATATTTCTAGCAAACTGGTCAAGATGTGGCATGAGTGCGCACAAGCTTTCTCGCATATATGTAAGTAATAACTGAAGCATCTATCAATATCCTTCCTGATGTGTTCTGTAGATATCACTTCTACATGATGCCAGTGTTAAGTAACCTGGATGTGAAAGGACAGATCACCAGGATGTGTTAGTTACTTGGATCAACTAACTAATGGACTCCTGGTGCTTAATAATGCATATGTGATGTACTTCTAATTCTTCTTGGTAGAAAACGATGATACTTGGGCCATTTTGGTGGTGCGGGGTAGCCAGTTAAGGGTTTTTCCCCCACAAAAAAAGTCCTTTTGATTCAAAGAATTTTTATAGGAACTTTAGATGATTAGAATGCACTACATTTCATAGGAAAATTTTCATTGACTCAATCTATGATGCAATCAAACTAACTTTGTTGCAAATTCAATCCTGCTGGAGCATGCATTACTATCCTACGTTTTTCATATTCATGTCCCTTTTGTATTCTACAAATCAAAGAGGCTCTTAATGCTGTTCTGGTATCCCTCCAAAAAGAAAAGATAAACCTATACACACACTGCTTGAAGACTTCCTTAGGTTGTATATGCATGCAACAAACTTTACAGTATTCTCTATTACAATCAGTTCTGCCAGTAAAATAGTTTCCTTAGGTTGTACTGCTTTTGGTTTAGTTGGCCCAAGATCATTGTATCTGTTCCCTATAGAGTGACATTTTTAGCTATTATGTCTTAGCTTGCCGATGCACCATCAGTCTGTTCTCCAATTCACTTAAACAATGTGTGTATTCTTAGCTTTTACTTCGGTAGTTTTACTCATATTACTTCTGGTTTGGTATTATTATTTTTAGGTGGGTATTTAACTATTTATACTATATTTCTTTCGAGAAAACGCAAAGCTTGCGTTTTAATATATGGAAAGTGTAGAAAAGTTTTACAAGACTCACACACAGCATGAGCATGATGGTGCAAATTAATGAACATTCCAGCTGTGGGCAGGCAAACTCTTAAGACCTAAAGCACCAGCTCTGGAGCAAATGATAGCTTCCTCTAATCTGGCAGCATCACGGCGTTTGCACGAGCACCTTCAAGGTCACGTGTTTCGGTGCTTCCAAAGCATCCATGCAGTGAGCAGGACAGGGGAATCAGTGCCGTTCTGTCGTTCTTTGAACACGGCCTTTAGCTGAAAGCCACCATTCAATCAGGGGAGTGTCAGGGTCTTGGGGGCCTAAAGGGGAACCTGTTCCATGAGAGAACTACAGCCCAGACTTGCCTGGATAATGGGCGGCTCACCAAGATGTGCACCATGGTCTCCAGAGCCTGATCGCAGAGATGACAAGTCTGATCATGCGAGATGCCACAGCTTTGAAGGCGGTCTGCGGTCCAACAACTGTTCAGCCTGGCCAGCCAGAAGAACATCTTGACTTCGCGAGGAGTCCGGGTACACCAAGTTAGCTTCCACGCCGAGCATTTTAGGGAACCGTTGAAAGTGGCTCTGTAGCAAGATCGCATGGTGTAGATTCCGTTCTCAGAGCACTTCCAGACCAGGCTGTTGGGATGGTCGCTGAAGGGCATATATATTTCGTGGTATATCTATTTTCAGGCTTTCTTTAAGAAGATGGAAAACTCTGAGTTTGAAGAATGTCTCTTTCATATCATACCTCTACTGGGAACTTTGAAGATTGAGGTATAATGTTCTACATATTTGTTTGTTGTACCTATGGCCCATTCATAGATGATCTATTATTTTTGTCATAGATGTATTCATTTATATGGAGAAACAAGTCATTCACACAGTATTCCAATATATTCTAACAAATCGTTCCATTTTAATTTAATTTTCACATAACAGATGTTTTATCAATTTAGGGATGGATACATGTAGTTCTGCAGACATGTATAGAGGATAAGCTCATCATATTACTGGTCTATCAAGCATCATAAGCAGTGGAGAACTGTCCAAACTGAAATTGCCAGCTCCCTAGACCCCAGGTCTTCTGCCTAGTTTGACTTCACTGAAGGGATAGTGACTGGGGCAAATACTAGTATTTTGTATACTGAGTGGGGCAAACAGTAGACATGATGTAAGCCAAAAACAGGCCGGCAATTCGTTCAGATGACATTTGGCATCACCCAAGCTCCAAATTTATATCTTCTTCGGACAGATTCTACTCCATCATCGTCAGCAAAAATAATATGCTGCACATAAGCTTAATCTAGGTCAGATAGGTGCACAAGTATAAACTAATCACAGTTAGGCATGATAGCAAAACACAGAGAAGTTACCTTTCTTTGGATCCCAAGCATCTCGCCATCCCCTCCTGGCTGGCCTTCCTCCATGGCTTTCAGACTTGTCATCCTCGTCCTCGCCGTCGTTGCATCTCTCGGCGACACTGCCAAAGTTGGCCAGGAGGACAAGGTCATGACACCATTTGCGCCTTCCTGCTCGACCACTGGCAACTACACCAACGGCAGCCAGTACAAGAAGAACCTCAACGAGCTCCTCACCACCCTCCCTGCAGCCGCAGGCGGCAACGGCTGGTTCTACAATGGCACGGTGGGGGACCCGGGATCACCGGACCAGATCTTCGGCCTCATCATGTGCTATGCCGACCGCGACGCGGCCCAGTGCCTGGAGTGCCTCGCAGGAGCACCAGCAGGGATCACGACTGTGTGCCCGGGCAGCAGGGTGGTGCACGCGGCATATGATGCATGCGTGCTCGGGTACTCACCGGCGCCACCCTTCACCACCACGGCCAACCTTGACGTTGCTTTCTTCGTGAGCTTCAGTTTGCCATTCACAGTCGACACGGCCACCATGGCCACGGTGTGGCTTCAGCTGATGGCCGACCTCACCGGGCGCGCTGCCGGGACACCGTCGCGTGTCGCGAGCGGGAGCACGCCGTACGACGAGTCATGGAAGGTGTATGGGCTGGCGCAGTGCACGAGGGACCTCAACACCAGCGAGTGCAGCCGGTGCCTCTCCTCCTTGGTCGGCCAACTGCCGGAGCTGTTCCGAAACGAGTCAGCCGGCGCCGTGAAGGCGTACAGCTGCTACGTGCACTACGACATCAGCACCTTCGACATAACCCTGCCGCCTGTACCAGAGCCCCCGCAGCTCTCTCCGCCGTCGTTTCCACAGCTGGCGTCTCCACAGCTGAGAGGTCAGTAGTCAGTCTTCCATGGCATCCATGCTAGCTAGTCCGAATTTGCAGGTTTGAAGCAGTGCTTTAGCATTGAGATACTAATCCAGTTTTGTTGCTGAAATTTCACCACAGAATCATCGTCTTCTTCGAGGTCTTCTTCTAGGACAGGGCTTCTGATTGGCATCGCCGTCGGTACCGTGTCATTCTTCATCATTTTGGTTGGCGTCTTGATCTGTCTCCTTCTCTGGCGTCGGCAAAAGGAGCCTAAAATCTCTGTCACCGATGAGGCAACGGGGCAAAAGCAGGGAGATGACAACTTCTCCAACGATGATCCTGCCATGGAAGACGTCTTCGAGAAAGGGACAGGGCCCAAGCGGTTCCGATACAGTGAGCTGGCCATCGCCACCGACAACTTCTCCGACGAGAGGAAGCTCGGGGAAGGAGGCTTCGGCTCGGTATATAGAGGATTTCTCAAGGAATCCAACCTCGAGGTGGCCATCAAGAGAGTCTCCAAGGGGTCCAAGCAGGGGAAGAAGGAGTACGCCTCTGAGGTGACGATCATAAGCCGGCTCCGGCACCGGAACCTCGTGCAACTCATCGGCTGGTGCCATGGCGGCGGCGAGCTTCTTCTCGTCTACGAGCTGATGCCCAACGGCAGCCTTGATGCGCACCTCTACGGCAGCAAGAATGGCACCGGCACCGTGCTGCCATGGAAGGTCAGGCACGAGATTGTGCTGGGGCTGGGCTCGGCGCTCCTGTACCTGCACCAGGAGTGGGAGCAGTGTGTCCTGCACAGGGACATCAAGCCCAGCAATGTCATGCTGGACGCCTCCTTCGCCGCCAAGCTCGGTGACTTCGGGCTGGCAAGGCTGGTCGACCACGGCCGGGGGGCGCACACCACGGTACTCGCCGGCACGATGGGGTACATGGACCCTGAGTGCATGAGCACCGGCCGCACCAGCGCCGAGTCGGACGTGTACAGCTTCGGTGTCCTCCTTCTCGAGATCGCGTGCGGCAGACGGCCTCTGGCACTGGCCGAAGAGGAACACATAGTCCACCTCGCCCAGCGGGTCTGGTCCATGTACGGCGACGGAAGAGTTCTACATGCCGCTGACCCGTGGATGGAAGGGGGCTTCGAAGACCAGGAGATGGAGCGTGTGATGGTTGTCGGGCTCTGGTGCGCGCACCCTGACCGAAGCCTGAGGCCATCGATCAGGCAGGCCGTCAGCGCGCTGCGGTGCGAGCAGCCGTTGCCAATCCTCCCGGCAAGGATGCCGGTGGCGACCTTCGTGTATGTGCCATTGCAGATCGATGGCTCCAGTTGGGGGTCTTATGGTGTCACCGGTGCCGACGGCAGCAGCGGGACGGAAACCACCACGGGGAAGTCGGTGCCGATGCGAAGCAAGACTTTGGTCGAAGGACAGGTCACTGGACGCTAGATGCTTTAGAGTAAAACTGTGGATCAGCTGATGCTAACATGAAATAAATATTGGTCTCCATCTCCTTCCTCCCATGGCCTTATTTTCTTGTTTCAGTTCCTCTCCTCCCTTTTTGCGTGACGAAGTTTCAGGAGGATGTGCCCCCTATGCACTTTTTAAATGGAATGTACACTGAAATTTCAAAACTCTGAATCGGAGTATTTTGCAAGAAACCTGCTTGGTGGTCACCCGCATGAAGCGGTCAAAGGCGTCAGTAGCTCTTCTGGTATTCTCCAAAAAAAAGGAGGCCCTTAATGCTGCACCGATATCCCTCCAAAAGGAGAAAGGTAAACCTATACACACGCTGCTTAAAAACTTCCTTAGTTTGTACTATATGCATGCCTACAAACTTTATAACATTTTCTAGAACAATCAGTTCCGCATGGTAAAAGAGAGGCTCCTGAACTAGTGAACAAGTTCATCTTATCTTTGATAAAAAGTTGTGCCTCCTTATCTTATGTCACGTTCTACTAAAAGATGCATTATTCTGTCCTGCCTTCTGGTTTATTTTTGCCCTACTTTTTTCTTTAGTTGGTCCAAGATCATTGTACCTGTTCCCTGTAGAGAGGACATTTTTATCTGTTATAGTGTTATATGTGGTAACTTTGCCTATACACCACATTCTGTTCTCCAATTCACTTCCATGATGTGTGCATTGATTCATAATTTGCTTCAATAGTGTTGCTCATAATCCTGGTTTGGTATTTTTAGTTTTTCTTAGGTGGGTATTTGTTTTTCCATTCTCTATATCTATTTCTGGGAGCCTTCTTTAAGAAGATGGAGGATTCTTAATCTGGAGATCTACTAGGAACTTAATAGATTGAGTACATTATCTTCATGTATGTATATGCAGAAACAAGTCTTTGCCATAGTATCCTAATGTATTCCTGACAAATCGTTCATTTTTATATTCTTCAGATATTATAATGTCAGGAATGGATACATGTGGTGCTATAGACATGTATACTAGATGAGAAGCTCGACATATATGGTTTTACTTTCATCAATCAAACAGCATAAAAAGGTGACAAACTGTCAAACAACGGAAAGACTTCTAAACTGGAATTGCTAGCTCCCCGGTTCTTCTGCGGATTTTAATATCACTGGAGAGATAGTGACTGGGGCAAGTACTAGACATGATGTAAAGCCGAAATTGGCCGGCAATGGAACGTCCTTCAGATGACATTTGGCATTACCCAAACTCCAAAGTATGTATGTATCTTCTTTGAACATATTCTACTTTATCAACACTAGCATAAACTTTAATCTTCTTGGTCAGGTAGATGCACAAATATAAAGGATCCTCGGTATCGGTGCCGTCCCTGGCCGTGATGCTCCACGGTGCCTGCAAGGCCTCGCTGGGGCGCCGGCGGGGATCATGGGGGTGTGCCCAGGAAGCCGGCCGGGATGCGTTCAAGGCTTGTGTGCTGTGCTCCTTAGCCTCCACGGCCGACCTCGATGCCGCTTTCTTGGTCCGCGTCACCTGACCAATCCCGGTCGACCCTGCCACCACGCCGTACGATGCTAAGTGGAAGTTGTATAAAGAAATTTTGAAACATTTATCTATATTTACTACTCCACTATCTATTTGGTGAGAGAGAGACAGAGTTGTTATGTTTGTGTGAGATGATTACTTGTGCGGTGGCATTTGACATGTAATTAGTGTAAAGTATGACAGCGCAGCGCAGGAGGTGTGACACCACCTGACGTACCATCACCACAGCTTCTGATTTAATAGTAAAGATTTATTGTGAAAGAAATAAAATTTTGAAAAAAATATTTTTACTTAATAGAATTTTAATGTTGTAGTGATGTCAACAACACCGCCATTCGGCCGAAAACAGAGACCCGGCAAAACCTCTTATGAGCACTGTCATTTATTCATTTTCTTTAAGAAATTAGGCAAGTCTGACCAATAGAAAGAAATCTGTAACATCCCCAGATTTAGTCTTTTTGATTAATAGTTCATCAAGCCAACTAGCCAACCGACACAATTATTTCTAGAGTAGATACTATGTAATTAGCCAGAAGTATTCGTAGAAAATTTAACAAGTTGCATCTGTAATTAGCCAGAAGCCAGAAGGACTCGGAATGGGAAAAACAAGTGCTGTCTTTTGGTTGTAGCGTAGTACTGCTATACCGGCAAATAATTAGTACGAGCGTACGATTGTTAGTTGATGCATGTGCATTTGCGACCGAGACTAGGAAGCGCACGTCAACAGCGAGCGAGATCCGCCGTATAAGATTGGCGGACGTCGTCCTCTTCAGTGCCACCTCCACCGCGAGACATGCCTCCTAACGCGTCCAATGCGCGAAGCCCGCGGCGCAGCAGCATCCGGCCGCCGCCATTGCCGTTGCCGCTGCCGGTGCCTCGTAGCCCCTTCCGGATCAAGCCGGACGGCAAGTTCTACGATAGGCTCCTGGCCAAGGACAAGGCTGCGCCCAACCCCTGCCGTCACTCCTACTACTGCGCCGAGCGGGGCTCAGTGCCGTTCCTCTGGGAGTCGCGGCCGGGCACGCCCATGCCCATAGACGGCGGAGTCTCCCAGATGGCTGCCGCTGGCGTCCTCCCGGCTGTAACTCTGCCCCCCTCGTACCTGATCCGGCATTGCTACGGAACGCTGGCCCCGGACCCGAACTCTCCACCTCCGAAGCGCAGAGCAAAGACCAAGATCTCCGGCATCTTCCGGAGGCTCACCATCAGGATGCAGTGCCTGCGGGCGGCGTCGGTCAAGGTCTCATCATCGTCTAGCCGGTGGCTGGTTTCTGAGAGGGCCGAGCACCATGACAATCATGGTGCGGAGCAGCCCGTGGCAGATGAGTGTGCCGCACCGCGTCCGAGTCCGTGGGTGCTGCCGTTCCAGTTCAGCGGCTTCTGTGACCGGAGCATCGTGAGACGATGGCTGGGCTTTAATCGCTCTCCGCCGTGTGGCCATGATATAAAACTGGATAAATGCCGTTTCCTATAGTTCCTCGTGTCTCCGGACTGGTTTACTATACTTCGGTCTTGTTATATGTTTGCTCTTCCCGCAAGCATAAACACAATTAAGTCGAACAGGCTACCGGCGTTGGCGGTGATGGCGCCGAACTGGTTTGCTGAGGAGGAAACGTGGCCTGGGAAGAATGGCAGAGGCCCGCGGCGAAGTGTCGGTGACATCTCGGGGAAGACAATGTTGGGGTTGAATCTGCCTAGCTGGTCGCCATCGTACTCCGGAGGTGAGAACCTTGTGTGTGGCGTGGTGTGAGCGCCGATATCCTAGAACATGGTCTGCGGGGATGGCGTGATGTGAGCGCCGGTATCCTGGAACATGGTCTGCGGGGATGGCGTGTAGTTCGCCGGGGAGATGCTCGACTCGATGTGCCAAACTCCGCCCGGGAAGAACTGGCCACCGTGGTGCAGCGGATACACCATGCTCAGAAACACCGACGCTTGTGCCTGAGATTCCAGGGCCTCTTTCTTCGCTTTGAATTTCTTCCCCCTCTCCCGGCGACCCTCGGTTTACGCCTTCCTGCGGTTCACAAGCTTCAGTCACTCGACGTTTCTCATGATGTCGACCTTTTCCTTGGGCTTTTCTCGGCTTGCCAGCGGTGGGCCTCGGGCCGTTGAATTTCTTCGGTGGCATGGCGGCGCGGATCTAGGGGAGATGGCGGGGAAATGGAGGGAGTTGGCGGGAGCTCATCAAAGGGTTGGGGGAGATGGGGGAAAAGGAGGGAAATGGAAAGAAAATGTGTGTGTGTGTGTGGGGGGGTGGCTTCTCTCGCTAACAACCCGGACCCGCTCTTATTTTTCCTCCATCCGGTGCCCCCAGGCAAACCCCGGTGCGCCGAGTTCGGCATGTGGTTGCCTGATGGATTTTGTCCCAAATCCGGGCAAGACCAAGGACCTGGGAGCATGCATAGGCCAAAATTCACTGTTCGGACGGATAAATCGTTGTCTGGGGTCAACTCGGGGGCATGAGTGAAGATGCTCTCAGAGACCCCACTTAGTGATTTTTTGCAGCCAGATCTTGCATCCACATCACCCACTCACGTCACTTGTTTATTTTCCTTCACGTCACCTGCTTACATCACTTTTATTTTCCTCTTTTTTCTCTGAGAAAATATCATCTCCTGCACGGACCTTTGCTCTCCCTCGACTCCACTGTGCTCTTCACCCTTGCACTAATATAAACTCGTTACTTGGATTCGATGCCTAGAGGTGATTTACCCCTAAAATAGAAACAAGGAGTTGTGTTCAGCAACCCCAGGCGGTCGTTATGTCGTGACCGCCTCTAATAGTAGTCTCAGATGATTAGAAAGTAACGTTGTCTCTAGTATTACTTTCTCCTCGGTCGATCTTTAAAACAAAACGCCTCTAAAGAAAGCCCGAGATGAAGGTAAATAGTGGATGCCTCCCTAGAAATTTTAGCCACACCCGTCCATAAAAATTAACCGCCTCCAGGCGCCTCCTGAGGTGGACCGTTATACCACCCACCTCGAAAACTTTTTTTGACCATGGAAACCGTAGGGGAGCCCCCTACGGTATTTTTTTAATTAAATCAAATAAAAAGGTTACAAGATAGTCCCAAGTTCAGAACCTATTAGATAAGGAGGAAGAGGGAAGGTTAGCAGAACTTAAAAAAACACTAGAAGAGATTAACCATAGCAGCACGATGCATGATGACCCTATAGGTGATCAAAGTCAAGTAACTCTTGAAAACTACCCTCCATGCTTGGATCGATGGTTGCTTTCCCGCCTAAAAACTGGTAACTAGGGTTGTTATTTTACACTAGAAAGCATGTGTAATCATCTTTCTTTGTCTTTTGGTTCTGAATAAAACCCCTTTTTTGAATTACCAAACTTCGAAGTTCTGAATATATCCGGTGTTCTGAATATAGGTTCTTTTCAAATTTCTAGCCGTATGAGGAAAGTACTTCGTGGCAAAATTTGAAATATTCGGACAACGGATGTTCTTAGAGACGTTTCCCTTTGGACAAATATTTCAGATATGTGCCAATTTTTTTCCTTCCCTGCTCGCCCAGACACTCACTGTCCACCGCCGTCGTCCTCTATCACCGATGCCTCTCGTCCCTGCCTCTCGCCCCTGCTACCTCTGGTTCCCTGTGGTGAGGATTCCCTCCCTCGCCTCCGAGGACCCATTCGTCGTTCAGGTACGTATGCGTGAAAATCAAACCCCCAAAACCCTAATCTACATCTTTGATTTAGGAATTTTGGCATAGAATTTGCCGTTTGCTTCTCGAATTTAGGATTCAGTGTTTCCGAGACGCAGAGACCCGAAGGCAGCATCGGGAGATACTCCCCCAGCCGGCCTCTATCTGTCTCACCTCTTTTCTCCTTCTATACATCTCAAAATCTGCAATTCTTTATTAATTCCTTATTGTCCGCTGCCCTTCTACCAATATGATTAATGTACAATAACAATAAATATGTTTATGTTTTCGGTATAATTCATTCTTAAAAAAAGTAAATGAAAATGAAACAGTGCTAGGAGGAACTAGACACTTTTTTGATATAGTAGAAACAGGTCGGCGTGAGAATTCCAGAAATTCGTCCCGGAGAGGGATCGAACTCCAATCTTTAGGATGCGCCAACTGCAACCCAACCACTAGGCTATTGTCTCGTTCTCGGTATAATTCATTCTTATATTTGATTGTATTAGATGCTTAATTTCTATATCTATTTAACATATGGTAACATGTAGTGATGATGCAATAATGGTCACTAGCAATGACAGTTTTTTGTATTAGTTTTGGCAATCTTTAATTCCAATCATTGGAAGAATAGCCTACTGAGAGGCTTGTGTTTAGAGGTATCAAAGAACATCAAAATTTCAGTCATCTGTTCTGTATGTGTTTAGACGGTAGACATGAATATTTCACGGTATTGAAATTTTATGTGTTGTTGCATCAGGGCCTCAACACAAGGTGCACTGATTTTGATAAGCAGAGCCTTGTTAGAAACGACATGTATCTAAAAGAAGTTAATATAGACTTCCTATTAGACTGATGTGAACCCGAAGTTTCACCAAAACTCAAGTACTACGTTCAATGGCGGACCCAACATAAATTTTAAGCCTAGGAAAGTCACACATCGAAGTGCTTAAGATGTTAATTTTACTTGTAAATCACCATAAATATTACACTAGCTTAAGGCATCGTCCGGCCGAAAGCCCGGGCAGTTGCTCGGGAAGTAGGGACCTTGGGTCCGTCGCTGACTACGTCTACAGGTTATCCTATTTATCTATCATAAAAGAGAAGTGCAAGATGATATATTCTTAAATATGTGACCAACAAGCTAGCCCGTGATATTTAATTACTTTCAATAATCATAAACATGCTAATTCTTCAATTATTTGTATTTGTGCGGACATTTGGAGCTAGGTTTACAAAAGAATACCTAAAGAATCACCTTGATGAACCTATTAATAATGTCTATGTTTGGCAAATGAATAGTAAGAAGTCAAAGATGGTTAGGACGAAGATGAGAGCTGGGTCAAATCCAATCTTGATGACTGGATGAGAGAAGGTTGTGAGAAGTTTCAACTTAAAGCAGCATAATATTTTTTTTGTTTTCATGAAAATATAATGTAGAGGTACATATTCTAGTCCAGCAACTTTCACTGGACGGCCCATTATAAATGCAATGCTGGTTGTTAGTATTAATTATGCTACTCCCTCTGATCCAAATTATGTTCTCAGATTTATCTAGATTCGAATGTATCTAGCATAAAACATGACTAGATACATTCGAACCTAGTCAAATCTGAGAACATTAATATGGATCGGAGGGAGTAGCTTGTTTAATGTATGGACTTCACTTAATTTGTATGTACTGCCATAAATTAATGACTAAATTTGTATGGATTTCCCCAACTCTCTGGCTAAGGATAATTGCTAATATAATCGTATTCTTTGGTTGGCTGCTAAGCACTTGAGCTAATATGTCTATCCATTTTATAGCTACCGAATCATGATTATGTATCATGTATGCTATGAATTAGTATTACTGTTGGAGGCGGCCATGAATAAACACCATTTCGAAGCATCCTTGTTCTGCAGACGGTCTTTATTTGAATCCGACTCCGGGTACCTTACTCTTGGAGGTGGTCCCTACTAGAAGCCGTCCGAGTGAGGAGTTCTTCCAAACTGTCAAGAATAATAGCCTTCTTGAGGTCATACTTCTTAGTGGTGTTTGCATTATTGCACAGCTTGAATTCGTGTATCTTAGAGCCGTAATGGAAAACTAGCTCAGGTGGTGCGCTCTTAGAGCCTATGCGCTTGAGCCGGAACGAGAAACCGGTTAAGGCCTATATGAGCAATAACCGTCTCTAAGTAACGCGTTTATACTAATGTTCATCTCCTCCATTACTAGAGGATTCATATTCATCTTCTCCTATCACATTATTAGATCCCTTCCTTTTGCTTCATCTCCTCCAACCATAGTAGTCGATGGAGCCATTAGCACTAGTAGAAAAAAGCTTCATTGGTGGCGTTCGGAAACCGCCGTTAGCGATGGGCATGTGCCACGCTGCTAATGCGGTGCCACTAGTAACTCGTACCAGCAGTGCTGCCTCACCACGCCACGGGTGTTGTGCAAATCTGCATCCTCGGAGCCGGCACGCCACCCATAAGAGCAAGTACAATAAGATACAGTCAGTAGGCTATAAGAATTTAAAGATTATATTTATGCTGAGTTGGATGAGAGAGAAGAGGTGAGAGAAGATGTGTTGGCTGTAGGATAAGAGCCAGCTGCAGCACATGCTCCTAGACACTTTATGAGAGTGTCAAGTGGGCCATATATTAAAAAAGTAGTACTCTTTTATAGCTAACTATTATACATATTAATTATAAGCTAGCTATAGATAACATGAAAAGGACTTATAGCCAACAATTTACTCTACTATTGTTCTTGCTCTAAGCGTGTCAATGACCGGCAAGTGCAACGGTGCTAGCACTTGGGGCCAACAGTGGCGTGCAAGATCAGACACCACGGCATATATTTTTGGCCATTGCATTTATTGATTGGCAAAAGCGGTGGCAATTTAAAATATCAATTGAAATATAGCATTAATATTAAGACAAATTTCACTAACACACAAAGATTTTAAAAATAAGGCGAATGCTACTTTAAAACTAAAGAGTTGTTTGGTAGTGGCTATCCAGTGGATGATAAGGGATATCCACTTTTTCTGTGGTTATCCAGTCTTTGATTTAGAGGGTGGAGGGAATATGGATAACCACTTTTGGTTCAAAATGGTGGTTGAGCATATCCCACAAAAAAAAGCTGGATGAGCTCAACCACTTTTGGATAGCTCCTCTGAAATATTTTCCTGTTTCTAGATTTTGACCGGCTATCCCTAACCATCTTTTGTCCCACTTAGCCAAACACAAAAAATGGCTACCTCTAACCAGCTGGTTGACGATATCCTCATCCCCTAAATGACATCCTCTAAACCAAACAGCCCCTAATAGATCTTGAAACGGCTGTTGATCCTTCTGCTATCGCCGCTACTGTTGCTCCTTCCGTCGCCGCCTCTTCAGTCCAAGTCATTTAGACTCGTCGCTTGGCGCTCGTTCATCATCGGCGTCAACAAGGCCAACCTCCAACGTCTGCCGCCATGAACGTGCCCCGGCAGCAGTGTTATCCGCCAATGCCGCCTTACGCCTGCACCGTCAAAGATGGTGATGAAGCCTAAATCCGCCGGAAAAGAGTGGTTCGTGATGGCATGGTGGACAAACCTCGTCGGTGGGCCGAGCTGGTACTAACATGGATATGACTTGTCGGGTTCCCATCATTGGTATACCTGGTGCAGATCCAGGACAAGGCCCGTAAAGCCCATCAGAAGCTAAAGGCTTTGGAAGCATCCAAAGCCGAGGAACTAGACATGGCAAACAAGACAAAGTCCAAGACGTAGCCGACATGGTCATAGACTTACCCTTCATTCTGTAATTGATCCGGATTGGACTCTAAGACCTAGACTCTCATATAAAGGCTGGGAGGAGCCGACGGGGAGGGCACCTTAACCTTCGATTCACACCGAACTGATGTAAGCTAGATCACATCTAGCAATCAGGTGACTTTATACTTTCCATCAATAAAATCAGACATGCATGAAGTAGGGTTTTCTCTACGAGGGTCTGAAGCTAGGTAAATCTCGCCTCGCTTATTTGTCTGATAAGACGATGAAATCACAAGCTCACCCCTTTTCCCTGAAACCTAAGTCCATAACAATGGATATTGTCGAGGTTAACCCTTGCCAGGTACCACGCGCGGGTCTAGGCATGTGCGACAGTTTTGGCACACACCATGAACGATGAGGCCTTCGAATCGTGCCTCTCCCAGGCGAAGAGCATCGACCAGTAGTTGGAGTCAATGGTGAACTGGGGTCTGGGGATCAACCCTCTCCGCCTCGACTAGGGATGTGTGATGCTCGTGGATGAGGGCTTGCAATGAAAAACCAGTGGGGAGAGGCGGTATTGTCTGGCACTAGCCATCTTGGGTCACGACGAGCTGGAAAATAGTAAGGTCCGCCAGCGACGGCGACCTGCGGCCCCATCCTCGTCCCTGACCTCGACCCCTGCCCCTACCCGATGACAAATGGGAGTAAATCTACACTCAAAATGGCAATGGTGCCGACGAACCTTCTATTAATAGACCAAATGACAATGGCAGTGTGGTGTGGAAGGCATTAATGATGGCGTTTTTCTGAAGTAAGCGCCACTGTGCACAAAACAATAGTGGTGTTCGGTCTAAACCGCATGATACCGCCTATTCGCCCCACAAGGCCCTATGGCCCCGCTAGCCGGTTGCGTATTTTCAAATGGGCCATGGTACAAGTACAATCTGTCCCGCTGTGTTGCAGCTTTTGCTACGCCGTGGGTATTTTCAGGCGATACCCGTGGCGTTATACTTTTTCACCCCTACTAATGTTCGACGCCTATAAGGTTTCTCTACCAATGTATAGCGCTTTCTCTTGCCTCTAAGAAGTTGTTTACATTGTCCCCATCGACTCTACCATAGGAGGGATGCAATTCCCCTGCTCAAATTTGAGACGCCACCTTCTTCATGAACTTTATCTCATGCACACTTAGTGTTGTCGTATTCTCCTGTTAGTAAATTTATATTAAGCGAGCATGCGTTCGGCAGGATCAGTTGGTAGCACAGGGAGACAAAGCTACAAAGGTTTGGGCCCCGAGAAACACCTCCTTTAAGGACCCCACCCCTATATTTTGGGATTCTACTACCCTTGTGTGCTCGGGACAAACTTAAGGAGGTCTCAAGCTCGTCTATATATCGTGGTTGATGGATGGATGTTTAACGATGATGTCATTCGGTAGGCCCCTAGACCCCGATATATAACATGCGTCGAGTCAACTTACGGATGAGCGAAAACCCAAACAAGATAATCTAGATCTGATCTAAGTTAGTTACAAAGCATATCATGTAGAATCCTCGCGGAGAACTTTGCTTAGATTACACTCTAATATGATAATGCCATGTGGACCCTGGCCAGGTGCCCGAGTCGCTGGGCTAAGGCATCCCAAACAATGGCAAATCCAGGACTTGAGCATTGGAGGGGTGAGATGATAGTGACCGTAAAATAGAAATAACACACCACTATATCGATTCCTACACATATGTAGCATTGATATCCAATAGTAACGACATATTTTTTGTACTTACCCGTCCAAAAAAAGTTTATAATTAAAAAGTACATATTTTTTTGCAACTTTTATCTTTATAATACTCTACACAAAGTTAGGGAAACATAAAACATAGACCTTCAGTTTAACATGTATGCGGCTCTCACTTCCCCTTCTCACTCTCGTGTAACCCTCCCCTTGAGAGTCTTCCCACTGCCACGGCTCCTTCCCCCTCTTATCCGGTGGCCTCACCGGCTAGAGGAGTGGGATGATGGAGGTTGTTTGTTTGTATATAGTAGTAGAGTAGGTTTGGGCTCCACCCCATCTTCCAGCATTATGTCGTGGGTGTGTAGGGTTCTAGATCTTTCTGGCCAGATCTAGAGTGACATGGTCCTATTATTCTCAGTGGTGATGTTCTAGAGGGTGATGCTGCTTGTGGAGGAGATAGGGACATGCACCTCCATTAATAAGGCGGTTGTTTTGATCCTTCCTCCTGTGCATCCGAGCTGCTATTGGAGAGAGTCGGGTCTTCTTCCTCATGTCGAGATCCTGAGCTGGGAGAAGGACTCGGTGTCATGGGGATCTGAGAGCTCGATTAATAAGCTAGAAGATCTTCTCTTATGGAGAGATGTTGGTGGCCATCGTTCCTCTGGAGACCCTCTCACTTCTCTTGTCCTCCTGGCTGGCCCGACGTCGAGGAGGAGGAGAAGGGCAGTAGGATGGTGGATGGACTTATTGGCTGGTGGCAAGCGTGCGATGAGCACTTTGGAGGAAGCTAATCAAGCTCATCAACTCCGCTAGCGTAGCTCCGAAGTTATCCATGAAGTATGGAGCCTTCTTTGTCCGGTAAGTAGAGCTCTTCCTCGGTAGAGGTGGATATCAAGCCAGCTCGACTCAACTCGAATCACCTCATAAATACTCATTAGTTAACAAACTTCCTCGACTCGTCTCGTTAACATAACAAGCTGAAAACCCCAACTTGGCTCGACTCAACTCGTAAATACTCATTAGTTAACGAGCTTGCTCGACTCGACTCGTTAACATAACGAGCTAAAAACCCCACCTTGGCTCGATTCAATAAATACTCGAGTTGGTTCGATAAACTCGTTAAGAAACTTAAGGGAGTAATCAATTTATCATAGATTAAGAGTACAAGAAGAATGGTTCATCATTTATGCCTCTTTATGTTTTGGCCACTTTAACTAGAATGCTCATGTATCTTTAGTTTGCCCTACTTGTTTTGGTTTCTTTTTATATTAACTAATTTATGAGCCAATATTAACGAGTTTAGTAAGTACTCGCAACTCAGACTCATTAAACTCTTTTTATTAACAAGCTAAAAAGTCAACTCGGCTCAACTCATTAGTATCCAAGTTCATGCTGAGTCAGAGTCGAGTTATCAAGTACTTGTTAAGCTCGTGAGCTTCAGTTTTACTTCCATCCCTATTCATCAATGAATCTTTCTCCTTTGGAGGTTCTTCCCCGACCCTGGCATGGGATCCACGACCGGCGCTGTCCAAGTGGCAAGTTCCCCGGTGGCGGCGATGGTACCCAAGCTTGGAGATCAACCAGATCTGGTGGAGAACACCAATGACTTGATCGGTTTTTTCTCTTTCTCTAGGGCTTTTTTGGTAAAACTTGTAGTATTATCTGGTATTTTCCTATCTTTTAGGGGTTTGTTTGTAACTTTGTTCCCACTGCTGATTTAATGTAGCTTCTAGGGCCTTTGGACCCTATCCCGTTCAATTTTTTTTTAACATGTATGCTTTTTTTTAGCTTTTTTTTAAGCAGAAGGTAGGGTCTTTTGTTCATTGTTTTTTTAGCTGAACATGTATGCTCTATGTAACTCTCGCTCGCGTGTACAAAAATGTACTACTACTCCTTTTTTTTTGAGGGCAATGTACTACTACTCCTAATCAGCTTCCCGTTTAATACTACCCATGGGCCCGCGAGCAACACGGTTCCGACATTTGGCCCACGACTACACACCAACTATCCCGACCGAACCCTACACAAAGACGACCACCCGCCGCCATCACTCGCGGGTCTCGCTTCAACCTCGCACTAGACTAGACCCTAGCTAGCCGCTCCCGTGCTCACGTGCCGCCGGCGCCGGCCATGGCCGGCTCGTCCTCCAACGTCGACCGAAGCACGGAGAAGCTCCTGTCGCTCATCCATGACCTCCTCCCAGCCCCGTCCGTCTCCAACACGGCCCGCTTCCGCGCCGCCCTCCCCTCCGATGGGGTCGACCGCATCAGCCGTCTCCCCGACGCGCTCCTCCGCGACATCGTATCCTGCCTCCCCGCCAAGGACGCCGCACGCACCGCCGCTCTCGCCACGCGCTGGCGCGGGGTCTGGCGCTCCACGCCGCTCGTCCTCGTCGACGCCCACCTCACCAATCGCGCGCGCGCCAGCTCGCCGGACGTCACCGCCGCCATCTCCCGCGTCCTCGCCTCGCACCCAGGGCCCTTCCGCTGCGTCCACCTCACCCGCGGCCGTATGGGCGCGCACCAGGCCCACCTCAGGCTCTGGCTCCGTCTCCTCGCCGCCAAAGGCGTCCAGGAGCTCGTCCTCGTCAACCGCCCGTTGCCAACCACCGTGCCCCTCCCCAAGACGCTCTTCACCATATCCACCCTCACCCGCCTCTACATCGGCGTCTGGAAGTTCCCGGACGCGGCCGGCCTCCAAGGCGCCTCCTTTCCCCACCTTCGGGAGCTCGGCATCTGCAGCGTCGCCGTGGAGAGCGGGGACATCGACACCGTCGTCGCCAGGAGCCCTGTCCTGGAGATCCTCAACATCCAAGGGACCATGAAGGGGGTGCGCCTCCGCCTCGTCAGCAACAGCCTCCGGTGCGTGCAGATCTGCGCCTTCGTCCTGGAGAGCGTCGACGTGGTGAGCGCCCCGTGTCTCGAGCGCCTCTTCCTGTCGGAATGCCTCAACCCTGCCGGTGGATCCTGCACCAGAGTCAAGATTGGCTATGTCCCCAAGCTGAGCTTGTTCGGGTACCTGGAGCCTGCAAAGTACGCGCTAGAGATACAAGGCACCGTCATCATGGTACACATCCAGTCCATCCTCCGAATGATCTTCCAGTTTCTGTTCACTTCGCAAACATGTGTAGTGCAATGTGCAAACTTTCTTGCTGAATTCAATTGGGTCCATTTCAGGCTGGGATTAAGACAACTGCAAGCATGATGGTCACAAGCGTGAAGACCCTCAGCTTGAAGGTGCGGTTCGGAGTCCACAACGAGGTCAAGATGGTGCCGGCCTTCCTCAGATGCTTTCCCAACTTTGAGACGCTACATATTGTGGTACTAGCATCATTGCATTCTCATAATGCTTCTGTGCTGCATGATCCATTACTTGCTGGGATTTTCACTAACTTAATAAATAACTTGCAGTCTGAAAAATGTGACCAAGCCACTGATGACAAGCTCAACCTTAAATTCTGGGAAGAGGCTGCAGGTCCCATCTTAGGTGTGATCTTCCGCCTCAAGGTGATCGTGTTCCGTGAGTATCGTGGGAAGCAAAATGAGCTTGCCTTCCTCCAGTACATCTTCCAGAATGCCCTGGTGCTCAAGCATGCAATGGTTATGTCGGCCAATCCAAGGTTCACTTCACTGTCCTTAGCTGAGATGACCTCCACTTTGGAAAACATGAGTACTGAAAAATGGCTAAGTAAAATTCAGTTTGCTATCTGTGCGACATTTGGTCCCGAAGGAGGTATACCTTGGACTTTTCGACGAGGAGCAGACTTTTCGAAGGAAGACCCTTTCGCGCCGATTGTAGTGTTTTAGAGGGTTAGTGTTCTTTTGCCGTTGCAGTATCTGCGTACGATGCACTGTTTGGGATTCTTGGTATGTGTTATCTGAAGGTTGGGGATGTTTATGGATTGTACTAGCATGATTATGTTGGTGAAGTAATTTAGTAGTCGTATTGTGCAATATGACCATCTAGAAGCATTACTATTGCTTGCAGATTGCATACTGTAATTTTGAATTGCCCATGAAAAGATTAATTATCGCTGCAGCAACTCTATCTATGATCTTCCATTCTGAAAGGTGAACCTTTATGTGAGCTATGCAGCCTAGGTTAATGGATTTAGGCAGGCATTTCAGTGATTTATATATCTTTCAACCATATAACCAACTAGACATCCTTGGCCACATTTGTGTCTTAAACACCAAGCCTTGACATTCAGAACTTTAGGGGCTGCATGCATGTCTCTCAGCTTTGATTTTGCACAAAGCCATTACAGTGCATGATGCTGAATTTTATTGTTTTGTTTCTTGTATCCTCGTACTTTCTCCATGCTGTGCTATCTTTATTGCAGTATACAAGCACCTTGTTGTATTTAACCAACTTACTTCATGTTTGCCTACACGCGGTGTCTATTACTACTACTCCCTCCGATCCATATTAATTGGCACTAAATACATCCAATCCAGTGACAATTAATATGGATCGGAGGAAGTAGTATAACATAAGAGTACACCAGCTTTTTATTTCAGACTCCAGAAGCTAACTCCTAGTGAGACACTCTTAGCGAGCAATCTCAGATTTCAGACAACAATGGTTCCACTTTTAGCCACTACACTAGCTCAGTACCACTTTGGTTAATTATTAGTCACTTTAAAAGGCCCTCACGTAATACCGTTACTTAAAATGTGGCTTATACTTACCTGCAATATTCACCCATTAGGTGTTCAGTGAATGATCAGTTCCTTCTGTTGTGTTAGTGGATTACTTGTCTACTATAAATGTACTCTAGTCAGATTCTTTTGCTATGCTTTAATGAGACATTAATCACAAGCGTTGTGATTCACTAACCGAAGGCGAGTGTCGCAGCTGAGATCTTCGACACATCTAGCATGCGCTAAGCGCCCACTAATTTGGAGAACTAGTTGATTCTCCGCGCGTTGCAGCGGGGATTAGAGATGATTTACTTGTATGCAAAAAAGATACAAACAATATATGAAAATAATGCTCATTTGCACATATACTATTATGATGCAAGCATAAAGCATGTTGTCGCGGGAATCATGTATGAAAAAAAATAGTATGATCGGCCTTGAATTCAAAATTACGAAGTACTCTTTGGTTGGTACGCATGAATACAATAAACGCATAGCAGTAGTTTACCAACTATAATTTCTATAATAAAAGGCTTGTGCATCATCAATATCACAACAATAGCATTGTAATGTCTCAAATGTATGAAAGAATAATTTATTCAGCAATGGAAAAATCAATCTATCCTATCATAGATTTTATGTACCTAAGTCTAATATAGATAGCATGGGTTTCATTTTAAGTATGCAAGTTTGACGGTTATTTTTATGTGAATATGCAAGTAAATATTAAAGATAATGTGAGAAAATATGTGCAACAAATGTTTTTGCGACATCATTTATTTAACGTAGCTAAACACTCTTTGAGTGGAAAGAATAATACAATAGTAGTGCATAATATGAGAGACGAGTGCGGAGATACTGCGAGTCTGCGAGGGATGGAGGAAAATCGGTCATTGTTGCCTTTGAAATTGGTAGGAAGGAGTTAATCTGATTATCACCTTCCTTCGTGCAACTGTTCATTTGTGACTTCTACAATCCAAAGGGAAGGACATAGATAGTTGTTGCCCTAACATAATGTCGACTTGTTGAGTTGAAAGTCCTTCAATATTTCACTGTCACCATATGTTAACAAAAAGAGCATAGCTGACGTTCACATTCGGATGCTGATGTCAATCAGACATACAAAGGAGATGGGAAATGCACTATTAGATTGTACCATATTTATGACAGGAAGTGGTACTTGCAATCGTAGAAGGTGGCTAGACAATAGCGTATCATATCACCATGTGTACTCTTAGAAACTGCAACACAGACATTCAGGAAAGTTCATACAGATAGAACATATTTTACTCTTTTGCTTAGTGCAATAGGCAAGTTTGAAGCATACACGGAAATCAATACTGTACCTCTACTCACGTCTGGTCTAGCTGGACTTGTCCGATCCAATTCTGATTGGTGGCTTAGATCAACGTCGGTGCAGTGCTTCAAAGCGAGTGACCTTGTGCATTTTCCTCAGGCAAGCCAGCCATACAGATCACACAATACAGCGGTGCCTGGAAAAAAGTGCAGCGCAGCGAGCTGAACCTCCTGCGATGGATGAAATAAACCTGCAGCTGTCAAATCAATCATCCGAGAACGTGATCAGGGTCGCAAGCCTGACGCAGCGATGCTAGATCTCGGTTAGCAAATCTGGGAGGAAGTGTAGAAGGTCGAGGGAAATATATAACTTGGGGCAGCTGGGCCGTCCACCGCGACTTCTCGAATTTGTTCGACAGTTTACGGGAGGCGACACGCCTTAGACTAGCCCCAATAGAGGTATCATAGGTGGTATCATGCACCACATGCATGCAAAATGCTTATGTGTCATAGTAATTAATGATAAAAGAGATTGTATTGGTATCATAGGTAGATACGGTATCATAGCACATAAAACTAGAAAAATTAATCCTAAATAAATCTTGTCCACAATTTTACATCGAGATTCTACAAAACAATAAATACACCAAGTCTATGTACTACTATATGATACTATGCATTGTGGAAATGGTATCATATACTAGTATCATATGCATGATACTACTATATAATACTCCCGATTGTGACTAGTCTTACTATAACAGAAGTCATTAACACATGAAGTAATGGAACAGATCAGGTAAATTGAAACGATTGGCTATCCATGCAGGCTCCCACGGAAGGAATAGGCTAAGCCGCCAAAGAAAATTTAACGGACTCGAAAGAAAATACTATGATGTGGATAGCTTAGATGACAGTGGAATGCTGTAAGCTTACGAAAAATAGGATGATGTGGACGCTTTGCATGTGCAGCTTGCAAACACTAAATGGAGATAGTGGGGATCAATTTTATAGATATTATAGATTGGACTGGTGGTTCTGTAGTGAGTTCTGCTTTTGCAATGGCGTCAAGTTTCTACCATGTTTTGCACGGGAGCTGTGTGCAGTATATCCAACTGTGAGTGGCTCTTAGAGCATACCGCATCCCGCGGTACTGTAAACCGCAGATGCGGTGTACTGCAAACCGTTTTTTCTGGCCAAAATAAAAACGTATATTAATCTCAGAAATATATTAGCAGAACAAATTAAGCAACACATGCAGATTTTATTCATCAAATCGATCAATGTTATAGAATTACAAATCAACAATATTTCATAGTTTACAACAACATTTCAAAAATGAAGAATTGAAGAGAACAAATGAATGAGAGTTTTGTATGAAAAACAAATGGATAAAAAAAAAACTCAATGGAAATTCTTGCCTAGCAATGACCAACGGTGGGCAATAAGTGACGAAGATTGAAATGCCGAGTTCTGTTTTCAATCTGCCGGTAGGTTTCAAGGAATGCTTGTACCTTGTCAGGGTTTCTTCTAAGCTTGACACGGCAACTAACATTGTCATACTCCAAGGGCAACCTCTTCTCCCTCTCATCCTCAACAATCATATTGTGTAGAATTACACATGCTATCATGATGTTGTTCATGTGTTTATTTTGCCAGTAACGAGAAGGCCCTCGGACAATTGCAAACCTAGCTTGAAGAACACCAAAAGCTCCCTCAATGTCCTTGCGGGCTGCTTCTTGACAAGTTGCAAATTGAGCTTTTTGGGGGTTTTCGGGTCTACTTATTGTTTTCACAAATGTTCTCCATTGTGGATAAATCCCATCAGTGAGATAATACCCCATATTGTACTCATGGCCATTGATCTTGAAGTTGTAGGCCGGCTATTCTCCATTTGCTAGCTTCGAAAACAAAAGAGATCTCTGCAAGATGTTGATGTCATTGAGAGAACCCGGTAGGCCAAAAAAGCTATGCCATATCCACAAGTCTTGTGAGGCCACAACTTAGAGCACGATTATTGCATCTCGGTGATGACCAATGTACTGCCCATGCCATGCTTTTGGGCAGTTCTTCCATCTCCAATGCAGGCAATCAAGGCTTCTGAGCATCCCCGGTCAACCTCTTTTCTCAGTCTCTGTCATTAGCCTCTTCGTGTCCTCGTTTGGTGATCGAAGGTACGTTGGGCCGAAAACCTTGATCAGTGTCTTTGTGAATTTGCGCACGCATGCCCTGGTTGTATCTTCACCAATACGAAGATATTCGTTGGTGTAGTCAGCTGACACTCCATAGGCGATCACCCTCAGCACGGCAGAGATCTTCTGGTACGAACTGAAACCAAGCAAGCCAGCACAATGTTTTCGTTGCATGAAGTAGCGGCAGTTGGCCTCGCAAGCTTTCACAGTCTTCTCGAACAGGGGCCGTCTCATCCGATACCGGCAGCGAAACAGACGAGCAGGGTAGATGGGTGTCTCGGCAAAATAATCTCGCATGAGCATGTCGTGCCCTAGAACGCGGTTGCGCAGGATGCACAATCGCTCGACAGTTGACCCCTCCTCCTTTTTCGGTATTCTCCTCCGCCTCCAATTCTTCAACGGTAGCCAGCAGAAGGAGGTCCTCCGCGTCATCATCGTCGAGGTCCTCCCAGTCGGACTCGTCGGAAGACGAGTCCTCCATCAAAAACCGAACGGAAGAACTCGTCGCAGAACACCATGATTCACGCCACGAAGAACTCATCTACAAAATCCCCGCCGCACGGATCCTAAATCTAAGAAATTTTGAAACTTGACACAAAGGAAGGTAGGAGCTAGAGGGTTTACCGGCTCAGACGGCGGAGTCGTACGGGCGGCGTGTAGATCCGACGCACGGGCGGTCGACTGGTAGGGGGTCGGACGAGCGGCGGACCAATTCTGCCGTAGATCGAGAGGCGATAGCGTTAGTGGTGGCGGCGCATTGGGGAATGCGGTGATGGCGGCAGACGAGGTGGCGGGCACTCTAGAGCGATGACGGCGCGTGGCGGGCGGCAGCGGGGGGCGGCGCCGGCGCGCAGTGGCCGGGAACCGGGGAATTGGTATGGGGCGGTGGCGGTGGGGAACGCGGCGGAGGAGGATTCCCAGATGGGAGTCGTGAATCTTCAGCGCGCCTCCACTCGCGAGCGTTTGCGGGGAGCGCAAAAAGACCAGTCGGAACGAAAATATGCGGAATGCGGAGGGCGATATGCGGGGAGCCGTAATTGTTTTTTGGATGTGGTACGATATGCGGTATCTAGAAAAGCCACTTTTTCCGCCTCATACCACAAACTGACAGTTATTTTGCGGTACGGGGCGGGATGCGGTATCTGCTAGAGATGCTCTTATGGTCTGAGATAGGGTTGTGAAGTGGCACCCGATCTGTCCCGCTTCGTAGGCAAAATTTGTTAGTCTAGTTTAAAAATTTTCATCAAAATTTCTTTAATTTAAACTAAATTTTGCTTTCACGGGCTCTCGCGGGTTGTCGCTTCGTGACCCTAGTCAGAGATCATTCTCCACTAACCAGAAATAGACACGATGTAGTTGCCAACTTCAGGCCGAATTTTAGAGAAATCTTGGAAAATGGTAGAAAGTGAATAGGCTAATCGTTTCATGCGAAAACTTGACAGTTGAAAAGAATGCAGATATTTTCTTGGAATCAAATTAAATAAGAGCTATTCGGCCAATTTCGTTATGCACGTCTCCCCGAATCTATCCTGGGATGGAGGCCGGGGAATACAGACGTCGACATCACTATGAAGCCCCTCTCTCCTGGGAAACGGGCCCACCACGGGGCCAAGCGCTAGATTTGATGAGATTCGCAGCATGAAAAACAAAAAATACTACGAAATGTTGAATAAAACCAAGATCCAATCTATGAGATGCGACTAACGAGGAGATTAGATATACATACCCTTATAAAACATGAGAGGAAATAATATAAAAATCATGGATGATGTAGTCGTACTTCTTCGCAATCTGATCCGATCCAGCACCACACGAACGACACCTCCGAGTTGCGCACACGTATGGCTTGATGTCATCTCCTCTTCCTTGATCCAGCAGGACGAGGTGGAGAGGTGGGTGAGATCAATCCCCACAGCATGATAGCGTGGTGGTGCGAATAAGGTGTAATAGGAGCAGAGCTTCGCTAAGCGTCTATGCGGAGGAGAGGGAGAAAGAGAGGGAGCGAGGTGGCGGCCAGGGCTTGAGCTGTGGCGCCTAGCCCCTACCCTCCCTCTTATATAGGCGTGGGGGGCTACCCAACTTGCCCCCTCCAGCAAGATGGTGGGGGCGACGACCAAGGGAGGGGGAAACTCCCTCCTCCCATCCACCCCTAGGGTTTACCCTAGAGGGTTTTGGTGCATGGAACTGGGGGGCTACGGAGACTTGTCCCACTTAGGGGTCGAGGTTCCCCAACCTCTGGGCAGGTGCACCCCACTAGTGGACCCCGGAAATCTTACGGAACATTCCAATACAATACTGAAATATTTTTGAAACCCAAAAACCGCCTTAATGTATAATTTTATTTACCTCCGAACCATTCTGAAGCTCCTCCCGATGTCATGGATCTCATATGAGGCACCGAATCAAAATTCGAGATCACCATCTTAACATCTCATTATACTCTAGCAACATCGAACGTTAAGTATGTGTCCCTACGGGTTCGAGAACATGTAGACATGATTGACACAACCTATCCAATCAATAACCAATAGCGGGACCATGGATGCTAGTAATGGTTCCCATATATTCTACGAAGATCTCTAATCGGTTGAACCACAATGTTGAGGATTCAAACAATCGCGTATACAATTCCTTTTGTATTGTGATATATAACTTGTCCGAGATTTGATCGTTAGTATCACCATACCTAGTTTAATATCATTAATGGAAATCTTTTTTACTAGTTCCGTAATACAGTATCCCTGTGACTAATCACATTAGTCACGTGATTGCAAGATACTTAGAATGTTGTGTTACCGAGAGGGCTTCTTTCACAATATGTAGAGCTCGTTGGAGAACCCCAAGAGGAAGGTATGATGAGCACAACAACAAGTTTTTCCTCAGTTATGAAACCAAGGTTATCGAACCAGTAGGAGGTGTTGTTTCCAACTTGGAATCCTGCACAACACAACCACATAACTTTGCCCCCAACTTATAGTGAGGTTGTCAATCTCACATGTTTTGCTGAAAACAAAGGATTAAATGTATTGTGTGAAAGATAGTAATTGCTTGCAGAAAGTAAACAGAAAACAGTAAATAGCTTTATAGATTGATGGTAAAAGAATGGACCGGGGTCCATAGTTCACTAGTGGTGATTCTCCTTAAGATAGATGACATGTTGGGTGAACAAATTACATCGGTGCAATTGACAAACATCGAGAAAGCATACATGCATATACTAATCATCTTGAATCCTATGAGATTTGATTGGGCATTACAACATTATACATAGACCGTAATCCAACTACATCTATGACTAATAATCCACCTTCAGGTTATCATCTGAACCCCCTCTAGTATTAAGTTGCAAGCAACAGATAATTGCATTAAGCAAAGTGTGTAAAGTAAACAATACGATTGTTCTATGAACAAAGGATTGATGTTTTCTCCCTAGTAGCAACTGTTGGAATTATGCCCTAGAGGCAATAATAAAGATGTTATTATTATAATTCTTGTTCATGATAAAGTTTATATTCCATGCTAGAATTGTATTAAGAGGAAACTTTAATACTTGTGTGGTTTGTGAACAACACCGTATCCCTAGTACGCCTCTATGGACTAGCTCATTGATCAATGATGGTTAAGGTTTCCTAACCATAGACATGAGTTGTCAATTGATAATGAGATCATATCACTAGAGAATGATGTGGTGGATAGACCCAAACTAAGCGAAGCAATTAGATCGTGTCATCGTGTTCGTCTTTGCGAAGTTTTTCTTATGTCAAATATTGTATTCCTTAGACCATGAGATAATACAACTCCCTGGTATCGGAAGAAAGCTTTGAGGTCATCAAACGTCATCCTATGAGAGGTGATCATAAAGGTGTCTCTCGGTGATCGGAAAGTATCATTGGGTTGTATGTATCGAGATGGGATTTGTCCCTCCCAAGTCGGAGAGATATACTTGGGCCCACTCGTGTCGATATCAACACGCTTGCAAGCATGTGGTTAAGGAGTTGATCACAAAGTGATATCGGATTACGGAGCAGTAAAGTACTTCGTGAGCGAGATTGAACTAGGTATGGCGATAGGCGATCGAATCTCGGGCAAGTAAAATATCGCGAGACGAAGGGAATATATATATGGGATTGATTGAATCCTGGCATCGTGGTTCATCCGATATGATCATCGATGAATGTGTGGAGTCAATATGGGTGCCAGACCCGCTGTTGATTATTGATAGAAGATCATGTACGCATATTCTCGAACCGAGGTCACACACTTAACGTGTCTCGGCTAGGATAGATTGGATAATTGGTTTATGAATTTTGTTCAGAGTCTCGGATGGGATCCGGGATATCACGAGAGGTTCGGAATGGTCGGAGAATAAGATTCATATAAGGCGGTGCAGTTTTGGAGTTCGGAATAGTTTCGGGTTAATCGGTATTGTACCGGAAGCTTCTAGAACCTTCCGGAAGGGGGCCAACGTGGTCCCACCTTCCGGGAGGGGGCATGGGCCTATGAGGGAGTGTCCTGGCCGCATTGGGCCAGGGGCACAAGGCCCCATAGGGCCCAGCCGATCCTAGAGAGTTTAAATCGTTTAAACTAGAGATAAGATAAGATAGGATTTCTAGATAAGGGAGAGTTTAAATTGTTTAAACTAGAGATAGGCTTGGAGGAGAGGCTAGGGCTGGCCGCACCCCCCTCTATATATAGAGGGCTGGTGCGCCCCTCTCACACACCCTTACACCTTCCTCAAAACCCAGTTGCCCTGCTGCCCTTCCTCTCTCCCTCCCGACTGTTTGTAGGCGAAGCCCTGCGGCAGAAATTCTCCACCATATACACCACGCCGTCGTGCTGTAGATCCAATCTATCTCTCCACCATACTTGCTGGTCCGAGGAAGGAGGATACGTCGAGGTGCCGCACGTGTGCATCTCACGGAGGCACCGCCACTTGTGGTGCTAGATCGGATCGGATCGCGAGGAGGAGAAGCGAGTACGACTACATCACCCACGCGTTCGAATGAGCGTTCGCTGTGCGAATCTTCAAGGGTATGAAGATCTAATCCAATCTCTCTCGTTGTTTGCATCTCCTAGATTAGATCTTGGCTTTCCCTCTGTTCGCTTCCGTAGAAAAATTTGATTTACTATGCCGCGAAACCCTTCAGTGGTATCAGAGCTAGATCTATGCGTAGATGTGATTCACGAGTAGAACGCAACATGGTTGTTGCGGGCGTTGATGTTTTCTGTTGCAAGCCTCTTGTTTGTGTTCTTCTTATGACGCGGGATAGTGAGATTGAAGTGGTCCAGGCCAACCTTACGTGACGTCGTTCGCGAGACCGGCTCCGCACTTGACGTGTGGCTTGTACCACACATGCGGCTGGTGGATGTCAGTTTCTCTCACTATAGTTGTCATGGGATTAACACCGGAGTTTGGCAACCATAATATCACCGTTGTGGCTTTCCGTAGGTAAGAATCGTTCTTAGCATCTGCTCCCATAAGCCACGTAAAACATGCAACAACAAAGTAGAGGCGTCTAACTTGTTTTTGCAGGGAGTGTTTTCTGTGATATGGTATGGCCCAAGATGTGATGTGTATAATGTATGCAATGATCATGTTTTGTAATGTTTCACGACTTGCATGTCGATGAGTACACAACCGGCAGGAGCCATATGGTTGTCTTTATAATTGTGTATGAGCTGCGAGTCAACTTCTTATACGCCATGTAATAGCTTTACTTTATCGCTAAGTAGTTAGCAATAGTTGTAGTTGCTATTCGTGGTGGAGGCAATCATGGTGAAGTGATGTAGATCATGCCTAACGCACAAGATGGAGATCATTCTTGAGATTGGCTATACCATGTCACATAGAGTTATATGCATGTGATGTTTATCCTTTTATGTATCTTATTATGCTTAGATCGCGACGGTAGCATTATAAGATGATTCCTCACTTAAAGATCAAGCTAAAAGCTGTGTTCTCCCCAAGTATGCACCGCTATGAAGTTAAATCGTGTCCAAGCATCACGTGATGATCGGGTGCTATAGACTCTCGCTCACATACAACGGGTGCAAGCCAGTTTTGCACACGCTGAAATACTTGGGTCTAACTTGACGAGCCTAGCATGTATGAGACATGGCCTCGGAACACAAGAACCGAAAGGTTAAGCATGAGTCATATGAATGATATGATCGACACTTCATTGTCCACCATTGAAACCACATCTCTTCTCGTGAAGATCGGATTAGGTGTGGTGAATTTGGATCATGTTCACTAAACAACTTGAGGGATGTTGAATTTAGTGGGAGTTCATCTAGTAATTTGATTAAGTTGAACTATTTATCATGAACATAGTCTAAATTGTACTTGCAAATACTGTAGATCACATGGCCAAGTCCAACTTCAACTTCAACGTTTTTGCTAAGAAAGAAAAGCTTAGAAACAATGGGTCTAACTTAACCAACTGGTTCCGCAATCTAAGAATCATTACATGCAGCGGACAAAAGGACTATGTCCTTAAGAAAGCGCTAGGTGGCGCCTGCTATAGATGCGCCGGTGATGAAAAAGCTGTTTATCGACAAGGCAAGGAGGATGATTATGATTTGATTAAGATCGTCATGTTGTATGCTATGGAATCGGATCTTCAAAATCGTTTTGAGGAGTTCGGGCCCTTTGAGATTCTCGAGGAGCTGAAAACATGTTTAGACTCAAGCCCGTTAGAGATATGAGATCTCTAAGAAATTCCTTAACTACAAGATGGAGGAAGGGAGTTTTGTTAGTGAGCACGCCATTAAGATGATGGGCTACACTCAACGCCTTGAGCAACTGGACTGCAAGATTCCAGAGGAGCTTAAGATTGACACTCCTAGCTACAAAAGTTTTGTAGTTGATCACAATCAGATTGGTTCCACTGATATGATCACTGAGCTCTTTGCTAAAATGAAAGTAGCGGAGGTGAACATCAAAAGAATAATCATGTGTTGATGGTCAACAAGCCCCCACCTTCAAGAAAGGTAAGGTGCAAGGAAGCCCTTCAAGAAAGGCGGCAAGCGCGTTGCCCTGCGAGAAGAAGCTCAAGTCTGGTCCTAAGCGGACCTTTGAGTGCTTCTATTGCAAGGACAAGGGTCACTGGAAGCGCAACTGTCCAAAGTACTTAGCGGACAAGAAGGCTGGCACCATCAAAGGTATATTTGATATACATGTTATTGATGTTTTCCTTACTAGCCCTCGTTGTAGTGCCTGGGTATTTGATACCGGTTCAGTTGCTAATATTTGTAACTCGAAGCAGAGCTACGGAATGAGCGGCGACTTGCGAGGATGAGGTGACGATGCGCGTTGGCGGATCAAGAGTTGATGTGATGGCAAGACGCTCTCCTTAGTTTTACCTTCGGGATTAGTTTTAAACCTTAATAAATGTTATTATGTGCCTGCGTTGAGCATGAACATTATTTCTGGATCGTGTTTATTGCAAGACGGTTATTCATTTAAATCGGAGAATAATGGTTGTTCTATTTATATGAGTAACATCTTTTATGGTCATGCACCTCTTGTGAGTGGTTTATTTCTTCTAAATCTCGAAAGGGATGAAACACACATCCATAACATTGAGGCTAAGAGATGCAAAGTAGATAGTGATAATACTACTTATTTGTGGCACTGTCGTCTAGGTCATATTGGTGTAAAGCGCATGAAGAAACTCCATTCTGATGGACTTTTGGAGTCTCTTGATTTTGAATCATTTGACACATGCGAACCATGCCTTATGGGCAAGATGATCAAAACCCCGTTCTCCGGTATGATGGAGCGAGCAACAGACTTGATGGAAATCATACATACCGATGTATGCGGACCGATGAGTGTTTCGACGCGCGGTGGATATCGCTATTTTCTCACTTTTACCGATGACTTGAGTAGATATGGGTATATCTATTTAATGAAACATAAATCTGAAACGTTTGAAAAGTTCAAAGAATTTCAGAATGAAGTGGAGAACCATCGTAACAGAAAGATTAAGTTTCTACGATCCGATCGTGGGGGCGAATATTTGAGTTATGATTTTCTCACGCATCTCAAAGCAAGTGGAATCGTTTCGCAACTCACGCCACCCGGAACACCACAGCGCAATGGTGTGTTCGAGCAGGAATCGAACCCTATTAGATATGGTCCGATCGATGATGTCTCTTACTGATTTGCCGTTATCATTTTGGGGTTATGCATTAGAAACCGCTGCATTCACGTTAAATAGGGCTCCATCTAAATCTGTTGAGACGACACCGTATGAACTGTGGTTTGGTGCTAAACCTAAGTTGTCGTTTCTTAAAGTTTGGGGATGCGAAGCTTACGTCAAGAAGTTGATGCCGGACAAGCTCGAATCCAAAGCGGAGAAATGCGTCTTCATAGGATACCCTAAGGAAAGTATTGGGTATACCTTCTATCATAGAACCGAAGGCAAAGTGTTTATCGCAAAGAACGGTTCCTTTCTTGAGAAGGAGTTTCTCTCGAAAGAAGTGAGTGGGAGGAAAGTAGAGCTAGACGAGGTTATTGAACCTTCTCTTGAATTGGAGAGTAGCGCAGCACCTGAAATTGTTCCAGTGCCTTTGCACCAACAATAGAGGAAGCTAATGACAAGGATCATGAAGCTTGGACGATCTTTGCTACTAAGCGTCGAGGTCGACAAGGTCGCGTGCCCTCTCGAGTGGTACGGCAACCTGCCTTGTTTGTCTTGTTAGTAGAAGACGGTGAACCTCGAACTATGAGGAAGCGATGATGAGCCGGACTCGAGAAATGGCTAGAAGCCATGAAATCCAATTGGGATCCATGGCGAAAACCAAGTATGGACTTTGGTGGACCCTCCTAGCGAGAAAGGCCGTTGAGTGCAAATGGATCTTCAAGAAGAAAGCGGACGGATGGTAATGTTACCGTCTATAACGCACGGCTTGTTGCGAAAGGTTTGACAAGTTCAAGGTGTTGACTACGATGAGACTTTCTCTCCCGTAGCGATGTTTAAGTCCATTCGGATTTTATTAGCAATTGCTGCGTTTCATGATTATGAAATATGGCAAATGGATGTCAAGACTGCTTTCCTCAATGACAACATTGATGAAGAGTTGTATATGATGCAACCCGAAGGTTTTGTCGATCCTAAGGATCTGATAAAGTATGCAAACTTCAGCGTTCCATTTATGGTGAAGCAAGCATCTCGGAGTTGGAACCTTCGTTTTGATCAAGTGATCAAGAGCTTTGGATTTGTTCCAAATTGCTCTGAAGCTTGCATCTACAAGAAAGTGAGTGGGAGCTCGGTGACGTTTCTGGTACTATATGTGGATGACATATTGATTATTGGAAATGACATCAACATGCTTAACGATGTGAAGAGTTATTTGAACAAGTGTTTTCAATGAAAGACCTAGGTGAAGCTGCTTATATATTGGGCATCAAAATCTATAGAGATAGACAAAGGCGCTGATAGCTTTAAGCGAGTACATACCTAGACAAAGTTACGAAAAGGTTCGAATGGATAAGGCATTAAAGGTTGATTGCCTATGTTGTCGGTAAGATATTGAGCAAGGCTCGTGTCAAACTCTGATAAATGATAGGAAGCTATGAGCAAAGTGCCTTATGCCTCGGCCATAGGTTCCATCATGTATGCCATCTTGTGTACTAGACGGATGTGTCCAATGCTCTTAGTTTGACGAAAGATATCAAAGTGATCCAGTGGAACCTTTGGCCGTGAAGAACATCCTAAGGTACCTAAATAGGACTAAAGAAATGTTCTTAGTCTATGGGGTGATGAACAGCTCGTCGTAAAGGTTACGTCGATGCTAGTTTCGACACCAACAAGGATGATTCTAAATCTCAGACGGGATACGTGTATATTTTGAATGGAGGAGCTGTGGATTTGGAGAAGCTGCAAGCAAAGCGTGATCGCGGGATCTGATGAGAAGCGGAATACATGGCTCTTCTTGAGCGTCAAGTGAAGGAGTTTGGATCGAAACTTCATCATTGAGCTTGGCGTGGTTCAAGTGCATTGGACCCACTGGAGATATTGTGTGACAACACTGGCGCCATAGCACTCGCTAAGGAACCAAGATATCATCCAAAGACCAAGCATATCAACCGCAAGTTTCATATAATCCGAGATTATATAGCAGATGGAGATCTGAAGATCAGCAAAGTACATACAGATCTGAATGTCGCAGATCCATTGACTAAACCTCTTCCACGTGTAAAACATGATCAGCACCTCAGTGCCATGGGTGTAAGATTGTTGCCAAATGTAAACTAGATTATTGACTCTAGTGCAAGTGGGAGACTGTTGGAATTATGCCCTAGAGGCAATAATAAAGATGTTATTATTATAATTCTTGTTCATGATAAAGTTTATATTCCATGCTAGAATTGTATTAAGAGGAAACTTTAATACTTGTGTGGTTTGTGAACAACACCGTATCCCTAGTACGCCTCTATGGACTAGCTCATTGATCAATGATGGTTAAGGTTTCCTAACCATAGACATGAGTTGTCAATTGATAATGAGATCATATCACTAGAGAATGATGTGGTGGATAGACCCAAACTAAGCGAAGCAATTAGATCGTGTCATCGTGTTCGTCTTTGCGAAGTTTTTCTTATGTCAAATATTGTATTCCTTAGACCATGAGATAATACAACTCCCTGGTATCGGAAGAAAGCTTTGAGGTCATCAAACGTCATCCTATGAGAGGGTGATCATAAAGGTGTCTCTCAGGTGATCGGAAAGTATCTGTTGGGTTGTATGTATCGAGATGGGATTTGTCCCTCCCAAGTCGGAGAGATATACTTCGGGCCCACTCGTGTCGATATCAACACCGCTTGCAAGCATGTGGTTAAGGAGTTGATCACAAAGTGATATCAGATTACGGAACAGTAAAGTACTTCTTTGTGAACGAGATTGAACTAGGTATGGCGATACGACGATCGAATCTCGGGCAAGTAAAATATCGCGAGACGAAGGGAATATATATGGGATTAATTGAATCCTGGCATCGTGGTTCATCCGATATGATCATCGATGAATGTGTGGGAGTCAATATGGGTGCCCAGACCCCGCTGTTGATTATTGATAGAAGATCATGCGCATATTCTCGAACCTTGGTCACACATAACGTGTCTCGGCTAGGATAGATTGGATAATTGGTTTATGAATTTTTGTTCGAGTCTCGGATGGGATCCGGGATATCACGAGAGGTTCGGAATGGTCCGGAGAATAAGATTCATATAAGGCGGTGCAGTTTTGGAGTTCGGAATAGTTCGGTTAATCGGTATTGTGCGGAAGCTTCTAGAACCTTCGAAGGGGCCAACGTGGTCCCACCTTCGGGAGGGCATGGGCCTATGAGGGAGTGTCCTGGCGCATTGGGCCAGGGCACAAGGCCCCATAGGGCCCAGCCGATCCTAGAGAGTTTAAATCGTTTAAACTAGAGATAAGATAAGATAGGATTTCTAGATAAGGGAGAGTTTAAATTGTTTAAACTAGAGATAGGCTTGGAGGAGAGGCTAGGGCTGGCCGCACCCCCCTCTAATATAGAGGGCTGGTGCGCCCCCTCTCACACACCCTTACACCTTCCTCAAAACCGAGTTGCCCTGCTGCCCTTCCTCTCTCCCTCCCGACTGTTTGTAGGCGAAGCCTGCGTGAAATTCTCCACCATATACACCACGCCGTCGTGCTGTAGATCCAATCTATCTCTCCACCATACTTGCTGGTCCGAGGAAGGAGGAGGCGCCGAGGTGCCTGCGTGTGCATCTCACGGAGGCACCGCCACTTGTGGTGCTAGATCGGATCGGATCGCGAGGAGGAGAAGCGAAATCGACTACATCACCCACGTTCCGACGAGCGTTCATTGTCGAATCTTCAAGGGTATGAAGATCTAATCCAATCTCTCTTGTTGTTTGCATCTCCTAGATTAGATCTTGGCTTTCCCTCTGTTCGCTTCTGTAGAAAATTTTGATTTATTATGCTGCGAAACCCTTCAGCAACAACACATCTAGTACCTTAGAGATTTCTGTCACTTCCCCAGATTCCTAGAGGCATGAACCCACTATCGAGCATATCCCTCTTGGAGTTACTAGCATCTACTCAGCCAAGATAGCTACTAACAACAGAAAGCATGCAAGATCACAAATAATAAAGACATGATAGAATCAATAATCAATCTGAAATAGCATCTCAATATCCATCGAATCCCCGCAAACACAACATGTAGAATTACAAATAGAGGATCTTGATCATGAACGGAGCTCACAAGATCTAAACATGGTGGCACAAAGGAGGAGAACCAACCATCTAGCTACTACATGGACCCGTAGTCCAAGGACGAACTACTCACGCATCACACCGGAGGCAGGCATGGTGATGAAGAAGGCCTCCAGGGTGCTCTCTCTTCTCCAGCACGGTGCCAGGAAGAGCTTCAGATCCTTCCCGATCTAGGGATGGAGATGGCGGCGGCTGCAGACTCTTTTGTGTAATTTTGATCGGGTACTTAGGGTTTCTGCATCGGAGGCTTCTTATAGGCGAAAGGGGAGGCCGAGGGGGTGCCCGAGGCGGCTGCACCCCCCAGGCACGGGCCAGGCCAGGCCGCGCGGCCAGGGGGTGTGGCCCCCTCGAGGCCCTTCTCCGTCTCGTCTTCTGGCTCCGTGTTCCCCTCGGTGAAATATTGACTTTGGCTTTTTTCCCGTCCAATTCCGAGAATATTCATTTTCTGGCTTTTTTGGAACCAAAAACAGCAGAAAATAGGCAACTGGCACTGTGGCATCTTGTTAGTAGGTTAGTCCCAGAAAGTGTATAAAAATACTCCAAAGTGTGGAGAAAACATAAGAAAGTAGATATAAAACAAGCATGGAACATCAAAAAATATAGATACGTTTGCAACGTATCAACATCCCCAAGCTTAACTCCTGCTCGTCCTTGAGTAGGTAAGTGATAAAAAGAAAGAATAATTTTCGAGGTGACATGCACCATCATAATCTTGATCAAAGTATTTGTACAACATTGATAGCTGGGATCATAGTACTCTAACATAGCATGAAAGATATAGTTCTAACAATAAGACATAGCAACTATGTTGTAACATGAAAAGGTACAAACAAAAGATTCATGAATAACAATGCTTTGCAAGATGTTTGTTTGTTTCACATATAGAAAACAAAATGAGAATGGTATTCAACTTGTCCCTCATAGTGTAGCAAAACATAAATGCATAGGACACCTTCAAAGTTCATAAGGGTGACTAGATACAAATAGTTTAAGAACAAGCAATATCAAAGTTATGAATCAATCAACAAGTCTTGGGACAATGCACATTAAACTAAGAATGGCCACTATGCTCTCTCAATAGGTGCATAAAGATAGAAGACGGAGACTCAACATAAAAGTAAAAGAAAGGCCTTCATAGAAGGAAGCAGGGATTCAAGTCTCATGAAGAGCTTCCAAAAATTATGGTACTTATTAGCTTTCAGCTCTCATTGCCCCTATCATAAGCATATTTTAGGTGATTAAGGTTAAAATGAACAAACTATGGAGTATATGCTTGACAAAGTATAAGTTGGCAATCTCATGTCCCTTGAATACGAGGGTCGCTCCCCATGCTACTCAAGTTTAGTTGCCGGTAAGTTCTTGTCATAGTAAGTATATTTGTATCATAGAGAACCGCCAACGGGGTACCCCTTGCACATGATACAGGAGCTATCCCATAATCAAAATGACAAGGCAAGCAAACAATGATCATCTCAACAATCTTCTTATTTACCATGGGAAAATGGTTCTTTTTATCTCTTTCCTCTTTTCTCATCTTTTTTTCTTCTTTTTCTCAATCTCTATCTCTTTTTTATAAGAAGAATGCTTCATAGATTGCACACTATGGTGATGCTACAAGTTTCCACCATGATTAGGCATGCTTAGGCTAGCGGCCCAGGTGTTTCTCTAACACACATACATAACTCCATGGACTTACAAGCTCCTCTTTCATTTCACACCGACGACATCCATAAACAAAAGAGCATGATATCAACTGGGTACAATGTACAAGTGCAATGTTGAAAGCGTCCCCCATGACAACATGGTTCTGCTAATCCCAACGTATAAGTGCAAGCATATACAACATAGATGACACAATGGTTCAAGTTTATTAGGGGCAACAAAAGTAAAGTGTGCCATCAAGTTCGTGAGAGCTTTAATCACTAATTTTCACATAACAAGTTTAATTCGGAAGGTAGATAAAAAACATGAATATACTTGGAATAGCAAATGCTAATAGGTAGGTATGGTGGACTCTTTGGAATAACTTGGTTTAATTTGGAGTTGGATGCATGAGTGGAACTCATACTTGGTATGGAGGCTAGAAAAAGACTGGGAGCGACCAACTAAGAGAGAAATAATGGCCATAATCATGCAAAGCGGCAAAACATTATTAATTAAAGTATAAAGTGATATTACAAGTCGAAAACTAAATGATCATAGAGGCTATGGTGACTTGGGATAGTCTTAACATGGTGTGAGCATGCGCCAAGTCAACCCAAATAAAGCACTAAAGGAGAATACCATAATACTATGCTTTTATATGCTAAAACAACGCATGATTCTTTCAAGGTACATTAAGTAATCTCAATTGTTCATAACATGTCATGCTACAGCAAAAATCACTAAGCATAAAGCCAAAACAATATCAAGCATGGCATGATAAAGTCTAAGTCATAGTCAAAAGCAAACTCCCTTGAGACCACTTAAGCATGAACTTTTCCTACTGACATGGGTATACCCTACAGGTACTCGAGCTTGGTATATACTAACTAAATATGTACAGGCCCATGGTGTCGCCAAGGCCCAAACGAAGGATTCGAATAACCTGCGGACTCTCGATTGCTTGAAGAACAAGAAGAAGCTAAAGATAGAAAGTTCAAAGGGGAAAACCCTAAATTGTAACCGACTCGAACTGCTACCCGGGACCTAGCCTATCTATATAAAGGCTGGGAGGGGGCGGCGAGGAGGACACACGCAACCCTAGTTTCCACCACCCTCGCCAGATTGCATCTGCGCACCATTGTAACCTTCGGTTCCTTCGATAATTCCACGAGCAGACAAGCAGGAGTAGGGACCTCTACAAGGCCTGAACCTGGGTAAATCTTTGTCCCCTGTGTGCTTGTTTGCTAGCCGATAGATGTCTCTAGCGCTCCCTCCTTCTCCAAAACCCAAGTCCATAACAATGGGCATTGATGAGTTAAACCCTCGTCAATTGGCGCCGTCTGTGGGAACTGGGAGTGCTCATGTTGCGGCTTCTTCGGCCCGATCAACCGCGATCTACAACTCCACAATAGTGGAGATTCGCCAGCTCCTCGGCGCGTTCGACTTCACCGTCCACACACCGTCCACTCGCCCGGCGTTCGAGTCCGTGGGCGATGGAATCATCCTGGCGGTCGGGAGCTTCCGCTTCCAAGTTGGTCAGATGGGCATGCTTCGCATGCCTGATCAGCCGACAGCACCAGCGATTGCCCCAGCATCATGGTTTCCTCCATCGATCGGCACCCTCAGCAAGCTCAATGCCCCGACAATAGTCGAGAACACAGTCAGCGATAGCAGTCGCGACTCTGATCTGAGTGATCTGGCCACTGAAGATGGAACCTACAGTTCCGGATCTGAGAGTTGTGGAAGCAGCAGCTTCCCCAATCACTTCATGTGCGTCGTCATCAACGCAGGCAACACCTCTGCCAACTGCGACAACGGCGGCAATCGTGGCAACGGAACCGACCCGCCTAACGGTGGCAATGGCGGCAACGACGGTAACGGTGGCAATCACGTCCCCGTTGACAACGGAGGGGCAGTCGAACCTCCAACTATAGTAAATGAGCAAACCGGCGAACGCGTCGTAATGAAGCTCAACGAGCAAGAATGGGCTCGCTGCCGCGAGGCCCTGCGAGGCACCCCTCTACCCTTCGGATCCCTGCAGGAGCTGCTGATGGGCTATCACTGGCTCCTGAAGGAAGAATTCAAGCGCCAAGTACAAACAATCGCGCAACTCGAGGCGCGCAAAAAGGCGGCAGACGAGTCGAGCCTTCATCGTGCTGGACTCTCCTCCTATGGAGGATCCTCCTCAAAGGGCAACGAGCACCTCACCAAGAAGAGGCAGTCTCGGATGGCCCATCTCACCGAGCAGGAACGCATAGAGGCTACAAAGGTCCTCGACTTCGGCTCTATGACAGTCGACACCAGGGGCAATGTGGTCCCCAAGACGCCGCAGGCTGCGGTGACAGCAGCCACCATGTACCTCCTGAACAACCAACCACTAGCTAGGGACCCCCGAGCCGCCATGCACCGATCTACGATCGCGGGCTTGGGATTAATCGAGGCCGCCCTCGACAAGGAGCCAACACCGGAACCAAAGAAGGGCAAAGCGCTAGCAAAGCGTTACTCCTCGCCCTCATCCAGTGATGACAGTCATGACTTGTCTCGACGTTGCCGCTCACGACGACACGACCACGACTACGACGCACGTGATGACATCACGCAGCGCAAGATCGACAAATCAAGAGAACGACATGCTCGGTCAACTGACTCAGAAGAGGAGGACGTGGAGCTCTATGGTGCCAGATGCTTCAGCAGATCCATTAGGCAGAAGCGAATGCCTAAAGGGTTTAAACTCCCGTCGGAGAACCCAAAGTTTGACGGCCTACAGGACCCGAAGATCTGGCTGGAGGACCACATCTCCTCCGTCAGGCTCCACGGAGGCAGTCGAAGCACGGCCATGCAATGCTTGCAGCTACAGCTGTAGGGCGCCGCCCGAGCATGGCTCAACAACCTCCCACGCGGATCCATTCGCAGTTGGGACGAGCTGGTTTACAGCTTCGTGCGCAACTTTAAGGGTACATACAAGCGGCCTGCATCAATCGAAGAGTTGAGATGCTGCCAGCAAAGATTTGGCGAATCGCTGCGCTCCTACATCCAAAGGTGGTCCATCATCAAGAACTCTGCGGAAAACATCTCGGAGGATCGCGCGATTGACGCATTCAACGGTGGCGTCCGCCACTTAGAACTCAGAGAGGAGCTGGGCCGCTCAAAGCCCAAGACCATCGACCACCTGATGGAGATTGCAAATCGGTAGGCCGATGGAGAAGATTCAGTGAAGAATCGCGTTCACTCCGACGAGGAGGCGGAGATCGAGCGCAGAAGTGATCGTCGAGGCAAGCGTCGCATGCGCATTTACAATGACCGTGACAACGTCAACATGGTCGCGGCTAGCTACGCCGAAAGACGCGACGACAATCGCAACAACGGATACCGTAGCGGCGGATACCGCGACTCCGGGAAAACCACGCAAGTGTGGCAACGCCGCACTCGCGACGAGGCACCCGCGAGCTCCATTGAGGATAAACTGTCCGGGCCATGTACGGTGCACTTCTACATCGATAAGCATGATGGCAAGAAGAAGTCCAGCCACCTCCTTAAAGATTGCCGCGAGTTCCTCAAGCTACATGAGGGACTGGTTCGGATGAACCGCAACATAGTCGAAAGAGGCTATGGAGCCGCTCCAGGCGCCGTGGCACATGGCGCTCCGCCACCGCCACCTGGGCCACCCTCGAATGCAGTTGCACCGGACCAGCACCATGGAGGCGAACCGTACCTATGGGCCATGGGCACCATGATGATCCAAAAGGGACGCCCCTCCAATAGGGTGCAGAAGGCCATCACTCGCCAAGTCAACTTGGCCACGCACTCGCCACCCTCCACCACTGAGTACCTCAGTGGAAGCGAGTCCTACATCACCTTCGACAAACACGACCATCCGCCTCAGGTACCCCGCCCAGGCCATTGCCTCCTCGTACTCGAGGTGCAAATCGGAGGCTTTGACATGAGCCGCGTCTTCATGGACGGCGGAAGTGGCATCAACCTTATATTCGTGAGTACCTTGCGAGCAATGAGGACCCCCCTAACTTGCCTGGAGGCCTCGGACACAACGTTCCATGGCATCGTCCTAGGGAAAGGCGTATACCCCCTGGGCAAAATCAACCTCGACGTCATCTTCGGCACGCCCAAGAACTTCCGGCGCGAGCGCATCGACTTTGAGGTCGTCGACTGGCCCTCACAGTACCACTGCATCCTCGGGCGCGTCGCGTTCGCTAGGTTCATGGCAGTGCCCCACTACGCCTACCTGTAGATGAAAATGCCAGGTCCCCATGGCGTCATCACGATCAACGGGAGCTTTGAGCGATCTGACAGTTGCGATAGGGAATTCAACATAATTTCCCAGTCCTTCAGCATGCAGGAGGAACTCGCGAGACTAAAGGAGACGACAGACAACAGTCTGCCTCCCTTGAGCAGGCCAAGATCACCTGATCTCTCCTTCGACTCATCGGTGCACACGAAGAAAGTGTAGGTCCACCCATCGGATCCCTCCAAGACAGCCCTCATCGCCAACAACTTGAGTCCCGCATAGGAACTCGTGCTCGTTGAATTCCTCCGTGAGCACCGAGAAATTTTTAGCTGGTGTCCTGCGGACATGCCAGGAGTTCCCAGGGAATTCGCCGAGCATGCACTCGACGTCAACCCCGATGCAAGGCCAGTCAAGCAAACAATTCAGTGATTGTCTGAGCCAAGAGCGCAAGCAGTTGGAATGGAGATCAACAGACTACTCGAGGCCAAGTTCATACGCGAGATCAAGGAAAGCACTTGGCTCACCAACACGGTGCTGGTACCGAAAAAGGACACGGATATCCTGCAGATGTGCATGGACTTCACCTCTCTGAACAAGCACTGCCCAAAGGATCACTTCCCGTTGCCACGGATCGACCAGATCATCGATTCCATCGCGGGATGCGAGCGCCTCTGCTTCCTCGACGCCTACTCATGCTATAATCAAATTCAAATGAAGGAGGAAGATCAAGAGAAAACAGCGTTTACAACGCCCTTTGGTGTGTTCTGCTACAACACAATGCCCTTCGGGCTAAAAAACGCGGGAGCCACCTACCAGCGGTGCATGCAGGCTTGCCTCAAGGAACAACTGGGTCGCAACATTCAAGTCTATGTTGACGACATAGTAATCAAGACCAAGGAGGAAGCCTCTCTAATCGATGATTTGCGCGAAACCTTCGCCAACCTCGACCGCTACCGGATCAAGCTCAATCCGGACAAATGCGCCTTCGGCGTACCATCTGGCCAGCTGCTCGGGTATCTCATATCCGTGAGGGGAATCGAGCCAAACCCAAAGAAGATAAAAGCCATACTGGCCATGGAGAAGCCGAAAAACATAAGGGGCGTCCAGCAGCTGGCTGGACGAATCGCGGCCCTCAGTCGATTCATCAGTCAAATGGGCAAAAAGGCGCTGCCCTTCTACCAGCTCCTCCACAAAACTGAAAAAATCGAGTGGACCACTGAAGCGCAAGAAGCATTCGAAGACCTCAAGCGCCTGCTAACCACTTCGCTAGTACTGGTGACCCCACGAGAAAGGGAGCCACTGTTGTTGTATATCTCCGCCACCAATCAGGTGGTAAACACAGTGCTCGTCGTCGAGCGAGCTGAGGAAAACAAGGTCCACGGCGTACAACGCCCAGTATACTACCTCAGCGAGGTCCTCACGCCAACAAAACAGTGGTACCCACACTACCAGAAGCTGGCGTACGACGTCTTCATGACCGCCCGGCGACTGTGCCACTACTTTTAGGAACACCCAATCGTGGTGGTCAACGACACCCCCTTGGGGCATATCCTCAATAACCCTGACGCCACGGGACGAGTCGCGCTTTGGGGAATAGAATTGTCTCCACGAGACATCATGTACGAAAAGCGCAACGCGATCAAGTCGCAAGTTATCCCGGACTTCCTCGTGCACTGGATGGAGAACCAGCTCCCAGACAAGCCAGATATGTCCTACCTCTGGACAATGCACTTCGATGGGTCCAAGCGGAAAGACAGAGCAGGCGCAGGTGTCATTCTAACATCACCTCAAGGGGACAAGATGAAGTATATCCTGCGAATGCAATTCACAGCCTCAAATAACGAGGCTGAATACGAGGTCCTGCTGCACGGGATGAGGATGGCAAAAGCCTACGGCGCCAAGAGGCTCATCATATACGGTGACTCCAAGTTGGTCGTCAACCAAACGATGCATGAGTGCGACGCACTGAACGACAACATGATCGCGTACCGCGACCTCTACGACACACTCGAAGGAGACTTTGATGGTTGCGAGCTGCGGCACGTATGTCGCGAAAGCAACGAAGAGGCGGACGCACTCGCCAACATAGGCTCCACATGTGCCCCCATAACACCTGGGGTATTTCTCGAGCGCATCTGCAAACGCTCCATCAAGCCAAAGGCTGCAGAGAAGAAAACAAGCGCATCAACGGACTCGAGGGCTACGCCATCCAATGAGCCAATGGCACTCAATGACTTGGAGCTGGACACAGGACTCGAGGGACCAATGAGCGTCATGATGATTGAGCAATCCTGGACGTAGCCGTACATCACGTACCTCCTCAGCAAGAGGTTACCGGACGATCCGATAGACGCATGGCACATCGCGTGGCGATCAAGGCATTCGCCGTTATCAACGGCGAACTGTACAAACGTAGCATCACAGGAGTACTCCAACGATGCGTCTCCATGGCCGATGGAAAAGCAGTTCTCCTCGACATCTATGAAGGGACCTGCGGGCACCACGCCGGCAGTCGTGCCCTCGTTGCCAAAGCTCTACGAGCTGGGTTCTACTGGCCTATGGCCATGCGCGACGCTAAGGACATCGTCCAAAAATGCAACGCTTGCCAGCGATTCACGGACAAGCCGCACGCACCAGGCGCAGAGCTACGGCCAATCCCATTGGCCTGGCCCTTCGCACAGTGGGGGCTCAACATGGTTGGCAAACTTCCAAGGTCTTCACGAGGAGGCTACGTCTACCTCCTAGTCGCAGTCGACAAATTCACCAAGTGGATCGAGGCCATGCCAATGACCAACCAATCAGGGCACAACGCAGTCAAGTTCTTCGAGTCCATCGTCTACCGCTTCGGAGTGCCGCACAGCATCATCACCGACAACAGGACGAACTTCACATCCAAGGAGTTCCAAGAATTCTGCGAGAACCTCGGGATCAACATCAGCTACGCCTCAGTAGCGCATCCACAGACCAACGGTCAGGTGGAAAAAGCAAATGGGCTCGTCTGCAGCGGCATCAAGAAGCGACTCCTCCGGCCACTCGAACAAGCTGCAAGCTGCTGGCCGGACGAACTGCCATCCGTACTCTGGAGCCTACGCACAACTCCAAACAGCGCCACTGGCTACACGCCATTCTTCATGGTGCACGAAGACGAAGCAGTGCTACCCGCCAAAGTACGGTACAAGGCGCCACGCGTGGTCGCTTACAGCGAGCAAGAGTCATCCCTCACACTCGAAGACTCCGTAGACCTCCTTGACGAGGCAAGGGAAATCGCCGCGGAAAGATCCACGATCTACCAGCAGAACCTGTGCAACTACCACAGTAGGAGGCTTCGCCCCAGCCTTCGTCGAAGGTGACCTGGTCCTGTGACTGAAGCAGCAGGGGCATCTCAAGCTCGAGTCCCCCTGGGAAGGGCCGTACGTGATTACAGAAGTAATCCCAGGTGGCGCCTATCGCCTTCAAGATTTAGAGACAGGAGTCGCATACTCCAACCCCTGGAACGTCGCACAACTGCGACGCTTCTACCCCTAGTCGCTCTTTACTTTTTACATTGCAAATAAGGCTACTCAGCCAAGGCTACTTAGCCACACATTGTACCTCGCACTATTCTTCGAATAAATAAAGCTAAGTGCCCCAAAACTCTATGTTTTCCTTTAATTTTCCAATTTATCTACTCGGGGGCTGCGCCACCCTATATACATCTGTTCTATGAACCAAAAAGCAATATCCTGAGTAGCTGGTACATCAATCGAAACCCTTGACACAAACATCAACCCAGCTGCAACGCATCTGACAGGTTGGCAAGGGACAGAGATAAAAAGCATGACCAGGCTAACAAAGGGACTCGCATAGTGCCACGCACTTCTTACTAACAAAGCTCTTTATACGCATTCAACAATAAATTATCTACAACATTTATACGAACTTTACAACACAAGTACACTTATGTGCAGGATACAAACTAGGCTACTACTGCAGCAGAAGAACGTTGGTTTGTTCCTCAAAGAAGTCGACAATCTCTTCTGCTGGGCGGTCCACCGCCTGGTAGTGCGGCACCAATTCCAAACAGAACCTGCTGGCGGCGCAGGTGGCCCAGACGCAATTGTCGCAACATCTACGCCAGGCCTGTGTAGTCGCACCATTGATAGAGCAGCCTTGGCACCAGCCACCAACTGCTGCCTCACTCACTCGCGAACCGCGGTCAGGTCTTGAAACTTGGCAAGGAGGGCCAGCAAGCTTGATGGCGTATCATCCAGCGGGAACATCGCCCGATAAATGTTCTTTAAGCATGACTGTGATTTCTTCAGAAAGTGCAGCACTCGCGATCCACGATCCTGTAGGGTCGCCATCATAGTCGCACGATCATGATCTACCCAGAAGTATCCACTCTCTTGAAGTTGCTCCTGGGTAAGATCATGCATGCGAATGGCAATTCTATCCTTCTCCTCCTGCGGGTGACGCGTGCTGACAACTACACGAAGCAGCAACAACAGCATGAGTACAACGGACCACTGCGAGTAACTACAAGGAAAAGATGAGAGCAAGTAAACTAACACTTGAATGGGCCGCCCAGCTGCGTCACCTCGTGATACATTGCAAATGTATCTATAATTTTTTATGCTCCATGCTTTGTTTTATCTACTTTCTTGTGTTTTGTCCATACTTTGGAGTACTTTTCATATGATTTCTTGGACTAACCTATTAACAAGAGCCACATTGCCAGCTGCCTGTTTTCTGCTGTTTTTGGTTCCAAGAAAGTCAGAAAATAAATATTCTCGGAATTGGACGGGACAAAAGCCAAAGTGCCTATTTTTCTAGAAGACTCCAAGAGCCAGAATAGGAGACGGAGGAGGGCCAGGGGATGGCCACACCCCCCTAGGCCTGGTCGCACCAGGGCCTGGTGTGGTGGCCCCAGGCACCCCCTCGGTCTCCCTCTTCGCCTATAAGAAGCCTTCTGACCTAAAAACTTCAGGTGGTTCAACGTTTTTCCACGAAAAGTTCTGCTATGCCGCCGCCACCGAAGGGGAGATTCGGGGGACAGAAAGTCTGTTCCGGCACCCTGCCAGGATGGGGAAGTGCCCCCGGAGCCATCTCCATCGATCCCCACCATCATCTTCATCGACCATCCATGTTTCTTCCATCTATGAGTGAGTAATCCCCCGCTGTAGGCTATGGGGATGGTAGGGATTGGATGAGATCGTTCATGTAATGGCATCATATTGTTAAGGCATAGTGCCTAGTATCTCTATTAGTGCTTTATGACTTTGTTGCAACTTTGTTGTGCTTAATGCTTGTCACTAGGGCCTGAGTGCCATGATTTCAGATTTGAACTTATTCTTGATTCATCATGATAGTATTGTTTTGGGTCTTATCTACAAGTTGTATACACACGTCGTTGTCCGGAACCTATGGTCCCGAAGTGACAGAAATCGGGGTAGCCGGAAGGGAAAGGCTTTGACGTGAGGATCACGTGTGTTCATGGAGTGTTAATGCTTTGCTCCGGTGCTTTATTAAAAGGAGCACCTTAATTGCCAGTAGTTCCCTAGAGGCCCCGCTGCAAACGGGCTGGCAGGACAAAAGATGTTGTGCAAGTTCTCATTGTGAGCATGTATGACTATATATGGAACACATGCCTAGGATTGTCTAGTACTCGGATGCTTTGTCTTATTTATCTGCAATTGTCTTGTCCATGCAACGCCCGTCCATCCATCCCTATGCCTACCGCACTCGAATCCCACTGTTTATTGCTTTTGTTACTAATGTCTTTGTTTTGTTGCTGCTGTTACTTTACTATTCCTACTACAAAACTATTGCTACTGATAAACTATTGTGAGGAAGATTGTTTCCAGGTGCAGCTGAATTGATAACTTACTTGTTAAGGCTTATAAATATTCTTTGGCTCCCCTTGTGTCGAATCAATAAATTGGGTTTCACTTCCCTCGAAAATACTGCAATACACCCCCTATACTTGTGGGTCATCAAGACTATTTTCTGGCGCCGTTGAGCATAGCTTTATTTATCAAGTTCACTTGGAATCACTATTGTTCAAGCTAAGTTTATCTTTCTCCTTGTTTGCTTGTTTCTTTATCAAAAATACAAAAAAATTAGTTCCTACTCTAGTTGTTATTTTCGTTGGTCTGTTATTGTCTTGCTTTATCATGCTTGTTGTCAATGGTTGGTTTCTTTGAAACTGAAGCTTATTGGCAAGGTGGGTTTACGGAAGATCAAAGATATTATTATAAGGAACACCGCTTGTCCCAAAAAGGGAAACACTTATGGGAACAAATTTATAGATTGTATACCATTGCTAGAAACGTGTGCTCTACTTATAATGTTACTTATTGCTGTGATGAGTCTAGTTGCAGAAAGAGGTATAAACACCTCCCTTTTCAATGTGAGTATAGTGATAATGATACCATATCTTCCTATGCTAAAGGAATTTATGACTTTTATGATGCGGAACAAATTGAAGAATTTATTGCTTGGAAGGGTGCTTTTGAACTTGCTAGTTTGCTTGAAAATATTGATGATTCACCTTACAAATATGAGGTGTATGGTATGCTTAAATTTTGCTTTACAAGGATGAAAATGGCTATATTCTTGAGTATTTTAATAAATGCTTTCCACAAATGGAAGAGACTAATGCCTTGCAGGACCCTATGGAAGAGACTAATGCCTTGCAGGCCCCTATGGAAGAAGAAATTGATGAACCTGAAATCTCATTAGATGAAAAAGAGGAGGAGAGTGATGAACAAAAGGAGAAAGAATGGATTAGCTACCCATGCCTACCTTCTAATGAGAGTAACTCTTTACCCCTTACATTATTTGATTGTCCTCCATGCTTACTAAAGGAGGATGGATGTTATGTTCCCAAGGTTTCCTTTGAAAATGTTTATGATAAGGCTCTAGTGCTTGTAGATCATGAAAAGCATGCTTTATGTGATAGTTATATTGTTGAGTTTCTTCATGAGGCTACTGAAAATTATTATGAGAAAGGAAAATATGGTTGTAGAAGTTTCCATGGTATTGAAACACCTCTCTATGTGCTGAAAGTTTTGAAGTTACTCTTGTTTTATCTTCCTATGCCTGTCACTTTGTTATTTGCTTACATGATTCCTATGCATAGGAAGTGGGTTAGACTTAAATGTTTTTTGAATTTGCTTCTTGATGCTCTCTTTTACTTTAACTCTTATTTCTTATGAGAGCATCCTCTCAAACTTTTATGCCTGAAGATGATATTATGTCTATTATTCTTGGGAGACCTTTTCTTAAATAATGCAGGAGTTGTTATTAATTGTAATCAAGGGAAGGTGACCTTCAATGAACACATTTTCTATTTCCTCAAGAAGATTGAAAGGACTTATGGTTTGAATTCAATTTAACATGTTGAGGGCATTCAAGTTGGAGAGATATATTGTCCCATACGAAGAGAAAAATTCGAAACTATTATGATTGGGACCATTGCTATCAAGGTTGAGGTAACATAATCATTAGTGCCATACAAAGTTTTGTCTCATATGGAATTGCTTTGGTAACAAGACCTGATCAACCTTGTTAACAAAAGGATTTCATTGAACAAAACAATGTTTTCACCATGATTATCTTCGCTTACTTCTATTTTATCCATTTTTAGTTTTTGCTTTTGCCTAACTTAAAGGCGTTAAATAAAAGTACTTGTTGGGAGATAACCCAAGAGTTTTAGTTGATTCTTGGAAGTTATTACTTCTGGAATAACCTCTCCTTATCCTTTTTATTTGCTTTTTGTGCCAAGAGTAATCTCTAATGAGAGTGAAGTAATGATTGGGAAAGTTGCTGTCCCGAAACAGATTTTTGTGCTTCACCGTAAAAATTCATGAGAGATCTCTGTATGTCGGATTGAGCTGTAATTGTTTGTGCTTCTGCCCCAGGTTTCTATCTAACTTTCGTTAGTTCAACACTTTTTGATTTGAGCAACAGAAGGTCTTCGAAAAAATTTGTCTTTACCTGCTGGTCTGTTTTGACAGTTTTCTGCCATTTTTTGCATTTGCTTCTTCTTAGTTCCTTCTTGAGTTCCTTTGGGGAATTGAGCTTTTTGAGGGAAGTGCTACAATATCTAGTGTTCTAATGGAAGTTTATTTGGTGTTATAACTAAAGCTTGAGACTTATTTATCTTAAGTGCACTAATGTTGCTAATGAGATTGTGTGAAGTTTTGTATGAAGGAAAAATTTCAGGTGTATGGAAGGAATGAGTAATGAGATGCAGGATGGACTAAAGCTCAAGCTTGGGGATGCCACGCGTGTCACCCCAAGAAATATCCAAGAAGTAGAAGCGTCAAAGCTTGGGGATGCCCAAGGCATCCCCTTCTTCATCAATAAAAATCCCAGGTCTCTTCCAAACACTTCATTTTTATTATTTCATGCACAGTTGTGTTGTTCTTGGAGCGTCTCCTTTTTCATTTTTGTTTTGGTTTTTAGTTTGCGTGGTTTGCTGAATAAATTGGTTGGACCTCCTCTTTCATACATTGGTTTGCAAATATTTTGGTTTGGTTTGGAAAAGAGTAGGAAAGTTCATGCTTATGTGGTAAAAAGAGCTCGTTTTTGACTGTGGCTATGCTTTGTCATGCCGTGCTTGATATTGTTTTGTCTCTATGCTTAGTATTCTTTGCTGTAGCATGACTTTTTATAAACAATTGAGATTGCTTAATGTGCCTTGGATGAATCATGCGTTGTTTTAGCATATTAAAGCATAGTATAGTGGTATTCTCCTTTGATGCTTTATTTGAGTTGACTTGGCGCATGCTCACACCATGTTTTGACTATCTCAAGTCACCATAGACTTTATGATCCTTTAGTTTTCAACTTGTAGTATCACTTTATGCTTTGATCAATGATGTTTTGTCGCTCTGCATGATTATGGCCATTATTGCTCTCTTAGTTTGTCGCTCCCAGTCTTTTGCTAGCCTCCACCACAAAGTATGAGTTCCACTCATGCATCCAACTCCCTAAACCAAGTTATTACAAAGAGTCCACCATACCTACCTACTAGCTTATGCTATTCCAAGTATATTCATGCTTTTGTTTACCTTCCACTTGTTATGAGAAAACTAGTAATTAAAGCTCTCACGAACTTGATGGCACACTTTACTTTTTTGCCTCTAATAAACTTGAACCATTGGGTCCTTCTTTGTTGAGTATATGCTTGCGCTTTATAAGTTGAAATTATCAGAACCATGTACCATGGGGAACGCTTTCAACATTGCACTTGTACTTTGTACCCCATTGATATTATGTTCTTTTGCTTATGGATCCCGGCGGTGTGAAATAAAAGTGGAACTTGTAAGATCATGGAGTTTGTATGTGTGTTAGAAAGCCTGGGCGCTAGCCTAAGCCATGCCTAATCATGGTGGAAACTTGCAGCATCACCATAATGAGCACTCTATGAAGCATCCTCAATAAAAACCTATGCAAATAGCAAATAAAAAGATCACTGAGATGCTCATTGTCTGCTTGCCTTGTCATTTTGATTATGGGAAAGCTCCTGTATCATGTGCAAGGGGTACCCCGTTGGTGGTTCTTAATGATACACATGTACTTACAATGACAAGAGCTTACTCGTGACTGAACTTGAGTAGCATGAGGATCGGTCTTCGTAAGTAAGGGGCATGAGATTTCTGTTTATAACTTGTCAAGCATATCCTCTTAGTTGTGTCACTTTAACCTTAATCACTCCAAGATGCTTATGATAGGGGCAATGAGAGTTGAAAGCTATAAGTACCATAATTTTTGGAAGCTCTTTATGAGACTTGAATCCCTACTTCCTTTTACAAAAGGCCTTTCTTCCACCATTATATTGAGTCTCCATCTTCTATCTTTATGCACCTACTTTGAGAGCATAGTGGCCATTCTTAGTTCTATGTGCATTGTCCCAAGACTAGTTGATTGATGCATACTTTGATATTGCTTGTTTTAAACTATTGTATCTAGTCACTCTTATGAACTTTGAAGGTGTCCTATGCATTTATATTTGCTACTCTATTAAGGGACAAGCTGAATACTATTATGCTATGTTTTCTTTATGTGAAACAAATAAACGTCTTGCAAGACATTGTTATTCATGAATCTTTTGTTTGTGCCTTTTCATGTTGCAACATTATTTCTTTGTCTTATTGCTAGAACTTTGTCTTTCATGTTATGATTGAAGTACTATGATCCTAGCTTTGAATGTTTTACAAATACTTTGGTCAAGCCTTTGATGGTGCATGTCACCTCAAAAATTATTCTTTCTTTTTATCACTTACCTACTCGAGGACGAGCAGGAGTTAAGCTTGGGGATGTTGATACATTGCAAATGTATCTATAATTTTTGATGCTCCATGCTTGGTTTTATCTACTTTCTTGTGTTTTGTCCATACTTTGGAGTACTTTTCATATGATTTCTTGGACTAACCTATTAACAAGAGCCAAAGTGCCAGCTGCATGTTTTCTGCTGTTTTTGGTTCCAGGAAAGTCAGAAAATGAATATTCTCGGAATTGGACGGGACAAAAGCCAAAGTGCCTATTTTTCCAGAAGACTCCAGGAGCCAAAATACGAGACGGAGGAGGGCCAGGGGCTGGCCACACCCCCCTAGGCCTGGTCGCGCCAGGGCCTGGTGTGGTGGCCCCAGGCACTCCCTCGGTCTCCCTCTTCGCCTATAAGAAGCCTTCTGACCTAAAAACTTCAGGGGGTTCGACGTTTTTCCATGAAAAGTTCCGCTGCGCCGCCGCCAATGAAGGGGAGATTCGGGGGACAGAAAGTCTCTGTTCCGGCACCCTGCCGGGACGGGGAAGTGCCCCCGGAGCCATCTCCATCGATCCCCACCATCATCTTCATCGACCATCCATGTTTCTTCCATCTATGAGTGAGTAATCCCCCGCTGTAGGCTATGGGGATGGTAGGGATTGGATGAGATCGTTCATGTAATGGCATCAGATTGTTAGGGCATAGTGCCTAGTATCTCTATTAGTGCTTTATGACTTTGTTGCAACTTTGTTGTGCTTAATGCTTGTCACTAGGGCCCGAGTGCCATGATTTCAGATCTGAACTTATTATTGATTCATCATGATAGTATTGTTTTGGGTCTTATCTACAAGTTGTATACACACGTCGTTGTCCGGAACCTATGGTCCCGAAGTGACAGAAATCGGGGTAGCCGGAAGGGAAAGGCTTTGATGTGAGGATCACGTGTGTTCATGGAGTGTTAATGCTTTGCTCCGGTGCTTTATTAAAAGGAGCACCTTAATTGCCAGTAGTTCCCTAGAGGCCCCGCTGCAAACGGGCTGGCAGGACAAAAGATGTTGTGCAAGTTCTCATTGCGAGCACGTATGACTATATATGGAACACATGCCTAGGATTGTCTAGTACTTGGATGCTTTATCTTATTTATCTGCAATTGCCCTATTTTCTGATTGTTATGTGAATTGTCTTGTCCATGCAACGCCCGTCCATCCATCCCTATGCCTACCGCACTCGAATCCCACTGTTTACTGCTTTTGTTACTACTGTCTTTGTTTTGCTGCTACTGTTACTTTACTATTCCTACTACAAAACTGTTGCTACTGATAAACTGTTGTGAGCAAGATTGTTTCCAGGTGCAGCTGAATTGACAACTCAGTTGTTAAGGCTTATAAATATTCTTTGGCTCCCCTTGTGTCGAATCAATAAATTGGGTTTCACTTCCCTCGAAAATACTGCGATACACCCCCTATACTTGTGGGTCATCACCTCACCAAGCAGATACTGCTCCCGGGCGGCGGATTTTTCCACCTTCGACTTCCATACATCCGTGTTACCGCGGAGCACGGGCAACTCAAGGCTCAATCGCTTCCTGGTCACGCGAAAGCAGCGACAGCTCATCCACTCTGGAACGCGGCGGTACCACAGTATCATCAAGAGTCGGCGAGTCCTGAGTTTCCCTCAAAGGATCACTCGATGTACCATACCACAAGTCAAGACAGAAGCAAATAAGATGACCAAATCAACACAATGACAAAGGATTCAAATGCATTCACGACCAGTAAAAGTATCAGCAGACACACTCGCAGCAGGCACATTCTTAAACAAAAGGACATAAGCTAATCAACTATTACAAAAGCTAACTAAGGAGCAGCTGGCTTCTTCGACTTCGACGGCCTCGGGGGCTTCATCGAGTCTGTGGCCGTGTCAGATGCCACTGACTTTCCGCCAGCCCCTGATGCCGCCGCTTTTGCCGCCTTATTGACGCGATGCAGCTCCTCAGAATACTTTGCAACAGTATTTATTAACTGAAGCCCATATTTGCCACAGGCAGTCGTGAAGGGAGCGAAGACTACCTGCTGGCCGTCCGCACTCACAGGCATCGCCTTCTACACCGCAGCAGGGTCAATCTCGACTCCGTGGGCCTACACCATGGCAAGTGACATGGACGCGCCAGCCGAGCGAAGCGAGTTCTTGAAGCTGGCAGGCACACCTCCAGCGAGTGACTCCACCAGCTCGTCTATATTCTCAACTAGCTCCGCCTTGGGCATCAGCTCCTCCCGAAGGCGACTAAGTACGCTTTTGGCCTTGGAGAGCGTATCCTGCACAGCGATGTTGCGGTCTTCGACTGCGGACAGTGCACCCGCCAGAGCGTCATCACGACGAAGGGCCTGCGGGTCAAAGCTCAAATCGCCAGCATCTGCACATAAATTCACATATGGACAAAAACATCAGCGCCACCGGCAAAAACATTTGAAGTAGAAAAGGATAACAACATCCACAAGCAAAGTACCTGAAAGGGCCTTAGCAATCGAGAGAAGTTGTTCCTCGAACAACTTCTCCCTGGCTACAAAGGAGGCACACAGATCCTCTTCGTGCCTTTGCGCCTCGTCACGCGCCGCGATTGTTTCGTCGCGACCCTTCACAGCCGCAGCGAGGGTCTTTTCCATGGTGGCAGCATTGCGCAGGAGAGCGTTATGTTCGGCTACAAACATAAAGAGATTAACTATCAGTCGACCGTATTAAAAAGGAGACAAAGAAGAAGAAGAAGTGCAAGACACTCACTTTCATCCACGCGATGACGCGTCTCCAGCATGGCATGCTGGTGACCCATCGCAAGCACTTGCTCCGCCAAGTGCGCGGCTTCTTTCACAAGGAGATATCGCACAAAACAGAATCAGCAGAGGCAATAGATAATATTGACTGCAACACCAAAAAGGAGGAAAACTACACTTACATGGTCCTCCAATGACTCCGAAGATGTCTGTTGCACCGTCATCCGGGCAACCATTCGATGCTCCCCCGCATGAGGAGAACTGGAAGAGTTGTGCCCGGAGTGGGCCGCCAATGGAGGGGAAGGAGCGCGCTCGACCTCTTCCTTGGCCCTTGAGGTCGCGACTCCTGATTCCTTCAAAAACTGGACGTCGCCAGAAGATGACGACGCCTCTTGACTACAAGACAAAAAACATATCAAGATAGGGCAAACCCAAAGATGAGCCATCAAGAGCAAAAACAGAGAAGAGCAAATCGACTAAGCAAACTTACCAATCAAACTTGTCAAAATCAAAAGTGGCTCCCCCCGACTCTGATGAAGACTCCTTGGGCAGTCGCATCTTCTTGCGATAAGATGGTTCCACGGTGCTCACAGGAATGGCAGGAATTGGCGACTCCGCACCAACACCCGTACCTTTCAGAGTCGAAGGAGACGACGTGTCGGAATCCTTGCTACGCGAACGCTTGCGAGTATCCGGACTATCGGACTCAGGGGCTTCCTCCTCCGCATCAGAAGGGACGGTCGACTCCAACTCGTCCTCTTCCAAAGTCTCGCGAGGGATAATCCCCTCAGGTAGAGGGGGCATACAAGGTGACACCGCCCAATCCTGCACACAGGCAACACATTTCAGCAAACAACAAGTAAGTAACAGAAAAGCAATCGACAAATTTAGCTACTGCGTAGCACAAACTATACCTTAGGAGGAGGGTTCAAAGCATCAAATGGAGGAACAACTAGCTCACTAGGGAGCACATCCTTGACGGTGTACTTCGTGACCAGTCGAACCCTCTTGTCCACCTCACTCGCGGACATGCCATCGGCAGACACACGAGTGGCATCATCAGCGCCAGCCCACTGAAACATGGGGTGAACCCTGGCTTGCAGGGGATGAATGCAACGGCACAACCAAGTGCGAATGAGGGCGTAGCCTCCCTCCTCTTTGCCTATGCGACTCTCGAGGTCGCAGACACGCTGATACAGCACATCTGTCTCCACGGACTCGCCAGGCATGACTATGTTCTTCCAGGAGCGCATCCTCCTGCATGGCGTCGTGGGATCGAAGGGCGCGAGTCCAAAGTGCTCACCGTTAGCCTTCTCATCGCGAATGTAGAACCATTTGTCCCTCCACCCTTGGACGAACGCCGTGAGCTTGATGTCGAAGTAGGTGGCGGATGGGTTGACGTGGATTCCGCAACTACCTACATCATACACTAAAGAGCCAGATGCAGACTGGCGCTTCAATTTGAAGAGGCGCTTAAAAAGGCCGAAGTGTGGCTCGATTCCGAGCCAGCACTTGCAGAGTGTGATGAAGCAAGAGATATGGAGGATCGAATTCGGGGACAGCTAATGGAGCTGAAGCCCGTAGAAACAAAGGAGACCCCTAAAAAAGGGGTGAAGAGGCAAGGAGAGACCGCGAATGATGAATGCCAAAAACATCACTCAAAAACAAGCGGGGGGAACAGGAATTGTCTCACCGCCAGGGACGCGCGTGTCGGCGACTTCACCGGATAGCACTCCGTCTTGACGAAGAAGGCGAAGATCCGACGACCTGATGATGGAGGGACGCCACGCACCATTCGTGACGCGAGTGCCTGCGGCTTTCTTCTTCCCGCCAGCGGCGGTGCTGGTGCCTGTAGCGGCGGAGCTGCCCTTCTTCTTCGACGCGGCAATGGTGGCCGCGGAATCAGCTGCAACGCCTCCCTTCTTTTTCCCCATTGCACGATGGTGATGCGAGCGCATAAAGTAGCTCGGAAACGAGCGGAGCTGGTCCAGCATCGTGGAGGAAACAAGCACAGAGAAAGCAGAGGAGCAGCGGCAATGGCGATGGAAGCAAAGATGAATGAGAGCAGATGAGAAAATTACCGTCACAGCGCCGCTACTTAACCCCTAGAAGATGCAATCCAACGGCTCAGAAAAACCCTACTAGACGCGTGGAAAACATCGTGCTGGACACGTGGAGGAGTGGAAGCGCGAACCGTCCCTCCACTACTCCCATTACGCGCGGAAATCGAGGAGACGCAGTTAAAATAAAGATTACGCACGCCCACTCAAATCAAAGTCAGAAAGTAGGACCCACTGCTCGTCACGTCCCATCAAACTCGCTCACGCGGGCAACTGAGATCATCAAAGCGTCAGCACTGACGTCATCAAAGCTACACAGCGGAAATCTTCGAATATTTTAGTCCTTGCTGGAGTCTTTGACTCCACCAAGTACTCGGGGGCTACTCCCATAGGGAGCACTGGTCGCGCACCCTATGATTTTTTCTTTTCTTTTTGTAGGAACATGGACAATCAAAGGCAAACCCAACCACTCGAAATACGATTCGATTATGGACATGGGTTACTCTCATAGGGAGTGCCGGAAACAAATTCGACTGAAACAAGCAAAAGACGACAGCAGTCGCAAAATGATTCTTTAGTCCCTGCTTGAGTTTTCGACTCAACCAGGCACTCGGGGGCTACTCCCATAGGGAGCGCTGGTCGCGCACCCTATGATTATTTATGCAAAAACTGTGTGTCGATAACATCCACAATCGAAACTCATGGCGACACCGCTTCATAATTTTTCCCTACAAAGAGACTGCGTCTCCTGGGTCACCCGAATCGTCTCCGCGATGATAAAATTCGGATGCCGCGCTTACATCATGAAGGTAAGACCTAAATAAGGCCTGGCAACGCATTAGCTGCGCACTACCAGAAATGTATCCGTGCCTACAGGTATGATGAACATGCCTTGACGGACGCGTCGAGTGCTCACACCCATATAACTGGAATTCGACTCCTGTAAGACCTCCACGGCTTGAGTCGAATTACACCAGCACTTTTCCGGATTCGAGTCCGAGGACTCGAGTTTGAGTAGATTGCGTTGTTTCACTCTAAGGTGGTTAACTGATAACGATACTTCGGTTATATCAGGCACGTATATCAACAATCCCTATGACACAATTAAAAGCAGTCAAAATATATACTCATTCAGGCACTCGAAAGACTTCAAAAGTCCCCAGTCGAATCTGCGATTCCACTGGACACTCAAGGGCTACTGACATGGGTATACCCTATAGGTACTCAAGCTTGGTATATATGGTCTAAATATGTACAGGCCCATGGTGTCGCCAAGGCCCAAACGAAGGATTCGAGTAACCTGCGAACTCTCGATTGCTTGAAGAACAAGAAGAAGCTAAAGATAGAAAGTTCAAAGGGGAAAACCCTAAATTGTAATTGACTCGACCTGCTACCCGGGACCTATACTATCTATATAAAGGCTGGGAGGGGGCGGCGAGGAGGACACACGCAACCCTATTTTCCACCACCCTCGCCAGATTGCATCTGCGCACCATTGTAACCTTCGGTTCCTTCGATAATTCCACGAGCAGACAAGCAGGAGTAGGGACCTCTACGAGGCCCGAACCTGGGTAAATCTTTGTCCACTATGTGCTTGTTTGCTAGCCGATAGATGTCTCCAGCGCTCCCTCCTTCTCCAAAACCCAAGTCCATAATAATGGACATTGATGAGTTAAACTCTCGTCACCTACTCTTTTCCAATCCAAACCAATCTTATTTGAAAACGAATGTATGAATGAGGGGGTCCATGTAGGGGTTCCGCATATGAAAACAATAAAATTTCACCCTACGCCCCTGAATCCCTGAAGCTGCCAGGACCTATCTATTAGTAATACAGTAACGAGAGGGGATTTTCGTGAACTTACCCTTGAAGACCGAAAAGCGTTGTCAACGCTCAGGAGAGCGTGGTTGTGTAGACGAGCCGAAGCTGACCTCAAGGTCGTGATGAAGTCCTTGCGCTCCTTCTGGCTCCAACAACTTGAGTGCCTCAAGTGCGACACCTCGCGGGGAGTTACACACGTCCGGTGCCTAACGATGACTCCCGCTTCCCTGATACAGCAGCAGTTGCGGAAGTAGAGCTCCCGGATCCGAATTCCGTGGCACGGCGCTTCTGGTGAAGATGTCTCGCTCGTGTCCAGACTTGCACTTGGGACCACGGTCACGAGAGAGAGAGAGGGGGGAGAGAAAATATCAAATGGAGGTCCTCCCAAAAGTGGGGAGACCTTTATTGATTATTGGTGTATTTTTCTAGGCCAAATACCCCACTATATATAGGGGAAGGAGGGGGTACTCCCTCCCTCAAAGTCCCGGGGTGGGACTAAAGGAGAGGAGGGGGTGGGGAGGCCGCCGGCCAGCCCCTAGTGGGCCCTGCAGGGGGGGGGGGGCTAGGCCCAACCGGCCAGCCCCCTTGGCCCCTCTCCCTCTCTCCTTTCCCTAATGGGCCCTCTCCCTCCGGAAATTGGCCCATTAAGCCTTTTTGACCTTTAATTGATTTTCTCTTTATTAAATAAATATGAATAAATGATTAAATCAACATTTAACATTCATTCACATATTATCCAACCTCCGTGGCCATGGAACACCTTCCACGTCCACTCCGGACATCCTCCGGACTTACCGAAACCCTTCCAGTTTTCTCCCTTCTTTTCTTCGGCGATTCTACCGATCCTATAAACACTCTCTAAGCATCATCAAGCCCTTCCATTGGATATAACTTCTCCGAGTGGGCCCTTGAGTATCTTCCTGTCACATGGACGGACAAATCCCGCTCTTGACATATATTTCCTCTACGGTTTCCTCTGAATACCTGAACACACCTTTATAACCACCGTTTTACCAGATGGCGTTTGATGCTATCTAAGCACTCTCGGGAGACAGTTATTGATATAGCCTCACGGTCTAAGGAATAGTCTATGAGGATCCATTTCTAGTCATCGTAACTTGAACTTCGTGACATGATCCGGTCACGATGTTTAGCTTGGGTATTGGTTCATCATCTCATTCTCAGAATGAGATGACTCCATTTCCAACTGGCATAAATGCCACATGATCAGGAAACATGATCATCTGTTGACCAATGAACCAGTGACTAGAGTTTCAGTGGGAACCCCTGGTTTGTTTGTATATAACACGTGTATTGATGTTTCCTCTCAATACAGTTATAGTATGATATAAAACTTAATCATAAACTATATGAAATATGATAATAGTCCTTACTACTATTTGTCTCTAGGGCATATTTCCAACAGTCTCCCACTTGCACTAGAGTACAAATACACTAGCTGCATTTGTTCTCAATTATTGGCACCATATAACCGGTACCCTGAACATGCTTACTCATGGAAGAGGTTGAGTCTTGGGTCTGTACTTTACAGTCCCAAATCCTTTGCAACTTACTAATGTCACTTTGATTGACATTAATACCCTATCATCACATGATAGCATCTGTGTGAATGCATCGTTGCTATGGCAGCAGAACGAGGCCTGATTCCAGGAGCCTACAGTGACGTTAGATAAACCTCGAGGGCTTTCTCATGGGCACTGTGCCCTAGGACACATCATTCTACGTTAAAAGCGAACTAGCCCCGCCATAACATTATGCAACACTTTAGATGGTACCCTTATCTATTATTATAAATGTATTCATCGAAACACTAGTGCACTCTGTGCAACTTTCGATGTTTTTGTTCACCTCGCTTCCTACTTGACTTTAATTGGTATATACGGGAGTTTCCAACATATTCCCTTATAACATAACTCTTTATGCTTTAAGATATGTCATCCTTTATGGATTTGAAAAACATGTCTACAGTTCTCTATTAGACTCTATGGACAAACTTAGCTCAACGTTCTGTGACTCAAACTTAATCACTTTCAAACGTTCCTTATTTGGATCACATATTATGTTAAGTTATCATCATGGTTTTCTAAGAAAGAACCTATGTCTCAACATAGTGGATGATGATCATACTTTTCTTTCTTTCAACCATTGATGTTAAACTTAATGCTATTCCTAATTCGAGTTATTAAGGACTGGTTCCTTAATTAACTTCTATTCTGAAACACTTTTCAGAAACCCTTAAGGAATACTACATAATATCATAATACACTTATTATCAACTTCTACATCTTATAAATCATTATTTATAAGTATTTGTGCCTTCATTCTTAACATACTTAAGAATCACTCCTATAAGCTCCCACTCAAAATATGCTTCTACATATTTGAATTTGAGTCTTATATTGCTCCCACTTAAAAATATGTCAATCACATATTGTTTCAGGAAGACTTTCATAGCTCCCACTTAATTTTATGCAAATTGCATATCCACTCACTATTTTGAATAATTTCAAAATCCTTTGATTAAATATCAAAGTGAGAGATTTACTACGAGACACTAGTACTTTTACTAGTCTTAAATCCACTAGACATTTAGCACACATGAATCAAATTCATTTGAATTTGTCCAATACCTGACAAATTGTGCTTTTGTCATTTACCCCTTTTTCCTACTATGACTTTGCAGTCATTTGGGAAAATTCAAGTAACCCCTTTTACTTGTGAGATTTAGTAACGAATTGCTTCCAATCTCAAGGGAATTTTTGTTTTTAGGACTTCTCATAATTTTAGTTTACCATTATTTCCTTTGTAGTTCGTAGGTATGTCATATTCGAATAATCATGACAAATGAATCACAAATGTCTCCATACAAGATATGGATTACATTTTGAATCCTATTTCATGTAGTGAAAACACAAGTGGGGAAAAGCACAATGATCAATATCATTGATTCTTTCCTTCTGTGAAGCGAATCGTTCAGGAACATTGTCCGTTGCGCTTCTCAACACTCTGATGCAGGGTTTTGAATCCTCATCATATTTTTCACTAATTTCCATTTGCTCCATAATTGAGAAACATCACTAAAAGTGAGCTTTCTCAAGAATGCACCAAAATCCAAGCAATACGAATCTTGCTTTCCTTTTGATTTCAGCTATGAGTTTCATATTCAAAGTTTCCAATGGATACTCTACAAGGACTTATTCGCTATTGTTTTGGTTATATCAAATAGCCCCAAAACTTTCACGAATTATAATGGTTTACCAATTCTAATTGAGTGCTAACTATTTCTAAGCCAATGGTCTCTACATCTACACTACAACGATTTATTTGGTGCCTTCTATTCAACCCCTTTGATATCTAATATCACATTGTGGTGCTTTGCATTTTGACGTTTCAAAACACTTCGCATTTCACAATTACTTTTATGCCATTCTTATAAAGTTGAATTTCATTACTATTGATCAAATCATAGTAATTGGATTCTCTTTTATACTTATACCCTTTGTTGATGAAACACTTTGATCAAATCAAATGGTTTCATATTCATGTTTCCTTTGGTAAACTACTTTACACATTTAAACAATCATATAATGATAATTACCATTTTCATTAAAACACAATACATCAAATATGTATTTACTTTTAACAATTCTTTAAACACTTTGTATTCAAGTAATACACGGTGTTCAAGTTAATTTGCCGAACTTAGGCATGATTTATATGTGATAAGAAATCGAATGACTTTCACATATTATCACATAACTTTGAATTTAAACAATGGTTTTTCATTCATTAATGAACATATCATTAAATTGGGTATTTTAAACAAGGCATTTTAATGTTTTACAAATGTTCATGTATTATCAATTAGTTTCAAACAACAAGGATAATTCACACATAATCAAACAAGATATGAACATGAATAGAAATCATTCATAAAAGTGGAACAACTGTTTGTTACAAACTCATATGAATAACCGTCTCACGAAGTGTAAGACACACTAAAGAAGTTCACAATCTCTTGATTACAATAATCATCCTAAAACATAAACTAAATGATAAATGTTGAGGGAGAGTGTCACCGGCCGTCATCATCATGCTCACCATCAACACGCAACGTCACCTCCTCTCCAGCAAGCACCTCTCATGCAGAAGGACCTATTTTCAGCAAAACAAAACAAGTATCAGATATACTTAACACTACAATGTGTTTGCAAGATTATAAAATTTATAAAACTGTATATAAAATATATACCTTGGTCATCGATGACCTCTCCGGTGATTGGTTCAACCTTTACATTCCGGAAACATAATATGAACTCATGGAAATCCAATGCTTCCGTATCACCACTCATGATGCTACTCCGGACATGTCCTTTGTAGCTGGGAGGCAACGACCGAAGCAGTACATCTATCGCAAATGGATCAGCCATCCAGTAATCCACGAAGTGAACCGGTCTCGTGTGTGCATCAAGAATGCGCTCTAAGTGGCTCTTCAGACATGTATGCTCCTCCATCTGTATGGAAAGGAACTCTCTAAGCAACTCGTGCTTCCACATGCGCATGTGGCCTATGAACTCTGCTCTCAGCTGATCCACCATCAAATATGGGTCAAGATAACCCATGAGCGGATGTAGTTCATCCACCATCCCATAACGCATTATTATCTGAATGTAGGTGGACATCTCTTGGCGATAGTAGCGGTCTGCCAGCTCTTGTGGGGTCTCATAGTAGTCTGGCTCAGTCAAATCCATCGTGCAGCGTATGTAGTCTACCACATGATTCCTAGTAAGGAGATCATTCGGGCGCACAAGCCAACTAGGGAAGTTGGATCCACCAAGTCTAAGTTTCTCACCCTTTACCCAATCCTCAATGACAAAGTAAGCTTCAGGTGAGCCATCTACATTTATAATTGCAAAAGGAATTTAGACTAAGTTTATAATTAAATGAGTTAATAATAACTCCACTCATAAACACCTATCCCCAAGGGGGGTTCCTAGTGATAACACGGCCCCTATCAGCCACATCTCCCCCGATCGTCACGGCCATCAATGTGGGTTCAAAGGTGGACGCTAAACGTCGGTCACATCATTCATGCGACTCATGCTCGATCTTTCGACCATCCGTGTTCCGAGGCCATGCTTCTCTAGCGTGCTAGGCTCTCCAACTCAACCTTAGTGTATTCGCTGTGCAACATGGCTTACACCCACTGTATGCGAACGTAGATATGTCTGACACCCAGGCCTGTAACCCTGGATCGCCTCATACTGAAGAACTTTCTTGGTGGTGCACACTAAGGGGGAACACAATCGTTGGTAATTTTAACAGGGATCATCTTATTAGGCTACCGTCGAGTATCTAATACTAGCACACAATAAGACATACAAACAATAACATTGAATGTAAATGCTATGTGATATGGTCCTTCACGTTGTGATCTCCATCCGCCGTCATCGGGTTCCGGCGCCGTAGACACCAGGGTACCAGTGTCATTCCAGCGTGGTAGTTCGTCACCTTCGTGACTATCTACTACTACGTAACAAAAGGTAATCACTTTAGCTTTGCCACAACCATATCACAAAGCAACGCCCCCTGCAAAACAGAGTTAGACGCCTCTACTTTATCTTTGCATGTTTTACGTGGCTGAATGGCCTTTCGCACAAGAACCGTTCTTACCTACGAACTTTCGGCACAACGCTGATCAAGTAGTTGTCTCTACTACACCCCTTTCGGGGCCCTCCGTTGCAAATGGCATACGAACTAATGCGAGAGAGACAGACACCCCCCTAAGCCACTTTATACGGTACAAGCCGTACGTCAAGCATGGACCAGTCTCGCGAATGAACGCGTAAAGTCGGTTGGGGGCCGCTTCATCAAGCATTACTATGGTATACACAAGTACACGTGGGAGGGTAACAACTAAAAGATCAACACCCAAACGTTACATCTCGTGTGTTCTACCCGTACTAGCATTACTACGCATAGATCTAGCTCTGATACCACTGTAGGGGTTCCGCGTATGAAAACAATAAAATTTCACCCTACGCCCCTGAACCCCTGAAGCTGCCAGGACCTATCTATTAGTAATACAGTAATGGGAGGGGATTTTCGCGAACTTACCCTTGAAGACCGAAAAGCGTTGTCAACGCCCAGGAGAGCGTGGTTGATGTAGACGAGCCGAAGCCGACCTCAAGGTCGTGATGAAGTCCTTGTGCTCCTTCTGGCTCCAACAACTTGAGTGCCTCAAGTGCGACACCTTGTGGGGAGTTACACACATCCGGTGCCTGACGATGGCTCCCGCTTCCCTGATCCAGCAGCAGTTGCGGAAGTAGAGCCCCCGGATCCGAATCCCGCAGCGCGATGGCGCTCTGCGGTGAAGATGTCTCTCGCTCGCACAGTCCAGACATGGGACCACGGTCACAAGAGAGAGAGGGGGAGAGAGAAAATATCAAATGGAGGTCCTCCCAAAAGTGGGGAGACCTTTATTGATTATTGGTGTATTTTTCTAGGCCAAATACCCCACTATATATAGGGGAGGAGGGGGTACTCCCTCCCTCAAAGTCCTGGGGTGGGACTAAAGGAGAGGAGGGGGTGGGGAGGCTGCCGGCCAGCCCCTAGTGGGCCCCGCGGGGGGGCTAGGCCCAGCCGACCAGCCCCCTTGGCCCCTCTCCCTCTCTCCTTTCCCTAATGGGCCCTCTCCCTCCGGAAATTGGCCCATTAAGCCTTTTTGACCTTTAATTGATTTTCTCTTTATTAAATAAATATGAATAAATGATTAAATCAACATTTAACATTCATTCACATATTATCCAACCTCCGTGTCCATGGAACACCTCCCACCTCCACTCCGGATATCCTCCGGACTTACCGAAACCCTTTCGGTTTTCTCCCTTCTTTTCTTCGGCGATTCTACCGATCCTATAAACACTCTCTAAGCATCATCAAGCCCTTAAGCGTGATACCCCACGGTTCGGGAACACTCCAGACATGGTCGAGACACTCACACACCAATGATCGACAGAGGGACCTGGATGGCCATGTGACCCCTGTGCGATCCACACAGATCTTTCGTCGTTTGAACCGAGACAGTCGTGTCTTATTCCGTTTGTCTCTCGATACTTGAATTACCCGAGATCTGATCAATGACATCACCATGTCGTGTTCAATCACGTTACCGAATAATGCTATTTGACTCGTTCTGACAAGTGATATCCCCGTGATCAAATCACATGCTGCGCAGCTATTGGATATAACTTCTCCGAGTGGGCCCTTGAGTATCTTCCCGTCACATGGACGCACAAATCCCGCATTTGACATATATTTCCTCTACGGTTTCCTCCGAATACCTGAACACACCTTTATAACCACCATTTTACCAGATGGCGTTTGATGCTATCTAAGCACTCTCGGGAGACAGTGATTGATATAGCCTCACGGTCTAAGGAACAGTCTACGAGGATCCATTTCTAATCATCGTAACTTGAACTTCGTGACATGATCCGATCACGATGTTTAGCTTGGGTATTGGTTCATCATCTCATTCTCAGAATGAGATGACTCCATTTCCAACTGGCATAAATGCCACATGATTAGGAAACATGATCATCTATTGACCAATGAACCAGTGACTAGAGTTTCACTGGGAACCCCTGGTTTGTTTGTATATCACACGTGTATTGATGTTTCCTCTCAATACAGTTATTGCATGATATAAAACTTAATTCATAAACTATATGAAATATGATAATAGTCCTTACTACTATTTGTCTCTAGGGCATATTTCCAACAGTCCAACCAATTTATTCAAGCAAACTAAGCAAACGAAAACTAAGAACGAAAACAAAGACGCTCCAAGAACAACACAACTGTGCATGAAACAATAAAAATGAAGTGTTTGGAAGAAACCTGGAATTTTTATTGATGAAGAAGGGGATGCCTTGGGCATCCCCAAGCTTTGACACTTGTACTTCTTGAATATTTCTTGGGGTGACACGGGTGGAACCCCCAAGGTTGAGCTTTTGTCCATACTTCATCTTATCACATTACCCTTCCCTACACTTTAAAATTTTCTTCATACAAAACTTCACACAATCTTCATTACCAAAATTAGTGTACTCAAGATAATAAGTCTTTTGGTTTAGTTTCAACACAAGTAAAACTTCCATTAAAACACAAGCTACTGTAGCACTTCCTTTAAAAAGTTCAAATGATCAAAGAGAACTCAAAGAGAAACAGATTAAGAGGCAAATGCAAATAATGGCAGAAATCTGTCAAAACAGACCAGCAGGTAAAAACCAATTTTTTCGGAGACCTTCTATTTCTCAAATCGAAAATTGTTGAACTAACGAAAGTTGTATAACAACCTGGGGCAGAAGCACAAAAAATTACAGCTCAAACCGACGTACAGAGTTTTTTCACGAATGTTTACAGCCAAGCACAAAAATCTGTTTCGGGACAACAACTTTCCCAAATCTTACTTCTCTCTCATTAGAGGTTACTCTTGGCACAAAAACAACACAAAAATTATAAGGAGAGGTTATTACTGAAGCAATAACTTCCAAGACTCAACTCAAACTTTTGGGTTATCTCCTAATAAGTACTTTTCTTTAACGCCTTTAAGTTAGGCATAAGAAGCAAGAAAAGAATCAAGTATTCTCAAATGAAGAAGCATTAAAACCAGATTTCCTGCCCCTACCTTTCTTACCTTTGTTCTTATCCTTGGGGAACGTGTGATTGTTTGGTGCAGAAGCAAAGTGCATGATGCCCTTTTCCACATCTATTATTGCTTCAAGGAGTTTTAGTAGGGATCTTCCAAGTGTAATTTGTCCTTTTCCTACACATTCAATAACAAGATAATCAGTAGACACCACTTTCCCTAGAATCTTTGTAAACACTCCTTCAGCTATTCTAATGGGTAATATTGTGGCGTTATTAGCAAGAGATATTTCTTCTCCCCCTTTAGAAAGTCCCCAAAGATTCAAAGATTCATAGATATCTTTAGGCATAAGACATAATTTAGACATGATATCACAGCGCGCATGAAAAGTTTCATTATTTATACTCCCTCCGATCCAAATTAATTGACTCGAATTTGTCTAGATTCGGATGTATCTAGACCTGTTTTAGTACTAGATACATCCGAATCTAGATAAATCCGAGTCAATTAATTTGGATCGTAGGGAGTAACAACTTTTACTGTAGGAAGCCATTTTGAGGGTTCCGAATTTATTGGAACATAATCATGATGCTCTCTAAGCATGTTATAGCATTCTTTTAAACTAGCAGTGTGGGTCTCAAGAGTGTTCAATCTAGCAAATATGTTTATAAAGGAAGAATCAGATTTGCTAGGCAAGTTATATGTTAAGCCCAACTTCTTTATGGCTTTAAAAGCTTCATCCTCATTGCGTTGGAGGAAATCTCCTCCTACTACAACATCCAAAGAATATCTTTAGCAAATAGCAGTTCTAAAGTAAAAACTGCTAAGAAACAAGCTTTGAGTCATTTTAGGTTCAGTTTTTTCATGTAAATCAGAGATTCTAGACCAAGCTTCTTTGAAAATCTCTTCAATTCCTTGTTTGAAAGTAAAAATCATTTCCTCAGGTGACATAGTGATTGGAGCAATGCTAGACATAATGGCAACTTAAGGTAGGAACTAATAATAATTTTTTATGTTTTTAATATAGAAAGCAAACTAGTACAACTATTTTTTTTGTGTTTTGATAAAGAAACAAGCAAACAAAGCAGAAATAAACTAAGCAAAACAAAAAAACAAAGTAAAGAGATTGGTTATGAGGGACTCCCCTTGTGAAGATGTCCTTGACTCCCCGGCAATGGCGCTAGAAAAAGTATTGCTTGCTCAATATGTAGAGCTCGTGAGGGAACCCCAAGAGGAAGGTATGATGAGCACAGCAACAAGTTTACCCTCAGTTATTAAACCAAGGTTATCGAACAATAGGAGCAAGGAAACACCTCCAAGGTGTTGTTTCCAACTTGGAATCCTGCACAAGACAACCACAGGACTTTGCCCCCAACTTACAGTGAGGTTGTCAATCTCACCGGTTTTGCTGAAAACAAAGGATTAAACGTATTGTGTGGAAGATAGTAATTGCTTGCATAAAGTAAACAGAAAACAGTAAATAGCTTTGTAGATTGATGGTAAAAGAATGGAACGGGGTCCATAGTTCACTAGTGGTGATTCTCCTTAAGATAGATGACATGTTGGGTGAACAAATTGAAGGGAATATGCCCTAAGAGGCAATAATAAAGTTGTTATTATACATATTCCAAGTATATGATAGATGTTTATTTTGCATGCTATAATTGTATTAATTTGGAAACGTTAATACATGTGTGTTTAATAAACAAAAGGAAAGTTCCCAGTTATGCCTCTCTTATAAACTAGCTCGTTGATTAACAAGATGATCAAGGTTTCCTGATCATGGACATTGGATGTTGTTAATAACAAGGTCACAACATTAGTGAAATGATGTGATGAACATTCATCCGAAGTATAGCATTACGATCAAAGTCAATGTGTTTATATTGCTATAACATCTAACAAAGTAATCCTAGTCCTTAGACCATGAGATCATGTTAATCACTAATACTAGAAGAGTATCTTGATAACATCAAACGTCACACCGTGAAAGGGTGATTATAAAGGTGGGTTCAGTGCTACAAAAGTGTTATGTAGAGGCTCATGGATCAAGAGTGGGATTTGTCCATCCTGATGACGGATAGATATTCTCTGGGCCCTCTCGGTGATGTCACATTGGTTAGCTTGCAAGCAAGTGATGAGATCACTAGAATGTTATATCATGGGAACGAGAAAAGAGTATATGTCAGCAACGAGACCAAACTAGGTATGGAGATACCGATGATCGAATCTCGGACATGTAATATATCGCGAGACAAAGGGATTTAGTTACTAATGTTAAAGGTTCTCACGATCACAGAAGTCATCATAGAATGTGTAGGAGTCAGTATGGATCTCCAGGTCCCGCTTCTGATTATTGATCTAAGAGGGGTCTCGATCATGTCTGCATTATTCACGAACCATAGGGTGACACACTTAAGGGACACCAACACCATTTGGAGCAAATGTGTTTCAGACAAATGAATTACAAAGCACTGGAATTATTTCAATAGACACTAAAACTGTTTCGGGTAAAATTGCTGAAATTGGTTCTGCATGTAATATTGAAATGTTGCAGGGGGTTTTATGTGAATGTTTGTTAATTAAAGTAATTAACAAAATTCTGAATTAATTTAATAAAAGAGTTTTATTAAATGAGAGAGCATTAAATTTGGAGAAATTTAATGCATTTAAAGTAAAGACTTTAAAGAGGAATGTTAAGGGACATTTTTATGTGGAGGGGGTTACCACCACATGAATGGGGTAGGTGAGGGGTCACCCCCCATGGGGCGCCGGCCATGGGGAGGGGTACCCCCCTCCTCCTATAAAAGGCCCCCCTCTCACCCTTCTTCCTCACACCTCCTCGTCAAGGATCTCTCTCCCCCTCTAGAATTATTCCCCATGGTCTCGGATTAGCGAGTTACATGTTCCCGGTGACATTTCGTTTGGAAGGAGTTTCTACTTCTGCTGCATCTCTGGAGCGAGGAGGCGAAGGTTTTTCGGTGGCCTGAACGTGTGTGTGAGTGCGGATGCGCTGCTGGTTTGTGGCGCTAGGACTTCCACACGATCTTGAGATCGGCAAGCGTATGACTACATCATCCATGAGTTCCTACTCGTTAACAAAACTTTGTTGTCTTCGAGGGTAAGTTCTCCATGGATGTATATCCACCCGTTGCTTGTATCTAGTAGATAGATCTTGGCGTATAGTTCTTATCGTAGGAATTTTTTTGTTTTCTATGATGCGAACCCTTCAGTGGTATCAGAGCCTGATTTATGCGTAGGTGCTTTGCACGGGTAGAACACATAAGAGTATGTGGGAGGTGATGATCATGTTATTTCTTCTTATATGTACTTTGGATATTGGTGGCATAGTGGGATGAAGCGGTCCGGACCAACCTTACATGTCATCGCACATGAGACCGGTTCCACGACTGACATGCAACTAGTTTTGTATAAGTGGCTGGCGGGTGTCTGTCACTCCTACTATAGTCAATATCTGATTTACAACGAGTTGCTAATAATTTGGTTATCATCGTTGTGGTTTCATGTTCGTAGGTAAGAACGGTTCTATCTTCGAAAGCCCTAAGCCACGTAAAACTTGCAATTGATAAATTAGAGGCGTCTAGTTTAGATCATTGCTGGGCTTGTGTCATGATATGGTATTTTTGTGAGTTGATGTATAGTTGATACACTTACAACACACTTAATGTGTAAGTTCCATAGACCTTGGCCTTACACACAAAGGAATGATAGAGATCATACCACGATGCATATGATAGTGATCAAATGCAAGAACCATATTATTTCACTTTACACATATGACGTTCGCATCTTATATTGTTAGTTTGGCGTTTTAGTAACGTTATAAGATGATACCTCATTTAAATATCCAGATAAAAATGTGTTCTTCCTTAAGTACGTACCGTTTATGTTTCGCCGCTTCAAGACATCATGTGATGATCGGGTGTACTTGAATCCATGATCATATTTCGGGTGTAAGACAGTTTTACACACGTGAGTACTAAGATTCTTACTTGGCGAGCCTAGCATGTACAGAGATGGCCTCGGAGCACGGACCGAAAGGTTAAGCATGAGTCATATAGTTGATATGATGCCCATATATATGCTCGCCTTTGAAGCTACACCGACTCACGTGATGATCGGACTTGGTATAGTGGATTTGGTTCATGTAATCACCAAAAAGACACGAGGGATGTTGTTTTTGAGTGGGAGTTTAGTTGAACTCAATCTATCATAAACTTAGTCTAAATAAACTTTACTCTGTTGTAGATGGCACCACCTGCTTTTAATTTCAATGTGTTCACGGAAAAAGAGAAACTTGCTCCGAATGGTAGCAACTTCACCAACTAGGATATGAATTTGAGGATTATCCTCTCTGCTGCACAAAAGCAATATGTGCTAGAAGCGCCGCTAGGCCCCCCACCAGCTACTGACGCCCCTGACGAGGAAAAGAATGTCTATGTGACTCGTCAGGAGGACCACAACTTAGTTCATTGCAGCATACTGTATGGGCTAGAGCCAGAACTTCGAAAGCATTTCGAAAATGGCAATGCCTTTAATACCATGGGTGAATTGAAAATGATTTTCGATACCCATGCTGCCGTAGAGAGTTATAATGCTTCAGAAAAGTTCTTTAGCTGCATGATGGAAGAGAACAGCTCCGTAAGTGAGAGCGTACTCAAAATGTCTGGGTACACCGATAAGCTTGTGTCCTTGGGATTAACGATTCCCATTGATTTAGGCATACATCATGTTCTCCAATCTCTGCCACCTAGCTACAAGAGCTTCGTGATGAACTATAACATGCAGGGCATGGAGAAGACTCTCCCCGAGCTTCTGTCAATGCTTAAGACTGCAGAAGTGGAGATTAAGAAAGAACATCAAGTGTTGATGGTCAATAGGACCACCGGTTTCAAGAAAGACAAGAAGGGTAAACAAAAGGGAAAGAAGGGCGACAAATCAATTGCTGCGCCTGAAAAGAAATCCTAGGCTGGCCCTAAGTCTGATACCGAGTGCTACTATTGTAAGGGATCGCCATTGGGCATAGCCCCCAAGTTTTTGGCGGACAAGAAAGCCAGCAAGGCAAACAAAGGTATATATGATATACATGTTATTGATGTGTACTTGACTAGTACTCGCAGTAGCACCTGGGTATTTGATACCGAATCGGTTGCTAACATATGTAACTCGAATCAGGGGCTGCAGAACAAGCGACCGCTAGCAAGGGGTGAGGTCAAGATGCGTGTCGGCAATGGATCAAGAGTTGATGTGATCGCCGTCAGAACGCTGCCTCTCCACCTACCATCGGGATTAGTTATAAACCTAAATAATTGTTATTTGGTGCCTGCACTGAGCATGAACATTATATCTGGATCTTGTTTGATGTGATGTGGTTATTCGTTTAAATCCGAAAAACAATGGTTGTTTGATTTATATGGATAATATCTTTTATGGTCATGCACCTGTGATGAATGGTTTATTTCTGTTGAATTTCGATAGTACTCATACGCACATCCATAATGTGGATGCTAAAAGAATTAAACTTAATAATGATATATCTGCATATATGTGGCACTGCCATCTAGGTCATATTGGTGTTAAACGCATGAAGAAACTCTATTCTGATGGACTTTTGGAATCATTTGATTTTGAATCATTTGATACATGTGAGCCATGCCTTATGGGCAAGATGACTATTACGCCGTTTTCCGGTTCAATGGAACGGGCAACAGATTTATTGGAAATCATACATACTGATGTATGCGGTCCAATGAGTGTGTCGGCGTGAGGTGGATATCATTATTTTGTTACTTTCACGGATGATTTGAGTAGATATGGGTATATCTATTTGATGAAATATAAGTCTGAAACCTTTAAAAAGTTCAAGGAATTTCAGAATGAAGTGGAAAATCATTGTAATAGAAAGATCAAATTTCCACGGTCCGACCGTGGAGGTGAGTATCTAAGTTACGAGTTTAGCACACACATGAAAGAGTATGGAATAGTTTCACAACTCACGTCTGTCGGAACACCACAACATAATGGTGTATCGGAACGTCGTAATCGTACTCTATTAGATATGGTTCGATCTATGATGTTGCTGACTGACTTGCCACTGTCATTTTGGGGTTATGCATTGGAAACCGCTGCATTCACTTTAAATCGGGCACCGTCTAAATCCATTGAAACGACACCGTATGAATTATGGTTTGGAAACAAACCTAAGCTATCATTTCTTAAAGTTTGGGGATGCGATGTTTATGTGAAGAAACTTCAACCGGATAAACTCGAACCCAAAGCAGAAAAATGCGTATTCATAGGATACCCTAAAGAAACAATTGGGTATTCCTTCTATCACAGATCCGAGGGCAAGTTTTTTGTTGCCAAGAATGGATCCTTTCTAGAGAAAGAGTTTCTCGTGAAAGGTGTGAGTAGTCGAAAGGTAGAACTCGAAGAGGTTATTGAACCTTCTCTTCATGAAATGGCGAGTGGCGCTGCATCGGAAGTCGTTCCTGAGTTGACTTCACCAAATGAAGAAGGAACTAATGATAATGATCATGAAACTCTGAAAGAGGATACTACTGAACCTCGCAGGTCAAGCATGACAAGTGCAGCTCCTGAACTGTACGGGAATCCTGTTGTAAATTTCATAGTTGATGAAATAGGTGACCCTGCGACATATGAAGAAGTGATGATGAGCCCGGATTCCAACAAATGGCTAGAAGCCATGAAATCCGAGATGGAATCCATGTACGAAAACCAGGTTTGGACCTTGGTGGACTTACCTCATGACCGAAAGGCCATTGAGAATAAATGGATTTTCAAAATAAAAAATGATGCTGATGGTAATGTAACCGTCTATAAAGCTCGACTTGTTGAAAAAGGGGTTCGACAAATTCAAGGCGTTGTCTATGATGATACATTCTCTCCCGTAGCGATGCTAAAATCAGTTAGGATTATGTTAGCAATTGCTGCATATTTCGATTATGAAATATGGCAGATGGATGTAAAAACTGCGTTCCTCAATGGTAACATTGAATAAGAGTTGTATATGATACAACCAAAGGGTTTTGTCGATCCTAAGGATGCTAACAAGGTGTGCAAGCTTCAGCGATCCATCTATGGACTGAAGCAAGCATCACGGAGTTGGAATCTCCGCTTTGATGAGGTGATCAAAGAGTTTGGATTTGTCCAAACTTATGGAGAGGCTTGTATTTAGAAGAAAGTGAGTGGGAGCAATGTGGCATTTCTGATATTATATGTGGATGACATATTATTGATTGGAAATGATATAGATCTTTTAAACAGTGTTAAAAGTTATCTAAACAGCAAATTTTCTATGAAAGACCTTGGTGAAGCGTCATATATATTAGGCATAAAGATCTATAGAGATAGATCAAGACGCCTAATAGGTATATCGCAAAATACATACCTTGATAAGATTTTAAAGAAGTATAAGTAAGAAGAGGTTCTTACCTATGTTGCAAGGCAAGACATTGAGTAAGACTCAAAGTCCGATTATGGCGGAAGAAAGAGAGATAATGGATAAGATCCCCTATGCTTCATCTATAGGCTCTATAATGTACGCCATGCTATGTACAAGACCGGATGTGGCACATGCTATTAGTTTGACTAGTAGGTACCAATCCGATCTAGGTTTGGAACACTGGATAACGGTCAAGACTATCCTTAAGTACTTGAGAAGAACTAAGGAAATGTTTCTTGTATACAGAGGTGAAGAAGAGCTGGTCGCTAATTGTTATGTCGACGCTAGCTTTGACACTGATTCGGAAAAGTCTAAGTCTCAATCCAGATACGTATTTCTCATGAATGGAGCAGCAGTTAGTTGGAGGAGCTCCAAACAACCCTTGGTAACAAGGTCAACAATGGAGGCAGAATATATTGCTGCTTCATAAGCTGCACAGGAAGCGGTTTGGATGAAGGAGTTCATTATCGAACTGGGTGTGGTTCGTAGTGCGTTGGATCCAATGGTGATCTATCGTGACAACAATGGAGCCATAGCCAACGCAAAGGAACCAAGGTCTCACAAGAATTCCAAACATATTAAGCACCGGTTTCACACCATCCGTGAGCATGTCAAGGATGGAGATATAAAGATTTGTAAAGTACATACGGATCTCAGTGTAGCAGATCCGTTGACTAAAACTCTCCCTAGAGCAAAACATGATCAACACCAGAACTCCATGGGTGTTAGATTTATCACCATGTAGCTAGATTATTATCTCTAGTGCAAGTGAGAGACTGAAGGGAATATGTCCTGAGAGGCAATAATAAAGTTGTTATTATACATATTCCAAGTATATGATAGATGTTTATTTTGCATGCTATAATTGTATTAATTTGGAAACGTTAATACATGTGTGTTTAATAAACAAAAGGAAAGTTCCTACTTATGCCTCTCTTATAAAGTAGCTCGTTGATTAACAAGATGATCAAGGTTTCCTGATAATGGACATTGGATGTTGTTAATAACGAGGTCACAACATTAGTGGAATGATGTAATCAACATTCATCTGAAGTATAGCATTACGATCAAAGTCATTGTGTTTATATTGCTGTAACATCTAACAAAGTAATCCTAGTCCTTAGACCATGAGATCATATTAATCACTAATACTGGAAGAGTATCTTGATAACATCAAACGTCACACCGTGAAAGGGTGATTATAAAGGTGGGTTCAGTGCTACAAAAGTGTTATGTAGAGGCTCATGGATCAAGAGTGGGATTTTTCCATCCCGATGATGGATAGATATTCTCTGGGCCCTCTCGGTGATATCACATTGGTTAGCGTGCAAGCAAGTGATGAGATCACTAGAATGTTATGTCACGGGAACGAGAAAAGAGTACATGTCGGTAACGAGATCAAACTAGGTATGGATATACCGATGATCGAATCTCGGACATGTAATATATCGCGAGACAAAGAGATTTAGTTACTAATGTTAAAGGTTCTCACGATCATAGAAGTCATCATAGAATGTGTAGGAGTCAGCATGGATCTCCAGGTCCCGCTTCTGATTATTGATCTGAGAGGGGTCTCGATCATGTCTGCATTATTCACAAACCGTAGGGTGACACACTTAAGGGACACCAACACCATTTGGAGAAAATATGTTTCAGACGAATGAATTGCAAAGCGCTGGAATTATTTCAATAGACACCGAAACTATTTTGGGTGAAATTGCTGAAATTGGTTCTACTTATAATATTGAAATATTGCAGGGGGTTTTATGTGAATGTTTGTTAATTAAAGTAATTAACAAAATTCTGAATTAATTTAATAAAAGAGTTTTATTAAATGAGAGAGCATTAAATTTGTAGAAATTATTTAAAGTAAAGACTTTAAAGAGGAATGTTAAGGGACACTTTTATGTGGAGGGGGTTACCACCACATGAATGGGGGAGGTGAGGGGTCACCCCCCCATGGGGTGCTGGCCATGGGGAGGGGTACCGCCCTCCTCCTATAAAAGGCCACCCCTCTCACCCTTCTTCCTCACACCTCCTCGTGAAGGATCTCTCTCCCCCTCTAGAATTATTCCCCATGGTCTCGGATTAGCGAGATACATGTTCCCGGTGACATTTCGTCTGGAATGAGTTGCTGCTTTCGCTGCATCGCTGGAGTGAGGAGGCGGAGGTTGTTCGGTGGCCTGAACCTGTGTGCGAGTACGGATGCGCTGCTGGTTTGCGGCGCTAGGACTTCCACACGATCTTGAGATCGGCAAGCGTACGACTACATCATCCACGAGTTCCTACTCGTTAACAAAACTTTGTTGTCTTCGAGGGTAAGTTCTTCATGGATGTATATCCACCCGTTGCTGTATCTAGTAGATAGATCTTGGCGTATAGTTCTCATCGTAGGAATTTTTTTGTTTTCTATGCTGCGAACCCTTCACAATTATAGCGGGGTAATTAACAAGCATCAAGAAAGCATACATGCATATACTGATCATCTTGACTCCTATGAGATTTGATTAGGCATTACAACATTATACATAGACCATAATCCAACTGCATCTATGACTAATAATCCACCTTTAGGTTATCATCCGAACCCCCTCCAGTATTAAGTTGCAAGCAACAGATAATTGCATTAAGCAAATTGTGTAAAGTAAACAATACAATTGTTCTATGAACAAATGATTGCTGTTTTCTCCCTAGTAGCAACAACACATCTAGGCCCCCTTCTTTTCAGCTTCTTGGGCAGCTTCTCCCAGAAGCTACCCTCGACCAGCTTCTCCCAGAAGCTCATCTGCCAAAATCATTTATACTTTTAAATTAACGTTGAAACTACTAGTTAAGAAGTTTCAACGAATTTTGAAGATGAGCTTCTGAGAGAAGCTGGTGGAGGATAGCTTCTGGGAGAAGCTACCCAAGAAGCTGAAAAGAAGAGGGCCCTAGTACCTTAAAGATTTCTGTCACTTCCCCAGATTCCTAGAGGCATGAATCCACTATCGAGCATAAATACTCCCTCTTGGAGTTGCTAGCATCTACTCGGCCAAGATAGCTACTAACAACGGAAAGCATGCAAAATCACAAATAACAAAGACATGATAGAATCAATAATCAATCTGAAATAACATCTCAATATCCATCGGATCCCCGCAAACACAACATGTAGAATTACAAATAAATGATCTTGATCATGAACGGATCTCACAAGATCTCAATATGGTGGCACAAAGGAGGAGAACCAACCATCTAGCTACTACATGGACCCGTAGTCCAGGGATGAACTACTCACGCATCACATCGGAGGCAGGCATGGTGATGAAGAAGGCCTTCAGGGTGCTCTCTCCCCTCCGGCAGGGTGCCGGGAAGAGCTTCAGATCCCTCCTAATCCAGGGATGGAGATGGCGGCGGCTGCAGACTCTTTCATGGAATTTTGATCGGGTACTTAGGGTTTCTACATCGGAGGCTTCTTATAGGCGAAAGGGGAGGCCGAGGGGGTGCCCGAGGCGGCTACACCCCCCAGGCGCGGGCCAGGCCAGGCCGCGTGGCCAGGGGGTGTGCCCCCCCTCAAGGACCTTCTCCGTATTGTCTTCTGGCTCTGTGTTCCCCTCGGTGAAATATTGACTTTGGCTTTTTTCCCGTCCAATTCCGAGAATATTCATTTTCTGGCTTTTCTGGAACCAAAAACAGCAGAAAACATGCAACTAGCACTATGGCATCTTATTAATAGGTTAGTCCCAGAAAGTGTATAAAAATACTCCAAAGTATGGACAAAATATAAGAAAGTAGATATAAAACAAGCATGAAACATCAAAAATTATAGATACGTTTGCAACGTATCAAGGGCTTAGAGATATCTCTCCGTCACATGGAGTGAAAAATCTCAGTCTTCATCCATGCAACCCAACAAGTGCCATCCGAGATAGCTGAAGAACATCTTTATGATAACCCAGTTATGATGTGACGTTTGATTCGGACAAATTATTCCTTCGGTACTAGGGAGCAACATGATCTCATGGTCTAGGAAATATGATACTTAACATTAAGAAATATACAACACATAAAACTTTTTGACACAATCAAATTGCTATGGTTAGTTTTGGGCTTGTCCAACATATTATTCTCCTAACGATATGACCTCGTTATCATATAACATTATATGTCCATGATTAGGAAAACTTAATCATTTAATCAACGAGATAGTCTAGTAGATGCTTACTACGGACATAGTGTTGTTTATATATCCACACATATATTTAGTTTCCTGTTAATGCAATTATAGGATGGAGAATAAACACTTATCATTGAACAAAATATGATATCAATATTTTATTATTGCCTCTTGGACATATTTCTAACAAGATCCCCTTTCCCACGTGGACGACACACACATATGTCCTACCTTGGTCGCTAGATCCTGGACCTCTCGCGTGTGTCCTAGGCCTGCCATCATAGACTATGGGCGTGGAGACCCTCTTTGAGAGGCTTTCGGAGCGTGGGAGAGCTCTGCACCCGCCAGGTAGTGGGGTCCGTCTAGAGGCGAGGTGGCAGCTAAACTCCACGTCGTCTGCAGGTCCTCGTGATAAGGTCGTGTGGTGGGTCTCATTTGCGTGGGAGAACGGTCCTCACATACGATGACCATACGCCATGCCTCAGTACGCGCGTGTGTTGTCATTGTATGACGACCGCGTCCCGGAAGAGCACACGCCCCGTAAGCCTTTATGCCATTTTTGTTAGTGCCACGTAGTTCAGTGCCAAGATTGGCACGTCGTTCCCACACGGATTTAGCGCAACTTCTTAGACTATATAAAATACGCCTCTCGAACAATGCGCTCCCTATTATGTTGCCTAGCCTCTCTTTTTCTACCCGCATCGCCCGCCTCCGTGTTTCTTCCCGCCTCTGTGGTCGGTTTCATGTGTCCATCCGGTGAACATACCCAGAGCGGACACTGGAAATTCCCACGATCATGAGCCGAACCACTATGTGGTACTATACTCCCTCGCGAGGATGTAGCTTCGAAACATTAGTATGATGTACGAGCTCGTGTTCGATGCGTCGAGGTGAAACAACATCGTATTCTATCGGCACCAACATGCTAGCTGGTAGACGTTGATGCTCCACTTCGGCATGTGGTGCGTTAGCATGACGGGATCAGTTTGGTAGGAGTAGGGCATCATGCCATTTTCTCTTCCGATTATCCTCTCCTTGTCCTGTCATGTTCGAGATTCCGACCATTCGTGGCAATATCTACCTCGGGAGAGTCCTACGCCGATGTCTAACGGGACCGTCCTCGAAGCAAGAAAATGTGTCCTGAAAGAAGACATACTTCTAGCTAGATACAAGTTAAACGGATGAAGCGAAAACGATAATTACCACTACTGTTTTGTACGATCTCAAAGAAATGACACATAAAACCATTGAAAATAAATCGATAAAACAAAAACGGCGACCACTACTACCGTTTTGTGCGAGCTCAAAGAAATGATACTCCCTCCGATCCATATTAGTTGACTCGAATTTGTCTAGATTCGGATGTATCTAGACATGTTTTAATACTAGATACATCCGAATCTAGAAAAATCCAAGTCAACTAATATGGTCAGAGGGAGTACATAAAATCGCTAGCAACACGTGAAGACTGACCTCAAAGAAACGACACGTAAAACCACCGAGAAAAAATCGATGAAACAAAAATGATGACCACTACTACCGTTTTGTGCGAGCTTAAAGAAACAACACGCAAAATCGATGGCAACGCAAGAAAACAGTGCACATCTTTTACTTTTGACCATGTGATCATTAGACTAGCGTGCATGACTTGCTCGATTAATGCTACGCAACCTGCTTTCATTATAGCATCAGGTATTGTCGCATCGACTTACCGGTGCACATTGGCTTCGAAACTGGCTTATGAGTTTGCTTCTTCGACGCTCAACCCGAAAACGTGCTTGTTGCCTCGAGTTTTCAATTCGTAATTACTCAAAATGTGCACGCCAGACTCGCTCACATAAAGTGGTGTCTAACACGTATGCTTACTGCGTCACACGTAAAATAGCTAGGCGGCTCTGCCACGAGTAGTTTCAGTTGTTAATACAAGTCTTTCGTATGCTAAAAAATGCTTCGTGCTAGCCTTTTGACTATCTACCAAGAGCAGCTAGGCACATGAACGCCTCACGTGTACGTGGCCTATCGATACCACGGTGAATCTATTGGTAATGATTTGATATTATATCGTAAATCTGGTAAAATTTTAAATCGTGGATTGAAAAACATTGGAACACAAATCTCTAATATAAATTGACCATAAATTTGATCAACGAGATGTATATCATGTGTCACAAAAATTATACCATTTAAACTATGTGTTAGTCTATACCGATAGTGAGAGACTAGTTATATAATACTCACCCATCCCGAAAAGGATGTCGCAAATTTATCTAAATTTGAATGTACCTATATACTAAATAGTGTTTAGATACGTTAAATTTAAACAAATCAGTGATAACCCGACCCCTAAGAGCAGAGGATCACTGTAGTACCTCTCAATGTGGAATTAGGGTATCGATCCGCAGGAGTAAGAAGAAAAAACTATTTATTCTCTACAACTAAAGTGTCACAAGTTTTAGTTATTTATGCACTAAATAACTAAAAGAAACAATGGAAGTTGATTTAATACAAGGAAGTAAAGTGCAGCTAGTAATGTAAAGTGTCCCGATCCTCTTCAACACAATAGGATAAGACAAATGTTTTCTCTTATGAGAACAATGTGGGTCCATGGGTTCACTCATTCCTCTCTCTCCATCTATGGTGATGATCATGTTATAGATAAAAGTATACACAATTGTCATGTCTTAGAGGTAACTTTATGATGGTTACATGTCCTAAAACACATAGTTGCAAGAAATACTTATCAGTGCTGCTAGATCACCCTCATAAGGCTAGCATTAGTTATTGTCACACCACACATCATACCTATCCCTTTTTACCCCTAGATAAATGATGTTTTATTGCATTGTGTTACATAATAGATATGTCGCTGTCACTCGGGCACCTATTACCTACATACATCATACTTCTTAATGTAAAACACTTCAAACACTAATGCACTGATTTATTTATTGTGTGCATTACCACATCTCTCTCATCTACCTCTACTTGGTGGTGTCACACATCTCATGGTCATTGGTAAACAAGGCATTGTGCATAGATCAAACCATTACATGCGATAGAATATTCCCAAAGTATGACAAGCCATAAAAGATCCAATACAATGTTAAAAGAATAACAAGTATTCATACCACAATATCCACCATAAGAATTACATAGAGAAATCCATAGTCATGCAAGGCACGTCATATGGACTTCAACAATGATCATACATAGGGAGATTAGATCAAGTTACCACCACAGACCCATAGTCCAGGGGGTGAAATACCCCCCTCTCATCATGGAGAGTGATTAGGAGGCGGTTATGAAGGAGGAGGGGCGGTCGGTGGCGATTCCAGTAGCAGTTCCCCCTCCAATCTTCCTCCAGCAGCATCCTGCAGACTCTCTGTTTTGGTGTTTTCAATCTCCGTTTCCGTATGTGTCGAGGATGGACGAGCGGGGGTATATATAGAGGTTTTTAGGTCAAAACAAGTTGGTGAGCGCAAGATTGAAGCGAATCGGATGGTCGAGGAGGGAACGAGTATTGGTGTCGTGCCCGGTAAGGTATCCCGCTCCATGCGCCCTAGTTCCCATACCACTGGGTCCTCTGACCCTTCTTTGGCTTATTGGATGCGCCTCGAAATTTGTGAACTGTGGCCTGTGACCTTTCCCTTTTTGGAGTCCCGTAGCTCCTATAATATCAAAAATACTAACAGAAGATATATTCTGCCAAATAGAGTTAGAACCAAAAGGAGAGGATATTGTTTAGAAAATCCCCGAAATCAATATGAACATTGATAATAACTACTACTATGATGCAAATATGTGAGAATATGTGTTAATAAACTACAAAGTTCATGTATGTATTTTACATGCATCAACATCCTCAAGCTTAACATATACTCATCCTCGAGCATGAAGGTAATAAACCAAACATGGACTTTGGAGTTTGTTCCTATGTTTCTTGTCATACACCATTACATTAAGTTTACAAGGTTCAATCTTTAAAGAATAGTAATAAGTAAGTGATCTATAAAGTGGTATCTCTTATGAACTACAAACATGTTTAACAATAAGTTGCTTTATGATGAAAACAGATGAAAGTAGCATGAACAATTAAGCCTGCTTAGATGAACCTATGGAAGTACGAAAGACTCTTTTGCTTCTTTTGATCTTTTAACACTTTTGTAATAGAAAGTAAGCATGGAACATATGTGCTAGTATTTCAATAATAGATAAAGAAAAATAAAGTATCGAGATATGTAGCTCAGGTCAATCGTATTCATAAGAATGGGGTTCCAGGCATTTTTTTGACAGAAGTGGGTACGATTTATGTGTTGGACCTTTTACAAATTAAATGTTTCATGCTCGTTGACCACAAGTCCTAGTTTTCAGGCTACTCAACTTAAGACCACAAGATATGCATCCTTATATGCATACGGTTTCAAACAAGGTGGCACTGAGATACCTCTTGCCCCTTTGTACGAGTGATCCTTGCCCCCTGGGTTTCAAGTCATCCATACTCCAATGATATGACAAACATGCTTAATGAACTTCTCAGCACTTTATTTTATTTACTATTTTATAGTTTTTATTGAAGGTGCTATGTAGAATATTCATGTTGTAAACTTCCACCATGATTCATTTGCATGGATTAGGCTGGTAGTCCCAATGCTCCCTCTAACACATATGCATACTCGAAAAAACTTGATCGTCTCTACTTTATTTCACATCGATAGACATCTATAGCTAAAAAAACATGATATCAACGAAATAGATTTGTGCAATGTTTGAAAGCTTCCCCATGTCAGCTTGGTTGGGCTAACAAATAACTTATAAATTATCAAGCACATAACTTTCGATTACCCATAGTAAAATTTATGTTTGCCCTTCTGAATGTTTTATATGATTGTAGGGTTGTCATCAAGCCAAGCCCGAGCAAATACAGGTAGGCTCGTCTCGAGCTCATTTTATGTTTCGAGCCAAGCAGCAGACTCGAGCTCGGCTCACGAGCCTATGGCCACATTAATTAATTTTTATTTCGGCGCCTCACGAGCCACAGCGGACCAAGCTCTTGTCTCGCAGCACTATAGCCTCAACAACCATTTTATACACATTGCTCCGAGTGTTATTCCCGGCATCGAGTCTGCAGAGTGCGCACAAACAAATGGGCCTTTTCATGTCGTAAAGGAGTTACGGGCCAGTGTACTCTAGATGCAAGTAGTAGTAAATAGCGATTTGTCATATTAATTAATTCTTTCTTTATGAGCTGTTGAATCGTGCATGTATCACTTATATATGTACATGGGTTTAGACTTGTTTTGGGCATCACAAAAGACAAGCTGGATGACCTATGCTTCAGCGATGGTGAACTTCACGGTTTATCATTGACCGAGCTTTCTCGAACTACTCTGGCTCGAGCTCGAACATCTCGCTAGCTGCACATGAGGCTTGAGTTTGGTTTGTTAAGACCTCGAGCTGAGCTCGAATCGAGTTTTTAATAAGCTGAACTCAAACAGTTTGTCGAGCTCAAACTTTATTGATAGCCCTATACGGTTGCGTGCATGTGGTTTTCATCCACATCTTACTTTTCCATGAACTTTGAACAAAAACCGAGAGATTATTTTATAGTACTTGATGTTAGGGTAATAAATCTCTTGTATTATTAGAGGGCCAAAGGCCAGAATATATAGTACATGTACAGGTGCAAATATACAGGAAGCCCCCTAACATATGGGAAAACTACAATACACAAATATACTCTAACACCCTCCTCAAACTCATGGTGGATCCACAACACTGAGTTTGGAGAGTAAGAAATCATGCTGAGCGCGAGTTTATGCCTTTGTAAAGAAATCTGTCAATTGTAAGTCTGAAGGCACATAATGGAGCGCAACAACCTGATCCTGCACCTGAGCACGTGTATAAAAAGCATCAACACCAATATGCTTGGTCAGCTCATGCTTAACCGGATCACATGTAATACTGATAGCACCTGTACTGTCTGACAAAAGTGGAGTGGGCGTCGTAACAGAGACCCCAAAATCTGCAAGCAACCACCGTAACCAGGTCACCTCAGCAGTCACCAAAGCCATAGCCATAACTCAGCCTCAACACTCGAGCGGAAACCGCTACTGTTTCTTCGTCTTCCAAGCAACAAGCGAACCACCAAGAAACACACGATGGCAGAAAGTGAACGACGATCCGTAGGATCATTCGCCCATGTAGCATCCGAGTAGCACTGGAGCTGGAGAGAGCTAGAACGAGGGAAGAAAAGGCGACGAGTAATCGTGCCACGAAGATAACGAAGGACACAAAGGAGATGACCGTAGTGAACAGTGGTAGGAGCTGAGACAAACTAGCTCAGAATATGAACAGGATAAGAGATATCAGGATGAGTGATAGCAAGATAAACGAGACTCCCAACAAGATGGCGATAACGAGTGGGATCGGGAAGAGGATCACCATCCGTAGGACGAAGCTTAACATGAAGCTCCATAGGAGTCTCAACGGTGCGCTCATCCGCAAGAGCAGCCCGAGCAAGAAGATCCTGAATATACTTTTCCTGAGAGATAGAAAACCCATCAGAAGTGGATGAAACCTCAATCCCAAGAAAATAGCAAAGAGGACCAAGATCAGTCATAAGAAACTGATCACGAAGACGAGCCTTGACGAAGGCAATATACTCAGGATCATCACCAGTAATGATCATATCATCAATATAGAGAAGGAGAAGAGTGCGTCCACGAGAAGAAGTGTGAACAAAAAGCGCTGGATCATGAGAACTAGGAGAGAAACCAGCAGCAGTCACCACAGAGGCAAAGCGCTCGAAACAGGCACAAGGGGCCTATTTCAGGCCATAAAGGGAACGGCGAAGACGACAAACCATCCCATCGGGAACAGAATACCCAGGAGGAGGCTGCATGTAAACCTCCTCACTCAACTTGCCATTGAGAAAAGCATTCTGAACATCAAGCTGGGACACAGACCAGCGTCGGACAGAAGCAACAGCAAGAAGAAATGCATACAGTGGTCATATGGGCCACAGGAGCAAAGGTCTCATCATAGTCACGACCATGTTCCTGCTAAAAACCACGAGCCACAAGACGCGCTTTATAGCGCTCAAGAGATCCATCAGAGCGGGTCTTAATTTTATAGACCCACTTACACGTGATAGGACGAACACCGGAAGGAGGAGAGACAAGATCCTAGGTGCCAGTGCGCTCAAGCGCAGCGATCTCCTCAGCCATGGCAAGCTGCCATTCAGGATAACACGCAGCATCCCGATAAGAAGTCGGCTCGGAGACTACAGAGATACCATACTGACTAGGGGAGTAACGGTCTGAAGCACGACGCTGACGAACAGGCCGTGAGGAAGAAAGCTCATCCGCGGAAGATGACTCATCAGAAGAGGAGGAAGAAGGAGTCGCGGAGGAAGGATCCGAGGCCGGAGACCGAGGAGAACTAGGGGAACTAGACGGAGGAGAGGAGGTCGCCGAAGAAGAAGGAGGCTCAGCAGAAGGAGGTGGAGGAGGTGGAAGAGAAGGGACAGCGGAAGGTGTATCAGGAAAAAGAAGAAAAGAGAGATCATCCGTTGGGTAAGTACCAGAGGTGGGGCGAGGATAGAAAGGACGCGTCTCATCAAACGTGACATCACGAGAGATGCGCATACGGCGACCAACGGGGTCCCAACAGCGATAGCCCTTATGCTCATCACTGTAGCCTAGAAAAACACACTCAACGGTGGCGATTAATTTGGTGTGTTCACGAGGAGGGAGAAGGACATAGCAAACACAGCCAAATAAACGAAGAGCCGAGTAGTCTGGACAGGAGCCAGAGAGACGCTCGAGAGGAATGCCACCCTGAAGAGCAGCTGAAGGCTGGATATTAATGAGGTAAGTCGACGTAGCGACAGCCTCAGCCCAGAAATGCGGCGGAAGACAGGAAGCAATCACCATAGCGCGGGTAGTCTCAAGAATATGACGATGCTTACGCTCGGCGACACCATTTTGAGCATGGGCGCCGGGACACGAGAACTGAGCAAGGGTGCCCTGCTCAGCAAGAATGCCACGCAGGTGCTGGGAGATATACTCTCTGAGAATCAGCCTGAAACACACGAATAGGCGTGGAATCTGAGTACGAACCATGGCATAAAGCGCTGATAAATAGCAAGCACCTCGCTGCGAGAGCGCATAAAAATAACCAGGTGTACCATGAAAAATCATCAATAAACAAAATATAGTATCGGTGGCCCCCTTTCGAAGCAAAGGGAGCAGGACCCCACACATCTGAATGGACTAAATCAAAAGGTTGCTGAGATATAGACACACTAGTAGGATAGGGAAGCTGAATCTGTTTACCCAACCTACAACCTTGACACGAATGTAACGACGACACATCTCCTGAGACACACCCCAGAAGATCACGACGAACTAAGGATGATAAACGGGAGCCACAAAGATGACCCAGCCGATGATGCCACTGCTGAAACGAGCGGTGTGAAGCGACAACCTTGAGGAGAAGTGGCGAGAAGAAGTGTCGTGGAAGGAACATGAAGCCAGTCTAAATCGAGCCGGAGACTCAATGCTGCGAGGCCAGCTCAACGAGCATGTGTATGACGGTCTGAACAGCACAAGAATCAGCATCAAGAATGACACGACAACCAGAATCGATGGTGACTAGCAGAGAAAAGGTTCATCTTAAGGCTGGGAACATGAGAAACATCAGGAACAGAGAAGGAGGAAGTAGAGAGGGTGCCTCGACCAGAAACAGGAAGAGAGGTACCATCGGCCATAATAACACGGACAGGAGAAATAAGGGAGCGAAGAGCAGAAAGAATAGAAGACGCAGAAGTCATATGAAAAGAAGCTCCAGAATCCAGATACCATGGGGATGACGTACCTGACTATGTAGAAGATGATGGTCGCGCGATGCCAGAAGAACTAGGCACAGAACCAGCGATGCACGGCGAGGAGGAGCACATAGCAGCGGCGGACTACGAAGACCACGAATAATATCCTGATCGAATGAGCACCAGCAGGAGGTCTAGAAGCACCGATGAGGTCGAAGCACCGGTGGGAGGTCGGAGGCAACAGCGAAGATCAAGAACGGTGGCGACGAGCAAGATACTGCTGACGTAAGCGTGGATCCCTCGTCCAGCATCCAGAGATATCGTGGTCAGGCTTGCCATAGTGGGCACAGGGAGGACGAGAACCACGAGGCTGCTGGGAGTGACTCTGACCACAGGCTGGTGGAAGCGAGAGAGTATGGCGGCGAGAGACGCGACGAAGCGGTGACACGAGGGGACCACGAGCAGCAAACAGAGGGAACCTCAAGAAGACCAGCACCACGAAGACGAGTCTCCTCGGCCTGAAGCTCAGCGGTACCTCGAGGCGGAACACGACCACGGGCAAGCAGCTGGGCGCGGCGTGACTCAAACTCCTTGCGGGCCGTGACAAGAACTCAAAGGCAGCGCTGAAACTCCAGATCCGCGCACAATCGAGAAGCGAGGGACAGGTGTTACACACCGTTATGCGAAGAGAGTCAAGCTAACGCCAAATAGCAGCACTCGTATAGAAATCATCAATAGTAGAATCACCACTTAAGCTCATGCTCACGATGGACCACAGACGGATAAAGAGCATCTCGGATGGCTGATAAGCGTGACGAAGAAAATCCCACTGAGCAGCAGTAGTGGGAAGGCCCATGAACTCAGCAGCATACTGAGGCAGAACACTGGAAGTGAGAACAGCAGCAGCACGAGCATCCTCATCAATCCACTGAGTGTATTCAGCCAGATCCAGCCGATAGGTCATAGTAGCAGTAGAATGCGTCTGGACACGGCTCTCATAATCAGCCCGAGTAGAATCATCAGCACTCTGGGCTGCATCCTTGACCGCCTGAGTAGCATCGGGGGCAAGGACAACGGGCGTCGGTGCAAGAGGCATAGGAGGCACAACAGGGCGCGGTGGACAGGAGACCTCACCGGAAAGCACACCCCAAAGGCGAAGACCGTGCATATGAACGCACATGAAGGCAGCGAAATCAGGATAATTCGCACCATCAAAAATCACCGGGCAGCGAGGAATCGCAACATAGCCCGACGAGGAAGACATTTTTTTTTCAAACCGACCTAGATCGATCGGATCTGGCAGCGGCTGGGCATCGGCGCTGGAGGGCGCGCGCGGGGCAGCGACCGGGGCGGGTCAGCGGCGAGGGAGAGGAGGCGGCGACCGGCGTGGCCGAGCGACGGGAGGAGGAGGCAGCCGCGGCGGGAGGAGGCGGCGACAGGGCGGCGGCCGGCGGCGGGAGGAGGAGGCGGCCGCGGCGGGAGGAGGCGGCGGCAGGCCGGGAGGCGGCGTGGCGCGGCGGGCGTGGCGGGCCAGGCGGCGGGCCGGGGCGGCGAGGGAGGGCAGGGCGGTGGCGGGCGACGGAAAAAAAGCCTTCTGACTCGATACCATGTTAGGGTAATAGATCTCTTGTATTACCAGAGGGCCAAAGGCCAGAATATATAGTACATGTATAGGTGAAAATATACAGGAAACCCCCTAACATATGGGGAAACTACAATACACAAATATACTCTAACACTTGAAAGCATAACATATATATTATATTTGGAGTAGCAAGTGCCACATAGGTAGGTATGGTGAATGCAGTTGGAGTTTCAGGTATTTGGATATACAAGTCTTTGCTTGTTTGAGAATTTTGTGCTTATCAAACAAGAATTATACAAGCATGGCAAAGTGTTCATAGTCATAATTATTTCTTAGAAAACAAAGTACCTTAAAGTTAACCATCTATGCATGTGAATAAAAGATAGAACTAAATAAGCCACCTGTGAATTAGCATTTATCAAAGTATTTGAAATAAGTAACAATTAGCATAGCTTGCATTCCACTTTTTGTTTTCATTCCATTTTTATTTTATTAGCATACAACTCAAATTCTTTTAAATTACAGTAGCCACTACTAAAATACCCCCAATACCCGGTGGATTTTTGGAGCGGCATAAGTGAAAAGAACCGGTAAAATTTGGTTACATGGCGAATGGGCTTTCGGAGCACCACTTTATCGCGGGGCCACTTATATGCCATGTCACATACGATACCAGCGGATTTTGGTGTTGTGGTAGGTTGCACGCAAGAGCGGTGCTATACCATGTTGCGCTTGCACAACGGTGGTATTACCTCTTGCGTTGCGCAATTAAAGCGCTAAGTGAATTTGTCACAATGCTGGAGAGTGGTCAAAGACATCCAGCTGACGGGTTAAGGTTGTCTCCTGACTAGCTTGGCCCACAATAAAGCCAAAACTTTATATCTCGCGCTCCCTCCCAAATCCCTCTCCATGTATCTGCATCGTGGTGTTGTGGCAGAGACTTTAGCAGTGACCGGCAATGATGGAGCCTCTGATGGGTGGTGGTCACGTAAGTTAATTATATATTGATTCTATTCTTGATCCGATTTGCCTGTTTCCTTTTGGATATCATCTTAGATCTCATGAACACATTTTGGGTCTTTCCCCTAGGATGACGTGGTGCCGCGCAGGATCTTTGATCTATCCTAGAATGGTGTCCTGATGCGTCCAAAATTGAAGCATTTTTACCTCTTGTTTTTGCATAAATAGAGTAGGAATTTTTGTATTTCACTGCGCCTACGCGCGATATTTCGTTCTTGTTTCAACAGGATCCTAAATCATGGAGTCATAGATAAACATATCAATTAGAGTTGTCATATTGTGTAAAAATATGATATTTCTAAGTGATAAAAGCCATTTTATGAATTTACCTTCGCACCTAGAAGAATAAGAAACAAGGAGTAGGCATCAGCACCCATAACGGTCACTGGTCCGGGCGAAGCCCGCCCGTACTGTCCACCCATACCAGGCGCCATCGGGACCACCTCGTCAAATAGTTTCTCCTAGCGAAGACGAGAGGGAGATCCGACATTCACAACTACGAGAAACCACGAAACACCACATCCAAAAGGGATCTGAAGGAGGAACTTGGTTGGGGTAAAATCCTAGTTGCTTCGCGGATCATTGGAGGACAACACATCATCTCCTTCACCATCAACCGCTGCATCTTCATCACCACCATTATCCCATCTTTCATCTATTAGATATCTTTGTAATTCCAGATCCAATTGTGGTTTTCATTAGATCTACACTCGTACTTTAATCCATCCATTTGATTATGATGATGTTGTTGATTGCTTCCATGAGTGAGTAGTTCATTTGTCCTTGAGGAGATGGAGAAACCTTAGCACCACTATGAACTTGTAATAAAGATGATCTATTCTTGTGTCAATATGACTTGCTTGTCTATGATATAATTATGACTTGTGTTTGATTTCTCTCTTTAGATGATATGTGAAGTCGACCATATCTCATTTGCCTTTGGGACTAAAGGGAGGAAGAAACCCTTTGGAAGTGTTGTGGAAGCGTACACGGAGTGCTCGTGACAGATTGGCGCTAGCTCGTAACCCACACGGTCAAAGGGGGATCAAGAGGGACTCCCTAAGCTAATTATGATATCCATGGGGAAACCCTTAATTGCGGTGGCCTGTATGGTTGATTGCTCTCAGGCATTGTAGTGGTTATTTAGAGGTGACCTCACACTTGACTCAACAAAGTGGCTTCCTACAAGCCTTGTCGTGAACATCTTATTATGGGGCTCTCTCCACACATATCATGACATAAAAAGTATGTTATCTTGATTACATATAATAATAGTATCATGCTAGTGGTGTATCCTACATCCCCGAGAATGTTTTAGCCCTATTGAGTTCAACCATGCTTCCATACAATCTTATTACTTCTTTACTTTTATTTGTTTTAATTACTTTTTCTGCAAACAACCATAAACAATTTAAACACCCTTTACTTGGAATCAAAGACAACTTACAAGTATGCTTTGGTAAATAGTAACAAGGGGAATAAAGACCTTTACCAATAGCTCTCCATGGGTTCGATATCTTTACTTCGAAACTAGCTACAATTGATATGTGCACTTGCATTCATCAAGCTATTTTCTGGCGCCGTTGCCAGGCAGCTAGGCGCTTTTGGTCTTTGTTCTTAGTTACTCATTTTACTTATTGTTCTACTAAAGTTGGTTACCAGTTTTAGGTAAGCACCATGGCCGCACTCAGACTGATTAATCAGATCGATGCTACTGAATACCTCGGGAGATTCAATAGAGGATTAGTGAAAGAATTCCCGAGTGGGAGAGAACCAGAGTACGTGATTAACCCTTGTTTTATCACTATTATTAAAGAAAAACTTTTGCAGGAGATGATACCGATGATGATCCTTATAATCATTTAATGCACTTTACCGAGCTATGTTGTAATCTAAAATTGAGATGCTATTCTGATGATGAATTAAAACTTAAACTGTTTAGCCAATCTCTAACCAACATTGCTTTGGCTTGGTATAGAATTTGCCCTGTAGAGAAAATTGATACCTGGGAAAAGCTTAAAATAGAATTTGTGTCTTGATTCTTTCCCAAGGTAAAGACTGCTGAGGTAAGAAGGGCAATTACAAACTTTAAAAGCCGCCCAGGTGAAGGTTTGGTAAGAGCCTACAAAATGTATAAGTCTCTACTTCACTAATGCCCCATCATGATTTACCAGAATGGTATGTACTGTATATTTTTTATGGAGGACTTAATCAAGAAATTAAACACGAGCTTGACACGAATTCAGGAGGTTCTTTCATGGAGTTATCTATAATAAAAGCTTGGGAACTTTTAGAACGAATTCGCCGTAATAGAGAAACATGGGGATTTGATTTAGGAGGCGAAGGAGGTATAGAAATTGAATATGATTGTCTCAATGCTTATAAAGCCTCTAGTAAGGTAAAAGAAACTGCTAATGAACTGCAACTTGATGATGATATTGTCTTTTAAATCCTTCAGTCTTTTACAGAACATATTGAAGCTCCAAAGAAGGACATGCTTCATTATACTCTGCCACCTGAGCGAGTCTATGAAGAAGAACCAATAACTATGGCCCCTGTCGAGCCAATGAGGGAGGAGCCTTTGTATGTTTAACCCCTTCCTTTTCCAAGGACGGTGAGAAACACATGATGGCTCAGCAACTTGAGGATCAACGCAAAGAGGAAGAAATATTTCTCAAGGAGCTAGAAGAAGGAACACTAATAAGGAAAACCAAGGAGGGAAGTGAACAAGAGGCAGAGGCATCAATAAAAGAAGATATTTTGACCATGTTTACACATTGCAATGTAATTAACCTAGATTCTGAAGCCTCATAATTTGTTGAAGGAAAGGTAAAAGCCAAAGAAGTGGGTAAGCATATCCTTCCCTACACTTTTGGTGGAACTTACTATTATGGTCTTTGTGATATAGGTATAGCTGTTAATGTTATTCCTTTTAACTTTTATTTAAAAATTCAAAACAAACTAGCCCCAGCTGAAATGGAAGATACGGATATGACTATAATGCTTGCAGATAAAAATCTGAGAGTCCCTATGGGAATAATTAGGGATGTACCAATATGTATTGGACCCCACAAATATCCTATTGATTTTGTGCTTATTGATATGCCCACTGACGTTTATTGTCCCATCATCTTTGGAAGGACCTTACTAAATACCGCAGGTGCGAACATAGACTGTAGGAAGCAAATTGTGTCTCTCAAGTTTGGTGAAGAGAAGATGGATTTTCATTTCTCCAAATTTGACCATAAACCAGCTATCGAAGAATCAGATGATGATGAGTACGAACGTGAGGAAGAAGGTAATATCATAAACTTAGCCTCAATAATTATCGAGACTCCAGATGATGATCTAGCAAGAAGTCTAGTCAACAATAATAACATTCTTGAGGACATAGAAAAGGCTGAAATAGATAACTATCTCGACTCCACACTGTAGGTGGACATCGAGATTAATCAAAAGTATGAAGAACCTATAAGAAAGGGAGATGAGGCTCTTCCTCATCCAACCCTTAAAACTCTACCAAAGGAATTAAAATATAGATTCCTTGATGATACAAATAATTTCCCTGTTATTGTAAGTGCTAACCTCACAGAGAAAGAGGAGGAAAATCTGATGAAGGTTCTTCGCATGCATCGAAATGCTCTTGGGTATTCGATGAGTGACTTAAGGGGGATTAGTCCTTTGATAGCCACTCATAGAATATTCATGGAAGAGGGAGCCCAACCGGTGGTGGACTTTCAACAACGTCTCAAACCTCACATGAAAGAGGAGGTAAGGAAAGAAATAAGACGTTTTTTGGATGCAAGCATTATCTTTCATGTGGAGGAGAGTGAATGGGTAAGTCTCGTCCATTGTGTTCTAAAGAAAGGTGGGTTTACGGTTGTAGAAAATGAACATAACGAAATGGTACCAACTAGAACTGTTGTTGGCCACATGATGTGCATTGACTATAGAAATCTTAATAAGGAAACCAGGAAGGATCATTATCCTTTACCGTTTATAGATCAAACTTTAGAAAGGCTTGCCATGCATTCTCATTTTTGCTACCTAGACAGTTTTTCTGGTTTTTCCCAAATTTTTGTACGCCCTAATGATCAACTTAAAACAACTTTTATTTATCCTTATGGTATCTATGCTTATCTTCGTATGCCTTTTGGTCTTTGCAATGCTCATGCTACTTTTCAAAGATGCATGCCTGCTATTTTTGCCGATTATGTTGAAAGTATTATGGAGGTGTTCATGGATGATTTCTCTATTTATGGAACCTCCTTTAATCACTGCCTCCATAATCTGCATAAAGTTTTGCAGAGATGCGAAGACACTAACTTAGTTTTGAACTGGGAGAAATGTCATTTCATGGTCCTGGAAGGCATAGTACTCAGCCACAAAGTCTTAGGTAAATGCATAGAAGTCGATAAGGCGAAGATTGAAGCAATAGAAAGATTACCCCCTCCTCGAGATATAAAAGGTATAAGAAGCTTTTTGGGTCATGTAGGGTTTTATAGAAGATTTGTTAAGAACTTTTCAAAAACTGCTACACCATTAACTAACCTTCTTCAAAAGGATGTTTGTTTTAATTTTGATGAAAAATGTCCTGTATCTTTCAACATATTAAAACAAGCTCTCCTAAAAGCACCAGTTATTAAACCACCTAATTGGAAGAAACCCTTTGAGTTATTTTGTGAAGCTAGCCATGAAGCTGTAGAGGAAATTCCTTGACAGTATGATGGTGATGATCTAAATATTATTCATCATGCTAGTCGTACCTTAAATAGGGCCCAAAAGAACTATCCTATGGATGAAAAGAATTCTTTGTTGTAGTCTTTTCTTGTGATAAATTTAGATCTTACATCATGGATTCCAAAGTTAGAGTACACACGGATCCTGTTGGCTTGAAAGAAATCCTGGAAAGGACTGATGTTAAGCCAAGAATGATCCGTTGGACTCTACTTCTACAAGAATTTGATTGACAGATCCTACAAAGAAATGAAGAGGTGGATGAAGCATTCGTGGAGACTCAAGGAGTTCTTCATCCTAAGGAGGTATCATCCGTGTGCATACCTGTGGGAACCGTACAACCAAAAAGGAAGTTTCCTATTTCTCCTTATAATAGTTTTGACAATTTTCTTTGACTTGTTTTATTTGAAGAGAGGAAGAAAAGAAATTTAAGTGAAACCCTATTCCCTCGATGAAACATGACTTGTGAAATTCTCAACACGCTTTCGTTCTGGATAACTTTCTGATATTTCTTTTTCCATATTTGAACTCCTTTCATTTTTCTGAGTTGATTGCCGGTCTTACGAGATCGATACGGGCGGACGGTATGGCCGGATCCGCCTGTACCGATGGTCATTAAGCCTGCTGACATCCCGTTGTTTTTCTTGCAGAAGCGGTATGGGCGCACCTCCCCGTACCGCTGGTCATTATCGGTTCGGTGACTTTCTTCTTCTATTCTTTGTTGTTTATTCTTGTGTCAAAAAAACTTTCTAAAGTTGTGAAATCGGTAAAGACGGGTAATACGGGCGGAGCCCGCCTATACCACTTAGTCGGTTGACCTTTTACCGACTTCGTGACGTACAATTTTTAGAAACGACCCGGTACGGGCGCACCGAACGGGCGCCGCCCATACCTCTTTGGTCGTTATGACCCGAATTTCCTTCTTTTGCACTTATTTGTTTCCTTATTTGTTGGGATTCTTTTCTTGGGAGACCCTTTTCCTCCCAGCACGAATTTCACCTTTCCTCTAACCCTTTATAAGTCTCCCAGAAGGGTTCTTCCTTTGTGCTGATAATACAGATCTTCTCCACAATCTACTTCTTCCACAAAAACTCTCTGGAACCATGACCTCTACGTGGAGCACCCTTCAAGAGAAAGAAGATCTCTATGGGTCGTCCTCAAGAGTTATGGAGGAAGATGAAGTTTCTGAACCAGAAGGGAAGCCATTTGAACATGAGGATGGATTCAAGCTAATGGAAACAGTAAAAGATGGACACAAAGTGTTCAACCTGGGCATTGGAAAAGAAGTCAACTTTGATGAAATTCAACTTGATTTAGAAGGAGATGGGGAGTTTTTCTTGGGAAAGGTGAAGAGACAAGGGGAGGAGATCCAAGCCTCATTGGACAAGCTCAATCGTCGCATCAAGAAGATTGAGGTAAAAGCTCCAGGATCTTCTAAACATTTTGAATTGTTGCGCCGCTACCTGGACCAGATGGACTTGAAGATAATGAAGGGACTAGAGGCAAATCTCAGCATTAGCCTTAGATCCATCAACACTTAGAAGCAGACAATAAAGCTCTTGTTGAACAGTTGGAGAAGGTCAATGAGCAACGCCAGATCCATATCTTGATCTTGGAGACATCAAACAGGATGCTCAGTGCAAGTCTTCGTGAGAACCTTGTATCAAATAATCGCAAGGGGTTATTTGATCCACACGGCTTTACACCAAGCTTGGGGGATCTATGAGAACCTTGTAATCTATCTTATAGTTTTAGCATGTTTACTTTTCCTGCACGCATGGTTAGGTTTAAATTCCCAATTTTGCATTAGTTGCATCAACTTCGAGTTCCCTTTGTTCAAGAGAAGAATTATATCCATTGAGTTATGAGACTTTATTATAATTGAAGTTGTGTTTGATTCATGATTATTATATTATACGATTGAACTAGGTTGAGTGTCATGATACTTGTACAGCTATCATAATTGTAGAGAGTTCCACACCTTTAGAAGTATTGATTAAGTTATGAGAAGAAGAATTCTGGTAGCATATTATGATTAAGAGTTTTTAAAATCCATTTAAGTAGTGAGCATGATCAAATAGCTTGCTGAAAATAAAAAGAGAAAATGAGAGCAAGGAAAAATAGACATACGAGTATAGAAAAAATAAAAATAAAGCAGCTATCAAAAGAATCAAGCATATAAAAGAGAGGAAGAATAAAAGAAAATGATCATGAATCTTCACTATTAAACTTAGATCTATAAATCTCTAAACTCCATTATTATATGATATGTTTAATCACTAGTAGCTTCTTGCAATTTCATTAATACTAGAAAAAGGGTGTGTAAGACTCTAAGTTATGTAATGTGTAAGGGTATGGTAATACCCTCGATGTATCTTTACATCCGATGTCATATTCTTGTTTCAATTTTTGCCTCATCTATTGTAACGTCTCGTGTCTCATGAACATGATGATCTTGTCCATAAGCCACCATCTTGCTCGGGGATGATCAAGAACCTAGCTTGGGGGAGTTGATGCATTCAAAATTGAAGCATTTTTTACCTCTTGTTTTTGCATAAACAGAGTAGGGATTTTTGTATACGCGCGCTATTTCGTTCTTGTTTCAACAGAACATAGATGAACATATCAATTATAGCTGTCATATTGTGTAAATATATGATATTTCTAAGTGATAGAAGCCATTTTATGAATTTACCTTCGCACCTGGAAGAATAAAAACGAGGAGGAATCAACATCGATAACAACCACTGGTACGGGTGGAGCCCGCCCGTATTATCCGCCCGTACCAGGCATCATCGGGACCACCTCATCAAATAGTTTCTCCTGGCAAATACGAGAGGGAGATCCGACATTCACAGCCACCAGAAACCACGAAACACCACATTTGAAAGGGATCTGAAGTAGAAACTTGGCTGGGGTAAAATCCTAGCTGCTTCGCGGATCATTGGAGGACAACACATCATCTCTTTCACCATCAACCACATGCATCTTCATCACCACCATTACCCCATCTTTCATCTATTAGATCTCTTTGTAATTCCAGATCCAATTGTGGTTTGCATTAGATCTATACCCGTACTTTAATCCATCCATTTTATTATGATGATGTTGTTGATTGCTTCTATGAGTGATTAGTTCCTTTGTTCTTGGGGAGATGGAGAAGCTCTAGCACCACTATGAACTTGTAATAAAGATGATCTATTCTTGTGTCCATATGACTTGCTTGTCTATGATATAATTATGACTTGTGTTCGATTTCTCTCTTTAGATGATGTGAAGTCGACCATATATCATTTTCCTTTGGGACTAAAGGGAGTAAGAAACCCTTTGGACGTGTTGTGGAAGCTACCCGGAGTGCCCCGTGATAGATTGGCGCCGACTCGTAACCCACACGGTCAAAGGGGGATCAAGAGGGACTCCCTAAGCTAATTACGATATCCATGGGGAAACCTTAATTGCGGTGGCTTGTATGGGTGATTGCTCTCAGGCATTGTAGTGGTTATTTTGAGGTGACATCACACTTGGCTCAAAAAATGGCTTCCTACAAGCCTTGTCGTGAACATCTTATTATGGGGCTCTCTCCACACATATCATGACATAATAAGTATGTTATCTTGATTACATATAATAATAGTATCATGCTAGTGATGTATCCTACATCCCCGAGAAGTTTTTAGCCCTATTGAGTTTAACCACGCTTCCATACAATCTTGTTACTTGTTTTCCTTTATTTGTTTTAATTACTTTTTCTACAAACAACCATAAACAATTCAAACACCCTTTACTTGGAATCAAAGACAACTTACGCGTATTGTTTGGTAAATAATAACGAGGGGCATAAAGACCATTACCAATAGCTCTCTATGGGTTTGATATCTTTATTTTGAAACTAGCTACAGTTGATATGTGCACTTGTAGTTATAATGTTCCTATGAGTTGTCGCTACAAGAAAAGATGTTTGTGTGATAGATTCTCGCGTAGACTCGTCGCTTTCCATGGCAAGCACACCAGCCACAGGTTCCTCGGCTGCCACTTCAAAACTCCGATGTGCATGTACTTGTTATGAAAGGATCGACCGCACTCGAAGCAACTATAGCATGCGTTGGTCAAAATGTGGAAGGAAATCGGGGATCAAGATCTAAGAGATAGCTCCGAGGTAGAAGAGTTCGAGAAGGAAGCCAGGGAGCTAGCCAAAAAAGAAATTGGGCCTTCACTAAGGAAGATGCATGGCATTTGTCTTAATCTTGCTAGATCTCTAGAGCTTGCTAGGATTGCACTAGATGGCCTATCTCTGGATATTATTAATGAATAAGAATGTTATTATATTGTGAAAACCATGTTATTTATTCTGCTGAAAGGAAAATGGGACTCACCATTATGGGCTTCTTATTTTGCACATGCAGCCCACTTGTTGAAGAGCCCATAAATCAAATCCTAACCTCCTTCCTTATATAATAAGTAACCCTTGCTCCTCCTTCCAACTACCACGACGCCGCCACCCTCTCCCCATTCCCCACATTGGTACTCAAACCCTAGATCTTACTATCTGCATTTCCACTGATCCTACCAATCCTGACCACTACTTCTGCACTTTCCATTTGGGATCCCGTGCAGATTCTCCATCGGCAACACCTCTTTAGATCCGCGCGTGGACCAAGCTCATCTACGCGTCGTCGCGCCAGTGGTGAGCCAAGCATATCTGCACGTGGTCGTCGTTCCAGTAGTGGCCGAAGTAGATATGTGTGTGGTCGTCACGCCAGCGGTCTCCGAAGTAGATCCGTGTATGGTCGTCACGCCAGCGGTGGGTGAGGCATATCCGCCCGTGGTCGTCGCGCTAGTGGTGGGTGAGGCAGATCCGTGCGTCGTCGTCGCGCCAGCGGTGGGCGAAGAAGATCTGCACGTGGTCATTAGAGTTAGGATTTTGTTTAGGAATTCGTAGAATAGCAGAATAGAGAGACGCTGAAGAATTAGATTTAGTGTTTAGGAAATATTTTGTTTTCGTTTTTATTTTTGAAGCAATTTTTGTAATATGTGAAAAATATAAATATAAAAATAAATATTATGTTCAAATGGGATCACGATATATATTGCTAATATAAATTAATTAATTAATAGTATCGAGTTGTTTTGAGATTAGCAACGTAAATCAGTTATTGTTAATCTAATTAACTTTCACTGATGCTGGAAGGTGTAACACGACAAATAATTAACGGGTACGCGACACCAAATTTCTGTTGTCTTTATTAATGTAACGAGGCGTATCCTCTACCACGCCGCGGAAGCGCTAGTTCGGCGGATCATGTTGTACCGCACCAAAAAATATGTCATCGTCCGTGAATCCCTGACACGGTTGGTGGTTTTTTTGCCGCACCAGTGCGAGCGCAGCGAGTAAGATTGTGCCTCGGCATCTATAAATGCCAAGACCCGAGCTCCATTTTGTACTGAACTCTTTCTTGGGCATGCATCATATTTATCATGGTGGTTTCATTTATTTCAAAAGTAAAATGCAAAACTAAATATAAAAGAAGATAAAGACGCTCCAAGTTTCTACGGTCATTTTAGGTTGCTTAAAAACAAATTTTAGAGGTTTGCAAACCGAGATTTTAATAGGTCCAGCGGGGTGCCTTGGGCATCCCACCCCAAGATTATGGTTTTCACCATTTTTTGATAGCTCTTAGTTTGGTGTTTCTCCATTCCTTTTCAAAAACTTCAACAGAAAACTTTCTCCCATTTCTTTTCTATGGGGTGACATTAGTGGTATAAATATATGATGCTATCTTCCATATAATCTTTACATAAAATTCATTATTATGTGTTAAGCAATTTATTATGTTGTATACATTCTTAGATTATCAAAAGACTCATAGTAAATCATTTGAGACTCAAAAGAATGGCTTAAACAAAACAAGGTAGAATCTATCCAGATTTTTAGCAATAGCAGAACGCATTTATTTCGACCACTTAGACATGTCAAGAATTTTATCAAAAAAACTCTTATAGAGGACGTAAAGTTGTAACTTCAGTTTAAATATGAGCTCAATCAGAGTTACAAAACTCTATGAAGATTTTTTGACTAAAAAGTGTTAGTGCAGAAATTTTCTACTCCATATGCTTATCAACTTTATATCATCCAAATCGGTTCAACTTGGTATTTTATTAAAAAAATAGAGAAAAACTTAGAATTACTCTTTTAAACTACAACAAGAGTGCATAAAATAAATAACCAGGTTGCCTCCTGAAAAGCGCTTTCTTTATAGCCATATAGCTAGGCTTTACTTACTTTTTAAAGATAGGTGGAGATCACGTGATAGCTTCTATATTTGTGATATCTCCTTCTTTCTTGGGAAGTGTTCCATACAAAATACACAAGACATAAAAGCAATAATAAGAAAGTCTAACTTTCTTCCTATGCATTGGTATTTTGTATATGACTAAATGACGGCAAGTATAGTTGGGACAATGAAGAATATCAGCAGGTGAATGCAACATATAATTATTAGTAACATAGAGAGGGCGCATATCACCTCCTCTTTCATAATAGTTGCAATCAATAGAAGTAAATTTAACAATATAACCATTCCAAGTATGCAAGTTTGTAAATTTTGTTATATAAATAGGGTTATGATTGTAGGTTTCTGCGGCAGAAAACAAAAAAATTCCTACGGTGCAAACACACCTAGCCAAGATCTACCTATACAGATGTAAAATAACGAGAGGGGATTCGTTGTTCATACCTTTGAAGATCAAACGCGGTTAATGTTCCATGAGGAATGTGGATTAAGTAGTCGTACTCTCCTGACCTCAAGGTCGTGAAACTCCTTGGAAGTCACCCCTTGCTCCTTGTACGACGTAGCCGACCTCATGGTCGTGTCAACACCCAAGCTCCAAGCGCCAAGTAAAACACCACAAGTGGCAGTTTCTCGTGGCCTTAACATACAATGTAGACACGTCTCCCGGACTCCGGTATAGCAAAGCAACGGAAGAAGATTGATCCAGACCAAGTCCAGCAGCACGACGGCGTGTGTATGGTGGAGAAATCCCAACCTCCATATGCATTTCCAATGTTGGGAACCACACATGAGGGAGAGGGAGAGATAATAGGCAAAGCCAAATTGAAGTGATGGATTTGGGGAGAGGGGTGCCCCACTTTATATAGGTGGAAGGGAGGTACTCCCTCCCTGAAAAGTCCTGGGGTGGGACTAATCAAAGGGAGAAGGTGGGAGGAGGCGCCGGCCAGCCCTCCCCACATGGGCCCCACGTGGTGGAAGCCCATTAGTGTCCGCCGGCCACCCATGGCCCTCCCTAGGGCATGCAACCCCCTCTTGGGCCTCCTCCAGTGAGGCCCAATTATGTGGGCTGCCCCCAAAATCCATTTCAAAAATTATTTTTAATATTAATTTATTTAATTAATATTAAATATATATTCTTTAATATCGTACGAGGGTTTAACTCATCAATTCCCATTGTTATGGATTTGGGTTTTGAAGAACGAGGGAGCGCTAGAGGCATCAATCGGCTAACAGACAAGCACACAGGAAAGCAAGGTTTACCTAGGTTCAGGCCTCGTAGAGGACCCTACTCCTACTTATCTGCTCTTGGAATTATTGAAGGAGTCAAAAGTTACAGGGGTGTGTAGATGCAATATGGTGATGGTGTGGAAACTAGGGATGTGATCGTCCTCCTCGCCGCCCCCTCCTAGCCTTTATATAGAGATAGGCTAGGTCTTGGGATAGCAGGTCGAGTCAGTTACAACTTAGGGTTTTCCCTTTAAACTTTCCATCTTGAGCTCGCCGTGTGCCGCAAGCAGTCGGAGTCTCCTTTGGTCACCCGAATCTTTGATTGGGCCCTGGTAACCTCGTGGGCTTTTGTTAGACTGGACAGTATATGCCAAACTCGAGTACCTGTAAGGTATGCCCATGTCAATACATATCACTCCGAAACACCTTCAGGTGTACCAGGCCTTTTTCAGGTAGAGCGTAGCAGGTGCGTTGCCAGGCCTTCTTCAGGTCTTATCTTCACGCTGCAAGCATGGCATCCGAATTTTTGTCATCGTGGAGATGATTCGGGTGACCCAGGAGACCCAATCTCTTTGTAGGGAAAACATGGGGCAGAGTTGCCGAAGCTTTCGAGTGTGGACGTAGTCAACACATAGTTATGTATAAGAAAAATCATAGGGTATGCGATCAGCGCTCCTTATGGGAGTAGCCCCCTAGTGCCTATTCGAGTCATAGACTCGAGTGGGGACTAAAATTATTTTGCGACTGCTGTCATCTTTTGCCTGTTTCAGTTGAATGTGCTTTCAGTGCTCCCTATGGGAGTAACCCGTAGTCCGCAGTCGAATCTTTGATTCGAGTGAAGGGTTTTTGAGAGAAGATACGATGTCATAATGCTTGGATGTCTTACAAAGTTCCTCGGGTGCGTGGCCAGCGCTCCTGTTAGGAGTAGCCCCCCGAGTGCTTGGTCGAATCGACGATTCAAGTAAGGACTAGAGTAGTCAAAGAGTGCTCCTGCTAGAGTTACTGACGTTAGTGCTGATGATGAGGTGAGCTCAGTTTCCCGCGTGAGTGATACGTCCATTTTGCATCACTATTCTATGTCATAATTCACTGTTATTCATTGATATATTTCGTATTGAGAGGTGATACTTATGTTATTTCATCTGTTTTTGCATGGTTGATGACTTTTGGAGCATGGACCGTTGTAGTCAGGATTCTGATGGAAAAGATGTTGTTTGGAGGCAAAATTTACGAAGATCAGAAAATCCGGGAAAATATACGAAAAATCCTATTTTTCCAGAAGACGAAGGAAGCCAGAAGGGGGGCTGGAGATGGGCCACAGGGGGCCCACACCACCCCCTGGCGCGGGCCACCGTGGGTCGTGCCACTAGGTGGTGTGGCCGCCCTGGTCCACCCCCGGCAGTCCCCTCTGGCGTATATTATTCTCCCGAAACCCTAAGACTCGGGGAGCAACCACAGAAAGATTCCGTCGCCTCTGCGGGGCGGAAAACACCGAGAGAGAAAGATCTCTCCGGCAGCCAGATTTCTGTCGGGTGAATTCCTTCCCAGAGAGGGGAGATCGTCGCCACCAACACCACCATCAAGCTGGACTTCATCGGGATCATCATCATCATCGCCACCATCATCACCCTCAGCACCCTCATCACCATCTCCATATTGATGTAACAATTGCGTTGAATCTTGCATAGTTCATAGGGGAAACTTTCCCGGTGTTGATTACTCTTTGTAGTTGATGCTATTGAGTGAACCATTAAATTATTGTTTATGTTCAGATTGTTATACATCATTATTCCATCTATGATCATGATCCATATGATGTCTTGTGAGTAGTTCGTTTTGTTCTTGAGGACATGGGAGAAGTCATGTTGTTAGTAGTGGAATTGTGTTGAGAAAGATTCAATAGTTTGATATTTAAGTTGTGGTGTACTTCTTCTAGTGGTGTCATGTGAACGTAGACTACATGACACTTCACCTATATGGGCCTAGGGGAATGCATTGTGTATTTGGCTACTAATCATAGGGGTTGACGGAGTGACAGAAACCTGAACCCCCGTTAGGAAACCATTGCATAAGGGACGTAAGGGTCTTAGAGTTTAAAGTTGTGGTTAGGTTTCTATCTTAATTACTTTCTTGTACTTACAGATGTTTGCAAGGGGTATAATCACAAGTATGTATTAGTCCTAGGAGGTTGGTACATTAGCACAGGTTCACCCACACAACACTTAGCAAGCTAAAGAAGATTAATCAACTATATGAAGCGAAAGCACTTGACAGTCTTCCCATGTGTCCTCGAGAATGTTTGGTCATCTTAAGTAATACAACCTGCTTATCCTTTGCTGCATAAAGGATTGGGCCACTTGCTGCATTTATTCCTACTGTCTTTTGTTTACTCATACTTTGTTTACTTGCTTTATCAAAAACCCCTAAAAATCCGTTTGCTAAGTATTTGCAAGAATTCCTGATCCATACCACTAGCCAGCACCTTCTGCTCCTCGTTGGGTTCGACACACTTACTTATCGAAAATACTGCGATACACCCCCTATACTTGTGGGTCATCAAGACTATTTTCTGGCACCGTTGCCGGGGAGTGAAGCGTTATTGGAGAGTGGAACTGGTAAAGGAAACTTCTAATGTGAATATTGTTTACTTCTGTTAGTTGCTTTATTTTCGTTATGGATAATTCGCTGAGTTTCTTATTTGGTAATGCTAATACCACTGCTAAGGTTGTAGATGAACCACCACCTGCTGAGAATGATGCTTTCAAAATACCTACACGAATTATTGATCGTGTTATGGGTAACTACTATGTTGGGGATGGAACTGTCCATCCCGGTGATCATTTGCTCTTTATACACGAATTATGCGGGTTGTTCAAGTGTGCAGGTATTACTACAGATCATGTTAAGAAGAAGTTATTCTCATTATCACTGAAAGGAAGAGCTGAGGAATGGTATAAGCTGCTGAAGAATGGTCAAGCTCTTGAAAGGGAGGAAATAGTGCCTCTCTTTTATTCAAAGTTTTATCCTCCTAGTGAGATTCATAAAGATCGGAATCAAATATACAACTTTTGGCCTCTTGACAAAGAGAGTACAACTCAAGCTTGGGGTAGATTGAAGTTACTAATGCTCAAATGTCTCATTCATGAGCTCCCCAACAATATTATTATCAATAACTTTTATGCAAGGCTTTCTCTACATGATAAGGATTTATTGGATGCTTCTTGTGCTGGATCATTCACTCGCATGGAAGAAGAAGCTAAATTGGATCTTCTGGACCGTATTCAAGACAATGCTGAAGCTTGGGAGAATGACAAAGGTAGAAAGTCAGGTATAAATTATGATTATGAATGCATTGAATCTTTTATGGGAACTGATGACTTTCAAAATATTTAAAATGCTTATGGTCTAGACTCTCAAGCTATTGCTTCTTATTTTAAGGCTTTTGCTTCCTACATTGAAGTGCCTAAAAAGAAGTGGAATAAGTATCATGAACCTTATAAAGATATCGCTAAGAGTGTTCCTGCAAGAAATACTGAAATTTATACTGCTAATCATGTCTTACCTGAACCTTACATTGAGAAAATGCCTTTCGCAGTTAAGATAAAGGAACATTCTATGATAGCTAGTATGGTTAATGAAAGTATAATCAAAGCTGTTGAACCCGATAAACAAATGGTTGATGAATCTATAATAGTAAATGTGAAATACTTTGTTACTAAATATGAAGAAGAGGGACACACTATCCTTTGTAAGGATACCTCTAATATTGTTTCACATAGTAGTGTTATGAGAGCTAGTATTCCTGTGTTTTCTGTTAGAATAAGTGATCATTGCTATGATGGTTCTTGTGATAGTTATATTGTTAAGTTTTTGCATGATACTGAAAGTTATTATGAGAGAGGGAAAAGTGTTCTTATGTATCTCAATAATATCAAGTTTCCCCGTTTTATGCCGAAAGTTTTTATGTTGCACTTGTTTTGCCTTCTTATGCAAGTAGCCTCTGGTTTCAACAACTTGTTTGTTTACAAAATTCCCTTGCATAGGAAGTGGGTTAGACTTAAATGTGTGTATTTTTGCTTCTTAATGCTCCCTTTCACCTCAATTCATATTCTTATGTGAGCATCTTCAAAATTATCATGCCCGTATTAATGGCTATAAAGAAAGACCTTTTTGGGAGACAACCCAATTTATTTGTGTTTTCAGTTTGTTTTTGTTTCTTTGAGTCCTGGAAGTTGCTAATGAGAACTGTGTAAAGTTTTGTGTGAAAGAAATTTCTAGGTAGTGGAGATAATGGTGTAGTAAGGAAGAGAAAGGTTTCATGACTCACAATAAGTGTATGAAGATGAAGATATTGATGTTATTCAAGTGGTGACTCTGGAAGAATCTACTAGATACCAAATTCAAAGACCTACAGAGTCCGTTTTCAAATAGGTAACAATTCTGGTAAGAAAAGTTCCGCGAAAATACTATCCAACTATATTTTTGCAGTTTTTAGACAATAAGGAAAGCTACGAAGCGAAAGAGGGACGGAAATGGAGCCAGGGTGACTCACACCACCCTGTGGCACGGGCCCACCCCTTGCCGCGCCACCAGGTGGTGTGGCCACTCCGGACTCCGTCTCTGTAAACACCCGGATTTTTAATCCCAGATGCCCGTTATGCCATACCTCGCAATCCCAAGATGACCATTTTTGCGAGACATAAGGGATTGAATATCACAGTACATCATCCATTACAAACCATACATAAGGTCTTACACAAATAAGGATCTCATGATCTAGTCTGAATACAACAAGCAGCGGAAATAAAAGGTAAGCATAGCGGTGGGGTCCATCTTCAGGGGCACAGGCAATGCTGACGAAGGCAGATAATCCTAGTTATCATAGCCGTCCTGTTGGCCATCATCTTGATAGTCTCCTTCATAGTCTGGCCATGAGAATAGCCAGGGACAAAATCCATGAGTACTCTTTAAGTACTCGCAAACTACCACTAACAAGTAATATAGTTCTAAGTCAAAGTGCTAAATCTAGGTTTAACTATAAAGTTAAGTTTGAAACCTAAGCTGAGTTCAGAAGCAAAGAAAGATAAAATAAAGTTCTAGAATCACTTAAGTTGGGAAGCTAGTATCATAATCACAACCCTGTTGTGGTCAAGTCAAGATTCATCATTCATTTCATAAGTTGTTTGGAAAACATCTGACAACGAAACAGTATGGCCATTCCAACTGTCCATAACCGCGGACGCGGCTATTCGAATAGTTTGACACTCTGCAGAGGTGGTACACTTTCACCACAAGATTCGATACATCTATCAGGGATAACCCGGCCGGCAAGCAAAAACTTGGAACGTGCGAAGGGAACGTAAATCCATATAATCCGAGATAAAGAGCTAACCCGGAATTAAACATCCAAGGCTCGAACATAAATGAACCTGATGTGGCCTTAGCGGCCAAGGCAGCTAAGACCGCACCAGCTTCGGGGACTAATGTTGGGGGGATACCCCCGGGTAGGGTCACTCCGGGGTATAAGGGCCGAGTTAGCCGAGGTTCGGCAAGGTCAAAGCGAATGTTGGCCGGGTCACCTCAAGGCAGGCCGGATCACGGAGTAACCCGGACCAGGGGGTTTGCCTAACATTGTCTCATCCGACTTAAGGAGTAAGTCGGAAGTGCTTGTCTAACTTATATGCAGGAACAGGTGTGGCCGGATCTACTATGATCCGGGTCCTCGCTTAGCTTCTGGGAGAAGGAAGGAATCTCTCTGGTCAAAAAGAAGGTCCGGTACGCACTGCATGAGCGGAGAAAGCAAGGGCAGGACCACCGGGTCATGGCCGACAAGGGTGACGATGCCCGTGTCGGCTGACGCGGGCGCCGCAGAGGCTTACGTCGCTAAAGCATGTGTGACGCGGGGGAAAAGCACCCCGGTCGGGTTACCACTTTGGGAGGGGGCATATTCTTAGGAATATGCCTCCACGTATGCCCTAGGCAGGGACTGAACTTCCTCTATATAAGGGGGGCTAGGTTTCTAGTAGAGGGGGTTGGTTGAGCTCTAGTTGGTTTGGTGATTCCATAGTCACTGGTTGAGTTCTTTGAGGCGATAGTGCTAGTTGATCTAGGGTTCTAGGGAAAATAGTAGGCAAGAGTAAGAGAGCTCCTTCTTCCTCCTCTCGCCAATACAGCTCAAGGAGCACTTGTAATCTTGAAGGAAATCGATACAAACTTCTGTGTGGAGAATCACTCCACTATCCCTCCCTGGATTCCCCTAGCGTGTATTAGTCCCCATCTTTAGCCTATCCATGGCCAAGGAGAATGCGGGAATCATGCCTCATCCCGAGCCTTGGTGGCAAAGGCGTTCCGTCATGGATTCTACTGGCCAAGTGCCTTAGAACAAGCAGAAGATCTGGTGAGAAAATGCAATGGTTGTCAAAGGTATGCCACCAAAACACATATGCCTATGTCGGAACTCAAGACCATACCAATTACGTGGCCATTTGCTGTATGGTGCTTGGATATGGTTGGCCCATTCAAACCAGCAAGAGGAAACATGACACACATTTTGCTCATGGTGGACAAGTTTACAAAATGGATTGAAGTGAAACCTATAAGAAAATGTGATGGAGCTACGGCCGTGACATTTCTCCAAGACATCATCTTGAGATACGGTTATCCACATAGTATTATAACTGATAATGGAACAAATTTTGCGGAAGGAGCATTTGCGCGCTTCTGCCGTGATAAAAAGATCCGGCTGGACGTAGCCTCGGTAGCCCACCCCGCGTCGAACGGACAAGTGGAAAGATCCAACGGATTAGTATTATCCGGGATAAAACCCCGGCTCATTGAGCCGCTGCAAAGATCAGCGGGGTGCTGGATAGAAGAACTACCAGTGGTACTGTGGAGTTTAAGAACAACTCCGAATTGATCAATAGGCTATACGCCATTTTTTCTGGTATATGGGGCAGAAGTTGTATTACCAGCCGACATAGAGCATGATTCGCCTAGGGTCACCCAATACACAGAAGCCGAAGTACAAGAAGCCCGGCAAAATGATGTTGATCTGCTGGAAGAAGCGAGAGAACTGGCACTGTCCAGATCCACCATATATCAGCAAAATCTCTGACGCTATCATAGCCGAAAAGTGTGCCCCGAGTCTTTCGGGAAGGCGATCTGGTGCTCCGGTTGGTACAACGTACTACTGGCATGCATAAATTATCCCCCCATGGGAAGGGCCATTCATTGTGAGCAAAGCATTGCACACTGATTCTTACTATCTTATAGATGCAAAGCCACAGGAAAAGAACAAGGCGGACAGGTCCGGAGAGGAATCTAAGCGACCGTGGAATGTAGCACTACTTCGTCCCTTCTACACTTAGCTAAGAAGTGTATGTATCCGAGTCGTCTCATATGTCGGTATGTATGTCGGCAATGAGCTTATCAATGAAATAGCAGCGCCTCGAGCAGTAACTCGGGGACTGCCTTAATAATGTTTGTTGTTACTTCTTATGCGGTAGCTGGAATAAGTTGTTCTACTTAACCCGGATTAGTAATGTGTGAGCACCAAAAACCCAACTCTTCGACTTGCTGCTGTCCAACAAGAATTGGCTTCATGGCAAGCAAGAGAACAAGTTTGGAATTGCGTAGCACATGAAAAACGACTAAGGAAACGAGTTTATTCGAGCTAACGCTTGTTTTTCGGACTAACCCTGTATTTATTTTCAAGTTATTATGCTGAATTATTTTGAGCTAAGCCTAAAAGTTTCTAAGTATTGTTAAAACAATTTTTGAAGCTCGGGTTCGTAAGTCGTAAAACCGAATCAAGGTAGACACGGACCGAGCCAGAGACTTGAATGAACAAGAAAATGAAACTTCGGACTGCGCCCAAGTTAATCCGGCATAGAAATGTAGTAGCAAAATATCACATATCCAGCATACAATTGCACCCGGCATACCGGGGATCTGATAAATTTTCATGTTTTTTGGAACTAAGGAGCAGCAGGAGGAGGAAGTTCGGCGTCGTCGTCGCTGCCTTCAATATGAGCATCATATTCTCCGCCCTCATCCGACCCATCTTCAACGTTCTCATTGTGCTCGTCCCCAGCGGATTCCAGGAAACTCGGTCCTTTAACCCAGTCATGAATAGGAGAATATTCGACGAGGCTGTAGGCGCAAGCCTGGCGCCGAGCTACCCACTCCGGATCATCGGTCCATCTGGATCTGGTGCGCCGGCGTGTAAGGAGGCTGAGGTCGATCTTCTCGTACCATGTGAGAATATGGTGAAGGATGGTATCGGCTGCGGCACGCCCAGCGGACTCTCTCCAGAGGTCAAGCTAGGTCTCAATCTCCATTAACTTCTTGACGAGAATCGTGATGGTATCCGGGCTACTCTCTCCGGGCCAGAATGTATTGAAAATGCGAACTGCAACGTCGAGGATATCCTTGCCATAATTCTTGATGATCTCCACGCGAGAGGACAAGCTGAACAATAGGTCCTCCATGTCTAAGGGAATGTTCTCACCATCAAGAGCGACGGGAGTACCCCTCTCTCGGCGAAATTTGGCAACAGCAGCGCTTGCAATAGAAGTACCCTCTGGAAAGTGGTCTGGAAACAAGGCAAAGGAAGAAGGTAAAGAAAAGACATATAAGGTAACCCGGAGAATTATGTCGGATAAGGGAAAGGAACTTATGAGAAATATGGCTATGGATCCGGGTTAACTCCTTGATGCAGTCATCGCGTCTTTTGCGAAGTTGCTCAAGCTCAGCGTTTGCCAACCCAAGATGGAGGTCGGATTCTCTGAGTAGGTCCTGGTCCTTGGAGATCTGGAGAGTAAGGTGCTCACACTCTTCTGTGAAGTTCTGGCCAACCTTTTGGAGCTCGGTTTGGTGCTGGGCCTTCATCTTCTCCATCTCAGCCTTGAGCTTGGCAATCTCATCGTCCTTAGTCCGGAGGAGAGCAAGCTCATCATCCTTTTTCTTCAGCTCGACTTGATGATGCCCTGCTTGTTCGAGAAAATGCAGCATCATATCAGGCACGGGCACACTATCCTCAAGCGATGCTGAAATAGTATGTTGACCCGGCAGAGCCGAGGAGTGAATGTTTGCCGAGCCAAGGAGAAGAAGAAATGGAAAACACTACGAGGTCGAACAAAATAGGACATACCCCAGATTTCCTCCAAGTTCTTCCGCATGATCTTGTTCTCAGCCTCCACCCCAGCTGCAGAAACCGAATGAGGAGATTAGTTCGGCGGAAGAAAGTGAAGAAAAACGGAGAGGTGCCGAGGGAGAAAATTACCCCTCTTTTCATGTTCGGCACTAAGTGCAACATGTTTTGCGCGTAGCATCTTGTGGGTATCTAGTAGGTGTTGGAATTCAGCGCTCCGGCGATTGGTGGTTACCTGAAAAAAGTACAGAAGTGTAAAATTAGCTTGGTACATATTCGAAGTGTACAAGATCCGGGCCAAGTGGAACTTAACCCGGCTCTAGGTGTGTGCATATTCGAAGTGTACAAGATCCGGGCCAAGTGGAACTTAACCCGGCTCTAGGTGTGTGCAGATTCGAAGTTTACAAGATCCGGGCCAAGTGGAACTTAACCCGACTCTAGGTGTGTGCAGATTCGAAGTGTACAAGATCCGGGCCAAGTGGAACTTAACCCGACTCTAGGTGTGTGCATATTCGAAGTGTACAAGATCCGGGCCAAGTGGAACTTAACCCGGCTCTAGGTGTGTGCATATTCGAAGTGTACAAGATCCGAGCCAAGTGGAACTTAACCCGGCTCTAGGTGTGTGCATATTCGAAGTATACAAGATCCGGGCCAAGTGGAACTTAACCCGGCTCTAGGTGTGTGCATATTTGAAGTGTACAAGATCTGGGCCAAGTGGAACTTAACCCGGCTCTAGGTGTGTGCAGATTCGAAGTTTACATGTAGCTATGTTAGTTTTCTAATGAGCATCCGGCCAAGTAACAAGCTACTCCACCGGAGGCTCGGGGACTAATGGTTATTATCTACAGCATGTAAAGGAGAAACGACATACCTCCATCATTCGCCCCGCGAGGTTAATTGCCTTAGCGGTGGTATTCATCTGGGCGGAAAATTCTGCGGGGCCAAACTTTTCTAGGAGATCGTCGTTGTGGACGAACTTCGCCTTGTTCCAGTTCATGACGAACTCGATAAGGCTCGGAGGGTACCGCTCACCGGTGGGCATATGGGGTGCCACCAAGCCCTTCGCGTGAGCTTCTTTCCTCTCAACAAGGGCAAGAGCTGGGCTGGTATGCAGAACCATCTGCTGCGCATCAGTTGGCTTGGCAGGAACATCCTTCACTGCTGGAGTTTTCTTGGGAAGCATTGATGCTAGGGTTCGCTGCCCAGCCTCGACAGATGCAGACTTGGTGGCATCCGGAGCCTTTTTGCCCTTAGCTTGCTGGGAAGAAGTAACTGCGGTGGATTTCCCCTTAGAGGCTGCTGGAGTAGTTCCTCGCCGAGGCTGAGATGACTCGGACGAGGCGGAAGAACTTGGCACTGGAGCTCTTGTAGCTGGACTTGGAGCTGTGGTTGGTTTTCTTGGTGCTGGAACAGATGCTGGAGCCGGTTCGGTCGCTGATACTGGAACTACTGCTAGTGCTGGTGTTGAGATAGACTCGGTGGTTGCTGGTTGCAGCGATGCCGAAGTGGTGGACGCCGTCGCCTCGGCTGGACAGACCCCTCCCGCTCCGAGGTCGCGTTCCTCTCTATGAGCTACTGCGGAACCCGGAGCAGCCGCAGAACCTTCCGGAATAGGGCTCAGCGGGCGTGACTCGTCGTCACGAGGAGGAGAAGGGCTGGACCAAAGGGGTGAAGAGATGCTTGATCTGCTCTGAGGGACCTCCACCGGAGGCTTGAAAAAGAGAATAATGTCAGAAGAGAAATTACCACGATGCAAGGAAAAGTGAGTTACGCAACGAAAAATGACTTACACATCCGAGGTTTCGGCCTCCTTGGGTTTCCGAGCCCTCCGTGCCGGGGCTTTGCCTGCCCGCTTGGAGGCAGTCTTGTCTCCGGCCTTCTTTTGCCTTTTTGTGGGCTGAGAAGGTTCGGAGGAAGAACTTGATGCGGCTCCACGCTTCTTCTTTGACGCCACCGGAACCGGCTCGCCCGTAGCAAGTGGAGGATCCTCGTGGATATGCCCACCGGGGTTAGCTGATGCCAGAAAGGCAAAAGAAAGAGGGACAGCCTCAACAGGTTCAATCACATCGACATCCGAGTCATCCTCATCATTGGGCCAATCTCTAAGAGAAGAGAATTTACCGCTGGGTCGTTTGGTAGCGTCGGTCATAGGGAGGAACATCTCCTGGTCCGGCTCCTCCTCATCTGGGATTTCTCGATCCGACGCCCACTTAAGGGTCGGATCCGTACCATCCTCGAGAGTTTGCTGAAGGAACAGGAGAGAAAAAGCAGGAAGAACAGAGTCAAAAATACAACAAAAACCGACACATATTTGATCCGAAATAAGTTTGCCCCGTGAAGCTTATCATGGAGGGAGCTCACGACAGTAGTGCTCAATTCCCCACGTCCATTCGGCGGAGAAATCCTTGTGGGTGGTGAAAAGAGCCTTAACCCGACGAAAGATCTCCGTGTTGCTCAACTCGAAGGAGGAGGTTCGGTTGGGGTCGCGGCTGAAACTCATGTGGCACAACTTGTGGGTGCGCTTCTGGAGGGGAGAGATTCGGTTACGCACAAACGTGATCATAGCATCCTCGTTGCGCAATCCGAGTCTCTTCAGCTCCGCGAACCTCTTGTTAACTTGGTTGGCCAGAGCTGTAGGCTTCTTGGGGACCTCCTCCCAGAATTCCGTGTCAGGTAGACCCGGAGCGTAGGGCAGCAACCGAATCAAATCTTCAGTGCCCTCATTCCGGACATAGAAGAAGGTCCGGGCCCATCCTTTGCAGGAGTCAAGCCCGGTAACCTGGGGGAAAACGGAAAGTCGCCGGGGTGAGATGGAGGCAGCTCCGAATTGGGTGAGTTGCTTATCCTCCGACTGTACTTGGATGTTGGGGATGACTTGCGACGAAGGCCGAAAAACCGGATCCACAGCTCCTTCGTGGGCCATAGTCCGGTGTAGCCTTCGATCGTAGAGGCAAAGGCGGAGAGAGCGGTGATAGCGTTGGCTGGGAGATGGTGCGGCTGCAAGTGGTAGGTCCTAACCCAATCCCGAAAGAAATCGCTCACCAGCAGACCAAATCCCCGTTGGAAGTGGGACAGGAACACGACAAACTCACCCGAATTGGGTGAGGGGGCCAGTTCAGCGGAGGGGAGATGAGAGGCGATGCCGGCAGGAATGCGTCGGGTCCGGTAGAGCTAGTCAAGGTCATCTTGACAGACCCATGATCCGGCCCACACGCCGCGGTCCGCCACAGCGTCCTCCTCCTCCATCTCCTGCTCGGCAACGACGAGCTCCTCCTCCGTCATATCGTATTCGCTATCCTCGCTGGAGCTAGCGGCGGTGGAGATCTGAGGCCTAGATTGGCGTGGACCCGTGGCGAAGAAGCTGCGTAGCGGTGGCTGCGATGCAGTGGCACGGGGAAGGTGCAGCGGCGGTGCTGCTGCGCACTGGCAGCGGCGCGGTCGCTAGGAAGACGAAGGAGAAAGGCAATGGGCAGAGGGGCGCAGAAGTGGAAAAATGCTAAGGGGTGCACCCCTCCGCTACTTAACCGCCCCCTGAGATGGGCGAGTGGGATCGCGCTGCACCAACAAGCCACACGGTGTGGCCATGTATCACCTGCATCAGCCAATCAGAGAAAAGCCACACAGGGGGCCACAGAGTAGAAGCAATCCCATGATGTGACGCGTTGATGCGGTAAACGAGGAGGCAAGCATGACGTGACCCGCGCACAGTGATAACTGACAATTACTACGGCGGTTACTGTGCAGGCCATTAAAATAAGACAACGTGATGATTAGCCTCCGCGTGGGTTGGCGTATGAGAGAAGGAAGCAGGGCCCGGATCAAACCATGGTAGCCATGGGATTCGAGCCAAAATGGTAACCCGGCCGGCAAGCGAAAACTTGGAACGTGCAAAGGGAACGTAAATCCATATAATCCGAGATAAAGAGCTAACCCGGAATTAAACATCCAAGGCTCGAACATAAATGAACCTGATGTGGCCTTAGCGGCCAAGGCAGCTAAGACCACACCAGCTTCGGGGACTAATGTTGGGGGCATACCCCCGGGTAGGGTCACTCCGGGGTATAAGGGCCGAGTTAGCCGAGGTTCGGCAAGGTCAAAGCGGATGCTGGCCGGGTCACCTCAAGGCAGGCCGGATCACGGAGTAACCCGGACCAGGGGGGTCGCCTAACATTGTCTCATCCGACTTAAGGAGTAAGTCAGAAGTGCTTGTCTAACTTATATGCAGGAACAGGTGTGGCCGGATCGACTATGATCCGGGTCCTCGCTTAGCTTCTGGGAGAAGGAAGGAATCTCTCTGGTCAAAAAGAAGGTCCGGTACGCACTGCATGAGCGGAGAAAGCAAGGGCAGGACCACCGGGTCATGGACAACAAGGGTGACGACGCCCATGTCGGCTGACGCGGACGCTGCAGAGGCTTACGTCGCTAAAGCATGTGTGACGCGGGGGAAAAGCACCCCGATCAGGTTACCACTTTGGGAGGGGGCATATTGTTAGGAATATGCCTCCACGTATGCCCTAGGTAGGGACCGAACTTCCTCTATATAAGGGGGGCTAGGTTTCTAGTAGAGGGGGTTGGTTGAGCTCTAGTTGGTTTGGTGATTCCATAGTCACTGGTTGAGTTCTTTGAGGCCATAGTCCTAGTTGATCTAGGGTTCTAGGGAAAAATAGTAGGCAAGAGTAAGAGAGCTCCTTCTTCCTCGTCTCGCCAATACAGCTCAAGGAGCACTTGTAATCTTGAAGGAAATCAATACAAACTTCTGTGTGGAGAATCACTCCACTATCCCTCCCTGGATTCCCCTAGCGTGTATTAGTCCCCACCTTTAGCCTATCCATGGCATCTGCCGTGACACCACCACGACATTGCTATTCCAAGTAAATTATTGTTTTATCTACCTTCCAAATTAAACTTGTTATGTGAAAATTAGTGATTAAAGCTCTCACGAACTTGATGGCACACTTTACTTTATTGCACTTAATAAACTTGAACCATTGTGTTCACCTATGTTGCGTATATGCTTGCGCTTTGTAAGTTGTGAATTAGCAGAACCATGCTATCATGGGGAACGCTTTCAACATTGCACTGGTACTTTGTACCTAGTTGATATCATGTTCTTTTGTCTATGGATGTCGTCGGTGTGAAATGAATGGGGAGCTTGTAAGTCCATGGAGTTATGCATGTGTGTTAGAGAAACGCCTGGGCCGCTGGTCTAATCCATGCTGACATGGTGGAAACCTGCAGCGTAACCATAACAAGCATCTATGAAGCATTCTTCTTATAAAAAAAGAGTCCAATATTGAGAAAGAAGAGAAAAAGAAAAAAAGAGATTATAAAAAGAGGAAAGAGAGAAAAAAGCACCATATTCCCATGGTAAATAAGAAGATTGCTGAGATACTTGTTGTCTGCTTGCCTTGTCATTTTGATATGGGGATTCTTTCATATCATCGGGCAAGGGATACCCCGTTGGCAGTTCTCTATGATACACTTACGATGATAAGAACTTACCGGTGACTAAACTTGAGTAGCATGAGGAGCGGCCCTCGTATTCAAGGGACATGAGATTCTCAATTTACAACTTGTCAATGCATATCCTCACATTTGATCACTTTAACCTTAATCACCTAAAGATGCCTATGATAGGGGCAATGAGAGCTGAAAGCTAGTAAGTACCATAATTTTTGGGAGCTCTTTATGAAACTCGAAATCCCTACTTCCCTCTGTGAAGGGCCTTTCTTTTACTTTGTAGTTGAGTCAGTAAACCTATTCCCTTCTATCTCAGCAAGTATTTTGAGTTGTTGTGTTTCATTCATTCATATGATGATTTATTAAATCATGTTTCTTATGTTCCTTGTTTTGCACTTTGCTCTTATCTTGATGTTTACTACTTCGAAAGCTATCATTTGAAAATCAGTTATTTGTGAACTCCAGCAAATTATCAACTATTCTTCGACCAAGAGCTAAGTTTGCCATTACCAATTATGATTTACTTTATGTATCTTTATTGTGTTTCCTTTACTCATTGCAAGTTGAGTTATATAATAGTGAGTTGTCTTCTATTATGATCTATGTATTGATGAATGTGATGCTTCTTGTCCGTATTCTTTTATCGACTCTTCACTCCATAAACCAGAGGTCATGTTTATTGAGCTCACTTTCGCTTGGGGACAAGCGAAGTCTAAGCTTGGGGGGAGTTGATACGTCCATTTTGCATCACTATTCTATGTCATAATTCACTGTTATTCACTGATATATTTCGTATTGAGAGGTGATACTTATGTTATTTCATCTGTTTTTGCATGGTTGATGACTTTTGGAGCATGGACTGCTGCAGTCAGGATTCTGATGGAAAAGGTGCTGTTTGGAGGCAAAATTCGCGAAGATCAGAAAATCTATGAAAATATACGGAAAATCCTATTTTTCCAGAAGACGAAGGAAGCCAGAAGGAGGCTAGAGATGGGCCACAGGGGGCCCACCCCACCCCCTGGTGCGGGCCACCCTGGGCCGCGCCACCAGGTGGTATGGCCGCCCTGGTCCACCCCTGGCACTCCCCTCTGGCGTATATTATCCTCCCGAAACCCTAAGACTCGGGGAGCGACCACAGAAAGATTCCCCCACCTCTGTGTGGTGGAAAACACCGAGAGAGAAAGATCTCTCCGGCAGACAGATTTCTGCCGGGGGAATTCCTTCCCAGAAAGGGGAGATTGTCGCCATCAACACCACCATTAAGCTAGACTTCATCGGGATCATCCTCATCATCACCACCACCATCGTCACCCTCAACACCCTCATCACCATCTCCATATTGCTGTAACAATTGCGTTGAATCTTGCATAGTTCATAGGGGAAACTTTCCCGGTGTTGATTACTCTTTGTAGTTGATGCTATTGAGTGAACCATTGAATTATTGTTTATGTTCAGATTGTTATACATCATTATTCCATCTCTGATCATGATCCATATGATGTCTTGTGAGTAGTTCGTTTTGTTCTTGAGGACATGGGAGAAGTCATGTTGTTAGTAGTGGAATTGTGTTGAGAAAGATTCAATAGTTTAATATTTAAGTTGTGGTGTACTTCTTCTAGTGGTGTCATGTGAACGTCGACTACATGAAACTTCACCTATATGGGCCTAGGGGAATGCATTGTGTATTTGGCTACTAATCGTAGGGGTTGGGATGTGAAACCTGAACCCCCGTTAGGAAACCATTGCACAAGGGACGTAAGGGTCTTAGAGTTTAAAGTTGTGGTTAGGTTTCTACCTTAATTACTTTCTTGTACTTACGGATGTTTGCAAGTGGTATAATCACAAGTATGTATTAGTCCTAGGAAGGTCGGTACATTAGCACATGTTCACCCACACAACACTTAGCAAGCTAAAGAAGATTAATCATATATATGAAGCGAAAGCACTTGATAGTCTTCCCATGTGTCCTTGAGAACGTTTGGTCATCTTAAGTAATACAACGTGCTTGTCCTTTGCTGCATAAAGGATTGGGCCACTTGCTTCATTTATTCCTACTGTCTTTTTTTTACTCATACTTTGTTTACTTGCTTTATCAAAAACCCCTAAAAATCCGTTTGCTAAGTATTTGCAGAGAATTCCTGATCCATACCACTAGCCAGCACCTTCTGCTCCTCGTTGGGTTCGACACTCTTACTTATCGAAAATACTGCGATACACCCCCTATACTTGTGTGGCATCCCGCTAAAACCACTACTAGAAAATCGCGGTGTTTTTGTGCATTGCATCATCATGACCGCGAGCTCATGTCATCATGCCACATTGCATTTGAGCATCGTCATCATCATGCATCTATTTGTCTGAAACTATTTTCGAAAAACCCTATTTCTGTTTTCTAAATACCTAGTCTTTATTTCAAATCAAAACTCGGGCTTGGCCGGAATATTTTTTTCGTCTACAAACGGATTTCAAAAGCCCCGTTTTAAACAAATAAATTTTTTTATATTATTTTTAGGAGGCAGCCCGCCAGGCCCGAAAGCCCGGCCGACCACCTCCAAACCCTAAATCTAATCTACCTAGACCTAACCCTAAGATAACCCTATCTACCCCAGCCCTCCGCCGCCACACACAACACACGCAACACACTCACGCAGCACACACGCACCCCATGCGCCACAGTCGCATGCACCTGCCGCAGCCGACCACACCCCGCCGCCACCTGATCTCCATCGCCACCCCACCCGAGCCAATCCCTGCTCGCCACCTCACCCCACACGCACGCTGCCAGTCGATCAACCCAACCATCCTCACACGCAACCTCCCACGCACGCAATGCCCACCGTAGAGCCACCCCGACCCGCGTCGTTCTCCCTGCCGCACTCATCGATCCCTCCCCACAACCGCTCCCGCCTGGCCCCACCATGTCAACCGCCCCGACTGATACTTCCCCGGCATCAGCCCGCTCGTTGCGCCCCTGGGCCGCTTCCACACGCCACGGACAGCACCCCGGTCCCGCCCCCATTGAACCATCTCGGTCCACCCCATGGTCACGAAACCTACCCCTCGCTTCTCTCCCTCGTGGCCCACCTCCTGTCACCTTCCTCCTCATCCTGATCCCCAACCTTTGCCTCCTCCATCCCGCATGCCACCACCGCCACCGAAGCCCCACCTTCCTCTCCCTCCCAAGCTCGGCCCCACCGCCACGGACGGCCGCGACGCCCGCGCCCGACGTCCTCCGGCCCCGAGCTCCTCCGCCGCCCTCGTGTTCGTCGCCCTCTCCCCCAATTCCTGCCTCCACATCGCCTCCTCATCCGGCCGATCCCTGCCGCCAGGCCGCCTCTCCGTCGCCCCCGTAGTCGCCATCCACCTCCCCGCCTCCCTTGCTGTGGTCCTCGACGCCATCCGCCCTACGAACTGTCCTCTGCGCTCTGGGTCGCCTCTCCCGTCACCACCACCCTGCTCGTCCCCGCTGGCCCATGCCGCCGCCTCGCTGACCGCCCTCGACCTCAGCCCCATCGAGCCCGTCCTCGATGCCTCCGCTGCGATGCCTTCTCCGCCTCGGGTCGCCCGGCCTCTGCTGCCCCCGCTCTCCTCGTTGCCCGGGACCTGCACAGCGCCACCGCGGCTTTCTCATGGTCGGCCTCGAGGTTGCGTCCACTGCTCCACCGTCGCTCCAGGATGCCCTCGTTGTCTCCTTGATCTCCTTGTCGCCTCCTTGTCCCGACACTGCCTCCGGCCGTGTAGTAGCCATAGGCCAGCGGGCTCGTCCATCCCCTGCACCTTCTCCAAGAGTCTCTTACGTCATGACCAACAATTTTTTGTCAGATAGTGTGACCGTGTTGTGGTGTTTTGGGTGTAGTGGTGTCCTGACAATGTATGTGTTGAGGTGAAGTGAAGATGGCCTTGTTGCGCTGCCACGTATCAAGACCTCCCCGCGGACGAGAACAAGATGTTGGACAAGGGCGTAAGTGGCGTCAACAAGATCTCCCGAAGACCAGCTATGCAGAACACATGTCCACGGACCATCGAGGCCGGAGGCTGCAAGTTCTCCGTCATGGATCCCGGAGCCTCGAAACCGAAGACGCTCTTGCCAAACTGAACCCCTACCGCACCAAGTTCTTCCTCACGGATCCGGACACCTCGAGTTCCCTTCACGGATCCAAAGACCGAGCCCTGGAAGGCCGATCCCGCCGAGACCGAACCCGGACCACATCGAACCCCAAGATCTTCGACCCCTAATGTGATCCCCTTTTCCGAGACCCTATTTTTATAATATGGCATTATCAACTGTCGCATAATAAATTGTTCATGCTTGCATACATGTTTGTGGTTTGGGGGCATTATGCCGATTCACCTCATAATTAAATATGGAGTGTTTATGCGGGATATCTTTGTATTATTCCGGACTCCATTTAAATTGGTGTAGAGAACCGATGCCATGTGTTGCCTTGATAATACAACATTTAAATTGCGGGGTTGTTAAATAACTGGAACCGTTTAATTAATTGTCGGGACCCGGTTCCGCTTAATATTGCCTAATTGCACCGCATCTGTGCCATGCCATGCATCATATCATAATCATGCCGGATCTTCTGCCGTAGTATTAAATATTGCATCTGGTGTTTCTTCTAGTGTTTGCTTCTTTGTGGATTAGGCTGATGAGTTGATGCGAGTATCGACAAGTTCTCCGGATATGAACCTTCGGCTATGTTTTCCCAGGCGAGCATCTCCCCCCTTCTACCTATTTTGCATTTATAGTCTTTATTTCCCCTGTTGATCTATTGCTATCCGTGTTGCGATGCTTTAGTTTCCATGCACCAGTGAAACCCCATGCAGCCTCTATATTGCCTTGGACACCTCCTATTACCTATGTTTGGTAGATAGCTGGCCTTGCGAGTCGTAGTTGCTTGCTCAGGTGCGATCTCGTGTTGTCAAGTACCACAGTTGTTGGAATGCTGGCAGATGTTTATGGTGGAGATGATCATGACTTTAAATACAACTATTAAAATGCTAGATATAACTAATGCAGAGGGATCGGTGGGCAATAGATGTTATTTGGTTCTTCCACGCTCACTTGTGTCCCGTAGGACCCCGAGTACTTGATACCTGTTCCTTGACTATTCGCACTATCCACATACGGGAGACTCTATGAATCCCCCTTAGCCAAAGCTTGATTCATTTCTTATTTCTTGGGGCCACAAGTAGTTTGGGGCTTTATTACTATCCTGTACTTATGCCATGCTTACTGCTTTATTTACGATTGTGCGTGGAGCACCTGTACTGTTTTGGAACGTGGAATGTTTTCGCGGTATCGACAAGCCCAGTCACACTTTCTGGTTCCCAGTCGTTTACAGCCATTGACACAAACCCTGGGTCCGTCTCGGAGCCGACCAACTTCGTTACGGGTAGCTTAGTGGGGTGGCCCCCTGAAATATTTTATGAATCCTGTGATTGCTTTGTCGTGAAAGCCTCGTTGGGTTTTGATTTGGTTTTTCCGAGGTTGATCATGTGTGTGTTGCTATTTGTGCACCCCTGCAGGGTAAATCTTTCTGAAAGCCGTGTCCGCGGTTATGGACGACTTGGAGCACAGTATCTCGATCATAGACAAGCATAACTAAAGTAGTGCTATAAATTTGACTTAATATGTGACTAGTAATTCAGCTTCACTACAATGGATTGGATAATAAAAATGCCAACAACTGATGGATATGTGGTGATTTGTGTCATACTATACCGGCCTAGTAAGTATTGCAACTCCAATGAATGTGATAAAAGTGCCAACAACTGCTGGGTTTTGGGATTCTTCAGGACCATTATATCTGACTAGTAAATGTTCCAACTACAATGGAATGTTAACTAAAACTGCCCACTACTTATGCTATCAGTATGACTCATGCTATCTATATCTGATTAGTAAGTGCTGCAACTATAACAGAATGAGTAAAATTGCCAACTGTGTGAGTTCCTTGGTCCGCCTTCCTCGTTTGGTCTCGAGGGGGAAATACCAGGATGGGTATGTTTGGTGTTAGCTTCAGGTAGGATCCGAATAGGTCTTTCTTACCCCTCTCTAATAGCCACCAGTGATACCGAGTCTCTATAGGTTGTTTACTGCCGTTGCGCTGCCGCTTCAGCCCACCATACCTATGTAGGCGAGAGCCGCCGAATTCTAGCCTCGCCGTGTACTGGCCTCAGTACTGACGCTCCTCTTTTTCCTTTGCCCTTTGTCGGCACCCCTTTTGTTTTAGCAGGTTGAGATCGACGTCGTTAGCAGGGTTACCCTTCCGGCTTGGCCTGGTCAGGGTTATGGACGCCATTGGTTATTCTTCAGGGCTCTTAGCCCCATTTGCATCTTGTCCGTACTCGGACGCTGCAACGTTTTCAAGGTGATTTGGATCTTTGTATTATATATCTGTATTCTTGACTCGCTGAGTCGCTGTTGTATATATATTTGTTCTGTGGGTCCCATCGAGGACTGTTGTGTAATGGTATTACTTCGTTTCCACCCGCACGAAAGTGCCTAGTGGGCGTCCTTGAATCGTTTCTATGCGGGTTTGGCGGAAAGGGCTGAAACTTGCATAGGGCCGATTCGAGGGTGTTACAAAGTGGTATCAGAGCTCAGTTGTTACGATACCCCACTTGTCCACCCTATAGGATAACCTAGCTAACGGACGAAGTAGAGTGTCAAAACTATTTTTGCAAAAGTCGGTTGTATAGATCTGATTAGGTCTATTTTACTCCTTACCCCTCTGCTATTCTCCTCTTACCTCTGCATGTTTTGGATCTGTTCTCTTATCTTTTCTTCGAGTCTAGGAATTCTCGTGGTTGGGTTATCCGTCGTACCTTCAGGGTTTCGCTTCCTTCTTTGGTAACGGTGCTTCTACATCCGGTCTTCGTGCTATCTGAGGAATCCTTCATCTGTTGGACTTCTCTCTGTTCCTTCTTGTGCCTTATGGTGTTTTCTGACACGACGACATCATCTACGTCAGATCCGATGAAGAGCCTGCATCATTCCTTTGTTCTCCGAACATCGCTTGTAAAGATCTTCAGTCTGAATTCCGAGAGTTGGTTGCACGATTCTTTTGTTCATGTACAGAGTAATGCTTTGAGTGTGGGATGGAGTAGCTACCATACCACTACTCTTATCATTCGCTTTTGTACATTGAATGGGACATCAATGCGATTTACTCCTTCTATGGAAGTTAAAGGTGACCTTATCTTTTGATACCTTTATCTTTGTCCTTTGTTATCCGGAGTGTTCTCTCGACAGACGTGAGCAACGACCCCTTGTTGGTGGTGTCGTCGATTTCAAGAGGGACCAAGAATCTTTGTTAGTGGTGTCGCGAGGACTTACACGAAGTGAGAAGATTCAGATCATTGGCCTTCTCCCCGGTACCATGAGGCGGATCTCGAGGGTGAGATCCCTTGTTAGTGGTGTCGAAATGTGGCATCCCGCTAAAACCACTACTAGAAAATCGCGGTGTTTTTGTGCACGGCATCATCATGACCGCGTGCTCATGTCATCATGCCACATTGCATTTGAGCATCGTCATCATCATGCATCTGTTTGTCTGAAACTATTTTCGAAAAACCCTATTTCTGTTTTCTAAATACCTAGTTTTTATTTCAAATCAAAACCCGGGCTTGGTCGGAATATTTTGTTTCGTCTACAAACGGATTTTAAAAGCCCCATTTTAAACAAATAAAAAAATTATATTATTTTTAGGAGGCAGCCCGCCAGGCCCGAAAGCCCGGCCGGCCACCTCCAAACCCTAAATCTAATCTACCTAGATCTAACCCTAAGCTAACCCTATCTACCCCAGCCCTCCGCCGCCACACACACAGCACACGCAACACACTCACGCAGCACACACGCACCCCACGCGCCACAGTAGAATGCACCTGCCGCAGCCGACCACACCCCGCCGCCACCTGATCTCCATCGCCACCTCACCCGAGCCAATCCCTGCTCGCCACCTCACCCCACACGCACGCTGCCGGTCGATCAACCCAACCATCCTCACACGCAACCTCCCACGCACGCAATGCCCACCGTAGAGCCACCCAGACCCGCGTCGTTCTCCTTGCCGCACTCATCGATTCCTTCCCACAACCGCTCCCACCTGGCCCCACCACGTCAACCGCCCCCGACCGAAACTTCCCCGGCATCAGCCCGCTTGTTGTGCCCCTGGGCCGCTTCCACACGCCACGGGCAGCGCCCTGGTCCCACCCCCATCGAACCATCTCGGTCCACCCCGCGGTCACGAAACCCACCCCTCGCTTCTCTCCCTCGTGGCCCACCTCCTGTCACCTTCCTCCTCATCCTGATCCCCAACCTCTGCCTCCTCCATCCCGCATGCCACCACCGCCATCGAAGCCCCACCTTCCTCTCCCTCCCACACGCCGCCACGCGCCTTGACGTCCTCCGGCCCCGAGCTCCTCCGCCGCCCTCGTGTTCGTCGCCCTCTCCCCCAATTCCTGCCACCACATCGCCTCCTCCTCCGGCCGATCCCTGCCGCCAGGCCGCCTCTCTGTCGCCCCCGCAGTCGCCATCCACCTCCCCGCCTTCCTCTCTATGGTCCTCGATGCCATCCGCCCTTCAAACCATCCTCGGCGCTCCGGGCCGCATCTCCCGTCGTCACCACCCTGCTCGTCCCCGCCGGCCCATGCCGCTGCCTCGCTTACCGCCCTCGACCTCGGCCCCGTCGAGCCTGTCCTCGATGCCTCCGCTGCGACGCCTTCTCTGCCCCGGGTCGCCCGGCCGCTGTTGTCGTTCTCTGCCCCAAACCATGCTGCATCACTGGCCACCCCGGTGATCCCGCCTCTGCGGCCCCCGCTCTCCTCGTTGCCCGGGCCCTGCACAGCGCCACTGCGGCTTCCTCACGATCGGCCTCGAGGCTGCGTCCACTGCTCCACCGTCGCTCCAGGATGCCCTCGTTCTCTCCTTGATCTCCTTGTCGCCTCTGTGTCCCGACACTGCCTCCGGCCGTGCAGTAGCCATAGGCTAGCGGGCTCGTCCATCCCCTTCAGCTTCTGCAAGAGTCTCTTCGTCATGACCAACAATTTTTCGTCAGATAGTGTGACCGTGTTGTGCTGTTTTGGGTGTATTGGTGTCCTGACAATGTATGTGTTGAGGTGAAGTGAAGATGGCCTTGTTGCGCTGCCATGTATCAAGACCTCTCCGTGGACGAGAACAAGATGTTGGACAAGGGCGTAAGTGGCGTCGACAAGATCTCCTGAAGACCAGCTATGCAGAACACATGTCCACCGACCATCGAGGCTGGAGGCTGCAAGTTCTCCATCATTGATCCCGGAGCCTCGAAACTGAAGACGCTCTCGCCAAACTGAACCCCTACCGCACCAAGTTCTTCCTCACGGATCCGGACACCTCGAGTTCCCTTCATGGAACCAAAGACCGAGCCCCGGAAGGTCGATCCCGCCAAGACCGAACCTGGACCACATCGAACCCCAAGATCTTCGACCCCTAATGTGATCCCCTTTTCCAAGAACCTATTTTTATAATATGGCATTATAAACTATCGCATAATAAATTGTTCATGCTTGCATACATGTTTGTGGTTTGGGGGCATTATGCCGATTCACCTCATAATTAAATATCGAGTGTTTATGCGGGATATATTTGTCTTATTCTGGACTCCATTTAAATTGGTGTAGCAAACCGATGCCATGTGTTGCCTTGATAATACAACATTTAAATTGCGGGGTTGTTAAATAACTTGAAACGTTTAATTAATTGTCGGGACCCGGTTCCGCTTAATATTGCCTAATTGCACCGCATCTGTGCCATGCCATGCATCATATCATAATCATGCCGGATCTTCTACCGTAGTATTAAATATTGCATCCGATGTTTCTTCTAGTGTTTGCTTCTTCGCAGATTAGGCCGATGAGTTGATGCGAGTATCGACAAGTTCTCCAGATATGAACCTTCGGCTATGTTTTCCCAGGCGAGCATCTCCCCCTTCTACCTATTTTGCATTTATAGTCTTTATTTCCCCTGTTGATCTATTGCTATCCGTGTTGCGATGCTTTAGTTTCCGTGCACCAATTATACCCCGTGCAGCCTCTATATTGCCCTGGACACCTCCTATTACCTGTGTTTGGTAGATAGCTTGCCTTGCGAGTCGTAGTTGCTTGCTCAGGTGCGATCTTGTGTTGTCAAGTACCACAGTTGTTGGAATGCTGGCAGATGTTTATGGTGGAGATGATCATGAATTTAAATACAACTATTAAAATGCTAGATATAACTAATGCAGAGGCATCGGTGGGCAATAGATGTTATCTGGTTCTTCCACGCTCACTTGTGTCCCGTAGGACCCCGAGTACTTGATACCTCTTCCTTGACTATTCGCACTATCCACATACGGGAGACTCTATGAATCCCCCTTAGCTAGAGCTTGATTCATTTCTTATTTCTTGGGGCCACAAGTAGTTTGGGGCTTTATTACTATCCTGTACTTATGCCATGCTTACTGCTTTATTTACGATTGTGCGTGGAGCACCTGTACTGTTTTGGAACATGGAATGTTTTCGCGGTATCGACAAGCCCAGTCACACTTTCGGGTTCCCAGTCGTTTACAGCCATTGACACAAACCCTGGGTCCGTCTCGAAGCCGTCCAACTTCGTTGTGGGTAGCTTATTGGGGTGGACCCCTAAAATATTTTATGAATCCTGTGATTTCTTTGTCATGAAAGCCTCGTTGGGTTTTGATTTGGTTTTTCCGAGGTTGATCGTGTGTGTGTTGCTATTTGTGCACCCCTGCAGGGTAAATCTTTCTGAAAGCCATGTCCGCGGTTATGGATGACTTGGAGCACAGTATCTCGATCATAGACAAGCATAACTAAAGTAGTGCTAAATTTGACTTAATATGTGACTAGTAATTCAGCTTCACTACAATGGATTGGATAATAAAAATGCCAACAACTGATGGATCTGTGGTGATTTGTGTCATACTATACCGGCCTAGTAAGTATTGCAACTCCAATGGAATCTGATAAAAGTGCCAACAACTGCTGGGTTTTGGGATTCCTTAGGACCATTATATCTGACTAGTAAATGTTCCAACTACAACGGAATGTTAACTAAAACTGCCCACTACTTATGCTATCAGGATGACTCATGCGATCTATATCTGATTAGTAAGTGCTGCAACTATAACGGAATGAGTAAAATTGCCAACTGTGTGAGTTCCTTGGTCCGCCTTCCTCGTTTGGTCTCGAGGGGGAAATACCAGGATGGGTATGTTTGGTGTTAGCTTCAGGTAGGATCTGAATAGGTCTTTCTTACCCCTCTCTAATAGCCGCCAGTGATACCGAGTCTCTGTAGGTCGTTTACTGCCGCTGTGCTGCCACTTCAGCCTACCATACCTATGTAGGCGAGAGCCGCCGAATTCTAGCCTCGCCGTGTACTGGCCTCAGTACTGACGCTCCTCTTTTTCCTTTGCCCTTTGTCGGCACCCCTTTTGTTTTAGCAGGGTTGAGATCGACGTCGTTAGCAGGGTTACCCTTCCGGCTTGCCCTGGGAAGGGTTATGGATGCCATTGGTTATTCTTCAGGGCTCTTAGCCCCATTTGCATCTTGTCCGTACTCGGATGCTGTAACGTTTTCAAGGTGATTTGGATCTTTGTATTATATATCTATATTCTTGACTCACTGAGTCCCTGTTGTATATATATCTGTTCTGTGGGTCCCATCAAGGACTGTTGTGTAATGGTATTACTTCGTTTCCACCCGCACGAAAGTGCCTGGTGGGCGTCCTTGAATCGTTTCTATGCGGGTTTGGCGGAAAGGGCTGAAACTTGCATAGGGCCGATTCGAGGGTGTTACAACTTGTGGGTCATCAGTGAGCGGTTTTGACAGGACGTGACGAAAAGTGGGTCCCATTTTCTGACTTGGACTTGACCTGACGTGCGTAATCTCTATTTTAACTGTGCCTCCTCGATTCTCACGCGTAATGGGAGGAGTGGAGCGACGGTTCGTGGTTTACTCTGCCACGTGTCGACATTGATTTGTGCCACACGTCTGCTTTGTTTTCTCCTGGCCGTTGGATGGCATCGTTGATGAGGTTAAGTAGAGATCCGATGTGCGGTAATTACCCACAACTCATCTTCCTCCTCGCCCACAGCCTCCATCGCTGCTCCTTTCTGCTCCATTGCTCTCATCCCCTTTGTGGCACTGGACAACCTTCGCACTTTTCCCAGTTACTTTCTGCGCTCCCACCGCAAACGCCAGATGGGGAAGAAGAAGGGAAACTCTGATGTTGGATCTATGACTGCCAATATTGCGACCAAGAAGAAGGGCGCCGCCACCGTGGGCACCAGCACTTCCACAGGAGCTGGGAAGAAGAAGGGCCAGGAACCCGCATCACGAATGGGTCGTGGCGTCCATCCACCATCAAGCCTTCAAAGCTCTTCACCCAACGCCAAGATGGAGCGCTCTCCGCCACGGTGGATGACTGCCACATCCCCGACGATGACGTAATCCCTCTTCCTCTCGGCTGGTTTCCCGTGATGTTCCTCGCGTTAATTATTTGCGGTATTTCTCTCCCCCTTCACAAATTTGTGAGGGGGTTGCTTTGTTTCTACGGGCTCTAGCTGCACTAGTGATACGTCCAAAACGTATCTACTTTCCCGAACACTTTTGCTATTGTTTCTTCTCTAATTTGTGTGATTTGGATGCAACTAATGCGGACTAACGCTGTTTTCAGCAGAATTGCTTTGGTGTCTCGTTTTTGTGCAGGAAATCAACTTTCAGGAAAAATCCCGGAAAATATCGCAAAACTCCTATTTTACCAGAAGACTCATGGAGCCAGAAGACGGGATGGAGAGGGGCCACGAGGGGCCCACACCACCTGGTGGCACGGGCCAGGCCAGGCTGCACCAGGGGGTGGTGTGGCTGCCTCGGTCTCCGCCTCGACCTCTCCTTTCGCCTACATAAGCCCTCTGACCTAAAAACAAAGGGGGGGTTCGATGATTTTCCAGATGGAGTTCTGCTGCGCCGCCACCACTAGAAACCGCGATTCGGAACCAGGAACTCCGTTCTAGCACCCTGCCGAGATGGGGAATTGGAGGAGATCATCGCCACCATCATCACCAACGCTTCTCCATCAACCATCCATGATTCCCCCATCCATGAGTGAGTAATCCCCCGCAGTAGGCTATGGGGATGGTAGGGATTGGATGAGATTGTTCATGTAATTGCATCAGATTGTTAGGGCATGGTGCCTAGTATCTATTGTTAGTGCCTTTTGACATTGTTGCAACTTGTTATGCTTAATGCTTGTCACTAGGGCCCGAGTGCCATGATTTCAGATATGAACATGTTATTGATTCATGATGATATTATTGTTTATGATCTTACCTGCAAGTTGTATACACATATTATTGTCCGGAACCCGAGGCCCTGAAGTGACAGAAATTGGGATAACCAGAGGGGATGGCTATGATGTGAGGATCTAGTGTGTTCACGGAGTGTTAATGCTTTGCTCCGGTGCTCTATTAAAAGGAGCGCCTTAATTGTCAGTAGATTCCCTTGAGGCCCCGCTGCAATGGGCTGGCAAGACAAAAGATGTTGTGCAAGTTCTCATTACGAGCACGTATGACTATATATGGAACACATGCCTATGATTATTTAGTACTTGGATACTTTATCTTATTTATCTACAAATGCCCTATGTCTTGATTATTACATGAATCGTCTTGTCCATGCAACGCCCGTCCATCCATCCCTATGCCTACCGCACTTTAATCCCATCACATCGCAATTGTTACTACTGTCTTTATTTTACTACTGCTATTACCTTGCTATTACTACTACAAAACTGTTGCTACTGATAAACTACTGCAAGCAAGATTGATTCCAGGTGCAGCTGAATTGACAACTCAGTTGTTAAGTCTTATAAATATTCTTTGGCTCCCGTTGTGTCGAATCAATAAATTGGGTTTTACTTCCCTTGAAGACTGTTGTGATCCCCTATACTTGTGGGTCATCAAGACTATTTTCTAGCATCGTTGCCGGGGAGAATGGCTCTATTTATAAAGTTCACTTGGAATTATTATTGTCCACTGCTATCCATTCATCATGGGTAAAACTCATGATGGAAAAGTTCATATATTAGCATCCACTACAAGGAGAGTACAGTTCTGAACACCTCTGTTGCTCTTGATTCACCATCTGTAATGAGTAAGCTCCTTACACCACCACCACATACACATGTTACACATAACTACTACTTCTGCTGAACCTGAAATTCCTTCTGATACTTATGATGCTACTTCTACTATGCTTGATGAGAGTGGTTCATTAGGTCCTTTTCTATATGCTACAATTGCTAGAACTATTGGAAACACTGAAACTCCTAATGAAGATACTTCTACACCTGTTAGTTCACCTGAGTGTAGAGAGAGCTATGATCTTGATGACGGTTATAATTGAAATGACAGATGAATTTATTGAAGAATGTCGAAACACTCATGGTGCAAGTGCTACTATGAGTCTTCTTGAGAGACGTATTGTTAGACCTAAATTATCTCCTAATGCTAAGTTTGCTACATCTCCCATAAACATTAAAGATAAGGATTATGATTTCTCTCTTGATTTATCTTACATAACCACTGTTGAGAAAGAACCTTTTTGTGGGACTAAAAATGAAAGTGATGTAGCACATATGACTGAGCTTTCTACCATGAGTGGCTTATTTTCTAATGATATTAAGATGTGCACCTACTTTGTTGCTAAATTTTTCCCTTTTTCATTGACAGGAGAAGCTAAAGCTTGGTTTAATAATTTACCTCCTCGATCTATTGATAGCCCTGATTTCTTGATTGATATTTTCTTTCAGAAATATTTCCTTCCTAGTGCTCGACATGCCATTTTGCAGGAACTTTTTGATTTTAAATAGGGAGAAGAGGAGGAATTGCCTGAATCATGGGCAAGGTTTTGTGCCTTAATTCACACACAGCCTGGATGTCCAATACCTAAAAATAAGCTTCTTGATATATATTATAGGGATTTCTATTTTCGTGCCCTCGGTTCATTAGTTGTACTCAGTTTTCCCGTACCGCTTAGTTTTTCCTCACTTTTGCCCATATCCTTGTACGAAATTCTCACATGGTCTGAAACTCGCCGTCTTCTAGCCTTGCTGTTACGTGATGACAAGTGGGGCCATGTTCAGTCGGGTTCCATAGTGGACCCTCGCCGTTACGTTTTGACGAGTAGGACCATGTTCTGTCGGGTCCCATAGTGTACCCTTGTTGTTACATGCTGACAAGTGGGGCCACGTTCAGTCGATTCCCGTAGTGGACACCTCTCTCAACTTATCCAAATCAGCATCGGATCCACAGTTTATCCACGTGAGCGCTGGACCCACAGCTTACCCAGGTTGGCGTTGCAAGATGGGACCGCGAGCCAGGCCCGCGCCCGCGCGCCTGTGCCGTTGCTTCATTTTCATATAGTGAAATGTAATGCATATACGGAAATTATACGAAAGTTATACACCTTTGAACTCTTTTAATCGCACTTAGGACATGATAATGTTATGCTAATAAAATCTTGATCATTTATCATTTCCATGGAGTCAAAATATAATGCATAAACTTGTGTATACAAAAATTATACACCTTTGAACTCTTTGAAATCGCACTTAATACGTGATAATGTCGTGCTAAGAAAATCTTGAGAGATTATTATTTTCTCCCCCATTTTCGTAGAGTGGAATGTAATGCATAAACTTGCATATACGAAGTTTATACACCTTTGAACTCTATGAAATCGCACTTAATACGTGATAATGTTGTGCTAAGAAAATCTTGAGAGATTACCATTTCCATGGAGTGAAATACAATGCATAAAATTGCGTATACGAAGTTTCTACACCTTTGAACTCTTTGAAATCGCACTTAATACGTGATAATGATGTGCTAAAAAACTTGAGAGATTACCATTTCCATGGAGTGAAATATAATGCATAAACTTGCGTATACAAAAGTTATACACCTTTGAACTCTTTGAAATCGCACTTGGGTCGTGATAATGTTGTGCTAAGAAAATCTTGAGAGATTACCATTTCCATGGAGTGAAATATAATGCATAAACTTGCGTATACAAAAATTATACACCTTTGAACTCTTTGAAATTGCACCTAGGTCGTGATAATGTTGTGCTAAGAAAATACTGATCATTTATCATTTCCATGGAGTTAAATATAATACATAAACTTGCGTAGACAAAAATTATACACCTTTGAACTCTTTGAAATCTCACTTAGGTCGTGATAATGTTGTGCTAAGAAAATCCTGATCATTTATCATTTCCATGGAGTCAAAATATAATGCATAAACTTGTGTATACAAAAATTATACACCTTTGAACTCTTTGAAATCGCACTTAATACGTGATAATGTTGTGCTAAGAAAATCCTGATCATTTATCATTTCCATGGAGTGAAATATAATGCATAAACTTGCATATACAAAAATTATACACCTTTGAACTCTTTGAAATCACACTTAATACGTGATAATGTTGTGCTAAGAAAATCCTGATCATTACCATTTCCATGGAGTGAAATATAATGCATAAATTATACACCTTCGAACACGTTCCTTTCAAATTATATTCAAGTTCATTTGTTTATGGAGTTAAAGTACCGGTGGCATAATCGTTATTTTGCACGGATAGAGGGGTGCCCCCCGACAGATATATGGGTTATCCTGTGCGCTAGATCACAGAGGATCAACGGTTGGTAGGCACGATCCATGTGACAACTGTCTCAACCAATCAGAGCGTAGCTGCGAAGATGAGCACAGGTGCAGATACAAAGAGAGGGGAAAAGTGAGTAGCACTTAAGAACCAAGGGCAAAACTGAGTAGAACTTAAAAACCAAGGGCAAGACTGACAAAGGGATTCAAATAGAAAATAGAAAAAGATTTTAAAAATGGAAAATGCATCTTGTATACAATAAAATACATCTTGGCATACATCAAACTATTTGCAATTCAAATATACACCAGTTTGACAATTATTGCCTCATTCAGACAAACTATGTTTTGGGGAGGGATGTTTTGGGAAGAGGCTTGAGTAGAAAGCCATGAACCTTCATAGATAGTAGGTGATTTGAGAAGTGGTGATTTAGGTTAAAACTTGGTTTATATACATTTCTTATGGTGGCAGGTCACATGATAAGACTCCCTAGGTAGATGCCACTATGTTTTGCTCTTTTTGAATTTGTTGTGCATAAAATGATTCAATTATCTAGCTAAAACCTATTCGTTGAATCTCTATTGACCAGCCACCGAAGGGTAAAACTGAGTATATTGCAAACGGTAGTGTTAGTAATGGAGGGTGCAACTGAGTAGAACCAAACTGTCAGTGTTACACTCGAGGGCAAAACTAAGTACAACTGAGTCGCCAGGATTAGACACGAGGGAAAAAACGCGACTCACGGTACGCATGTGCGGTGCACGGGGCGGTGGCGAACACGTGTTGTCGTGCACGGTGCAGTAGTGTACGCGGTGCACGGTAGTGCAATGAAACGTTCCTTCCCTTCTCCTTTAATAGAGGCCTCCACTCTCACTCATCACTCACTCGATCACTCAACCGTCTCCACTGTCCCATCACCTTCTGCAAACCCCCAAGAAAACCCCAACCATGCTGGTGATGGAGAAGAATGGCGCGGTGGCCATCGGCACCTCCAAGGCTGCTAGATAGGAGGCCCCCGTCCCTGTCCCCGCATCCGTCGTAGCCGCCGGCGAGGAGGCCCCCGTCAGTCTCAGGAAGATCCCGCTCGGCTGGGACCCCTACGAGGAGGTTGTTTACATAAGGCTGGAGAACCCCTACGACACCAGCATCGCTGACCCATGGTCGGAGGTAACCAGGGTTTTCTCCCCTTCCCTTGTTCTTCCCCCATTCCCATCGTTGGATGCTAGATCGTTTGTTATTAGGGACCGGCTATTCGTATTTTTACAGTAGCTAACCATCTTGTGTTAGATCTTGTATTTCGATGAATCGCTCTTTTCGTCTTTGAACCCCCTATTCATAATTGGGATCATTATCGATTTGGTTTGGGATTTGGGAATAATCAGGAGATCTCAATCGGTTAATGTATGCAAATAATCAATCCCGATAATCAAAGTATCTCAATCATGTCTTTATTGCACTCTACAGGAGGATAGCAGTGACGTCCGCAGCGACGACGAGTCCAAGGACACCAAGACTCGTCATGTGCTGAGGAGGCTAAAGGCCTGCCAGTACAACAACTTCTTCGCCGGCAACGTGTACAGGTGCCCCTTCTGCCCCACCAGGAGGCTCCATGACACGGAGTTCAACTCCCTCGTGAAGCATGCCGAGGACGTGAGGACCTACGGTGAGTCCGTGAATGTCCATGGCTTCATAGCCAAGCACCAGGTGCTCGGTCTTCACCTCCACAACCTCCAGAAGGTGTCTATCGAGGAGGGTCGCATGCCCCCGATCAAGCCCAAGGCGCCCAAGGTCAAGGGACTAGGCAGCAAGAAGTGGAGGAGGTGTCAGAGGGAGGAGGCGGAGGCCCTCCCGGCAAAGGCCATGAGGGGCCACTGATCTGCTGCTACTGCTGCTGCTGTAAAGCAGCTTCTTTTGTCGTGTTTGTGTTGAACTTGTCCGCTGCTGCTGCTGAGCAGCCTAATTGTCGAACCTCGTTAAGTTTCGTACTATATAACCTATATTATATGCTTTATCTACATCTGGTCTGTTTACTGAATTTATTTATGGTGCTGGTTAGTTTTGCTGCTCTGGATTTGCTACCAGATTGGGGAAAACAAGGGCAAAAGGAACAATGAATGAAGAGAGAAGCTTCTCTAGATTCGCTACCTTTTTGGGCAAAAAAACACAATTGTTAGCGAGAGAGGGGGGGAAAAGGCGCTCTTAAAAAGGCCAATTATAAAAATAACAAAAAAGAAAACTTCCAATTTATGCGACAGGGCGCACGTAACCACCAAACGCGCCCCACATGGTCCCACACCACGTCCCCCATAATCAGCGAGAGATGGATGGCTGGTCCGTTGTGTATCCTGGTCCCATCTGTTAGCATGTAACAGTCGAGGCGACGTAACGTAACGCTCAACTCATGACCCGCCCTAACGTGGTCCCACCGGTCAGCATCTAACTGTCAAGCCTTTGACCTGACGGCATCCCCCCGCCCGAGCGCATGTGAAGGTTTCAGAATGGAGGGAGGGAAAAGTGTGGAAAAACTAAGCGGTTGGGGAAAACTAAGTACAACTAACGAATGAGGGGCATGAAAATAGAAATCCCTATATTATAATGGACTAACTGATGAATCTAGGACATACTTGGATAGTTTTGCTGATTGTGTTTTCAGAAAGAGAACTCCCAAAGAAGCTGAGGAATTAATAGCTAAAACAAGCAAGAATTATGATGACTGGACTTCACCTGAGTCAACTACACCTGAGCCAACACCAACACCAAAGAAGAGGGGAGTGATTGAACTAAATGATGAAGTGATGAAGGAAGCTAAGAAATGTCTTAAGGAGAAGGGTATTAAATCTGAAGATGTGAAGAATTTACCTCCTATAGAAGAATTATGTAAGCCAATCTCCCACTCATCCACTATTGAGGTACACTCTCTCCAACATTTTGATGAAGGTGATATTCCTTATTCTAAACCTCCTAATCAATGCTTATAAGAATTTGATATCTATGTTGTCAAGCAATATAATTTTAATAAGAGAGTGCAGAATCATTTAATGGAAAAATCTAGAGCTATTAATGAGTTGAAAGATATTGTGGAAAGAACCTCAAATGATGTTAAAATGCTTGTTAAACATTTTCAAATGGTTCAAACTCAAATTGATCAGCTTAATAAAGTACAAAAAGATTTGCTAGTTAATGCCTCTAAAGAAAAACATGCTTATGAAATTAGAACTAGGAGTGGTGCTTTCACTCAGGATCCTTTATATCCTCAGGGACATCCTAAAAGAATTGAGAAGGATTCTCAACAAATTGAAAATAGTGGTACTTCTTCTAAGAGAAAGAAAAAGAAACATAAAATAGTTGTAAAATCTTCTGAACCTGCTAAAGATCCTAATAGTATATCTGTCTCTGATGCTGAAACTGAAAGTGGTAATGATAAAAATGATGCTCCTGATAAAGAAGAAATTGAAGAAGAACCTAAAAGACACACTAAGAATACTAAGTACACTAAGGAAGATTTCGTTGCTAACAAACATGGTAGTGAAAGAGAGCCTTGGTCCAAAAACAATGCCTTTTCCTGATAAGAAACACAAGCCAAAGGAAGAAGAACACTATAACAAGTTTTGTGAGTAGATGAAACCTTTATTTTTGCAAATTCCTTTGACTGATGCTATTAAATTGCCTCCTTATTCAAAGTATATGGAGGATATTGTCTCTAATAAAAGGAAGATTCAAAATGAGGAAATTTCTACTTTACTTGTGAATTATTCCTTTAATGGTAAGGTTCAAAGAAACTTGGAGACCCAGGGATTCCAATTATTCTTTGTTCTATTAAAAAATAATTATGTTAGAACTGCTTTGTGTGATTTGGGAGCAGGAGTTAGTGTTATGCATTTTCTCTCTACAAGAGACTTCAGTTGGAAAAATTGATACCAACTGATATATTTTTGCAAATGGCTGATAAATCTACTATTATTGATGTTGGTATATGTGAGGATGTTCCTGTTCAAGCGGCTCATAATTTTTTGATATTAACTGACTTTGTTGTGCTTGAAATGCCTGAAGATGATAATATGTCTATTATTCTTGGGAGACCTTTTCTTAATACTGCAGGAGCTGTCATTAATTGTAATCAAGGAAAGGTAACTTTTAATGTTAATGACAAGGAGCATATTGTTTATTTCCACAAGAAGATTGATAAGACTTATGGCCTAAATTCAGTTGAAAATATTGAGGGCATCAAAGTTGGAGAAATACATTGTCCCATACTACAAGAAAATTATGAAACTATTATGATTGGGACTATTGCTATCAGGGTTGAGGTAACATAATAATTTAGTGGAATGCAAATTTCTGTTTCATATAAAATTGTTTTGGTAACAAGACCTGATCAACCTTGTTAACAAAGGGATTTTAATGAACAAAACAATGTTTTCACCATGATTATCCTTGCTCACTTTTATTTTATCCATTTTAATTTTTGCTTTCACCTTTGTTTACTTTTCTATTGCTAGTTGCTTGCATATTAGGATGTCTTAGAACTTCTGAAGTTTTAGTTTTGTTTTTTTTGCATCATTCCAAAATCATCCTTTTTCCAAAAAATCATTTATCAATACCTGAAAATTGCTCAAAAATAAAGTTTCTCGAAAAATTCCAAAAAATTCATATTAAATTTTTATGCCGAAAAAGGGGCAGAGAGGTACCTAGAGAGACCAGGGGGCCCACTAGGCAAGCACACCACCTGGTGGCGCGGCCACACCAGGGGCATGCCTGGCCATGGTGTGGGCCACCCCTGGCCCTCCACTTATTCTCCCACCTGCCACTCCTTTCTATCTCCTGAGAAAACACCATTTCATTGCTCCAACCCGTGTTCTTGTTGTTCTTGCTCGTAATTTTCGATCTCCTTGCTCAACCCACCTTTGTTGCTGAGATTTGGAGCATTAGTTCTCCGGTATGTGACTCCTCCACTTGTCCAAGTAGATTTGTGATTAGTGGATTGTATCTTGAGTACTTTGCTACTGTAGGTGACAGGTTATGTGAGCTTGCATGCTTGTTCTTTGCTTAGAGAAATAGTTTTGATGAATGTTTAGCCCTTTTGCAAGTCCCTAGAAGTAGTTCCTTTCATTATGTAATCACTTTGCAATCATTTTTTGTGATGGTTGTCTAAAATTTCAGAAAAAAGAGAGATGAACAACCATACTTTTGGAGAAGTATTTGAGAGAGACACACCCAGGAGGGCAAGGCCTTCGAGATCGGCTTCTCAATTTAGGCCATCATATAATGAATATCTTAATGCGCCGTGCTTTGGCAATGAGGGAGATGAGGGAGATGCTCACCCATCTACCTTCCCTTGTTTTGCCTTTTTGCAAGCTATAGGAATCCTTGATGATTTCTTACTTCTTGTTCAGAGGGTTGGTTTAAACACTTACATGCAGGATGAGAGTGAGCAATATGCCTTGCTCACCAAAACTTTTGTTGAAAGTTTGACTTTCACTAACACCCCTTATATGTCAACTGTTTCATTCAAAATCTATGATATGCCTATTACTATGTCATTGGAAAGATTTTGCAGCATTATAGGCATTGGCATGACTGGGACAGTAAATAAGATCCAAGGTTGGCCCACTGATTTGTTGGAGCTCTACCGAAGTGTAACAAATGATGATGACCACACAGCTCAGCGCGGGAAGATAAGAAACATTCAACTCTCAGCTCTTAGATATTTTGCTTACTATCTTGCCACTAGCATTCTTGGTAGGGAGAACACTAGTTTAAACATTTCTAATTATCATTTAGCTTTTCTTGCTGCTGCACTTAATAATGAAACCAAGTATAATCTTGGTTCTCTCATTTCCCGCCGCCTAGCTGCTAGAGGACCCATTTATGGGGGAATTATTGATGCACGCATGGTTGTTGCCTTGGGACTTTCTGTTGATCCTAATGATATTGTGCTGCCCCACAAAGGCTTGATCTTGCTGCTATGAAAATACATCGCTTTGTTACTACTAACTCTAGTACAGAGAGTTTAGTTTACAGGATGTTGTTTACTGACGGAGATGAGAGGGAAATTCCCTTGCCATAGTCTACTTTGTTCAGTATTTGCAGGATGCCATGGTCACGCTCTAAGGAGGAGGTGGACGAGCATCTCCGCTTGCTTGGTTTCCACGGGCAGCACCAGGGGGTGCACCCTCTTACGACTACTCTACGCACTATGTCGGGGCGTCCTCGAGTTCATATCAAGACAAAGGCACTTCTTCGTCATATTATGGAGGCGCTCCTTCTTGGACAGCTTGCGGTTGATCCCCACTTAGGCCAAAAGCCTAAGCTTGGGGGAGGTATACCGACATCACACTCATCTACATATCATGTTCTATCGGTACTTTGTATATCCATGTTTTGCTTTCTTTTTAGTTTTTGTTCTCGCTTTATTTCTGCTTTCCAAAACACAAAAAGACCAAAAATATTTTTGTTATTTCTCTTTGTTTGCTTCATCCTTTTTAGCTTTGATTTGATTATTCGAAAAACCCAAAAAGATTTTTCTTTGTTTGCTCTTTCCTTCGGTTCTTGTCTTTAAAAATCGAAAACCCAAAAATATTTGTTGTTCTTCTCTGGTTTTGTAAAGTTTGTTGCAGGGTTCAGTGGTCCTCAGTGACTCCTTGGAGTTGGGTTTTATCTTATTATTCAAGCCACACAAGTGAAAGGCAATGATGATTTATGACAACTCGAGGTGTGGTAAGAGGTTGGTATGAACTCTATTTGTTTTCATTTTTGTACATATACTCATCATTGTGGGCATGCTTAGTCTGTTCATGTAAGGTGTATGTTATTTAATGGATGCTTAGTAGTTCTTGCTCTCTTATGATCAGCTCCAATCCACTAATAGTTTGTAACATGTCATATAAATGTTTGCTTGCATTGTTCTATTCATAACTTGGTATGACATTATGGTATCCTCCTTTGAATGTTTTATTTGAATCGACTTGGCACATGCTCACGCATGCATATGACTAAACAAAAAGTCAGTTAAGCCTCGATGATTTATTTTTCCTTAGAGTTCTTGTGTCGTTTTTATGCCACTATTAATTTTTTTTTATCGCAAGCATGATTATGACAGTTACTGCTCTCTCGATTGTCGCTGCCTTTCTATTGCTAGCCTTCACTTGTGCTGAGTATAAGTTTTACTCATGCATCCAACTCCCCAAAACCAAAATTGTCAGAAAGAGTCCACCATATCTACCTATTAGCATCATTGTTATTCCTTGCATATTTATTATGCTTTGTTTTCTTCCAAATAAAAATGTTTGCTTGTTATAAGAAAATTAGTTTGTAAAGCTCTCACGAACTTGATGGCACACTTTATTTTCTTGCACTTAATAAACCTGAACCATTGTGCCCATCTATGTTGCTTATATGCTTGCACTTTATAAGTTGAGAATTAGCAGAACCATGTTACCATGGGGAACGCTTTCAACATTGCACTTATTATCCAGTTGATATCATGTTCTTTTGTTTATGGATCCCGGCGGTGTGAAATAAAAGGGTAGCTTGTAAGCTCATGGAGTTTGTATATGTGTTAGAGAAACGCCTGGGCGGCTAGCCTAAGCCATGCCTAATCATGGTGCAAACTTGCAGCATAACCATAGTGAGCATTCTGTGAAGCATCCTCAATAAAAACCTATGCAAATAGCAAATAAAAAGATCGTTGAGATGCTCATTGTCTGTTGCCTTGTCATTTTGATATGGGAAAGCTCATGTGTCATGGGGCAAGGGGTACCCCGTTGGTGGTTCTCTATGATACACATGCACTTACAATGACAAGAACTTGCTTGTGACCAAAGTTGAGTAGCATGAGGTTCGGTACTCGTAAGAAAGGGGCATGAGATTTTCAACTTATAACTTGTCAAGCATATCTTCATATTTGAGTCACTTTAACCTTAATCACCTCAAGATGCTTATGATAGGGGCAATGAGAGCTCAAAGCTAATGAGTACCATACTTTCAACATTTGGAATTCATTCAAACTTTTCAAATCTTTTTCTTTCACTTTTATGTCGAGTCACCATTTATTCTTGAGCACCTTCCCGAGAGCATATCTGTCATTCTTAGTGTAATGTGCTTGTCCCAAAACACGGTTAATTGTGACATAACTTTGAAGCTTGTATCTTTGATATTTTTACTTCTAGTCTTCACTTAAACTTCAGAGGTGCCTTGGCATTTATGTTTTGCTCCAAAAAGAAAGGCAAGCAAGATACCACTTTATCATATCTTCTTATGAGCATTACAATCCTGCATATGCTTTGTGTCATGTTGCTTATTATTATTGGGTTGGAATCTCTTCATAGCTTGCATGACTACTGGGTAAACTTATTTGCATACTCTTTATTATGAATTGCCTAAGTATTTGATCATATGCTAAGAATATATACATCTTATGAAGCAAATGTGTTCGTGAAAGTTTCTTTTATCGAACTTAGTTTTCAACTAAATTGCTTGAGGACAAGCAATAAGCTAAGCTTGGGGGAGTTGATACGTCCAAAATGTATCTACTTTCCCGTACACTTTTGCTATTGTTTCTTCTCTAATTTGTGTGATTTGGATACAACTAATGCGAACTAACAATGTTTTCCGCAGAATTGCTTTGGTGTCTCATTTTTGTGCAGGAAATCAACTTTCAGGAAAAATCCCAGAAAATATCGCAAAACTCCTATTTTACCAGAAGACTCATGGAGTCAGAAGATAGGACGGAGAGGGGCCCACACCACCTGGTGGCACGGGCCAGGCCAGGCCACACCAGGGGGTGGTGTGGCCGCCTCAGTCTCCGCCTCGACCTCTCCTTTCTCCTACATAAGCCCACTAACCTAAAAACAAAGGGGCGTTCGAAGATTTTCCAGATAGAGTTCCGCTACGCTACCACCACCAGAAACCGCGATTCGGAACCAGGAACTCCGTTCTGGCACCCTGCCAGGACGAGGAATTGGAGGAGATCATCGCCATCATCATCACCAATGCTTCTCCATCAACCATCCATGATTCCCCCATCCATGAGTGAATAATCCCCCGCAGTAGGCTATGGGGATGGTAGGGATTGGGTGAGATTGTTCATGTAATTACATCAGATTGTTAGGGCATGGTTCCTAGTATCTATTGTTAGTGCTTTTTGACATTGTTGCAACTTGTAATGCTTAATGCTTGTCACTAGGGCCCGATTGCCATGATTTCAGATCTGAACATGTTATTGATTCATGATGATATTATTGTTTATGATCTTACCTGCAAGTTGTATACACATAATATTGTCTAGAACCCGAGGCCCCGAAGTGACAGAAATCGGGATAACAGGAGGGGATGGCTATGATGTGAGGATCACGTGTGTTCACGGAGTGTTAATGCTTTGCTCTGGTGCTCTATTAAAAGGAGCACCTTAATTGCCAGTAGATTCCCTTGAGGCCCCACTGCAATAGGCTGGCAAGACAAAAGATGTTGTGTAAGTTCTCATTACAAGCACGTATGACTATATATGGAACACATTCCTATGATTATTTAGTGCTTGGATACTTTATCTTATTTATCTGCAAATGCCCTATGTCTTGATTATTAAAGGAATTGTCTTGTCCATGCAACACCCGTCCATTCATCCCTATGCCTACTGCACTTTAATCCTACTGTTTACTGCAATTATTACTATTGTCTTTATTTTACTACTGCTATTACTACTACAAAATTGTTGCTACTGATAAACTACTGCAAGCAAGATTGATTCCAGGTGCAGCTGAATTGACAAGTCAGTTGTTAAGGCTTATAAATATTCTTTGGCTCCCCTTGTGTCGAATCAATAAATTGGGTTTTACTTCCCTCGAAGACTGTTGCGATCCCCTATACTTGTGGGTCATCAACCAGCTGACCCCGAATTCTATCCTCCATGTCACTTGTTTCATTACTCTCTGCGAGTGTTGGCTTGGAATCGAGCCACACTTTGGCCTCTTTAAAAAACTCTTCAAACTCAAACGCCAATCGGGCTCTGGATTAGTAGTCTACGACATAGGAGGCTGTGGGATCCACGTTGACTGCAATGTCACACATTTTTCCATCAAACTCAGTGCGTCTGTCCAAGGATGGAGGGAGAAGTGGTTCTATATTCGTGACCAGAAGGTTGACGAACAACACTATGGACTCGCGCCCTTTGATCTGGTGGCAGCTTGCAAGAGGAGGAGGTCTTGGAAGAATATTGTGATGCCCAGCGAAGCCGAGGAAACAGAAACTCTCTACCAGCGTGTCTGTGACCTCGAATGCAGCATAGGCAAGGAAGTAGGAGGTGCAGACCTTATTCGCACTTGGATTTGCCGCCGAGTGCAGCCGCTGCAGGCCAGGGCGCATCCAATGTGCTGCTGGATTGGTACTGGTGATGTGACTCACATCTCCTCAGAGGGCAGTTCCTTCGGTGAAGTAGACAGGAGGTTTCGACTACTAATCAAGTACACCTCCAAGGAGGATCTCCCGGTGACTCAGTCATTCCTCCCTTCTGTGCAAGCCATCCTCCGCCTAAGGTGGACTTCTTTTAAAAGTTCTTCATATTTTTCGATTGCTTGCTGGTTGTCTTTTATACTGATGCTTGATGCTGGTTGCGGGACTAGAAAGTGACTGCCGTGCTTCCTCCTCAGCCTGAAGGAATAATTCCGCGCGAAGCGGAAGAGGAGGATGAGTCGGGTTCCACCGTCCCTGTTGGGGAGGAGCAAGAAGCCCTCGAGTCTAGCGAGAACGGGACTCGCAAGCGCTCCCGAAGCAAGGACTCAGATGCCTCATCACCGACGATGCCAGAGGGTCCTCCCACTGTAGTAGAGGAGCCAATCCATGTCGTGCATGTGTGCGCTATGGCTCCTTCGTCTCGGAAGAAGTGGATGCTTCCGAAGGAGTCGTCTGGGGATTCCTTCGACCTCGACAATTTTGACGGGTATGTTTCTATATTCTTGCGAGCTCATGCTGTCTTCCCAAAGTTTGTTCATCTAAAGTAGTTTTGGGTATTTTTATAGTCGAACATCACCGTCTTCTTCCGACGACTGTCGATTTGTCAAGGAGACTAGAGTCATGGAGTCCAAAAACAAGGAGTTGGCGGTGCGATCTACTTCTCCTCCGGTGGTGGCTCACTCCGGGGCCAATTCTTCGAGTTCTCCCCACACTGGCGGGGGGGCACCAGATGATTGCCCGGACATCGTTTCAGAAAGAAACTTCGGAGTCCCTAGAGGAACATGTGAGTTTTTCTTGTCGTTGGCAGTCGAATTTTGTTTAATGCTCACACGTTTTCTTTCTTTTAGCCTGTCTTGAAGGAATTTCTAGCCTCGCCGAACACATCATGTCCTTGGGTCGCCAGCATGCTTTGCTGGAAACCCGCCATCGTGCTTTTGAAGGTTAATTAACATTTTGTCCTTCAGCTTCCTTATGCAAAAGTTGATGGGCTCAAGTTTGATTATTTTATCCTTTGCAGATGAACATAACAATCTTATTCGTAACGTCGATTCCCTCCAGAAGGGTCTTATCGTGGTGGAGAAGAAACACGACGAGGCACTTGAGGCTCTTGAAGAGTCGAAAAAACGCGAGGAAGATTTGCGTTCCTCCGCTGCTGAGAGGGAAAGGTGTTCGTAGAATAGCTTTTCTCTATCGCGAAAGCTCTCTCAGGTACGATACTGCCTCATTCGTATTTGTCATGTACTTTTCCTGCATTTTGCTATGCTCATGTGTATATTATGCATATGCTGTTGGCGTGGGTTTCGACGCCCGGGCTTTGACGCTCTCGGATGCTTTGGCCAGTGCCGTGTCCGCAGTCGAGTAACACAGTGTCTCCATCAAGGAATCATTTGAGAAGGCTAAGGGCGTGCTTGGGCATATTTGGAAGGAGATGGTCCCTAAGGCCGAGCTAGTCGAGGATCTCGATGGCTTGGTTGAATCCTTTGTGGATGGTGTGCCTATGGATTTCAAGAACGCACAACGGGGAGTTGGAGCGACCATGGTACTCGTGATGGTGCAATCTCATGGCATGGAACTGGACCCCAGCGAAGTCTCCTCGGTGATGCCGGTTACCGCGGATGGCCAGTAGGTAGTGTTTGCTCGTTTCACCACTAGTTGCAGTAAATATGGGCCTTGGCTCATTTAAACACTCGCCAAGTATTCAGCGGAGCTATGGCGTCTGAAGACGGCAAAGGCTACGGTGTCCGGGGTTGTAGCTAGGAAAACTATGATGTCAGAGACTACCACAGGTTTGAGGAAGCCCCCGAGTGCCAAAAAGAAGTCGTAGGATGTTGCTTAGCTGCCTTTTGTAATAGTCTATCTTTCCTTGCTAAATTGTGCTTTGTGGGAGTATCCCTATCGAGACTCGTTGAACTTGGATGCGTTCTCCTTATTTATTGATGAATGGTTGGCCTTATTTGCCTTTTCCCCTGGCTGTAATAGGGTCCTTCGAGTGGTCTGCCTAGCTCCCCTCCCACTGATGAAACTATGGCGCGGCCATCTTCAAAGGTGGAGGAGCTGTCGTTGCTCTCGCGACTACGTGACGATATAAAGCATTTGGAGCGAGAGGTGCCCATGATCCGTGGTAATGCGGACGTGTGGAAGTCGAAAGCTGAAAAAGCTAGCGTGCGTGAGAAGTACTTTCTGGGAGAGATGGCTCAATTGAATGAGCAATTAAAGTGTTAGTTCTCTAGCTTCTTATCCTTTCTTTAGCCATTCGCGGCGGTGCTTTGTTTATGCTTTGCACTACCTCTTGTAGTTGTTAGTGCTCGTCACCCACAGGATGAGAGGGATCGAGTTGCCATTCGACTGAATGACTTGACCCAGGAGCAGCTAGAAGCTAGTGGGTTTCTGGATGGATCACAATTGTGCAGTCGCGCTGGCGACGCTACAGGATCGTGCATCGCGGGTGCTGTAGTGCTTGAAGAAGCCACAGTCGTGCCTCAAGCATATTTTTCAGGCAGTGTTCCCCCTGGATGTGGTGCCTTCAAGCTTTCTAGCTTTGCTGATGAAGCTTCAGGATATTAGTGCGGTCCGCGAGTGCATGCGTCAGCAGTTGATCACGGGTGCCAAGGCTACGCTGGCGCTTGTGCGCCTGCACCGGCCAGATATGGATTTCATAGAAGTTGTCGCTGGACCGCCACCCCCGCCATAAGGGATGACATGGAACATGGTGCCACATTACCGGGCTGTTGATCAGTCGGTCAAAGATATCATCGATTTCTTCGAAGAGCACACAAATGTGCTCCTTTTGCAGCAGTAGTGTAGTATGGACCTTTATTTATTCACGGAATATCACGAGGTACAATGTATGGCTAAGTAGCCTGGCTGAATAGCCTTATTTGTAAAGTAAAAACATCTAAGGGTAGAAATGGCGCAGCTGCGCGTCGTTCCAGGGATTGGAGTATACGACTCTGCTTTCTAGATCTTTAAGGCGGTAGGCGCCACCTAGGATTACTTCGGTAATCACATAAGGTCCTTCCCAAGGGGACTCGAGCTTGAGGTGCCCTTGTTGCTTCAGTCGCAGGACCAGGTCTCCTTCGACGAAGGATCTGGGACATAGCCTTCTGCTATGGTAGTTGTGGAGGTTCTGCTGGTAGACCATGGATCTTTCCGCTGCAATCTCGCGTGCTTCATCGAGGAGGTCGACGGAGTCTTCGAGTGCGAGGGTTGATTCTGCCTCGCTGTGTGCTACTACCAATGGGTCTTTATAGCGTACCTCTACGGGTAGTACCGCCTCCGTGTCGTGTACCATGAAGAACGGAGTATAGCCTATAGCGTTGTTTGGAGTTGTGCGTAGGCTCCATAGTACTGATTGCAGCTCCTCGGGCCAGCACCCAACAGCTCTTTCGAGTGGCCAGAGGAGCCTTTTCTTGATCCCGCCACAGACGAGACCGTTGGTCTGGGGGTGCGCTACTGAGGCGTAGCTGATGTTGATTCCCAGTTTTTTGCAGAAGCCTTGGAATTCGTTCGAGGTGAAGTTTGTTCTGTTGTTCGTGATGATGCTATGTGGCACTTAGAACCAGAAAATGATGGACTCGAAGAATTAGACGGTGCTAGCTCCTGATTGATTTGTCACTAGCATGGCCTCAATCCACTTGGTGAACTTGTTGACTGCGACGAGGAGATAGACATATCCTCCAGGTGAAGACTTCTAGAGCTTGCCGACCATGCCGAGTCCCCATTGTGCGAAGGGCCAGGCCACAACAATTGGCCTGAGCTCTGCACCAGGTGCATGCGGCTTGTCTGTGAATCGCTGTCAGGCGTTGCAACGTTGGATGATTTCCTTAGCGTCACGCATTGCCGTAGGCCAGTAGAATCAAGCTCGTAGAGCTTTGGTGACGAGGGCGCGACTGCCGGTATGGTGGCCGCAAGTGCCTTCGTGTATGTCGAGGAGGATGGATCTTCCGTCTCCGTTGGAGACGCACCGTTGAAGGAATCCTATGATGATGCACTTGTACAGTTCTCCGTTGATGAGGGCGAATGCCTTGGATCATCACGCTATATGACGCGCATCTGTTGGTCATCTGGCAACCTTTTGTTGAGCAAGTATGTGATGTATGGTTGTGTCCAGGATGGCTCGATCATCATGACCTCCATGGGACCTTCGAGTCCTGTATATGGATCCATATCATCGAGTGTCATTTGCTCGTTGGGTGGCATAGCCCCCGAGTCCTTTGTCGTGCTTGTTTTATGCTCTGGAGTCTTAGGCTTGATAGAGCACTCGCAGATGCGCTCTACAAATACTCCAGGTGGCACTGGGGCACAAGTGGAGCCGATGTTGGCGAGTATGTCTGCTTCTTCGTTGCTCTCGGGGTCGACATGCCGCAGCTCGCAGCCATCAAAGTCCGCCTCGAGTGCGTCGTAGAGGTCGCGGTAGGCGATCATGTTGTCGCTTAGAGCATCACACTCATTCATTGTTTAGTTGACCACCATTTTGGAGTCGCCGTAGATGATGAGTCGCTTTGCGCCGCAAGCATTTGCCATCTGCATCCCGTGGAGTAAAGCTCCGTACTCTGCTTCGTTGTTGGAGGTGGTGAACTGCATTCGCAAAACATACCTCATCTTGTCACCTTGTGGCGACGTCAGGATGACGCCCGCGCCAGCTTCCTCCTTGCGCTTGGACCCATCGAAGTGCATTGTCCATAGGTAGGATATGTCTGGCTTGTAGGGGAGCTGGTTTTCCATCCAGTGTATGAGGAAGTCCGGGAGAACTTGCGACTTGATTGCATCTTGCTTCTCGTATGTGATGTCTTGTGGAGACAGTTCTATCCCCCAAAGCGCGACTCATCCAGCGGTGTTGGGGTTGTTGAGTATGTGCCCTAGCGGGGCGTCGTTCACCATAATAACTGGGTGCTCCTAGAAGTAGTGGCACAGTCACCTGGCCGTCATGAAGACACCGTATGCCATCTTTTGATAATGCAGGTACCGCTATTTTGTTGGCGTGAGGACCTCGCTAAGGTAGTAAAATGGGTGTTGCACCCCGTGGACTTTATTTTGTTCGGCTCGCTCCACTACGAGCACAGTGCTAACCACCTAGTTGGTAGCGGAGATGTATATCAATAGCGGCTCCTTTTCGCGAGGTGTTACTAACACCGGCGAGGTGGACAGTAGACGCTTGAGGTCTTCGAATGCTTCTTGTGCTTCATCTGACCACTTGAATTTGTCATCCTTGCGGAGAAGTTGGTAGAAAGGTAATGCCTTTTCGTCCATCCGATTGATGAATCGACTGAGTGTCGTGATTCTCCTAGCCAGCTGTTGGACGCCTTTTACATTCTTTGGCTTCTCCATAGCCACTATGGCTTTTATTTTCTTCCGGTTAGCCTCGATCCCTCTCGCAGAGATGAGGTACCCGAGCAATTGCCCAGATGGTATGCCGAAGGCGCATTTGTCCGGATTTAGCTTGATCCGGTAGTGGTCGAGGTTATCGAAGGTCTCGCGAAGATCGTCGAGTAACGAGGCTTCCTCCTTTGTTTTGACGACGATGTCGTCGACATAGACTTGGATGTTGTGACCAAGATGGTTCTTGAGGCAGGCCTGCATACACCTTGATAGGTGGCTCCTGCGTTTTTTCAGCCCGAAGGGCATCGTTGTGTAGTAGAAGACACCAAAGGGCGTGTTGAATGTTGTTTTCTCCTAGTCTTCCTCCTTCATTCGAATCTGGTGATAGCCTGAGTAGGCTTCGAGGAAGCAGAGGCGCTCACATCCCGCAGTGGAGTCGATTATTTGGCCGATCTGTGGCAACAAGTGGTCCTTCGGGCAGTGCTTGTTCAAGGAGGTGAAGTCCACGCACATCCGCAGGATATCCGTGTCTTTTTTAGGAACGAGCACGGGATTTGCTACCCAAGTGCTTTCCTTTATCTCGTGTATGAAATTAGCGTCGAGGAGTCTATTGACTTCCATACCGACCGCTTTTGCCCTTGGTTCAGATAGTCGTCGTATTGTTTGTTTGACTGGCCTTGCTTCAGGATTCACGTTGACCGAGTGCTCGGCGAATTCCTTGTGAACTCCTGGCACATCCGCTGGACACCAAGCGAAGATTTCCCGGCTCTCACGGAGGAATTCTATGAGCGTGAGTTCCTATGCGGGACTCAAGTTGTTGGCGATGAGGGTCGTATTGGTCAGGTCCGTTGGGTGGACCTGGACCGGCTTGGTGTGGACTGACGTGTCGAAGGATTGGTTGGGTGAGCTTGGCTTGCTCAGAGGAGGTAGACTGTTGTCTGTCGACTCCTTCAACCTCGCCAGTTCCTCTTGCATGCCGAACGACTAGGGGATTCTATTGAATTCCCTGTCATAGCTATCAGACCTCTCGAAGCTTCCGTTGACTGTGATAATGCCATTTGGGCCCAGCATCTTCATCTGCAGGTAGGCGTAGTGTGGTACCGCCATGAACCTCGCGAACGCGACACTTCCGAGGATGCACTAGTATTGCGGGGGCCAGTCGACAACTTCGAATTCGATGCGCTCACGTCGAAAATTTACCGGTGTTCCGAAGATGACATCGAGGCTGATCTTGCCTAGGGGGTATACGCCCTTCCCTGGGACGATTCCATGGAAAGTCATGTCTGAAGCTTCTAGACATGACAAAGGAATTCGCATTGCGCGCAAGGTACTTGCGAACATGAGGTTAATGCCGCTTCCACCATCCATGAAGACGTGACTCATCTTGAAGCCTCCAATCTATGCCTCGAGCACCAGGGGACAGTGGCCTGGGCGAGGTACTTGGAAAAGATGATCGCGCTTGTAGAAAGTGATGCAGGACTCACTTCGACTGAGGTACTCAGTGGTTGAGGGCAGAGAGTTCATCGCTAGATTGACTTGGCGAGTGATGGACTTTTGCACTCGATTTGAGGGGCGCCCTTTTTGGATCATCCCCATGTTTCCCAGTGCTTGTGGGTCTGGCTTGCCTCCATGGTTCTGGATTGGCGCAGTCATAGGTGGTGGTGGCCCGGGCGGTGGTGGAGGTGCTCCATGAGCCACAACACCTGGGGCAGCTCCATAGCCCTGGTTTATCGAGTCATGATTCATCTGGGCCAGGCCCTCGTGGAGCTTAAGGAACTCGCGGCAATACTTTAGAAGGTGGCTGGACTTTTTCTTGTCGTCGTGCTTGTCAATGTAGAAGTGTACGTTGCACGGTCCAAACAGTTTTTCCTGGATGGATGTTCTAGGTGCCTCATCGCGAGTGCAGTGTTGCCACACTTGCGTGGTTTTTCCGCTATCGCGGTACCCACCGCCACGGTATCCTCTGTTGCGGTTGTTGTCTTCGCGTTCGTCGGTGTAGCTAGCCACGACCATGTTGACTTCCTCGTGGTCCTCGTAGCCGCACATTCGATGTTTTCCTCGGCGATCGTGTCTACGCCCGAGGTCATCGTCATCATCGAAGTGGACATGGTTTTTCACCGGGTCCTCTCCATCAGCCCACCTGTTCACGATCTCCATTAGGTGGTCGATGGTTTTGGGCTTCGAGCGGCCAGCTCCTCTTTGAGCTCTCTACGGTGCACGCCGCTATTGTACACGTCGATTGCGTGATCCTCGGAGATGTCTTCTGCAGAGTTTTTGATGATGGACCATCTCTGGATGTACGCGCGCAGCGACTCGCCAGTCTTCTGGTAGCAGCCTCTTAGTTCTTCGATTGATGCAGGTCTTTTGTACGTGCCCTTGAAGTTTCGCAGGAAGCTGTAGACCGGCTCATCCCAAGTGCGAATCGATCCGCGTGGGAGGTTGTTGAGCCACGCACGAGCGGCACCTTGCAGTTGTAGCTGGAGGCATTGCATTGTTGTGCTCGTGGTTCCACCGTGGATCCTGACGGAGGAAATATGATCCTCCAGCCAGATCTTCGGGTCCTGTAGGCCGTCGAATTTCGGGTTCTCCGATGGGAGTTTGAACCCCTTTGTCATTCGCTTCTGCCTGATGGCTCTACTATAGCAGCTAGCGCCGTAGAGATCTATCCCGTCATCTTCCGAGACAGTCAAACGGGCACGCCTCGCGCGCATCTTGTTGACCTTGCGCTGTGTGATGTCATCACGCGCGTCGTAGTCGTAGTCGTGCCGCTGTGAGCGATGCCGTCGCGACAGGTCGTGGTTGTCATTGCTGGAGGAGAGTGAAGAGTAGCGTTTGGCCAGAGCCTTATTTTTATTCGGCTCCGGCGCTGGATCCTTGATGAGGGCATCTCCGAATAACCCCAGGCCCGCGATCGTAGATCGGTGCATGGCAGCCCGTGGGTCCCCAGCCGGTGCCTGGTTGTTGAGGAGGTACATGGTGGCTGCTATCACCGCTGACTGTGGTGTCTTCGAGAGCACAGTGCTCGGCGTATCCACCATCATGGATGAGAAGTCGACGACTCGTGCGGCCTCTTCTCTCTCCTTATCGGTGAGATGGGCCAGTCGAGAGCGTCTCTTGGCAGTTATATGATCGTTGCCTTTGGAGGAGGATCCTCCGGTGGAGGAGGGTTGAGCTCGCCGAAGGCTTGACTTGTCCGCTGCCCTCCTGCGCGTGTCGAGTTGGGCGTTTACTTGTTGTTGGCGCTTGAACTCCTCCTTGAGTAGCTAGTGGTAACCCATCAACATGTCTTGTGATGAGTTAGGGGGTAGGGGGTTGCCCCGTAGAGCTTCCCTGCAGCAAGCCCACTCAGTGTCGTTGAGCTTTATCAGCACGCGATGTCGGGTTTTTGATACGTCGTAAACGTATCTATAATTTTTGATGTTCCATGCTTGTTTAGTATCTACTTTCTTATGTTTTGTCTACATTTTGAGATACTTTTATGCATTTTCTGGAACTAACCTATTAACAAGATGTCACAGTGTCAGTTGCCTGTTTTCTGCTGTTTTTGGTTTCAGAAAAGCTGGAAAAGAAATATTCTCAGAATTGGACCGGACAAAAGCCAAAGTCGATATTTTACTGGAAGACTCACGGAGCCAGAAGACGAGACGGAGAGGGGCCAGGGGCTGGCCACACCACCTGGTGGCGCGGGCCAGGCCAGGCCACGGCAGGGGGTGGTGTGGGTGGGCCTGTTCATCTGCGGTACCAAAGTTTCCGGGCCAGTGCACCGCGGTACCTAAGTTGCCTGAAATTGCCGTGTTTCGAAATGTTGGGCCGCTAACTACCGAGAGGGGCCATTTCAATGCAAACTCATCTCGCCCCTGCCAAATTCAAACATTTCGTGAAACTGCCCCGTGAAGTAGACGGTCGGGACCCTCATGTTCGTCATCTATCCATGACGCGAGTGCCAACACGGCAACCTCTTAGGCAAATCGAGTAACTAAGTGGATTGGATGCGTTGACCAATTTCACAAATCCATTCCCAACTTTCGCCTAGCACCGGTGGCATCGGAATCCACCCTCCAGGCAGGACGATCCCTTTGAACATTTGACTTCCGGCGCCAAGTTGTTGCGCCCAGTTGTTGCACCCAGTCGCTGATCCCGAGCTCCAATGGCGCATGCCGTAGCCACCATTGCGAGGCTCTATCCCGCCTCCACCGTCGACGAGCTGAGCATCTCGGAGGATGGCAGATCCTACTACCAAGGAAGAAGAAGTTCTGGCTACAAGCGGGTCAGCTACCCTTCTCTTTGCTATTCGCACTAATTATAACAGCTAGCTAGCTACTGAACCTAAAATTGTTTGTTAGCCCAACACTAACAAACGTATTTTGTCCATAGTTTTCTGTCAAGTGGGATCTCCACGGACAACCCTTACCTGGTTACGGTAGTCCTCTTCAGGTATGACTCTAAGGGCAAGTGGTATGGACACCATTGTATCACGATGGAAGAAGTGCATGCGCAGATCTGCACTATATCTGGTATGGTTGCTGCTCTGCGTAATCATGATGAATTATGGTCGAAGCAGACTGCAAAGTTCAGCTTCATGGATGAACGTGGCATCATGGTTCCTCTAACGTGTGACAGTCAGCTAATTGGGTTGATGAAAAGGTATGCTTCGGATTGCATGTTTGAGCTGAATTGTGATGTACCAGATGTGGAAGCTGCTGCAACTGGGAGTCGCTCTTCTATTCTTGGACAGGGTGGTTGCTCGAACCCAATTAGCTCCTGGTAAGCAAAAATCTCTTGGGGTTCGCATGTTTCTGCTGAATTGTAATTTTTGTTTTATTTACTCTGTAGATATTGGACAGTTATGCAACAGTCTTGTTTCTTTGACAGGAAGCGCCACAAGGTTAGAAACATGACTGCCGGGTCAATCATTTTGCTGCCTAAAGAAATTAAAAATGAGTGGAAAGATGATGCTGGACACGATTCTGGTGCCCATTGTCCCGGCGATGCAGAGTACGTGAAGCTAAGAAAATTGGCATCGAGGAAGAGGAAGAAGGCAGGAAATGAAGAAGCCAGCGGATGTGAAGGCTTGGCACCCAGGCTGCGGAAGAAGGCTGCTGGCAATGAAGATGCATAGTAATGTATTGAACTTGAACCTATATATGTAATTCGGTTAAATTCTGGAGCTCTGTGTGTGGCACTTTGCTGGGCGAAACAATCCACCCACATTCTCTGAGTAAAATGTACCGCGACTTAGGGTTTGGAAACGCCCGAGTCAGTAGTTGAATCCGAAATTGTGATTGTGCCACTACTATTTGAAAACACGCAACACCGATTCCACGATTGCTGAGGGGCAGGAGGTCTCCAAATTCGATGGAATGTAAGTGGCACAGAAATAAATTATTTAATATGCCACACTCCACGAAGCAACAACTTATTTCAGATGCTGCACAACAATGTGGCAACATAAACAGCAATGGCAACCGATAATTCCTAGATGCTTGAGCTTGTCTATCTCACCGCCTCCCTGCTCATGCATCCCCTGCGTCTGGTAAAGCTCCCGGATCTCCATTAACCGAGTGTACGTGCTTCCACTTTATAAATTGTGGTTGTGCCATTTGCATGCGGCACAATCCACGTAGATTGCATTTAAACAAACCACCAATGTTAGAATACCACCATGATCATACAAAAGGAAGTGATGCAGGGTTAAGACAGACTAACGGGAGACCAATTTTTTCCTCCCAGGACTCTGGGACCACTGGTTCAGACCTCTAGGTCAACAAGTACTACTATTACAACTTAAAAAGGCATGGAGCTCAAGCTAAATAGAACTAGTTATCACACATCTCCTTGATCTTCCTAATATTATCCCGATGCGCATCTTCCTGTGAGATCAAGGATCAATTCATCTGCTCCTTCCTTTTAGCATCTTCCTTGCACAGCTTCAATTGTTTCTCTGTATTTTTCCTCATGCACTTGTCAATACTCATAGTTGTGAACTGCAGGACTTTGGCATGGTGAAGATCATTCCTTGCTTGAGTCAGTTCTTGCTCTGCTTTAGCCTTTAGGGCCAGCACCACGTCCCTCTCCTTCTTGACATTGCTAACCTTGTCTTGCACCCTCTTGAGATCTCGGTTAAGCTTGGTCATGTCAACTGGGTCCCATAGCTTCATCTCAACATTGTCAAGAAGTGAGATGACTGTGGATTCTTTCAACTCAATAGTCATATCCCATAGTTTGTCCAGCGTTTTCTCCATCGATTTGGGCCACTCTGGATCTACCCATTTGACAACACCGCAACTTCCGCCTTGCATCATTGCACGATGTCCTTAACACCATAGAAACAACCTCCTGCCTGTGTTTCGTCCTTCGAATGCTACAAATTTAGCGGGCACATATCCATGTTTACATAGCAGAGGACTGTCTTCATCTGCTAAACCGTGATAGTCAGAGTCATACATCGTCTGGTTGGCCTAACACATCATACGCGCATGAGTAAACAGAGTGATCTAGCTCAAAAAATAGATAACTGGCCACAGATGATAGAGATAGAGATGAGACGACTCACATCGAAATCACCGTCCACTAAATCACGTGTTTCCTCGCCGTCTCCCCTTGAACCCATGGCGAGAGGGGATGGGGGTGGCTACCGGAGAGGGGATTGGGATGGAGGCACCGTCAGCTTGCGGCTACGACAGGATGGGAGTGAAGTGGAGAAAGTGGCTTCGAGGGGAAGGAAGAGAAGTACGAGGAGGAAGAGAAGTAATGGGGACGTGACACTAGGATATGGCCCACTGAACTCGTGAGTCGTGACACTCGCAACAGGGGAGCGCCCGGTGTTGCCAGTTTGTCTAGAGCAAGCATGGCCAATCATGTCGTAGAATAGCCTACTCGCGGATCGCTCTCACGAAGACCATCCCAATCATCCAAGCGCCCCGATCGAACGGTATGTAACAATCATCAAGCAGAACAACTGTGTTAGGGCATGCCTTCTAGAAGACTCGGTCTAAGGGCCACCCATTGGGGGGCTAAGGTTAGGGCTCTCCTAAGTTTAGGATCCATATGTGGTTTATGAGAAGAATACACATGCCATGACACTGGTGGATCCATGTGTGGTTTGTGAAAAGAACACACATGCAATGACTCTACCTATGGTTAATGAAAAGAGTAGACATGCAATCACACTGGTGGATCCATGTGTGGTTTGTGAGAAGAACACACATGCAATGACACTGGGTGTGGTTCATGAAAAGAACAGACATGCAATGACACTGGGTGTGGTTCATGAAAAGAACACACATCCAATGACACTGGTGGATCCATGTGTGGTTTGTGAGAAGAACACACATGCAATGACACTGGGTGTGGTTCATGAAAAGAACACACATCCAATGACACTGGTGGATCCTTATGTGGTTTGTAAGAAGAACATACATGCAATGACTCTAGATGTGGTTCATGAGAAGAACACACATGCAATGACACTGGTGGATCCATGTGTGGTTTATGAGAGGAACAGACATGTAATGACACTGCGTGTGGTTCATGAAAAGAATAGACATGCAATGACACTAGTGGATCCATATGTGGTTTGTGAAAAGAACAGACATGCAATCACACTAGGTGGATCCATGTGTGGTTCATGAAAAGAACACACATGCAATGACACTGGTGGATCCATGTGTGGTTTGTGAGAAGAACACACATCAAATGACACTGGTGGATCCTTATGTGGTTTGTGAGAAGAACAGACATGCAAAACTCTAGCTATGGTTCATGAAAAGAACAGACATGCAATGACACTAGTGGATCCATATGTGGTTTGTGAAAAGAACAGACATGCAATCACACTGGGTGGATCCATATGTGGTTTATGAGAAGAACACACATGCATTGACACTGGTGATATGTGGTTTTTGAAAAGAACACACATGCAATGACTCTAGATGTGATTCACGAGAAGCAGGGCCGTATCTGACAAAATGGAGGCCCTGTGCGAAATCTAATAATAAATCCTAGTTATAACATTTTAGTTAGCTATAAACAATTCTATTATTCTTAGAAAAAATCTAAATAATTTTATGTACTCTCTCCGATCCAAAATAAATGTCCGAAAAACTTAGTATTACAAATTTTGTACTAAATCACCGACACTTATTATGGATCGGAGGGAGTAGATTAAAATGATATAGTATGTGTCCTCAAAGAACTTGCCCTGCCACACACAATTATCAGATCTCCTAATCTATCTTCCAATTGAAATGTTGCATTCTTTCAACATCTATAATACAAATATCAGAAGAAACATGTGATACTTTTGCAAAAACCATTCTTTTCTTTTTGTATCTCTCGTGGAAGACGTTGTAGAAATATTAGACACCCACCTATTTGCACAAACATAGCAAGAACAAATAACATGTGTTATCTTTGCGACAACCAAATAATGAAGAACAAAAATAAAATTGCAGCAAGGGGGACACAGATTTAACGTGGAAAACCCTCTCCAACAAAGAAAGGGAAAAACCACGAGCGCTAGCCAGCAAAACTTCACTATAACGGGGAGTGTATACACAACGCCGGGGATTTCACAGATGCAACTTATCCCAGCCGACGGCTTACAAGAGGTTTATATAATGGTGGAAACCTAGGTCTTTGATGATCCGTACGACGGGGGGCTCTCGCCCAAACCTTCGGCGATGGGCCTCGCTTCGCTTTGTCAGAAGTTGGCCTTTACTTTGTAGAATTTGGATAAACATATAAAAACATGTATCAGAATTGAGGAACATGGAGGGTAAAGGGGGGAGGAGGCGACCTGGGTGTTTGTGAGAAGACTGGTGGATCCTGGTGGATCCATATGTGGTTTGTGAAAAGAACAGACATGCAATCACACTGGGTGGATCCATGTGTGGTTCATGAAAAGAACACACATGCAACGACACTGGTGGATCCATGTGAGGTTTGTGAGAAGAACACACATCTAATGACACTGGGTGTGGTTCATGAAAAGAACACACATCCAATGACACTGGTGGATCCTTATGTGGTTTGTGAGAAGAACAGACATGCAATGACTCTAGCTGTGGTTCATGAGAAGAACACACATGCAATGACACTGGTGTATCCTTTATGTGGTTTGTAAGAAGAACACACATGCAATGACTCTAGTTGTGGTTTGTGAAAAGAACACACATGCAATGGCTCTAGCTGTGGTTCATGAAAAGAACACACATCCAATGACACTGGTGGATCCTTATGTGGTTTGTGAGAAGAACAGGCATGCAATGACTCTAGATGTCGTTCATGAGAAGAATAGACATGCAATGACACTGGTGGATCCATATGTGGTTTGTGAGAAGAACACACATGCAATCACACTGGGTGTGGTTCATGAAAAGATCACACATCCAATGACACTGGTGGATCCTTATGTGGTTTTTGAGAAGAACAGACATGCAATGACTCTAGCTGTGGTTCATGAGAAGAACACACATGCAATGACACTGGTGTATCCTTTATGTGGTTTGTAAGAAGAACACACATGCAATGACTCTAGTTGTGGTTTGTGAAAAGAACACACATCCAATGACACTGGTGGATCCTTATGTGGTTTGTGAGAAGAACAGACATGCAATGACTCTAGATGTGGTTCATGAGAAGAACACACATGCAATGACACCGGTGGATCCATGTGTGGTTTGTGAGAGGAACACACATGCAATGACACTAGGTGTAGTTCATGAAAAGAACACACATCCAATGACACTGGTGGATCCTTATGTGGTTTGTGAGAAGAACACACATGCAATCACACTGGGTGGATCCATATGTGGTTTATGAGAAGAACACACATGCAATGACACTGTGATATGTGGTTTGTGAAAAGAACACACATGCAATGACTCTAACTGTGGTAAATGCAAAGACTAGACATGCAATGACACTGGTGGATCCATGTGTGGCTTGTGATAAGAACACACATGCAATCACACTGGTTGTGGTTCATGAAAAGAATAGACATGCAATGATACAGGTGGATCCATGTGTGGTTTGTGAGAAGAACACACATGCAGTGACACTGGGTGTGGTTCATGAAAAGAACACACATCCAATGACACTGGTGGATCCTTATGTGGTTTGTGAGAAGAACAGACATGCAATGACTCTAGATGTGGTTCATGAGAAGAACACACATGCAATAACACTGGTGGATCCATGTGTGGTTTGTGAGAGGAACACACTTCCATGACACTAGGTGTGGTTCATGAAAAGAACACACATGCAATGACACTGTTGTATCCTCATGTGGTTTGTGAGAAGAACACACATGCAATGACTCTATCTGTGGTTTGTGAAAAGAACACACATGCAATGACTCTAGTTGTGGTTCATGAAAAGAACACACAAGCAATGGCACTGGAGGATCCATATGTGGTTTGTGAAAAGAACATACATGCAATCACACTGGGTGGATCCATGTGTGGTTCATGAAAAGAACGGACATGCAATGACACCGGTGGATCCTTATATGGTTTTTTGAGAAGAACAGGCATGCAATGAATCTAGCCGTGGTTCATGAAAAGAACAGACATGCAATGACACTGGTGGATCCATATGTGGTTTGTGAAAAGAACAGACATGCAATCACACTAGGTGGTTCCATATGTGGTTTATGAGAAGAACACACATGCAATGACACTAGTGAAATGTGGTTTGTGAAAAGAACACACATGCAATGACTCTAGATGTGGTTCATGAGAAGAACACACATGCAATGGCACTGGTGGATCCATGTGTGGTTTGTGAGAGGAATAGACATGCAATGACTGATATGGGGTGGCCCGATCTTCTTAGTAAGCGGATGGCGGTGATGATGGTGGATGATAGATAACTAGCCTGTAGCTATGAACTCTCCCGCTCGATCCCTGATGCCAATGCAACAGCTCTCGAACCTTGTAGGATATTCACAACACCACGCTTTTGCGCACGCAGCCGTGACCACGAACGGTAGTATGTAATCTAGTAATTCCCAATGGAACAATAGATCACACTCAATTATAGTTGTAAGATTCGAACACAGGGTAATTTCCAGAGGTTCTATGAAAGAAACAACTCCAAATTAGTTTTAACATGGTCTAACCTAAACTAGAGGGCGTTCCCAGGCTTATATGGCCGCTGGAACGTCCGAAAAACGCGAAACGAAAACGTGTCTGATACAGTCAGATCCGTCCAGATCTGATGGGAACTTTTTGGGCCGGATTATCCTGTCTAGGTGGGCTGGATTATCCGTGGCCAGATTTTCCGGGGGAAAAGTCCGGTCAAATATCCCCACCGACACAGAACGTCGCGCTGATGTCCTTAGCAGGATCTCCAAAGCAGGGCCGGATTATCTGGAGTGTGGGGGCCGGATTATCCGGGGTCTTTTTAGACGTGGAAGTACTCATTGGAAAGATCTTGGAATTATCTATCCAACAAGTGCTTATTTGCTTGATTTGGAGTTCGTATGAGGAATCCACGTCTGTTTCAATTTCAGGACTTCTGTCTGTCCGAATTGAATGTTTCTTCTCTTTGATGATCTCCCTTGCTTGTATTGCGCCTTCCTCCCGCTCCTCCCTCGCGCATCCTTGGGCGATCATCATGTTGGTCTTGTCTTGTAGCCCTTCTCCTCCTCACGCCATGCTTGTTTCTCCAACGAACCTGATCATACATAAATGCATAGACTTAGGCAGTATAAAGTTCTCATCAATCAAAGTACCAGATTCGTTTAGGAGTAAATTCACCTGTTGTTCAAGTAGCTTAGCACGAGCTCTTGTAATAGGTCCAATTCTAATCTCATTGGACTGATCCTTTCTTGCAATAGTTGTAGCATCTTCAGTAGTCATTGGGGTAGGTGTAATTGTAGGGATGTCCTCATCATCTCCCCCCTTCAAAAGGTGTCGACCTCGACGCTCCAAGGTCTTCTCCAGCATATGGTGACAAATCAGCAACATTGAAGCTGCTGCTAACTCCACCAAACTCCTCAATAGGTATATCAACCAAGTAGGCGTTATCATTAATCTTGGATAACACCTTGTAAGGACCAGCACCACGTGGCTTCAATTTTGACTTTCGAAGTAGTGGGAACCTATCCTTGCGTAGATGCACCCAAACCATATCTCCAGGCTCGAACAACACTTCTTTCCTTGCTTGATTCCTTGCAACAGCAATGTTCTTGCCTTTCTTCTCAATAGCCTCTCGAGTCTTCTCATGTATTTTCTTCACATAATCAGCACGTTTTGATGCCTCCATATCAACTCTCTCATGTAATGGCAGAGGCAACATATCAAGTGGCGTCAATGGCTTGAAACCATACACCACCTCAAATGGACAAAGCTGAGTAGTTGAATGCACCGCCCTGTTGTAAGCAAACTGAACATGTGGCAAACACTCTTCCCACTCCCGCAGATTCTTTTTAATCATGGTCCTTAGCAGCTATGACAATGTTCGATTCACCACCTCCGTTTGACCATCTGTTTGGGGGTGACATGTAATCTTGAACAACTTCGTTCCTAGCTTTCCCCATAAGGTCTTCCAAAAGTAGCTCATGAACTTCACATCATGGTCAGAAACAATCGTCTTTGGTACTCCATGTAATCTCACGATGTCCCTGAAAAACAGGTTAGCAACATGCGACGCATCGTCGCTTTTGTGGCAGGCAATAAAATGAGCCATCTTAGAGAACCTATCCACTACCACAAATATAGAATCATGATCTCTCTGAGTTTTAGGTAGACCTAGCACAAAATCCATACTAATGTCTTCCCATGGAGTAGTAGGTGCATAGAGAGGTATATACAAACCATGAGGCTTCAGCTTAGATTTCGACTTGTGGCATGTAATACATCGGCTCACAAATCTGTACACATCACGCCTCATCTTGGGCCAATAAAAGTGATCAGCAAGCATGAGCAACGTCTTCTCACGCCCAAAGTGACCCATCAAACCACCAGCATGTGATTCCTGCACTAAGAACAAATGCAACGATGATTCTAGAATACATAGTTTGTTAGCTCGAAACAAATATCCATCATGTATATGATACTTATCCCATGCGTTTCTAAGAGCACACAAACGATATGGTTCAGCAAAATCATGGTCATTTGCATAAAGTGCACAGATAGCTTCTAATCCAGGAATTTTAACATCAAGATTGGTTAATAGCATGTTCTTCCTAGATAGAGCATCAGCAACAACGTTCTCTTTTCCCTTCTTATAGTTAATGATGTAGGGAAAAGACTCAATGAACTCAACCCATTTAGCTAATCTTCTATGCAAGTTTGATTGAGCTTTCAAGTATTTCAATGCTTCATGATCAGAATGTATGATGAATTCTTTTGGCCACAAATAATGTTGCCAAACCTCAAGTACTCTAACAAGTGCATACAATTCTTTATCATAGATAGAATAATTCAAACGAGCACCAGTCAATTTCTCAGAAAAATAAGCTATAGGCCGACCCTCTTGCATCAAAACGCCACCTATGCCTATACCACTAGCATCACATTCAACTTCAAGTTGCTTCGAAAAATCAGGTAATGCAAGTAATGGTGTAGAAGTAAGCAAACGTTTTAATGTATCAAATGCAATGTCTTGAGCCGCGCCCCATACAAAAGGAACACCTTTCTTTGTCAAATCATTTAATGGTGCAACAATGGTGCTATAATCTTTCACAAAGCGCCTATAGAAACCAGCGAGACCGTGGAAACTATGCACTTGACTTACATTCATTGGAGTAGGCCAATTCTGAATTGATTCAATTTTAGATTGATCTACCTCTACTCCATGCTTAGAAACAACAAATCCTATGAATATGACCTTATCTTTTGCAAATGTACACTTCTCAAGATTAGCATACAGTTTATTATTACGTAACACTTGCAAAACTTGTCTAATATGAGTGCAATGTTCAGATTCGGTGTGGCTGTATATGAGTATATCATCAAAGTAAACAACCACGAAACGACCAATAAACTCTCTCAAAACATGATTCATCAAACGCATGAAAGTACTAGGTGCATTAGTAAGACCAAACGGCATAACTAACCACTCATACAAACCGAATTTAGTTTTGAAAGCAGTTTTCCATTCATCCCCTTCTTTCATCCTAATTTGACGATAACCACTACGCAAGTCAATTTTAGAGAAAACAGCAGCACCACTCAATTCATCTAGCATATCCTCTAAGCGTGGAATAGGATGACGATATCGAATAGTGATGTTATTAATCGCTCTACAATCAACACACATGCGCCATGTACCATCTTTCTTAGGAACTAAAATAACAGGAACAGCACAAGGGCTAAGAGAGACACAAATGTACCCTTTATCTAGCAACGCTTGTACTTGCTTCTGAATTTCCTTAGTTTCTTCAGGATTAGTCCTGCAAGGTGCATGTTTGGGAAGTGTGGCGCCAGGAATCAAGTCCACTTGATGTTCTATACCACGCAATGGAGGCAAACCTGCGGGTACGTCTTCTGGAAACACATCCCCAAAGTCCTGCAAAACAGAAGAGACACCAAGAGAAATAGGGGTCATGTCGTTAGAAACCAATACCTCGCCCTTATACATGAGCACAAGTGGCATGGCTGTAGGATACTCACGAAACTCTCTCATATCCACCTTGGTGGCTAGTATCAATAACCCAGACACTCTCTCACTTTTTGTTATATCACTCAATTTAGGCTCAATTACATCAGGAACAATTTGTTACAGTCTCGCCGAGTGGTAGTATCTTCCTTCACGTTCACCTCTATTTTCTGGCGAGAATCATTCACAATTTCTTGTGGTGTCATTGGCTGCATAGTAATCTTCTTCCCTTTGAATTCCAAGTGATATGTATTGGATTGGCCATTGTGTTGCACTTGGCGATCATAGAGCCAAGGCCGACCCAATAGTAGGTGACAAACAGTCATAGGAACCACATCAAAATCAATAGAATTTTTGTATGGCCCTATTTGAAAATTCACACGTACCATATGATTTACCTTCATCTCACCATTGTTGCTCAACCATTGTATGTAGTATGGCTTGGGATGAGGTAAGTATGTCAAATTCAGTTTGGCACATAGTTCCTTACTTGCAAGATTTCTGCAGCTATCTCCATCAATAATTACCTTGCAAGCTTTGTTTGGTCCAACTAGAGCTTTTGTTTGGAACAAGTTGCAACGCTGGGATTCCTCAACCGGTTGCACACTAAGTACACGTGAAGATACGACAATAGTGGGTGCACGCTCAGCATATGCATCAGCACCATCCTCGCCGTCATCAATATCATCATCAGAAGCTTCATCTCCACTTTCTACTTCACCTTGTTCATTAACAAACATAACCTTGTTGTTTGGACAATCTTTCTTGTAGTGACCTCTACCTCCACAAGTATGGCACACCACATCACGAGTACGTGTCGTAGACATGTTAGAACCCGAGCTAGCAGCAGGAGCAGTGGGTTTTCGAGCATTAGAACCAAACGAAGGTGTACTTGCTGGCTTGGCCGATGGTGTAAAAGGAGCAGCAGCTGGTGGCGTGACTGTAGGAGGTGTAGACCTGGCCGAAAATCTGCTGGAGGATGGAAAACGAGCACGTGACTTCGCCTCTTCTGCCAACTGATATTCAGCCTCTCTAGCATTATGCAACAACTCATTCATGGTCTCATACTTGTGATGACGAACAATACTCTTGATTGGTAACTTCAAATTGTTTAGGAATCGCTGCATGGTCATCTCAATGGACTCACGAATTCTAGCACGTTGCATAAGCATCTCCATCTCCATGTAGTACTCATCAACTGTCATGGTGCCTTGCTTCAATTGCGTCAATTTATCAAAAACTGATCGCAAGTAGTTGGTTGGTACGAAACGAGCTTTCATGATTTGCTTCATCTCGCGCCAATCCATCACAGGAAGTTCATTGTCCTCCCTTCTATGCTGCACAAGAGCATCCCAGCATAAAGCATAACCATCAAATTCAGATGCTGCAAGCTTGACCTTCTTATCTTCTGGATAGTCAAATAAGCGCCAGAGTTTCTCAAACTTCAACTCCCATGTGAGGTAATCTTCAGGATCAATGGAACCATCAAACTTAGGAATTGAGAATTTTGGCTTGCCCAAACCATCATCAGCAGCTTGGTTGGGCACACGGTGAGCACGCCCAAGAGGGGCAAACCCACGGCCATGAGCAGGTGCATGGACAGGGGGAATAGCACGTCCCCTGCCAACATGTGGAGCAGCATCCATAGCGCTACCCTCATCGAAATCATCAAAGGCATCATCATGTTGAGGATCTTCCCTTCTATGTAAGGCGGCTGTCAAACCCTCAATGGACCGCTGCAAAGTGGTGACATTGATATTGAGCATAGCCACTTGCGTTTGGATAGTATCAACCGTCCCAACATGCTGATCCAATCTCATATTCATATCTTGGAGATTCTTGTCAATGGCATCTGTCGTGTTAGTAAACACACGTGTCAAGTGGGATTTCAAAGCCTCATATTCACGCCAATTAACAAGCTCCTCATCCTTCTTTTTCTGCAACACAACATCATCATCACTAGAAGACATGATTAGTAGGTTAGTGCAAAAATCAAAATCTGTATGGTGGAAACTCTCACAACTCACTCACAACTAATAAGAAAGGATATCTTACCGTTCCAAAGTGAATAGAGATGCTCTACCAGACGAAATCAAAGACTGATGCACTTGATGTGATGAAGTGAATATCAAAGGTATAGAGAACGATCGCAGGCACACATGTTATTTAAGGTGGAGCTATAGGTATGGTACCCTATCTACACCGCAAACAAGTCCTAGTGCTGATCGTACAAAAACCCAAGAAACACACACGGTGAAGATAAACGTGGCAAAGCAATTTATGAACAGGAATATTGCAATGCACAAGAGAGACGCTAGTAATAGCTCAAATAGAACAGACACACGATTGCTCAATCTACTAGTGCTATAATGAAACTAGGCCTCCAACAATGCACACTTTGATATCTCTTTTTGTCATGCTTGTAGCTCTTTTCTTCTCTTTTTTTATACCGATTCTCTTTTTTTTTACAACTTTCTTTTTTTCTGATTTTTTTAACTATCTGACACAAAGCAAAACGGGATGCAACAATTCTGAGCAATTATGGGCCAGATATTCCGGTTTGTCGGGGGCCGGATAATTCGGTCTACCTGGACGAAAAATTTGCACTTCAAACCCTAATGAGCAGTCTGTCGGAGCAAAGCAACTAGTCTCGTGGGTACGTTCCTAGGCATGGTGCTGTAGATAGGTTGTGTCTATGGTATGCAAACAAAGGTACGCTATGTGGACTCAGACAAATGAGGAAAACTTGTGGAACACGGTGATGGTTGACACGGCGGAAAACAAGATCAAACCCTAAACCTAGACACAAACGAAAAAACTAGACTCCTACGAGGAAAAACCTGCAGATTGGATCTACGAGAAGATACAATCAGCAACTAAAACTCGAAAACGATGCAATCTAGTCTATGGAAAATCTTTTTGTAAGGCTTTTTCTGTATAGGACGAAAAACACTATCTAATCTATGGATGGATTTGTGGATGCTTACCGAGGCAACACTGGAAATCTGATACCAAGATGATATGGGGTGGCCCGATCTTCTCAGTAAGCGGATGGCGGTGATGATGGTGGATGATAGATAACTAGCCTATAGCTATGAACTCTCCCGCTCAATCCCTGATGCCAATGCAACAGCTCTCGAACCTTGTAGGATATTCACAACACCACGCTTTTGCGCACGCAGCCGTGACCACGATCGGTAGTATGTAATCTACTAATTCCCAATGGAACAACAGATCGCACTCAATTATAGTTGGTAGATTCGATCACAGGGTAATTCCAGAGGTTCTATGAAAGAAACAACTCCAAAATAGTTTTAACATGGTCTAACCTAAACTAGAGGGCGTTCCCAGGCTTATATGGTCGCCGGAACGTCCGAAAAACGTGAAAAAAAAACGTGTCTAATACAGTCAGATCCGTCCGGATCTGATGGGAACTTTTTGGGCCAGATTATCCGGTCTAGGTGGGCCAGATTATCCGGTGGCCAGATTTTCCGGGGGGAAAGTCCGGTCAAATATCCGCCCCGACACAGAACGTCACGCCGATGTCCTTAGCAGGATCTCCAAAGCAGGGCCAGATTATCCGGAGTGTGGGGGTCGGATTATTCGGGGTCTTTTTAGGCGTGGAAGTACTCATTGGAAAGATCTTGGAATTATCTATCCAACAAGTGCTTATTTGCTTGATTTGGAGTTCGTATGAGGAATCCACGTCTGTTTCAATTTCAGGACTTCTGTCTGTCCGAATTGAACGTTTCTTCTCTTTGATGATCTCCCTTGCTTGTATTGCGCCTTCCTCCCGCTCCTCCCTCGTGCATCCTTGGGAGATCATCATGTTGGGCTTGTCTTGTAGCCCTTCTCCTCCTTGCTCCATGCTTGTTTCTCCAACGAACCTGATCAAACATAAATGCATAGACTTAGGCAGTATAAAGTTCTCATCAATCAAAGTACCAAATTCGTTTAGGAGTAAATTCACCTGTTGTTCAAGTAGCTTAGCACGAGCTCTTGTAATAGGTACAATTCTACTCTCATTGGACTAATCCTTTCTTGCAATAGTTGTAGCATCTTCAGTAGTTATTGCGGTAGGTGTAATTGTAGGGATGTCCTCATCAATGACACTAGGTGTGGTTCATGAAAACAACACACATGTAATGACACTAGTGGATCCATGCGTGGTTTGTGAGAAGAACACACATGCAATGACATTGGGTGTGGTTCATAAAAAAAACACATCCAATGACACTGGTGGATCCTTATGTGGTTTGTGAGAAGAATAGACATGTAATGACTCTAGATGTGTATCATGAGAAGAACACACATGCAATGACACTGGTGGATCCATGTGTAGTTTATGAGAGGAACAGACATGCAATGACACTAGGTGTGGTTCATGAAAAGAATAGACATGCAATGACACTGGTAATGTGTGGTTTGTGAAAAGAACACACATGCAATGACTCTAACTATGGTTAATGAAAAGAGCAGACATGCAATGACACTGGTGGATCCATGTGTGGTTTTTGAGAATAACACAAATGCAATGACACTGGCTGTGGTTCATGAAAAGAACAGACATGCAATGATAATGATGGATCCATGTGTGTTTTGTGAGAAGAACACACATGCAATGACACTGGGTGTGGTTCATGAAAATAACACACATCCAATGACACTGGTGGATCCTTATGTGGTCTGTGAGAAGAATAGACATGCAATGACTCTAGATGTGGTTCATGAGAAGAACACACATGTAATGAGACTGGTGGATCCATGTGTGGTCTGTGAGAGGAACAGACATGCAATGACACTGGGTGTGGTTCATGAAAAGAACAAACATGCAATTACACTGGTGTATCCTTATGTGGTTTGTGAGAAGAACACACATGCAATGACTCTACCTATGGTTTTTGAAAAGAACAGACATGCAATGACACTGGTAGATCCATATGTGGTTTGTGAAAAGAACATACATGCAATAACACTTGGTGGATCCATGTGTGGTTCATGAGAAGAACAGACATGCAATGACACCGGTGCATCCTTATGTGGTTTGTGAGAAGAACGGACATGCAATGATACTGGTGGATCCATGTGTGGTTTGTGATAGGAACACACATGTAATGACACTGGGTGTGGTTTGTGAGAAGAACACACATGCAATGACACTAGGTGTGGTTCATGAGAAGAACACACATGCAATGACTCTAGATGTGGTTTGTGAAAAGAACACACAATAAATGACTCTAGTTGTGGTTCAAGAAAACAACAAACATGCAATGACACTGGTGGATCCATATGTGGTTTGTGAAAAGAACAGACATGCAATCACACTGGGTGGATCCATGTGTGGTTCATGAAAAGAACAGACATGCAATGACACTGGTCGATCCTTGTGTGGTTTGTGAGAAGAACAGACATGCAATGACTCTAGCTGTGGTTCATGAAAAGAACAGACATGCAATGACACTGGTGGATCCATATGTGGTTTTGTGAAAAGAACAGACATGCAATCACACTGGGTGGATCCATATGTGGTTTATGAGAAGAACACATGCAATGACACTGGTGATAGGTGGTTTGTGAAAGGAACACACATGCAATGACTCTAGATGTGGGTCATGAGAAGAACACACATGCAATGACCACATGCAATGACACTGGTGGATCCATGTGTGGTTTGTTTAGAGGAACAGACATGCAATGACACTGGTGGATCCATGTGTGGTTCATGAACAGAACACACATCCAATGACACTGGGTGTGGTTCATGAAAAGAACACACATCCAATGACACTGGTGGATCCTTATGTGGTTTGTGAGAAGAACAAACATGCAATGACTCTAGTTGTGGTTCATGAAAAGAACAGACATGCAATGACACTAGTGGATCCATATGTGGTTTGTGAGAGGAACAGATATGCAATGGCACTGGGTGGATCCATGTGTGGTTTATGTAAGGAACAAACATGCAATGACACTGGGCGTGGTTAATGAAAAGAACAGACATGCAATGACACTGGTGGATCTATATGTGGTTTGTGAAAAGAACAGACATGCAATGACTCTAGCTGTGGTTTGTGAAAAGAACACACATGCAATGACTCTAGTTGTGGTTCATGAAAAGAACAGACATGCAATGACACTGGTGGATCCATATGTGGTTTATGAAAATAATAGACATGCAATCACACTAGGTGGATCCATGTGTGGTTCATGAGAAGAACACACATGCAATGACACCGGTAGATCCTTATGTGGTTTGTGAGAAGAACAAACATGCAATGACTCTAGCTGTGGTTCATGAAAAGTACACACATGCAATGACACTAGTGGATCCATATGTGGTTTGTGAAAAGAACAGACATGCAATCACACTGGGTGGATCCATATGTTGTTTGTGAGAAGAACACACATGCAATGACACTACATGTGGTTCATGAAAAGAATAGACATGCAATGATACTGGTGGATCCATGTGTGGTTTGTGAGAAGAACACACATGCAATGACACTGGTGTGGTTCATGAAATGAACACACATGCAATGACTCTAGCCGTGGTTTGTGAAAAGAACACACATGCAATGCCTCTAGCTTTGGTTCATGAAAAGAACACACATGCAATGACACTGGTGGATCCATATGTGGTTTGTGAAAATAACAGACATGCAATCACACTGGGTGGATCCATATGTCGTTTATGAGAAGAACACACATGCAATGATACTGGGTCTGGTTCATGAAAAGAACACACATCCAATGGCACTGGTGGATCCTTATGTGGTTTGTGAGAAGAACAGACATGCAATGACTCTAGATGTGGTTCATGAGAAGAACACACATGCAATGACACCGGTGGATCCATGTGTGGTTTGTTAGAGGAACACACATGCAATGACACTGGGTGTAGTTCATGAAAAGAACACACATCCAATGACACCGGTGGATCCTTATGTGGTTTGTGAGAAGAACACACATGCAATCACACTAGGTGGATCCATATGTGGTTTATGAGAAGAACAGACATGCAATGACACTGGTGATATGTGGTTTGTGAAAAGAACACACATGCAATCACTCTAACTGTGGTTAATGAAAAGAGCAGACATGCAATGACACTGGTGGATCCATGTGTGGCTTCTGAGAAGAACACACATGCAATGACACTGGTTGTGGTTCATGAAAAGAACAGACATGCAATGATACTGGTGGATCCATGTGTGGTTTGTGAAAAGAACACACATGAAATGACACTGGGTGTGGTTCATGAAAAGAACACACATCCAATGACACTGGTGGATCCTTATGTGGTTTGTGAGAAGAACATACATGCAATGACTCTAGATGTGGTTCATGAGAAGAACACACATGCAATAACACTGGTGGATCCATGTGTGGTTTGTGAGAGGAACACGCATGCAATGACACTGGGTGTGGTTCATGAAAATAACACACATGCAAGGACACTGGTGTATCCTTATGTGGTTTGTGAGAAGAACACACATGCAATGACTCTAGCTGTGGTTTGTGAAAAGAACACACATGCAATGACTCTAGCTGTGGTTCATGAAAAGAACAAACATGCAATGACACTGGTGGATCCATATGTGGTTTTAGAAAAGAACAGACATGCAATCACACTGGGTGGATCCATGTGTGGTTCATGAAAAAAACGGACATGCAATGACACCGGTGGATCCTTATATGGTTTGTGTGAAGAACAGACATGCAATGAATCTAGCCGTGGTTCATGAAAAGAACAGACACGCAATGACACTGGTGGATCCATATGTGGTTGTGAACAGACATGCAATCACACTAGGTGGTTCCATATGTGGTTTATGGGAATAACACACATGCAATGACACTAGTGAAATGTGGTTTGTGAAAAGAACACACATGCAATGACTCTAGATGTGGTTCATGAGAAGAACACACATGCAATGGCACTGGTGGATACATGTGTGGTTTGTGAGAGGAACAGACATTCAATGACACTAGGTGTGGTTCATGAAAACAAGACACATGCAATGACACTAGTGGATCCATGCGTGGTTTGTGAGAAGAACACACATGCAATGACACTGGGTGTGGTTCATGAAAAAAACACATCCAATGACACAGGTGGATCCTTATGTGGTTTGTGAGAAGAATAGACATGCAATGACTCTAGATGTGTATCATGAGAAGAACACACATGCAATGACACTGGTGGATCCATGTGTGGTTTATGAGAGGAATAGGCATGCAATGACACTAGGTGTGGTTCATGAAAAGAAGAGACATGCAATGACACTAGTGATATGTGGTTTGTGAAAAAAAAACACATGCAATGACTCTAACTGTGGTTAATTAAAAGAGCAGACATGCAATGACACTGGTGGATCCATGTGTGGCTTCTGAGAATAACACACATGCAATGACACTGGCTGTGGTTCATGAAAAGAACAGACATGCAATGATACTGATGGATCCATGTGTGTTTTGTGAGAAGAACACACATGCAATGACACTGGGTGTGGTTCATGAAAAGAACACACTTCCAATGACACTGGTGGATCCATATGTGGTTCATGAAAAAAACGGACATGCAATGACACCGGTGGATCCTTATATGGTTTGTGTGAAGAACAGACATGCAATGAATCTAGCCGTGGTTCATGAAAAGAACAGACACGCAATGACACTGGTGGATCCATATGTGGTTGTGAACAGACATGCAATCACACTAGGTGGTTCCATATGTGGTTTATGAGAAGAACACACATGCAATGACACTAGTGAAATATGGTTTGTGAAAAGAACTCACATGCAATGACTCTAGATGTGGTTCATGAGAAGAACACACGTGCAATGGCACTCGTGGATCCATGTGTGGTTTGTCAGAGGAACAATCATGCAATGACACTAGGTGTGGTTCATTAAAACAATACACATGCAATGACACTAGTGGATCCATGCGTGGTTTGTGAGAAGAACACACATGCAATGACACTGGGTGTGGTTCATGAAAAAAACACATCCAATGACACTGGTGGATCCTTATGTGGTTTGTGAGAAGAATAGACATGCAATGACTCTAGATGTGTATCATGAGAAGAACACACATGCAATGACACTGGTGGATCCATGTGTGGTTTATGAGAGGAAGAGACATGCAATGACACTAGGTGTGGTTCATGAAAAGAACAGACATGCTATGACACTAGTGATATGTGGTTTGTGAAAAGAACACACATGCAATGACTCTAACTGTGGTTAATGAAAAGAGCAGACATGCACTGGCACTGGTGGATCCATATGTGGTTTGTGAGAAGAACACACACGCAATGACACTACCTGTGGTTCATGAAAAGAACAGACACGCAATGATACTGCTGGATCCATGTGTGCTTTGTGAGAAGAACACACATGCAATGACACTGGTGTGGTTCATCAAAAGAACACACTTGCAATGACTCTAGCTGTGGTTTGTGAAAACAACACACATGCAATGAATCTAGCTGTGCTTCATGAAAAGAACAGACATGCAATGACACTGGTGGATCCATATGTGTTTTGTGAAAAGAACAGACATGCAATCACACTGAGTGGATCCATATGTGGTTTAGGAGAAGAACACACATGCAATGACATTGGTGATATGTGGTTTGTGAAAAGAACACACATGCAATGACTCTAGATGTGGTTCATGAGAAGAACACACATGCAATGGCACTGCTAGATCCATGTGTGGTTTGAGAGAGGAACACAGATGCAATGACACTGGCTGTGCTTCATGAAAAGAACAGACATGCAATAACACTGGTGGATCCATATGAGTTTTGTGAAAAGAACAGACATGCAATCACACAGAGTGGATCCATATGTGGCTTACGAGAAGAACACACATGCAATGACATTGGTGATATGTGGTTTGTGAAAATAACACACATGCAATGACTCTAGATGTGGTTCATGAGAAGAACACACATGCAATGGCACTGCTAGATCCATGTGTGGTTTGAGAGAGGAACACAGATGCAATGACACTGGTTGTGGTTCATGAAAAGAATAGACATGCAATGATACTAATGGATCCATGTGTGGTTTGTGAGAAGAGTACACATGCAATGACACTCGGTGTGGTTCATGAAAAGAACACACATCCAATGACACTAGTGGATCCTTATGTGGTTTGTGAGAAGAACAGACATGCCATGACTCTAGATGTGGTTCATGATAATAACACACATGCAATGACACGGGTGGATCCATGTCTGGTTTGTGAGAGGAACACAAATGCAATGACACTGGTGGATCCATGTCTGGTTTGTGAGAGGAACACACATGTAATGACACTAGGTGTGGTTCATGAGAAGAACACGCATGCAATGACTCTAGGTGTGGTTTGTGAAAAGAACACACATGCAATGACTCTAGCTGTGGTTTATTAAAAGAACAGACATGCAATGACTCTAGCTATGGTTCATGAAAAGAACAAACATGCAATGACACTCGTGGATCCATATGTGGTTTGTGAAAAGAACAGACATGCAATCACACTGGGTGGATCCATGTGTGGTTCATGAAAAGAATAGACATGCAATGACACCGGTGGATCCTTATGTGGTTTGTGAGAAGAACAGACATGCAATGACTCTAGTTGTGGTTCATGAAAAGAATAGACATGCAATGACACTGGTGGATCCATATGTGGTTTGTGAAAAGAACAGACATGCAATCACACTGGGTGGATCCATATGTGGTTTATGAGAAAAACACACATGCAATGACACTGGTGATATGTGGTTTGTGAAAAGAACACACATGCAATGACTCTAGATGTGGTTCATGAGAAGAACACACATGCAATGGCACTGGTGGATCCATGTGTGGTTTGTGAGAGAAACAGACATGCAATGACACTAGGTGTGGTTCATGAAAAGAACACACATTGAATGACACTTGTGGATCCATGCATGGTTTGTGAGAAGAACACACATGCAATGACACTGGGTGTGGTTCATGAAAAGAACACACATCCAATAACACTGGTGGATCCTTATGTGGTTTGTGAGAAGAACAGACATGCAATTACTCTAGATGTGGTTCATGAGAAGAACACACATGCAATGGCACCGGTGGATCCATGTGTGGTTTATGAGAGGAACACACATGCAATGACACTAGGTGTGGTTCATGAAAAGAACAGACATGCAATGACACTGGTGGATCCATATGTGGTTTTTGAAAAGAAGGGACATGCAATCACACTGGGTGGATCCATGTGTGGTTCATGAAAAGAACACACATGCAATGACACTGGTGGATGCATATGTGGTTTGTCAGAAGAACACACATGCAATCACACTGGGTGTGATTCATGAAAAGAACACACATCTAATGACACTAGTGGATCCTTATGTGGTTTGTGAGAAGAATAGACATGTAATGACTCTAACTGTGGTTCATGAGAAGAACACATATGCAATGACACTCGTGGATCCATGTGTGGTTTGTGATAGGAACATACATGCAATGACACTGGGTGTGGTTCATGAAAAGAACACACATGAAGTGACACTGGTGTATCCTTATGTGGTTTGTGAGAAGAACACACATGCAATGACTCTAGCTATGGGTTGTGAAAAGAACACACATGCAATGACTCTAGCTGTGGTTCATGAAAAGAACAGACATGCAATGACACTAGTGGATCCATATGTGGTTTGTGCAAAGAACAGACATGCAATCACATTGGGTGGATCCATGGGTGGTTCATGAGAAGAACAGACATGAAATGACACCGGTGGATCCTTATGTGATTTGTGAGAAGAACAAACATGCAATGACTCTAGCTATGGTTCATGAAAAGAACAGACATGCAATGACATTGGTGGATCCATATGTGGTTTGTGAAAAGAACAGACATGCAATCACACTAGGTGGATCCATATGTGGTTTATGAGAAGAACACACATGCAATGACACTGGTTGTGGTTCATGAAAAGAACAAACATGCAATATTACTGTTGGATCCACGTGTGGTTTGTGAGAAGAACACACATGCAATGACACTGGTGTGGTTCATGAAAAGAACACACTTGCAATGACTCTAGCTGTGGTTTGTGAAAACAACACACATGCAATGACTCTAGCTATGCTTCATGAAAAGAACAGACATGCAATGACACTGGTGGATCCATATGTGTTTTGTGAAAAGAACAGACATGCAATCACACAGAGTGGATCCATATGTGGTTTACGAGAAGAACACACATGCAATGACATTGGTGATATGTGGTTTGTGAAAATAACACACATGCAATGACTCTAGATGTGGTTCATGAGAAGAACACACATGCAATGGCACTGCTAGATCCATGTGTGGTTTGAGAGAGGAACACAGATGCAATGACACTGGTTGTGGTTCATGAAAAGAACAGACATGCAATGATACTAATGGATCCATGTGTGGTTTGTGAGAAGAGTACACATGCAATGACACTGGGTGTGGTTCATGAAAAGAACACACATCCAATGACACTAGTGGATCCTTATGTGGTTTGTGAGAAGAACAGACATGCCATGACTCTAGATGTGGTTCATGATAAGAACACACATGCAATGACACGGGTGGATCCATGTCTGGTTTGTGAGAGGAACACACATGCAATGACACTGGTGGATCCATGTCTGGTTTGTGAGAGGAACACACATGTAATGACACTAGGTGTGGTTCATGAGAAGAACACGCATGCAATGACTCTAGGTGTGGTTTGTGAAAAGAACACACATGCAATGACTCTAGCTGTGGTTTGTTAAAAGAACAGACATGCAATGACTCTAGCTGTGGTTCATGAAAAGAACAAACATGCAATGACACTGGTGGATCCATATGTGGTTTGTGAAAAGAACAGACATGCAATCACACTGGGTGGATCCATGTGTGGTTCATGAAAAGAATAGACATGCAATGACACCGATGGATCCTTATGTGGTTTGTGAGAAGAATAGACATGCAATGACTCTAGCTGTGGTTCATGAAAAGAATAGACATGCAATGACACTGGTGGATCCATATGTGGTTTGTGAAAAGAACAGACATGCAATCACACTGGGTGGATCCATATGTGGTTTATGAGAAGAACACACATGCAATGACACTGGTGATATGTGGTTTGTGAAAAGAACACACATGCAATGACTCTAGATGTGGTTCATGAGAAGAACACACATGCAATGGCACTGGTGGATCCATGTGTGGTTTGTGAGAGAAACAGACATGCAATGACACTAGGTGTGGTTCATGAAAAGAACACACATTGAATGACACTTGTGGATCCATGCATGGTTTGTGAGAAGAACACACATGCAATGACACTGGGTGTGGTTCATGAAAATAACACACATCCAATAACACTGGTGGATCCTTATGTGGTTTGTGAGAATAATAGACATGCAATGACTCTAGATGTGGTTCATGAGAAGAACACACATGCAATGACACCAGTGGATCCATGTGTGGTTTATGAGAGGAACACACATGCAATGACACTAGGTGTGGTTCATGAAAAGAACAGACATGCAATGACACTGGTGGATCCATATGTGGTTTGTGAAAAGAAGGGACATGCAATCACACTGGGTGGATCCATGTGTGGTTCATGAAAAGAACACACATGCAATGACACTGGTGGATGCATATGTGGTTTGTCAGAAGAACACACATGAATCACACTGGGTGTGATTCATGAAAAGAACAGACATCCAATGACACTGGTGGATCCTTATGTGGTTTGTGAGAAGAATAGACATGCAATGACTCTAACTGTGGTTCATGAGAAGAACACACATGCAATGACACTCGTGGACCTATGTGTGGTTTGTGATAGGAACATGCATGCAATGACACTGGGTGTGGTTCATGAAAAGAACACACATGAAGTGACACTGGTGTATCCTTATGTGGTTTGTGAGAAGAACACACATGCAATGACTCTAGCTATGGGTTGTGAAAAGAACACACATGCAATGACTCTAACTGTGGTTCATGAAAAGAACAGACATGCAATGACACTAGTGGATCCATATGTGGTTTGTGAAAAGAACAGACATGCAATCACATTGGGTGGATCCATGGGTGGTTCATGAGAAGAATAGACATGAAATGACCCCGGTGGATCCTTATGTGGTTTGTGAGAAGAACAGATATGCAATGACTCTAGCTATGGTTCATGAAAAGAACAGACATGCTATGACATTGGTGGATCCATATGTGGTTTGTCAAAAGAACAGACATGCAATCACACTAGGTGGATCCATATGTGGTTTATGAGAAGAACACATGCAATGACACTGGCTGTGGTTCATGAAAAGAACAAACATGCAATATTACTGTTGGATCCACGTGTGGTTTGTGAGAATAACACACATGCAATGACACTGGGTGTGGTTCATGGAAAGAACACACATGCAATGACTCTAGCCATGGTTTGTGAAAAGACAAACATGAAATGACTCTAGTTGTGGTTCATGAAAAGAACAGACATGCAATGACACTAGTGGATCCATATGTGGTTTGTGAAAAGAACAAACATCCAATCACACTAGGTGGATCCATGTGTGGTTCTTGAAAAGAACAGACATGCAATGACACTGGTGGATCCTTATGTGCTTTGTGAGAAGAACAGACATGCAATGAGTCTAGCTGTGGTTCATGAAAAGAACAGACATGCAATGACACTAGTGGATCCATATGTGGTTTGTGAAAAGAATAGACATGCAATCACACTGGGTGGATCCATATGTGGTTTATGAGAAGAACAAACATGCAATGACACTGGTGATATGTGGTTTGTGAAAAGAACACACATGCAATGACTCTAGATGTGGTTCATAAGAAGAACACACATGCAATGGCACTGGTGGATCCATGTGTGGTTTGTGAGAGGAATAGACATGCAATGACAGTAGGTGTGGTTCATGAAAAGAACACACATGCAATGACACTAGTGGATCCATGTGTGGTTTGTGAGAAGAACACACATGCAATGAACCTGGGTGTGGTTCATGAAAAGAACACACATCCAATGACACTGGTGGATCCTTATGTGGTTTGTGAGAAGAAAAGACATGCAATGACTCTAGATGTGGTTCATGAGAAGAACACACATGCAATGCCACCGGTGGATCCATGTGTGGTTTATGAGAGGAACAGACATGCAATGACACTAGGTGTGGTTCATGAAAAGAACAGACATGCAATGACAATAGTGGATCCATATGTGGTTAGTGAAAAGAAGAGACATGCAATCACACTGGGTGGATCCATGTGTGGTTCATGAAAAGAACACACATGCAATGACACTGGTGGATCCATGTGTGGTTTGTGAGAATAACACACATGCAATGACACTGGGTGTGATTCATGAAAAGAACACACATGCAATGACTCTAGCTGTGGTTTGTGAAAAGAACACACATGCAATGACTCTAGTTGTGGTTCATGAAAACAACAAACATGCAATGACACTGGTGGATCCATATGTGGTTTGTGAAAAGAACAGACATGCAATCACACTGGGTGGATCCATGTGTGGTTCATGAAAAGAACAGACATGCAATGACACCGGTGGATCCTTATGTGGTTTGTGAGAAGAACAGACTTGCAATGACTCTAGTTGTGGTTCATGAAAAGAACAGACGTGCAATGACACTGGTGGATCCATATGTGGCTTGTGAAAAGAAAAGATATGCAATCACACTGGGTGGATCCATATGTGGTTTATGAGACACTACAACAGATCCTAGAATCGGTGACGAATTGCCTGGTGACAAAATTCAGAACCGTCACCGAAAGTAACCATAGGTGACGGATTAGTTTTGGGCGTCACGTATGCTTGATAATGCGTGACGGTCGCGTTTCGTGTCACGGCAAACCGTCGCCGATTATCCGCACGACGGATTTTAGAGTGTTGTAGATTAAGCCGTCACCGATTGTTCGTGGGACCAACGAGTTAGCAATTGTGTTAAAAACGATAAAAGGGCAAAGATGGGTTTCGAACCGAGGACCTAGTACAAAGTAAAACGTTTCGTTACCGCTGGGCTACCGTTCGGTTTTTGAATTGTTTGATTGGCCTACCATGTTGTAAACTCTATGTGCAGTACGTGGCATGTACAAACACGGATTATTATAGTTAGGTCTTGTGCGATCTTCCAAACAGTTTTCTTCTCTGTTCTTGCGAACGAGCGCCGTCTAGGGTATCCCTTGTCCAGGCGATCACGACATTCGTTGGCCCTTCATCTACAAGTCCCGGCGACTTGCGCCACGCGATCACGACGATCGATCACGATCCCAGCTAGTGAGGCTTCACGGCAGGCTCAAATCACGATCTTCACAAACTTGGATTTGGTTCTCTCGCGAAAATCGCAAGTTGCAGGTTCGACAATGAGGTCATCCCGTCCACGCTCAACAGCATCGCGCCCATCCTGCGCGTCGCCGCCAAGATCGAGCCCGTCGAAGCCCTTTATTATAAGCTTCCCTGGATCTGGCGCACGGTGATAGGAAGCACATGTGAGTTCCTTTGAGATCTGTTATGAAATTGATTTGGATTGGTGTTTATGTTACACATTGTGATTTATTTGGACTTTGGTAAACAATTTTCACATCGATTAGTACAAATTGAATGGCATCATGACTCGAGTGGAACACATTATATATATTTTTGTAGGCGATGGATCGACAGTGGATTACTCATGGGCGCAAGTTCACCCCTTTTTACCTACAAGGTGTCCACGAGTTTATGGAGTTTGCGCGTGCAAACTGCAATGAAGGTGCATCAATATTGTGCCCATGCCAAAAATGCCTTAATATTATGCAGCAGACTCAGGAAACTATTGAGTATCACTTACACGTCAATGGTATGGCTGTTTCGTACACAAAGTGGAGTTGTCATGGAGAAGATGATGGTCCTGATGAAAACTATGATCATAGTTTGTATCAAAGCGATGACGATGATGATTATGATGATGGAAATGAGAATCATAATGATCATGTTGACAAGAAGTTAGATGAGCTGCATGATTCTGGTGACAGAGGCCCAAGTGACACTAATTTCTATGCGAAACTCATTGAAGAAGCTAAGAAAGAGCTTCACGAGGGATGCACCACTGAGACGAGGTTGTCATTCATTATGAAGATGCTTTACGTGAAATCATACAACCGGGTCACAAATAGAGCTTTTGATCAATTTATGGCTGTCTTATGTGCTGCTTTGCCAAAAGTGAATTTTCCCAAGTCCTATGCTGAAGCTAAGAGTGTTCTTTCTAAGGTTGGGCTTGGTTATGACACAATTCATGTTTGCAAGTATGACTGTGCTCTGTTTTGGGGAGACCATGCCAAAAAAACTCATTGTCCTGAGTGTGGATTTTCAAGGTGGAAAGACCCGAAAGCAAAGAAAAAGATTCCCCACAAGGTGCTTCGATACTTTCCTATAATCCCAAGGTTACAGAGATTTTTTGTTTCCAAGGAAGCGTCGATGAACACCAAGTGGCACAAGGATAATAGGGTTGCACAACCGGGTATTTTGAGGCACCCAGCTGATGGTGAAGCATGGAAGCACTTTGACAAGGATTTTGGATGGTTTGCTTCAGATGCCCGTAACATAAGGCTTGGTATTGCGATAGATGGATTCAACCCATACGGAAACATGAGTAGTTCATACAGTATGTGGCTAGTTTTTGTCATTCCATACAACTTCCCACCATGGATGTGCGTGGATCAATCCAACTTCATGATGTCATTGCTAATCCCTGGAAAAAATTCACCAGGAAAGGATTTTCATGTATTTATGCAGCCATTGATAAAAGATATGATGAAGCTATGGAGTGGCGTGGGCACATATGATGCGTGCACAGGTAGAGAGTTTTTGTTGCATGCTGCCTTTCTTTGGTCGATTAATGACTATCCTGGATATGCCACGATGTCTGGCTGTAGTACAAGAGGGTTTTTCGCATGTGCGCACTGCGATAAGGATCCTTGCTACGAGTCTTTGCATAATAAAATTGGTTATATTGGTCATCGTCGATTTCTGCCTCACGATCACAAGTGGAGGAGTAGCAGAGCCTTCAATGGAAAACCTGAACCTAAGGATGCACCAACAAGTTTCACACTTGCAGAAAGAGAGGAGAGGGTACAGAGAGTTCAGGATTACAGGCCAGGGAAAAATCCATCAACTAGGAAGAGAAAGCGTGGCATGACTGGTGAGCCAACCTGGCACCTCAAGATCAGCTTATATGATCTGCCATACTGGTCAAGATTGAAGTTTGTTCACAACCTAGATGTGATGCACATTGAGAAGAACATATTGGACAATATCCTTGGTACCCTTCTTGAGCTTGATGGAAAGAACAAGGACACTGTTGGTGGTAGAATGGATTTGGAGAAATTTAATGTCAGGAAGAAGTTCTGGATGAAACCTGAGGCCAAGGGTTTTTCAAAGGAGAAAGCACCGTGGACGCTTCAAAAGGAAGGCAAACAAAAATTGTGCAAGTATTTGGCCAACACTAGGTTCACAGATGGTTTTGCTGGAAACTTAGCAAGATGTGTGGACATCCCAGGGGGTAAAGTGCACGGTCTGAAGACGCATGACTGCCACATACTTATGCAGTGTGTGTTGCCAGCTGGTCTGAGAGGGATTGCATCAAAGGCGATGTATGAGACCATTGCTGAACTGGGAAACTTTTTTAGGGAGTTGTGTGCCAAAACTCTAAGAGCATCTGTGTTGTGTCGAATTGAAGGTTGAAATTGTCATAATTCTTTGCAAGCTTGAGCTACTATTTCCCCCATCATTCTTTGATGTAATGGTGCACCTGGCTATTCATCTACCTGATGAGGCACTTCAGAGGGGGCCTATTCAATATGGTTGGATGTATCCAGTTGAAAGAAGGCTCGGGTACCTGAAATCAACTGTGCGTAGCAAATCAAGGCCTGAAGGTTCAATTGCTGAGGGATATATCGTGGATGAGTGCTTGCATCATTGCTCTAAATTTTTGGGCGATGTCATAGAAACCAGACATAACAAGCCTGAGAGGAACCAAGATAAGAAACAAAGAGTTGATCCGCTAGAGTTTGATATTTTTTCAGATGGAGCTAGAGGTTTAGGACTATCCAAGTTGAAGTATTTTTCCAAAGAATTTGACAGTATGGTTTGGTATGTACTTCAGAACTGTGATGAGGCACAAAATTATATTCGGTAGGTCTATTTACCTTTTTATTAATCATTCAAAATTTTCAGTAATATTTTGTGTTATAGCAGTACCATTACTAATTTGTTTTTGATTTTTAGGAATTTCCGACAACAACTATAGAACAGGGGTGTGAACAACATTGAGGTGAAACTAGATAAAGAATTCCCTGCATGGTTTAAAAAACATGTCAGTAATTTGGACAATGCTCCAGAAGATTTAAAATCACTAGCACTTGGTCCAGATGCTCGTGTAGTTGTACACCCTATGTGCAATGTAAATGGCGCTAGGTTCCGTTCCGTCGAGCGTGAGAAGAACATGAGGACTCAAAACTCAGGCATAATGACAAGGGGATCTGTTTCTGACGAACAAGATCAAGAATACTACGGTGTGATGAAGGAGGTTCTTGAGTTACAGTACCCGAGAAACAAGCACGGCGACAGATCCGTGTTCTTGTTCCGCTATGATTGGTTTGACCTTGGAAGTAGGAAAACCACGGAGATGAAGGATGATGGATACTTTAAAAGCATCAATACGTCTGTATTGTGGTACAAGAATGCCCCTTTCATATTAGCTCACCAAGCAGATACTTGTTTTTACTTGGAAGACACAAAATTTGGTGATCCTTGGAAGGTGGTGCAAACTTTCAAGCACAGGAATGTATACGATGTTCCAGAAAAAGATGATGAAGGCAATGCAGGTGCATACCAGGAAGACCTAGGCTCGGAAGATCCCATTGTTCACCAAATTGAGGACAAGGAAGATGAATATGTTGATGATCATGAAGACGACATGGCTGATCGCTCTGATGATGTGATATTTGTTGACTCTCAGACTGTTAGACAACTAGCAGGGAAAAATGGTGTAAACAATGATATGGACCTGAGCGACGAAGAACAAGAAGACTTGGAACCGGTTGTCGATGAATTTGGGAGGAGCATTTCAGATGTTGATAGTGATATTGACTAGTACATTGTGAAAATGCGTTACTAAAATACTAGCACGTAGTTGTACTGTTTGATACTAGTTATGGAGACTGTTGCATTCAATTCCCAGTAACCATGTTATACACAAAATTATTAATTACAATGATATATATGGTCGTACCTAGATGTTTTTGCTTGTTTTTGTCATACTTACTTCGAGCAGCAAAATAGATTTACTGGAGATAGATACTTCTTTACGTGACACAACCTACGCGACAGACATGTCCGTCTAGTAAGTTGTGCACGCATAAAATTTGTAGCTCATAAAAGATTCATAGATACCGATGAAATGAACTCAATTAACACGATTTCACTATAATTGGCAGCAACGATAGGCATAATATATTTCAGCTTATAAAAAATTTAATAGTACCATTACACTTAACCATGTCTTCAGACATACTAATGCCACATAATGAAATGACCGTAAAATATTGTCTTAACATCTCATATTATTAGGTCGACAAATGACCCATGACCATCATAGTGAAAATGATCAAGGCTACTAAAGTTCCACATTTGGAACATAGAAGGCAAATAGGAAAGCCCCCTTACGTCCCACGTACAGCATGAAAAACATCTTGTCTCCAATTCGCCGAAAATCCTCCTCCTGTGACATCACTTCCCTCCACCCAGTAAGACATACTCGGCCATCCTCAGGAGAAATTGAGTACGACCCTTTGACCTTTGTGTATTTATCACACACAATTGTGATATCACCATATTCAGCCATGTCTTCAGGGACAAGGCATCGCGGGAGTTTCTGTTCTTGGTCCACATACACAATGTGAACATTTGTTAATCGTAAAATTACAGGCACAACAAAGTAGATCACTCATACTTACCAGCTCTTTCTTCCTGCAATTTGTCCAACTTAATGTGTGGATCAGAGACTCACATTTTCCAACTTGATAAGGCCCAGCTCCATGTTCATCAACCAGCATGTCAATGATGTCAACAATGCTGACCACTGACTCCATCATTCTCCAGTTAATTATGGTTCCATCAGTGACATGCATAGCGTCAAGTATGCTTTTCTTATCCTGGGTTAGATTGTAATATGCTGTACAAGTTAAAATACTTAATTAAATGAATATTACTGAATCAAAATTAAGATTAATGCATGGTAGGTACGTCAACATTAAGATTGTTTAGGAACAAGGAAAAAATATCGTGCTAAACACAAAGCAACTACTTCTTTTTTCATAAGGAAAAAACTAGAGACAATTCCATCGGTGACATTCTACACATTACAAAGTAGACTAGAAACCGAGCAAAATGGGTGAACCTAAATATTTTAGTGGATCTACATATATACATCCATTTTATACAAACTCGTAAACATCGTATATTTGTAAATGGAGGGAGTACTTCAAATAAGCAGTTACTTATATGGATGGGTGATCGGTAGGTTGATCGACGTCACAGGGATAGATGGACCTTGTGTGTCGGTAGAGAAGACAAGCTCCGTTCCAACATCCAGATTGTAGACTCTAGCAAATTCTCTCCAATATTGGCCTTCAAGATATGTTCTGCCATCCTTGTTGATACAATCAACGTTGAATTCGAACCCTTCTTCCGTAACCACCTCGACCACAAAATCATTCTCGTGGTCGACAGAGTCGATGGCAAACTTCTTAAGGAAATTCGCTCTAGCATAGCAGGGTATTAACTGAAGAAAAATGAAACATATTTACTACATGACAAACTAACAGATGCTATAATTCATGAAAAAAGGGTGGAACAGGAAAGACTGATGATAATACAAAAAATAAAACCAGTACCGTCATTTCTTCAAAATTCTCTACAAGGGTGAGAACGAAAAAGGACTTGATCTTGTCGCCCAAAGTCAAGATGACCCTTGGTGTCAAAACACCAAGGACACTACGAATCAAAAAAAGAAAATTTAAAGATCATTGGCCGTACATTTTTTTCCAAATAGATCCAGTACATGTGAACTAGATAGGTTAGATTTTTACCGCAATGATCTTGCCCTTCGCTATCCCTCTCTCTCGACAGATCTGCGGCCTAGGCAAAGGTGGTTTAGATGGCGACGCTGACTCCAACTATGCCTTTAGGGTTTGTTGGAGGGAGAGCGTATATATATATATGGTCCGATTGTGCTTGCATGCCGGGCCTGGACCCAGTTGTAAGCTTAATTTGTGGGCTCGACGTGATTAGCTTTAGCCGTTAGGCAAAACAAGGAAATATATTGATTACATTTACTGCGCAGAGCAAGGAAATTGATTTGGTTTTTATTGCTCTGACTTAGTCGTCATAGTTAGGTCCTGTAAGATCCTCTAAAATAGAATCTTGAGACTAACAAGGAAATAATTAGCTATATTAATTAAATCCTTTACTTAGAATATTTTGCAAATTTTATGAAAAGTATTGGAAATAAGGAGTTTGCCTTTCATGTTTGTGGTTGTTTTTAGACATTCTGAAGGATCATCAGTATGTAAAGTACATAAGTTTCTGGTTTGAGATTGGTTTCAAAAACATTTTGTAGTCCAAACTTACTTCAAACTTTCTTAGCTACAAAATAAAGCATCAAACCATCTAATTTAGTAAACAAATGCAGTGTGCATAAACATGAGAATTCAGATAACAAGTGCACCAGTAACGCAACAGCAAACTCCATACACATTAACATAGTCTTAAACAACTGGGTAGATTGCCCAGCTTCCACCATACATACTTGTCGAGGAATCTGCCACCCTTGACGTACTTGTCGAGGAATCTGCCAAAGGCGGCATGCTTCGCCTTGGTGTGGCCCTTGTGCTTCTGCCTGCTGCCTAAGCCAACGCCATCCGCGTGCTGGATCCTGCTCTCTAAGTTCTTGGTGATGACCCTGCCGCAGAATGGGCAAGATAGCTCCCCGCGGCTACGGAAAGGTATCTGGCCACTCACCAGCCGCTTAAGAACAAAGCGGCTCTTGCGGTCTGTGTCGTCCTTACCGTGGCCCACGTCGTCAGAGTCTTCCTATGAATTTTGAAATACGTAAGAAGTGAGATAAACAGGAGCACAACAACGATCAAACGAAATAAGCTGTAAAAAATTAACAATGCTGCCAAAATTATTCTAAATTGTTGCGGTGATAGTACTAACATTTGATGAATCGAGGACAGTTTTGTGTTGCGGTGATAGTACTAACATTTTATGAATCGAGGATAATATTGTGTGACCAATATTTGATGAATCGAGGACAGTTTTGTCTTATCATGTCTAGTGAACGCTGGAACGCCTGAGCGTTCATTTCTATCTGCTTCAAAGTCCATAATGGATAATTTATTAAAGAATAATATTCTTTGGGGACATAATTCAAGGCATGTGAACTTTAGGGGCAAATAACCAATTTTGCCTAAATAAAATTCTTGCAATCATAATCACTAGAATGAAAGAAGACTCGGATGAATTTAAGTTTCAAACGCATTAATCATTACACATTAAATTCCATTCATCAGATCAATCATTTCTTCCCAAATAAAATTCTTGTTATCATAATCTCTACAATCAAATTAGACTCAGATGAATTTAAGGCACTTAATGATGAATCATTTACAAGTTAACTACCTTAACACATTCAGAAAGTTATCTGATAACTATGAACCGATAGATATCATATGAGTACTCATAATAAGTAGAATTAAAGAAGGCTTGGATGAATTTAAGTTTTAAACGCATTGATCGTTACACTAAACAGGATATTGATTCAAACACACTATGGAATCATCACATTAATAAGCAGCAAATTTAGATAATGGTAATTATGAATTCCATGCATCAGATCAATCCTTTATTCCCAAACAAAATTCTTGCTATCATAATCTCTACAATCAAATTAGACTCAAATAAATTTAAGTCGCTTGTGTTGATCAATCATGTGCAAGGTAACTACCTTAACACATTCAGAATGTAATTTGATAACTATTAACTGATAGATATCATATGAGAAATCATAATCACTAGAAGGAAACAAGATTCGGATGAATTTAAGTTTCAAACGCATTGATCATTACACTTAACAGGATACTAATTGATACACACTATGGAATCAACACATTAATAAGCAGCAAAATAAGAAAATGGTAATTATAAATTCTATGCATCAGATCAATCTTTTCTTCGCAAATAAAAATCTTTGTTATCATAATCTCTACAATCAAATCAGACTCGGATGAATTTAAGGCACAACATTCAGAAATTAATCTAATAACCATGAACCCATATATATCATATGAGTAAGAATACTACATGGCAGATCAAATCAAAGTCAACTACAAAGGAACCGTACGAACCCTAGAATCAAGAATATCTAGAAGACCACCTAGACAGCACAAATCAATCTACTATACGAACAAACCCTATGTGAACAGTAAGATGAACAGAGGAGATCGAACAGAACAACTCAGAACCTCGGTGCCATCGTCGGAGGCCTCCTCCTTGAACGGTACATCTTCTTTGCGGGATTGTTCATAGAGGTACTCGATGGAGTCAGGGTCTTCGCCATTGTAGTACTCATCGTCCGGCACGACGATGACCTGGCAGCCTGCATGCGGGTTCTGTAGATCTACCGTGGGAGCCACGACATCCTCCTTCTTCTCATCATCGACGGCGACCACGACGGGTACGGTGGAGTCCGGAACGGTCACGGCGCACCGACGAGCGGCAGGTGCTCTCGAAGAAGACTCCTTGCCCGCCACCACGGCGATGACCGTGGGTGCATCGCCAGAGCCGCCGATCGCCTTCAACTCCGGCTCGTCTTCGCGAGCGCGCTTCATCTTGCAGATTCACTAAAGGATGAGATTGTTGGTGCGGTGGTGGGAGCGGATTGGGGTTTTCGGCAGATTGGGGAAGAACTGGACGATGGTGGGAGAGACGATGAGACCGATGTGTTATATAGATGCTGGCGGTTCGGTTTCCTCTGGTGCACGTGTGGGTGTGGAATCGTGTAGTCCTGCATGTAGTCCACTTTCCCATTGCTTTCACATTGGACCCACAATGTAAAACAAGTAAAACATTGGCCATGTGTCTTACATTGTACCCTAGTTTGCACAAAAAATAATAAACCTTGAGTTTGTTGAATGAAAGTTGAGGTTGCTCTCTCACACTTGGTTTCAAGTGTGAGTCTCATGTATAAGTACCCAAATTACCTAGGAGATGCCCAACTCCATGGCATACTTTCTCAGAATGGTCTAAGATTTGGCATGTAGGTGTATCTTGTCATAGCACACATTTCATCTTTTGGCTTTTTGGTCCAATTATGATTTCAAATACCATTTTCCATTTTAATAATTGAAATTCAACTACATTTTGTAAAGGTAGTTCAAAATTTTGAATAAAATTTGTATTTCACCAACATGGTATGGTATTTGGGGTCATTTAGTTGGAATGTGACCACTTTGTTCATTGTCAAATGATTGTTTGCTCAAATTTTACCTCAAGTCAAATTTTGGTCAATATGGTTAAAACATTGAAATATTGATCTACATCTACATCATTGCAACCTAATTTGTTTTGGCAAAAATCATTTTTAGGTCCACAAGATGTGGTTTAATCATGGATATATTGTTAGGTCAGCTTGGTTGTTACATATGCGTCCTCTGCGTTCGACGCGAATTTGACCTAAAAATTCAGATTTGGATTTCAGGAGTTGTGTATGTCTGAATTTCATGAGGTTTTCACCATTGTTTGAAGGAATCCAAGGGACACATTTTCCATTTGTAGAGTTTTTTCAGATTCAAAACTTGGTTCATGTAGAAATTTGAAAATTCAGTTATCCAGAAAATAGAAGTAGTCTGCTGAAAAAATTCAGTTTTGTACGGGTGGGTGTCACGTGCGCGGGTGACGTCAGCTGAAACGAACCGACGCGACGTATAAGAGCTCCCTCGGCCGCTTCGCATTGCCTCATCCCCACCATTTGCCCCCTTTTGCCTCACCAGATACAGAAAGAAGAGCGCGGGAGAAAACCCTAGCTCTCCCCATCGTCTCCTCCGCCTAAGGCCTTCGAGCTCTCCCATACCGCGATATTTCGATGCCGACTATGGCGTGAGTGGGGTCCGGCGGTGATGCAGGCGGTTCTGCAAGGGTGGGGTTTGGAGCCGTGAGCCACCCAAATGCGGTCGAGGTGGTGGAGGGCCATGGCGGTAGAGGAGGTCGCCGGTCCGCGCTGGTGCTCTGGTCGATGCGGCGCTTGGAGAGGAGGAGTTGGTACATGCGGACCTCGGCGAGGTGGAAATGCTGGATCTGAACGTGCCGGTCGGCAGCGCGGAGGATCTGGCGTCGGTCCAGTCTCCACAGGTCGCTGCGATGCAGGTTAGTATTATTTTCTTCTAATTTCTATTCAATCCCTTCAAATTATTTGGAAGTAAGATGTGTTTTGTAGATTCGGCTCTTTCAGTGTTAGGGATTCATATCCTTTGGGCTATGTTCGGTTAACCCACCTCTACGTTAGATTGGACTGGATTAGATTGGATTAGAGTATATTTTGACTTAGATAGGATTTAAACCACATCAATCCATGTCAAACCAGGACAATCCAAAGTAAAACGACCGGGGCCTTAGAGATTTATTGGATGGAAGGCTGGGTCTATAGATTCGTTGTGTAATTTTGTATAGATGACCAATGCTGATAGTCCATTGGTGAAGTTTTTCCAATTAGTAGGAAGATGGTTTATTTGTTGTTAAATTGACAGAGTTTAATTTGTAGTTAATTTGTATTATGTTGAAGGAACATGGTTTACATGATTCTCATTTGAGTTGCTATGATATAATGTGGTTAGTTAGTTTTAACTAGTTAACAGTATGGCTTGTTTTTGGTACATGTGGTATAATGTGGTTAGCTGGCTACAACTATTCAACTAGTCTGAATTAGCTGCTGTGATATAATGTGGTTATCTAGCTTCGGTATACTTTTGTAGTTTCCTTTTTTTTGCTTTAATTGCTTTTACGGGAAATGTGTTAAAATTACTTATAGAATTTTATTAACTTCTAGCACTAGATCTGAACAATGTGGTTATAACCATATGGCATGTATGTTATTAATTGATTGTAGTGGTGCCTCATAATAGTGTGCAAAGCAGTGATCTGTGTACTTACTTTTGTTTTCCTTTACTTGTACCAATTGCTTTTAAGACACATTTCTTTAGATGCTTATGCTTGTATGAACAGATTTGTGTAGACTAATTAGTTTACAGACTTTGTACTACTCTATTTTGACTTGCTGGAGCTTCATGCAACCTGATACTAAACTGATTGATCCTTGATATTTTTTTGGTTTGAATGTATAGTCTAGTTTCTTTACCTTCAATTCCAACCTCCAAATAATCATTGTAATTTAATGGAATGTAGTATAAAAAGCATTGATGTAGTTTAATGATTTGTTTCTTGAATCAATGTTGTTTTTATGATCAGATTTGTGAAGTCAATTATTGTGCTATTAATTTTGCTAGTGTTTTCATTTATTAATATTGAATGCTTTTAGTAATTACCTTAAATGCTAGTGTTCATTTATCTTAATTGTCAAGGCACCAACCCCAGGTGATGCCTATGATGTACTCTCCCCGTGGCCTGATGAGGAGGTATGTTATTCCAAGCAGCTGTAGTGCATTTGGACATGCACAAAAGTAGTAGGTTTTTATATTTAGTAGGCAGTACTAACTGTTTTCTTATTTTATTTATTGTGCAGTACTTCTCTGGTTCAGATGTTCAAGTGGAGCAATGGACATACAAGTCCTTTGTGAGGAAAGAAGAAAAGAAGCTCAGGCGCAAGGGGATTTCTGCTTACCTACCATTCAACACCGAGTTCTACAGGTGCCCATTCCACCACTTCAAGCCACATGGGGGATGTAGGGTGGGGCTTGTGCAGCATGTCCGAGAGGTAGCCACTCATGGATGTCTGGGTGAGGACTACTTTGAGGGTGACCTGCGTGATCGTGGCAGGCACGAAGCTCTACTCAGGGTCCTCTAGCTAGATGAGTTTGTGTTCAACGACTCCGAGACTGAAGAGGAGTGAATATTGATATCAGCTGCTAGTATGTATGGTCACATCATCAGTATAGCGATGATGTTTATGTATATATGGTTAATATGTCGAACTGGTTAACTAGGTAGAAGTGGTTGAGAACTATGTTCTTTTGGTACTGTGGTTATAAGTGGTAACCTTGTGATGGTAGGGTGAAGTTCCCGTAAGACTAGTATGTTATTATGCTGCTAGTAAGGTTATGGTTACATGCTCTTAATAGCTTGTTTCTTACATATGTATCTATGTTGTGCCATGATAGTTGTGCTGTCAGTTAGAAAAATGTATTTCATTGCGTCATTTCTAAATTGGAAGGTTTTGATAGGTGTAGCAAATTGTAGTAGTGTTTCAAAATTTGAAATGGTTTGAGCCATTAAAGTGCAGAGATAGTGCTGTATATGCACTATGCCATGTAAATTTGTATTAAAAACGTATGAATTTATGTTAAAATATAGGACAAAAAAGATCAAATAAAGCAAAAAAAAGGCCACCCACTGGCAGGATATTTCTCAAGGGAATCACGGCCTGCATACGACTAGAAACCAAATGAATGGCCAGGATGCAGGCCTGTGACCTGCCAGTAGGCCCAATGGCCCAAAGTAGAAATCATGATAGCAAGTAAGATAGAACAGAGAGGCTGTTGATAGCAGCCGAATGCGCGGCTATTTAAGCTGGTCGGAATCCTCTCCAGTTGGCGAGGTGGGACTAAACTCCCAGCCGTCCGACCCGTCTGACGTCGTGCAGCATTGGGGACATAATGGGCTGAAAGAGGCCCAGTTCGGTCATAGGTAGCTTGTCCAGGAAGAAGGCCTGGCTGGGCTGAGTTCCTTTTTTTAAACATTTTGTTATTATTTCAATATTACTTGTAAGTTGTAGTATAGCTTGTAATAAAGATTCGATAACTGTATGTAAAATAAATGTAATATTTTAATGTACTTAGGTTTTTTACTCTTGTTTTTATCATTTTTAAATATTTTGCAGATTTCGACTAGTTTTCAGAATTTTTTGATAAATTTCAGATTTGGATTTGACAAGTTGTGTTTGTCTGAATTGTATGAGGATTTTTCCAATGTTTGAAGGACTCTAGGGGCCATATTATTTATTTGTAGAGTTTTTTCAGATTCAAAACTTGGTGCATGTACAAATTTGAAAATTCAGTTAAACACATCAAATAGGTGGTTTTGACATGAATTTTAGAAAAATTCAGATTTAGATTTGAGGAGCTATGTTTGTCTGAATTCTATGAGGTTTTCACCATTATTTGAAGGAATGTAGGGGCCACATTATTCGTTTGTAGAGTTTTTTCAGATTCAAAACTTGGTGCATGTAGAAATTTGAAAATACTAAATCACCTCCAAATCAAATTTGAATTTTGAGCAAGTTAACTTTCAATTTTTGATACCATATTTTTATATGTTGTTAAAATGGAGGTATAGCATGCGGTTTGTACATTGGTAGAACTTTGAAAGAGAGCTTGCACATCATAATGCATTATATTTGTTCGACGCGATTTTGACCAAGCCAAGTTCATGAGTTTGAACATCATGCATCTAAAAAGCTAACACTCGGTCATTCCTATTCGAACAAGGCAGCAAGATGACCACATTGCCAGAAGGAAAAAAAATCCATAACAGCCTGGCGAAACAAAAGACTGAACAAGTCTGGAAGAACGTACCTCAACATCATGGAAGTATCTTGGCATATAGTAGCAAACACTTCGTGCTCGACGTCGTGGAAAACACGACTAGCGTCTCACATGTATCGGTTACGCTCAAAACATGCCAAATCTGAGCGATACGTTGGACCGAACGGGCAAATGTGGAAACCGGGAGACATTATGGAAAACAGCCCGACATCGTGGAAAACATGACTAGCGTCTCGCATGTGTCGGTTACGCTCAAAACATGCCAAAACTGGGCGATACGTTGGACCGAACGGCCAAAACGTGGAAACCGGGCAAAAATCCACGGCTTCGTGGAAACACTTGGTGCTAGCTATGTGGGCCCACATTTGTCATCAGGGTCAACTTAAGCTCATATGCGGGATTGTTATTTTGATGGGAATGAAATGTTTCAAGTTTAAAATTGTTCGTGTCAACTAGTTCACGTAAAATTTATCAGTGTGTAGGTTTTCAATTTTTATGAGATATTTTGAATTAGTTATGCACTGTACAAGCTTAGGTCAAACTTGAGTTGAAAGTTGTAGGAAAGCCGTGGGTTCAATTTTTAAAATTAAGTTGCAGCCACGACCAGAGGATTGGTGAAAGCCCCGTGCGTTCAATTGTTGAAAGTTTGCAGCCACGACCGGACCGCACCACACCTACACGCGTCGCATCGTAACAAAACTGATCCCACTGCTGCGCCGCAATAACCACATCGCATGCACCACACCTAAACACGTCGCACCGTAACAAATTAAAACTTACCCCACTTCACCGCAATAACCGCATCGCACCACTCCTAAACGCGTCGCACCGTAACAAAACTGACCGCACTGCACCACACTAACCGCATCGCACCGTAACGGGTCGACTACATCGATGTATGGGCCCTCCACCTTGACTCCACCGCCGCCGTAACACCACAATAACCGCAACGCGTCCGCTTCTCGTCTGTTCTTCTTCCTCTCGCGTCTTCCTCCTCCACACGACGGAGAACTCAGCATCCATGGATCCCTATGGAGACATCCTCGATGACGGGAAAACCACGGTTGACATCAAGCCCATCTGTGCCTATGGCACAAAGATTATGGAGGTGGTGTATACTAACGATGTGAACTACTTGAATCACATGCTGGAGAAGTTTGAGCAATTGCTCGAGAAAGAGACTTAGAACTTCCTCGGACTCGACCTCGAGTACACAAGGAATAGGCGGGACGAAGCTCCGTCACAAAAGCTCTCCGTCGTCCAGATCACCCTGAAGGAGACTGTCCTCGTGTTCCACTATTGCAGGTAATATACGTACTAAGGATGGGCATTTCTATTTCAGGCCTCCTTTGATTCAAAGGATTTCCTATGGGTTTGTACAGGATTCAATCCCTATGTTTTTTCCATCAGCACATGTTTGGTTCATAGGATTGTACCCTGTACGAACGTTTTCACATCAGGCCTCCTTTGATACAGGGCTTGTTTGATTCAAAAGAATCTCATATGAATTTTGGAGGATTTTGATCCTTACAAATTTTTCCTATGTGCATTGTTTAATTCCTATAGGTTTAAGTCCTTGTGGATTTTTTTTAGATCAAGTATTATGCATGATCTATGGGCGTTGTACGTGGCCTAATAGCACGGTTTTGCAATTTTCTTGTTCAACGTTGTCATCAAATAATTGTACACCATCCAAATTATTGTCATGTCATAGTTTGCATCTATACTACAGGAGAAGGGAGCCTTGTCCGAAACTGGTTATGTGCATATTTTTATTTTCCATTTGAGATCATGTATAATTAGCCAATGCAAATACATTGCTTGCACTCGTTTATTTCAAATACTTAGACATGTTAGTTCAAGCATTATGCATGATCTGTGGGTGTTGTACATGGCCTAATGGTACGGTTATGCAATTACCTTGTTTAACATTATCATCAAATAATTGTACATCATCCAAATTATTTTCATGTCTTAATTTGCATTTATACTGCAGGAGAAGGGAGCCTTGTCCAAAACTGGCAGAGTTCCTTCAGGAAAAGGGGATCACTTTCGCTAGCGTGGACATCAGGAGTGATAAAGAGAAGCTTGCACATGAGGATATCACCATTCTAGAACAGTACCACATCGACATCCAAGACATGTTTAAGACCTAAGAACGGTTCCATTGGAATCAGCCGTATGACAGGGACGGGATGTTATCTCTAGTAGTGATCATCATTGACAGAGATCTCGGGAATTGCAAGGCACTCTCGAAGGATGGCCATGAAGTATGGGAGAACAAGCCACTTTCCGCGATGAACCTAGAGTATGCAGCAAGAGACAGGTATGTTGCCTACGAGCTGTATCGTAGGCTCATTACCGCAAGGGACGGGCTAGACCGGGGGACTCGCAAGGCTGCAATTAATGCACGAAAAAGCGGCGGCAACTAAGGCGAGGCGGCAAAAGCAGGTCGAGGCGGCAGCTGCGCACTGCAGTGATGCAGATGACGAGCAGGATGATGCAACGTAGCAGGCTAAAAGGGAACAGGCGATGGCAATCTGGGAAGAGCAGCAGGAGGTCTGGGGAGCGGAAGAGGCGGATGGAGAGGTGGTGCATGTCACCAAACACAAACAGGAAGCAGGCGAAGATGACCAGGACGACGAGCAGAACGACACCACTGGCTGGGGCAACACCACCACCGCTGCCTGGGGCGACACAGCCACCGACCCCACCGCCTCCAATGCCACCGGCTGGAATTAATGCACGTTACTAGACTATAGCCAGTTATATTCGTGATGTTGTATGTTGTTTATGTAGTACAAATCGTGGTACTTTGTTGTTGTTTACTTTCTAAGTTGAACTACTTTAGTATGCTTGTTTCTTAAAGTACCGTGAGCTAGCAAACATATCTATGTAATGTTATATGTGTGTTCGGTTGTGTTTGTGCACTGGCTATACTAGTTCAAAGGAATATGATTGTCAACAGATATAAACTTGCCTTGATGAAAGTCTAGAATTGTAAACGCAAGCGTTACAAAGTTATTTTAAGCTAGTGTTATTGGACCCACATTTGTCATCGGGATTAACTTTTGCCCAATCTCAGTCAAACTGAAACCACATATGCCATTAGGTCCCACATGCACCATTGCTAGTGTAAGTGGGCCCACATGTGTCATCGGGGTCAACTTAAGCCTAATCTTAGTCAAATTGGACCCACAGATGCCATAGGGTCCCACATGCACCGCTGCTAGCTATGTGGGCCCACATGTGTCATCAGGGTCAGCTTAAGCCCAATCTTAGTCAAACTTGTCCCATATATGCCATAGGGTCCCACATGCACCAATGTTAGCTAAGTGGACCCACATGTGTCATCAGGGTTAACTTTTGCGGCGATATGAGTCAACATAGAACCCACAGATGCCAGTGGGCCCACATGCACCAATGCTAGTGTATGTGGACCCACGTGTGTCACCAGGGTCAACTTAAGCCCAACCTTAGTCAAACTAGGCCCACGTGTGTCATTAGGGTCAACTTATAGCCTAATCTTAGTCAAACTGGACCCACAGATGCCATAGGGTCCCACATGCACCGCTGCTAGCTATGTGGGCCCACATGTGTCATCAGGGTCAACTTAAGGCCAATCTTAGTCAAACTGGACCCATAGATGCCATAGGGTCCCACATGCACCGCTGCTAGCTATGTGGGCCCACATGTGTCATCGGGGTCAACTTAAGCCCAATCTTAGTCAAACTGGACCCAGAGATGCCATAGGGTCCCACATGCACCAATGTTAGCTAAGTGGACCCACATGTGTCATCAGGATCAACTTTTGCGGCGATATGAGTCAACATAGAACCCACAGATGCCATTGGGCCCACATGCACCAATGCTAGTGTATGTGGACCCACGTGTGTCATCAGGGTCAACTTAAGCACAATTTCAGTCAAACTTTTGCCCAAACTCACTCAGACTATAACCACATATGCCATCAGTACTCGCATGCACGATGCTAGTGTAACTGGACCCACATGTGTCATCAGGGTCAAATTTTGCCCAAACTCAGCCAAACAGGAACCACAGATGCCATTGGGTCCCACATGCACCAATGCTAGTATAAGTGGCTCTGTTTCAAATTTTACTATGTAATATGCACTATGCACTGTCAAACCTGTTATAAGTGAGTTGATCAAAGCATTGATCTGTAAAACTGTCAAATATTTGTAAATTATTGATATATATACCAATATGTACTGCTCTTTTTTTAAAATAAATCATTATTTAGCAAACCCGCTAAATGGGCATAGCATGCTATCGCTCCGCTAGAGCTTTTGATAGCTTTTAAAATCGGCGCCGCTAAATCAAATAGCCCGCTATTTTAAACATTGATAAGTGGGTCCCACATGCACCAATGTTAGTACAAGTGGGTCCAACATGCACCAATGTTAGTACAAATAATAGTTTACCTAATTGGGGAAAAAATCTATCCCTGCAGATATCCTAGACCCTTCTCGTACTTTCCCCAAACTGCTCCTCTCCATCCGCATCTCCGCATCGCCACCGCATCTCCGCATGGGCCCGCGTCCCGCATCGCCTCCGTCAGGATCGTCCAGCCACCGACGACCGTATTTCTGCAACCCCGCCACCGCGCTTCTCCATAGCCACGCCGCCCCGCATCTCCGCAACGCATCCGCCGCCCATAACGACGTGCACGTCCACATCGACTCGCCACACACACGCCGTGGCGTTGACCGCATCTCCGCAACCTTGCTCCGCGCTGAAGGTGAGCCCAATCATGCTGGATTTACTTGTGCTGCCCACTGAAATCATGTATGCATTGTTTGTCCAAGAGGGGTTTTCCACGAGCTATGTGTCAAGCTAGATTTCCCATGAAAATACACTAGTGTACCTACTGGAATAATTCCCGCACATTACAATCCCATGAATCAAACACTCATCGGAAGGAAACATTGCATAAGGTCCGAACTCTACAATGCATGTAGGAAAATATATTAGGCTCGTTTGGCTCCTATGCATTCATTTCATTTGGTTGAAATGAAATGAAATGAAATCCCCATGTCACTTCATTTGGATGGAATTTAAATTCCTTAATGAATTTTTATGTTTGGTCGCCACCGAATTCTGAAATGAAATGATTTACAAATTTGGCTGCCATTTTAAGCCAATTGTGAAATCAACAACACATTTGGCTTCAAAATTCAATTACATAATGTAAATAAAATATGATATTTTCAAAATAAAAATCAACTACAACATGAATAAAGATCAATGTATCCACAAATACACTTGTCTGCTCATTGTATCAACACAGCTTGATCAATGATGTTGTCATTGTTAGCGTTCTCGTCCGCCATTTCCGCATGGCTTTCAGTACCGAATCCTAGCCCCGCTCAAGAGAGCTCGATCCCTTGAGTAAAGTGTGCTAATTATATCCCAATACTTGATAACCTTGTACTTATAGGAAGTTGCATCGTTGTGTGCCTGCAAATAAGAGAAACTAGAACATGTTAGAACATGTGCCACTTCTTGAAAATATTAGGCAAGGGTGAGCAACAGATAACACTTGTGAATAAATGTTTTCCTAATAGGTAGGAATACACTATAGCTATAACTTAGCACATCAGGCATGAAAAAGTAAATCTAATGTACAATACTGACAAGCCAGAATAGGAGTCTGGAGCTTTCCTATGCTATGACTAGTGCTTGTAGCATTGAAATAACTTGCAAGTATTTGCAAAAACAATATTTGTATTGTTGTGATGAAATACGTTGCTGTGACGTTGTAATACCTATAATGTGTTTCCTACACTTTTACCATTTGTTAATGTGTGCTAAATTTGTATGCGCGGCCCATTCTTTAACATGGCAGGAGCATCTTCGCAGAAGCGTGATCTCGGACCACTCATCGCCCAAAGATGCTGGCTTACTGAGAGTGAGCAAGAGCATCTGCTGGAACTTCAATCGAACATGGGCAAAATTGTCGGGTTGCCATTCGTAACCCGCTTTACCAAAACGAATCTTAAGCTGTACCACATGGTACATTCATATAACTTTCTTTTAATTCTTTTTTGTTGCCATGTGTGTATGCAATTTGTCTTTGTGGTTTATGACATTGACTTACTAACTTATATATCTTGTTTTGTATTGATCAGAAATTGCCTAAGAAGGTTGTTAATGCTCTACAAATCTGTGAGGGAGGCTCAACTGGAGTGTGTCTTCCTAAAGACGAGATCACCCCAATCGACTTCAAGATAGAAAAGGATGATCGCCTCTTCTTCGATCCAGATGGGTGGAAGTGTTTCATACAGAGCACAGATCTAGAAGAGGGACAAGCTGTTCTCATATACTCGAAGAAAGCGCATTCAGAAGGGTGGTGTAACCGAGAGGGTTTCGTCTTCATATTGAGAAGAATAAATGATTTGTCGCCTACGCCGGTGTCCATGCTCAAGGGTGCCAAGGCGACGGCGGGGCGGAAGGATGACGCGACGCCGCAACGCGTTGTCCGTCAGTCTGGGCAGCGGCAAAGGCAGGGCCACTTCTCTGTCGGCATCGCCATCGCCGTCGCCGTCGCCGTCACCATCACCGTCTCCACCACCCCATTTGCCGCTGTATCCGAACCCCGACTTTATGTTCATCTGCATCCTTCACGAGGACAAGTGGGACAACCTCTTCCTCTGCAATGCTTTCAAAGATTACATCAGCGGCGACCAGCCCAACACTGTGCGTGTCTGGGAGCGTAACAGCAAGCTGACCTTCGATGTGGAGATGTATTTCGATCATCGAGATGGCCGCTTGTACCTCCGCAGGGGCTGGCCCAAGTTCGTCAAGTGCTACACTATTTCGCAAGGCAACATCCTGGCGTTCGACTACTATGTTGGCAACAGGGAGCTGGTCGTCACAATCTACGGCGGTAGGCTCTCCCGCCGAGAATCACGGCCAACAGCGACGATGACAGCGACGATGATGGCAGTGGCGATGACAGGGACATGCAGACCATGCCCGTCAAGGAGTAGGAGATGTCAGAGGGCTAGTACGGACGTCCAGACCGTGTCCTGGCCCTATCAGATTTTCATGTCTGCCTCTTCCTAGACTAGGAAGAGGATCTAGGATTAAACTTACCCTGATGCACTATATTTAAGTTTTCCTGATACACTATGCTTAAGTCTAATATGTAAGACTAAAAATGCTTTTTCTACCCTGTTGCATGTGCATCAGGGTGTGACCAAGCAGATTCGCCCCTGTTCCTAGTTGCGAAACTATTTGCTGAGTTTCTGGGTGTAAAGTCTAATGAGATCACCTACCTTTTGGTGGATGTTAGAAAATTTTGCTGGCTACATATCTAATATGTGAAATAATTCTGCTCTTCTGTTTGTTTTTCGAATCAATGAGTTTTACTTGTTTAAGTGATATTGTGCTTCAGCTTTCAAGTTGGAGTTATGGAATGAAGGAAACTAATGGTATTGTTTGCTCAGTAATCCAACTGTTGTACGTGAATGAACATATTTTGTTTTCCTTTTCATATATAAACAAATGACTTATTCAAATAATTTAATATGGTTCATGGCCAAATAAATTTATAGTACAATGAATTAGAGATAATCCCAGCTTGTAACCATATTACAAATTCTGCACGGGAGGTCTAAGTAGTGGAAAAACCTAAACCGTTGCATGTGTTAGGATTTATTTAATTACAATATGTAATTAGAGATAATCCCCGCTTGTAAACCTCCCGTTCCATTCCCTCTGTTTTTTCCAATCAAATTTACAATAAATGGTTTTCGTTCCCTCCACTTGTGTATAGAAAAATTTCGTTCCCACCTCTTTTGTTTTCCACCCGCCCGCCCATTTTGGCGCTAACAATTTGCCGCCCCCACGACACTTTAAAAACGGCGTGCCCCCACCTCCCACATACCCATCCCCTAATTCTGTTCCTTGTTCACCGCCCACCTAGAACCCCATCGCCACTTTCCTTGACCCTAGATCCGTCAAGCAAGGTGTTGGTTGCTGGCGGATTTCCCCTCTGCGGCGGGCGACATGTTCGGCAGTCTTCGAAGCGGCACAACACGCTGGAATGTTCTACCACCGACACCGAAGCAAAAGCGTAAACGCCCAGGTCATTTTTCTGCCGCCCTAGGTCTATGCCTCTTTCTAGATCAGTCAAGCATGAGTTCTAGTAGATCAACATGTGTAGATCGTTGTTCAAGATGATGTAGCTTATGTGCAAGATCTAGGTTTTAGATCATAGACATGGTTCGAGATGCCTAGCACATGTTGAACGTGACACCCTATGATCCAAATCCTTCGACAATGTGCTTGTCTTGGGTTTTAATTTCATAGATCATGGTTCCAGATGCCATGAATGTGTTGAGCATGACACCCTATGATCCGATCTTATAACTATGTGTTAGATTTAGGTTTCTGTTCCTACATAATGGTTCAGGTAATAGGGCACAACTTGTTGGATAAACCCTGCTGCTTGGCGTCTTAACTGACGCAACTGTACAACTTGATACCTAATACACTGTACCTGACACTTAACTGAACTTGTTGACAGTAGGATTTAGACAGTTAACTGAATGACGATACGAGATTTGGAGGCAATAGAATAATGTTTTGTGAGCATGTTAATTTTACAGTATGGATCACATAATTTTTGCTTTAATGATCTTGTCTACTCTGTTTGTACTAATGAGTATGATCATGACTTGCCTTTGCTTGATTGTTTTCAGTTACTCAAGTCAAAACAGCAAATGAATATGAAAATGTTAGGAAACAAGTGATGGATGAGAACGTGTCTCGTATGTCTGAAGCACTGAAGCAGAATGCTATTGAACATGGCAATCCAATGTTGGATTTCACGGCGATGGCGCGTGAATTTGTGTTTGGTACTGCTAAGAAACCGGTGGCAGCGACAACACGGAAAGAGGCACAGCCGCAGGAGAAGGATATCACCGAGGACCCTAATTATGAACCTGATCCTACCGACGAGCCCACTGATGATGATGTGTTTGTTCCGGATGAAGAGGACCATGATGTTGTTAAATCTTCCTCAAAGGTGAAGAAATGCACCATTCTCCTGCCTTCACATGTAGGATATGTACAGATTGCTTTAATATTTATGGCTTGATCTATTAAAATGCAGGTGACGGAAGGTTCTACAAAAGAAAAGAAGCAGAAGCGCTCAAAAACCTTTGTGCCTCCAAATGTTGTAACAAGGTCAGCAGCAAATGCAGAGACTCAAGATGATGGTGAAATAGAGACCCCTACCCAGAAAGCAGGGGAAGGGGGTACTAATGGAAATGAATCCTCGCCCATGTTAATTCAAACCTCTAGAGGCAGCAACTCACCTGAGGAGAATGTACTTGTCCGCCGCGAACGGGAAGGTATTGGCAGCACGTCTTACAATTTATTCACTGGTTTAGTTGCAAAATTTTCAATTGAAGTCTTGACTCTCGTTTTGTCACTGGTTTCAGTTGCAATTGTAGACACGGGTGCTCTAAAGGAAAAGTGTAATGTACGCAAACCTACTATGGGGCATGGGGTACACGAGTGGTCTAGAAGGAATGGAGGGGCTAAGATGCAGATCAACTTCACTCCTGGCATGAGGAGACCCACTGATCCTGTGCAAGCAGCAAAACTGAGTTCAGAGTGTGGCATTCACATACGCAGCAAGATGCCACTGGCAACCCACTGGAAGCAGTATGGTGACAAGGAAGGTCGTCTGAAAGATACTATTCCGGAAACCATTAAGTCTATAACTGTAAGTCCGTTAACCTCTTATTCATTTTCCATATAAAATGTCTCATTGGTGGATGATTTTTTAACAATTCTGTCATTCGATGCTGATATGAATTTGTGTTCCATGTTATCTGCAGGGAAAATTTGCAATGGACAGCAGTGTTGACCTTGGCAAAGACATTTGCATCGACATTTTACAGAAAGGTATTCGCCAACAACGTTGGAGGCTGAAAAGGTCTATTGGAAAGATGTTAAAGATCTAACCCGCGAGCAAGCTTTATTGTTGAAACCAAAAGAGGTAGACGAGGAAAGCTGGGCAGAGCTTCTTGATATATGGCATGATGAGCACTACAAGGTACACGATTCCTGTTGTTTCAGCTACATCTATCGCAGACATACTACTGTACTGTGGAATACTAAATTCATGCATCTGTACATAGGCAATCTGCGAGAGTAACAAGAAGAACAGAGATGCTGTGACGAAGAAACACACCACTGGCTCAAGAAGCTTTGTTGCACATTACCATGCACTTGTGAGTATTCGAACTCTTCAGATGCAACACCTACTTCTTTTTGTGAACATGCCATACACACTTGTAATTCATCGTGTCATAATTCATGTAGAAATCTCAGAAGACCGAGGACGTCGATACCTCCCCGATTGCTTTCTTTAAAGCAAGCCACACTAACAAGGATGGTATGATGTCCCAGAAATCAGCAGAAGCTTATGTAAGTAAATTATTTTATGTGCTACGCATTTCTCATTAGTTTGTCTAATTATTTGATTTCTTCTAACTCTGGACTTGCTATTTTTTATCCTATTGTAGACTGAGATGGTGCTTCAGAAAATGGGACCACACCCAGAAGATTGGATTCCCAAAACTGATCTAGAGATTGTTGAAGAAGTCCTGAGAGACCAGAACAATTCAAGATCAATTACTTTCCTTTCCAGCATCGGAGTTTCATCTGCTTCCAAGAGGTCTAGCGTCTCAGCTGGGCGCATCCGTGATTTAGAAGAAAAGTTATCAAGTCAGGAGCAAGATTCGTTGAATGCAGCTGAAAGGGTTCAACGCGAGATGGAGGAACGGATGCAAGAGCAGGAAAGGAGATTTGAAGAGATGAGAAAGAAGCAGGATGATGAACTTGAAGCAATGAAAAAGTCCAGCAAAGCGAATCGTCTGGTATTTGAGAAGAGGCAGAAGGAAATGGATGGCATGCTTAGTTACCTGTTGAGGATGTCGCAGAACTCCCAGTCCCAGTCCCCGTGACTTGGGCCAAAAATCTCTGCGCGCTAATGGGCCGGGTGGGCCGAAACATTGTTTTTTATTCCTTGAGTCATTCGAGTTTGATACAGCAGTTTCAGTCTACCAGAATTTTAAAGTTTGCGTGTGATACAATTCATATTTATATATTTTCTGCCAGTTCCAATATTTGCTTCCATTTAATTTTGTTTCGTAATTTGCGTGGAACTTCAATTTTTAATCAAATTTGTCCGTGCAAAAAAATTGGTGACGGCGTCACATTCCTCCCGGCCCACAAGGCAGTTCCGAATGGGCCGGCCCAAAAAATGACACGTCATCATCGCGGGCCCTAGTGACACCACATTTTCGTCACGAGGGAGTACTTAGTGATGGAAGTGGCATTTTCGGTGACGAAAGTGATTTGTCACAAAACCTCTTTTCTCTTGTAGTGAGAAGAACACACAAGCAATGACACTGGTGATATGTGGTTTGTGAAAGGAACACACATGCAATGACTCTAGATGTGGGTCATGAGAAGAACACACATGCAATGACCACATGCAATGACACTGGTGGATCCATGTGTGGTTTATTTAGAGGAACAGACATGCAATAACACTGGTGGATCCATGTGTGGTTCATGAAAAGAACACACATCCAATGACACTGGGTGTGGTTCATGAAAAGAACACACATCCAATGACACTAGTGGATCCTTATGTGGTTTGTGAGAAGAAGAGACATGCAATGACTCTTGTTGTGGTTCATGAAAAGAACAGACATGCAATGACACTGGTGGATCCATATGTGGTTTGTGAGAGGAACATGCATGCAATGGCACTGGGTGGATCCATGTGTGGTTTATGAAAGGAACAAACATGCAATGACACTGGGTGTGGTTCATGAAAAGAACACACATGCAATGACACTGGTGGATCCATATGTGGTTTGTGAAAAGAACAGACATGCAATGACTCTAGCTGTGGTTTATGAAAAGAACACACATGCAATGACTCTAGTTGTGGTTCATGAAAAGAACAGACATGCAATGACACTGGTGGATCCATATGTGGTTTGTGAAAATAACAGACATGCAATCACACTGGGTGGATCCATGTGTGGTTCATTAGAAGAACACACATGCAATGACACCGGTAGATTGTTATGTGGTTTGTGAGAAGAATAGACATGCAATGACTCTAGCTGTGGTTCATGAAAAGAACAGACATGCAATGACACTAGTGGATCCACATGTGGTTTGTGAAAAGAACAGACATGCAATCACACTGGGTCGATCCATATGTGGTTTGTGAGAAGAACACACATGCAATGACACTACCTGTGCTTCATGAAAAGAACAGACATGCAATGATACTGGTGGATCCATGTGTGGTTTGTGAGAAGAACACACATGCAATGACACTGTTGTGGTTCATGAAAAGAACACACTTGCAATGACTCTAGCTGTGGTTTGTGAAAACAACACACATGAAATGACTCTAGTTGTGGTTCATGAAAAGAACAAACATGCAATCACACTGGTGGATCCATATGTGTTTTGTGAAAAGAACAGACATGCAATCACACTAGGTGGATCCATATGTGGTTTATGAGAAGAACACACATGCAATGACATTGGTGATATGTGGTTTGTGAAAAGAACACACATGGAATGACTCTAGATGTGGTTCATGAGAAGAACACACATGCAATGGCACTACTAGATCCATGTGTGGTTTGAGAGAGGAACACACATGCAATGACACTGGTTGTGGTTCATGAAAAGAACAGACATGCAATGATACTAATGGATCCATGTGTGGTTTGTGAGAATAGTACACTTGCAATGACACTGGGTGTGGTTCATGAAAACAACACACATCCAATGACACTAGTGGATCCTTATGTGGTTTGTGAGAAGAATAGACATGCCATGACTCTAGATGTGGTTCATGAGAAGAACACACATGCAATGACACTGGTGGATCCATGTCTGGTTTGTGAGAGGAACACACATGCAATGACATGGGTGTGGTTTGTGAGAAGAACACACATGTAATGACACTAGGTGTGGTTCATGAGAAGAACACACATGCAATGACTCTAGCTGTGGTTTGTGAAAAGAACACACATGCAATGCCTCTAGCTGTGGTTCATGAAAAGAACAGACATGCAATGACACTGTTGGATCCATATGTGGTTTGTGAAAAGAACAGACATGCAATCACACTGGGTGGATCCATATGTCGTTTATGAGAATAACACGCATGCAATGATACTAGGTGTGGTTCATGAAAGGAACACACATCCAATGACACTGGTGGATCCTTATGTGGTTTGTGAGAAGAACAAACATGCAATGACTCTAGATGTGGTTCATGAGAAGAACAGACAGGCAATGACACCGGTGGATCCTTATGTGGTTTGTGAGAAAAATAGACATGCAATGACTCTAGCTAGGGTTCATGAAAAGAACAGGCATGCAATGACACTGGTGGATCCATATGTGGTTTGTGAAAAGAACAGACATGCAATCACACTGGGTGGATCCATATGTGGTTTATGAGAAGAACACACATGCAATGACACTGGTGATAAGTGGTTTGTGAAAAGAACACACATGCAATGACTCTAACTGTGGTTAATGAAAAGAGCAGACATGCAATGACACTGGTGGATCCATGTGTGGCTTGTGAGAAGAACACACATGCAATGACACTGGCTCTGGTTCATGAAAAGAAGAGACATGCAATGACACTGGTGGATCCATATGTGGTTTGTGAAAAGAACAGACAAGCAATCACACTGGGTGGATCCATATGTGGTTTATGAGAAGAACACACATGCAATGATACTAGGTGTGGTTCATGAAAAGAACACACATCCAATGACACTGGTGGATCCTTATGTGGTTTGTGAGAAGAACAGACATGCAATGACTCTAGATGTGGTTCATGAGAAGAACACACATGCAATGACACCGGTGGATCCTTATGTGGTTTGTGAGAAGAACACACATGCAATGACACTGGGTGGATCCATATGTGGTTTATGAGAAGAACTCACATGCAATGACACTGGTGATGTGTGGTTTGTGAAAAGAACACACATGCAATGACTCTAACTGTGGTTATGAAAAGAGCAGACATGCAATGACACTGGTGGATCCATGTGTGGCTTGTGAGAAGAACACACATGCAATGACACTGGCTGTGGTTCATGAAAAGAACAGACATGCAATGATACTGGTGGATCCATGTGTAGTTTGTGAGAAGAACACACATGCAATGACACTGGGTGTGGTTCATGAAAAGAACACACATCCAATGACACTGGTGGATCCTTATGTGGTTTGTGAGACGAACAGACATGCAATGACTCTAGATGTGGTTGATGAGAAGAACACACATGCAATAACACTGGTGGATCCATGTGTGGTTTGTGAGAGGAACACACATGCAATGACACTTGGTGTGGTTCATGAAAAGAACACACATGCAATGACACTGGTGTATCCTTATGTGGTTTGTGAGAAGAACAAACATGCCATGACTCTAGCTGTGGTTTGTAAAAGGAACACACATGCAATGACTCTAGATGTGGTTCATGAAAATAACAGACATGCAATGACACTGGTGGATCCATATGTGGTTTGTGAAAAGAATAGACATGCAATCACACTGGGTGTATCCATGTGTGGTTCATGAAAAGAACGGACATGCAATGACACCGGTGGATCCTTATATGGTTTGTGAGAAGAACAGACATGCAATGAATCTAGCCGTGGTTCATGAAAAGAACAGACATGCAATGAGACTGGTGGATCCGTATGTGGTTTGTGAAAAGAACAAATATGCAATCACACTAGGTGGTTCCATATGTGGTTTATGAGAAGAACACACATGCAATGACACTAGTGAAATGTGGTTTGTGAAAAGGACATACATGCAATGACTCTAGATGTGGTTCATGAGAAGAACACACATGCAATGGCACTGGTGGATCCATGTGTGGTTTGTGAGAGGAACAGACATGCAATGACACTAGGTGTGGTTCATGAAAACAACACACATGCAATGACACTAGTGGATCCATGCGTGGTTTGTGAGAAGAACACACATGCAATGACACTGGGTGTGGTTCATGAAAAAAACACATCCAATGACACTGGTGGATCCTTATGTGGTTTGTAAGAATAATAGACATGCAATGACTCTAGATGTATATCATGAGAAGAACACACATGCAATGACACTGGTGCATCCATGTGTGGTTTATGAGAGGAACAGACATGCAATGACACTAGGTGTGGTTCATGAAAAGAACAGACATGCAATGACACTGGTGATATGTGGTTTGTGAAAAGAACACACATGCAATGACTCTAACTGTGGTTAATGAAAAGAGCAGACATGCAATGACACTGGTGGATCCATATGTGGTTTGTGAGAAGAACACACATGCAATGACAGTACTTGTGGTTCATGACAAGAACAAACATGCAATGATACTGGTGGATCCATTTGTGGTTTGTGAGAAGAACACACATGCAATGACACTGGTGTGGTTCATGAAAAGAACACACTTGCAATGACTCTAGCTGTGGTTTGTGAAAACAACACACATGCAATGACTCTAGCTGTGGTTCATGACAAGAACAGACATGCAATGACACTGGTAGATCCATATGTGTTTTGTGAAAAGAACAGACATGCAATCACACTGGGTGGATCCATATGTGGTTTATGAGAAGAACACACATGCAATGACATTGGTGATATGTGGTTTGTGAAAAGAACACACATGCAATGACTCTAGATGTGGTTCATGAGAAGAACACACATGCAATCGCACTGCTAGATCCATGTGTGGTTTGAGAGAGGAACACACATGCAATGACACTGGTTGTGGTTCATGAAAAGAACAAACATGCAATGATACTAATGGATCCATGTGTGGTTTGTGAGAAGAGTACACATGCAATGACACTGGGTGTGGTTCATGAAAAGAACACACATCCAATGACACTAGTGGATCCTTATGTGGTTTGTGAGAAGAACAGACATGCCATGACTCTAGATGTGGTTCATGATAAGAACACACATGCAATGACACGGGTGGATCCATGTCTGGTTTGTGAGAGGAACACACATGCAATGACACTGGTGGATCCATGTCTGGTTTGTGAGAGGAACACACATGTAATGACACTAGGTGTGATTCATGAGAAGAACACGCATGCAATGACTCTAGGTGTTGTTTGTGAAAAGAACACACATGCAATGACTCTAGCTGTGGTTTGTTAAAAGAACAGACATGCAATGACTCTAGCTGTGGTTCATGAAACGAACAAACATGCAATGACACTAGTGGATCCATATGTGGTTTGTGAAAAGAACAGACATGCAATCACACTGGGTGGATCCATGTGTGGTTCATGAAAAGAATAGACATGCAATGACACCGGTGGATCCTTATGTGGTTTGTGAGAAGAACAGACATGCAATGACTCTAGTTGTGGTTCATGAAAAGAACACACATGCAATGACACTAGTGGATCCATGCGTGGTTTGTGAGAAGAACACACATGCAATCACACTGGGTGGATCCATATGTGGTTTATGAGAAGAACACACATGCAATGACACTGGTGATATGTGGTTTGTGAAAAGAACACACATGCAAAGACTCTAGATGTGGTTCATGAGAAGAACACAGATGCAATGGCACTAGTGGATCCATGTGTGGTTTGTGAGAGAAACAGACATGCAATGACACTAGGTGTGGTTCATGAAAAGAACACACATTGAATGACACTAGTGGATCCATGCATGGTTTGTGAGAAGAACACACATGCAATGACACTGGGTGTGGTTCATGAAAAGAACACACATCCAATAACACTAGTGGATCCTTATGTGGTTTGTGAGAAGAACAGACATGCAATGACTCTAGATGTGGTTCATGAGAAGAACACACATGCAATGACACCAGTGGATCCATGTGTGGTTTATGAGAGGAACACACATGCAATGACACTAGGTGTGGTTCATGAAAAGAACAGACATGCAATGACACTGGTGGATCCATATGTGGTTTGCGAAAAGAAGGGACATGCAATCACACTGGGTGGATCAATGTGTGGTTCATGAAAAGAATAGACATGCAATGACACCGGTGGATCCTTATGTGGTTTGTGAGAAGAACAGACATGCAATGACTCTAGGTGTGGTTCATGAAAAGAACAGACATGCAATGACACTGGTGGATCCATATGTGGTTTGCGAAAAGAAGGGACATGCAATCACACTGGGTGGATCAATGTGTGGTTCATGAAAAGAACACACATGCAATGACACTGGTGGATCCATATGTGGTTTATCAGAAGAACACACATGCAATCACATTGGGTGTGATTCATGAAAAGAACACACATCCAATGACACTGGTGGATCCTTATGTGGTTTGTGAGAAGAATAGACATGCAATGACTCTAACTGTGGTTCATGAGAAGAACACACATGCAATGACACTCGTGGATCCATGTGTGGTTTGTGATAGGAACATACATGCAATGACACTGGGCGTGGTTCATGAAAAGAACACACATGAAGTGACACTGGTGTATCCTTATGTGGTTTGTGAGAAGAACACACATGCAATGACTCTAGCTATGGGTTGTGAAAAGAACACACATGCAATGACTCTAGCTGTGGTTCATGAAAAGAACAGACATGCAATGACACTAGTGGATCCATATGTGGTTTGTGAAAAGAACAGAGATGCAATCACATTGGGTGGATCCATGGGTGGTTCATGAGAAGAACAGACAGGCAATGACACCGGTGGATCCTTATGTGGTTTGTGAGAAAAATAGACATGCAATGACTCTAGCTATGGTTCATGAAAAGAACAGGCATGCAATGACACTGGTGGATCCATATGTGGTTTGTGAAAAGAACAGACATGCAATCACACTGGGTGGATCCATATGTGGTTTATGAGAAGAACACACATGCAATGACACTGGCTGTGGTTCATGAAAAGAACAAACATGCAATGATACTGTTGGTTCCACGTGTGGTTTGTGAGAATAACACACATGCAATGACACTGGGTGTGGTTCATGAAAAGAACACACATGCAATGACTCTAGCCATGGTTTGTGAAAATAACAGACATGAAATGACTCTAGTTGTGGTTCATGAAAAGAACAGACATGCAACGACACCGGTGGATCCTTATGTGGTTTGTGAGAAGAACAGACATGCAATGACTCTAGTTGTGGTTCATGAAAAGAACAGACATGCAATGACACTAGTGGATCCATATGTGGTTTGTGAAAAGAACAGACATGCAATCACACTGGGTGGATCCATATGTGGTTTATGAGAAGAACACACATGCAATGACACTGGTGATATGTGGTTTGTGAAAGGAATTGACATGCAATGACTCTAGATGTGGTTCATAAGAATAACACACATGCAATGGCACTGGTGGATCCATGTGTGGTTTGTGAGAGGAATACACATGCAATGACAGTAGGTGTGGTTCATGAAAAGAACACACATGCAATGACACTAGTGGATCCATGCGTGGTTTGTGAGAAGAACACACATGCAATGAACCTGGGTGTGGTTCATGAAAAGAACACACATCCAATGACACTGGTGGATCCTTATGTGGTTTGTGAGAAGAAAAGACATGCAATGACTCTAGATGTGGTTCATGAGAACAACACACATGCAAAGACATCGGTGGATCCATGTGTTGTTTATGAGAGGAACAGACATGCAATGACACTAGGTGTGGTTCATGAAAAGAACAGACATGCAATTGCACTGGTGGATCCATATGTGGTTTGTGAAAAGAACAGACATGCAATCACACTAGGTGGATCCATGTGTGGTTCATGAAAAGAACACACATGCAATGACACTGGTGGATCCATGTGTGGTTTGTGAGAATAACACACATCCAATGACACTGGTGGATCCTTATGTGGTTTGTGAGAAGAACAGACATGCAATGACTCTAGCTGTGGTTCATGAGAAGAACACACATGCAATGACACTGGTGTATCCTTATGTGGTTTATGAGAAGAACACACATGCAATGACTCTAGCTATGGTTCATGAAAAGAACACACATGCAATGACACTAGTGTATCCTTATGTGGTTTCTGAGAAGAACACACATGCAATGACTCTAGATGTGGTTTGTGAAAATAACACAGATGCAATGACTCTAGATGTGGTTCATGAAAAGAACAGACATGCAATGACACTGTTGGATCCATATGTGGTTTGTGAAAAGAACAGATATGCAATCACACTGGGTGGATCCATGTGTGGCTCATGAGAAGAACACACATGCAATGACACCGGTGGATCCTTATGTGGTTTGTGAGAAGAAGAGACATGTAATGACTCTAGCTGTGGTTCATGAAAAGAACAGACATGCAATGACACTGGTGGATCCATATGTGGTTTGTGAAAAGAACAGACATGCAATCCCACTGGGTGGATCCATATGTGGTTTGTGAGAACAACACACATGCAATGAGACTGGCTGTGGTTCATGAAAAGAACAGACATGCAATGATACTGGTGGATCCATGTGTGGTTTGTGAGAATAACACACATGCAATGACACTGGGTGTGGTTCATGAAAAGAACACACATGCAATGACTCTAGCTGTGGATTGTGAAAAGAACACACATACAATGACTCTAGCTGTCGTTCATGAAAAGAACAGACATGCAATGACACTGGTGGATCCATATGTGGTTTGTGAAAAGAACAGATATGCAATCACACTTGGTGGATCCATGTGTGGTTCATGAAAAAGAATAGACATGCAATGACACCGGTGGATCCTTATGTGGTTTGTGAGAAGAACAGACATGCAATGACTCTAGATATGGTTCATGAAAAGAACAGACATGCAATGACACTGGTGGATCCATATGTGGTTTGTGAAAAGAACAGACATGCAATCACACTGGTGGATCCATATGTGGTTTATGAGAAGAACACACATCCAATGACACTGGTGGATCCTTATGTGGTTTGTGAGAAGAACTGACATGCAATGACTCTAGATGTGGTCCATGAGAAGAACACACATGCAATGACACTGGTGGATCCATGTGTGGTTTATCCGAGGAACAGACATGTAATGACACTGGGTGTGGTTCACGAAAAGAACAGACATGCAATGACAGTGGTGGATCCATATGTGGTTTGTGAAAAGAACAGGCATGCAATCACACTAGGTGGATCCATGTGTGGTTTATGAGAGTAACATACATGCAATGACACTGGGTGTGGTTCATGAAAAGAACAGACATGCAATGACACTGGTGGATCCATATGTGGTTTGTGAAAAGAATAGACATGCAATCACACTGGGTGGATCATTGTGTGGTTCATGAAAAGAACACAAATGCAACGACACTGGTGGATCCATGTGTGGTTTGTGAGAAGAACACACATCCAATGACACTGGGTGTGGTTCATGAAAAGAACACACATCCAATGACACTAGTGGATCCTTATGTGCTTTGTGAGAAGAACAGACATGCAATGACTCTAGTGCTGGTTCATGAGAAGAACACACATGCAATGACAATAGTGGATCCATGTGTGGTTTGTGAGAGGAACATACATGCAATGACACTGGGTGTGGTTCATGAAAAGAACACACATGCAATGACACTTGTGTATCCTTATGTGGTTTGTGAGAAGAACACACACGCAATGATTCTAGTTGTGGTTTGTGAAAAGAACACACATGCAATGACTCTAGCTGTGGTCAATGAAAAGAATAGACATGCAATGACACTAGTGGATCCATATGTGGTTTGTGAAAAGAACAGACATGCAATCACACTGGGTGGATCCATGTGTGGTTCATGAGAAGAACAGACATGCAATGACACCGGTGGGTCCATGTGTGGTTTGTGAGAAGAACACACTTGCAATGACACTGGGTGTGGTTCATGAAAATAACACACATCCAATGACACTGGTGGATCCTTATGTGGTTTGTGAGAAGAATAGACATGCAATGACTCTAACTGTGGTTCATGAGAAGAACACACATGCAATGACACCGGTGGATCCATGTGTGGTTTGTGAAAGGAACATACATGAAATGACACTGGGTGTGGTTCATGAAAAGAACACACATGCAATGACACTGGTGTATCCTTATGTGGTTTATGAGAAGAACACACATGCAATGACTCTAGCTATGGGTTGTGAAAAGAACACACATGCAATGACTCTAGCTGTGGTTCATGAAAAGAACAGACATGCAATGACACTAGTGGATAGATATGTGGTTTTCGAAAAGAACAGACATGCAATCACGTTGGGTGGATCCATGTGTGGTTCATGAGAACAGACCTGCAATGACACCGGTGGATCCTTATGTGGTTTGTGAGAAGAACAGACATGCAATGACTCTAGCTGTGGTTCATGCAAAGAATAGGCATGCAATGACACTAGTGGATCCATATGTGGTTTGTGAAAAGAACAGACATGCAATCACACTGGGTGGATCCATATGTGGTTTATGAGAAGAACACACATGCAATGACACTAGCTGTGGTTCATGAAAAGAACGGACATGCAATGATATTGGTGGATCCATGTGTGATTTGTGAGAATAACACACATGCAATTTCACTGGGTGTGGTTCATGAAAAGAACACACATGCAATGACTCTAGTCGTGGTTTGTGAAAAGAACACACATGCAATGACTCTAGCTGTGGTTCATGAAAAGAACAGACATGCATTGACACTGGTGGATCCATATGTGGTTTGTGAAAAGAACAGACATGCAATCACACTAGGTGGATCCATGTGTGGTTCATGAAAAGAACAGACATGCAATGACACCGGTGGATCCTTATGTGGTTTGTGAGAAGGATAGACATGCAAGGACTCTAGCTGTGGTTCATGAAAAGAACAGACATGCAATGACACTGGTGGATCCATATGTGGTTTATGAAAAGAACAGACATGCAATCACACTGGGTGGATCCATATGTGGTTTATGAGAAGAACACACATGCAATGACACTGGTGATATGTGGTTTGTGAAAAGAACACACATGCAATGACTCTAGATGTGGTTCATAAGAAGAACACACATGCAATGGCACTGGTGGATCCATGTGTGGTTTGTGAGAAGAACATACATGCAATGACACTAGGTGCGGTTCATGAAAAGAACACGCATGCAATTACACAAGTGGATCCATGCGTGGTTTGTGAGAAGAACACACATGCAATGACACTGTGTGTGGTTCATGAAAAGAACACACATCCAATGACACTGGTGGATCCTTATGTGGTTTGTGAGAAGTGATGTCTACGCACTTCTATTCTTGTAGACAGTTGTTGGTCCTCCAAGTGCAGAGGTTTGTAGAACAGCAGCAAGTTTTCCCTTAAGTGGATCACCCAAGGTTTATCGAACTCAGGGAGGAAGTGGTCAAAGGTATCCCCTCTCAAGCAACCCTGCAATCAAGATACAAGAAGTCTCTTGTGTCCCCAACACACCCAATACACTTGTCAGGTGTATAGGTGCACTAGTTTGGGGAAGAGATAGTGAAATACAAGTGGTATGGATAATTATAAGTGGTAACGGTGATAGAAAATAGCTTGATGGTGTGGAAAAGACTAAAGTAAAGCTGAAATAAAGATAGAAGCAAGCAAACATGTAACAGATATAATTGCAAACTGTGTATCAATGCTTAGAAACAAGGCCTAGGGATCATACTTTCACTAGTGAACACTCTCATATAAATATATTCTTCTTTATGATACTACTCTTAACTACTCTCCGGTTGGACACTCTAATCGATGGTAGGGCTATAACGTCACACCTCAAAGTTCATCTTTCCCATCTAGAAAACCCCACACTGTCACCTTGAGCACTAGATGGTTCCAACAAACACCACAATTTCATAAAGACATCCAACTCCAAATATAACTCATAACAAGTATTTGTAATCTCTAGCCTAAGTGCCACCATGGTGTGCATGCTGTCACTTTCACACACATGGGGAGAGCAGGGATCTATTAAAGCACTTGAGTAGCAAGGTAGATCTATAGATTACAAGCTCATGATCTCAATAAGATCATGCATAGAGAGAAAGATGAACACGTAGCTACCGGTAGAACCCTTAGCCTCAAGAGAGAACTACACCCTCCTCATCATGGGAATCAGCAATGGTGATGGAGATGGCGGTGGAGGTCGATGGAGATGGCTCCGGGGGCACTTCCCCGTCCCGGCAGGGTGCCGAAACAGAGACTTTCTGTCTCCCAAATCTCTCCTTCGGTGGCGGCGGCGCTGCAGAACTTTTTGTGGATTTCTGATTGATTATATAGGGTTTTTGCCTCGGGAGGAATATATAGGCGAAAGAGGCAAGGGCGGTGGCCGACTAGGGTGCCCACACCATGCCCTGGCGCGGCCTGGGCTGGCCCACGCCAAGGGGTGGTGTGGCCACCCTGTGGCCCCTCTCCGACTCTCCTTCTGGCTCTAGATGTCTTCCGGTAAAATAGCAACTTTGGCTTTTGTCCCATCCAATTCCGAGAATATTTATTTTCTGACTTCCTGGAACCAAAAACAGCAGAAAACAGGCAACTCGCACTGTGGCTCTTATTAATAGGTTAGTCCAAGAAATCATATGAAAAGTACTCCAAAGTGTGGACAAAACACAAGAAAGTAGATAAAACCAAGCATGGAACATTAAAAATTATAGATACATTTGCAATGTATCAACATCCCCAAGCTTAACTCCTGCTCGTCCTCGAGTAGGTAAGTGATAAAAAGAAAGAATAATTTTTGAGGTGACATGCACCATCATAAACTTGATCAAAGTATTTGTAAAACATTGATAGCTGGGATCATAGTACTTCAACATAGCATGAAAGATAAAGTTCTAACAGTAAGACAAAGCAACTATGTTGCAACATGAAAAGTCACAAACAAAAGATTCATGAATAACAATGCTTTGCAAGACATTAGTTTGTTTCACATAAAGAAAACATAGCATAGTGGCATTCAGCTTGTCCCTCATAGGGTAGCAAATATAAATGCATAGGACACCTTTAAAGTTCATAAGTGTGACTAGATACAAATAGTTTAAAACAAGCAATATCAAGGTATGCATCAATCAACTAGTCTTGGGACAATGCACATAGAACTAAGAATGGCCACTATGCTCTCAAAGTAGGTGCATAAAGGTAGAAGGTGGAGACTCAATATAATGGTGGAAGAAAAGCCTTCATAGAAGGAAGTAGGGATTCAAGTCTCATAAAGAGCTTCCAAAAATTATGGTAATTATAGCTTTCAGCTCTCATTGCCCTATCATAGGCATCTTGAAGTGATTAAGGTTAAAGTGAACAAACTATGGTGTACATGCTTGACGAAGTATAAGTTAGAAATATCGTGTCCCTTGAATACGAGGGCCGCTCCTCATGCTACTCAAGTTTAGTCACCGGTAAGTTCTTGTCATTGTAAGTACATGTGTATCATAGAGAACCACCAACAGGGTACCCCTTGCCCGATGATACGGAAGAATCCCCATATCAAAATGACAAGGCAAGCAGACAACGAGCATCTCAGTAATCTTCTTATTTACCATGGGAATATGGTGCTTTTTTCCCTCTTTCCTCTTTTCATAATCTCTTTTTTTCTCTTTTTCTCTTTTTTCTCAATATAGGACTCTTTTTTTATAAGAAGAATGCTTCATAGATAGCTCATTATGGTTACGCTGCAGGTTTCCACCATGTCAGCATGGATTAGACCAGTGGCCCAGGCATTTCTCTAACACATATACATAACTCCATGGACTTACAAGCTCCCCTTTCATTTCACACCGACGACATCCATATACAAAAGAGCATGATATCAACTAGGTACAAAGTACCCGTGCAATGTTGAAAGTGTTCCCCATGACAGCATGGTTCTGCTAATTCCCAACAAATAAGTGCAAGCATATACAACATAGACGACACAATGGTTCAAGTTTATTAAGGGCAAGAAAAGTAAAGTGTGCCATCAAGTTTGTGAGAGCTTTAATCACTAGTTTTCTCATAACAAGTTTAATTCGGAAGGTAAACAAAAACATGAATATACTTGGAATAGAATATGCTAGTAGGTAGGTATGGTGGACTCTTTGGAATAACTTGGTTTAGGGAGTTGGATGCATGAGTGGAACTCATACTTGGTTGTGGAGGCTAGCAAAAGACTGGGAGCGACAAACTAAGAGAGCAATAATGGCCATAATCATGCAGAGTGACAAAACATCATTGATCAAAGCATAAAGTGATACTACAAGTTGAAAACTAAAGGATCACAAAGGATATGGTGACTTGAGATAGTCATAACATGGTGTGAGGATGTGCCAAGTCAACCCAAATAAAGCATCAAAGGAGAATACCACAATACTATGCTTTAATATGCTAAAACAACGCATGATTCTTCAAATGCACATTAAGCAATCTCAATTGTTTATAATAAGTCATGCTACAGCAAAGAATACTAAGCATAAAGCCAAAACAATATCGAGCATGACATGACAAAGCATAGACCACAGTCAAAAACAAGCTCTCTTTACCACTAAGCATGAGCTTTTCCTACTCTTTTCTATCCAAACCAAACTATTTGAAAACCAATGCATGAAAGAGGGGGTTCAACCAATTTATTCAAGCAAACTAAGAAAAAAAAGCAAACGAAAAAACCAAAACAAAAACGAAAAATAAGACGCTCCAAGAACAACACAACTGTGTATGAAACAATAAAAATGAAGTGTTTGGAAGAAACCTGGAATTTTTATTGATGAAGAGGGGGATGCCTTGGGCATCCCCAAGCTTTGATGCTTGTACTTCTTGGATATTTCTTGGGGTGACATGCGTGGCATCCCCAAGCTTGAGCTTTAGTCCATCCTTCATCTCATTACTCATTCCTTCCATACACCTGAAATTTTTCCCTCATACAAAACTTCACATAATCATTATTAGCAACATTAGTGCACTCAAGATAATAGGTCTTAAGGTTCAGTTCTAACACCAATATACTTCCATTAGAACACTAGATACTGAAGCACTTCCCTCAAAAGCTCAATTCCCCAAAAGAACTCAAAAAGGAACCAACAAGAAGCAAATGCAAAAAATAGCAGAAATCTGTGAAAACAGACCAGCGGGTAAAGACGAATTTTTTCGAAGACCTTCTGTTGCTCAAATAAGAAAGTGTTGAACTAACGAAAGTTAGATAACAACCGGGGGCAGAAGCACAAATATTCACGCCTCAAAAGGACGTATAGAGATTTTACACGAATTTTTATGGTGAAGCACAGAAATCTGTTTCGGGACAGCAACTTTCCCAATCATTACTTCTCTCTTATTAGAGGTTACTCTTGGCACAAAAAGCAAATAAAAAGGATAAGGAGCGGTTATTACTGAGGTAATAACTTCCAAGACTCATCTAAAACTTTTGGGTTATCTCCCAATAATTACTTTTCTTTAACGCCTTTAAGTTAGGCATGATAGTTTGAGAAGATGCTCACATAAGACATATGAATGGAAGTAAAAGAGAGCATCAAGAAGCAAATTCAAAGCACATTTAAGTCTAACCCACTTCCTATGCATAGGAATCTCGTAAAGAAACAAGTCATGAAAGCACAAAGCAACAAGCATAGTAAAGCAAAATAAGTGCAACTTCAAGACTTTCAACATGAAGAGGGGAAACTTAATATTGTTGAGACACATAAAACCATGTTTCCCTCTCTCATAATAACTTTCAGTGGCATCATGAATAAAAGTAACAATATAACTATCACAAGAAACATTCTTATCATGAGCCACATGCATAAAAGAATTAATACTCCCCACATAAACATAGTCATTCTTATTAATTATAGTGGGAGCAAATTCAACAAAATAGCTATCATTATTATTTTCATCACCATAATCATCAATTATAGGAGGCATATTGTAATCATAATTAATTTCCTCCTCAATAGTAGGTGGACTGAAAATATCATATTCATCATTGCAATCATCATATATTGGAGGTATAGTATCATCATAAGCAATAGAATAGTTATCCTCCAAAGTGTGTTCATTTGTAAACATATCATCATTGGAAGGATCATGGATAGCACTAATAGTATAGCAATTATTAATATCATAATTTTCAGAATTGGTACCGAAGAGATTATCAATATCAAAAGTAGTGTGCTTTTCCCAATCATGATCACTACTATAGGTAATAGGCATAGGAACATCATCGAGTTCAGACTCATCAAAAACTATAATAGGAGCAACATGCTTAGGGGAAAATACCGTTTCCTCTCTCCTTTTGCTCCTCCTCTTCTTCTTTTTCTTCTTCTCTTTAGGAGGGAGAGGCTTGAAAGGAAGCTTCTCCATATACCCTGGTTCATTGTTAGAGATAATAGAAGAAACTTTGGAGGATTCCTCCTTTTCATTAATAAGGCCAAAACACATATTAGTCCTGTCATATTTTGGTAAAATCTCATCATTTATAATATTTTGTATATAAGTATTTGTGTGGCAATTATCAACACAATAAATATGACAACCATGCATGACGCTATTCATACCAAAAGCACTCATATATACCATAGAAGTTTTTTCTTGATAATTCTTCACACCCCAAAAATAATGTAAGTTCATCATGCTGATTTGGAGTGATCATGTCATCACAATACAAACTTGCAGTACTCATTGGATTAGAAGGGTTATTATTATGGCCTGAGCATTGAAAATTGAAATGACCCACTTCAAAGCAAAGTTCACAAATAAAAGGATAGAGGGCACAAACTTTTTTACCAAGATCATTTAGAGCCCTATACCACATTCTAGTTTTTTCATTCCTGTGGGTGATACAACATTCTTCTTCAATTTGATTATTCTCACAAGGTCTATGTATTCCACAAAAATTAACATGCTTATAAGAAATAGTACTTTCAGAGGTTTGAGCATGTTTATTGCTATCATTAATAACAATTTCATTTTCCATGCAAGTGTCTTTAAAAGGCTCATGATACATGTCCCATTTTTGTTTAGGAGCATTAATATGAGAAGCAAAGGTTCTAAAACAATCAATAAGAATTTGAGGATCAAGACCATACTTAGCACTAAGCTCTTGAAAATCAGCAGTTTTAGCGAAAGACTTAATGTAATCATACTCATAGTTTATACCTGGTTCTTTACCTTTGTTGTTATCCCAATCTTCAGTATTGCTTTGAATTGTTTCAAGGAGATCCCACTTAGCTTTGACCTCCTTACTTGTGAAGGATCCCTCTAAACAAGTATCTAGATAGTCCTTGTAATGTCCTGAAAGCCTTGCATAGAAATTATTAATAACAATATTACTGGGGAGCTCATGAATGCGACATTTGAGAATTAGTGACTTCAATCTCCCCCATGCTTGGGGAATACTTTCTCCATCATGAGGATGAAAATTATAAATATAACTCCTATCTTTATGAATTTCATGAGGAGGATAAAATTTAGAGTAAAAGAGAGATTCAAGTTCCTTCCACTCCAAATGATGAGAATCATCTAGTAGCTCATACTACTCCCTTGCTTTGCCCTTAAGTGAAATAGGGAATAGCTTCCTCTTAACTTGGTTCATTGAAATACCTGCACACTTGAACAACTCGCATAATTCATGTATAAGGAGTAAATGATCACCAGGATGGACAGTTCCATCTCCAAAATAGCAGTTATTCATAACACATTCAACAATCTTTATAGGTATTTTAAAACAGATGCTTTCAGTATGTGGATTTAAAATATCACAAGTATCATAAGAATTACCACATATGGGAGATAAAGTATCATCAGAGCAAATTTTCTTCTTTAAAGCTGGGGAACTAAAAAGATCATTTTCATAAAAACTAACTTCCCCAAGCTTAGACGTTTCCATAGCATTAGTAAGAAAGGTGTTCAAAAGATTCATACTAATAACATTGCTCTTAGCATGCAAAGAAAGTTCCATGGGTTTTTTAATTTTCTTTTCAGACAATTCAAGTTCTATCTTAGGAAAAATACTAAAAAGCTCTCTAATTTTGTTGTTGTTTTCCATTAAGCCTAACTAGTGAAAATAAAAACAAGAAACAAAAAGACAAAATTGCAGAATCTAAAGGAAATAACTTCGAGCACTCACACCGGAGGATGTGAGTACCTTCTATACCTCCCGACAGCGGCGCTTGGAAAAAACTTGATGTCTACGCACTTCTATTCTTGTAGACAGTTGTTGGGCCTCCAAGTGCAGAGGTTTATAGAACAGCAGCAAGTTTTCCCTTAAGTGGATCACCCAAGGTATATCGAACTCAGGGAGGAAGTGGTCAAAGGTATCCCCTCTCAAGCAACCCTGCAATCAAGATACAAGAAGTCTCTTGTGTCCCCAACACACCCAATACACTTGTCAGGTGTATAGGTGCACTAGTTCGGCGAATACATAGTGAAATACAAGTGGTATGGCTAATTATAAGTGGTAACGGTGATAGAAAATAGCTTGATGGTGTGGAAAAGACTAAAGTAAAGCTGAAATAAAGATAGAAGATGTAACAGATATAATTGCAAACTGTGTATCAATGCTTAGAAACAAGGCCTAGGGATCATACTTTCACTAGTGAACACTCTCATATAAATATATTCTTCTTTATGATACTACTCTTAACTACTCTCCGGTTGGACACTCTAATCGATGGTAGGGCTATAACAGCACACCTCAAAGTTCATCTTTCCCATCTAGAAAACCCCACACTGTCACCTTGAGCACTAGATGATTCCACAAACACCACAATTTCATAAAGACATCCAACTCCAAATATAACTCATAACAAGTATTTGTAATCTCTACCCTAAGTGCCACCATGGTGTGCACGCTGTCACTTTCACACACATGGGGAGAGTAGAGATCTATTAAAGCACTTGAGTAGCAAGGTAGATCTATAGATTACAAGCTCATGATCTCAATAAGATCATGCATAGAGAGAGAGATGAACACATAGCTACCGGTAGAACCCTTAGCCTCGAGAGAGAACTACTCCCTCCTCATCATGGGAATCAGCAATGGTGATGGAGATGGCGGTGGAGATCGATGGCGATGGCTCCGGGACACTTCCTCGTCCAGGCAGGGTGCCGGAACAGAGACTTTCTGTCCCCAGAATCTCCCCTTCGGTGGCGGCGGTGCTGTGGAACTTTTTGTGGATTTCTGATTGATTATATAGGGTTTTTGCCTCAGGAGGAATATATAGGCGAAAGAGGCAAGGTCGATGGCCGGCCAGGGGGCCCACACCATGCCCTGGCACGGCCTAGGCTGGCCCGCGCCAAGGGGTGGTGTGGCCACCCTGTGGCCCCTCTCCGACTCTCTTTCTGGCTCCAGATGTCTTCCGGTAAAATAGCAACTTTGGCTTTTGTCCCGTCCAATTCTGAGAATATTCATTTTCTGACTTCCTAGAACCAAAAACAGCAGAAAACAGGCAACTGGCACTGTGGCTCTTGTTAATAGGTTAGTCCAAGAAATCATATGAAAAGTACTCCAAAGTGTGGACAAAACACAAGAAAGTAGATAAAACCAAGCATGGAACATCAAAAATTATAGATACATTTGCAATGTATCAAGAAGAATAGACATGCAATGACTCTAGATGTGGTTCATGAGAAGAACACACATGAAATGACACCGGTGGATCCATGTGTGGATTATGAGAGGAACAGACATGCAATGCCACTAGGTGTGGTTCATGAAAAGAACAGACATGCAATCACACTGGTGGATCCATATGTGGTTTGTGAAAAGAATAGACATGCAATCACACTGGGTGGATCCATGTGTGGTTCATGAAAAGAACACACATGCAATAACACTAGTGGATCCATGTGCGGTTTGTGAGAATAACACACATCCAATGACACTAGGTGTGGTTCATGAAAAAACACATCCACTGACACTGGTGGATCCTTATCTAGTTTGGGAGAAGAACAGACATTAAATGACTCTAGCTGTGGTTCATGAGAAGAACACACATGCAATGGCACTGGTGTATCCTTATGTGGTTTATGAGAAGAACACACATGCAATGACTCTAGTTGTGGTTCATGAAAAGAACACACATGCAATGACACTGGTATATCCTTATGTGTTTTGTGAGAAGAACACACATGCAATGACTCTAGCTATGGTTTGTGAAAATAACACAAATGCAATGACTCTAGCTGTGGTTCATGAGAAGAACACACATGCAATGACACTGGTGGATTCATATGTGGTTTGTGAAAATAACAAACATGCAATCACAGTGGGTGGATCCATGTGTGGTTCATGAGAAGAACACACACGCAATGACACCGGTGGATCCTTATGTGGTTTGTGAGAAGAACAGAAATGCAATGACTCTAGCTGTGGTTCATGAAAAGAACAGACATGCAATGACACTGGTGGATCCATATGTGGTTCGTGAAAAGAACAGACATGCAATCACATTGGGTGGATCCATATGTGGTTTGTGAGAAGAACACACATGCAATGACACTGGTTGTGGTTCATGAAAAGAACAGACATGCAATGATACTGGTGGATCCAAGTGTGGTTTGTGAGAATAACACACATGCAATGACATTGGGTGTGGTTCATGAAAAGAACACACATGCAATGACTCTAGCTGTGGTTTGTGAAAAGAACACACATATAATGAATCTAGGTGTGGTTCATGAAAAGAACAGACATGTAATGACACTGGTGGATCCATATGTGGTTTGTGAAAAGAACAGACAAGCTATCACACTAGGTGGATCCATGTGTGGTTCATGAAAAGAACAGACATGCAATGAAACCGGTTGATCCTTATGTGGTTTGTGAGAAGAACAGACATGCAATGACTCTAGATGTGGTTCATGAAAAGAACAGACATGCAATGATACTGGTGGATCCATATGTGGTTTGTGAAAAGAACAGACATGCAATCACACTAGTGGATCCATATGTGGTCTATGAGAAGAACACACATCCAATGACAATGGTGGATCCTTATGTGGTTTGTGAGAAGAACAGACATGCAATGACTCTAGATGTGGTTCATGAGAAGAACGCACATGCAATGACACTGGTGGATCCATGTGTGGTTTATGCAAGGAACAAACATGCAATGACACTGGTGTGGTTCATGAAAAGAATAGACAAGCAATGACAGTGGTGTATCCATATGTGGTTTGTGAAAAGAACAGACATGCAATCACACTAGGTGGATCCATGTGTGGTTTATGAGAGGAACAAACATGCAATGACACTGGGTGTGGTTCATGAAAATAACAGACATGCAATGACACGGATGGATCCATATGTGGTTTGTGAAAAGAATAGACATGCAATCACACTGGGTGGATCCATGTGTGGTTCATGAAAAGAACACACATGCAACGACACTGGTGGATCCATGTGTGGTTTGTAAGAAGAACACACACCCAATGACACTAAGTGTGGTTCATGAAAAGAACACACATCGAATGACACTGGTGGATCCTTATGTGGTTTGTGAGAAGAACAGACATGCAATGACCCTAGCTGTGGTTCATGAGAAGAACACACATGCAATAACACTGGTGGATCCATGTGTGGTTCGTGAGAGGAACATACATGCAATGACACTGGGTGTGGTTCATGAAAAGAACACACATGCAATGACACTGGTGTATCCTTATGTGGTTTCTGAGAAGAACACACCTGCAATGATTCTAGCTGTGGTTTGTGAAAAGAACACACATCCAATGACTCTAGCTGTGGTTCATGAAAAGAATAGACATGCAATGACACTGGTGGATCCATATGTGGTTTGTGAAAAGAACAGACATGCAATCACACTGGATGGATCCATGTGTGGCTCATGAGAAGAACAGACATGCAATGACACCGGTGGATCCTTATGTGGTTTGTGAGAAGAACACACATGCAATGACTCTAGTTGTGGTTCATGAAAAGAACAGGCATGCAATGACACTGGTGGATCCATATGTGGTTTGTGAAAAGAACAGACATGCAATCACACTGGGTGGATCCATATGTGGTTTATGAGAAGAACACACATGCAATGACACTGGTGATATGTGGTTTGTGAAAAGAACACACATGCAATGACTCTAGATGTGGTTCATGAGAAGAACACACATGCAATGACCACATGTAATGACACTGGTGGATCCATGTGTGGTTTGTTTAGAGGAACAAACATGCAATGACACTGGTGGATCCATGTGTGGTTCATGAAAAGAACACACATCCAATGACACTGGGTGTGGTTCATGAAAATAACACACATCCAATGACACTGGTGCATCCTTATGTGGTTTGTGAGAAGAACAGACATGCAATGACTCTAGTTGTGGTTCATGAAAAGAACAGACATGCAATGACACTAGTGGATCCATATGTCGTTTGTGAGAGGAACAGACATGCAATGACATTGGGTGGATCCATGTGTGGTTTATGAAAGGAACAAACATGCATGACACTAGGTGTGGTTCATGAAAAGAACAGACATGCAATGACACTAGTGGATCCATATGTGGTTTGTGAGAGGAACAAACATGCAATCACACTGGGTGGATCTATGTGTGGTTCATGAAAAGAATAGACATGCAATGATACTAGTGGATCCATGTGTGGTTTGTGAGAGGAACATACATGCAATGACACTGGGTGTGGTTCATGAAAATAACACACATCCAATGACACTGGTGGATCCTTATGTGGTTTGTGAAAAAGAACACACATGCAATGACTCTAGTTGTGGTTCATGAAAACAACACACATGCAATGACGCAGGTGGATCAATGTGTGGTTTATTGAAAGAACACGCATGCAATGACTGGTGGATCCATATCTGGTTCATGAAAAGAACACACATGCAATGACACTGGTGGATCCATATGTGGTTCATGAAAAGAACACACATGCAATGACATTGGTGGATCAACATGTGGTTTATGAAAAGAACAGACATGCAATGACACCGGTGGATCCATGTGGTTTATGACAATAACACACATGCAATGAACTCTAGTGGGTCCATGTGGTTTATGAGAAGAACACACATCCAATGAACTCTAGTGGATCTATCTTGGCATAATTTGATGTATGCCATGATGTATTTCATTGTACAAGACACTCACTTTCCATTTTTATACTACTCAGTTTTGCCCTTGGTTTTTTGATACTACTCAGTTTTGCCCCCCTCTCTCTATCTTTCGTAGAAGCCCAAACCTATGCTCACTCTGTCTGCTACTCCCTGATTGGTTGTCACAGTTGTCACGCGGATCGTGCGCACCAACCGTTGATTCTGTGCGATCCAATGATGATCGTTGCACACGTCGTGCCCTTCACAGTATAGCGTGAGACAGCACGGACGTCTCCCTCAATGAGACTTCTACAAGAAGGAACATGAAGCCGTCCATGGAAAAAGTCGTCGAGCGGTCATGGCATGTTTAATCAAGTCTGAAAAGCCTACTACTGCTACTACTACACCACAACACATGCGTCATCGAGTGCACGGTCGTTGATGGATAGCTGCAATTTATTGCCACTTGATTTTAATAAGACATATCCCATTTTTTACGTAGCGGCTCTCAATCTCACTTCCAACTGGGCCCCACCATAAGAAGCTTGCATGCGCTAGCCAGAGGCTGAAGAGTTGAGCTCGACGAGACCTAACGTCTCTGCCTTCATCGAGTCACTCGCAGCCATCAACACATCCCTCTACCCGATCTAGCACAACCCCACAAATCTCGTCGTACAGCCACCTACCTTCCCCTCTACATTTCCACTTTTAACTATCGCCAATTTTAGGGCCGTGTCAAACTTCATACATAGAAATTGTGTATGCGCCCTTTGCATGCGGCTCAATACAGAACTGCCATGCATGGCCCAGGAAAAAAACATGACGTACCGTGCACGTGTCGCGATGCACAAGAGATCACATGCGCTGCTGTAGTGGTGCAATAAAACGTGCCTTGCTTCCATCCACCTTAACTATAGAGACCCTCTCCACACACCCACTCTCACTCACGCTCACTCACCCCACGCAACCCTCTCCACTATCCCACCAGCATCTGCAAACTCCCGAGAATACCCCGTCCACACCGGCGATGGCAGAGGAGGATACGGTGGCCATCGTTGCCTCCGAGGCTGCCAGCGAGGAGGCCCCCGTCTCCTCTCTGGTCCCCCTCGACGCGTTGAAAGTAGCCTCCATCCCTGTCTAGGCCCCAGTCGAGCCATAGCCACCATTCCCGTCCAGGCCCCCGTCCCCGCTGCCGACGTAGCCACCAACGAGGCCCTTGTCTCCTCGTCGGTCCCCCTCGACACGTTGAAAGCAGCCGCCGTCCCCGTCCAGGCCCTACTCGAGGCATCGATGGCAACCGCTGTTCCCGTCCAGGCCCCCGTCCCCACTACCGACGTAGCCGCCGAAGAGGAGCCCCCCGCCGGTCACAAGCAGATCCAGCACTTCATGGGCACCTACGATCCAGATAAGTACATTGCTCCGCTAAACCCCTACGACACCGGCATCGACGACCCATGGTCGGAGGTAACTAGGGTTTGCTCCCCTCCCCTGTTTCTTCTACCGTTCCCATTGTAGGATGCTAGATCTTGGTTTATTAGGATTCGCTTTTTCGCATTTCGATTGCTCGATCTTCTTACATTATCTACTCCCCCATTTTCCTTTTCTTCCAATCGGTTTCCGGCAGCGACGTCTGCAGTGATGATGAGTCCATGCACACCAAGACTCATCAGGTGCTGAGGAGGCTGTAGGCCGGCTAGTACGACGCCTTCTTCGCTGGCAGCAACCACAGCTGCCCCTTTTGCAAGGGGATCGCCTTCTGCTGGGTGAGTCTCGCCGGCACCGACTTCAACTCCTTACTGAAGCATGTAGAGGCCCCGGGCTCTATCATCCACAAAGGCGGCGAGACCGTGAACATCAACACCTACATTGTTGAACACCAGGCTCTCGGCATTCACCTCCGAAACCTCCAGCAGGTGGCCATCAAAGAGGGTCGCATGCCTCCAATCAGGCCCAAGGCCCCCAAGCTCAAGGGACTAGGCAGCAAGAAGTGGAGGAAGCACCGGAGGGAGGAGGCGGAGGCGCGGGTGCATGAAGGAGGGGTTGAATGTGTCTGCTACTGCTGCTGCTAAGCAGCTTCTTTTGATTTTCTATATTTTGCTTGCATCCTATTTCTGGTTGAATGCATCGAACCTCGTTAAGCAACCTACTTTCTATCGCTATATCCTATTTAGCTGCGCACAGCTATATCTACATTTGTTTTGTTTTATTAATGAATATATTCTGCCTTATGTGATTTGCTGCTCTAGATTTGCTACCTGATCGGAGGCAAAAAAGAGGTCCAAAAGGGAACGAATTATTGAAGAGAGAATCTTCTCTAGATTTGCTACCAGTTTGGGCAAAATGAAACATATTTGTTTAGCGAGAGAGGAAAAGGGTACTCTTTCAAACTGCCAGTTAACGAGATACCATCTTGACAAGCTACAAGAGACATACATAAACATAACACAAAGTGGGTTAAACTTAGTTTACTACTCTCACTTGAGCGCTAGACATCTTGATAAGATAAATGAGTTCCACAAAATAGAAACATAACACTGAGAAGTAAAATTTAATTCACTTCTCATCAGCCCACTTGAGGCGCTTGCCATCGTTCCTAGGCGACCAACTGCAATCATTCCAGGTGGATCTTACATTATTGGCACTCCACAGCTCACGAAATGCTTCGTCCCACCTGGGATCTGACCTGCCTTCCCTATCTTCAGCGTCCTGCGGCATAATTAGCGGTGCATCACAGACCTAGATTGTTGCCGCTAGAAGATGCTGCCTCTCTGTTTGCTGCTTTAGTTGCAGCCTCTCTATCAGCTGCTTCTATAGCCTCTCTATCAGCTGCTTCAGATGCAGCCATTTCCTTTGCATATGCAGCTTCAAACTCAGCTATTCTGCATTTTCTACAAAGGGATCTCCTAAGCTCGTCTTCCCTCTTGCAAATAGGGCAAAACACGAGGTAACGTAGAAAAAATGGATCTTCTTGTACAGCTGGTAGGTCACGTAAGCATCTATGGCTACATACTTCAGGTTCATATCAGACAACAGCCACTCGTCCCAGAAATTGTGCCTATACGTAGGGAAATCTGCCTTCATTCTGTCGTATGACTCATCGAGGATTCTAGTTGCGAGTGATGCCATACCATCCTTCCTCAAGCCCCCTAGGATCTTGACAAGACGCTGAATATTGATCTAGTTGTGTGCAGGAATTATAATTCCCTCTCAATAAAATTTCAAAAAATCAGTTGTGTTATCGACAGTGCAGAAAACAATTCCCTTTTCTACAAGGAACCGGCGCAGAGCCGGACAATTCCTGTCAGTCCTAAAAGTATGTAGTTTGTCATCACCAAAATTTGTAACTACAAATATTTTGTCAATGCAAGATCATCATCTGAATATAATTTTGAAAAGTTTAGTAAATGCAAGATCAAGACTGTCAACATTGTCTTGTCATAATTTATTTGGTCCTAAATAAAATCCAGTAGTTGCAAGATGAGCAAATGGATAAAGAACAAGAGGAGAAAACCCTAAAAGCGGTTAGCTATAGAGAGCAGATCTACAAGCCGGGAGAGGTGGTAGACGAGGACGTGTTTCCTCATGGCCAGTTGAACGATGGCGACTTCACTCCCTTCATATGGGTGCTCTGGGGTGTACTCGAGGTCCAATCCCACAAACTTGTCCTCGCCTTTCTCAAGCCAACCCTCGTACATCCTCAGGACACGCACCACTATCTCCTCCTCGTTGGTGTAGACAACGTCTATCTTATTATTGTCATGGGTAGTGAAGCTTGTCTCTAGAGTGCGATGACCTTCCATGGCGGCAAGGAGAAGACTGGAAGAAGACAGATGACAGGAAGAAGAAGAGTGGTTTCTACGAGGCAGGGGAATGGTGGAACCGTCAATGCTTTTTTAAGGTAGTGGTTAACAACGGGGACGGAAGTCCAAGGAGAGACGCGTGGCGGTGGCCGTTCCAGCTTCTAAGTAAACAAAAAATAATTATAACACTAATACATGTGCCATGTTTTGTCACGTCAATACACTGGGCAGGGGTGTTGTCCTATCCACTGTGCCAGCGCTACAAGCCTAAGCGACGGGAGCGACATAATGGCGAGAACTGACAAGGGGGCCCAACTTGACGGCCGTTAGCCTGATATTTTGTCTTGAAACGTAAAGTTGAATTCATGCCGAAAAAGACCCTTTGAGTATTTGGCACGCCAACTTTGGGCAACGCAGCTGATTGTAAGCAATTTGGGTACCGCGTTGCCTGGACACCCCAACTTTCGGGCCGCAAAATGATATTCTCGGTGTGGGCCCCTCGGGCACCCACCGACCTTGCCTCTTCGCCTATAAAATCCCCCCGGGACAAAAACCCTAAGTACAAGATCAGAATTCCACGAAAAGTTCATGACATCGCCGCCATACAAGAGGAGATTTGGGGAATGAAGTCTCTCGGCACCGCTGAAGGGAAGTGCCCCCGGATCCATCTCCATCGACTCCACTGCCATCTCCATCGCCGTTGCTAACTCCCATGATAAGGAGGGAGTAGTTCTCTCTCGAGGCTAAGGGTCTACCGGTAGCTATGTGTTCATCTCTATCTATGCGTGATCTTATGAGATCATGAGCTTTGTAATCTATAGATCTATTCTGCTACACAAGTGCTTTAATTAATCTCTGCTTACCCCCACGTGTGTGAAGTTGACAGTGTGCACACCGTGTGGCACTTTGGCTAAGGTTACATAAATACTTGTCATGAGTATAATTTGAGTTGGATATCTCTATGAGATTGTGGTGTTTGTTGGAACCATCTAGCGTTCAAGGTGGCAGTGAGGGGTTATCTAGATGGGGAATGCGAACTTTAAGGTGTGCTGTTATAGCCCTACATCATCCAACCGGAGAGTAGTTTAGGGTAGCATCATGAAGAGAAGATATTTAAATGAGAGTGTTCACTAGTGAAAGTATGATCCCTAGGCCTTGTTTCTAAGCATTGAAACACCGTTTACAATTAGTTCTGTTATATGTTTGCTTGTTGCCACTCTTATTTCAGATTGCAATTACCACTTATAATCATCCATATTACTTGTATTTCACTATCTCTTCGCCGAACTAGTGCGCCTATACACCTGACAAGTGTATTGGGTGTGTTGGGGACACAAGAGACTTCTTGTATCTTGATTGCAGGGTTGCTTGAGAGGGATACCTTTGACCACTTCCTCCCTGAGTTCGATAAACCTTGGGTAATCCACTTAAGGGAAACTTGTTGCTATTCTACAAACCTCTGCACTTGGAGGCCCAACACTGTCTAAAAGAATAGAAGTATGCATAGACATCAGTTTTCTCATTCACTAAAAGATTCGGCTGATCTTCCAGGGTAGGACCTTCTGCCCCATTGTTGGTGGGTACGTTATTGACGGGGCCACCGTTCGTGACTAGGATTCCACCGCCAGTGCCGGTGTTGTCCCGAGTGCCGCCATTGCCGCCCATGTTGATGATGGCACACATGTAGTGGATGGGGAAGCTGTTCCTTCTGCAGCTTTCAGATCTAGAGCCATATGCTCTGTCTTCTATTGCCAGATCGCCCAGATCGAATTCACGACTGTTGTTGCTGTCAGTATTCCCGACTGATGTTGAGGCGTTGAGTTTGCTCAGGGTGCCGATTGGTGGTGGGAACCACGATGCTGGAGCAATCGCAGGGACCCTCGGCTGGTCAGGGAGGCGAAGTGTGCCTAATTGACCAACTTGGAAGCGTAAGCTCTCGATCGCCAGGCTGATCCCATTGCCCACGTACTCGAAATCCGGGTGAGTGGCTGACGTGTGCACGGTGAAGTCGAAGGCACCGAAGAGGAGGCGAGTCTCCACTGCTACAGAGTCGTAGATCGCGGTTGGTGGGGCCGAGGAAGACGCAACATCAACACTCCCAATCCCCACGGACAGTGCCAATTGACGAGGGTTTATCTCATCAATGCCCATTGTTATTGACTTGGGTTTTGGAGAAGGAGGGAGCACTGGAGGCATTAATCAGCTAACAGACAAGCACACAGGGACGCAAGGTTTACCCAGGTCCAGGCCTCGTAGAGGACCCTACTCCTACTTGTCTGCTCTTGGAATTATTGAAGAAGTCGAAAGTTATAGGGGTGCACAGATGCAATCTGACGATGGTGTGGAAACTAGGGTTGTGATCATCCTCCTCACCGCCCCCTCCTAGACTTTATATAGAGATAGACTAGGTCTCAGGATAGCAGGTCGAGTCGGTTACAAGTTAGGGTTTTCCCTTTAAACTTTCCATCTTGAGCTTGCTATGTGCCGCAAGCAGTTGGAGTCTCCTTTGGTCACCCGAATATTTGATTGGGCCCTGGTAACTGAAGTCTACGCACTTCTATTCTTGTAGACAGTTGTTGGGCCTCCAAGTGTAGAGGTTTGTACAACAGCAGCAAGTTTTCCCTTCAGTGGATCACCCAAGGTTTATCGAACTCAGGTAGGAAGTGGTCAAAGGTATTCCCTCTCAAGCAATCCTGCAATCAAGATACAAGAAGTCTCTTGTGTCCCCAACACACCCAATACACTTGTCAGGTGTATAGGTGCACTAGTTCGGCGAAGAGATAGTGAAATACAAGTGGTATGGATAATTATAAGTGGTAGCGGTGATAGAAAATAACTTGATGGCGTGGAAGAGACTAAAGGCAAACTGAAATAAAGAAGGAAGCAAGCAAACATGTAACAGATCTAGTAGCAAACGGTGTTTCAATGCTTAGAAACAAGGCCTAGGGATCATACTTTCACTAGTGAACACTCTCATATAAATATCTTCTCTTTATGATACTACTCTTAACTACTCTCTGGTTGAACACTCTAATCGATGGTAGGGCTATAACAGCACACCTCAAAGTTAGCCTTTCCCATCTAGAAAACCCCACACTGTCACCTTGAGTACTAGATGAGTCCAACAAACACCACAATTTCATAAAGACATCCAAATCCAAATATAACTCATAACAAGTATTTGTAATCTCTAGCCTAAGTGCCACCATGGTATGCACACTGCCAACTTCACACACATGGGGAGAGCAGAGATCTATTAAAGCACTTGAGTAGCAAGGTAGATCTATAGATTACAAGCTCATGATCACAATATGATCATGCATAGAGAGAGAGATAAACACATAGCTACCGGTAGAACCCTTAGCCTCGAGAGAGATCTACTCCCTCCTCATCATGGGAATCAGCAATGGTGATGGAGATGGCGGTGGAGATCGATGGGGATGGCTCCGGGGGCACTTCCCATCCGGTAGGTCTTGGGAACAGACTTTCGTCCCCGAATCTCCCCTTCGATGGCGGCGGCGTTGCGGAACTTTTCGTGGATTTCTAATTTGGGCACTTAGGGTTTTCGTCTCGAGGGCAATATATAGGCGGAAGGAGAGGCCGAGGGGGTGCCGGGAGCGGCCACACCACTCCCTGGTGCGGGCCAGGCCTGGCCGCACGGCCAGGTGGTGTGGTGGCTCCCTGGCCCTTCTCTGTCTCGTATTCTAGAACTTGATCCCTTCTGGAAAAATAGGCACTTTGGCTTTTGCCCCATCCAATTCCGAGAATATTCATTTTCTGACTTTCCTAGAACCAAAAATAGCAGAAAACAGGCAGCTGGCACTGTGGCTCTTGTTAATAGGTTAGTCCAAGAAATCATATGAAAAGTACTCCAAAGTTGGAACAAAACACAAGAAAGTGGATAAAACCAAGCATGGAACATCAAAAATTATAGATACATTTGCAATGTATCAGTAACCTCGTGGGCTTCTGCTAGACTGGACCGTATATTCCAAACTCGAGTACCTGTACGGTATGCCCATGTCAATACCTATCACTCTGAAACACCTTTCGGACCCCTCCAATCATCATCGGATATCCCCGAAACACTTTTGGTATGACTCCAAAACTATTTCGAAGTTCTCTCTCTTTTCTCCTACAATCTGATGGGTTCGTAGCATGGAAAACAAAAAATTTCTACCGCAAGAACGAACAAAACCCAGATCTAATCTAGATAAAAGCCAAGATCTAATCTATTAGACATGTGCAACGAGATAGATCTGTACTAACCCTTGTAGACCCGAAAGCGTTACGAGATCGGATCTCGTGGTTGATGTAGTCGATCACTTGCCGATCTCAAGATCGAGTAGACGATCCTTCCGGCGCCGCGTTTCGGCAGCGCTTCCGCAGTCGGTCACACGTGCGGAGTCAAAGCAGACCTTCCTCTCCCCGTTCCAGCGAGCAGCGAAGGTAGTAGATCTCTCCACGGAATCCCAGCAGCACGATAGCGTGGTGGTGGTGGTGGAGTACAGAATTCTGCAGGGCTTCGCCTAAGCCAGAGCAGAGGGAAGGAGGAGGAGAGAGGCAACTTGAGATCTAGAGAATAGAAGGGGCAAGGGGGTTTGTGCCTCCACCCCTCTATTTAAAGGAGGGAGGCGCCATGGGGAGGTGGAGTCCTTGTAGGACTCCCCTCTCCCTTGGCCGGCGGATCAAGGAGGTGGGGGGAGAGTCCTACTCCCCCACGAATCCTCGTCTTACCCCACAAGGATTCCTTGATCCTTTCTTGGTTTTCAAGTAAACTCCAAGAAATCTTCTAGAACCTTCCGGAACATTCTGAAACCTTCTAGAATCCCCATACAAATACTCCAGAACATTTCCTAACTTAGAAAATGATCCCCAATATATGAATCTTATTCCCCGGACAATTCCGGATCTCCTCGTGATGTCCCGGATCCAATCCGAGACTCCGAACAACATTCGGTCTCCAACGCACATTCCATGTCTACTTAAAACAACTTCGAACCTTAAGTGTGTCACCCTACGGTTCGTGAACATGTAGACATGATGGAGACACATCTCTGATCAATAACCATTAGCGGGATCTGGAGATCCATAACAGCTCCTACATACTCAACGATGACTTTGTGATCGATAGAACCATTTAACATACGAAACCAATTCCCTTTGTCACGCGATATTCTACTTATCCGAGGTTTGATCGTCGGTATCTCCATACCTAGTTCTACCTCGTTACTGATAAGTACTCTTTACTCGTTCCATGATATGTCATCCCTTGTGACCTAGTCACATGCTTGCAAGCTAACTAGATGACATTCCACCGAGAGGGCCTAGAGCATATCTATCCGTCATATGGATGGACAAATCCCAGTCTTCGTCCATGCGCTTCAACACATACTTTTAGAATACCCAATGACACCTTTATAACCACCCAGTTACGAAGCGGTGTTTGATGTCATCAAAGTATCCATCCGGTGATGGTGATTAACATAACCTCATGGTCGAAGGATCAGGTTACTATGCATTTGAAAAGCTTGTAGCAAAACGAACTTAATGACTTGATCTTATGTTATGCTTACTATGGGTGTGTGTCCATCACATCATTCTCCTAATGATATGATCTTGTTATTAACGACATCCAATGTCCATGATCAGGAAACCATGATCATCCATTAATCAACAAGCTAGTTTAACAAGAGGCTTACTAGGGACTCTTTTATGTTTACAAAACACACAAGTATTAATGTTTCCTGTTAATACAATTATAGCATGGGATGTAAACATTTATCATAAACTTAAAGATATAATAATAACCACTTTATTATTGCCTCTTGGGCATATCTCCAACAGTCTCCCACTTGCACTAGAGTCAATAATCTAGTTAAAAATGTGTGCATTCAACACCTATGGCTTTCTGGTGTTGTATAGGCACTATTGCTAGTGGTAAACATAATCTCCGGATCTGACACTTCCAGGTCCGTGTGTATTTGCATTTCCTTGCGTCTCTACGCATTACTCATTCTCCAATGAGATGGCATTGTATAAATTTGGTCCTTCGGTGAGACCTTTAGTTCCTTGGGATTAAATCATGTTGATACAATTGTCATACAATGTATCTTCATAGTATTATCCCGCTATGAACCACACCTAGTTTGATAACAAACTACTTGGCATTAAATGCCCTCATTTGCTGCTGCAATAGCAGTCATATACTTAGCCTTTTGTTGTAGTATCTGTCACAATGTTTTAACTTTGGTACTCAACCAAATCCGTTATGGAACTTCCTTTCCATTATATTGTGCCACCCATATTTTAAATTGAGATAAACTTAATTTGTGACAAAACTAGTATCAATGTAACAATTTACAATGAACTATTTGTCACCACTATATAAATAATATATTCTTAGTTCTTCCAAAGATCATAGGAATATCCCTACTATTGTCCAATGATCATCTTATGAGTCATTCTGGTATATGCTCATAACATTTAGAGCATAGGACATATCTGGATGTGTACATCTCAAAGAACGATTGATCAAAATATTCTTGCGATTTCACCAAGTGTCAAAACACTTGAATCTTGTGTCAACACACTTGAATCTTGATTCAGTCCTTTCCGTGCGTCAAGAACCTTTCTTGTTGTTTCCATATTGAACTCATTCAACATCTTATCTATGTACATTTGGCAAAACCATATTAGCGCGTCAATCTATCCACATAGACATTGATGCCTAATTCTTGGGTTATGCCTAAGTCTTTCATCGAAATGAAATTCTTAACCTGTGTCAATAAAAGATACATCATTTCTAATCAACAATATGTCTTTCACATAATGTATTAGAAATATGTCTTAGCGCTCCCACTTAATTTCTTGCAAAATGCAAACATCTTCATCATCTCTGATGAAATTAAACCTTTTAACGGTTTCATCAAGGTGAAGATTCCAACTCCGCGATGCTCACTTCAACCATTGAAGTTTTGCATACTCTTTTAGCATCCTTTGAATTAACAAAACCCTTTGGATCGTGTCATGGACACATCCTAGGTAACCATTCTATTAGAAGAACTTGTTTTGTTTGTTCAACTACCATATACCAAAATATATGTAGTGGTTGCTACATTAATCCGTCCAGACTAAATATCGCTATGAAAGATCAAATCTTATCATAGTCAATTCCTTGAACATTGTCGTAAACTCTTTCCGACATGTCGACTATTTCATATATGTGAAACATCCATGTCTATTTCTTTATAGATCCATATCATTTGTAAGGTCTTGCACCTTTCGGAGGGTCTTTCAAATTCAAAGCTTGATTTCTCGTGTATGGAATTATCACGGATTTTATGGCTTCAAGCCACTTAACGAAGTCAGGGCCCATCATTGATTATTTGCATGTAGTCGGTTCATCATTGTCAAACAAAAATGATTTAACTCTCAAATCTTGGCATTTGATTACTTACTCGACCTACTTGGTTCAATAGGAACTTAGATCCCCGTGACCACATCCTTTGAGGCACGTGAGCCATGAGCATTGTTGTTGCCTCCGGGACACTTACCGACGCTGCGCAACTCATCACATATTAGCCAAGGTTCAACAACCTTGTCAAAGTTCTATTGTCCTCCCACTTAACTTTTCACCAAAAATTCCTTCTCAAGAAACTCGACATTCTAAGTGAAAAACACTTTTGTCTTCGGTGTTATGGAGGAATACCCAATGGTTATTCGAAATAACCTACAAAGACATGCTCATCCGACTTTGGTTGTAAACATTTTATTTATGCCTAGCATACCAAAAATTTAAGAAAGGACAACCTGGGTTTTATCCCAAACCATGACTTATATGGTGTCATTTCAACGGATCACGATGGAGCTCTTTTCAGTGTAAAAGCGGTAGTCACTAAAGCTTTAATATTTAAAATATAATGGTAGTTTTATAAATGACACCTTTGATCTTACCATGTCAAACAAGGTTTCATTACATATCTTGAACACTCCATACTCCTATGGTGCTTTGGGAAATGCAAATCCATGGAACGATTCCTCAAATCTTAGGTGTTTTGCTAAACTTGTAACTCAAACATCTTTATGATCCAATCATAAACTTTTTTATTTTCTTGTTACAATAATTTTCCACTTCATCTTGAAAGTCTTTGAACATTTTCAAATGTTTCATACTTCTTCCTTATTGAGTAAGGATATACATATACTCACTCAAATCTTCGGAGAAAGCATATGAAGTTGAAATCCATATACGACTACACATAATGGACTATATACATCAATATGTACAAATTCCAATCAGTTAGTCGTCTGTTCCTCTTTGGCCTCTGACGGAGTTTTAATTATCTCCAGGAAAGTATCACAAGCGTCATTTGATCAAAATCAAAGACTCCAAAAATCCATCAACATGGAGTTTCTTCATGTATCCCTAATATAATTTAAATGGTGATGTCACTTCGCAAGTGATCTTTCAATCATTTGTCTTGCGACATTTTAGCATTAGTTTTATGGTCGTTATTTCTCCAACCAGACTTGTATATCATCCATCTATTATGGAATACGGTAATTATTTGAACAACCTTTTGTCGTCATAATACCTGATCAAAATAACAATTATTGAAACAAATCTTGAAGGTAAGCTTTGATGTTAACGAGTAACACAATAACCCTTTGTTTGTTTTCAATGAACATCATCACATATTCTCTTGCTAGTTACTTAGGCCATTGCAGTTCATGAATTGTGTTGTCCTGTATGACACTTCATACCAACCAATTCGGTATCCAATACCGTAGAACCACATTGTTTAACAACCAAGGAATACAACCATAACATGTATCTTCTATATACCTAAGTTGGATATCTCCAATCTTTTCTTTTCTGCCAAATATTTTATAGATTCTCTTTCAACAATTCCTTTTCTTTTAAAAGAATCTATCAACATCAATAGTGGTGTCATTCACATGACACATAGTACAAAGTGTGTATAGTCAAATACTAATACCTTTGGACTTGCACTTTGAAGTGGATCACCTTCATCAAATGTTTGGCATTCTTTTAAAATTCCATTCTTTAGTAATCTTTTAGTGTAGTAAACATTTTACTTACATCTTCTATTCATCATGACAACTTTGATGATCAAGCTGCTATAGCTTATAAAGGTGAATTGCGAGTATAATGTTTCTTTTCCAAAACCTTTTGGAGGATTAGGACGACTGGCGTTTTCAACCTTCACAAATTCTCATCAAATATGAGGACATATACTCTATCATGTTGTAACCAACACATTGTTTTAGATATCGCAATACCTTTCACATATGATGGTTTATGAAACATTGCTTTCAGCTCTTAGATAAACTTGATATTAAAAACAATCTTTTGAGTATCAAGAATCATGGAGGCAAACATGATACATTAGATACTAACACTGGAATTGTTACTCATGATTTAATACTGTTTATTAAACTTCACAGAGTAAACGGAGTTTGCTGAAAGTTTGCAACAGGACTTTTAAACTTTAGATTGACACTCAAAACAATACGATACCAGTTCATAAAGAAAATATCCAGAATTTTTATAGTTCCACTATCTCAACTATAACTAAGCGTAAGGTGGTGAACGGATGCCAATGACTACAACAAACTATGCAAATTCACTTTGATTGTGTTTATGATAAATTGAGTTTGACTAATCCAAATTACAAATGAACTCCCACTCAAAACAACATCCCTTGAGTTGTTTTAGTGATTACACGAACCAAATCCACTACACCAACTCCGATCATCATGTGAGATGATGTAGCTTTAAAGGCGAACAATTAACATGTTCATCATATCATCCATATGACTCATGCTTTACCTTTCGGTATTCCGTGTTCCGAGACCATGTCTGTACATGCTAGGCTCGTTAAGGTTAACCTTAGTATCCGCATGTGCAAATCTGGCTTGCACCCGTCGTATGCACACGTAGAATCTATCACACCCGATCATCACGAGATGCTTGAAGCAGCGAGTCTTAGCAACGATGCCTACTAAGGACGAACACTTTATTACTTGATATTTAGTGAGAGGGATCATCTTATAATGCTACCGTCATGATCTAAGCAATACAAGATGCATAAAGGATTAACATCACAGGCAATTCATAATTAGTGTGATATGATATGGCCCTTTCTTCTTATGCCTTTGATCTCCATCTCCAAAGCACGGACATGATCTCCATCATCACCAGCATTGCGTCAAGGTCAGTGGCGCCACTTCATGGTTGTCCATCATCACTAGCAACTATTATAACTACTTGGAATAAAGCTATTACAAGATGAATAGACACGTAGGTCTTAACAGAATTAAAGACAACCATTAGGCTCCTGCCGGTTGCCATATTACAACAAGGATCATTGCATACATCAAATATAATCACAATCACATGATGGCCATATCACATCACAAAACCCCTGCAAAAACAAGTTAGACGCCTCTAATTTTCTTTGCATGTTTTATGTGGTTTGGGGCTTTCGAATAAGAACGGATCTTACCTATGAAACTGAACCACAACGTTGATACAAGTGCTATCAAGTGCAAAGTGTAGATTGGATCTATACTATGATGGGAGAGACAGACACCCGCAAAGCCACTTGTGCAATACGAGTTGCACATCAACTGTGGAGCAAGTCTCATGTGCGATGACATGTAAGGTTACCCCGAGCCGCTTCATCCCACCATACCGCAAGATGCAAAGTACACAAAGCAAAAGACGGCACGAGCACCAACGCCCACAAAACCATTGTGTTCTACTCGTGCAACATATCTACGCATAGACACGGCTCTGATACCACTGATGGGTTCGTAGCATGGAAAACAAAAAAATTCTACCGCAAGAACGAACAAAACCCAGATCTAATCTAGATAAAAGCCAAGATCTAATCTATTAGACATGTGCAACGAGATAGATCTGTACTAACCCTTGTAGACCTGAAAGCGTTACGAGATCGGATCTCGTGGTTGATGTAGTCGATCACTTGCCGATCTCAAGATCGAGTAGACGATCCTTCCGGCAGCGTTAAGCGCTTCATGATCGGTCACGCGTGAGTCAGCAGACCTTCCTCTCCCGTTCAATGACGTGAGGTAGTAGATCTCTCCACGGAATCCCAGCACCTGACAGCGTGGTGGTGGTGGTGGTGGTGGAGTAGAGAATTCTGCAGGCTTCGCCTAAGCCAGCGAGAGGGAAGGAGGAGGAGAGGCAACTTGAGATCTAGAGAATAGAAGGGGCAAGGGGGTTTGTGCCTCCACCCCTCTATTTAAAGGAGGGAGGCGCCATGGGGAGGTGGAGTCCTTGTAGGACTCCCCTCTCCCTTGGTCGGCGGATCAAGGAGGTGGGGGAGAGTCCTACTCCCCCATGAATCCTTGTCTTACCCCACAAGGATTCCTTGATCCTTTCTTGGTTTTCAAGTAAACTCCAAGAAATCTTCTAGAACCTTCCGGAACATTCCGAAACCTTCTAGGATCCCCATACAAATACTCCGGAACATTTCCTAACTTAGAAAATGATCCCCAATATATGAATCTTATTCTCCGGACAATTCCGGATCTCCTCGTGATGTCCCGGATCCAATCTGAGACTCCGAACAACATTAGGTCTCCAACGCACATTCCATATCTACTTAAAACAACTTCGAACCTTAAGTGTGTCACCCTACGGTTCGTGAACATGTAGACATGATGGAGACACATCTCCGATCAATAACCATTAGCGAGATTTGGAGATCCATAACAACTCCCACATACTCAACGATGACTTTGTGATTGATAGAACCATTTAACATACGAAACCAATTCCCTTTGTCACGCGATATTCTACTTATCCGAGGTTTGATCGTCGGTATCTCCATACCTAGTTCTACCTCGTTACTGATAAGTACTCTTTATTCGTTCCATGATATGTCATCCCTTGTGACCTAGTCACATGCTTGCAAGCTAACTAGATGACATTCCACCGAGAGGGGCCAGAGCATATCTATCTGTCATATGGATGGACAAATCCCAATCTTGGTCCATGTGCTTCAACACATACTTTCAGAATACCCAATGACACCTTTGTAACCACCCAGTTACGAAGCGGTGTTTGATGTCGTCAAAGTATCCATCCGGTGATGGTGATTAACATAACCTCATGGTCGAAGGATCAGGTTACTATGCATTTGAAAAGCTTGTAGCAAAACGAACTTAATGACTTGATCTTATGTTATGCTTACTATGGGTGTGTGTCCATCACATCATTCTCCTAATGATATGATCTTGTTATTAACGACATCCAATGTCCATGATCAGGAAACCATGATCATCCATTAATCAACAAGCTAGTTTAACAAGAGGCTTACTAGGGACTCTTTTATGTTTACAAAACACACAAGTATTAATGTTTCCTGTTAATACAATTATAGCATGGGATGTAAACATTTATCATAAACTTAAAGATATAATAATAACCACTTTATTATTGCCTCTTGGGCATATCTCCAACATGATCTTGAATCAATTTCGCGGCATCTCTACCCTTAAGTGTGACACCCTACGGCTCGGGAATACATAGACATGATTGACACACTTTCTAATCAATGACCAATAGCAGTATCTGGAAATACAAAATGGCCCTTATGCATTCCACGAATAACTTGTTTGCTTGAACCTTGAACGTCAAGTCTCATTCCCTTTGATTTACGATACCTAGTTTGTCCAAGAACTGATCTCCTAGTATCGATATACCTTAGTTCGATCTTGTTACCGACAAACACATTTACTCGTTCCCGTGATATTACATACATGTGACCTAGTCACATGTTTGCAAACTTATAGATGTAATCTCACCGTGTGGGCCCAGTGTATCTATCCATCACTCGGATGTGCAAATTCCACTCTTGATACATATGCCTCTAAAGTTCCTCTGGAATACCTGAAACACACATTTATGGTCACCTAGTTACGAACATGACGATTGATGTGATTAAAGCAGCCTCGAGAGACAGTGATTAATATGATCTCATGGTCGAAGGACTGGATCACTACACTTAGCTAGATATTGCAATGTTGAACTATGTGACTGAATCATATTGCAATACTAGGGGTTGGGTGTTGTCCATCACTTCATAAGTGACCTCGTTGTCATTTGACGTGGTAAAGTCCATGACCGGGAAACCTCGACCATCAGCTGACCAACGAACTAGTCTACAGGATACTAGGGACCTAGTTTCTTTATATACCACACCTGTATTAATGTTTCCACTTAATATAGTTATAGCATGATACAAAACTATTACGAACTAATGAGATATGTTAATAAAAACATCTTTATTATTATTATCCTCTAGGGCATATCTCCTTCAAGTATAATTGTCATGGTATTCATTATCATGTTTTCCTCTTTCAAAATAATTTCTAGGATTACTATCATGATTAAAATCATGGCTGCAATGAGGATTTTCAACAAAAGGTATATGCAAACCACCTATATATTTCCTAACAAGTTCATATTTCTCCTCTGTGGTGAAACTTGGAGAACTCGAAAATATAGAAGGACTCTTACTAATAATAGATAATCATGAATAAGAAGTATATCATTTTTATGTTCCAATGAATTAGAAACAACTATGGTATGTGGAGGATTATCAAGAAACAAAGGACCATCATCTAAAGCATTATCATATAGAATATTTAAAACATATATACTCCTCACATCCATCAAAGTCGTTACTTGAATAAACAATATCATCTATAGGAATATCATCATCTAATTCATCACTATAACAATATGTTTCATTAATAGACCCATTCATGATAATAGAGTTTTCAGTTTCGGAGTTACTATCATATGTTGCTAGTGAAGGTGGAAGATACTCTTCCTAAGCTCAGGTTGGACCATACCTTATTATTATTATTTGGGGTCCATGGGCATCCCCAAGCTTAGGCCTTTGTCATCTCCTTCCTGCAAAATATTAGTTCTTTTCATGGCAACAAGAACATATTTAACATGGTTAATGACATAGAAATTATCATGAAAGTTTCTTTTGCAATGTGTATGGAGAATAAAACTTATTTATTTAATATCATGAGCTACAACACAAGATTCGTACTTTTTATCAATAAGGGAATCCACCTCATGATCTCCTTTGAAGGCAATAAATTTATCAACTAGTCTCATGTCAAAATCACCACAATTCTTCTTATTATATGAGGCAATTATAAAGTTATTGTTAAATTTGCATTGATAGTGCAGATGTTTATCATTTTGTTTTGTGCAATAGGACACATCATGTAACTCACACAATTGTTTAGCGATCTTATTTAAATAGTCAATTAAGTCTTTCATATGTGATATTTCTTGAGAAAAGATATAATCAACTTCTTTTAATAATAATTTACATTCCTCTGCTGAAGGTTCATCCATATCATCCATAGTGAAAGTAACACTAATTTTTTATGTGTTTTTGATATAAGGAAAGTAAGTACAAAACTGAAAGTAAACTAGAGAAAAACTCACAAGCTAGTTTAAAAAAGTAACCTCCCCAAGCTTAGATGATTGCAAGATATAAAACAAACTGAAAATAAAACTATATGCAAAACTGAAAGTAAATCTAATATCCAGTGCACACAAGAATAAAAGCCTAAGCGTTATGCTCCCCGGCAACGGCGATAAGAAAGTACTTGATAACCCCCAAGAGCAGAGGGGGTCACTGTAGTACCTCTCAATGTGGAAGTAGGGTATCAATTCACAGGAGCAAGAAGAAAAAGCTATTTATTCTCTACAACTAAAGTTTCACAAGTTTTAGTTGTTTATGCTCTAAACAATTAAAAGAAACAATGGAGGTTGATTTAATACAAGTAAGTAAAGTACATCAAAATAGTTATGTAAAGTGTCCTGGTCCTCTTCAACACAAGAGGACAAGACAAAGGTTTTCTCTTATGGGAACAATGGACATGGGTTCATGGGTTCACAGGTTCACTCAATCCTCTCTCTCCATCTATGATGATGATCATGTTATAGATAAAAGTACACACAATTGTCATATCTTAATGCTAACTTTTATGATGGCTACATATCCTAAAACACATAGCTAAAAGAAATACTCATTTGTGTTGCTAGGTCACCCTCGTAAGGCTAGCGTTGGTTATTGTCACAACACACATCATACTTCTCCCTTTTTACCACTAGATAAGGATGTTTGCTGCATTATGTCACTCAATACATATGTCGCTGCCACTCGGCCACCCATTACCTACATACATCATATTTCTTAATGAAAAACACTCCAAACACTAATGCAGTGATTTATTTGTTATCTGCATTACCACATCTCTCATCTACCTCCACTTGGTGGTGTCACACACCTCATGGTCATTGGTAAACAAGGCATTTTGCATAGATCAAACCATCACATGCGATAGAATATTCCCAAAGTATGACAAGCCATAAAAGATCTAGCACAATGGTAGATACATAACAAGCATTCATACCACAATATCCACCATAGCAGTTACACAGATAGATCCATAGTTATGTAAAGCACATCATACGGACTTCAACAATTATCATACATAGAGAGATTAGATCAAGTTACCACCACAAACCCATAGTATAGGGGGTGGACTACTCCCCTCTCATCATGGAGAGTGATGAGGAGGCATTAATTAAGGAGGAGAGGTGGCTGGAGGCGATTCCGGTAGTGGTTCCCCCTCCAATCTTCCTCTGGCGGTGGCCTGCAGACTCCTGTTTTGGTCTTTTTGATCTTCGCCTCCGTTTGTGTCAAGGACGTCCGATAGGGGGTATATATATAGGTTTTTAGGTCAAAACAAGTTGGTGGGTACAAGATTGAAGCAAATCGGACGACCGAGGATGGAACGAGTATTGGTAGCACACCTAGTAAGGTAACCCATGACATGGGCCATAGTTACCAGACCATTGGTCCCCTCGGGCCCTTCTTTGTCTTGTTGGATGCATCTTGAAATTTGTTAACTGTGGCCTATGCCCTTGCCCTTTTTGGAGTCATGTAGCTTCTATAATGTCAAAAATACTAATAGAAGGTATATTCTGCATACAGAGTTAGAACCAAAGGAGATGGGATTGTTTAGAAAATCCCCGAAATCAATAAGAACATTGATTATAACTACTAATATGATGCAAATATGTGGGAATATGTGTCAATAAACTACAAAGTTCATATATGTATTTTACATGCATCAATCATTACCATCTTTTTAGGCATGATTGATAGCCTGGGACTCTCGGGTGCTGATACATTGCAAATGTATCTATAATTTTTGATGTTCCATGCTTGGTTTTATCCACTTTCTTGTGTTTTGTCCACACTTTGGAGTACTTTTCATATGATTTCTTGGACTAACCTATTAACAAGAGCCACAGTGCCAACTTCCTGTTTTACATTGTTTTGGTTCCAAGAAAGTCGAAAATGAATATTCTCGGAATTGACGGACAAAAGCCAAAGTGCCTATTTTTTGAAGTCATCGGATGCCGAATACGAGGCGAGAGGGGCTGTGGAGCCACCACACCACCTGTCCGCGGCCCAGCCTGCAGCGGAGGTGGTGGCTCCCGCACCTCGGCCTCCCCTTCCGCCTATAAGATGCCCTCGGGAAGAAAACCCTAAGAATAAATCAGAAATCCACGAAAAGTTCCGTAGCACCGCCACCATCGAAGGAGAGATTCGGGGGACAGAAAGTCTTTGTTCTGGCACCCTGCCGGGATGGGGAAGTACCCCCGGAGCCATCTCCATCGATCTCCACCACCATCTCCATCACCGTTGTTGATTCCCATGATGAGGAGGGAGTAGTTCTCTCTCGTGGCTAAGGGTTCTACCAGTAGCTATGTGTTCATCTCTCTCTATGCATGATCTTATTGAGATCATGAGCTTGTAATCTATAGATCTACCTTGCTACTCAAGTGCTTTAATAGATCTCTGCTCTCCCCATGTGTGTGAAGTTGACAGTGTGCACACCATGGTGGCACTTAGGCTAGAAATTACAAATACCTGTTATGAGTTATATCTGGAGTTGGATGTCTTTATGAAATTGTGGTGTTTGTTGGAACCATCTAGTACTCAAGGTGACAGTGTGGGGTTTTCTAGATGGGAAAGGTGAACTTTGAGGTGTGCTGTTATAGCCCTACCATCGATTAGAGTGTTCAACCGGAGAGTAGTTAAGAGTAGTATCATAAAGAAGAATATATTTATATGAGAGTGTTCACTAGTGAAAGTATGATCCCTAGGCCTTGTTTCGAAGCATTGATACACCGTTTGCAATTAGATCTGTTACATGTTTGCTTGCTTCCACCTTTATTTCAGTTTGCCTTTAGTCTTTTCCACACCATCAAGCTACTTTCTATCACCGTTACCACTTATAATTATCTATACCACTTGTATTTCACTATCACTTCGCCAAACTAGTGCACCTATACACCTGACAAGTGTATTGGGTGTGTTGCGGACACAAGAGACTTCTTGTATCTTGATTGCAGTGTTGCTTGAGAGGGGATACCTTTGACCACTTCCTCCCTGAGTTCGATAAACCTTGGGTGATCCACTGAAGGGAAAACTTGTTGCTGTTCTACAAACCTCTGCACTTGGAGGCCCAACAACTGTCTACAAGAATATAAGTGCATAGGCATCAAGATATTTTCTGGCGCCGTTGCAAGGGAGGTAAGGTAAAAGGTATTCACACCGGAGGATTAAAGAAGAAACTCCCACGACAAACGCCTATTTTCTGGCGCCATTGCCGGGGAGGTAAGGTAAAAGGTACTCACATCCTCCGGTGTGAGTGCTCGAAGGTATTTCCTTTAGATTCTGCAATTTTGTATTTTTGTTTCTTGTTTTCACTAGTTAGGCTTAATGGAAAACAACAACAAAATTAGAGAGCTTTATAGTATTTATCTTGAGTTAGGACATGAAGTGTTTGAAGAGAAAATTAAAAAACCTATGGAACTTTATTTGCATGCTAATAGCAATGTTGTTAGTATGAATTCTTTGGACACCATTATTGCTAATGCTATGGAAAAGTCTAAGCTTGGGGAAGCTAGTTTTTATGAGAATGATATTTTTAGTCCCCCAAGCACGGAGGAGAAAATTTACTTTGATGATACTATGCCTCCAATTTATGATGATTACAATGATGAGTATGATATTCTCAATCCACCTACTATTGAGGAGAAAATTAATTATGATTATAATATACCTCCTATATTTGATGATTATGGTGATGAGAATAATAATGATAGCTATTTTGTTGAATTTGCTCCCACCATAATTAATAAAAATGACTATGCTTATGTGGAGAGTAATAATCATTTTATGCATGTGGCTCATGATAAGAATGTTTCTTGTGATAGTTATTTTGTTACTTTTATTCATGATGCTACTGAAAGTTATTATGAGAGAGGGAAACATGGTTTTATGTGTCTCAACAATATTAAGTTTCCCCTCTTTATGTTAAAAGTCTTGACGTTACACTTGTTTTGCTTTACTATGCTTATTGCTTTGTGCTTTCATGACTTGTTTCTTTACAAGATTCCTATGCATAGGAAGTGGGTTAGACTTAAATGTGTTTTGAATTTGCTTCTTGATGCTCTCTTTTACTTCAATTCATATTTCTTATGTGAGCATCCTCTCAAACTATCATGCCTAACTTAAAGGCGTTAAAGAAAAGTACTTATTGGGAGATAACCCAAAAGTTTTAGATGAGTCTTGGAAGTTATTACTTCAGTAATACTGCTCCTTATCCTTTTTATTTGCTTTTTGTGCCAAGAGTAACCTCTAATGGGAGAGAAGTAATGATTGGGAAAGTTGCTATCCCAAAACAGATTTCTGTGCTTCACCGTAAAAATTTGTGTAAAATCTCTGAATGTCTTTTTGAGGCGTGAATTTTTGTGCTTCTGACCCAGGTTGTTATCTAACTGTCGTTAGTTCAACACTTTTCGATTTGAGCAACAGAAGGTCTTCGAAAAAATTCGTCTTTACCTGCTGGTCTGTTTTGACAAATTTCTGCCATTTTCTGCATTTGCTTCTTGTTGGTTCCTTTTTGAGTTCTCTTTGTGGAATTTAGCTTTTTGAGGGAAGTACTACAATATCTTGTGTTTTAATGGAAGTTTTATTGGTGTTGAAAATGAACCTAAAGACTTATTATCTTGAGTGCACTAATGTTGCTAATAAAGATTGTGTGAAGTTTTGTATGAATGGAAAATTTCAGGTGTATGGAAGGAATGAGTAATGAGATGAAGGATGGACTAAAGCTCAAGCTTGGGGATGCCACACATGTCACCCCAAGAAATATCTAATAAGTACAAGCGTCAAATCTTGGGGATGCCCAAGGCATCCCCTTCTTCATCAATAAAAATCCCAGGTTTCTTCCAAACGCTTCATTTTTTATTGTTTCATGCACAGTTGTGTTGTTCTTGGAGCGTCTTATTTTTCGTTTTCGTTTTTGTTTTTCGTTTGCCTTGGTTTGCTTAGTTTGCTGAATAAATTGGTTGGACCCCCTCTTTAATACATTGGTTTGCAAATAGTTTGGTTTGGTTTGGAAAAGAGTAGGAAAGTTCATGCTTATGTGGTAAAAAGAGCTTGTTTTTGACTGTGGCCTATGCTTTGTCATGCCATGCTTGATATTACTTGTTTTAAACTATTTGTATCTAGTCACTCTTATGAACTTTGAAGGTGTCCTATGCATTTATATTTGCTACTCTATGAGGAACAAGCTGAATGCTACTACGCTATGTTTTCTTTATGTGAAATAAGCAAACATCTTGCAAAGCATAGTTATTCATGAATCTTTTGTTTGTGCCTTTTAATGTTGCATCATAGTTTCTTTGCTTATTTCTAGAACTTTGTCTTTCATGTTATGATTGAAGTACTATGATCCCATCTTTGAATATTTTACAAATACTTTGATCAAGTTTATGATGGTGCATGTCACCTCAAAAATTATTCTTTCTTTTTATCACTTACCTACTCGAGAACGAGCAAGAGTTAAGCTTGGGGATGTTGATACATTGCAAATGTATCTATAATTTTTGATGTTCCATGCTTGGTTTTATCCACTTTCTTGTGTTTTGTCCACACTTTGGAGTACTTTTCATATGATTTCTTGGACTAACCTATTAACAAGAGCCACAGTTCAATTACTGCTTTTCTGCTATTTTTGGTTCCAGGAAAGTCAGAAAATGAATATTCTCGGAATTGGACGGGACAAAAGCCAAAGTGCCTATTTTTCCGGAAGTCATCAGATGCCAGAATACGAGACGGAGAGGGGCCAGGGGCCACCACACCACCTGGCCGCGCGACCTAGCCTGGCCTGCGCCAGGGGGTGGTGTGGCCACCTCCGGCACCCCCTCGGCCTCCCCTTCCGCCTATAAGATGCCCTCGGGACGAAAACCCTAAGAATCAATCAGAAATCCACGAAAAGTTCCATAGTGCTGCCACCACCGAAGGGGAGATTCGGGGGACAGAAAGTCTCTGTTTCGGCACCCTGCCGGGATGGGGAAGTGCCCCCGGAGCCATCTCCATCGATCTCCACCACCATCTCCATCACCGTTGCTGGTTCTCATGATGAGGAGGGAGTAGTTCTCTCTCTAGGCTAAGGGTTCTACTGGTAGCTATGTGTTCATATCTCTCTATGCATGATCTTATTGAGATCATGAGCTTGTAATCTATAGATCTACCTTGCTACTCAAGTGCTTTAATAGATCTCTGCTCTCCCCATGTGTGTGAAAGTGACAGCGTGCACACCATTGTGGCACTTAGGCTAGAGATTACAAATACTTGTTATGAGTTATATTTGGAGTTGGATGTCTTTATGAAATTGTGGTGTTTGTTGGAACCATCTAGTACTCAAGGTGATAGTGTGGGGTTTTCTAGATGGGAAAGATGAACTTTGAGGTGTGACGTTATAGCCCTACCATCGATTAGAGTGTTCAACCGGAGATTAGTTAAGAGTAGTATCATAAAGAAGAATATTTTTATATGAGAGTGTTAACTAGTGAAAGTATGATCCCTAGGCCTTGTTTCTAAGCATTGATACACCGTTTGCAATTAGATCTGTTACATGATTGCTTGCTTCCATCTTTATTTCAGTTTGCCTTTAGTCTTTTCCACACCGTCAAGCTACTTTCTATCACCGTTACCACTTATAATTATCTATACCACTTGTATTTCACTATCTCTTCACCGAACTAGTACACCTATACACCTGACAAGTGTATTGGGTGTGTTGGGGACACAAGAGACTTCTTGTATCTTGATTGCAGGGTTGCTTGAGAGGGGATACCTTTGACCACTTCCTCCCTGAGTTTGATAAACCTTGGGTGATCCACTTAAGGGAAAACTTGCTGTTGTTCTACAAACCACTGCACTTGGAGGCCCAACAACTGTCTACAAGAATAGAAGTGCGTAGACATCAGGTGCCTGTCCCTAGGATCATGGCTAGGAAAAAAGCCTTAGAGTCACATTGTGGACTCCATTTGGTTGCCCACAAAGTGATTTCCTGCATGAGTCTAGGAATAGTGGCACGTGAGTCTAGTTGGCTGCGTTACGGCTCCTAGACAAAACACACCCGTCGTTTGGTCACAACTTCAACCAATGATGTCATAACTCTTCCATTGAGTGATGAGGTTACCCAGTACATACAACTCAACACACAAATGAGAGAGAAAGGAGTTCAACATAACAAAGTTCATCATAAGGGGTGGTATTAGGCACCCTAACTAGTAGTTACCACAATTACTAATGCACCATGAGCTAACCAAAAAACTACTGCTCGTGATGGATCACAAGTTCACCATCGGATGGGTTAGTATATACCACCTTCTAAAAAATATTACAATCCAGGCATCAATTTTAATCAATTTCTAGCTAGTGGAATCTATAGTACAATAGGTTCCAAAATATACATGGCCTCATCAACTCATGAACACCATCATACACAGTAGCAAAGCAGCAACACTAACAGAAGCGCACGAAGCCAGGTCCTAAGCCATACCCTTCAATCTGATGCATTCATCATAGCATAGCTGCTACCATGGACCTTGTTGTCCGCAAGGTAGTTATTAGCTTCCACTAGTAACTGCGGCATCATTAGACGCTTGTTACTCACATTCTTAACCTCGAAGATCATCTTCATTTGCTTCATCAAATCTTGGTTCTTAGGCTAATGCTAAGATTCAGAAATCATGGTGTTAGATCAACACACTAAGAACAAAATGAACAAGTAAAAAATTTAAAGTAAAGCAGTGATATGCATCATGACCATGAGGTGTTTCATCAACTTGTCCTCATCCACCATGAAGGTCGTGCTCTCCTTAAAAAATGTGACTCCTTCAAATGCCCTAACCTGGCCTAGAAGCCTCCACTTATGTTTCCACTTCCTCATGTGGTTTTAAACCTGACTAGGGGTGACTGCAATGCCTGTGTAATCAAGAACATCATTGCAAACACTCTGCATATTGTGTTCTTTGAAGCCTCGGATAAAATCTACCCTATTTACGACTTGCTCGCAGATCCTATTCAAGACGAACTCTGACAAAGCTAGTTTCCAAACCATTGGAGGTTTCGGAAGATACTTCCATGGCCTAGGATTTGTATTGTCAGGCTGCATCCATGACATATCAATCTTCACTGATGGAGCAGACATATTAGGAAAAGGTGCTAGGACCTACGCAAAAGGTAACACATTATGCATCGAACTACAATGGTGTGCATGATTTGATCAACAAGCAATACAAGCACACATGTTCTTACAAGCTCAGGAGCAGGATTTAGTGTAGAAGTTGGCAAAGAGGGGGATGCCAATATGACCATCGTGTCTGTGCTCAATGGGCATGAATGAAGGACCATCGTCCCTGTGCTCGACACAGAAGAAGGTACGAGCAGCTTCGCTGTGTTGGACGATGAAGAAGGCATGACGACCTACAAAAGCTTTCACACCTAAATCATGGAGCCCAAAATCTATAATGACCATCACAAATCCATCATATACTAAGCATTGAACTACTAAGGTGTGCCAATCAACACAGATCTACGAACCTTCATAGTGATCTTATAGATCTAATCGACCACATCAAGGGATAAAGTTTTCTCATCGACAGTAGAAAAGGATTCAGCGGTACATAGGTCGAGGAAGATGGAGAAGGCACGCTGATGATGACCGGCTCCAAGCTCTTGGTCTAAGCGGGTGAGCAAGCTCCCGTCGTCTCCATGGATCTCTGGAGAGGGAAGAATTCGATTGGCGGGAGGGTGGTGGATTTAGAATTCGGCGGTGAGAGAGAAACGCTAAATAGGGGTCGAGTTTCCGCGGGCAGCGAGAATTTCTCCTACCGAAATTTCGATGCACCTCCAGAGCTCGCGCCATCTCCCACGGTTGCAGCTTCTCATACGTCACGTTCTTCAAAAAGCTCGCGACGAGGGTGACTCTCGGGAAGATCGATTCGGCCATTCCCCTGGGTCTAGCTCGTTGTTGTTTTGAGAGACGTGTCGCGCACAACATAGAAGAAGGACATGCATCCAATTGATCAGGACCCATCACACCATTGAGGATGGATGGAGTAATATATTCTAGACTAGTCATAGTGCATGTAAGTTCATGAGTAACTAAGGATACAACTCAGCAAAATTGCTTATGTGGAAATGAGTTAATAAAGAGAGAGTAAGATGAAATAACATATTTTATTACTGTAACATCACATATACCAAGACGAAATGAGTCCATCACCTAAGACTAGCCCCAATAGAGATATCATAGGTGGTATCATGTATTACATGCATGCAAAATGCTTATGTGCCATTTTAATTAATGATGAAAAAGATTATGTTGGTATCATAGGTACATACGATATTATAGCACATGGAAGTAAAAAAAAGTAATCTCAAATTAAATCTTGTACACAATTTTACATTGAGATTCTACGAAACAATAAATACACTGAGAACATGGTACTACTACATGATACTATGCATTGTGGAGATTATACCATATACTAGTATCATATACATAATACCTCTATATGATACTCCCTCCGTCCCGGTTTACTGGGTCTAATCTTAAAAAAACATTTGTCCCACAATACCTTCTCTCTAAGACCTGCATGCATTTAATTAAGAGTAGTAGTCCCTCACTAATTACTCGTGCATGCGGGTGGGCAGCGGCGAGGCTCTCGGTAGGGCAAGGTATGGTGCCCACCCTACCTTGGCTCCCGACCAAAAAGTTTTTATACCTAGGCATTGTAGCGGTGCTGAACCTTGGCTCCCGACCAAAAAAAATTTATACCTAGGCATTGCAGCGGTGTTGTATTGTGTACTGTATCCCTGGATAATGAAAAAAATCAGCTGGATGTGCACTGTATACACCATATATATGCTTCCGCATGGGCCTATGGTTTTGGGCCTGCCGTGTCCGGTGTCCTATCGAGGCTACAACCTACAATTGACGCGTAGAGGCGTAGGGCTTCCAGGTCACACCACATTGTGCTTCTGCCATCGATAGGAACAGAACTTGGCGATCGCTCGTGGCGGCGTGATCCTTTTCAAGACGTCGGATCGTCAGATTGAAGGGAGCGCTGAACCTGGCCGGGCAGGGGACTGACCAACAATGCAGGTAGGCCACTCGCCCTGGCATCTTATATTCTGAACTACAATCGGCAACCGGGCAGTGGACTTCTGAACCCTAATCGCTCAAATTTTTAGCGAAGCCACACTTGGGCATTTTTTTTTTGAGAATTCAAGCAAGATTGAAGATGGACAAAAGGGGAAGGGGTCAAAGGGAGGAAAAGGTACTTTTTAAAAAACAAATTGCAATCAGGTAGAACACTAGTGTCTTATTTAATGAATTTGTAGTTTGTGAACTATGAATTGCAGGCCTGACAAGGTATTTTGTGCCAATTTCGAGTGGCACTAACTCTAAACCAAGCACACATGAGAGTGGTAATATTACAGTACATCAAGAGCAAGAGCAAGAAGTGGAAAAAGAGACGGAAAATTCCAGGGTTGTCGAACAAGTGGAAGAAGATATTGGAGATACGGTCGAAGCCACTGATGAAGAGAGTGTTGATGTTCAAGAAAGCGAAGGTATAAATCATTTTGGTCTAGATGACATCAAATTTGATCCAGGACTTCACATTTCGATTGATCAATTTCACCCTAATATTAGAGATGATGTTATATTTGCTTATCTAGAGAAGGGTCTAACTCAATCAACTTGTCATAATTTCCCTAAAGATAGAGATGCTAGAAGCTTTGGGCCACAATGGTACAAGCAATTTAATTGGTTGGAATATAGTGTGGATAAGGATAGGACATACTGCTTCTACTGTTATCTTTTTAAACATGATCGGATGGATGACAAATTTGGTTATGATGTTTTCACCAAATTGGGGTATGATCATTGGAAAAATGCGGTGGTAGCATTCCGTAAGCATGTTGGTGGGGCATGTAGCATCCATAATAATTCAAGGATAGCTTGTGGTGATTTTAAGAATCAAAGGGCAAGTGTGAAAAGCAAAGTTATAACTTACAACAAAGACTCCCTAGTCAAGTATGAAACTCGCGTTGATACTTCTTTGGGAATTGTAAGTTACCTAGCATTGCAAGGTGAACCATTTCATGGACACGATGAGTCCTCTACTTCTTTGAACAAAGGATTTTTTTTTGGAAATGCTTGATTGGTATAAAGAAAGGAATAGGAAAGTGAAGCTTGCATTTGATGAGTTATGTCCTAAAAATGCAAAGATGACTTCCTCTGATATTCAAAAAATACTTTCTAAACATTGCGCGGAGGCAGTCATGAAATATATCAAAGAGGAGATGGATGGTTGTCTTTTCACTATTCTTATTGATGAATCTCGTGATATCTCGATCAAAGAACAAATGGTTGTGGTTGTGAGGTACGTCTTCAAGTATGTTAACTAATCATGTGTTTTCTTTTGTTCAATATAGTATAGTCCAACTAACTGTATCATATTATCATAGGTATGTGAATAACAGTGGAGCGATTCTTGAAAGATTTTTGTGTATTAAGCATGTCCAAACACAACGTCTGTGGCTTTAAAGAAGACACCTTTGAGGTTTTTGTCAAACATGGTCTACTTATTGCAAGATTACGAGGGCAAGGATATGATGGAGCATCTAATGTGAGAGGAGAATTTAATGGCCTTCAGAAGTTAATCCGTAATGAGAACCCATATGCTTTATATATTCATTGCTTTGCCCACCAGTTGTAGTTGGTAGTTGTTGCTTTATCAAGATGTTGCAAAGGTCTTGAGGATTTCTTTGACGATGCGAAAGAGATTGCAAATCTCTGTAGTTCATCTTGCAGGAGGATGGATATATTGCTTGATAAGCACAAAGAGATTCTTTTAGCTAAGATTAAGGGTGGTGAGATGCCCACGGGACGAGGAAAAAATCAAGAAACATCCTTGTGCCGACCTGGAGATACAAGATGGGGTTCTCACTACACAACATTATCTCGTATTGAATCAATGTGGGATGCAGTGATGAAAGTTTTTGACATTGTTGAGGATGACTCTCGTAATCCAACTAAGGCAAGAGGTTATGTTCATAAAGTGGAGACTTTTGGCTTTGTGTTCATCATGAAGATGATGTTAAAACTACTTCGTATGACAAATGATGTATCTCTTCTATTACAAAAGAAGGACCAAAATATTGTTCAGGTATGTGATGAGTAGTATTTTATGGTTTTACTCCCTATGCTTATTTTATTGATCTAAACTTTGTAACTGTATCATTTCAGGCAATGTCTTTGGTTACTGATGTGAGAACATGATTGATGAATTGGAGGAATGATGGTTGGGAACAACTTTTGGAAGATGTCAAATCATTTTGCACTGAAAATAAAATCACAATCCCAAGTATGGATCTAAAGGTAACAAAATGGGGTAAAACAAGAAAATGGGGAAAATTCCAGGTCACCATTGATCATTTTTATCATATTGACACCTTCTATGCTGCCATAGACTCTATTATCACTGAGTTTGATCATCGCTTTAATGAGATATCTTCGGAGGTTGTTCAATACTTCTCTTGTCTTGATCCAAGAGATTAATTTGCTAGGTTCAATGTAAAAAAGCTTGCTCGCCTTACAGAGATTTACCAAGAGGATTTCTCTGATTATGAGCGTGAACATTTACAAGATGCTCTTGAACTATTCATTATTTATATAAACAGAATTGAAGATTTTAGAGTTTGTCTTGATATTGAAGGCCTAGCTAAAAAGATGGTTGAACTTGAAAGGCATATCATGTTTCCTACAGTTTACTGCCTTATTGAGTTGGCATTGCTTTTACCGGTGGCGATGGCAACAGTTAAAATGGCATTCTCAGCTATGAAGATCATCAAGACCGAGTTACGCAACGAGATGTCAGATGGTTGGCTTAATGATTTGATGGTGTGCTACATCGAGCGAGGAATATTCAAAAATCTTGATCTTGGTGAAATTAAGAAAGATTTTCAAAAAGAAGATAGAGCTTTGCCATTGCCAGGGACTTCTAGACGACATTAATGCTTCATTGTTGGTAGTTCGTAGGTTATACTTTTATTTAAATAAGTTGCATTTACCATTGTACTAAGTTATTATGATCATATAAAGTATTAATGTGTTTAGACAATTTTGGATTTTTATGTCAATCTTTTTTATATAATTTAGAGTTCGTCCGACCTTAATTTTTTTCGTCCTTGGCCACTGTAGGTGGGGTGGAAAACAAAACCAGTTTGCACGCCCGATTGGTTGCATGCGTGCAGTGTTATGTAGATGGAGTTAATGGTGACAGTTAATTAGAGAGAGAAGAAGTCCAATAGAAAATTGGCTTGGTCACAATACAAAACGTTTTGAGCCGAGAGGGAGTACTCTCTATTGTGACTAGTCTGATAAATGATATTCGCTATGACCGTGATCAACTACAGTAGTTCCCATTTTGGTATCTAGTCATGGGCCCGCGAGCAACTGTGTTCTGACATTTGGCCCATTGGAAGACGAACCCTACAGAAACGACCATCCGCCGCCATCACACACTCGTCCCCGCTTCACTCGCTTCGCCGTCAACAAACCCTTGCTACCCGCGTCCGTGCTCACCTCCCGCCGGCGCCGACCATGGCCAGGCCGCCCTCCAACGCCGACCCACACCTGCGGTTCCGTCGCACGGAGCGGCTCCCGTCGGTCATCCACAGCAACCTCCCGGACCCGCCCGTCTCCACCACGGCCCGCCTCCGCGCCGCCCTCACCTCCGACGGCGTCGACCGAATCAGCGACCTTCCCGACTTCCTCCTCCGCGAAATCGTTTCCCGCCTCCCCGCCAAGGACGCCGCCCGCACCGCCGCGCTCGCCGCGCGCTGGCGCGGGATCTGGCGCTCCACGCCGATCGTCCTCGTCGACGCCCACCTCTCCAATAGCGAGCGCGCCAGCTCGCCGGACGTCACCGCCGTCGTCTCCCGCATCCTCTCCGAACACCCGGGACCCTTCCGCTGCGTCCACCTCACGCGCAGCAGCATGGACGCGCGCCAAGCCCACCTCAGGCTCTGGCTCCGTCTCCTTGCCGCCAGGGGCGTCCAGGAGCTCGTCCTCGTCAACCACCCGTCGCCAAACGAGGTGCCTCTCCCCATGACGCTCTTCTCCATGTCCACCCTCACCCGCCTCTACATCGGCGTCTGGAAGTTCCCGGACGCGGCCGGCCTCCAAGGCGCCTACTTCCCCCACCTCCGGGAGCTCGGCATCTGCAGCGTCGCCGTGGAGAACGGGGACATCGACGCCGTCGTCGCCAGGAGCCCCGTCCTGGAGATCCTCAACATCCAAGGGACCATGAAGGGGGTGCGCCTCTGCCTCGTCAGCAACAGCCTCCGTTGCGTGCAGATCTGCGCCTTCGTCCTGGAGAGCGTCCACGTGCTGAGCGCCCCGTGTCTCGAGCGTCTCATCTTGTCCGAATGCCTCAACCCTGCCGGTGGATCCTGCACCAGAGTCAAGATTAGCAATGTCCCCAAGCTGAGCTTGTTCGGGTACGTGGAGCCTTCAAAATACGCTCTAGAGATCCGAGACACCGCCATTATGGTACACATATATACAGTACATCATCCGAATGATCTTGCAGTTTCTGTTCAACTTGCAAACATGTGTAGTGCAATGTCAAACTTTCTTGCTGATTTTGGTCCATTCAGGCTGGGATTAAGACAAGTGCAAGAATGATGGTCACAAGCGTGAAAACCCTTAGCTTGAAGGTGCGCTTCGGAGTCCACAGTGACGTCAAGATGGTGCCCGCTTTCCTCAAATGCTTTCCAAATGTTGAGGCTCTGCACATCCAGGTACTAGCTTTGCATTCTCATTTTCTGTGAAAAGCTTTGCATTCTCATATTGCTGTTTTTTCTGCATGATCCATTATTTGCTGAAACTAGCCCAATGGCCCTCGCAAATGCGAGGGCATTTTCTTTAATATGTTGGAAGTGAGAGATAAATTTGTAGTTTCATGAAAATATTATGGTTCTAGACATCATAAATATTATGTCATGCGTGGAGGACATGTTAAGCCATCATTAGTCAAAAGTTCATTGGGCCATTTCAGAAATACCATTTGCATCAGCAACCGTATATGTAATTTGTACATCATAGTAGATGAATTCAGAGAATTAAAGTTCTAAATGCAAGCACCATTTAGTTTATATGTGGTGTTAGATTCGTGGGCATGGTTAATATTCTATTTGTTGGTCGTTGGTAGTAGATGTGCAACTACAAAAAAATGTCATGGTCCAAATAATAGTTAAACTCTTTTCGCACAAAAAAGTTAAACTCCATTTTAGCAATGGCTTGATTGTTTGAGGTGATCTGATTGCTAGTATATCAAAGGTTGCTTATAAAAGTGATATAAACACATCTTCATTAAAAAATAGTCAAAGTAAATAGTATTATAATTTTATTTACTTTTCGTGCGATGTTATTCCTATATTTTTTTTTCTTTTATATGCAACATTCTCCATTAGCCCTTTTTCCTTAATTATGTGACATATTGATTATCTCCAAGATGGAATCTGACCATTATTTTGGACGCATATATTTCTAAAACTTAATCAGAATTAGAACATATGTTTAGTCAAAGTAAATAGTATAATAATTTTATTTGCTTAGTGCCGATCTTATTCCTCTATGTATTTTGTTTGTTCTTTCATATGCGACATTCTGCATTAGTCATTTCTTTCTTAAATATGTGACATATGATTAACCTCCAAGATGGAATCTCGCCATTATCTTGAACACATATTTCTAAAACAAAATCAAAATTAGAAACTATGTTTAGTCAAAGTTAATAGTATAATAATTTTACTTACTTTGTGTCGATCTTATTCTACTATTTATTTTGTTTGTTCTTTCATATGCGATATTTTCCATTGGCTGTTGGTTCTTATATGTGATATATATGAATAATCTCCAAGATGGAAATCTGACCATTATTTTAGACATATATGTAGCAATCATAATCAGAAACTATTTTTAATCTTGTAACCAATGATATATGTTTTTATATTTGGTAATCAACATTAGGATTGTTATTTTCAACTATGTTTTGGAATTTTGGCAATCCTTTTTGGCTGTCTCAATTTTTCTAACACCTCGAATGAGATTTAAAGCATCTCACTTGGTCCTTTTGCAGTCACAATTAGATTGCTATATATATTGTTTTTTACCTGGACTCGATATGTGTCACTTTTGGCCCCAGCGAAAATAGTTCTTGCATGGCTGTGATAGTGTAGTTCCCTTTGACATGTGCTATGAACAATACACGGACAACGTGCTAGGCCCAACGCAACGATAATAGTTTTTGCATGGCTCAATAGTGTACGTACATGAGAGTTGTACTTGGCATGTGATTGTTTAATTATACACAGCTGCACATCGATTAGTATTTGTTTGACACGGATGGTCTAGACACTTTTTTTTTGCAGATTGACATGGACTACCCAAACTGTATTAGCACAAATGGGTAGTATTGGTCCCAGACTCTATTGATGGAGTTGTACAATTATATTTATCGTCCTTGATCTCTATTTAAATCGTATCCATTAATCACAAATACAGCCGTTAATGTAATTCTGATGATGTGGATCGATGTGATGCTTCTGTTAGAACCCCTTATATTGCTTTTAGTATATAAATAATAGATGTTCACCAGTTTTTTTTAAAAAAAATTGCAGTCTGGAAAATGTGATCAACCTGCTGGCAAGCTAAATGTGAAGTTCTGGGAAGAGGTTGATCCCATCATAAGCGTGCGGTTGCGCATCAAGGTGATGACATTCCTTGACTACCGTGCGCAGCAGGATGAGATTGCCTTCCTCCAGTACATCTTCCAGAATGCGCAAGCTCTGAAGTATGTACTAGTTTCGGCGATCAATCCAAGATACACGTCACTGTCTATGGATGATATGACCTCCACCTTGTACGGTATGAGCGATGAACTATGGCTTACGAAATTCTCTTTTGCTATTGGTGGGACTCATGGTCCGGAAGGAGGTGAACCCTGGACTTTTCGACGAGGAGCAAACTTCTCTGAAAGCGATCCTTTGGCACCAGTTAAATTCATCATAAGGGGTTAGTGTTTTTTTGCAGTATCTACTTATGATGCACTGTTTTAGACTTAGTATGAGTGATATGTTGATTGGGCATGTCTCTATATTGGACTAACATGATTATCTTAAATACATATTTGAAGTAATTTAGTAGTGCCACTATGGTTCGAGAAATTTAGTAGTGCTACTGTACAATATGAAAATCTAGCAGCATATTTATTGCTTGCATATTGCATCCTGTAATCCTGGTTTCTCATACAACACTAATCATCACTATAGTATCTCATTGCAAGGTTATTCAGTATGAAACGTGAATCTTTACGTTCAGCTATGCGAGCTAGGTCAATTACTAGACATCATTGGCCAATTGTTCATTAAACAACCAACCCTCGACTTTCAGGACTTAGAGGTTGTATGTTAACCAGTTTTTATTTTGGACAGAACTATGATGCATGTTAGTTGGATCATATCACTTTGTTCCTTTCATGCTCTATTCTTTTGGTGCTGCACTAAACTTTATTGCAGTGTATTCAAGCACCTTGATATATTTAACAAAATTGCTTCATGATGTGTACACACCTTACCTTGTCAATTAGTATAAGAGCTCACACACACATGTGAACTCTTAGTACCCTCTTAGCGCACTATCTCGCATTTCAGACCACGGTGATGCCACTCCATCGGTCTGTATATGTACTGCTATCATGTTATGTACTGTACCCAACTTGCTGGCAGGGTTCACGCATACCCAAGACCTCAAGTGTGCAATGAAATATAGAGCCTTCACCCTGACTCAGCTCCTTCTGTATTACTACTATATGTTGCTAGATCACTTGTCTACTTCACTCATCCTAACCAGGCTATCTTCTGTTCCGCTTTCATTGCAGCTGTCCCGGAGACTGACCAGCAGAAGCCGCAAGCTGGCAAGACTCAAAAGCAGAAGACACATGCTGGCAAGACTCAAAAGCAGAAGACACATGCTGGCAAGACGAGCCAGCAGAAGCCGCAAGCGGGCAAGTGTCGCAACTGAGATCCTCGGCGCATGGAGCCGTGGAGCGTGGAGTAAGCATCCGCTGGCGTGTTTAATCTGGAGAACTAGCCTGGTCTGGTTGCTTTCCATGGTTCTTCTTGTGATCGAGTTCTGCGGTTGTGTGTCAAGTTGCTACTCCGTTTTGCATGAGAGGGATAGCTGTGTGCGGTATCGAGTTCTGCGGTTGTGTGTGTCCAGTAACTGAAGAAGGCATGGTGGAGTTGGCAGCTTTAGGCAGAATTAAGGCATCCTTGGACTAGAGAAATTTGTTCCATTTCACTGTCATGAACTACCTGTACTGTACTACCTCCATTCCTGAACATAAGAAGTCTTATATTTAGGAAGAAAGGTAGTAGTATTTGGTTTCCTGGTCACTATGGCTTGACTGCTTTAAGGGAACCCTCTGTTCGACATGCAAATGTGATTTCTAGTGTTCTCTGAAGTTCTGCCAGGTTCAATGCCATGAAAATAAACCCTGTTGATACACTGCTGCTTCTGAACATATTTGACTGGCATTATCGAGCCCTTGACAATTTTACCTTAAAATTTAAATCCTGAAGCGGATATTTGTGTACAGAGTACAAACGGCTCAACAGTACTTGAGTTGAGTCAGAAACCGCATCTACCATGCTGCGAAATTGCAAATAAAATTCTGAACCACATATCTACCAACCAAGTCGTTTTCTGACCATGAACAGTGCTACTGACATCTGCTATTCACAACTTGGGTTTGCTACTTTTCACAACCAGATTAGTCTTTTTTTTAAAACACAATATATTGAGTCGGCAAGCCGCCTCATTAAAAACCTCTGAGTCCCCTTAGGTACCCTGGAAGAAAAAGAGTGTTTAAAACGTGTTGCTCCGAATTCACACAATATTTATATCTTGTACGAGAGTTTGTAAAAGAAAGCTAGGGGATCATCGTCCCAATACAAGAGATTTATCAAGATAACAAGTCATAGCTAATTCATGAGCCACCTCGTTTGCTTCTCTCGGACAGTACTTAAAAGTAACTCCTCCGAGGAAACAACCGGATTAGTCTTTAGTCTCAAAGAAAAACCGGATATAGTCTTAGAATTACCCTTCGAATGAATATCATAGTGTTGTACACCTGGCCCGGCCTGAAAATTGGCCCATGGACTAGGCCTGGGCCGCAGTTCTAGGCCCAGCGGGTGTGTCAGGCTGGGCCTAGGATTCACAAAGAGGGATTTAAGGAGCCGGCCCAGCCCGAGGCCGAAATGCCCGACGGGCTTTTGTATGCCCATGCTGATGCAATGGTTCAAGCCTGGCACGAACTGTTGCGGTGGTGGTGGCTTGTCTTTTTTGCCGTCTAGACGGTGAGGAGCGGGCATTGGAGGATTTTTGTGTTTGCGGTGTCTCGGCAGTGACGACTTCCAGATTGTGTCACGGAGGTCTTGTTTGGTGCCAGCAAGCGGTCTATGGTGTCGTGATGTGGCGTGAAGGAGATTTCCGGCAATAATTTAGCGTTTCGCCGCCAGCAGGGGCGGTGCCTATGGCTGTCGTGACCCTCTTAGGAACGCCGTTGTGGTCATCTTCTCGGCACTAGGGATGCAGGTGAAAACCCTTGACCATCTTGGTCTCAACAATGATACCGCGTTGCGTCTTCTTCTTCTTGGGGACATCGTCATGGAGCCCATGTACCTCTCGACCCCGTCTCGGTATCATTGGTGGACAACTTCAGATCCTGTCTTGAAGCCCCTTTGACTCTGGTGTGGGGCGATGTTAGCGACCTCTTATCTTATATACATGACTTAGTTATCACCATTCTTCGTCCTCGTTGTCTGCTGGCAGAATCGGTGCTCCACCACTCATAGCGGGAAGGCAGACAGCCTTCTCCAGCGACAACCTAGTGGGTGCGGTATGACAATGTTCGGTGGTTTCACTAGGAGGCGTGGTGTCCTCTCTTGATAGTAGTCTCGAGTGCTACTCTTGTTCATGTTGTTTTATCTTTGATTTTCTTTGTCAGGGGTCTTCACCACTTCGTATCTGTCCAGCCTTGTGGCTTTATTTAAGGGGCGCGAAAGCCCATTTCGAGGGAAGATATTGGTTCTCTACTTACCTGAAAGTGTATTTGTCTAACGAACTCCAATGCTCCCTTCCTTAAAAAAACATATTTATATGTTTCAGAAAATTCGAAAATAAATTATAGACATAGTCAATATTGTATCCTACAAGGATACAAAATCACAACCCGAAATTCTTTATACTATGGACTAAACAAAAAATGACAAAATCTAATATTATTTGAAGATTTGAAAATATGCATACCCAGATCCACACTTTTATCTTTTTGTGTAGCTCATAATATGGAGTATTTGAAATTGATATTTTCGTTCATGGTACACATCATTGGTACCTCTGAATTTTTTTTAGATTATTTAAATTTCAGAAATATGATTTTTATTTTTTAAAGGGTTGACTGGTGCTTGCACCAAATCCCCACTCCATTGCTCATATATTAGAGCATCTCTAGCGGATACCCCATCCCGCGGTACCGCAAAACACGGGATGCAGCGGGTACTGCAAAACATTTTTTGTCTGAAAAACGTCGGCACAGAACTGATACCGCATATGCATACTGCAAAATAGAATATACCCACGAATATTCTATCATCTTCTTCGTAGCCACGCTGATCTGGGCCTAGCATGTGCCACCGCCGGCCGAAATTGCTTTGCCTCTACCCGGATTTTTTGTAGAATAACAGGGATGGGAGATCCCCGGTTCCATTGATACCTCAACGAAACCCAAAAACAGCCACTGTCGAGTCGCAAGCGTTTTGTTACAACCGAAGACACTGATAGGGGAAGCTAGAAGTTTGCTACAACTGAAGCTCAAGCTCAACAAAATAGAAAAAGAACAACAAAAGAAAAAGACTTTTATACATAAGCTAGAGCTTCTTCAGGCTGATCCATCCACCCAGCAGGGTCCCTCCTCATGCAAAGAGGCCAACACTGAGTCCAGTGTGGAAGTAGGAGTGGCCTAGGTGCCTTGTCTCGCATGCTTTTTTGCTTCAGGTGAGGGGTCGCAGTCTTCGGGGGTCAGCCACTTGTTATCATTGGTAACTCCCTCACCAGCAAAGCGATCTAGGTGCAGAAAGCATCAACCTGGGGAAGCATGTGTTCTTTGAAGACCAGCCTCCATCTCTTCACCATGGCTAAGATCAAATGCCAGACCTGATAAACATTTAACCATGGTTGACCATCAAAAATCATACCATTTCTTGTTTTCCACAACCCCCGCAGGGCTGCAACACAAACAGAGTTCAACACAACATGTTTATTATTTGCCACCCAAAATCTAGCAATGGAGATGTAATTACTGCCCAGACTCACCCCAAAAAAGGAAGAGATAACATGCCAAATTTGCTTAGCTACAATGCATTGAAAGAACAAATGCTCAATGGATTCCAGCTCATTACAGAAAATGCAGTCTTCAGGTTTGTTTAGGTATTTTTTTTCAAGTTGTCTCTGGTCATAAGCTTGTTTTGGGCCAGCAACCAGAGAAAGATGTGAATTCTTGGGGGAACATGGAGTTGCCAAACAACAGGGATAAAAACCGGTTGAACCCCCCCAAAGTTAATAACATCATACAGGGAGGAGGTGGAGTAAACTCCATCACTCTCATACTGCCAAAGAAGACAATCCTCCATCTCAGAGAGGACAATGCTAGAGGAAATTGCTTCCAACTCATACCATTTCTGCAAGAGATCAGCATTAAAGATTCTTCTAAAGGAAATCTTTAGTTGGGAACCATCCCAGATTTGCCCAACAGTTTTACCATCTTCATTGCATATAACATAAATATCAAAGAATTGTACAACAAGAGGGGAGGTGCCCACCCAGGTGTCCTCCCAGAACCTAGTTTTGGCCCCATTACCTATCTTCCATCTATAACCAAACTTGCCATTTCTCACAGCCCACATAAAGCCTTTCCAAAACTATGAGACCCCAGAAACCGAGCTACAGAAAATGTTGGGGGATTGTGTGCTATATTTAGCATCCACAATATTCCTCCAGATTCCCCCCCCCCATCTTTTGTATATCTCTTAAGCCAAGAAGCTAGGAGGCAGAGGTTAACATTTCCCAGATCAGGGATCCCCAAGCCTCCCTTAGACTTGCTTTTACAAATAAGTTTCCAATTAGCTAAGTGTAACTTCCTATGGCCCTCAAAATCATTCCACAAACAATTTGCCATTTGAGAGTTGATTAGGTCTAAAGCCCATTTAGGGAATTTAAAGAAAGACAGGAGGTAAATGGGAATACTAGCTAAACAAGCCCTGATAAGGGTCAATCTAGCAGCATAAGAAAGAATTTTACCCCTCCAACCTGCTATTCTTTTGAGGATTTTATCAATCAAAGGTTGGATGTCTTCTCTCCTCAATTTATCATAGTGGAGGGGAATCCCTAGGTATTTTATAGGGAAACATCCCCTGGCACACCCAAGGATCCCAGCAAAAATGGGAGTCTCCTCTTCATTTAGACCTAAGGGGATTAACTCACTTTTATTATAATTAATTCTCATCCTAGAAACCTGTTCAAAACAGGTGAGCACCCCTTTTAAATTTGTAGCCATAGATGGACTACTTTCATAAAAAAAGAATAGTATCATCTACGTATTGCAAGCAGATTACCCCACCAGGGAACAGATCTGAACAAAGACCCCTAATCAGATTTGCATTAGAGGCTTTAATCAACATATTGGTAAGAACATCTACTACTATGTTAATGTAGGGGTTCCGCGCATGAAAACAATAAAATTTTACTCTATGCCCCTGAACCCCTGAAGCTGCCAGGACCTATCTATTAGTAATACAGTAACAGGAAGGGCTTTTCGCGAACTTATCCTTGAAGACCGAAAAGCGTTGTCAACGCCAGAGAGCGGTTGACGAGATTTAGCAAGCCGACCTTAAGGTCGTGATGAAGTCCTTGCGCTCCTTCTGGCTCCAACGACTTGAGTGCCTCAAGTGTGACACCTCGTGGGAGTTACACACGTCCGGTGCCTGACGATGACTCCCGCTTCCCCGATCCAGCAGCAGTTGCGGAAGTAGAGCTCCCAGATCCGAATCCCGCAGCGCGACGGTGCTCCGTGGTGAAGATGTCTCTTGCTCGCGCAGTCCAGACTTGGGACCACGGTCATGAGAGAGAGAGGGGGAGAGAGAAAATATCAATTAGAGGTCCTCCCAAAAGTGGGAAGACCTTTATTGATTATTGGGTGTATTTTCTAGGCCAATATACCCCACTATATATAGGGGGAGGGGAGGTACTACCTCCCCTCAAGTCCTAGGGTGGGACTAAAGGAGAGGAGGGGGAGGGGAGGCTGCCGGCCAGCCCTAGTGGGCCCCGCGGGGGGGGGGCAAGGCCCAGCCGGCCACCCTCCTTTGGTCCCTCTCCCTCTCTCCTTTCCCTCATGGGCCTTTTCCCTCCGGAAATTGGCCCATTAAGCCTTTTGACCTTTTAATTGATTTTCTCTTTATTAAATAATTATGAATAAATGATTAAATCAATATTTAACATTCATTCACATATCATTTAATCTCTGTGGCCATGGAACACCTTCCACCTCCACTCCGGACATCCTTCGGACTTCACAAACCCTTAGGTTTCTCCCTTCTTTTCTTCAGTGATTCTACCGATCCCATAAACACTCTCTAAGCATCATCAAGCCCTTAAGCGTGATACCCTACGGTTCGGGAACACTCCAGACATGGTCGAGACACTCCCGCACCAATGATCAACAGAGGGACCTGGATGGCCATGTGACCCCTATGCATTCCACGAAGATCTTTCGTCGTTTGAACCGGGACAGTCGTGTCTTATTCCCTTTGTCATTCGATACTTGAATTGACCGAGACCTGATCAATGACATCTTCATGTCGAGTTCAATCTCGTTACTGGACAATGCTATTTGACTCGTTCCGACAAGTGATATCCCCGTGATCTAATCACACGCTGCGCAGCTATTGGATATAACTTCTCCGAGTGGGCCCTTAAGTATCTTCCCGTCACATGGACGGACAAATCCCGCCCTTGACATATATTGCCTCTACGGTTTCCTCCGAATACCTGAACACACCTTTATAACCACCGTTTTACCAGATGGCGTTTGATGCTATCTAAGCATTCTCGGGAGACAGTGATTGATATAGTCTCACGGTCTAAGGAATAGTCTACGAGGATCCTTTTCTAATCATCATAACTTGAACTTCGTGACATGATCGAATCACGATGTTTAGGTTGGGTATTGGTTCATCATCTCATTCTCAGAATGAGATGACCTCATTTCCAACTGGCACAAATGCCACATGATCAGGAAACATGATCATCTGTTGACCAATGAACCAGTGACTAGAGTTTCACTTGGAACCCCTGGTTTGTTTATATATCACACGTGTATTGATGTTTCCACTCAATACAGTTATAGCATGATATAAAACTTAATCATAAACTATATGAAATATGATAATAGTCCTTACTACTATTTGTCTCTAGGGCATATTTTCAACAGTCTCCCACTTGCACTAGAGTACAAATACGCTAGCTGCATTTGTTCTTAATTATTGGTACCATATAACCGGTACCTTGAACATGCTTGCTTATGGAAAAGGTTGAGTCTTGGTTCTGTACTTTACAGTCCCAGATCCTTTGCAACTTACTAATGTCACTTTGATTGACATTAATATTCTATCATCACATGACAACATCTATGTGTATGCATCGTTGCTATGGCAGCAGAATGAGGCCTGATTCCAGGAGCCTACAATGACGTTAGATCAAACTCGAGGGCTTTCTCATGGGCACTGTGCCCTGGGACACATCATTCTATGTTAAAAGCGAATTAGCCCTGCCATAACATTATACAACACTTTATATGGTACCCTTATCTATTATTATAAATGTATTCATTGAAACACAGTGCACTCTGTGCAACTTTCGATGTTTTGTTCACCTCGCTTCCTACTTGACTCTAATTGGTATCTAGAGGAGTTTCCAACATATTCTCTTATAACATAACTCTTTATGATTTAAGATATGTCACCCTTTATGGATTTGGAAAATATGTCTACAGTTCTCTATTAGACTCTGCGGACAAACTTAGCTCAACATTCTGTGATTCGAACTTAATCACTTTCAAACGTTCCTTATTTGGATCACATATTATGCTAAGTTATCATCATGGTTTACTGAGATAGAACCTATGTCTTATCATAGTGGATAATGATCATCCTATTCTTTCTTTCAACCATTGATGTTTAAACTTAATGCTATTCCTAATTTTAGTTATTAAGGACTGGTTCCTCAATTAACTTCTATTCTGAAACAGTCTTCAGAATCCTTTAAGGAATACTACATAATATCATAATACACTTATTATCAACTTCTACATCTTATAAATAATTATTTATAAGTATTTGCGCTTTCATCCTTAACTTACTTAAGAATTACTCCTATAAGCTCCCACTCAAACTATATTGCTAACATATTTGGGTACGAGTTAGTACTCTTACTCAAACAATGTTCCTACATATTTGAATTTGAGACTCATGTTGCTCCCACTTAAAAATATGTCAATCACATATTGTTTTAGGAAGACTTTCATAGCTCCCACTCAATTTTATGTAAATTGCATATCTCCTTGCTATTTTGAATAACTTCAAAATCCTTTGATCAAATATCAAAGTGAGAGATTTACTATGAGATACTAGTACTTTACTAGTTTTAAATCCACTAGACATTTAGCACACACGAATCAAATTCATATGAATTTGTCCAATACTTGACAAATTGTGCTTTTGTCATTTACCCTCTTTTCCTACAATGGCTTTGCAGTCATTTGGGAAAATTCCAAGTAACTCCTTTTACTTGTGAGATTCAGCAATGAATTGCATTCTAACCTCAAGGGAATTTTGCTTCTAGGACTTCTCATAATTTAGTTTACCATTATTTCCTTTGTAGTTCGTAGGTATGTCATGTTCCAAAAATCATGACAAGTGGTTCACAAATGTCTCCATACAAGATATGGATTTACATTTTGAATCCTACTTCTTATAGTGAAAAACAATAGTGGAGGGAAAAACACAATGATCAAAATCATTGATTCTTTCCTTCTATGAAGAGAATCGTTTAGGAATGCTGTCCGTTGCGCTTCTCAATACTCTAATGTAGGGTTTTGAATCCTCATCATGTTTTACACTATTTTCCATTTGCTTCATAATTGAGAAACATCACTAGAGGTGAGCTTTCTCAAGAATGCACCAAAATCCAAGCAATACAAGTTTTGCTTTCCTTTTGGTTTCAGCTATGGATTTTGTATTCAAAGTTTCCAATGAATATACTACAAGGACTTATTCGCTATTGTTTTGGTTATATCGAATAACCCCAAAACTTTCACGAATTCAAATGGTTTACTAATTCTAATTGAGTGCTAACTATTTCTAAGCTAATGGTCTCTACATATACTCTACAACGATTTATTTGGTGCCTTCTATTCAACCCCTTTTTGATATCTAATATTGATGGGTTCGTAGCATGGAAAACAAAATTTTTCTACCGCAATAACGAACAAAACCCAGATCTAATCTAGATAAAAGCCAAGATCTAATCTACTAGACATGAGCAACGAGATAGATCGGTACTAACCCTCGTAGAACCGAAAGCGTTAACGAGATTAGATCTCGTGGATGATGTAGTCGATCACTTGCCGATCTCAAGATCATGTGGATGATCCTTCCGGCACCGCGTTCTGGTAGCGCTTCCGCAGACGGTCACACGTGCGGAGTCGAAGTAGACCTTCCTCTCCCCGTTCCAGCGAGCAGCGGAGGTAGTAGATCTTCTCCACGGAATCCTAGCAGCACGACGGCGTGGTGGTGGTGGTGGAGATGAGAAATCTGCAGGGCTTCGCCTATGCCTGTGCAGAAGAAACGTGGAGGAGAGAGGCGGCTGTGATTGGGAGTTATGAGACAATGTGCAAGAGGGGGCGCCCCCTCCCTTCTATTTAAAGGAGAGAGGCGCGCCTGGGGAGGGGGAGTCCTAGTAGGACTCCCTCCTCCTTGGGCCGGCGGGTTGGGGGGAGGAGTCCTCCTCCCCCACGAATCCGTGTAGTACCCCACTTGGTTTCTTTGATCCCTTTCTTGGTTTTCAAGCAAACTCCAAGAAATCCTCTAGAACCTTCCAGAACATTCCGAAACCTTCTAGAATCTCCATACAAACACTCTGGAACATTTCCTAACTTAGAAAATGATTCCCAATATACAAATCTCATTCTCCGGACCATTCCGGATCTCCTCGTGATGTCCCGGATCCATTCTGAGACTCCGAACAACATTCGGTCTCCAACGCAAATTCCATATCTACTTCAAACAACTTCGAACCTTAAGTGTGTCACCCTACGGTTCGTGAATATGTAGACATGATGAAGACACCTCTCCCATCAATAACCATCAGCGGGATCTGGAGATCCATAATGGCTCCCACATACTCAACGATTACTTCGTGATCGATTGAACCAATTAACATACGAAACCAATTCCCTTTGTCTCGCGATATTCTACTTATCTGAGGTTTGATCGTCAGTATCTTCATACCTAGTTCTTCCTTGTTACTGATAAGTACTCTTTACTCGTTCCGTGTAATGTCATCCCTTGTGACCTAGTCACACGCTTGCAAGCTGTCTAGATGACATTCCACCGAGAGGGCCCAGAGTATATCTATCCGTCATATGGATGGACAAATCCCAATCTTGGTCTATGCGCTTCAACACATACTTTTAGAATACCCAATGACACCTTTATAATCGCCCAGTTACGAAGCAGCGTTTGATGTCATCAAAGTACCCATCCGGTGATGGTGATTAACATAACCTCATGGTCGAAGGATTAGGTTACTATGTATTTCAAAGCTTACAGCAATACGAACTTAATGACTTGATCTTATGCTACGCTTACTATGGGTGTGTGTCCATTACATCATTCTCCTAATGATATAACCTTGTTATTAATCACATCCAATGTCTATGATCAGGAAACCATGATCATCAATCAATCAACAAGCTAGTTCAACAAGAAGCTTACTAGGGACTCTTTTATGTTTACAAAACACACAAGTATTAGTGTTTCCTAATAATACAATTATAGCATGGGATGTAAACATTCATCATAAACACAAAGATATAATAATAACCACTTTTATTATTGCCTCTTGGGCATATCCCCAACAGTCTCCCACTTGCACTAGAGTCAATAATCTAGATTACATGGTAATATACCGAACACCCATGGCGTTCTGGTGTTGGTCATGCTTTGCTCTAGGGAGAGGTTTAGTCAACGGATCTGCTACATTCAGATCAGTGTGTACTTTGCAAATCTTTATGTCACCATCTTGGACATACTCGAATAGCATGAAAATGTAGCTTGATGTGCTTGACTTGCTATGTGACCTTGGCTCCTGTGCATTAGCTATGGCACCTGTGTTGTCACAGTAGATGGCCATCAGGTCTAACGCACTGGGAACCACGCCAAGTTCAGTATTGAACTCCTTCATCCATATGGCTTCTTGTGCAGCCTCCGAAGCAGCTATGTATTCCGATTCAGTTGAAGATTTCGCACAACGCTCGCTTGGCACTCCTCCGACTTATTGCAGCACCATTCAAAATAAATACGTATCCAGACGTGACTTCGAGTCATCCGGATCGGTGTTCCAACTAGCATCGCAGTAACCGTTTACAACAAGTCGTTCATCACCTCCATAAGAAAGAATCATGTCCTTAGTCCTATTCGGTACTTTAGGATATTCTTGATCATTGTCAAATGTTCCATTCCAGATCACTTTGATATCTGCTAGTCAAACTAACGGCATGTGCTATATCCGGTCTCGTATACGCATGGCATACATGATAGAACCTATGGCGAGGCATAGGGAATTTTATTCATCTTTTCTCTATCTTCTGTAGTATTGGACTTTGAGTTTTACTCAAGGTCTTACCTGACAACATGGGCACGAACCCTTTCTTGCTCTCTTCCATTCTAAACTTCTTTAGAACTTTGTCTAAGTATGTACTTTGTGAAAGCGCTATTAGGCGTCTTGATCTATCTCTATAAATCTTGATGCCTAGAATATATGCCGCTTCGCCAAGATCCTTCATCGAAAAACTATTATTCAAATAGGTTTTGACGCTATTAAGAAGTTCTATATCATTCCCAATCAACAATATGTCATCTACATATAGTACTAGAAATACTACAGAGCTCCCACTTACTTTCTTGTAAATACAAGCTTCTCCATAAGTTTGTGTAAATCCAAAGTTTTTGATTACTTTAACAAAACATTGATTCCAACTCCGGGATGCTTGCTTCAGTCCATAAATGGAGCACTGAAGTTTGCATACCTTGTGAGCATCTTTAGGATCGACAAAACCCTTGGGTTGTACCATATACAACTCTTCCTCAATGTCACCATTAAGGAACGCCGTTTTGACATCCATCTGCCAAATTTCATAATCGAAATATGCAGCGATTGCTAACAAAATCCTCATAGACTTTAGCTTCGCTACCGGTGAGAAAGTCTCATCGTAGTCAACTCCTTGAATTTGTCGGAACCCTTTCGCGACAAGTCGAGCTTTATAGACGGTAACATTACCATCAGCATCTTTTTTTCTTTTGAAAATCCATTTGTTCTCGACAGCCTTTTAGCCATCTGGTAAGTCCACCAAAGTCCATACTTGGTTTTCGTACATGGATCCCATTTCGGATTTCATGACTTCTAGCCATTTGTCGGAATCTTGGCTCACCATAGCTTCTTCATACGTCGCAGGGTCATCAGTGTTGTCCACCAACATGACGTTCAAGGAAGAGTCATACCACTCAGGAGTGGTACGGACCCTCGTTGACCTGCGAGGTTCAGCAGTAACTTCGTTCGAAGTTTCATGATCTGCATCATTAGCTTCCTCTCCAGTTGGTGCAGGCGGCACAGAAACATCTTCCGGTGCTGCTCTACTCTCAACTCCAAAAGAAGGTTCAATAACCTCGTCGATTTCTACTTTCCTTCCAGTCACTTCTTTCGAGAGAAATTCCTTCTCCAGAAAGGATCCATTCTTAGCAACGAAAACTTTGCCTTCGGATCTATGATAGAAGGTATACCCAATTCTTTCTTTAGGGTATCCTATGAAGACGCATTTCTCCGCTTTGGGTTCAAGCTTATCAGGCTGTAACTTCTTTACATATGCTTCGCAGCCCCAAACTTTAAGGAATGACAACTTAGGTTTCTTACCAAACCACAATTCATACGGTGTCATTTCAACGGATTTAGATGGTGCCCTATTTAAAGTGAATGCGGCTGTCTCTAATGCATAGCCCCAAAATGATAACGGTAAATCTGTAAGAGACATCATAGACCGAACCATATCTAAGAGAGTTCGATTACGACGTTCGGACACACCATTCTTGTGGTGTTCAGGCGGTGTCAACTGAAAGTATTCCACATTTCTTTAAATGCATGCCAAACTCATAACTTAGATATTCACCTCCAGCGTCGTAAGCAGCGAAACTTAATCTTCTTGTTACGATGATTTTCCACTTCACTTTGAAATTTCTTAAACTTCTCGAAAGTTTCGGATTTATGTTTCATAAAGTAGACATATCCATATCTACTCAAGTCATCCGTGAAAGTGAGAACATAACGATATCCACCACGCGATGCTACACTCATTGGACCGCACACATTGGTATGTATTATTTCCAATAAGTCTGTAGCTCGCTCCATTATACCAGAGAATGGAGTCTTAGTCATTTTTCCCATTAGACATGCTTCGCATCTTTCAAGTGATTCAAGAAGTCCATCAGAATGGAGTTTCTTCATACGCTTCACTCAATGTGACCAAGGCAGCGATTGCCACATGTATGTAGAATTATCATTCAATTTTATTCGTTTAGCATCTATGTTGTGAACATGTGTATCACTACTATCGAGATTGAATAAGAATAAACCATTCATCTCAGGTGCATAACCATAAAAGATATTACTCATATAAATCGAACAACCTTTATTCTTAGACTTAAAAGAGTAACCTTCTCGCAATAAACATGATCCAGATATAATGTTCATGCTTAACGCAGGCACCAAATAACAATTATTTAAATTTAAAACTAATCCCGATGGTAGATGTAGAGGGAGCGTGCCGACGGCGATCACATCAACCTTGGATCCATTTCCAACGCGCATCGTCACCTCGTCTCTCGCTAGTCTTCGTTTATTCCACAGCTCCTGTTTCGAGTTACAAATATGAGCAACCGAACCAGTATCAAATACCCAGGCACTACTATGATTACTAGTAAGATACACATCTATAACATGTATATCATGTTGGAATTATGCCCTAGAGGCAATAATAAAGATGTTATTATTATAATTCTTGTTCATGATAAAGTTTATATTCCATGCTAGAATTGTATTAAGCGGAAACTTTAATACTTGTGTGGTTTGTGAACAACACCGTATCCCTAGTACGCCTCTATGGACTAGCTCATTGATCAATGATGGTTAAGGTTTCCTAACCATAGACATGAGTTGTCAATTGATAATGAGATCATATCACTAGAGAATGATGTGGTGGATAGACCCAAACTAAGCGAAGCAATTAGATCGTGTCATCGTGTTCGTCTTTGCGAAGTTTTTCTTATGTCAAATATTGTATTCCTTAGACCATGAGATAATACAACTCCCTGGTATCGGAAGAAAGCTTTGAGGCCATCAAACGTCATCCTATGAGAGGGTGATCATAAAGGTGTCTCTCAGGTGATCGGAAAGTATCTGTTGGGTTGTGTGTATCGAGATGGAATTTGTCCCTCCCAAGTCGGAGAGATATACTTCGGGCCCACTCGGTAATCGATATCAACACCGCTTGCAAGCATGTGGTTAAGGAGTTGATCACAAAGTGATATCGGATTACGGAACAAGTAAAGTACTTCTTTGTGAGCGAGATTGAACTAGGTATGACGATACAACGATCGAATCTCGGGCAAGTAAAATATCGCGAGACGAAGGGAATATATATATGGGATTGATTGAATCCTGGCATCGTGGTTCATCCGATATGATCATCGATGAATGTGTGGAGTCAATATGGGTGCCTGCACCCATTGTTGATTATTGATAGAAGATCATGTGCGCATATTCTCGAACACAGGTCACACATAACGTGTCTCGGCTAGGATAGATTGGATAATTGGTTTATGAATTTTTGTTTGGAGTCTCGGATGGGATCCGGGATATCACGAGAGGTTCGGAATGGTCCGGAGAATAAGATTCATATAAAGGCGGTGCAGTTTTGGAGTTGAATAGTTAGGTTAATCGGTATTGTCTGGAAGCTTCTAGAACCTTCGGAAGGGGCCAACGTAGTCCCACCTTCCGGGAGGGGGCATGGGCCTATGAGGGAGTGTCCTGGCCGCATTGGGCCAGGGGCACAAGGCCCCATAGGGCCCAGCCGATCCTAGAGAGTTTAAATCGTTTAAACTAGAGATAAGATAAGATAGGATTTCTAGATAAGGAGAGTTTAAATTGTTTAAGCGGAGATAGGCTTGGAGGAGAGGCTAGGGCTGGCCGCACCTCTATATATAGAGGGCTGGTGCGCCTCTCTCAACACCCTTACATCTCCTCCAAGCCCTAGTAGCCTGCGCCTTCCTCTCTCCCTTGTTTGTAGGCAAAGCCTGCGGCGAAATTCTCCACCATATACACCACGCCGTCTGTAGATCCAATCTATCTCTCCACCATACTTGCTGGTCCGAGGAAGGAGGCGTCGAGGTGCCGCGTGTGCATCTCACGGAGGCACCGCCACTTGTGGTGCTAGATCGGATCGGATCGCGAGGAGGAGAAGCGAGTACGACTACATCACCCACGTTCCGGCAGCGTTCATTTGGCGAATCTTCAAGGTGAAGATCTAATCCAATCTCTCTCGTTGTTTGCATCTCCTAGATTAGATCTTGGCTTTCCCTCTATTCGCTTCCGTAGAAAATTTTGATTTACTATGCTGCGAAACCCTTCACAGACATGATGAAGATACCTCTCCCATCAATAACCATCAGCGGGATCTGGAGATCCATAATGGCTCCCACATACTCAACGATTACTTCGTGATCGATTGAACCAATTAACATACGAAACCAATTCCCTTTGTCTCGCGATATTCTACTTATCCGAGGTTTGATCGTCAGTATCTTCATACCTAGTTCTTCCTCGTTCTTGATAAGTACTCTTTACTGTTCGTGTAATGTCATCCCTTGTGACCTAGTCACACGCTTGCAATTGTCTAGATGACATTCCACCGAGAGGGCCCAGTATATCTATCCGTCATATGGATGGACAAATCCCAATCTTGGTCTGCGCTTAACACATACTTTCAGAATACCCAATGACACCTTTATAACCGCCCGATTCTGAGCGGCGTTTGATGTCATCAAAGTACCCATCCGGTGATGGTGATTAACATAACCTCATGGTCGAAGGATTAGGTTACTATGTATTTCAAAGCTTACAGCAATACGAACTTAATGACTTGATCTTATGCTACACTTACTATGGGTGTGTGCCCATTACATCATTCTCCTAATGATATAACCTTGTTATTAATCACATCCAATGTCTATGATCAGGAAACCATGATCATCAATCAATCAACAAGCTAGTTCAACAAGAGGCTTACTAGGGACTCTTTTATGTTTACAAAACACACAAGTATTAGTGTTTCCTAATAATACAATTATAGCATGGGATGTAAACATTCATCATAAACACAAAGATATAATAATAGCCACTTTTATTATTGCCTCTTGGGCATATCTCTAACAAATATCACATTGTGATGCTTTGTATTTTGACGTTTCAAAACACTTTGCATTACACAATGTCTTTTATGCCATTCTTATAAAGTTGAATTTCATTACTATTGATCAAATCATAGTAATTAGATTCTCTCTTATACTTATACCCTTTTATTGATGAAACACTTTGATCAAATCAAAATAGTTTCATATTCATGTTTCCTTTGGTAAACTACTTTACACATTTAAAAAATCATTTAATGACAATTACCATTTTCGTTAAAACATAACACATCAAATATGTATTCTATTTAACAATTCACTAAACACTTTGTATTCAAGTAATACACGGTGTTCAAGTTATTTTCCCGAACTTAAGCATGATTTATATGTGATAAGAAATCGAATGACTTTCACATATTATCACATAACTTTGAATTTAAACAATGGTTTTTCATTCATTAATGAAATATCATTAAGTTGGGTATTTCAAACAAGGCATTTTAATATTTTACAAATGTTCATACATTATCAATTAGTTTCAGACAATAAGGATAATTCACAAGTAATCAAACAAGATATGAACACGAACAGAAATTATTCATAAAAGCAGAACAACTGTTTGTTACAAACTCATATGAATAACTGTCTCACGAAGTGTGAGACAAACTAAAGAAGTTCACAATCTCTTGATTACATTAATCATCCTAAACATAAACTAAGTGATAAATGTTGAGGGAGAGTGTCGTCGGCCGTCATCATCATGCTCGCCATCAACACGCAACGTCACCTCCTCTCTAGCAAGCACCTCTATGCAGAAGGACCTGTTTTCACCAAAACAGAACAAGTATCATATATACTTAACATTGCAATTGTGTTTGTAAGATTATAACATTTATAAAACTGTATATCAAATATATACCTTGGTCATCGATGACCTCTCCGGCGATTGGTTCAACCTTTACGTTCCAGAAACGTAATATGAACTCATGGAAGTCCAATGCTTCCGTATCACCACTCATGATGCTATTCCGGACATGTCCTTTGTAGCTAGGAGGCAATGACCGAAGCAGTACGTCTATCGCAAATGGATCAGCCATCCAGTAATCCACGAAGTGAACTAGTCTCGTGTGTGCATCAAACATGTGCTCCAAGTGACTCTTCAGACATGTATGCTCCTCCATCTGTATGGAAAGGAACTCTCCAAGCAACTCGTGCTTCCACATGCGCACATGGCCTATGAACTCTGCTCTCAGCTGATCCACCATCGAATATGGGTCAAGATCACCCATGAGCGGATGTAGTTCATCCACCATCCCGTAACACATTATTATCTGAATGTAAGTGGACATCTCTTGGCGATAGTAGCGGTCTGCCAGCTCTTGTGGGGTCTCATATTAGTCTAGCTCAGTCAAATCCATTGTGCGGCATATGTAGTCTACCACATGATTCCTAGTCAGGAGATCATCTAGGCGCACAAGCCAACTAGGGAAGTTGAATCCATCAAGTCTAAGTTTCTCACCCTTTACCCAATCCTTAATCTCAAAGTAAGCTTCACGGTGAGCCATCTACATTTATAATTGCAAAAGGAATTTAGACTAAGTTTATAATTAAATGAGTTAATAATAACTCCACTCAGAAACACCTATCCCTAGTGAGGGTTCCTAGTGATAACACGACCCCTATCAGCCACATCTCCCCTGATCGTCACGGCCATCAATGTGGGTTCAAGGGTGGATGCTAAACGTCGGTCACATCATTCATGCGACTCGTGCTCGATCTTTCGACCATCCGCGTTCCGAGGCCACGCTTCTCTAGCGTGCTAGGCTCGCTAACTCAACCTTAGTGTATTCGCTGTGCAACATGGCTTACACCCACTGTATGTGAACGTAGATATGTATGACACCCATGCCTGTCACCCTGGATCGCCTCATACCGAAGAACTTTCTTGGTGGTGCACACTAAGGGGGAACACAATCGTTGGTTATTTTAACAGGGATCTTCTTATTAGGCTACCGTCGAGTATCTAATACTAGCACACAATAAGACATACATACAATAACATTGAATGTAAATGGTATGTGATATGGTCCTTCACGCCGTGATCTCCATCCGCCGTTACCGGGTTCCGGCGCCAGGGTCCCGGCGCCGTAGACACTAAGGTACCAGTGTCATTCCGGCGTGGTAGTTTGTCATTACCGTGACTATCTACTACTATGCAACAAAAGGTAATTACTTTACCTTTGCCACAACCATATCACAAAGCAACGCCCCCCTGCAAAACAAAGTTAGACGCTTCTACTTTATCTTTGCATGTTTTACGTGGCTGAATGGGCTTTCGCACAAGAACCGTTCTTACCTACAAACTTTCAGCACAATGTTGATCAAGTAGTTGTCTCTACTACACCCCTTTCGGGGCCCTCCGTTGCAAATGGTATACCAACTAATGCGAGAGAGACAGACACCCCCCTAAGCCACTTTATACGGTACAAGCCGTATGTCAAGCGTGGACCGGTCTCGCGAATGAACGCGTAAAGTCGGTTGGGGGCCGCTTCATCAAGCATTACTGCGGTATACACAAGTACACGTGGGAGGGTAACAACTAAAAGATCAACGCCCACACGCTACATCTCGTGTGTTCTACCCGTACTAGCATTACTATGCATAGATCTAGCTCTGATACCACTGTAGGGGTTCCGCGCATGAAAAAACAATAAAATTTTACTCTACGCCCCTGAACCCCTGAAGCTGCCAGGACCTATCTATTAATGTCTGATGGAAGGGCTTTTCACGAACTTACCCTTGAAGACCGAAAAGCGTTGTCAATGATCAGGAGAGCGCGGTTGATGTAGACGAGCCGAAGCCGACCTCAAGGTCGTGATGAAGTCCTTGCGCTCCTTTTGGCTCCAACGACTTGAGTGCCTCAAGTGTGACACCTCGTGGGAGTTACACACGTCCGGCACGACGATGACTCCGCTTCCCGATCCAGCAGTTGCGGAAGTAGAGCTCCCGGATCCGAATCCCGCAGCACGACGGTGCTCCGCGGTGAAGATGTCTCTTGCTCGCGCAGTCCAGACTTGGGACCACGGTCACGAGAGAGAGAGCGGGAGAGAGAAAATATCAATTAGAGGTCCTTCCAAAAGTGGGGAGACCTTTATTGATTATTGGGTTTATTTTCTAGGCCAATATACCCCACTATATATAGGGGGAGGGGAGGTACTACCTCCCCTCAAGTCCCGGGGTGGGACTAAAGGAGAGGAGGGGGAGGGGAGGTCGCCGGCCAGCCCTAGTGGTCCCCACAGGGGGGTGGCAAGGCCCAGCCGGCCACCCTCCTTTGGTCCCTCTCCCTCTTTCCTTTCCCTCATGGGCCTTTTCCCTCCGGAAATTGGCCCATTAAGCCTTTTGACCTTTTAATTGATTTTCTCTTTATTAAATAATTATGAATAAATGATTAAATCAATATTTAACATTCATTCACATATCATTTAATCTCTGTGGCCATGGAACACCTTCCACCTCCACTCCGGACATCCTCCGGACTTACCGAAACCCTTCCGGTTTTCTCCCTTCTTTTCTTCGATGATTCTACCGATCCCATAAACACTCTCTAAGCATCATCAAGCCTTTAAGCGTGATACCCGACGGTTCGGGAACACTCTAGATATGGTCGAGACACTCCCGCACTAATGATCAACAGAGGGACCTGGATGGCCATGTGACCCCTGTGCATTCCACGAAGATCTTTCGTCGTTTGAACCGGGACAGTCGTGTCTTATTCCCTTTGTCATTCGATACTTGCATTGCCCGAGACCTGATCAATGACATCTTCATGTCGAGTTCAATCTCGTTACTGAACAATGCTATTTGACTCGTTTCGACAAGTGATATCCCCGTGATCTAATCACACGCTGCGTAGCTATTGGATATAACTTCTCCGAGTGGGCCCTTAAGTATCTTCCCGTCACATGGACGGACAAATCCCGCTCTTGACATATATTGCCTCTACGGTTTCCTCCGAATACCTGAACACACCTTTGTAACCACCGTTTTACTAGATGGCGTTTGATGCTATCTAAGCATTCTCGGGAGACAGTGATTGATATAGCCTCACGGTCTAAGAAATAGTCTACGAGGATCCTTTTCTAATCATCGTAACTTGAACTTCGTCACATGATCGAATCACAATGTTTAGGTTGGGTATTGGTTCATCATCTTATTCTGAGAATGAGATGACTTCATTTCCAACTGGCATAAATGCCACATGATCAGGAAACATGATCATCTGTTGCCCAATGAACCAGTGACTAGAGTTTCACTGGGAACCCCTGGTTTGTTTATATATCACACGTGTATTGATGTTTCCACTCAATACAGTTATAGCATGATATAAAACTTAATCATAAACTATATGAAATATGATAATAGTCCTTACTACTATTTGTCTCTAGGGCATATTTCCAACAGTTAAACAGGAGGGGCGAAAGAGGGTCCCCCTGCCGCAACCCTTTACTGGTATTAAAGAAATTGCCAATACAATTATTCAGTTTAACTCCAATAGAGCCATTCTGAATGATGTTTTTGATCCAGTTTACTATTAAGGGACAGAAACCCCTTTTAACTAACAAGTCAAGGAGAAAGTCCAGGTCAACCTTATCAAAGGCTTTCTCATAATCAAGCTTAATCACCAACCCTTTTGTTTTATTATGCACAATAGAGTGTATGGTTTCATGAGCAGTGACAACACTCTCAAGGATGAATCTACCCTTAATAAAGGCAGACTGATTGTTTGCAGTAATATGATCCATGATCAAGGCAAACCTATTAGTAAGGACTTTTGTGATGGGTCTAAACATCTTCATTCTATTAGCATTATCTTCTTTAAGGATAAGGGTGAGGATAGCAAAATTCAGCCTAAAGATGTCTAGTTTACCAGCATGGAAGTCTACAAACATGGCCATAATATCACCTTAATCACATCCCAAAATTTTTGGTAAAAAAGAAAAGGTAGCCCATCAGGCCCAGGGGCTCCATCAGCATAAGAACCAAATACAACCTCCTTAACTTGTTTTTCGGTGAAAGGAGCACTAAGGATCACATTTTGATCCTTAGTGATCTTTTCATGTTGTGCAAAAAACTCATTTTTGAAGTGAGAAACCAGAGGGGTCTTCTTTTTTAAACAGGTCTTTATAAAAGGAGGTAGCTAGATCCACCATATCATTTTACTCAGTAACAGTCCCATCAGGACCTTCTAAGGAGTGGACCAGCATCTTCCTCCTCCTTTGATTTGCTACAGCATGAAAATAGGCTGTATTTCTATCCCCCTCTAGAATATCCCTATCTCTAAACCTTTGTTTGGCTTTAACTTCTTCTTTGAGCCAGAGGTTATTCATTTCAGCATATATATGTTTGAGCCTCAACTGCTCATCAACAAAGAGCTCTTCAGTCTCTGCTTTGATGTCTAGAGTATCATACTCTTCCATCAAATTATTCTTTAAGCTTCTGAGCTCAGCCTCAATATTTAAGCTCCAGCCTTTACTTTTTTTCTAATCCTTCTAGTTTTTTCTTGCCAAATATCTATGGGATTTTTGCTTTTTACAGGCATATCCCAGTTTTTTCTGACAAGGTCAAAAAAATCATCTCTCATCAACCACCATTTCTCAAATCTATACATGTTGGCTTTAGGATGAGCCTCTTCCCGTGATTCTCACAGAATAGGGGTGTGATCACTACCAAGCCTTGGTAAAGCCCTAACAGAAGCCAGAGGGAAAATGACATCCAATTCTACATTATAGAAAACCCTATCAATGTTTGACATAATCAGGTTCTCTTGATTATTCTCCTAGGTAAACTTTCTACCACTAAGTCTGACCTCCAACAGACTCCAAATCTCAACCCACTCATTAAATTTATTACTCCATCTATGGTCTATCACTCCATTACTTTTGTCAGTTTGAAATCAGACCAGATTAAAATCCCCCCAATTATGGTATGCCCCTTATAATCAACAAAGAGACTATGCAGCTCAGAAATAAATGCCTCCTTATCTTCATAAAAGGAACCATACACAGCCACTACTCTTAAGACTAGTCATGTGGACTTAACCTTGATAATGGCAGAGACTGAGAAAACCTTACTTTCCTAACTAAGAATTTCAAAAAAATCTGAGTCCACACCTAGCAAAATGCCTCCTGCAGAGCCAATTGCTGACCTCTGCCCGAAATTGCGTCGTCTCCACGTGGGTTCGCCCGTCCTAGCTTGGCTGCTTGCTAGCTGCGCGTCCTTGCTTGCTAGCTGCGTGTGTGCTTGCTTGCTTGCTATCTACGCGTGCTTGCTTGCTGCGCGGATTCGCCTCTGCTTAGCTGCTTGCTTGTTGCGCGTGCGCGTGTGCGTGTGTGCAACTGTGCATAGCTGTTTGCGACCCTTCTCAGCTCCGATAGCCGAAATCGACCTCTGGCGATGACGGCAGCGACGAGAATGGGGACTGTAGCTGAATATTCCTTCCCGTCAGCCGTCTTTTCAATATGCAGCAAGGAAGCGCTCAATTGCGGTGAACCGAATTTTTCCCGATACGTACGATTTATGGTGTTTAGAAAATCATTTTTTTTCGTGTCATACATGCGGTCATTTCGCGGGAGAGGGTCGGATGCGCTGCTAGGGATGTAGCGCCGGATACTTCTTTCACCGAGTATTTCAGACCGAGGCGTGTCGGAACGCGAATGGACGGTGCCCACAGGTTCTGTGACGTGCACCCATAGATCTAGACCGTCCATCCACCCACCAAGAAGAGGAGGAGTCCGAGTCTTTGCCAGGCAGTCAGGCCCCACACGCAGAGACAGACCTCCTCCCCTCACATCTCCCATGGCGGAAGCGGACGCCCAAACCCAGAGCCGCGCCCACTCCTCGCCGGCGGCCCCGCCGCCGATTGAGGCGTCGGGCGAGCCGATCCGGTCGCCCCAGGTCAGTAGATGTCTCCCTGTTCATTCGATTTGTCTGCTCTCCGACAGCGACCAACGCGCAGAGCTGTAGCGTAGCATAGCGGGAGACCCCATCTTGCTCCCGGGCTCTCAGATTCGCGGTATGACTGTGTTCTAGAGGCGAAATTAGGGACTCCCGAGTTGCGGTTTCGAGGGGTTCCGTGGGATGGAGCGCCTTTGGGCGGAATCTCCGTCCCTTTTGGGTCGTCCCGATGGCGATTAGATCAAGGTCTCGTTCCAGGCTTGCAGCAGATGCACGATTTAAGCTCCTTTTAGTATTTCTTGCGTTGGATTGACCCGTGTATGCTACCAATAGATAGTATCCATACAACTGTTAACACAATTTTCAAGGGATCACTTGGTAGTTCCATTGAATTGGTTGAATTAGTTATACTCAATGCTTTAACATATCTTTTTCCATATTGTCTTTTGTTTTACAGTAATAATTTTTGGAAATATCATGTTCCCTTCAGTATGCTTCCTGACTTGTAATGATATTGGCATTGTTGCTGTGTGTTATAATACAGGTCGGCACTCCAAATGCTGCATCGCCGATGTTTCCACTCATGTACGCGATGCCAGGGATGATGTACTCCCAGCAGGGTGTGGATGATCTGGCCCAGGGTCCAGGGATATATGCCATACAGGAGAATCAGTTCATGGGGGCAATGGGAGGCTACGCTGCACAGACATTCATACCGCTCACCTACAATATACCGACGTGAGTTGTCTGCCCTTCAGGGTAGTAATTTTGTGGAAGTCATAATGTGATCGTGTAACTTCACAAGGGTTATGCTGTTAAAAAATTAGAACATTTAGGGTGAGAATGTGCAATTACTGTGATAAAGGGTTTACAACATCTATCTCAAGATTGCATGCTTAATCTGTTGACTTCCATAGGTCTCATAAGACAACAGCACATAATACAGTGTTATGTTTAAGGGTGACAGTTTCTCCAGATCTCCAGTGACTTCTGTTATTGTTTAGGGTCTGTTATTGAGCCAATGGCGAACTGAGAGATTCATGAAAGAGCTGATTAACTTTTCGACTTTTGGTGGTGATTATGTTTTTTCGTGAAATCGTTACACATTATTCTGTTTCATTCAAGCTTTGTTTACTGCACAACACTAGAAACATAGAAACATTTAGGCACGCTTGCATATGCGGGAAGTTTCATGAAGAATTACTCTTTTGTTGATAAATTGGCAAAGTCTGTGCAGTTCTCTACTATGTTAAGTTGCCTTCTTATGCCGATCGAGGAATATCTGTTAGACTGTGACAAGTACAAAGCATTATGGCTGTAATCTCTTTACTTATTTCTTCCATCCTTTTGTGTTAGAAGTGAGAGTGTCGGTGCATTGGCTGGTGAAGAGCAAGGACAGGACGCAAGGCAGCAAAATGGCCCTCAAAGACAAGTTGTTGTGAGGAGGTTTCACTTTGCTTTTCAGCTTGACCTGGCTCTGATCATCAAGTTAGCAGCAGTGGTCTTCTTGTTTAGCCAGGAAGGATCAAAACAAAGGCTGTTTCTTCTCATAATGTTTGCGTCCTTGATTTACCTGTGAGTTATTTTTTGGCTTACTTTGACTGTGATGCTTCATTGGTTGTTATATTTCTGCAGTTTCCTCTTCAGTTCTTGTATAGCCTCTCTTACGTTGCTAGATAACCATGGGGTTTCATCTCTTCCAGATATCAAACCGGAGCAATTACACCTTTCTTAAGATGGCTCCAGCGAGCGGGAGGTGTGGCCGCTCGTCCACCACAGGCTCCTGCTAACCGCGCTCCTTTGGCTGCCCAGAATGATGGCAATGACCAACCACCTGGTAGCTGTCCTTTACTGCACTCCATAATCTGCTGATATGCACTCTGTGTGTTGTATTTCAGAAACTAGATATACCCATTTTCTAATCTCTAAACACGACCAGAATGTTATTATTATTATCCCTTTCACCACTATCACTTCAGTGGAGGTTGATGTTGGTTCTTTATGGTTTGCAAGGTAGAAAGTTCCCTAGCACTTGCATGAACTAAAGTTGTATAAATATCACAAAGTAGCCGCCGGTAGCACCAATAAATAGGTTGGCTGTGGAAGCTGCCTTGTCACGCTGGCCCCTTGGCTCATGAAATGATATCTGCCGTTGTAATACAGTTATTTTCTGTTTGTCAAGCATTTAGGCAGTATTAGTAATTACTGATATCTCTAGTTCAACAAGGGCTATCAATAATCACTATTTCTCATTTAGCAGGCAGCATCGATGTAACTAATTCTTATATCAATTCACTTTCTTCTCAGGGGGAAATCTTGCAGACCCGGCGAACCCTGACCAAGCCGTGGAGAACCAAGAACCAGGAGCAGCAGCGGGCGATGAAAACCAGCAAGGGGCAGAGGGGGAAGCAAACCGGCGCACCTGGCTTGGCGGCTTCTTGAAAGAGGTCCAGCTGGTTGTTGTAGGGTTCGTCGCGTCGCTTCTTCCTGGCTTTCAGCACAATGACTAGGGCACATCTTGTCGTGGCGGAAACCGGCTATTGGCATCGTAACTGTTTGTTGTGACATAGGGAGGATCAGGCAGATGATATATATAAAGTGGGTTCAACAAATAAGACTTGTGTAGCATCTGTTTGTTATATAAAATTGACTGGATGCAGTGTTCTGTGTGAATCTTGTTTTGTGTCAGGTGCTCCTTTCGATTTTCCATTCTCCTGTCTCTTGATAGTCAAAAATTAAGGTATATAAAATATCTTCTCTTTTATCCACACATAATTATTACTCACCTGGCAGCATAAGTTCATAGTTCGATGTATACTTTGTAACAGCTGAATCGTGTACTTGTTTTTATTTTGTTTTGTTCTGGGGGATCATGAATTGTGTGTTGCTTGATATGAATGACAGTAAAAACCATGAGAAGGCTCTTATTAAATACTCCCTTTGTCCGACTTGCTTTTGAATAGATTCGAATGTATCTAGACGTGTTTTAGTTTATAGATACATGCAAATCTAGACAAATCCAAGTCAATTATTTCTGGTCCGAGGGAGTACTAAGTATGTAGATGATGGTCTACAAATACTCCCTCTGTTTCGGTTCATAGGTCATATATACCTAGGTCGCCAATTTGAACATTAAAATGTAAATTATTTAGCATAAAACATATATATTAGAAACTTTAATGTTATATTTTTAAATGGTATAATTTTTGTATTATACTATTTATATTTTAGTAGTCAATTTTTTTTAACAAAGGAGTCACTAAGGACCCTGCCAATTATCAAGTCGGTGGGTACAAATTACAAGCAGGTCCGCAACAAATAGGAAATTGCGGAAAAGTCTTGCGAATAAGCAAGGAGAACCCTACAAAATATCCAGGAAACGCAATCAGGTCCTTGAAACCCTCCACCGACAATGTGCTTGCGCCGCCGGCCATCTCGATCCCACCGGGGACGGACCACTTGGCTAGAAAGAGCTGGGGAAGCCCGACGCGCAGCACCCAGAAGGCCTCCATCCTGGAGGTTGAGATCACGCCGTCTAGGCGTGGATTTGGCCCTTCACGGGCATGGATGCCGGTGGCAATCATGTCCACCACGCGAGAAGCTCGAAGAGGTAGCAGAGTAGCACGAGCAACAACATCAGCGAGGGCTTCTTCTTCTCCCTCCTCGGCTCCACGGTCGGCCAGGTCGAAGAAGATGCCACTAAGGATGTTGGGTCCCTGCCACGGGCGCTTATGAAGAGGTCCTGCAAGAGGAACCACTGTCGCCGCCTCCCACCTTGAGAGATTGACGACGCGATTCATCGGCAATCCACTGTTACAACGCCGATGCACCAGAGAATCGGAACCCCACCCTTCACCTTCAAGACCACTGCTCCCCTCCAGCCTCCCACTCCCCTCGCCGCCACGGCCGACCGGAGCAAGAAGGAGAAGAGCCAAGCAGAAGAAGGTGATGGGAAGACTCGACCATGGCTTATTAGCGGAGATCCCTGAGGTAGCGCCGCCCACCAGCACCTCCGACCATCGGAGAACACCGCCGCCAGACCGCCACCACAGGATGCGTCGAGGCTGGCCCAAAAAGCCTGACGCCCTACTCCATACTACGGACAACTCGCCAAGACACCTACATCTAGACCTACCATCTACTCTGGCACCTCCCCCTCCCCATCGCCGACCGGCAGCGCCGACGAAGATGGTTCAAGATCGGGTCGGTCTGCTCCGGTCAACGACCAAACGAGGGAGGTGGGAGGCAGAGAGGATAAGGAGGGGAGAGTGCTTGGTAGTCTAGATTGCCTAGTAGTAGTCAAATTGACAACCTAGATATACGCGCAAGACTACTGAAATAGAGACAGTATGTAATATATTGAGTTCAAAATCAAATTCATTTTGGAGGTATGAAAAAAGGCAATAATAGTGATAAACAGTACAACTCCACTATGTATGCATAATTTGTTTTTTCACACATCCTAAATACATGAGTGTGGATTTCATGTTTTTGCAAGAAGGATCCAATCTTTTCTAGAAGTTCACAGGAAATACAAACCATCCCAAACATAATAAAAATTATACCAAGGTCCTTATACTACCTACCTAACAACCACTACTGTCGTCAGAGTGAGACGTCGATGTGATGTTGTCGCCGCTTCCCCACTGGAGCTGGCATGGCATTGTTGTTGGAAACTCTTCGTGCACATGTCCCTAAGGACTAGTGTCCCAAAGCTGTCGCTATTGAACCATTGTATGACCTAAATCTCCCGGCACCAAACCTATTATACAAGTAGGCTGAATGAGATCCACCACTTGTTGAGAGCACCGAACCAAACCCGTCCTCAATGTCACCGGCGAGATCTTATCCCGCACTACACCACCATAACCACCGTAGTGTTGTTGCCGATTGACTAATACTCTACCTTTATGGACCTTATTACTATAAGCTTAGCGCAGGTTCAAGTTCCACTCTCGCCCCAGAGCGCCAAGGAGAAGTGGGACCAATCGATTCGATCGAGATCGTGGAGAGACAGATGGCAGCCAGGGTGGAAACCTAAATGGCCGCCTTTTCTTCCAGACCAACAACTAATATGGGTGTGGAATTTAATTCTGTTGATCGGGGGTCCCACCGAACTTTTCGTTCTAAGACTAGTCATAGTGCAACAAGTAACTTTAGGAGTATCTAAGGGTCAAACTCAGCAAACTTGCTCACGTGGTAGTGAGTTAATAAAGAGGTAGAAGGATGTAGTAACATATTTGGTTACTGTAACATCACACATACCAAGATAAAATGAGTCTATTAACTAATAAATGATACTTTGTATGACACCACTTATATGTTACTCTCCACTATGAAGGTAGTAACATAGACTACTAACATGTGCATGTTACTAGTCTATATTACTCTCCACTATGACCAGCCTAACTTGGTTTCCAAATCACAATACTTTCCCGTATTAGGTAACATTTTTCATAACGACATCTACTTAAATGAACTTTCAAAGTACTTAACTGATTTGAATTTTTCTAGATTCGAATGTGTTTGTAAACTAAAATGCATTTAGATATATTTAAATTTAGACAAACCAAGTCAGTTATTTTGGATAGAGGGAGTATCAAAACTTTTGGTACAGAAGAGAAGGCTAGAGTCCACGGAAACAAGGATGAAAAACTACCGGAAGGAAAGAGAGGAAAACCGCAGCTCGCCGCGGCATTGGGCAAAGTTTTACACCTGCACGTCGACATCAAAATCCACTCAACAAGTCCACAGGCAGCAAAACCCATCATCGTCTCCCCCTCCCCTCCCCTCTCCCGTGCCCCCACCCTACCCACCAGGCCACACCACTCCTCCCAGAACCTTCTAGAACCCTACCACCCCATGGCGGCCTCGCTCCTCTCGCGCGCCGCCGCCGGCGCCTTCGCCCTCCGCGGCGCGCGCCTCCTCCCCAAGGAAACCCTCCTTCTTCCTCTCCTCCTACTACTCCTACTCCTCGCCGGCACGCCCCCCGCGGTCGTAATTCCCGCCGCTGCAACCCCCGCCTCGATCCCCCCGTCTAACTTTTTTTTTTGTTCAATTTTCGCGGCGTGCAGGGCAGGGTCGGATGGGCGCGCGCGGCGGAGTTCGGGTGCAGGGCGTCGCCGTCGCCGATGGGCGCCTTCGGGATCGCGGCGCGCTGCAACGCCACGTCGTCGGCGGTGTCGGAGGCCGCCGCCGACACATCGGGCATCCACGCGGTGCCACGGACCGAGCCCGTCGTGTCCGCCGAGTGGCTGCACGCCAACCTCAGGGACCCCGATGTCAAGGTACCGCTCGCACGAATACTACTGGGCGTCTGTTTGGTCGAGGTTGTGCTGCTGCGGCGTTCTGGTAGCCGCCGTTGCTAGCAGGGCTAGTGAAATTAGATCCTCGCAAACAAAACACCCGAATCGATATTGTAGGTGTGTGAGAGCTCGTGGGGATTGTTTCATCATAGGTGATCTGAATCATTATCCAAAGAGAACAAACTGTTCAAGTGCATGTACCAACCATATACACAGTTCACGCAGAAAGTCAGGCTTCACATACTCATTGCACATGGTTGACATACTCTCAGCAAGTCAGCAGTATGAATAATATAACAGATACTCACTACAAGCAGGGTTAACATGTAACTATAGTATTCATAGGATAGTCCTCTTGCTCTTAAATATGCCCATCACCGTGCATTGCATCTTAGGCTCTTTTTTTTTCAAGGTACTCGATGCCTCTTGGTACATGCCTGCGGAGCAAAGGAATCCACTTCAGGAGTACCAGGTACTGACTAAATGACTGCTTCTATTGTTCATGTTCTGCAATTTGGAAAACTCTAAAGTTCGCAATTATGTCGTTGCACTTGTTTTATACGCTTGTTCCTGTTTTTTATTTATGAATTATTTACTTTAATCTTGTTCCTAGGTGGCTCATATCCCTGGTGCCTTATTCTTTGATGTTGATGGGATATCTGACAGGGCATCCAGTGTAAGTTCTGCTCACGAATGGCTAATTAGTCATTTGAACTTTATTAGTGCACTACATGTTTACATCACTCTGCAATTCTTTACTTCTGATAGCGCTGCTTTTCTGGATACTTGTTTGTCCATATATTCTGCTGTAAATGATAACAATATTCTGCGCATTTATGCACTCCTATAGTAGTAGACAAGAACACTAGGTGAAGAAATGATGTAATCTCCTCGGTTCATTTTTACAAGGACGTGGTGACAGCCCCAGCTCCTTTAATAGTGAAACCAAACATCTGGCTCAGTACATCAATCCATGGGCATAGATATTGGTAGAAGTTTACACCTTAAGTGCTATTCTCTTGCATATCAGCAGCAATAACCTTAGCCAACTCCAAGTAATGAAAGTTCAGAATAGGCAAACTAAAACGTCACCTGCTATGTGATAAGATCGAATACACCCAGATAGCCTTCTCTTGTTTGTGTTGTTATCTGGCGATTTCTGTTTTAGTAATCTCTTATTATTTCTTTATTCAAAGCCACAGAGTTACTGAAGTTCTGGCACTAATTGGTTTGGTGGTAGGATAGTTTTTGTTTCAGTTCTTATTCCCTAGTTTGGTCTTCACTTGCTGTTTTCAACAGTCTCATGAACTTAATGTATTCTTTTTTGAGTCAGTTGCCACACATGCTGCCATCTGAAAAAGCATTCTCTGCTGCCGTATCTTCTCTTGGCATCTACAACAAAGATGGAATAGTAGTTTACGATGGAAAGGGGCTATTTAGTGCTGCTCGTGTTTGGTGGTAAGTTCATTCATTTTTCCTTCCATGGAACTAAGTAAAATAAGCTAGAGCAGAAGTATGGCAGAAACAAGAGACAATTATTCTTGTCTGTTCTCAAATGATTAAAGGTTCATTACCAGTACATTTGCAATGTGGTTCATTTGTACTTGCTTGGATACTTAACTACATGTCCCTAATGCTTGGTTCGTCGATACCAGGATGTTTCGTGCTTATGGGCATGACAAAGTTTGGGTTTTGGATGGAGGTTTGCCCCAATGGCGTGCTTCTGGGTATGACGTGGAATCAAGTGCCTCCAGCGATGCTATCTTAAAAGCCAGTGCTGCTAGCGAAGCAATCGAGAAGGTTTACAAGGGACAGTCTGTAAGTTGATTTAAATCTTCTCTTTTTTGTTTTACCAATTCTTCATTACAAACCTCAGCGAGCCTTACTAGCCTACCAAGTACCGACTTATGAAGCTCTTAATTATTGTGCCTAAATAATTATCAGTTGTAAGGGGGTGTGTACTTCAACATTAGTAATGGAAGAACTTATATTATCATTCATCTTTTCTGTGTAGGTTGGTCCCTCCACATTTGAAGCGAAGTTGCAGCCTCATCTTCTATGGAATCTTGATCAGGTTAGATTTGTTTAGTGGTGCAAAATTTTCCTATGAACTTCCCCCTTCATTCACTAGATTATTCTGCATGTTGGATATAACCGATATACACAATTTACTCAGGTGAAAGAGAACATCGATACCCAGACACATCAACTGATAGATGCTCGAGGGAAGCCTAGGTACTGCTAATCTCTTATGCTGGAAAATCATGTCATACATGAAGCCTTGTACTTTATCCCTATTGTGGTTGCTTTCACGAGATACTTGTTGTTTTTATGACTCAGTTGCTAATTATGGTAGCATGTAGTTTTTTAGCTACAGCTGAAAAATCTTTGAATTTGGTGAACATTTCAGTAGCTAGCTAAGTTGCATACTGCAGCACTGCAATGCAACTCATACAATGCCAAAGCGATCCAAAGTGGTTATATTTAGCACAAGATAATCTCCATAGGCATATGACTCATCAATCATCATACTATCCATCTAAAATATTCACTTGCCAATTAGTCAGTGCAGCTTTTGCGTTTTGAGTATCTATTTTATTATTCTGTCCAATCATGATACCCGATGTAGCACTAGCCTAATATACAGGCAATGTTAAGTTGATTCGAGTTTTCTTTTATTAACTGGTTCGTCTTGTTTATTAATTGTGCAAGATTTGTTTTAGTATCTTCTGCAAAAGTTGAATGCTTCATTGGTCTGTGTGCGATGCCTGTCAGTGGTTTTGTATTCTGACACATAACCTGTACATCAGATTTGACGGTGCAGTTCCAGAGCCACGCAAGGGAATAAGAAGTGGACACGTGCCTGGGAGCAAATGTGTTCCTTTTCCTCAGGTTGAAATTTGCAATGATCTACTCAGCTTTTTACTGTTATTTAGAACGTGATGTTGCAATGTTGTTATTTGTTTTCCATGTTTACAAATATGATAATGGGGATTTCTTGTACAAATTTCACGGTCGGAGGTCAATATTTTTCTAATATACAACACAATTTTGTTCACTTTGAATATGATACGTTGAAGTGCATGTGTGTTTACTTCTAGTGATAGTATGTCTTTTTAGAATCTGTACTAGTCAAATCTTGTTAGGTTTGAGCGTCGTATAATTTTTTTTTGACGAGACCTCGTCAGAGGGCGGGGAGTTCCTGCGTTGCATTATAAAAGAAGAAGAGTTGGTCCAGTTAATCAGGGGAACTGGACCCAAAAACCATACAAGACACGGTTAATTAGGGATAACCGGTAAAAACCACACACTCACACACAAGAACTGATGGTAACATATATTCTATGCATGGCAACATATATTCAATGAAACTGATGGTAGAAGTGTCAGTCCAAATCGACTTTATGTTATGACATAGTATTAACGTTCTTATATGTTAATACTATGTTACTAAGTCTTATTTGACTTTTATCAGGTGCTTGACAGTTCTCAAAAGCTATTACCTGCAGATGAGCTCCGTAAACGATTTGAGCAAGAAGGTACTTCGTTATCCATGTAGATTTTCTGAATATTTTTTTCCTGCTGAATGCCCTCCAGTAGTCAGGTTTGTGTTTGTCTGGATTGGCAGCCTACCTTACCCATTTTGGGAGTATCTGTACATGTTTTTGTCCTTATAAAGCTTGTTGATGGGAGTCAAGGTCCACCAATCCAACTCTCTGTTATATAATTGAATATGATCTTACTGGCACCCTTGGTTATTTCTTTAGTGGTATTTAATGTAGAGATAGAACTATGGCTGTAGCCATGCCAATCTTTCTAATCATTACTCGGGTGTGATCTGAAACCAGGTATATCACTGGATGAACCCCTTGTGACCTCTTGCGGCACTGGTGTGACTGCATGTATATTAGCTTTGGTAAGAATACCTGGGACTTGAGACTGTGACATTTCCTTTGCTGATTGCTAAACTGTGTTGCTAAACCAGCAAATCCTATATTGTCATGTCAGGGTCTTCATCGCCTTGGCAAAACCGATGTTGCAGTATATGATGGATCATGGACTGAATGGGGTGCTCACCCTGATACCCCAGTTGCTACCGCTGTTTAGTCTTATGTGCAGTTCATGGAGGGCCATCTATGGTAATTGCGCTTCACCGCGATTGTACGGAAGAAGAGCAGAAGGCAAAAGGAAACTGAAGAGGTCTGGTGGGGAAACGACGCTGTTCGACGTTTTCAATGTAAATTATCGAAACAGGGAAAGGTGGAATATAAGCTATGTGAATTAATACTTGACATCTCTGTTCCCGGGCAATAATATACAACAAAATTCCAATGTCAATGTTTATACACGATTTTTTTTGGAGTTTCTGCTGTTGTATTCTGTAACTTCTATGAATCAAAATCTGCATTACTATCGCCTCTACATGTAGCCAAAAATCAGTTTGATGCTAGTACAGTTATTCTGTTCCATAAAAAAGCCCCCGCATTGATCTGCTTCTCATTTCAGCAAGGAGGATGTTTCGGCCGAGCTTGCTGATACATTGGTGCCTGCACCACTGCTGCTGCTGCTGACGGCTGTTCCAACCGAAGATGTGCCAGTGCTGCTGCTGCCGCCGCCTGTCGCAGCGGAAGATGTGGAAGTGAAAGCACCAACCTGCGGCATGAAGGTGGCCACCGGCATTCTCTCCGGGAGGCTCGGCAACGGCGCCTCGAAGCGCAGCACGTTGACGGCCTGCCTGATGGACGGCCTCAGGCTCCGATCAGGGTGGGCGCACCAGAGCCCGACGATCAACACGCACTCCATCTCCACGCCGTCGAATTTTCCTTCCAGCCGCTCATCGGCGGCGCCAAGGATCCGTCCCCTGCCGTACCATTCCCAGACCCATTGAGTCAGGTGGACCGCGTCGTCGTCCTCGTGCTGCGCCATCACCAGAGGCCGCCTCCCGCACGCGATCTCCAGGAGCACGACGCCGAAGCCGTAGACGTCCGACTCGGCGTTGGCCCTGCCGGTCATCATGCACTCCGGGTCCATGTACCCCATGGTGCCGGCGAGCACCGTGGTGTGCGAGACTCGGCCGTGGTCGACGAGCCTGGCCAGCCCGAAGTCGCCGAGCTTGGCGGCGAAGGAGGCGTCCAGCATGACGTTGCTGGGCTTGATGTCCCTGTGCAGCACGCACTGCTCCCACTCCTGGTGGAGGTACAGGAGCGCAGAGCCCAGTCCCAGCACGATCTCGTGCCTGGCCAGCCATGGCAGCACGGCGGCATTGTCGCCGCCGCCGCCGCCGCCGTAGAGGTGCGTGTCGAGGCTGCCGTTGGGCATCAGCTCGTAGACGAGGAGCAGCTCGCCGCCGCCGTGGCACCAGCCGATGAGCTGCACCAGGTTCCGGTGCCGGAGCCGGCTTATGATCCTCACCTCGGAGGCGTACTCCTTCCTCCCCTGCTTGGACCCCTTGGAGACTCTCTTGATGGCCACCTCGAGGTTCATGTCCTTGAGGTGTCCTCTGTACACGGAGCCGAACCCTCCTTCCCCGAGCTTCTTCTCGTCGGAGAAGTTGTCCGTGGCGATGGCCAGCTCGCCGTAGCGGAACCGCTTCGGCCCGGTTCCTCTCTCGAAGTCGTCTTCCATGGCCGGGTCGCCGCCGTCGAAGAAGCTGCCTTCTTCCAGCTGCTGCTCCCTTAGGATCTTAGCTTGCTTCCTCCTCCGCCGCCGTAGAGAGAGACAGATGATCAAGGAGCCAAGAATGACCGTTAACAAGACAGAGCCCACAGATAGGCCGACCACAAGCCCTGTTCTTGAGGAGGATGAAGATGGTTCAGGTTGAGGCTGCGGAGACGACGGCGGTGGCTGCAGCGGTTCAGGTGGCAGGGTGATGCCGAATGCGCCAAGCTCGTACCTGACGTAGCAGCTGTAGGCCTTGATGGCGCCGCCGGTGTCGTTGGTGAACTGCGTCCTGAGCTGGCCGACCAGGGAGGAGAGGCACCTGGTGCACTCGGTGGAGTTGAGGTCCCTGGTGCACTGCGCCAGCCCGTACACCAGTTTCGCCGCGTCGCCGTTGTACGGCGTGGTGGAGTTGGCCACCCGCGACGGCGAGCTGGCCGCCTGCCCCGTGAGGCCCGTCATGAGCGTGAGCCACGCGTTGAGCATCTTGTCCGGGTCGACGGCCACGCCGGGCGCGCTGGCGCGGACGAGGAAAGGGACGTCGAGGTCGGCGTCGGAGAAGAAGGACGGAGGCGGCGAGTACTTGAGCACGCACGAGTCGTACGCCGCGCTCACGCTCCGGCTCCCCGGGCAGACCTTGGTGATCTCGGCGGGGGCGCCGTCGAGGCATACCTGGCACTCGGTGGCGTTGCGGTCCGCGTAGCACATGATGAGGCCGAACGCCTGCTCGGCCGTCCCCGGGTCCCCCGCCGTGCCGTTGTAGAACCAGCCGTTGCTTCCCGCCGCCGCGGGGAGGCCGGCGAGGAGCTGGTCGAGGTTCTGCTTGTACTGGCTGCCGTCGGTGTAGTTATCCGCGGTCGAGCAGGTAGGCCGTAACGGACGCACGGGCTGGGCGTCCAGGCCGGCCGCCCCCGCGCAGAGCGTTGCGATGACGGCGATGAGCAGAGGGAGGCGCTGCGAATAAGCCATTGACGATGGCTGGCCGGACATCGATCGGAATCTGACGGCGCTGAGTGCCAGGATGATCGATCTCGAGGTGTTTGGCTTCTCAATATCGTTGCGCGGCTTTCCGACCAATTTCTTGCTTTAGGTGACTTTGACGTCTTCGCCTGGGTCGCGGAATTTTCTTAGGAGCAGGAGGAAATCAAGATTGGCGGCTCGATCGGCTGCTAGTAAATAGATTTATAAACTCCGTTGCTTAGAATCTGTCTTAAGCAGTAGTAGATACTAACTAGCTACCTAGATTTAGACTCTGGACGGTGTCAGCTCATCTTCATGATGCACCTTTTGCTCAGAAGTCAGAACAAGTCCAGTCTTGGCTCCAATCACTATCACTACCAAGTTCAGATAGAATGAGAGCAGGGCCGGCCCTTGGGGGGACCTGCGGGCAGTCGCCCGGGCACAAAAAAAAATAGGAACCCTTTTAAAAATATGCTATATAGGCAAGCCTAGTATACATCGTAAAAAAGATTTTTTATTGGGCTAGTGGATTAATTGGCCTTTTTTCCGCTGTTGTAGACTCTGAGCCGAGACGATTGATACGGATACAGGGCGAGGCCGAGGTGGAGACCAACCGCTCGACTCCTAGTCCTAGATGGCATTGATCGCTTCGCTTCCTCCCAGGCAAACAGAACCAACAATTGATCGTATGCCTCCGGCCTGAGTCTTGTCGTCTCCACTGGATCGGAATATCGGATCGGGATACGGGAGCAGGGAGCCTCGAGGCCCTCGATGATCGATGCCAGGCGCGAAGGCCAGACCATCGACGAGACGATCGACCGCCTGGATGCTGGTCTAGTGGTCCGCTCCCGCCCATGTATCTGTTGGTTACGTCCTAATTCTTAGTTCTTAAATCTTAATTATAATTAGAATTCTTAGCGCAGATTTGAAGAACTCCAGTCATTCAAAAGTATATTTGAGTTTTTAATAAGTTCGGCGTCCTTGAAGGCATTGGATGGTTCTCAACTAAAAGAATATTGCACTACATTTGCAAAAACTTTTACTTGACCTGGTCCAAATGGTAAACCTGATATATGTGTGTTGAGTTAAATGCATTTATTTCTGAGTTAAGTGTTATGAAGTTCACTTTGCCAATGTCTGCTATGGAGCTTTTTGAGTTTGTTCGGGAAGCGGATTGTTATCCTCATATTTGTATCGCTTATCGAATCTTATTTACTATGCCCGTGACTGTTGCATCCGCTGAAAGAAGCTTTTCAAAGTTGAAATTTTTAAAGAAGTATTCAAGATCTATAATGTCTCATGAGAGGTGAAATGGTTGGCGACTCTATGCATCGAGAAAAAGTTAGTGGACGAGATTGATATTCATTCCATCATCACGGACTTTGGTTCTGGGAACTTTTGGAGGAAATTTTAAGCTATCATATAAACATTGTTATTTTTATATAAATATTATAGTTGAAAGTATACTTAAATTATTTATTTTTCATCATCTCATATATCCATAAAAAATTATAATAAGAGACCCAAAAATTTAGTTTCGCCCCGGGCCCTGAAATCTCGGGCCGGCCCTGAATGAGAGCAAGTTTCCTCCCAAGCATCACGTTTGATCAGCAGTTGAGACTTGAGAGCTTCGAGATACTACGTACTATGGTCAAAGCCGCGATGTTGAACATTTCATGGAAAGTCATGCGTGGACGCCGTCATGCTTGACTATTTATTTCATTACCAGCACCGACCAACCGCACCACTGAAACAACATGCTGTCCACCGTCTCCTTGCGTCTGTTTGGGAGCCTGTCTTACCCTGGCATGGCTATTTCCTTTTGTACATGCTGAGCCGAGAATCTGTCACGTGCTTGCCAATCTGTATCCGACGAGGCATGCTGAGCTGAGATCTTGTTTGGATGGTGACACATACTCTCTCCATCCTTTTTTTTCTCCTTTGATAATTTATTTTTTTAGAAACACAATACATCACTCACAATACACACGAGAACGCTCATCCATATGAACACAAACACGATCATGTGTAACATGTGAGCCTAGCTAGCCTAAAGATGACACACCCTAAACCATGGCACACAACAAAGGTTTGGACCCCAAGCGATGCCCTTGACGCCATTGCCTTGGTAGCCAAGCTAGGTGGATCACCATTATAGGGATGCCAAGTTACTCTGGCAAGATCGGAAGTAGATACTCTGTCAAGGTTTAGCATCTGTGTTGCCACATGTAAACCTTTGTCGGCACTCTGTAACCCTAGCCCCCACCGTGCATATATGGGGAGAGGGGGGGGGGGGAGGGGGGTACTGACGCCGAATGGGAGATGACTGAACTCAGATCCAATCACTAGTACATAGCGACGCCATGAACATGAGTCTAAACCCCATCGATAATGGAAAAATTCTACATTGTCACAGACCGATTTCTGATGTGAAGACCTCTAGAGAAACAGAGGCAATAACCGTCATTGATAGCCACCTCCCTTGGCAATGGTCTGTGTCATTCCTCTGTTTCCTTATAGTCTAGCTCATCAATTATGGTTATTTTTCTACCAACCATTTCCTCTAAGCTATTTTTTGCCTAGAATATATAATTTGTAGTGCAGTAAAATGTCACACTACACAAGCACTAAAACAATAACATATTTTATTCATGCATATCACAGACAATTGTCAATATTACATTTCCATCATAATATGACTAAGTACAAATACTCATGTGGACAACAACAATATCTCACTAGACCTATCGTGCAACATCAGTTTTTTCCAACATGTCATGCATGATACTATATATCATTCTTCCATCCTGGCAAGTCTTAAAACTCCACCACAAGCCACATCACATTTTGACTTGTCTCGTGTTGCCATTTTTTGTGACTTTTTTTTGCTCGTCCTTGTGCCCTGGGCTCGTCGGAATAATAAGGAAAGCAACCAGTGATAGTGGTTCTGACCCCTTCCTCTATGGAAGCTTGTTTTTATGCATAGTGACTAGGGTAGACCGTTGTCATTACAGTCGTCATGTAGCTAAGCTAAGAGCATCGCTGGGTAGCTAAGCTAAGAGCATCGCTGGGTTGATACGGGGCAACTTTCTATGATAATTTGATGGGGTAGTGCTGCGTCTTTGTGTCGTTTGCCGGTATTCTGTGGGTGCTCTTGGCAGACGAGCTTCTACGGACGCGTGTGCGCTGCGGCACTTGCTAGTATTATTTTAACAACCACATTTTCTAGTTAGCATATGTTACCTCAAACAATTTGCTAAACATGAATTCTGGTGTTCTTTCTATAGAGTTGCTCCTCCTCATAAATAATTTATGTCTTGTGCTAAATGTAAAGTATCCAATCTTTCTTCTTGATATTTCCTAATAATCTGTAAATTATATCCACTAGTTTTTGGTAGGAGAAAACAATCCTGTTAAATGTGATAAAATAAAACATGAAGTCCTAGCAATCCATAGATTAATTTGTGACACTCTCATAAATCATACTACCTTTGTTTCAAAATGTAAGCCTTTTTAGCGGTTCAATTTAAACTACCAGAAAGACTTATATTATGGAACAGAGGTAGTACTATACGCGTGCTTGTGTTTGTTTTAATATCCTTAAACATCTTGGTAGAGATATCTAATGTGTACGGCCTAACGTTTATAGACTCTATCTAGTGTATGATTAAGCTTAAGAAAATATGATGCTCCAAATGAGAAGTTTGTGGCCGAATATTTAGTATGCTTCTTTACTTTTTCCATGTGAGTTGTTTCTTACATTTTCTAGTGGGTTAAATAATTATTGAGAGTGTCTAGATCTTAGGCGTTCGAGAACTTCTTATGTCTAACTCACTGACATTATCCTACTATTTGTGCTAACTTTCAGTTGTAATCTAGTTGCAATTTATAAAACTTGTACTAATTCTCAGTTGCACCCTAGTTACAACTCATTGAATTCTCAGTTACACCCTAATTGCAACTCATGTGTAACTCCTACATTACACGAATCATGTTGTAATGTTGTGCACGATGTAATGACTGCGACCTAATAAGTTCTTAGGCGACTGAGAACTAGCAAATCCGATAATTATGTCATACTAGCTATGTGCATGTTATGTACTTGGTTTTGAAGCATCGTCTGTTTCGCTTGACGTCTCGACCAAAACCAGTACCTACATCGATCTCCTCTTGAATAGATCAATGTCACAAATTTTACAACTTCTCCACACATGCAATTTGATTATTTATATGCTCGCCTGTTGGGATGCTTTCGATCTTCATGAGCTCTCCCATGTGAACTTTATCCAAAAGAGAGAACCCTTGGGCAAAGATAATGAGGAAAACAGATACGTTGTGTTTTGATTAACAACCAAATTAGTACAACAACCAAAAGGAAGCATGGTGGTTGATCCTTCCGGTTCTGCCCTTCTCCTTCAACCAACTCATCCATTGCGCCCTAGTGAGAAATAGCCACTCACCTCCTTTGGTACGATGGAGTAGCCACTAATCCAACTCATCCAGCGCTACCCTTGGTGTACTCCTCGCCTTCTTGGTCCATGTCATCCCATAGATCCCAAGGCTCGAGTGCAATGCTTATCTTCATGACACATATGGTGTATTCATTGTACTCCCAGCGAAGGGAAGTCGCCTTGTAGATAGCAGTCTCCTAGATATGCAAAACCTCTTCGCTATCTCATCGTTGCGGCGATCTCCGGTTACTAGGAAACCATCAAGGGTTAGACACTGATTGTTGGACCAACGGCGGTCTACACTAGTTTGGTGCAACCCATGCGATCATGTGTAAACCCTAAAGCCAGATCAAGAGATTTTGCCATAACAACTCTATTAGAGTATAGGTCGGTGGCCAGTTGTGCCCTAGCCGAACCGGCCTCCCCTCTCTCCTATTTGAATTGTAACTCTATCTCTATTAGTCTTGAAGTCCAAGTCGGTTTGTAATCTATATAAACAACCCATTGAGGCACATATCAATACAGTTATTATTGTCCAATTGTCTCCAATTATCATGGTATAAGACACCTAGGTTTCTGCCCTCGGCATGACACCGCCGCCCCGACCGACTCGGCCCCTCTTCACCACGGTCGAGTTCCGCGACGCTGGTTGTAACACCCTCGAATCGGCCCTATGCAAGTTTTAGCGCTTCCCACCAAACCCGCATAGAAATGATTCAAGGACGCCCACCAGGCACTTTCGTGCGGGTGGAAAACAAAGTAATACCATTACACATTAGTCCACGATGGAACCCATAGAACATATATATACAACAACGAATCCATGAGTCAAGAATACAGATATACTATACAAATATTCAAATCACCTTGAAACGATAGAGCGTCCGACTACGGACAAGATGCGAATGTGGCTAAGAGCCCTGAAGAATAACCAATGGCGTCCATAACCCTGCCTAGGCCAAGCCGGAAGGGTAACCCTTCTAACGACGTCGATCTCAAACTTGCTAAAACAAAAGGGGTGCCGACAAAGGCAAAGGAAAAAGAGGAGCGTCAGTACTGAGACCAGTACACGGCGAGGCTAGAATTCGGCAGCTCTCGCCTACATAGATATGGTGGACTGAAGAGGCAGCGCAGCAGCACTAAACAACCTTTAGAGACTCAGTACAACTATCGGCTATTAGAGAGGGATAAGAAAGACCTATTCGGATCCAACCTGATACTAACACCAATCATACCCATCCTGGTATTCCCCTCGAGACCAAACGAGGAAGTCAAACCAAGGAACTCACACAGTTGGCAGTTTTACTCATTCCGTTATAGTTGCAGCATTTACTAGTCAGATATATAGCATGAGTCATCCTGATAGCATAAGTAGTGGACAATTTTAGTTAACAATTCCGTTGTAGTTGGAACATTTACTAGTTAGATATAATTGTCCCGAGGAATCCCAAAACCCAACAGTTGTTGGCACTTTTATCACATTCCATTGGAGTTGCAATACTTACTAGGCAGGTACAACATGTCACAAAACAACCCCAGATCCACCAGTTGTTGGCATTTTAATATCCATTCCGTGATAGTTGAATCTGATTACTAGTCATATATTAAGTCAAGTTTATAGCACTACTTTAGTTATGCTTGTCTATGATCGAGATACTGTGCTCCAAGTCGTCCATAATCATGGGACCTTTTTCAGAAAGTTTTACCTCAGGTGCACAAATAGCAACACACACACGATCGACCTCGGAAAAACCAAATCAAAACCCAACGAGGCTTTCACGACAAGCAATCACAGGATTCATACAATATTTCAGGGGGCCACCCCACTAAGCTACCCGCAACGAAGTTGGCCGGCTCCGGAACGGACCCAGGGTTTGTGTCAATGGCTGTAAATGACTGGGAACTCGAAAGTGTGATTGGGCTTGTCGATACCGCGAAAACATTCCACGATCCAAAACAGTACAGGTGCTCCACGCACAGTCTTAAATAAAGTAGTAACATGGCATAAGTACAGGATAGTAATAAAACCCCAAACTAGTTTGTGGCCCCAATAAATAAGAAATGAATCAAGCTCTGGCTAAGGGGGATTCATAGACTCTCCCGTATGTGGATAGTGCGAATAGTCAAGGAACAGGTATCAAGTACTCGGGGTCCTACGGGACACAAGTGAGCGTGGAAGAACCAAATAACATCTACTGCCCACCGATGCCTCTGCATTAGTTATATCTAGCATTTTAATAGTTGTATTTAAAGTCATGATCATCTCCATCATAAACATCTGCCATCATTCCAATAACTTTGGTACTCGTCAACACGAGATCGCACCTGATCAAGCAACTACGACTCGCAAGGCCAGCTATCTACCAAACAACAAGTATTAGGAGGTGTCCATGGCAATATAGAGGCTGCACGGGATATAACTGGTGCACAGAAACTAAAGCATCGCGACACGGATAGCAATAGATCAACAGGAGGAAATAAAGACTATAAATGCAAAATAGGTAGAAGGGGGAGAGATGCTCGCCTGGGAAACACTGCCGACGGATCATATCCGGAGAACTTGTCGATACTCGCATCAACTCATCGGCCTAATCCACGAAGAAGCAAACACTAGAAGAAACACCGGATGCAATATTTAATACTACGGCAGAAGATCCGGCATGCTTATGATATGATGCAGATGCGGTGCAATTAGATCGTATTAAATGGAACCGGGGTCCCGACAATTAATTAATAGGTTCGAGTTATTTATAAACCCTACAATTTAAATGTTGAATTAACAAGGCGAACAGGGCATTGGTTCGCTACACAAATTTAAATGGGACCAATATGAGACTAGAAAAGCCTGCATATAGTCTCCATATTTAATTTAGGTGAATTGCCGAAAGGCCCCAAACACCCACAATATGCATGCAAGGATGAACGATTTAATATGCGACAATTTATAATGTCATATTATAAAAATAGGGGCTTAGGGTCACACATCTGGATTCGGAAGATCTTGGGTTCCGGGGGTCCGGGGTTCGACGGGGATCGGTCTCGGCGGGAACGTTCTCGGACAACGGAGTAGATCTTGTCGCATGTGACGAAGAACTCGGGTTCGGAAGGAGGTCTTGGCGTTCCGATGGATCGGTCCTCGGGGTTGAAGAACTTGGCGCGCCAGGGTTCGGTCTTCGGATCTTGGGTCGGGCCGTCGGTTTGCCGGGGCTGAAGGACTTGGCGTCCGAGAGACGATCTTGGCGTTTCACGTCGACGATCTTCGGGTTCCATATGGGTGATCTTGCCACCCAAGAAGGCGAACTGGGTGCTCGGATCCATTTGGTTCCATGTCGATTATCTTGGGGATCCGACTTCGGGTGTCGGTGGAGAACTTGGATCTCGACGCCTATGCGTTGTAGCGTGTCGGTGAAGTTGGTATAGAGCTAGGGCCGCGTAGCTAGAGGTGAAGATCCTGGTGGAAGGCATCTGTATGGACATGGTCACTGGCCGAACATGACATCGGAAGATGAGGCAGAACAAAGAAACACCCCAACATTAGTGCGCACCAACAGCAAAAACAGGTCTCCCACGCCACGTTACCCACAACATGACAGGAGCATACTCCACCGCGGTGTGCTCACACGGAGACTACCGGCGACGCAAGTAGAGCAGAGGCGCCAGGAGGAACAAGGCGGTAGGGCTTTGTGTAGCTCCTGGCGCCGGAGACGGCTTCCACAGCAACGAATAGGTGCGGGTCGGAGCAGGGGCGTGGCAGGGGGACACGGCCATGGAAGAGGGGCAGTGGCGACCGGAGACGACTTGTAGAGGCGCGAGGTGGACGGCGGTTGAGGAGCGGCGGGGACAGCGAGGCCGACGCAGGTCCTGCGAGGCGGGGCAACGGCGGCCCGCTGAAGAGGGATGCAGCGTGAGGTAGGGCGAGCATGGCGTAGACGTGGTCGGGCGGAGGACGGCCGTAGGAGGAGGCGGGCTTGGCAGGACGGACTCCGGTGAGGTCTAGCTTGAGGAGGCTCACGGGAGAGGCGAGGCGCAGGGGCGAAGCCGAGGCGAGGAGGGCCGTGGCGGCGGACAGGGGCGATCTAGGGCCACGTGCTGCAGGGGAGCACCAGATTGAGAGAGCGGCGCCGCTGGCAACGGGGGATGGGGGTCGGGATCGGGAGAGGGAGGAAGATGAGGGGAAGAGGCAAGGCAGAGATGGAGGGGATCGCGGTAGGGAGCGCGTCGGGGTGGTGGGCTCGACTGTCGGTGGAGCAGGTGGGGCCGGGTAGTTGACTGCGTCGGGTGGGGTGCGAGGCCAGAGGAGCGGTCGGGGGTTGGTGGCGTGTTGCGCGTGTGTGCGTGCCAGGGTGGGGCGTGGTGGGGCCACCAGATGCATCGGGTGGGGACAGTGAGGAGTGGTTGGACGTGTGTGGTCTGGTTGCTCAAGACGCTGCTGTGTGTCTTCTTGGCGGTAGGGGGTATTGGAGAGGGGATCTAGGGTAGGTGGGGATTAGGGTTTGGGGTGGCCTAGCGAGCTAGGCCTCGGGCCTGGCCGGCTAGGTTGCCCCTAAAAAAAACTTAAACTTTATTTTATTTTTAAAACATACTTTTGTAATTTGTTTTTAGGCAAATAAAATATCCAGGAAGACCTAGTTTTATGATTTGAAATTAAAGGAGGCTAATTAGAAAACAAAATAGGGTTTTTGCAAAGTTCTTTTATGAACAAACATGCATGATGATGTCATGATGATGCACAAAGTAGAAACATCGAGCGATTTTCTGGTAGTGGTTTTAGCGGGGCGCCACACTGGTGCCCCTACTTCTCCCTCTACCTCCTCTACAACCACCCAACAAATCTATCCCCAACTCCCTCAGATCTCCCTAGTTGACACCATCGCCGACGTCTCCCCCTTCATCCCGATCTCGCTTGATCTCGGCGCCCACAACTAATACCATTAGCGCCACCTATTCACCATCCACCTCGGCCGCTGCGGCCTTCGCCACCACATTAATCCCTCCTACCCTCCGCAGCTCGCTGATCCTCGTTGGGTAAAAGATGGTCTCGCCATCATCCAGTGGATCTACACCCGCATCTCAACGGAACTCTTCAACCTGGTCTCCTCCGATGATGCCACCGCTGCCGAGCTATGGGCTTCTCTTCAATAGCTGTTCCAAGACAAGTCCGATGCGCGCATCCATGCCCTCAACACCGAGCTCCGCACGACCACCCAGGGAGATGCCCCGATCACCGTTTTTTGCCAGCGGATCAAGGCCATCGGCGATGAGCTCCGTGAACTTGGCGATCACGTCGAGGATCACACCCTCATCAATTCCCTCCTCGTCGGTCTCGGTGACCAATTCAAGAAGCAACAATCCTTCATCCCCATGCTCAAGCCCTACCCAATCTTCAAAGAGGTCCACTCCCTGCTCCAGCAAGAGGAAAAGAACCAAGCATGCAAGGTGCATCGGCCGCAGCAGGTGTTCCATGCTGCCGCCCCTCTACCGCGGGAGCCTGTCGCGCCCCTACCTCCTGCCGCGGCAGTAGCGGCTCCTTCACCGCCCCTAGGCTGGCGTCCGAGCCCCAACTACATGGGCAATAATCCGATCTACCGGCCTCCTCAACCTCGTCCTGCTAGCCCTGCACCTGCTCCATCATCAACCACTCGATCATCCCTAGCTCCAACGACGTGGCCTCCTTAGCATGACCCCTGGACTGGTCTTGTGCAAGCTTGGTCGATGCCCTGGTCAGCCCCTTCGCCGTATGGTGCCCCTCCTGCATACACGGGCACGTGGAGCCCCGGTCTTTGCCCAACAACCGGCTCCCCTGGGCTCCTCGGACCCAGGCCGCCAACGCACGTCTACACCGCCACTGCTACACCACCTCCTGGCGCGCCAGGACTCCTACCACACTACTAGACCATGTCGACCTCCTACGGCAACATCTAGGCCCCGTACGCATACAACCAGCTACCACCTCTCCCCTATGTGAACATGTAAGCTCCTGGCCCCTCTGCTCCTCCACAACAGCCGGCCTGGGACCAAGCTGCCTTCATCAACGCCATGAACAATTTTACCCTAAATAACGAAGGTACGGATTGTTTCGATTCTGATGCATTCTCGCATATGTCTTCAAATATGAATTTGCTGTCAGCTTGTTTTCCCTCAGTTTTCTCTACAATCACCATTGGCGATGGCTCAACAATTCCTGTTTCTTGCACTGGCAATTCTTACATATCTTCTTTTAATGCCAATTTTCTTCTACGCAATATTCTTGTTGTCTCTTCCTTAATTAAAAATCTTATCTCTGTTCGACAATTCTGCATTGACAATAAAGTTATTCTGGCTTTTGACCCTTTTGGTTTGTCTGTGAAGGATCTGAAAACGTGGGAGGTTCTCGCTTGGTACAATTTGAAATAGCACGGACGATCTTTATCCACTTCATGGCATGCCTACATCCACCCCCGTGCCATGCTTGCACAAGTTGATTTGTGGCATCATCGTCTAGGTCACCCAAATAAAACCACTCTGTCGTCTTTGCTTCAAGAATTTTGTATCCCTAGTTCTAGTATTCCTGATAATCCCTCTCTCTGTAGTGCCTGTCAATGCGATAAACATGTTAGATTACCCTTTAGAACCTCTACTACCATTAGCACGTTTCTGTTTGAGTTACTTCATTGTGATTTATGGACCTCTCCAGTTCCTAGTATTTTTAGTTATAAATATTATCTTGTGATCTTGGATGATTATTCTCATTATATTTGGACTTTTCCTATTCGTGCTAAATCTGAAGTGCATGCAAATTTTCTAAATTTTTGACAGTATGTTCTCACACACTTTGGCTTTCCAATTCAATTAATTCAATGTGATAATGGTCGTGAATTTAACAACAATCAAAACCGTAACTTCTTTCTCTCTCAAGGCATTCTTCATTTTTCGTATCCTTATACATCTTCTCAAAACGGTAAAGCTGAACGTTCTATTTGTTCCATTAACAATATTCTATGTACATTACTTCTACAAGTTTCTCTTCCTTCTCGTTTTTGGGCTGAAGCTCTCCGCACCGCCATGCTACTTCTAAATATTCGACCGACCAAAACTTGCCCACTTTATTCGCCTTTTCAATCCTTTTTTCTCTCCCATCCCGACTATTATTTTTTGCGTGTTTTTGGCTGCCTTCGCTTTCCCAACACTGCTTCTACCGCCTCCAACAAACTAGAACCACGTTCACTACCTTGCATTCACCTTGGTCTTTCTGATGATCACAAAGGATATCGTTGTTTTGATCCCCCTTCTGGTCGTGCTCTTGTGTCTCGCCATGTTACCTTTGATGGAAATACTTTTCCTTACGCCGCCACCAAAACCACACCACAAACCCCACCAACCAACGCCACCACCAAAACCTCTCCCTCAATCCATCCCGCAGTCATCTCTGCCGCGGCAGAATTTTGCCCTGTTTCACTGCCGCGACAGACTTTAGCCCCGTTTCTCTGCCTCTGCACTCCGCCACACCCCAGTCTCCTGTCGCGATAGATTTTTCTGCCAATCCGCTGCCACGGTAGCTTGCCACACCACACACCCCTGCAATGGCAGATTTTATCGCCGATGCTCTGCCACGGCAGACCCCCAAGCACCCCACTCCTTCCTACTCCGTGTCAGCCACCGAAACACTTACCCCTACAACCGAGCCCTCCTCCACACCACCACTACCACCTAATGCTATACCTATCCAACCACATACAAACGATCATGTAATGTGCACACATGGCAAACAGGGGTTTCTTCTCCCTACTAAATGCCTAAATCTCACAGCCACCCCCACAATTTCCCCTATACCAACCTCCTATAAACACGCTCTTCTTGATCCTCTTTGGTTTTCAGCTATGCGTGATGAATTTAATGCCCTTCAGCAAAATAATACATGGACTCTTGTTCCAAAACCATCTGGTGTTAATGTTGTTTTAGGCAAATGGGTTTTTTGACATAAGTTTCAAACTGACGGTACTCTTGCTTGTTACAAAGCTCGATGGGTTTGTCACGGTTTTTCCCAGCAACATGGCATTGATTTTGATGAGACTTTCTCTCCTGTTGTCAAACCAAGCACTATTCATGTTGTTCTTAGTCTTGCTGCTTTCTCCTCTTGGTCTATTCATCAACTTGATGTTAAAAATGCTTTTCTTCATGGAACTCTTAATGAAATAGTCTATTGTCAGCGACCCTCTGGTTTTGAGCATCCCTCTTCCCCAATCTAGTTTGTCTACTCAAAAAATCTCTTTATGGTCTCAAACAAGCTCCTCATGCCTGGTTTCAACGTTTTGCCACCTTTATTCAAACAATTGGTTTTCTTCCTTCAAAATCCGATTCCTCTTTATTTATTTTTCGATCTTCTGAACACATGGCCTATCTTTTGCTTTATGTTGATGATATCATTCTCACTGCTAGTTCTGACTCTTTTCTCCACCATATAGTTTCTTCTCTTAATCGTGAATTTTCCATGACTGATCTTGGTCCTCTTCATCATTTTCTTGGTGTTAATGTCACTCGCACAACATCCACACTTTTCCTTTCTCAACGACAATATCTTTTAGATTTGCTTACTCATTCTGGTATGTCTGATTGTCAACCCTCTCGCACTCTGGCCGACATTGGTGCAAAATTGTCGGCTGATGGTGATCCTCATTCTGATCCCACTTTCTATCGTAGTATCAGAGGTGCCCTTCAATATTCCACTCTTACTCGTCCCAACATCTCTTATTCTGTTCAGCAAGCTTGTCTTTTTATGCATGATCCTCGTGCATCTCATCTGGATCATGTCAAACACATTCTTCACTACCTTAAAGGCACTCTCGACCATGGTCTTATTAATTCTTCCTCTCCAACAAGCTTGATAGTTTATTTTGATGCAGAATGGGAAGGTTGTCCAGACACTCGACGGTCCATATCTGGATTTTGTGTTTATTTGGGTGATAATCTTGTTTCTTCGTGTTCTAAAAGGTGGGTAACAGTTTCCAGGTCTTCTGCTGAGGCTGGGTATATGTCGGTTGCTCATGCCGTGGACGAGGCGGTGTGGCTGCGTCAACTTCTCGCTGAGCTTCATTGACCACTTGAGCGTGCTACAATCGTTTATTGTGATAATATTTCTACAGTCTACATGGCTTCCAATCCAGTTCAGCATCGTCGCACAAAGCATATTGAGATTGACATACACTTCGTTCGTGAGAAGGTGGCTCTTGGCGAAGTTCGTGTTCTTCATGTTCCTACAAGTCCTCAATTTGCTGATATTTTTACCAAAGGGCTCCCGACTGCATCCTTCATCGACATACTCTCTAGTCTCAACATCGTTACTCCTCACGTTGAAACTGCGGGGGATATTAGAGTATAGGTCAGTGACCGGTTGTGCCCTAGCCGAACCGGCCTCCCCTCTCTCCTATTTAAATTGTAACTCTATCTCTATTAGTCTTGGAGTCCAAGCCGGTTTGTAATCTATATAAACAGCCCATTAAGACACAAATCAATACAGTTATTATTCTCCAATTGTCTCCAATTATCAAACTCGCCAAGGTGGCCTGCCTTTGCCATTGCTTTACATAGGAGATTTGACATTGACCTCGCGTCACGAGCACAACACCTCGGAGAAATATGATTCTAGCTATATCACAGTGCATTGTTTCAGTGAGTTTCATTACGTATAAATTGAACATGGATTTTTAAAACATAATGAAACTTGGCAGCACAAATCGTAAAGCAGTGAATGGACGACACAAACATGCACGTGCGCCAGAATCGCCGAGTTCCAACACCATGCCTAGTGCTAGCGCGACACAAACAGGTTTAGGATCCACCTCTAACACGCACACAGGATGATAAGATCGACAATCTGTTACAAATTCAGCCCAAGAACCTACTCCACAATGTGTTTATTCCTATATATGGACAAATCAAACAAATATAAACTCACAAGAGCGGTGCAGAAGTAAAAGAAGAACAAGAATTATAAAGACAAAGACCCAAACTCTCTGTTGTCAAATTTTGAATCCATGGCGCGAACGTGCGCCTCTCCACCGGAGAAGCTGCTTGATCCTAATCACCAACGCGGTTCCGGCGGCAGGCTGACGTCAAAGGCGCCAAGCTGGTACCTGACGTAGCAGCTGTAGGCCTTGACGGCGCCGCCGGTCTCGTTGGTGAACAAGCTGCTCAGCCGCCCGGTCACGGAGGAGAGGCACCTGGCGCACTCCGTCGTGCCGAGGTCCCTCGTGCACTGCGCCAGCCCGTAGACCAGCGACGCCGCGTCGTAAGGCGTGGTCGCGTTCGCCACGCGAGACGGCGAGCTCGCGGCCCGCCCTGCGAGGTCGGTCATGAGCGGGAGCCACGCGTCGCGCATCCTCTCCGGGTCGATGGCCGTGCCCGTAGCGGTTACGTAGAAGGCCACCTCGAGGTCGGCGTCGGAGAAGGACGGCGTCGGCGAGTACCGGAGCACGCAGGCGTCGTACGCCGCGCGCACGTTCTGGCTTCCCGGGCACACCGTCCTGATCCCGGCCGGAGCTCCGGCGAGGCATTCGTGGCACTCCCTCGCGTTACGGTCCGCGTAGCACATGGTCAGGCCGAAGACTTGGTCGGGTGCACGCCCCGCCGTGCCGTTGGAGAACCAGCCGTTGAAGGCGGCCGCCACGGGGAGGCCGGCGAGGAGATGGTCGAGGTTCTTCTTGTACTGGCTGCCGTCGGTGTAGTTATCAGCAGTCGAGCAGGAAGGCGCGAACGGCAGCACGTCCTGACCGACCGCCGCCGCGCAGAGCAGCGCAATGACGGAGAGGACCAGAGGGAGACGCTGGGAAGAAGCCATGCATGGACGGTGGCTGGCTGGAAGAGGATCGAACACTAGGCTTCCAGTTCCAGGACGATCAACAAGCTGTTTCGTTTCCTAATTTGCTGCCGATCAGTTTCTTTATATAGGAAGATTTCGCATGATCTCCTATATCACTCCGCGGGTGAATCTTATAATATATAGGTTCAAATCAAGATTGACGACTTGGAAAAGTTATAGCATCCGTTGCTTAGAATCTGTCTTAAGGAGATAGGCAAATATATTTGGACTGCGGAACATGTCAAATTATCCAATTTTATTTTAGTGACGCACTTAGGCGACGAATTCTTGTGCTCAGAAGTCAGAACAAGTCCGATAGTCTTTGCTCTAAAGTGTACTAAATCCTATTAAGTTCAGATAATATAAGAACAAGTTCTTCGGAAGACGCATGTTTCTAGTAGTAGCTCAGCAGAAGCTGAGAGCTTGGATCACGAGTCACGACATGGTAAAAGCCGTGGCGTTGGGAATAGTCTGGGACGCCGTCATAGCGTGACTATTCGTCAGCATTCGATTCTTTGCTTCTCCCAAGGACACGCAGCGCTTCGTGAGAGAGAGAGAGAGAGAGAGAGAGAGAGAGAGAGAGAGAGAGAGAGACCGTTCTCCGACCCATACGTCGATCGGAGGGTGGAGACATAGAACAAGGACTGCACTGCCCCGACAGTCACGCCACTAATTTTTGCACCCGCACGTCTAGCCGTAAGATCATGTTGGCATGATCTGGCTTATGCACACGTTTGCCTTAACTTTGGGTTGACAAAAGATCCCTACCACACACTAAGGATACACTAGAACCCCTACTAAGATATTAGTTTTGTCATACACATCAGATATCATCGTCTTCATACCCAAAAACACCAAATTATACACAGTAACATACCTACATACACACAAATATATTTGTGTACACTATCTAATTAATGCAACTGTGACAAATAGTTCAATGGCACCCTCTGTTACACCATACAATTTAAATGTAGAACAAGTAAACTTTGATGTGATATATATCAAAACTGTACAACAAAGTACACTATAGCTAATGCTTTGAATCTTGTTGTGTGGTTAACTATACAATCTTTGTAACCGGAATATGTAATAGTTAAGAATTAAATGATAAAAAGGATGAAAATGTATAAAAGTTTAATATAAAATATATTTACTTACATTTTTCATGGTCCAAAATTGACTTTCACCCTCCATGCCCAAAGTAGAAAGGAGAAATATTATATCTAGAAGGAAGTGAAATATAAATGAATTACAAAAGTAATAAAAATTGACACCAATTAAATTAGTGTTATTTGTTACATGAGTGTAATAGTGATTATTACAACAACAGGAAACCGAGATTTGTTAACTGTTGGAACTAATCTTGTTATTAGTATTAGATTATTAGATTTTGTTTATAAGTCATGCATGTAGGAGTAGCATCGGAAGTATGCACAAGTGGAGACTTGGTTCATGTACACATGAACAAGATGTGTGTTCCTTCGTGTGTGTGTGTATGAGTCAAAGGCATGCATTAGTTGTTAGTGGGCTAGCTAAAATCTAGGTTAGTTTAGCGGCATGCAACATGTATGGCCGGGTCGTGAGTAGCGGTCGGTGTGGCATTATTCTAGGACTAGTGTGTCAGGTTGTTAGTCTATGAGTCTTATCTTGTACCGTCTATTTAAAGCTACAAAATGAACGAGAAAATGAGGCCTGCGGGCAGAGAAAGAGGAAAAGATGTAGCATTTGTGGGGTACCAGGGGAGTCTCACGGCAAAGCTTTGTGTTCTTCCTTGATGTACATATGTGTGTCTTCTTCCACCTTGGATATCTCTAGAGTTTCTCACCGTATGTGTTCATGAGAGATTGTGAGTAGTCAAAGAGATAAGAAGAACATGGGGCTGCGAGGTGCAGCTCCAACATTTGGTATCAGAGCCTCGTTTGTCGAGGTCCAACCTCCATCATCGTCAAGCTGCGCCACGGCGACGGAGAAAGGTAGGCTGCCGGTAAGTTGCGTCGCCGGTGGCAAGGAGGTGATGGCCAAGGTGCAGGCCATTGCCATGAGGAGTTCATCGACCATGTGCGAGTCATCGACAAGATGCGGCATCGATGAAAACATGAAGGCGAGCCACCGGCGAGTTGTGGCACCAGCGGCGATCATGGAGGTGCGTCACCGGCTAGTTGTGCCACCGGTGGCGAACATGCGGCAGTGAGCGTGCCACGGCGGCGTGCTCGTGGTGAAGGTGTGGGAGGTGTGTCTCTCATCGAGGCCAGCAGCGATGACGGCAATCGGCGTGACAAGATGGCATTAGCGGCCGTCTGCGTGTTGCATCGACGACATCGACGACCATGAGTTTCAAGAGAGGAAATAAGTCATAACAAGATTAGGGAGGTGATTGTTAGAACTAATCTTGTTATTAGTATTAGATTATTAGATTTTGTTTATCAGTCATGCATGTAGGAGTAGCAGCGGAAGTATGCACAAGTGGAGACTTGGTTCATGTACACAGGAACGAGATGTGTGTTCCTTCGTGTGTGTGTGTATGAGTCAAAGGCATGTATTAGTTGTTTGTGGGCTAGCTAAAATCTAGGTTAGTTTAGCAGCATGCAACGTGTATGGCCGGTTCGTGAGTAGTGGCCGGTGTGGCATTATTCCAGGACTAGTGCGTCAGGTTGTTAGCCTATGAGTCTTATCCTGTACCGTCTATTTAAAACTACACAATGAACGAGAAAATGAGGCCCGCGGGCAGAGAAAGAGGAAAAGATATAGCATTTGTGAGGTACCAGGGGAGTCTCACGGCAAAGCTTTGTGTTCTTCCTTGGTGTACATATATGTGTCTTCTTCCACCTTGGATATCTCTAGAGTTTCTCACCGTATGTGTTCATGAAAGATTGTGAGCAGTCAAAGAGAGAAGAAGAACATGGGGCTGCGAGGTGCAGCTCCAAGGTTTGAGTAGTTAATTTAATTATTTTATGCTGAGGTTTAACCATAAGTGTTTTGATGCAGCCCGTCCTACGGACACTCCTACATCTACACCACCAAGTCTCCCAAGTGGACCGATGACCCGTGTCCGAGCCAAGCTCCTTCAAGCTAAGGTGAACTCGCTCCTCTGATCATGTGACTTTGACATACACTTGGATGGCTTGCTACTTCATACCACTACTCTGTGCATTAGGTATGAGACCCCGTCGCGTCGACCCACGAGCCCTGAAGATGCACCTATCCTGAAGCTGCCTGAGCCAGAGTGTTCGCCCGAATCCAGCCGGAGTGTCCGGCGCGACTCAGTTAGACTGTCCGGCCTACCCCAGCCCCGTCCAGGCTCGGACATTCTGTGTGCCACTTCGGACACTACCCGGACAATACCCGGAGTGTCTGGCCACCCCGGAGTGTCCGGTCCAATTGACCCGGACTGTCCGGCCTGAAGATGGGCCTGCGAGCCTTAGCTGGGCCCTGTGGCCCATGTACCCCTCTACTTTGCCCAAAACTCTACTTTAATGCCTGAATTACCCCTAAACTTGTGGCTGGCCTATATATAGTCCCCACCTCCATTGTAAACCCTAGGCATAATATTTGGAATTAGTGGAAACTCCTTGTGGATCATCTAGTTCTTGCCTCATGCTCCTTTGACAAAGGAGCACCAAATATCACAAACCTCGTTGGAGTTTGCATCGTGCCTCCGCGTTGTACAAGGCCTAGGCATCGGAGTCCATTTTCCTAGACGTCAAGATCTCACCGAGTCTACCTTCTTACCGTGACGGTTCGAGAGAGAGTCCTCCGCCCGTCGCTGATCCTAGGGATTGTGCCGGACCGGTCATCGCCGACGTGAGCTATTGGTGTGTATCGTGGTTTTGTGTGTGTGTGTGTTCATCGTGTTCTTCGCGTGTGCGTTCGTCGAGTTCATCCTCCTCTCCTTCCCCCACACTCCACCCTCGATTTGAGTGGGATTCGTGAAAGATCGGGCCACCCTAGAGGTTTGCCCTCAACATATTGGTATCAAGAGCTTCGTTGCTCATGAATTCCCCCACAAAATTTTCTTCTATCCACCAAAAATTCGAAAATCCCCCCAAAAAAGAGCCCCATATTTGCCTCTGGATCGATCTCTTGATTTGGAGTGTTATTTGTGGTTTTGATCCAACCAAACCTTGTCTTAGGAGTTGGTCCAGCTTTATCCTGCGTTTCTCGAGCCCGATTTGGCTAGTTTTTCGCGGATTTAAGGCCTTAAGGCGAGGATTTCCGCTCAAGAACACGAGCAGGAAACCCGCGCCAGAGTGTCCGGACCGATTCGACCGGAGTGTCCGACACAGACAGACCAGAGTGTCCGGCTATAACGCCAGTTTTGACAGTTTTGCCTCATTTTTCGCATTGGCTAATTCCCTTTGTTTGCTCGTGTCTCGTGTGCGTGTCAGCATCTAACAGCAAGCTTCCGCATCAACAATCCCCGCACTCATTGACACCACGGCCCACGAACATCATCCCGCAACACCGACGGCAAGTTCATCATCGCCGACGAAGGTATAACTTGCGTCACCTTGTTAACCCCTATCTTCCTTTGTGTGTACCTATCCCATGAGAGTGGCTCATCTTGTGTTTGCTTGAGCATTGTGCATTTGTCCTTGGATAGTGAGAGTGCAAGAGCAATATCAAGTGTGACTAGGTAGCATCAAGGGAGAGCAGAAAAAAAGAAGAAAGAAAAAGATACAAAGCAAAATAAAAAGAAAAATAGTCTCCCATTGCAAAAGAGAGTCTCAAAGCTTGTAAGCAAGAGAGAAAGAAGAGCGCCCGAGGCAAGTGCACAAATCTGTTGCTCATTTTTCCTCTTTGCAAATGAGCCACGGTCTCTCCTTGTATTGGCACGACACCGAGCGTAGTCTTCGTTAGGACATTTTGTTTGCTCATTTTCATAGTCATGTCAATCCCAAAAATCTCCATGTGTGTGTATATAGTCATAGGTTCCCGTCACCCCTTTGAGTTGTTGACCTTCACCTTTGACTTAAGTTTTGTTGGATTTTACCCACTTTTGACTATCCCTTTTCTTTTGGTTGGTTTTTTGGCATCCCACAACCCTAACCTACCACCAACAAGCTTTTGAGAGTTAGTTCTTTCTTTAGTGAGAGTTTTCTTTGCAATTCCACTTTGCACGCTTATAGCTCTCACTTGTGGTTTCTAGTTTGGTGCAATCCCCAAGGTGAGGTACAAGGCTAACACCACCATATTCCACTTCCATATACAATACTTGTGTGATTTGCATGATGGATAGGCATGGTGAGTCGAGCCAAACACCTCCCCAAGGAGAAGATCAAGGATCGTACATGACGCGCGCAAGTCACTTCATCGTCCGCCAAGAGTTCCGTGAACGTTGCCAAGCCCTTGAGACGCGACAAGATGAACAATTTGGCGAGACGCAAGCCGAGTTCAAGAACATCGACAACCGCTTCGACAACCTCGAACGACAAACGCATGCAATGCATCACAACTTCGGCCACCAAAATGAAGCATTGCAACGCTCCGTCGCCGAAACAAATGACAATCTTCAATGCCTCATCGACGGAATGGCAATACCGTGTTCACGTGCTTCAAGCTCTTCAAGTTCTTCGTGTCATCATGCACCTCTTCAACAAGATCTACATCCAAGTGCTCCAAGACGCAATGATGCCCCCGTGGTTGAAGATGGAAGTTCTTCGAACTATGTACCTTCCCCGCGGCACGCCGCAACGTCAAGCTATGATGGTGATTTCTCTTCAAGGCCACGAGCAAGCCAAGAAGCACACCGTCATCACGCAAGGGCATTGGTGACCCAACAAGAACAACCACAAGAAGAACCGCAAGTGCAACCGCAAGTCTACCACCATCGCCCGTGACACATACTGGACACAACAAGTGATGACTCCAATTTGGAGAATCAAGCTCGTCATCGACGTGAAGCTCTCCAAGATCCTCCTCCTCGCCATCAACGTCATGAACGTCCACACCGACAACATGGCCATCACGAGGCGCCTCCTCCACCACACCAAAACATGGAGCGTCAAGTGGTACAAGTTGAGCGACGCCCACCATGTCAAGAGGCTCACGACCATGATCTTCGCCGAGAGGCCCATGTGCCTAACCAACATCACCAACCAAGGAACGAGCCTCATCTTCATCATCAACCGCGTCATGAGGCTCCACATCCTCAACAACCTCATGGGGCCCAAGTGCCTCAACATCGTCAACAACCGTGCCAAGAGCAAGAGCAAGCGCCTCAACAACAATATCAAGAGCAAGCTCCCCAACAAGGTCGCGAGAACCAAGTTCCACCTCCTCAACCACAAGATCATCAACAAGGTCACCAAGCTTGTCGCAATAACCACAACAATGAAGAAACTTTCGGCAAGCTCAAGTTCACAATGCCCAAGTTCACCGGATCCAATGACCCCGAAGAATACCTCTCGTGGGCACTCAAGGTCGACAAGATCTTCCACATGCACAACTATAGCAATGAGAAGATGGCCGCCATGGCTTCGCTAGAGTTTGATGATTACACCAACCTTTGGTGGGAACAAGTTCAAGTTGCTCGTGATGCAAGACAAGAACCGCCAATCACAACTTGGCATGACATGAAGGCTCATATGAGATCCCGCTTTGTCCCCGCAAACTACACACGTGACCTCTTCAACAACCTTCAATCGCTTCATCAAGGGACAAAGACCATGGAAGAGTACTTCAAGGAAATGGAACTCAACTTGATTTGTGCCAACATTGATGAGTGCATGGAACAAACAATGGCACGCTTCCTTATTGGGTTGAACCACCCAATCAAGCACATCGTCAAGTTCCAAACATACAACACCATGGTTGAGCTTGTGCACATCGCAACAAAGGATGAATGTCAAGTGCAAGAGGACATCAAGTACAACAAGCCCAAGACGTATTTCACCTACAAGCAAGCTTCAACCGCTATGCCAACAACCCTCAATGGAAGCTCCTCAAGTACCTCTAAGCCTTCCTTCAAGCCCACACTTCCTCAAGGAAAACTGCCCCCAAGTGGCAAACAAGCAAAGAGTGATACACCTTTCAATGGTGAATGCTACAAGTGTGGAGGTAAAGGACACAAGTCGGCCGAATGTGGAAACAAGAAGGTATTGTTCATCCATGATAATGGCGACGAAGAGTACTTGAGTGAAGATGAATTTGATGCCCGAGTCAAGGAAGCAATGGCAAAGCAACGAGTGGAAGATGACCAAGAACTCCTGATGTGTAAACATGACGCAAGTCCATCGCTTGTCGTCACAAGGATCTTGACCACTCAAGCACAAGATATGAAGATCAACGCTCCAACATCTTCCAAACACGAGCCATCATCAATGGCAAATCTATCAAAGTGATCATCGATGGAGGGAGTTGCCACAACCTTGCTATCACCAAGTTGTGTGAGAAGCTTAACCTCACCCTCCACCCGCACAAGCACCCCTACCATGTGCAATGGCTAAGAGACCAAGGGTCCATGAAGATCAAGCATACCGTATCGGTCTCCTTCGCCATTGGTCCTTACAAAGACATGGTGGAGTGCGATGTGGTCCCTATGACAGTCTGTCACATGCTTCTTGGTCGACCATGGAAATTTGACAAGGCTGCTCAACATGATGGTCGCACCAATGTATACACCTTCAAATGGCTCAACAAAACATGTGTTTTGCAACCAATGACTCCTAGCCAAATAATTGCGTACAATGCAAAGGGTTTAGCGAGGGCGCAAAGCACAACACCTACTTGTGAGAAGAGCGGTGAGAGAGAGAGAACCACCTCATAGTGAGTGAGAGCCACAAGCCAAACTCGAGTGGAAAAACTAAGAGTGTTCTCCTTGCCACCAAAAGTGAGATGAGAGTGTTGGAGATATGCCCAAGAGGCAATAATAAAGTGGTTATTATTATATCTTTATGTTTATGATAAATGTTTACATCCCATGCTATAATTGTATTAACCGGAAACATTAATACTTGTGTGTTTTGTAAACATAAAAGAGTCCCTAGTAAGCCTCTTGTTGAACTAGCTTGTTGATTAATAGATGATCATGGTTTCCTGATCATGGACATTGGATGTCATTAATAACAAGGTTATATCATTAGGAGAATGATGTGATGGACACACACCCATAAGTAAGCGTAGCATAAGATCAAGTCATTAAGTTCGTATTGCTATAAGCTTTCAAATGCATAGTAACCTAATCCTTCGACCATGAGGTTATGTTAATCACCATCACCGGATGGGTACTTTGATGACATCAAACACCGCTTCGTAACTAGGTGGTTATAAAGGTGTCATTGGGTATTCTGAAAGTATGTGTTGAAGCGCATGGACCAAGATTGGGATTTGTCCATCCATATGACGAATAGATATACTCTGGGCCCTCTCGGTGGAATGTCATCTAGTTAGCTTGCAAGCATGTGACTAGGTCACAAGGGATGGCATATCACGGAACGAGTAAAGAGTACTTATCAGTAACGAGGTAGAACTAGGTATGGAGATACCGACGATCAAACCTCGGATAAGTAGAATATCGCGTGACAAAGGGAATTGGTTTCGTATGTTAATGGTTCTATCGATCACGAAGTCATCGTTGAGTATGTGGGAGCCATTATGGATCTCCAGATCCCGCTGATGGTTATTGATCGGAGAGGTGTCTTCATCATGTCTGCATATTCACGAACCGTAGGGTGACACACTTAAGGTTCGAAGTTGTTTTTAAGTAGATATGGAATGTGCGTTGGAGACCGAATGTTGTTCGGAGTCTCAGATTGGATCCAGGACATCACGAGGAGATCCGGAATTATCCGGAGAATAAGATTCATATATTGGGGATCATTTTCTAAGTTAGGAAATGTTCCGGAGTATTTGTATGGGGATTCTAGAAGGTTTCGGATTGTTCTAGAAGGTTCTAGGAGATTTCTTGGAGTTTGCTTGAAAACCAAGAAAGGATCAAGGAGTCCTTGTGGGGCAAGACACGGATTCGTGGGGGAGGAGGATTCCCCCCCCTCCCAATCCGCCGGCCAAGGAAGGGAGGGGAGTCCTACTAGGACTCCCCCTCCCATGGCGCCTCCCTCCTTTAAATAGAGGGGTGGGGCACCACCCCCTTGCAACCCCATAACAAGCCCTAGCCACCGCCTCTCTCCTCCTCCTTCCCTCTGTTCTAGCTTAGGCGAAGCCCTGCATAATTCTCTACTCCACCACCACCACCACACCGTCGTGCTGTTGGGATTCCGTGGAGAAGATCTACTACCTCCGCTGCTTGCTGGAACAGGGAGAGGAAGGTCTGCTTCGACCAAGACGCAGGACCGTCATGGAAGCGCTTGAACGCGGCGCCAGAAGGATCGTCTACTCGATCTTGAGATCGGAAAGTGATCGACTACATCAACCACGAGATCCGATCTCGAACAAGACTTTGGAAACTATGAGGGTTAGTACAGATCTATCTCGTTGCACATGTCTAATAGATTAGATCTTGGCTTTTATCTAGATTAGATCTGGGTTTTGTTCGTTCTTGCGGTAGAATTTTTTTGTTTTACATGCTACGAACCCATTAGTGGTATCAGAGTCGTGTCTATGCGTAGATCTGTTGCACGAGTAGAACACAATGGTTTTGTGGGCGTTGGTGCTCGTGCCGTCTTTTCCTTTGTGTACTTTGCATCTTGCGGTATGGTGGGATGAAGCGGCTCGGGCTAACCTTACATGTCATCGCACATGAGACTTGCTCCACGCTTGACATGTAACTTGCTTTGCACATGTGGCTTTGCGGGTGTCTGTCTCTCTCACCATAGTATAGATCCAATCTACACTTTGCACTTGATAGCACTTGTATCAACGTTGTGGTTCAGTTTCGTAGGTAAGATCCGTTCTTATTCGAAAGCCCCAAACCACGTAAAACATGCAAAGAAAATTAGAGGCGTCTAACTTGTTTTTGCAGGAGTTTTGTGATGTGATATGGCCATCATGTGATTGTGATTATATTTGATGTATGCAATGATCCTTGTTGTAATATGGCAACCGGCAGGAGCCTAATGGTTGTCTTTAATTCTGTTAAGACCTGCGTGTATTCATCTTGTAATAGCTTTGTTCCAAGTAGTTGTAATAGTTGCTAGTGATGATGGACAACCATGAAGCGGCGCCACTGACTTTGACACAATGCTGGTGATGATGGAGATCATGTCCGTGCTTTGGAGATGGAGATCAAAGGCATAAGAAGAAAGGGCCATATCATATCACACAAATTATGAATTGCCTATGATGTTAATCCTTTATGCATCTTGTATTGCTTAGATCGCGACGGTAGCATTATAAGATGATCCCTCTCACTAAATATCAAGTAATAAAGTGTTCGTCCTTAGTAGGCACTGTTGCTAAGACTCGTCGTTTCGAAGCATCTCCTGATGATCGGATGTGATAGATTCTACGTGTGCATACGACGGGTGCAAGCCAGATTTGCACATGCGGATACTAAGGTTAACCTTGACGAGCCTAGCATGTACATACATGGTCTCGGAACACGGAATACCGAAAGGAAAAGCATGAGTCATATGGATGATATGATGAACATGTTGATTGTTCGCCTTTGAAGCTACATCATCTCACGTGATGATCGGACTTGGTGTAGTGGATTTGGTTCGTGTAATCACTAAAACAACTCGAGGGATGTTGTTTTGAGTGGGAGTTTATTTGTAATTTGGATTAGTAGAACTCAATTTATCATAAACACAATCAAAGTGAATTTGCATAGTTTGTTGTAGTCATTGGCATCCGTTCACCATCTTACGCTTAGTTATAGTTGAGATAGTAGAACTATAGAAATTCTGGATATTTGCTTTACAAACTGGTATCGTATTGCTTTGAGTGTCAATCTAAAGTTTAAAAGTCATATTGCAAACTTTCAGCAAACTCCGTTTACTCTGTGAAGTTTAATAAACAGTATTAAATCAAGAGTAACAATTCCAGTGTTAGTATCTAATGTATCATGTTTGCCTCCATGATTCTTGATACTCAAAAGATTGTTTTTAATATCAAGTTTATCTAAGAGCTGAAAGCAATGTTTCAGAAACCATCATATGTGAAAGGTATTGCGATATCTAAAACAATATGTTAGTTACAACATGATAGAGTATATGTCCTCATATTTGATGAGAATTTGTGAAGGTTGGAGACGCTAGTCGTCCTAATCCTCCAAAAGGTTTTGGAAAAGAAACATTATACTCGCAATTTACCTTTATAAGCTATAGCAGCTTGATCATCAAAGTTGTCATGATAAGGATGAATAGAAGATGTAAGTAAAATGTTTACTACACTAAAAGATTACTAAAGAATGGAATTTTTAAAGAATGCCAAACATTTGATGAAGGTGATCTACTTCAAAGTGCAAGTCCAAATGTATTGGTATTTGACTATACACACTTTATACTATGTGTCATGTGAATGACACCACTATTGATGTTGATAGATTCTTTTAAAATAAAAGGAATTGTTGAAAGAGAATCTATAAAATATTTGGTAGAAAAGAAAAGATTGGAGATGTCTAACTTAGGTATATAGAAGATACATGTTATGGCTGTATTCCTTGCTTGTTAAACAATGTAGTTTGTGGTATTGGATACCGAATTGGTTGGTATGAACTGTCATACAGGACAACACAATTCATGAACAACAATGGCCTAAGTAACTAGCAAGAGAATATGTGATGATGTTCATCGAAAACAAACAAAGGGTTGTTGTGTTGCTCGTTAACATCAAAGCTTGCCTTCAAGATTTGTTTCAATAATTGTTATTTTGATCAGGTATTATGACGACAAAAGGTTGTCCAATAATTACCGCATTCCATAATAGATGGATGATATACAAGTCTGGTTGGAGAAATAACAACCATAAAACTAATGCTAAAATGTCGCAAGACAAATGATTGAAAGATCACTTGCGAAGTGACATCGCCGTTTAAATTATATTGAAAGGGATACATGAAGAAACTCCATGTTGATGGATTTTTGGAGTCTTTGATTTTCATCAAATGACACTTGTGATACTTTCCTGGAGATAATTAAAACTCCGTTCGTAGGCCAAAAGAGGAACGGACGACTAACTGATTGGAATTTGTACATATTGATGTATATAGTCCATTATGTGTAGTCGTGGGCGATGGGTTTCAACTTCATATGCTTTCTTCGAAGATTTGAGTGAGTATATTTATATACTTACTCAATAAGGAAGAAGTATGAAACATTTGAAAATGTTCAAAGACTTTCAAGATGAAGTGGAAAATTATTGTAACAAGAAAATAAAAAGTTTATGATTGGATCATAAAAAAAAGATGTTTTGAGTTACAAGTTTAGCAAAACACCTAAGATTTGAGGAATCATTTCATGGATTTGCATTTCCCAAAACACCATAGGAGTATGGAGTGTTCAAGATATGTAATGAAACCTTATTTGACATGGTAAGATCAAAGGTGTCATTTATAAAACTGCCATTATATTTTAAAGATTAAAGCTTTAGTGACTACCGCTTTTACACTGAAAAGAGCTCCATCGTGATCCGTTGAAATGACACCATATAAGTCATGGTTTGGGATAAAACCTAGGTTGTCCTTTCTTAAATTTTTGGTATGCTAGGCATAAGTAAAGTGTTTACAACCAAAGACGGATGAACATGTCTTTGTAGGTTATTTCGAATAACCATTGGGTATTCCTCCATAACACCGAAGACAAAAGTGTTTGTCGCTTAGAATGTCGAGTTTCTTGAGAAGGAATTTTTGGTGAAAAGTCAAGTGGGAGGACAATAGAACTTTGACAAGGTTGTTGAACCTTGGCTAATATATGCTGAGTTGCGTAGCATCGGTAAGTGTCCCAGAGGCAGCAACAATGCTCATGGCTCACGTGCCTCAAAGGTTGTGGTCACGGAGATCTAAGTTCCTATTGAACCAAGTAGGTCGGGTAAGTAATCAAATGCCAAGATTTGAGAGTTAAATCATTGTTGTTTAACAATGATGAACCGACTACATGCAAATAATCAATGATGGGCCCTGACTTTGTTAAGTGGCTTGAAGCCATAAAATCCGTGATAATTCCATACACGAGAAATCAAGCTTTGAATTTGAAAGACCCTCTGGAAAGGTGCAAGACCTTACAGTCGTATATGGATCTATAAAGAAATAGACATGGATGTTTCACATCTATGAAATAGTCGACATATCGGAAAGAGTTTACGACAATGTTCAAGGAATTGACTATGATAAGATTTGATCTTTCATAGCGATATTTAGTCTGGACAGATTAATGTAGCAACCACTACATATATTTTGGTATATGGTAGTTGAACAAACAAAACAAGTTCTTCTAATAGAATGGTTACCTAGGACGTGTACATGACACGATCCAAAGGGTTTTGTTAATTCAAAGGATGCTAAAAGAGTATGCAAAACTTCAATGGTTGAAGTGAGCATCGCGGAGTTGGAATCTTCACCGTGATGAAACCGTTAAAATGTTTAATTTCATCAGAGACGATGAAGATGTTTGCATTTTGCAAGAAATGAAGTGGGAGCGCTAAGACATATTTCTAATACATTATGTGAAAGACATATTGTTGATTAGAAATGGTGTATCTTTTATTGACACAGGTTAAGAATTTCATTTCGATGAAAGACTTAGGCATAACCCAAGAATTAGGCATCAATGTCTATATGAATAGATTGAGGCGCCAATATGGTTTTGCCAAATGTACATAGATAAGATGTTGAATGAGTTCAATATGGAAACAACAAGAAAGGTTCTTGACGCACGGAAAGGACTGAATCAAGATTCAAGTGTGTTGACGAGATTCAAGTGTTTTGACACTTAGTGAAATCACAAGAATATTTTGATCAATCATTCTTTGAGATGTACACATCCAAATATGTCCTATGCTCTAAATGTTATGAGCATATACAAGAATGACTCATAAGATGATCATTGAACAATAGTAGGGATATTCCTATGATCTTTGGAAGAACTAAGAATATATTATTTATATAGTGGTGATAAATAGTTCATTGTAAATTGTTGCATTGATACTAGTTTTGTCACAAATTAAGTTTATCTCAATTTAAACTATGGGTGGCACAATGTAATGGAAAGGAAGTTCCATAACGGATTTGGTTGAGTACCAAAGTTAAAACATTGTGACAGATACTACAACAAAAGGCTAAGTATATGACTGCTATTGTAGCAGCAAATGAGGGCATTTGCATCAAGTAGTTTGTTATCAAACTAGGTGTGGTTCATAGTGGGATAATACTATGAAGATACATTGTATGAAAATTGTATCAACATGATTTAATCCCAAGGAACTAAAGGTCTCACCAAAGGACCAAATTTATACAATGCCATCTCATTGGAGAATGAGTAATGTGTAGAGACGCAAGGAAATGCAAATACACACGGACCTGGAAGTGTCAGATCCGAAGATTATGTTTACCACTAGCAATAGTGTCTATACAACACCAGAAAGCCATATGTGTTGAATGCACAAGTTATTAACTAGATTATTGACTCTAGTGCAAGTGGGAGACTGTTGGAGATATGCCTAAGAGGTAATAATAAAGTGGTTATTATTATATCTTTATGTTTATGATAAATGTTTACATCCCATGCTATAATTGTATTAACCAGAAGCATTAATACTTGTGTGTTTTGTAAACATAAAAGAGTCCCTAGTAAGCCTCTTGTTGAACTAGCTTGTTGATTAATAGATGATCATGGTTTCCTGATCATGGACATTGGATGTCATTAATAACAAGGTTATATCATTAGGAGAATGATGTGATGGACACACACCCATAAGTAAGCGTAGCATAAGATCAAGTCATTAAGTTCGTATTGCTATAAGCTTTCAAATGCATAGTAACCTAATCCTTCGACCATGAGGTTATGTTAATCACCATCACCGGATGGGTACTTTGATGACATCAAACACCGCTTAATCGGGTGGTTATGGTGGTTATAAAGGTGTCATTGGGTATTCTGAAAGTATGTGTTGAAGCGCATGGACCAAGATTGGGATTTGTCCATCCATATGACGGATAGATATACTCTGGGCCCTCTCGGTGGAATGTCATCTAGTTAGCTTGCAAGCATGTGACTAGGTCACAAGGGATGACATATCATGGAGCAGTAAAGAGTACTTATCGATGTGAGGTAGAACTAGGTATGGAGATACCGATCAAACCTCGGATAAGTAGAATATCGCGTGACAAAGGGAATTGGTTTCGTATGTTAATGGTTCTATCAATCACGAAGTCATCGTTGAGTATGTGGGAGCCATTATGGATCTCTAGATCCCGCTGATGGTTATTGATCGGAGAGGTGTCTTCATCATGTCTGCATATTCACGAACCGTAGGGTGACACACTTAAGGTTCGAAGTTGTTTTTAAGTAGATATGGAATGTGCGTTGGAGACCAAATGTTGTTCGGAGTCTCAGATTGGATCCAGGACATCACGAGGAGATCCGGAATTGTCCGGAGAATAAGATTCATATATTGGTGATCATTTTCTAAGTTAGGAAATGTTTCGGAGTATTTGTATGGGGATTCTAGAAGGTTTCGGAATGTTCCGGAAGGTTCTAGGAGATTTCTTGGAGTTTGCTTGAAAACCAAGAAAGGATCAAGGAGTCCTTGTGGGGCAAGACACGAATTCATGAGGGAGGAGGATTCCTCCCCCTCCCAATCCGCCGGCCAAGGAAGGGAGGGGAGTCCTACTAGGACTCCCCCTCCCATGGCGCCTCCCTCCTTTAAATAGAGGGGTGGGGCGCCACCCCCTTGCAACCCCATAACAAGCCCTAGCCGCCGCCTCTCTCCTCCTCCTTCCCTCTGTTCTGGCTTAGGCGAAGCCCTGCAGAATTCTCTACTCCACCACCACCACCACCACACCGTCGTGCTGTTGGGATTCCGTGGAGAAGATCTACTACCTCCGCTGCTCATTTGGAGCAGGGAGAGGAAGGTCTGCTTCGACTCCGCCGCGTGTGACTGCTCACGGAGCAGGACCTTAGCCGGAAGGATCGTCTACTCGATCTTGAGATCGGCAAGTGATCGACTACATCAACCACGAGATCCGATCTCGAACAAGGCTTTGGAAACTACGAGGGTTAGTACAGATCTATCTCGTTGCACATGTCTAATAGATTAGATCTTGGCTTTTATCTAGATTAGATCTGGGTTTTGTTCGTTCTTGCGGTAGAATTTTTTTGTTTTACATGCTACGAACCCATCAGAGAGATGTTCAGAACAACCCATCCATCTTGCACTATGTCCTCCTTTGCAAGGGACTAGCGCAAGGAACTAATAAATTAACCAATGTTCCTCCATCTTTGATGATTGTTTTGCAGGAATTCAAGGATGTGTTCCCCGAAGAGCTTCCACATGGACTACCTCCTCTTCGCGGCATCGAACATCGCATTGACCTCATCCCCGGCGCACCACTTCCCAACTGCGCTGCCATCAAGACGAACCGGAGGAGACAAAGGAGATTGAACGTCAAATCAACCAACTCGTCTCCAAAGAATCTCATGGTGGAGGCCTTATGGGTCACTTTGGCCGTGACAAGACATTGGACATGCTCTCCACTCACTACTTTTGGCCCAAGATGAAGCGCGACGTGGAGCGCTATGTTCAACGATGCACGACATGTGTTCAAGCTAAGTCACAAGCTAACCCTTATGGTCTTTATATGCCATTGCCTATTCCTCATTCACCTTGGTCCGACATTAGCATGGATTTTGTGTTAGGATTGCCTAGATCTAAGCATGGTCATGATTCTATCTTTGTTGTCATGGATCGCTTTTCCAAAATGGCACACTTCATACCGTGCCATAAGACCGACAATGCTTCACATGTTACCAATTTGTTTTTCAGGGAAATCGTCTGTCTTCACGGTGTGCCAAGAACAATCGTCTCCGACCGCGACGTCAAATTCATGAGCTACTTATGGAAGACACTCATGGCCAAGCTCGGCGTCAAGCTCCTCTTTTCATCCACGTCGCATCCTCAAACCGTTGGACAAACCGAGGTTTTCAACCGAAGCCTCGGAACTCTTCTACATGTGTTGATCAAGAAGAACTTGAAGGATTGGGAGGAATGTATTCCCCACGCCGAGTTCGCCTACAACCGAGCCAAGCACTCAACAACCAAGTTGAGCCCCTTCATGACCGTCTATGGTTTCGAGCCCTTCACCGCGCTCAACATCCTACCACTACCTCTCCATGAGCGCACCAACATGGACTTTGAGAAGCGCGCACAAGCTATGAAGAAGCTTCATGAAGAAACAAGAGCTACTATCGAGCAACAAGTCCTTCGCCAAGCTTCAAGGTTAAACAAGGACAAGAAGGAGATGATCTTTGAAGAAGGTGATCTTGTGTGGATACACCTAAGCAAAGACCGCTTCCCCAAGGAACACGACTCCAAGCTCAAGCCAAGAGGAGATGGTCCCTTCAAGGTCCTCAAGAGAATCAACAACAACGCCTACATCATCGACATACCGACATCCAAGTACCTTGCAAGCAATACATTCAATGTCAAGGATATCTCACCCTACCATGGAGATGTTCAAGATGACAACCATGAAGAGTCGAGGACGACTCTTTCCCTGGGAGGGGGGGGGGAGCTGATGCAGTCCGTCCTACAGACGCTCCTACATCTACACCACCAAGTCCCCCAAGTGGACCGATGACCCGTGCCTGAGCCAAGCTCCTTCAAGCTAAGGTGAACTTGCTCCTCTCATCATGTGACTTTGACATACACTTGGATGGCTTGCTACTTCATACCACTACTCTGTGCATTATTAGGTACGAGACCCCGTCACATCGACCCACCAGTCATGAAGATGCACTGGCTCAAGTCGCTTGAGCCGAGTGTCCACGAATCCAGCCGAGTGTCCAGTAGCAATGAGTGTCCGACGCGACTCAGCCGGAGTGTCCGGCCTACCCTAGCCCCGTCCAGGCTCGGACATTCTGTGTGCCACTTCGGATACTACCCGGAGTGTCTGGCCACCCCGGACTGTCCGGTCCAATCGACCCGGACTGTCCGGCCTGAAGATGGGCCTACGAGCCTTAGCTAGGCCCTGTGGCCCATGTACCCCTCTACTTCGCCCAGAACTCTACTTTAATGCTTGAATTACCCCTCAACTTGTGGCTGGCCTATATATAGTCCCCCACCTCCATTGTAAACCCTAGGCATGATATTTGGAATTAGTGGAAACCCCTTGTGGATCTATCTAGTTCTTGCCTCATGCTCCTTTGACAAAGGAGCACCAAATATCACAAACCTCGTTGGAGTTTGCATCGTGCCTCCGCGTTGTACAAGGCATAGGCATCAGAGTCCCTTTGCCTAGATGTCAAGATCTCACCGAGTCTCCCTTCTCACCGTGTCGGTTCGAGAGAGAGTCCTCCGCCCGTCACCGATCCTAGGGATGGCGCCAGACCGGTCACCGCTGGCGTGAGCTATTGGTGTGTATCATGGTTTTCTGTGTGTGTGTATGTATTCATCGTGTTCTTCACGTGTGCGTTCGTCGAGTTCATCCTCCTCTCCTTCCTCCACACTCCACCCTCGATTTGAGTGGGATTCGTGAAAGATCGGGCCACCCTAGAGGTTTGCCCTCAACATGTTTACTACAACAACACGACACTGGTCATTTGCAATGTTTACTTGTACTTGTGATTACTTGTCATGTTGTGATTATTTGGCTCCTGCGAGCCATGTTGGGATTCTTGCAGGTTACCAAACATGTGTGTGGAAAAGTACATGTCCATGAGGCATCACAGCTCCATCAACCATTCCCATTGTGTGCGACTCCATGGTTGGCATCGTCATCAACGAAACTAGAGGCCACGACATCGCCTATGACTTCAATCCAACAAGAAACCGACATCGACCAAGGAAGGATGACTCCCGCACACGACATTGAGCACATCTATGTGGTATATGACTATTCTAGACTACGAGTCAAGATCATCGTTGAGTACAACTAGGAGAAGTGAGATCGGCATGCACTATCCACATGCTAAGCCAGTGTGGAGAGATGCAAAATTCTTCATCAACTTCTCCGTGTATGTTCTGCAATGAATAGATCTCCGCCTCCCCTGCTTGCTTCTCTGATGTCGGGAGGGGGTGGGGACCTCGAGCAAGCGCTTGGTATTGTATTTATGCCCCAAAAGTTAGGGTTTGGTCAACTAGCAACAACGTTATAGTGGCTATGGCGGTGTTGTGCGGAAAAAGAATAAGGTTTCCCCTCTCTTCGTCCATCTTGTCAGTGGTGATCTTGTCGGTGGCATCGAGGAGGGTGGGGAATTGTCTAGGAGTTGCTCCGTTGGAGTGGTGGATCTTGTTTTGTCCGATTGTTTCTCTCAGTGGCACTGTCCGGCGGAGCGGGCCTGACTATGCTTCTTGATCCTTTGTCTGCACTTACGATCGACAATGATTGAGGTTTTTGTTTTGCGGTTTCGTCTGACTGAGCTTGGGGTGTCGTTTACGCTCTTCACGACGTGTCTTCTCTGGGACAACGGTCTGCCTCACATGTGGCGGTTGCTCATTTTGTTTACATTGGTGACTTCCTTGCTAGTACACAAAAACTATCCCGGAGTCAGTGGTGTTCTGGAGGTTCAGGGGCAGCAGCGAGCTCGGCTCACTGTCCGCCGCCGGTGGATGCAGGACAAAGAATGCATCGATACCCCCAAGACTTGGGATGATATTTCCAATTATTGTAAGGGTGTATTTGCAAGTGTCTGTTCTACTTAAAATATACCATTGGCCTGTTGGCAAACACACACACATGCTTATGCACCCTAGAATTCTATGTTTTTTATATGTTTCCAATGGAGCTAGGTCTTTGTTCCGATGCATTTTTGGAAAACTTGGGGGCATGATTAACACATGAATTTTGTAAATTTCGTTCGTCACGCATATCAGTTTGATCCGATTCTTGGACGACAGTGGACACCATTCTACATTGGCGTTTAACATACGGGAGTAGTTTTCTGCATGGAAATAGATATACGTTCAGAATGTTTATTATCTTCAGAAAGAGTTGCAAGATGCGTCGTGTTGTTCCAAAACAGAACCAGCAAGCCTTCCAAATTGCATCTGATGAGAAACAAGTGTAACAGAGAAAAGAAAAGAAAAGAAATACAGTAGTACTGCTTTTCAGATGTGGTAAGCAAATGCAGAAAGTGATTTATTTTTTCCCATATGGAAATCTATAGTTTCAGTTTACAGTCATAACAGTAGCATGAGGGATTGACGATGGAGATTGGAGCAGCACACGATGGCACAGGCACTGGAACTGCACTCCCTGTGTTCGTCATGCACAGGACCGAGAAGGCTACGGGTGCAGCAGATAGGTTCGTCGTGAAGGCGGCGAGTTCCTGAAGGACCGAGAAGGCTACGGGTGTTCAGGATCTTGAAGGCCATGGATCAGCTGATCTTCTTTGTTCAACCATCTCAACTCTGAAGTAGGAAGCATAGACTTCGTTTCACTTTCACCTGTGGGCTGTCCCTGAAGAGCATTTGTCTGAATCTGTGTCTTCAGTTGTACTATCAACTTAGCCCACACAAATAGTAGATGCTCCTTCTTAAAAAATAGATGCATAGTCGTTCTCTACACGCAGAATGAAATACAGGCCTGGGGAGGGAGGAAGAACAGGCTATGATAAGTCCTTTGGTAGTACTAATATGTAGCTCTCTTTCTCAAGTAATGCAACAACAATCAGAGTGGCGCAGCGGAAGCGTGGTGGGCCCATAACCCACAGGTCCAAGGATCGAAACCTGGCTCTGATACTTTTTGATTTTTTCTCAAATTTTCGTTTAGGTTTGATTTTTTCTCAAATTTTCGTTTAGGTTTGATTTTTTCTCAAATTTTCGTTTAGGTTTGATTTTTTCTCAAATTTTCGTTTAGGTTTGATTTTTTCTCAAATTTTCGTTTAGGTTTTGTTGTCCCATATTGAGACAAAATTCTATTCCGTTTTTTCCCTTGATTCTGGTTGTTGTGTTTGTCCTAAATCATCTGGCTGAATTCCTAGCTAGCCTCGATCTGAATTTATCATTTTCTGTTGAATCAGTATCAACCTGGGTGCGTCGTTTATTGTAAACTGGATGTAGTCTATCCTAATTCTGCCTTTTGTTCCCGTGCTGCTGGATTATAGATGCTGGGTCATTTTGAGATTCTGCATTGACAAGAATCCGTCAGTCTCAATCTCTCTGAACCTACTTAAACCACTTGGTCGTGTTGCAAAGGATGGTTTAAGCAGAGTTCAGTTCGGCGCTTCATTAGATGACCGTGAAACCTGTCTGCTCTTCGAACGAGTTTTTGGACTGCATGTCCTTTCTTTTCTCCTCCAAAAAATACAAGAGCTTTCTTCAATGGAGCCGTGGATTTGTGGAACTCTTGAATCATTGAGGCTATTAAATCTTGTCCAGAAGGTTTCACCTAGTGAGATGGCTGCGCTGTTCTTCAGAATCTTGGAAATTTGTCTGCTCAAGCAATTTTCAAGTTTCCTAAGGTTCCATGCAAATCCTAAGAATGTCACCCGTTGTTGGAATTGTTGGTTTTACTTAATTCACCCATGCAAATTCTGTCGAGCACAAGGAGGCAGGAACCACATTAAAGATTGCTGAAGAAATTTTGTCAAACGGATTGTTTCATCCACAACATCTTAGTGGATATTTTGGCCTCAAACGTCTATTGCTAAGGATGTCAGAAGAAGCTGCCATAGACATCTATTTGAGCGTTTCAAAGGAATAAAAGCAGAAAACAGGGCTGTATTGCTTGCTTGGTTTGGTTACTTGCTTCAACTGTTCGTTAGCAGGGCTAGAAACCAAATTACTCCCTCCGTTTCAAAATATAAGATGTTTTAGTTTTATGAAGTGAATGTATCTAGACCCATTTTAGTGTATAAGTTCACTCCCAATCTCACCGAGCCTACACTATAAAAGAGGTCTAGATACATTAGCTTCACAAAGCTAAAACATCTTATATTTTGAAAGGGAGGGAGTACATCTATAGCACCGAGGGGAACATCTTTCATAAACCCACAAAAAAGTAGCGAGGCCTCCGAAGATCCCCAGCATCATGGAGTGTCCATTTTTGAAGTGTTCACTGTGGACTTTCAGAGAACGAAACAAAGACAGGTGGTTTTGGTGCAGTGTTCGACTGACTGCTTTTCTGCTTCTCTTCTCTATTTATTCTGCGAGAATTAAACAACGTGTGAGGTCTTGGAATCGTGTCCCCTACTAGCCCGTGCGATCCCACGAACTGGAACGTGTGAGGGAGTAGATCGCTGGATCGATATATGCAAGTCCTCATCCAGCGCTAACTAATTCAACTGAAAAATAGCTGACACTCTAACACCCTAAACCCGACGAAACTGAATAACTGAACCTAACAGCTAATTATTCCAACATTCACGCAGTTTTTGGAACCTTTGGTGTCAGAATGTAAATCATATTCACAAAAGGACTTCTCTGATTTGGGAGTTACGAAGCTAGTAGTAGAAGTTCACTGCATGCATGCTGAAGTCTATCAATGAGATATCGAGAACAGTTACCGAGGAGAAAATTTGTGTCCCTACAGAGGACACATCAGAAGGATCTTATTTCAGTTCTTGGAAGACATTTACAAGGTCTTGATCTTAATGGCTGAAAAACTGTACTGTATGACTTCTGGGTGTCAGCTGTGCATTTAGAAGATACAAATATCAAGAAGATGCTGCCTTTAATGTTTGTGGAGATCGTTGTTGCGGTGACCTTGTAAAATTATGGTCAATGCCTTTTGCTTTGGCTGCTACCAATGCATCTTCCAAGGGCATCAAACCCTGCTTCCTACTAACCTCAAAGGTTTCAGACTTGCAGTATATATCGAACTGTCGATTGGCTGCTGCTCCATCATGCCAAGCCAATTTTGTTTCAAAAGAATCGTGCTAAGGATGCTAATGCTCCATCGTCACCGTCAACAGGGCGCCGTGTGATGTTCTTTGCGAGCGCAATGGGATGGGGTTTGTAGACTCACTTGCACTGATCTTCTTTGTTCAATCATCTCAACTCTGAAGTAGGAAGCATTTTTCTGAACTTAGCTCACACAAATAGTAGATGCCCCTTCTTAAAAAGCAGATGCATAGGTCGTTCCTGTCGAACCAGCATCGAGGCGGTGCCTACACGTACAAGGCAAGAGAGGCGTCAGAAAGTTTAGTGCATGAATGGTATCACAATCTGAGGAGGAAGAAACATTAATATCAGTTCTTCTTTCTCATATAATGCTTCTTCCTCCTCAGATTGTACTAGTATCAACTTAGCCCACACAAATAGTAATGCTCCTTTAAAAAGATAGATGAAGAGTCGTTCATGTCGTTCCCTACACGCAGAAGGCAATACATGCCTCAGAATGATTAGCGCATGAATGGCATTACAATCTGGGGAGGGAAGAAAACAGGCTATGATAAGCCTTTAGCTAGTGCTAATATCAGGATACCTTTTGCTAGTGGCGCAGCGGAAGCGTGGTGGGCCCATAACCCACAGGTCCTAGGATCGAAACCTGGCTCTGATACATTTTTTATTTTTTTCTCTATTGAGATAAAATTCTATTCAGTTGTTTTCCTTTGATTCTGGTTGTTGTGTTTGTCCTAAATCATTTGGCTGAATTGGAATTCTAGCCTCGAGCTGAATTTATCATTTTATGTTGAATCAGTATCAACCTGGGTGCTTTGATTTGATCTCTACTCGTCTTCCACAAGATCTGGATTGTGAGAATGGTTTTCTGAATATTGACGCACTCATGGATGCATGGACTGTGCAGCACTTATAGAATAATGAATTACAGTCAGATTGTAAAACCCAGTATTCCAAGTGAAAGTCAAAAAATTTGGTCGTCTGTTCAGTATACAATGTATGAAAAGATCTCTTTTGGAAACTCTGTTGAATGGCGAAGGTCCATTTGTAGCATTTACACTGAAGGAGCTCTACAGTGTATCTGCTGCTATTGTTAAGTTGAAGGCCTCCTATCCTTTCCCCGCGATGTTTGCGTTGCATGCGGGAATGCAATCCTTCTCAACAGATGTCATTGGATCCAATGGTTGGGACAACTTACATCGCTCTACACAAAATTGCAGACATGTGTAATTGGCCAGATATGTTTTCTCTTGTATGGATTGATCGAATACTAAGATGGCCTCTGATCCAGTACTACCCTTTCCCACTTAGACTCGTACAAATACGTTCATGTATATATTTAAACTCGTATCCAAATCGAGTATTACCAATGTATAGGGGTACGGATGGGATCTGTAGATATATGCTCCCACGCACACGCCCCGGCTTGCCTACAAGCGTCCAACGCCGACAGCCGCCGCCACAGCCGTAGACCATCTTGACGACCGCCGCCGGCGGCCATTCGTCACGACCGCCGCCACCGGCCATCACCATCGCTGGCGCCAGCCATCTAACAACCAGCCCCGATGCAGGCTATTGTCGCGTCCTTGTCGACCATCCACGCCGGAAGAGGTAGGCTCATCCTCCTTTCCTGATCGTGACATGCTTGACCGCCATGGTAGTTGAGCCACGAGACAGTCCGAATCACACTAAGCCGGCCAGTCCGGCATTCGCAGACTGTCCAGCTGTGGCAAAGCCGGCCTATCCCGCCGAGCCAGACTGTCCGGTGATTTATTAGCCGGTATGTCCGGTACTTCTTTTTTTCCGCTGATCCCTCCTTATGTATTCTTTTACTCAATAAAGCTGTGTGACTTAAATATATAAATTTATTTGCTGTGTGAAATTAGTTTGTATTAGTTATTAATTTCTTGATGATTAACTATCCGATATTGCCGTGTAGTTATCGGATAGATGGGGGACTCTACCTCAACTTGGATTGACAACGATAACGGTTACGCAGGCGATGATGATTCTAGTTTGAAGAACAGATCCAGAACCTATGAAAATGTACCTCCCGAGAATGGCCAGTTTGGTGGTCATAATAATGGGCGGAACGATTCCGGATCATCGTCATACTCAGAAAACATGAGTAAAGTATGTTGAATATTTTGTAATGTTAGTCTATAAATGGTCAGTGAAATGACATCTCACATTCTCTGTTTTTGTTATGTAGGTGGTAGCCAATGGTCACGATGAGGACGAATATTCAGACTTGAAAGTTGGTTTCGATAAATATAGCGTCGAAGCACTGTATCAAGATGAATCTAGCCTAGAAAAGAGGAGCGAGGTTTGTGGATATTTTCACTATGGCAAGAAATGAATGTTAATGAAACGACATCTCATAGGAGTACTAGTAACGAACTCATACTTAGAGCCGGTAAATCCCCATAGCCACTTTACTGTTCCGCCTCGACGCCTTAGTCTCAAAGAACACACCAACCTAAGCCGTTTTCCTTTCTGACTCAAAGAACCAGATCCTTAGATGGTCATGAACAAAAACCATCTCCAACAATATTGGTCTAGAAATGGATGTATTTACTGACCGGCTCTAAATGATTTCATACCTGCAATGGCTATTACTCACGACCGCCTCCATTGCTCTGATATCCAAAGGCAGTTTATTTTATCCATCGCCTCCATTGTTTCCTGCTCTGAGACGGTTTGTTTTTCACATCCATTTTCATGAAATTTTCACTATGAGGCGGCCTTCTTTGCTGACTGTCTCAAATATTTTTGAAGGGGATCCGCAGCAGAAAACAAAAAAAAATTCTACGTTGGAACCCCAAAACTACCTAGGATCTATCTATGTAGTAATGCGGTAACGACCAATGCGTATAGAATACATACCCTTGTAGACCATACGTAGTTAACGTTCCGAAGGAAATATGGTTGATGTAGTCGTACTCGTAGCCGACCTCAAGGTCACGAAGCTCCTCGCATGTCACCCCTTGCTCCTTCTTTATCGTGCAGTAGCTCCGGCTCACGACATTTAAGCGCCCCAAGTGTTGTGCCTCGTGTCTTCGTACACATCCGGTGTACGATAAGACCTCCGGCTTCCCGATCTCGCCGGGAGTGCGGAAGTTGATATCTGGCTAGGAATCCCTGCAGCGCAACGGCGTACTGCAGGTGTGCCTTGTTCGCACAACCCAAACTTAGGGCCATGGTCACAAGGGCTAGAGAGAGAGAGAAGGAGGAAGTCAACCAAAGGACTTCTCCAAATATTGGTGTGTTCCAATCCCACCCATGGACACCCCTTTATATAGGCTAAGGGGTGTGCCTTTCTTAAAGGCTAAGCCATGTGGGACTAAACAAGGGGAAGAGAGGAGGGGGGCGCATGGTCCCATAGGGCTTCATGGGCCAGCCGGCCAGGGGTGGGCCCCACCCTGCGCATAGCCCTAGGATGACCGGGTGGGCCCCCTTGTGGTGGCTGGGCCTTGGCCCTCTTGGCCCTTGGCCCTTCCCTCTTTCGGTTTTCCCTCATGAGCCCTTATTACTAGGAAGTTTGGCTCATTAGTAGAATAACCCTTCAAATTAGATTTTAATATTATATTTAATATTAATTACACTAATTAATATGTAAATACATATTACAAAACCTGATTCAACCCGAAACACCTTTCGGTTCCCCTTTCTATATCCTCCGAACAACTTCGAAATTCCTGGAATGATTTCGGTCCTTTATTCTTTCTCCGAACAGCTTTGGATTTCTCCGCGGAACAATTCCGGCTTTCTCTTTCTCTACTGTGATTCCATCTTACGAATGATCGCTCTCATCATACCCTTAAGTGTATCCTCTCACGTTTCGGGAATGCTCTAGACATGATCTAAATCAATGATCAACAGAGGGACCAGAGATATTCATGTGATCTCTATGCATTCCTGATGACAATGTCGTTTGAACCGGTAAATGTAGCATCCAATTACTTTTGTTTCTTGATATGACTTGTCCGAGATCCGATCATTGGTCACATACCTTATTCAATCTCGTTACAACAAGTTCTGTTTTCTTGTTACTGTGATATTACATCCCCATGACCAAGTCACATGTTGCAACATTTATGAATGTAATCTCACCAAGCCGGCCGTATGTATCTTTACCCGTCATGTGGGTGAACAAATCCCGGTCTTGCAGTCACATGTCATCTACTGTTCCTTTGAAATACCCAACGTACACCTTTATGGCCACCGTATTACCAGATGACGGTTGATGACGATTGATGCAGTCACATGTCATCTACGGTTGATGTTCTTTGCGGGCGCAATGGGATGGGGTTTGTAGACTCACTTGCACTGAAACCATGGAGCGGGGCAGCTGATCTTCTTTGTTCGATCATCTCAACTCTGAAGTAGGAAGCATAGACTTCGTTTCACCTCAAGAGCATTTGCCTAACGAACCTGTGTATTCAGTTGTACTATCAACTTAGCTCACACAAATAGTAGGTTCCCCTTCTTTAAAAAACAGATGCATAGGTCGTTCCTGTGGAGCCAGCATTGAGTCGTTGCAGGCGTCGAAGGGACATCTACTCCTTAAAAAACAGATGCATAGGCCTCAGAATGATTAGTGCATGAATGGTATTACAATCTGAGGAGGAAGAAACCTTAATATATTCGTTCCTGTTGAAGAATCGAGTTGTTGCGTACACGCAGAAGGCAATACATGACTCAGAATGATTAGTGCATGAATGGCATTACAGTAATGCAACAACTCTGGGGAGTAAGAACAGAATATGAAGTTAACTTTCTCAACTAATGCAACAACAATCAGAGTGGCGCAGCGGAAGCGTGGTGGGCCCATAACCCACAGGTCCCAGGATCGAAACCTGGCTCTGATAAATTTTTGATTTTTCTCAAATTTTATTGTTTTTGTAAATTTTCGTTTAGGCTTCAGTGTCCTATTGAGACAAAATTCTATTCAGTTTTTTTTTCCTTTGGTTCTGGTTGTTGTGTTCATCCTAAATCATCCGACTGAATTCCTATCTAGCCTTGAGATGAATTTATCATTTTCTGTTGAATCGGTATCAAACTTGGTACGTTGATTTGATCTCTACTCGTCTTCCACAAGATCTGGATTGTGAGAATGGTTTTCTGAATATTGACGCAGTCATGGATGCATGGACTATGCAGCAGTTAAAGAATAATGAGTTACAGTTAGATGGCCCACCCAGTATTCCAAGTGAAAGTCAAAATTTTGGTCTGTTCACTATACAATGTATGAAGAGATCTCTTTTGGAAAATCTGTTGAATGGCGAAGGTCCATTTGTAGCATTTACACTGAAGGAGATCTACAGTGTATCTGCTGCTATTGTTAAGTTGAATGCAATCCTTCTCAACAGATGTCATTGGATCCCAATGGTTGGGACAGCTTACATCGCTCTACAGAAAATCGCAGACATCTCTAATTGGATGGATATGTTTTCTCTTGTATGGGTTGATGGAACATTAAGATATCTTGAAGTTTTAGGAACATCGCCTGAACACAAGTTGTCAAAAGAACTGTATCTATTGGAAAATGCATTGTACTTCAAGGAAAGGGTGCATCTCTACCTACCCATGAAATTGGATCAAGCACAAAAACACTTCACTTACAGAATAGGTTAAATTCACTGAAGTCAAGATTTAGACTATCAATGAGAAAATTTGTTAATTTTGCATCAAATATGCATTTAAGTACAGCTCTACAAGTCAGTGAAAGAGCTTTGGCCGGAGTTAATCATCATAGCCACTCAATATAAGAAGTGGAGACTGAAAAGTCTGATGGTGGGATAGTTTCTTCTGATTTTGCTGCTTCTGTTAGGTATGAAAAAAAATAGGAAAACAGAATGTTGAACCCTGATCTCAACTGTCAACTGCAACGCCTGTATAGCTGTATATCAGTATTTCATGGTTTATATCTGAAATAAGTCGTTTGGACTGATTTTCTTCTCATATAGCACGGAACAAGCGTGTTTTTAAGAGAACTGTCCGAGGCCTATTTGGTGTTTTATTCTACATTGTTATACACCTTCAAAGTCCACTCATTTCTATAGAGAAGCTGCCATCTCTTTACCCTGACTTTCATCCAGATGCTGGAGCCATTTTCCTAATGTGTGTTGAGGTTATCATAGCATTTGTGGGGAGACATACTTTTCAAATTGATGCATGCCATGTGTCCAGGTGCCTGCATCTTCCTGTGACACTTTTTAAGGGCTTCAAACATCTTGCTGGTCAGACTGTATCCTATTCGTCAGAAAACTTGCGTGACCAAACTGTAGGACAACCACTAGATACTGAGGAATATATACTTGAAAGACAGTTTTCAGTTGACATTGATAGACGTATCTGTATAGGATTCTACTAACGTGTACTTGTACCTGTATTGTAACACTACCCCCATATATAATGAGATAGGCCGGAGCCTTTGAGGTACCGTGCAATATCCCTACACATTATTTCTCACATGGTATCAGAGCCGAAACCGGCCTAACCCTAAAATCGCCGCCGCCGCCGACTCTCATCTCGGCGCCGCCGCCGATCCCGCTTCCGCCTACCGCCCGACCTCGCGATGATGTCGAACTCTACCTCGACCGCTACCTCGACCGCTACCTCGGCTCTCTCCTCGGGCTCCTTCAGCGCCGCCTTCCCGGGCCTCTTCGGCTCCACGATGGCCGGCGCCACCGTCGCGACCTCGGTCATCCCGTCGTCGCCCATCAATCTGACGGGGCAGATCACCGTCCGCCTCAAACCCAACAACTTCATCTACTGGAGGACCCAGGTTGTTCCGATACTCAGGAGCAATCTGCTCTTTGGGTTCGTCGATGGCACCCTCCGGTGTCCGTCTGCGACGATCCCTAACCCTGCGGCTGGAACCGCTAGTGCGCTGGCGACCATCCCCAACCTGCAGTATGTGGCCTGGCACCAATAAGACCAGGCCATCCTCTCCGCCATCGTGTGCTCCCTCCACGAGAGTGTCCTTGGGATGATGACGATGGTGGCCATGTCCCATGAGGCGTGGGAAATCCTAGCCGCAAGCTTCGCCTCGCAATCTACGGCGCGTGCGATGCAGATCCGCGGCGAGCTCAACAAGGCCAAGAAGCTAGACAAGACTGCCTCCGTGTTCTTCAATGAGATCAAGTCCATGGCAGATGTTCTGGCCTCCATTGGTCAGCCGCTACGCTCCGACGAGTTTACTGGTTACTTGTGTGCAGGGCTAGATGGTTACTATGATGCTCTTCAGATGGTCTCGGCAAGGGCGCTCAGTGATCCGATGCCGGTCCGGGACGTCTACGCGCAACTCCTCACTACCGAGCAGCGCATGAACGTGCGCTGTGCGGAACTTGGTGCTGACGTTCACATGGCGAACATCAACTTCGGGGCGCGTGGTGCCGCCTTCCCGCCGCCTCCCTCGACTTCCTTCTTCAACCAGCCGACACCGCCACCGCAGTCGCGTGGCGATGGTGGCGGTTCTTCCTGTGGTGGAGGAGGCGGAGGCCCGCCCTCTGGTGGTGGCGGCGGTGGCAATCGTCCCACTTGCCAGATCTGCAGCAAGATCGGCCACGTTGCCTCCTGCTGCTTCAAGCGGTATGATCCCGCATACCTAGGTGCCGGCAATGACGGGTGCTATAAGGAGAGGCAGCTCGCTGCCTTCACCAACCGCTCCACCAACGCCGCTGCCACCAACACTCGCACCAACAAAACCAACAACATCTCCTATGGCGCGACACCTTCCTACCCGATCGATCCCTCCTGGTACGCTGATACGGCGGCTACCGATCACTTTAGCAACGACCTCGCCAAGCTCTCCGTCCAGGATCCCTACAACGACAAGGATCAAGTGCAAACTGCGAACGGTTCATGTATGCGCATTAAACATATTGGTCATTCTATTATTCCCTCATCATCACATCTACTTCATCTCAAAAATGTCCTTCATGTTCCTGACATCACACACGTAATCTCCTCTCCGTCAAAAAATTTAGACGTGATAATAACGCCTTCTTTAAATTTTAATCCTTGGTTTTTTCTTGTTAAGGATCGGGCTTCGAGAGACGTTCTTCTTAGAGGAGGTTGCCGTGGTGAGCTTTATTGTCTTGATGAGAAGTCCGTCAAGCAAGCTTTCAGCGGTGTCCGAGTTTCCCGTGAGCAGTGGCACTCACGTTTAGGGCATCCCGCCACCCCCATAGTTCAACATGTTCTTCACCGTCACGAGCTTCCCTCAGTGTCAGTCAATAAAGCTGTAGTGTGTAATGCCTGTCAGCAAGGCAAGAGTCATCAATTACCATTTTATTTGTCAACTCGTGTTACTACTTCCCCTTTAGAGATTATATATTCAGATGTTTGGGGCCCTGGCCCTATTTCTACCAGTGGACATGAGTATTATGTGAGTTCTGTCGATGCTTACAGTCGCTTTACATGGCTCTACTTGCTGAAACGCAAATCTGATGTCTTTCATGTCTTTATTGATTTTCAAAAACATGTTGAACGTCTCTTAAACAAGAAAATTATCCATGTCCAGTCGGATTGGGGGGGGGGGGGGGGTCGGGGTGAATATCATCGTCTAAACAAGTTCTTTACTGATCTTGGTATTTCAGATCGAGTTTCTTGTCCTCATACACATCAACAAAACGACACTGTTGAACACAAACATAGACACATTGTTGAAACTGGTTTAACTCTTCTTGCACATGCCTCGGCGCTGTATCGTTTTTGGGGTGATGCTTTTTGCACAGCGTGTTTCCTCATTAATCGCTTGCCTAGCCGTGTCATTAATATGGAGACTCCTCTTGAGCGCCTCCTTGGAGAGACGCCTGATTATACTTTTCTCAAAGTCTTTGGTTGTACATGTTGGCCGCATCTCCGCCCATATAATCGTCGCAAGCTTGAGTTCCGTTCTAAACAATGTGTCTTCCTTGGTTATAGTTTGATCCATAAAGGCTACAAGTGTCTCCATATTCCTACCAACCGAGTGTATATCTCTCGTGATGTTGTTTTTGACGAGACAGTCTTTCCCTTTGCTCACTTACCACAAAACTCCACTATACCGTCTACCGTTACAACTCCTTCGACTCCTGACCAATTTGTTGCTGGTGCATATACACCGTCTCTTTTGTCTAACCATGGTGCAGGTGTTGGAAGAGGAGCTCGTCTCGAGCTATTGGATGATGAAGATCCAGTCGACGTCGCCCGTGATCACGTCGATCACATGCATGGCGCTGCCATGCACCCGACCTGCCGGCTCGCCTCCCAGTGAATCCTTGTCTGCCGACCCGTCTCGCCTTTCACTTGGCAGTGGCCTCCTCCACATCGCCCTCCTTGCCGTCGGTTGTCACGCCGTCTACGACGCCATCAACATCACCTGCCTCTCCTCCTGGTATGACCACCAGACTTATGCGTGTTGTTCGTCAGCCTAAGAAGCAGACATATGGTATTGTCGCTTGGAATGCATCTCGGGCTATTGATCTTGTTCATAATGAGCCCCGCAATCATCATGATGCTATGACTTGTGCTCACTGGCGTGCTGCTATGGAGACTGAATATTCTGCTCTACAAGCCAACAAGACTTGGCGACTCGTTCCTCCTCGCCATGGAATTAATATCATTGACTGCAAGTGGGTCTTCAAGATCAAGTAGAAATCTGATGGTACTATTGAGAGATAAAAATCACGCTTGGTTGCAAAGGGGTTTAAACAGAGATATGGACTTGACTATGAGGATACCTTCAACCCTGTTGTCAAGCCCACTACTATTTGGTTACTGCTGTCTATGGCTCTTACACGTGGATGGCATTTTCGGCAGCTAGATATTCAGAATGCTTTCCTGCATGGCGTTCTTGAGGAGGAGGTATACATGCGCCAACCCCTGGTTTTGAGGATTCATCATGTCCTGGTTATATTTGTCGACTTGATAAGGCTCTCTATGGACTGAAACAGGCTCCTCGTGATTGGCATGCTCGGTTGAGTGCTGTTCTTTCTGGTCTTGGGTTTGTTGCATCTACTGCTGACACTTCCCTCTTTATTCTTTAGAGGCCTGAGATCACTATATTCTTGCTTGTCTATATTGATGATATTATTGTGGTGAGTTCCTCCTCTACTGCTAGTGATCGCCTCCTTGTCCAGCTGGGTCCTTGTTTGCTCTCAAGGATCTTGGTGAGCTCCATTATTTTCTTGGCATTGAGGTGAAGTGTCCCCCTGGTTGTCTTCATCTTAGTCAACAAAAATATGCTTCTGAGCTCCTCCGGTGTGCTAGTCTGTTGAAGTGTGCCCCCGTGACTACTCCTATGGCTTCTACTGATAAGCTGAGTTCTATTGATGGCACTTTACTTTCAGCAGATGAGTCTACTCGTTATAACAGCATTGTTGGTGGCTTGCAGTATCTTACTATGACCCGGCCTGATCTTGCCTTTGCGGTGAATAAGGTGTGTCAGTTTCTCTCTGCTCCTCGTTGTACTCACTGGGCAGTAGTGAAGCATATTCTGCGATATGTTCATGGTACATTGACATATGGTCTGCACTTGAGACGGCCTACGCCGCCTCCTGATATTTTATCCGCTTTCTCCGATGCGGATTGAGCTGGTAATTCTGATGATCGGCGATCAACCGGGGGATATGCCATCTTCTATGGTGGTAATTTGATTTCTTGGAGTGCTAGAAAGCAAGTTATAGTGTCTCGTTCTAATACTGAATCTGAGTATAAGGCGACTGCTATGCCACTGCAGAATTTATATGGGTACAAGCCTTGCTAGCTAGCTGAACTTGGTGTTCCTCAGCGTTGTCCACCGGTGCTATGGTGTGATAATATTGGTGCAACGTTCCTTTTTCGAACCCAGTATTTCATGCACGGACTAAACACATTGAGGTGGATTTTCACTTCGTTCGAGAAAGAGTTGCGCATAAGATGTTGCAAATTCGGTTCATATCATCCAAGGATCAGTTGGCAGACATATTTACTAAACCTCTCTCATTACCGTTGTTTCAGTTCTGTAGACGCAATCTCAACATTTGTACCCCTGTTGAGATTGAGGAAGGGTGATGGACGTATCTGTATAGGACTCTACTAACGTGTACTTGTACCTGTATTGTAACACTACCCCTATATATAATGAGATAGGCCGGACCTTTGAGGTATCGTGCAATACCCCTATACATTATTTCTCACAGACACGTATGCTGCATGTTGCAAATTGTTATGCACTGTTCTTCGGCACCAACAACTGTAAATATTTGGGTTTTTTTCTTGTGATTTCATGTTTCTTAAGTTAATCCCCTATATTGTTATTTTTAACTTCAAAATCTAGCGAGTTGGACAATGCGTGGCAGTCCTGGTCCCTGGAAGACACGGTAAACATACTTCTTGGTTGCTTGGAGGTCTGCAGATTCCAAGATGGTTAGGATGGCCGGACATTTTTCTTGGAACAAGGAGGAGACACTAAAATGTGCTTCCTTTTTTAGAAGGATCTATGAAGAGGTCAGTGGTGCTTATTTTCTACTATTTTAAATGATATATATCTTTCTTTGATAGTTCTTCGCCCTCCATTTTCTTGGTTTCAGTCTTTCTACTATCATTCGAATTTCAATATGCCAAGAAGACATCAAGACTGATGATTATAAGTCACACAAATTATATGCTGTAAATATTGATGTTTATAGCTAGTCTGGAAAATAAAATACTGTCATCAAAACTGATTCTAAAGTGATTTCGGAGCTAGCGAACAGACAAAATCATAAATGCCATGTCGACACATATGTCTGGGGCTGTGCTATCTGCTGAATCTAGTTAACATTTGCACTGGGCTTATTCAGTGCCTGAGAATTTTGGCGTCCTTAACTGCAATATCCTTCTAAATGCAATATTTCTAATTAGGAACTATTTGCTGCAATACAGGATTTTGCATTTTGTCTTTTGCATGAAACAAAAAACATAAATGGCACACCAAAGAAATGCTATGTGTTAGCCCATATTTTATATTCCAACAAATCAGAAGTACTAATTCTCCTTTTGTGTGGACAATATATATGCATCAGCAAAGGGAAATTCTAGGAAAGCACTCAATGCACTTTCTTGCTGGTTACATCTGCATGTTTTCTGGACAGGGTCCATTTTCGACAGGCGTAACAAGGTATGTTATTCCCTAACGAAGATCTTCTGTTTATATTTTGTCTCAGCAGTCTCACCCTTTGTACACGGCAGAGAAATTGATGAGGCATTGCAATCTGGGGTTTATTCTCTAATTGATATCTTCGAGGAAAGTGATTTTAAACAGCTTCACACGTATCTGGGTGGTGTGTGATTTCTTTCCTTCTATCAATAAACAATTGTTACTTCCATATATACTTTCTGACACACAAAGTAATTCATTCATTCTTTGGCTCTGTAGAGGGTCCATTTGCTAACTTGGTGAATGACTATAAATTGCACTTCCATTATGAGGGCAAAATCTAGTCCAACTTGCAAAATATTTTTTGAACACCTGCTTAGGCTGGATATGGAAATCTGTTGTGCGGTCAGCGGTTATCTTCTGCACGATCCTGGGCTAAAAGTAGAGTAGTGTATAGCTGAATGAGTATGCACCAAATAGTGGAACAACCAGTGAGGATACCGTTAGTTTTTCAGTCTACATTTATATAATTAGATTCAAACATGAGACTGGTTCTGATTGTTTAATCATTTTGCAGATCTGATGCTCACATCAGTCTGCTCGTATTTGTGACAATTTTTTTCTTCGAATTCCACCGATCTATTAATAATTATCAACAATACAAAAAGGTCCAAAAGTAATAAAATTATAAATAGGTCGACAAAGACCATATATATATTAATATCGTGAAGATACCAATTACACACAGCCTATGCAATAACGTATTGCCCTATCAACCTTACGGATGCACACAACCCAGAGAAAAGAAGAAGAATTAAAAAAATAAAAGTCCCTGTAGAGCGATCAATTCCTTGTAGCAGCGACACTAACACCACCAAAACAACACTAGAAGTCCAACCTCTCCAACAACGACATCTTCAAAAAGGAACCAACGAACAAGCGCCATCATCGTCCGATCAAAGATCATAGGTTTTCACTCCAGAGACGCAATAAATAGGTATGTATTACTTTTAGTTTATCGCGGAACTCCACTGGACCATCCTCGCTCATAAAATAATACATTCAACAAGGTCATTGCCAAACACAACCAACTAACAGTCGCCGTTACTAGTCATAGATCACCAAGCCAGTTTCTCATCGTCACAAAGAGTCAAACCACCATCACTAGCCCTCATTTTCCTGCTTTCATGACATCCTTCGCATCTGACTTCAACATGGTTCGAAAGACCTGTCCCAGTAGAGCTTCGCAATGCTCACTCTGAAACCAAACAGTCAGAAAACATACGGGTGAGCACAAACCGAATCCTATCCGATCCAGTAATCTCTAAGCATAAGGCGCCAATAGGAGTTTTCCCTTGGAGCCTTCCAGAACTCGACACTCTGGCCTGATCACCGAGGATATGCATCAAGCAGATCATCACCTTGGCGCGAGAGGAACCCGAGGACTGCCTCCATTATTCAAGCCGAGCTAGTAGCCCCCACGCCACCCGCTGTCCACAGTGGAAAAGATGAACCTGACAGCCGCTGATCTTGTTGGATCCAGCATCAGATCCCAAGGATCCACGCTTCCTTCGTGGAAAGCACACCGCCTGGTCATGCACGTAGTTGCTGCCGCGACCCGCCGGCACAGAATGGATCAAGGACATGCTAGCTACCATCACCGCACACCATGCACTAGTAGGAAAATACTTATAGCAGTCATTTTTCTAGTGGGCGTCCGTAATAAAATCCAACACCACTATGTCAAGGCAAAATAGTGGTGGAGTTTGGAAAATCTCGAACGCGGCCACTATTGCTTAGTCATGGCGTTCGAGGAAAGTTGAATGTCAACACTAAGTGGGGACCACGAGGCGAGCCGGGACCAATATATCCCAGGCGTTCGCCACCTTCGAACGCCGCAACTACGATTTAGTGGTGGCGTATGGTATATCTTAGACGCCACCACTATACCGTCCAAAATTTTCTTAAAGGCAGCGCCCTTCCTGCATCTCTAGATCTTTTCAGTCTACACCTCACCCATTAATTCGTCGCTGCCGCCGCCCGCGTCGCCCCACCCCGATCTAGTCCAGTCTCGCCTCCACCGACCCGCACCTCCTCGCCCCGCACTGGTCCACGCCGCGACGGATCCACCGGCCCTGCGGCGACCCCGTCCTCTCCGCCGCTGGCCCATCTCCGCACCGGTCCGCGCCATGACGGATCCACCGGCCCCGCGACGACCCCGTCCTCTCCACCCCCGTCCTCTCCGTCGACCCGTGCCTCCCCCGACCTCGCACCGTCGCAGGTAGACTCCCAACCCCTCTTAGTTAGTGTATTTAGTTTAGTAATTTTAGGTGATTTTGGATGTATAGAAAATTTAGGTGATTTTATTGTAGGGGTACAAAATTTAGATGATTTTATATGTATAGAAAATTTGGATAATTGTAGGGGTACAAAATCTAGATGAATTTAGGTTGATTTTGGTTTTCTACTTTCATATAGCCGATCATTAAAAATGGTAGGATGCGGTCCGCGGATGGCGTGAGCGAGCCTTGAAATAATTTGTGCATCCTACTTAGATCGCTTATACTATCGCTGACATTATTTTGCGTCCAATGCATGGTTATGAGGCCCTACTTTTAGGTTGATTTTTATATAAATATGCTTTCGATTGATTTTGGTTTTCTACTTCCCTATGGCCGATGATTAAAAATGGTAGGCTGCGATCTCGGGGATGGTGTGAGCGAGCCTTGTGAGATGCAAAAATAAATAATTTATGCATTCTACTTAGCTCGCTTATGCCATCCGTGAAATTATTTTGCACCCAATGCGCGAGTATGAGGCCCTACTTTTAGGTTGATTTTTATACGAATATGCTTTCGATTGATTTTGGTTTTCTACTTCCAGATGTCGATGATTAAATATTGTATAATGCGATCCCGGGGATGGTGTGAGCGAGCCTTATGAGATACATAAATAAATAATTTGTGCATCCTACTTAGCTCGCTTATGCCGTCCTTAAAATTATTTTGCATCCAATGTGCGAGTATGAGGTCCTACTTTTAGGTTGACTTTTATACGAATATGCTTTTGATTGATTTTGGTTTTCTACTTTCATATGGCCGATGATTAAAAAGGTATGATACGATCTTGGGGATGGTGTGAGCGAGCCTTGTGAGATACACAAATAAATAATTTGTGCATCCTACTTAGCTCGCTTTTGCCGTCTCTGAAATTATTTTGTGTCCAATGCGCGAGTATGAGGCCCTACTTTTAGGTTGATTTTATAGAATATGCTTTCGATTGGTTTTGGTTTTATACTTTCATATGACCAATGATTAAAAATAGTAGGATGCGATCTCAGGGATGATGTGAGCTAGCCTTGTGAGATGCACAAATAAATAATTTGTGCATCCTACTTAGCTCACTTATGCCGTTCCTAAAATTATTTTGCGTCCAATGCGCGAGTATGATGTCCTACTTTTAGTGCAGTTCTGACATCTTACATTTGTAAGATCATTTGCTTGCTTTTATATTTGAGTTTCCTAATATATTTAAACATAGTTATGGATACTTGAACATATTTAATATATTAGATGAACATGTAGCAAATGCATCCCTGCATCAATTGTGGCCATGAAAGTTCTCAGGATAAGAAGTTTATCATAGTGCTTCCCGAAGACTTTGAGACTATGACGGTATGTTTAGCTTAATTAAGATTTTAAGCCTTGCATGCATTTTGATTGAAACTAATTAACTATTGTTTTTATATAACTTTTTCTCGGACCATCCCATTCCATGTAAGAAAGACTTTCTTGACCATGTATATATACATGTCAATCATCAGGGACAATTTGAGGTCATATTGGTAGAAGAGACAGGACCTACAGGATTCTAGTTGTCAATGAGGCGAACCGAACTTACTTTACAGGACCAGTTTGGATAGAATTGGTAGAAAGTTTTGCGATGGATGCCGGGATAAGATTGAGAATCTACCTCGACAAAACTTGTGGAGCCATCTTTTTCTCGTACAAGATCCTTGACTCAAAGTCTTCTGACTTTGAAGATCATTCCCTTAGGTAGAACTAGTCTTCTAAATTTGAAGACCATGCCTTAGCTAGAACATGCTAGATAGTCTTCTAAGTTAGTTATTGTATTATTGTATTCTGAATGATATCCAGTATTAATTGTTGTATCGTTGTATTCTGAATGATATTCAGTATTAATTGTTGTATCCTATTATTTGATATTGATGCTATAATCAAGATTTTCAGTATTTTTTAATTTCTAAGTTACAATTAATGGCATTCAGGAAGGCCCGAACGCCACTATAGGTTAACTTACTAGTGATGTTCCGTTCACATGCCACTAGTACGTAACTTAGTACTGTCATTCACTCTGCACGCCACCACTACGACCTACCAGTGGCGTGCGGTTAGTGGTGTGCGGCTTAAACGTCATGAACCCCCTTTTCCGAACGCCGCCACTAAGCCTTTTCCTACTAGTGATGGTTGCAGCGCCTCAGATGGATCCGATGAGGAAAGGCCTCGCCGATGTGCTCTCCTCCAGCATCGCCACCACCGTGCCTCCACCTCCACACTCTTTCGACCACACGCGTTCGCTACCATGAGTCTCCGACCCGACGCATCACAGCTATGTGCCTTCTCGGCCCTCTGCCCTTTGGCGAGATGGGCACTGCCACCGCTGCCGACGGTAGCGGCCGGGGGAGGCACAAGGGGAGAGAGGTGGCTAGGATTACGGGAGCCTCTGGAGTCGTCCTAGGCGGAGGCAACCCGGGAGAAGTTCTGTCAATCACGGAGGAAACCAAATTGTTTCGGGCGGGTCCCAATAATCAAACTCATTAGTGTCAAGCAAATGTTGCATTCATATTTTGGGGTATGTCTAAACACTTTTTTTCCCGGAAAGGAGATAAAATTCCGGCTTCTGCATCGGTTGTTGCACACAATCTTATGTCTAAGAGCATCTCCAGCAGCAGCGCTATATCTGCGCACTGTTAAACGCCGAGCCAGCGCGCTGTATCCGCATGCAGCACGCGGAGCCTGCGTGCCCTTCGCCGGAAGCTGTAAAACAGCGCTGGAAAACACAGCGCGCAAGCAGCACTTCACCAGGCGCTGCATAGTAGCGCGCGCTCGACCAGCGCAAACAACAATCCAACATATGAATACATCTAACTAGATCAAACAAACACCAAAAAATGAACAAAAAATGCCTAAAAAAAATTATGACACAAAGTTTTGCATCTTCTACCATCTCCAAAAATAGGCGCGGGCGCGGCGGAACAAACCTTTTGGGGATTTTGACGAACACCTTGTGTGCGCCAAATTCGCTCCTGGCTCGAAGAAGACATCGGCGCCGACGAGGGTGAGCGTGGCGCCGCGGCGACACGCCTTCAACGAATCGAGCGCGCGCGGCATCTTCGGGAAATCCGACGGCACGAGAGCGCGGCGGGTGCGGCGGCCAAGGCGGTGGGTGGGGCGTAGCCGGGGTAGGTGAGCGCAGCGTCGACGGGCGCTGAGCGGGGTAGGCCGCCGGTGTAGCTGAGCGCGGCGACGACGAAGGTTTGGTGGTGGCGGCGGAAGGAGGCGCGGGAGGGGAAAGGGGGCACGGGAGAGCTGGCGACGCGGGAGAAAAAATTCACAGCGGTCGCCTATTGCTGCGCGTCTCCAGCGAAAGCGCGCGCGCGAGAAGAAGCACCAAAACTCCCGCTCCGGATTGAGCAGAATGCAGCGCCGCGGTATTTGTTTCCGCCGTGTAAAATTATGCAGCCTCTGCTAGAGGAGGATACAACGCGCGCGGGGTAAAAAAGAAGTTATTTTAGCGCTGCACTATTTTAGCGCTGCTGCTGGAGATGCTCTAATTAAACACTAGTCATAGAGTTAACAAGTATATTATTCAGGCCATACTCTTCATCACTAGGATCGAAATTTCATTTACACTAAAGTTGCTAACAGTGTGAAGGCAATATTGCGGTGTCTATGATCCAATAAGTCGTGCAGGGGCGCCCGGCTCACTTTAGAGAAAACATAATTATGTGTGTCTAAGGGATAGGTGGGTAATCATTTTAGAGTTACCAAGAACCTAGTTTGCTGCATTTGCCAAGGGTAATTCCGTTTGTACTCTGTCTGTTTAGAAATATAAGATATTTTAGCTTTGTGAAATTAATGTATCTAGTCAGTTTTAGTGTATAGCTTTACTCTGAACCTTTATGAACCTATACATTAAAAGACGCTTAAATATATTTGATTCACAAAACTAAAACGTCTTATATTTCCTAACCGAAGTTTTTGTTGCAGTATAGGCTTGAGATAACCAACCACATGCTGAGATCAGTTGACGGGCACGAGAGATAGAGAATATCTGAGGTGATATGAGGAGAGAAGAGATAAGGGAACCACCATGGAAGGGGTGATGTGTCATGTGGTACACATGGTGTGTCATGGAATTAGGTGGACGCGGCAACAAGATCGCCGAGAGCCCAAAAGCTAACACGCACGCTCATGCGTTATCCATCTCATGTGAGTGGACACTTCCAACCTCATTCACGTCTCAGTATGCACCGGCACGCCGTGGCTCAGTTTTTATTGACGGGACAACTTCTCACAGCTTGTTTCTGTTACATGTAATAGGTACGTGTACGTGTACGGAGTAGTACTTCGATCGTACATATATAATCCTTATACACGTCACATAGGGGTTTTCCCTATCTATATAACACGCAACCGATGGTTCGAAAGGACACGCATCGTTCCACCAAACATTAACATGGTATCACAGCCATCCTCTTCCGTGCTCTAGCTGCCGCAAAACCTAAATCGCCGCCGCCACAGCCAGTGCCGCCGCCGCCGTCTCACACCGCCGCCACCGCACGCTGCCGCCGCCGCATCAAGAACCACGACAAACAAAACCTAAAACCAAAGATCTGCCACCGCCTCAGCTTGCGCCGCCGCCGCTTCTTGCTGCCGCCGCCCACTGTCGCCGCTGCATCAAGACCACGACCAAGACCCTCTGCCGCCGCACGTGTGCCGCTGCATCGAGATCTTCACGAACCAAACCCAAGACAAAAATCGCCGCCGCCGCACCGGATTCCACGTCTCGTGCCGCCGCCGCATCTAAAACCCTAGATCGCCATGTCGTCATCAACCTCCTCTGCCACGGTTCTCGCTGCAGCGCTCGGGTCTCCGCCCTCGTAGCTGCTTACGCGTGAAACGCGCTAATCTGGAAGGCCCTTGTCGTCCTGGCTCTTCGAGGTGCCCGCGTCATTGATCTTGTTGAAGGGAACGAGGAGGCACCGGAGAAGATCTTGGAGACGGAGGACATCAACAAGAAGAAGGTGACCATCGAAAACCCCAAGTACGCTGTCTGGATCTCTCGCGACCAGCAGGTGCTCCGCTGGATTCTCAACGCCCTCTCACCCGATGTGCTCGCGCACGTTGTCGGGCTCGAGACCTCAGCCAAGGCGTGGGCTGCCATCAATGCCCACGTGTCCGCCGTGTCCAAGACCAGAGTGCAGCAGCTGCGCTCTGACCTCAATGATACCTGCAAGAACGACCTCTTTACTGATAAGTACTTTGCTAAGATGAAAGCTATTTCTTCTGAATTGACTGCTGCAGGAAAATCGCTCGACGCCGATGAGCTGATCTGGTACGTCCTCAATGGCCTCGGCAGTCACTACAACACCCTCCACACCGCCGTCAATGCCAACCCCAGCACCACTCTCGACGACCTGCTCACTCAGGTTCAGGAGTATGACCGCATGCACAAAACCGCGGAGGGTTTCATCTCTTCGGCCAACGTGGCGCGCAGCGGTGGTGCGCCCCTGCGTGGGCCTGACCGTCCACGCCAGGAAGACCGCCCTCGTCATCCGCGTTATGATGAGCGTCCGCGCTATGATGATCGGGGCCGTGGTGATGACCGCGGCTGCCACGACTGCCGTGATCGTCGTGATTACAATGACCGTCGCGATGATCAGGGTTGCTGCGATGGAGGCGGCTACCAGGGGCGTCGATTTGATGATGAGCGTCCTCGCCGTCACGATGATGAAGATCGGCGTGGTGGAGGTGGGCGCGACAGGCGTGACCGCCAGCCCACTCCCTACGTCAACACCACATGTCAGATATGCAACATCCACGGGCATCCCGCTCATGACTGTTGGTGGCGTTACGGCGATGATTCCTGTGGTGATGGAGATCGCGGGTACAAAGGTGCCAACTTCATAGGAGTTGACACCAACTGGTACTATGACACTGGTGCTACCAACCATGTTACAAGCGAGATGAGCAAGCTCCACATGCATGACAAGTATAATGGTCAGGATCGTGTTCACATCGCTGAAGGCACATGTATGCACATTAGTAACATTGGTCAATCAGTTTTGAGCACCTCACATAATTCCTTTAATCTTCATGATATTCTACATGTTCCAAGTGCATCTAAAAGCCTTCTATCTCTTCATCGTTTTACCCTTGATAATCATGTCTTTATTGAATTTCATCTGTTCTTCTTTTTGATCAAGGACCAAGCCACACGACGAACTCTCTTTAAAGGCCCTTGCCATGGAGGACTTTATCCCTGGATGCCCATCTCTGCCGCATCCTCCAAGCATGCATTCATCACAATAAAGTCGTCATCATCTACATGACATCGTCGCTTAGGACATCCTTCTTCGTTTATCGTTCAACAAGTTCTTAGAAGAAATAAGATAGCTTACAGTCTAGAAACTACTCCATATATATGTGATTCTTGTCAGTTAGCCAAGAGTCACCAATTGCCATACCCCATCTCCACCAGTAGATCCACTATGCCTTTTGAGCAAGTCTTCTCTGATGTATGGGGTCCTGCACCTGTTTCTGTTGGAAAACATGCCTATTATGTAAGCTTCATTGATGACTATAGCAAGTTTGTTTGGATCTATTTGCTTAAAAAACGCTCTGATGTTTATCAAGCCTTTCTAAATTGGCAAAATTATGTTGAGCGTAAGTTTGATAGGACAATTGTTACTATGCAAACTGATTGGGGGGGGGGTGAGAGTATGAGAAACTTCATGCTTTCTTTCAAAAGACTGGTATCGTTCATCATGTTTCGTGTCCCCATGCCCACCAACAAAATAGTTCTGCTGAGAGAAAACACCATCATATTGTTGAAGTTGGCCTTGCTTTGCTTGCTAATGCCTCCATGCCTCTCAAATACTGGGATGAAGCTTTCCTCACAGCCATGTTTCTCATAAACTTACTTCCTAGCAAAGTCATAAATCTTGAATCTCCCACTGAACGTCTTCTACACATCTCACCAAATTATGATGCTCTTCGAACCTTTGGCTGTGCTTGCTTTCCTTTCGTTCAAAACGGTGTGTTTTCCTTGGCTATAGTCCTCTTCATAAGGGAGTTAAATGCTTAGATGTCTCCATGGGCCGCGTCTATATATCTCGTGATGTAGTCTTTGATGAAAATTTCTTTCCCTTCCATGAACTTCATCCAAATGTTGGTGCTCTTCTCAAAAAGGAAATTCTTCTACTTCCATCATCCACTACATCTGAGGTTGCACAAAATAATGATGAACATATGTCTACTATTGTGCCTGTTTGTGTTGCTTTTGTTTATGATCCATAGGTAGATGCAGTAGTAGGCGGAAATTCTGGTGCAAATGATACTACACAAGATGATGAAACCGACACAAACACCGAAGAAGATTCCGGGGAACATTCCCCTGCAGGCGCCAATCCCGATGTTGATCCTCCTGGGATGCCGCGTGGTCCGAGGGCCTCGTGCTCACCGCCGGTCTCTCCCGCGCGCACGCCCACGCCCCACGTGCCGATGATCGCGTCCCCGCCGCTCGCCTCCACTCCCTAGGTGATGCGTGGTGCTGGGAGCCATGTTGTCTCCCTCGGCACCTGCACCCCGCCCGACAGCGACGGGACTGGCCCGTTTGGATCCCCTGCAGCCTCCCCTCCAGTGTCTCCTACTATGCCGTCTCCCGTCGGATCCGCCGGGTCATCGTCAGCTGTGTCTAGTGCATCCGATGCTGCACCACCTCCGACGCCACTAGGACCTCGCACTCATCTACAAAAAGTTATCAGACAACCAAAACAGTATACTAATGGTACAATGAGATATGGCGTGCTCTCCTCTACAGGTGAACCTCGAAATTTGCCTGATGCTCTCAGTGACACTCATTGGCACGCTGCGATGCAAGATGAGTATGATGCTCTGATGTTGAACAAGACTTGGACTCTCGTTCCTCCCAGCACCAACAAGAACATTATTGACTGTAAGTGGGTTTATCGTATTAAAAGACGTGTTGATGGTACTATTGATCGTTACAAAGCACGACTGGTTGCAAAAGGATTCAAACAAAGGTATGGTATTGACTATGAAGATACTTTCAGTCCTGTTGTCAAGATTGCCACTATTCGCATTGTTCTCTCTATCTCTGTCTCCCGTGGTTGGAGTCTTCGGCAGTTAGATGTCAAGAACACGTTTCTTCATGGTGTTCTGGAAGAGGATGTTTATATGAAACAGCCACCTGGGTTTGAACATCCTGATGCTCCTCGTCACATATGCAGGCTTGATAAGGCTCTCTGTGGATTAAAACAGGCACCTCGTGCCTGGTATTCGAGGTTGAGTGCGAAATTGCAAGAGTTTGGTTTTATTCCCTCCAAGGCTGACACTTCCTTGTTTCTCTATGAAAAGTCTGGAGTTACTATATTTGTCTTAATTTATGTTGATGATATCATTGTAACTCCAGGACCTCACTGCTCATTTTGCTATCAAAGATTTGGGAGATCTTCATTACTTTCTTGGTATGGAGGTCACTCGCACACATGATGGATTGCTTCTTACTCAGCAAAAATATGCTCATGACATCCTCACCAGAGTTGGTATGCTGGACTATAAGTCGGCCCCAACTCCTATCTCTATGTCCGAGCCATTATCTCTGCATGAAGGTACTCCTCTTGGCCCTGATGATAGTTCTCAGTATCGCAGTATTGTTGGTGCTCTTTAGTACCTCACCCTTACACGGCTAGACATGTCATTCTCCGTCAATAAGGTTTGCCAATACCTTCATGCTCTCACAACAGCTCATTGGACTGCTGCTAAACGCATTCTTCGCTATGTTAAGGACACATCTCAGCTTGGTATTACATTCAGAAGGTCCTCTTCTACACTTCTCAGTGCTTTTTCAGATGCTGATTGGGCAGGTTGTCTTGAGGATCGCCGCTCTACTGGCGGCTTTGCCATATTTATAGGTCCGAATCTGGTATCATGGAGCGCCAGAAAACAAGCCACGGTATCTCGTTCCAGTACAGAGGCTAAATACAAAGCTCTTGCTAATGCCACTACAGAGTTAATATGGGTTGAAGCTGTTCTCCGTGAGCTAGGTGTGCCGCTCCGTGAGAAGCTTTGTTTATAGTGTGACAATCTGGGGGCCACATTTCTCTCTGCCAATCCAGTTTTTCATGCAGGACTAAACATATTGAGATTGATTATCACTTTGTTCGTGAGCGAGTTGCTAGTAACAGTCTTGATATCAAGTTTATCTCCACCAAGGACCAAATAGCTGATGGCTTTACCAAACCTCTTGCTATAAAATCATTAGATGAGTTCAAGCATAATCTAAACCTCTCCCGTGGTTTAGATTAAGGGGGGATGTTAGAGTATGTACTAGGTACGTGTACGTGTACGGAGTAGTACTTCGACCATACACGTACAATCCTTGTACACGACACATAGGGGCTTTTCGCTATCTATATAACACGCAACCGATGGCCCGAAAGGACACGCATCGTTCCACCAAACATTAACAGTTTCTTGTCCAAGCATGGCCCTCATCATCCGTTTTCCGACGTGTAGCCAATGCTGGAAACGTGCATAACAGTTTGAATTGCACCGGGAAGGATTCTCATTGCAATTTGTTTTCTTTATGTGTGGAAAATGCAGCATTTCTGCTATACCGTATTTTCAGTTTCATCTAGAACTAGTGGTCCGTAGACATAATTTCAAATATTTCAAATTTGTCTCATTCAGTGCACTGTTGAATTTCTCGTTTAGTGAATATTTTTATCTCGTTCAGTGAATATTATACATAGAGCAAATCTTTTTTTACAAAAATATATAGAGCTCGTTGATTCAAAACCGACGTTGTGATCCATCGTGGATAAGGTGTCAGGTGGAATACCACAAAAATCACGCTTCTAGCTCATTTTAAATTTTATAATCCAAAATTTCACAGTAGAAATTTTAAAATAAACTAGAGGTGAGACTTGGATGATATCTCACTTGTCACTCTAATCGTGGACACGACCTGCTACTTTCCCTTCCACCACTACTGCTGCCCGTCTCGTGTCTGAAATATTCTCACAAAGCATGCATGTTTTTGTCAGATGCCGCGGAAGAAGAAAACAAATAAATTTTGTCTTCACTTAGAATCACTATTCATCGTCCTGCACGTGCGCTTCCAAATGCTAACCTATCTCATCCACCGCCTCTACTTGTCGTGCCGTGCCTGATCTCCTCCACCGCCCTTCTTGGATGATGACAGTCATCAGTCTTGGTTGGCACTACAACGATACATACTTTGTAGCTTTGCAGCGTACTATATATCAATGTCATGTCATCATCTTCTCACGGAACAGGGCGGGTCTCATTTCCCCCTTTTCATTCTCTCTCCTATCCACAGTAGTTTGAGAGTCCCTTCCTCTGGGCCGGGCCAAACCGAGGCCCTCCCCGGCGGCGCCGCTGTCGGAGAGTGGCTGAGGCGACGCTCCGGCAGCCGTAGTGTAGATTGTAGATGTAGGGTTGTTGGCAGCTTGCCAGGTTTGGGCCTTCTGCCCGGTAGATGGAGCGGTGCTCTGTGGCTCGGTGGCCAGCTCCAGAGCTTTTTAGGGTTTCTTCTCATCCTCTTGCTACTCCATCGGTCGGAGTTGGTAGGGAGGGGAAGGAACGCCGTTTTCCTGAATAAAGTAGTGGTCGCTGGCTGTCTGGCGAGGTGTGGGTGCCAAGCGTCGGTGCTTCTTTTGGCCTGCCGTGGAGGCGAGGGAGAGAGGCCCAGCGGCTTGGTGTGCGGTGCTTCGGCGTTCCTCCTGGCTGGCCGTGGCAGCAAGGAGGAGGGGCGGTGGAGCGCGTCTTCCCCTGCCTCTTCTAGATGGTGGTTCGTTGGCGGCGTTGCAGATCTGAGTCCTGCGGTGCTCCCTCCCTTTTCTGGTCACCATGGAGGTGGTGGACGAGTTGGGGAGCTCGCAACTCCTGATGCTGCTGCGCTGCGGGTGGTGGAATCTGCGCCCTCTTCTGCAGCTCCCAAGCGGCAGCAGCGATGTGCTGCCGCTATCCTTGGCCATGGTGCTGGCCCTGCAGAGCCCGTCCTTAGAGCTTGTACGGGCTTCTCCTTCCTCCTTCACTGGAGGATCTCCTCGGATCTCGTCGCGGCGGAGAACGCGGCTGCTCCTCCAAGTGGTTTTGTCCCCAGAAGTGTCAGCGGTGGCCGGGACCGGAGGTCAATGATCGCGGCGGTGTGTTTGGACCTGATTACTTTTTTAGCATTTCTTTGTAGGGTGTTGTTTGGAAGTATGCAGGGTGGTGTTGTATCTTTCCTTTTCCCCAGGGACCTCAATCTTCTCACAGAACATGCAAGTTTTGTCCAACATAAAAACTAAAAAAAATGAAAAATTTATTGTCTCAATTAGAATTAATTTTCATTAATCCATGCATTCTATACACATGCTAGCGAGTTTTAAAACCACATGGTAATTTTGGAAGAAAACTAGATGCATGTATGTCATGTTCGGCAAAATGCATGAAATCTTGCTGCTATGAAAACATGTACTTTGGTCACAGAAGGATAAATACAATCAATTATATAACCAAGACGCTGGGGGTGGAGGATCTCTCTATGAATAAGTTTTCCATCTTAGGAAAATGATTTCATAAGAGGATTAATCAGGATAGGGTGTGGAATGAGCTTCCATGGATCAAATAGCTTGATTCCAAAACATTGTCATAGTTACGGTGAAACCCATTTATTATGCACTAGCCATCAACCCGTGTATCCACGCACGGGCTAGCCTTAAAATGTATTTTATTTATTTCTGTATATTTCTCTTTGATTTATATTGTGAGTGTAGTAGTATTATCACGAAAACATGTAACTTAGTGAGATATTTATAGTTTGTATGATGAGACTGATAGAATATGTATTTAGCTGATGTAATTGTAACGCTGTTGTAACCGGTCCGGTCTTGTAATCCTGTGTATATGTTGCATATATATACGAGGACGCCCCCACGTTGGGTTGTGTGCGTCTCACCACAAATACTCTTTTGTTTACATGGTATCAGCCTTAGAATCGATCTAGGTATGACTTCCGCCGCCACCTCTTCCGCCGTCTCCTCCTCCCTCTCGACGGCGCCTACTGCTGCTGAATTCGCCAAGCTTCGTCCCCCTTCGTCGACTCCAACCATGGCTGCTGGATCCCACTCCTCCGGGCGATCAATTTCTGCCAAAACATCAGCACCAAACTCGCCGCCGAGACTCATCTCTTATGGCTGCGCAGGTCGTCTCCCTCCTTCGGAGCAACCTTCTCCACGGGTACAGGGGCGGAGCTTCAGCCCGGCATGCCCGGGCAGTGCCCGGGCTCGGACCTGTCCGGTACGTGTGAGAGCATCGTACGATTAGGACTGCGATTAGGCAAAAAATCATGATCACTAGCTATTTTGCCCGGGCAAGAACTCCAGCCCAACAAATATTGCCGTTCTATTTTCTTATCTACTCTAAGTTTAGCCCACAATAAACCGGCCCAATTAACGAGTCTAGAGGATGCTAGTTTGATCGTTCCGCCCAGTGCCCACAACTCTTCAACTTGTTCGTCTGTTCGACTCCGCCTACGGCGGCTGCGGCAATTAGGCGTACGGGGGCTGTGGCAATTAGTCGACGCGCTCACGGGTGGGGGCAAGATCGCCGACACGGCGGCCGGTGACGGGACATTGCTTGTGCTCCAGGCTGCAGGCGAGGACGGCAACCGGTGGCGCCCGTTTCATCTGATAAGGTTAGTCCCATGTATAAGCTTCAATCTAATTTACAAATTGGGGGAAAAAAGTTTGTTCATCTAGTAGACCACTTCACTACCTCGAATCTTAGCAAGGAAAATAACTTTAAACATTTTATGTTGAATCATCGTTTCAAATCTTTAATTTCAGAAAATGCGGAGGTATTTGGTTAAAATGTCAAACCATGGAAGTTCCGCAGCGGCAAGCTCCAACAGTGAGTCTGGGATTGGGAATGATGTGCAAAGCCCTATGGAAACAAGCCCCAACACCCAGTCAGGGAATGATGTGCACTTAGAGCAAAACACCTCTGGTTCTAGTAATATTGTCAATGCAAAAGAGTTTAATCCGGATGAAATTATTTGTGATCCAGCTCTTAGAAGACAAATTTCTTCTTATGCTCTACAAGTACAAGATCAAGCGAGGAGGGCATACATATATTGAAGGGACCTACCCAACCAATTGTGAAATTTCCGCATGGAAGGGCATGTTTTCAATCTTGGTTCCAAAAGTACAATTGGATTGAATATAGTGTGTCGAAAGATGCTGCCTTTTGCTTCTACTGCTTTCTCTTTAGAAATCCCGAAAGAGCTGAACGCTTTGGTTATGAAGTCTTCACCAAACTGGTTTTAAAGACTGGAAGCATGCATATAAAGCTTTACCCAAACATATTGGTGGTGTCGGTAGTGATCACAACAATTCTGTTCACCATTGTGATGCTTTTAAAAATCAGAACCAAAGTTTGGCAACTAAATTGGCTAGAGTGTCAACGGCATCTGTGGAAAGAGCTTTCTCGGCAATAAAAATAATTAAGTTTAAACTGCGCAACAAGATAAATGATGATTAGTTTAATCACTTGATGATATGCTACACCGAGCGGGACATATTTAAATCACTTGATGATGAGGTTATTACTCGACGATTCCAAGCCTTGAAAAATTGCAAAGGGATTTTGCTGAGGCGTCATTAGTATTTCAAGGTATGTGTCATGCCTTATAATGTACACAAGTCTTTATAATACTAGTTCTTAGTTGCATTTTTTTGGCAGGTTCCATTTTAGGTGTTCGAATGAACATTTGGATATCTAGGATTTTATTAGCGACTCATATTGTCTAGTGAGCTATTATTAATCATATTTAGTTTCAGTTTTTATGCTTCCAAAGTCCAAACTATTGAGAATATATGGTTCCAAATTTAGTACTCATATCTTGATTATATATATCAAAATATTCTATTGTAATTCTTTTTTTTTTGCTTAGCTTATGATTCGCTTAGGCTTCAATTTTTTTCTGGGTCCGCCACTGCACGGGTACGTCGAGGGCACCTTCCCGTGCCCCCCCTCCACCATCTCCATCCCCAAGGAAGGGGGTACCCCAGATACCCATCCCAATCCCGCCTTTGCGGCTTGGGTCCAACAGGATCAGGCCATCTTGTCGGCCTTCCTCTCGTCCTCGACGCCGTTTGTCGGCGCCATGATTATGTTTGCAGAAACATCTGCCCAGGCGTGGTCCATCATTGAACGCACCTTCACCGCGCAGTCCTCGGCTCGCTCCGCTCATATCCGTGCGGATCTCGGCAAGGCCAAGAAGCTGGACTCCTCCATCGATGTCTACTACAACAAAATCAAAACCCTCTCAGATACTCTTGCTTCCATCGGACAGACGCTCCGCCCCGAGGAGTTCAATACTTTTGTCCTCGATGGTCTTGACGAGGAGTATGATTCCATCGTCGAGCTCGTTCGTGATCGTGATGTCCCTATTCCATCGCATGATCTATATTCCCGTCTTCTATCGACGGAACAACATGTGGAAAGCTGCCGCGCCATGACCCATCAGGCACACGCCGCCCGCTTCGGCAAGCCATCCAGGCCCGCACACTCTGGGGCGCCTGCATCGCCCTGCCGCTCTGGCTCCTCTACGCCTAAGCCTGGCGATGGCTTCACGTCTAGGCCCGCCACCTCTGGTGCTGGCGCGCCTCCTGGTGGTCGCCAGGAACCTCGTCCGGACTGGCGCACGGATGGTCGCGGTGATACGCGCACTGGTAGCTCGCGCACAACTACTATTTGTCAACTTTGTGATGAAGCTGGGCATGTTGCAGCACGTTGCTTCAAGAGGTTCAATAAAACTTTCCTTGGTATGCACAATGATGGCCGGTTCCTTGATCGCCAGTTGTCCATGGCCAATCACGTGTATGGTCTTCAAGTACAAACTCAGGGACATACTTCCACGTTTCCAGTTGATTCTACATGGTACATGGATTCTGGAGCTACAAATCATTTTGCCGCGGAGATGGAAAAGCTGCACATGAGGGAGCCCTACCAGGGCAACGAGAAGGTTCATACGGCCGACGGTTCAGGTATGCGTATACATCATGTTGGTCAAGCAATTCTCCCTACTCCTTCATCTAGGCCTCTTTATCTCCGCAATGTCCTCCATGTTCCTGCCGTCACTAAAAATCTATTGTCTGTTCGTAAACTTTCCCATGATAATAATGTTCTTGTTGAGTTCCATCCTAACAGTGTTTTTGTTAAGGACCTAGATACGCGGGCCATAATCCTTAGAGGGCGCTGGCGTGGTGGTCTGTATGCGCTTGATGCTCCTGCGGTCAAACAAGCTCTCAATGATGTTAAAGCTTCGTCCTCGCAGTGGCATGCTCGTTTAGGCCACCCTTCCTCCCAGATTGTTCAACATGTTCTGAGTCGTAATGAGCTTCCCACAGTGTCCAATAAAAATAATTTAGTGTGTGATGCCTGTCAGCAAGGCAAGAGTCATCAGCTTCCTTTTTCACTTTCTCAGCATGTAACAACAGCTCCTTTAGAGCTTATATATTGAGATGTGTGGGGCCCTGCCCAAACTTCAGTCAGTGGTCATAATTATTATGTCAGTTTTGTGGATGCCTATAGTCGTTTCACCTGGTTATATCTCATTAAGCGTAAGAGTGATGTCTTTGATGTGTTCTTACAATTTCAGTCCCATGTTGAGCGCCTGCTTAATCACAAGATTGTACATGTTCAGTCTGACTGGGGCGGCGAGTACATCAAACTCGATGCCTTCTTTCAGAAGATAGGCATTTCCCATCGTGTCTCGTGCCCACACACACATCAACAAAATGGTAGTGCCGAACGGAAACACCGTCATATAGTTGAGACGGGTCTTTCTTTGCTTGCGCATGCCTCTGTGCCTTTTCGTTTCTGGAGTGATTCTTTTGTTACTGCATGCTTTCTAATTAATCGCATGCCTACCCGTGTTATCCATATGCAGACTCCTCTTGAGCATTTTCTTGGTGAAATACCTGATTATACCTTTTTTAAGGTCTTCGGGTGTGCCTGCTGGCCTAACCTTCGTCCTTATAACAAGCACAAACTTGAGTTCCGCTCGAAAAAATGTGTGTTCCTAGGGTATAGTCCCCTTCATAAAGGCTACAAATGTCTTCATGTTCCCTCCAACCGTGTCTATATTAGTCGAGATGTTGTCTTTGATGAACTTGTTTTCCCTTTCTCTAATCTACTATCTACCAAGTCTTCATCTTTGTCTCTTGTTTTACCTGTCTCGCTTGACCAATTTGAGGATTATGCGCATGCACCGTCGTTGCTTTCTAACCATGGTGCAGGTACTGGTCGAGGTGCACGACTTGAACTCCTGGAAGAACCCTCCTCATTGGCTTCTAGTCACATTGATTCCGGGAGGCTGGTTTGTGGTGACATTGATCACATGCAGTCGCCCGTCCCTGTGCCATCGTTGTATGGACATGGTGCACCACTGGATGCTGCAACGATTCCGCCTCGCGTGCATGTTCAGGATTCTAGCTCTCCTCTGTTGTCGCGCACACCTACATGTGCGACCTCGTCGCCCTCAACTCCACCTACTGCTACGTCTATGGGATCTTCTGCAACTCCCAGTGTTGTGGTTCCGTTTCGGCTGGAATCACCACAGCCATCTGACATGTTTCCTACCACGTCATCTGCTGCTTCTACCGTTCCGGCAACCGGTTTGTCTTCGTCGCCGGGTCCACTGCTTGCCCCTACGGTGCCCCTGCCAGATGATTCCCTTCAGCCTGTTACTCGTAGTCTTCACAGAATTCATCAACGAAAGCAATGCACATATGGCACCGTTGCTTGGTTAGCTACATGTATGGCACATGCTGCTGTTGATCCTCATTCCGAGCCTCGTCATTTTCGTGCTGCGTTGGGTATTCCTCACTGGCGTGAAGCGATGGAGACAGAATTTGATGCTTTGTTGAAGAATGGTACATGGCAGCTTACTCCTCCTCGTTCTGGCATTAATATTATTGATTCTAAATGGGTGTTCAAGGTCAAGCGACATGCTAATGGCACTATTGAGAGATATAAAGCTAGATTGGTTGCCAAAGGTTTCAAATAACGGTATGGATTGGACTATGAGGACACCTTCAGCCCTGTGGTCAAACCTACAACCATTCGCTTGCTTCTTTCTCTTCACTACTAGGAAACAACCTATAGATAGACAAGATGTTCAGTGGCGCATAGGCCAATTTGTGCGCCACAGGAAGACATCAATGGCGCACTGGAAAGAATGCGCCACAGAAGTTTGGAAGTTCCGTGGCGCATTTTCCAGAGCATGCGCCACAGAAGATTGGTGGGACCAGCAAGAGGATGATCCAAGTTACGTGGGCGCATTCTGTAATATGCGCCACGAGAACATGGAGGAGGGCCCCACCGGAATCTAATTCACCCAAGTTACATGGCGCGCGTTGACATACGCCACGAAGTGTTTCACTTACGTGGCGCATATCAACGTCATCCTGAAACAGGGGTGGGCCCACAGAGAATCTTATTCACCCATACATGGCGCATGGTAGAAATGCGCCACAGAAGTTTCAGCATCTGTGGCGCATTTCCTCCATATGCGCCACAAATGAGGGCGTCCAGATCCATATGTTAAAAAGGTGACATGAGCTAGCTTTCTTATCTATCTATCTATCCCACCACCACCCATTTCACATCTCTACCTCCTCCCAACTCGTCTTCCTCCTCCCTCACACCCCATCTTGCCCATAGTTTCTCCATTTTCTTATATCTAAACCTACTTTAATCCATAGATTGGTAAGTAGAAGCTTCGCTCCAACTTCTAGATCTAAAAGTTCCTTACTTTTCCCTCTCACATCTCTCTATTTGTTTACTAATTTCCTCTCCACCAACTTGCATTGTAGATCTATTTGTCCATACTCTCTCATCAGCGGTCTCGCTATTATTGTGTCTACTATAGCTAGGTGAGTACTTGGCCATCATGAACATGTAGGTGAAGCTTGTCGCATGGGCGGTGTGTGTGTGTGCGATCCATGGCGAGATGATGCTTGTGTGTGGTGCATGAATGTTTGCAATGGAAGGAAGTTTTTTGTTGTTTGCTTGTTGTTGTCGGGCCTGGCCGGTGTGGTTGCATCGATGTTTGCCGAAATGTTGATTCATTTTCATTTCGGCAAATTTTTGCACTACCCATATGTCCTAATTTTAGGAAAGGTCATGCCGAATTTTTCCCGGCTAGCATTCATGCATGTGTGTGTTCATATGGTGTGGTTCTCACCTATATTCTCTGTTTTGACCGCTCAGGCAACCATGGTCCTCACGATGAGCGAAAGTCGAATTGCTAGGTACAAGAAAGGCGCGAAGGAGGACATGATTCTGAACAACAAGACCATGATAAGATGTCCATGTCGAACATGCAAACTGCAGCGCTGGATCGACCCTGAATCTGGACAATTGGAGGGTCACCTGCTTAGGCGCGGTTTCATGCGCGACCTCAATGAGGCGCCGGCAGGACATGGTGGTGGTCACGGAGACGTGGGCGGGCGAGAATACGAAGATTCTACCGGGCATGATCATCATGACGAAGGAGATGCCAGCGGGCATGATCATCATGACGAAGGAGATGCCAGCGGGCATGATCATCATGACGAAGGAGATGCCGGCGGGCATGATCAGCATGGAGAAGGAGATGACGACGGGCATGATCATGAAGAAGGAGAAGACGCGAACACCGCCGCTGCTAACCCGATCTTGCAGGACCCTCATGTTCAAGAACTGCTCCTCAAGGAGACGAGCAACAACAAAGCTGCAGCGGAGAGAAAGCCAAGCTGGCCCAAATGGAGGTGAGGATGACTCCATTGTATCACAGGTGTCGCCCCGAGGATACACGTTTGAGTGTAACGCTCAAGGCTCTAGAGATGAAGGCCGAACACAAATGGACCAATGTGAGCTTCAACGCGAACATGGAATACTGGCATGACCGACTTCCTAAGGGGAACACATTGCCAACAAGTATCGAGGAGGCCAAGAAAATCGTGTGCCCTCTCGACCTACCACACATTAAATACCACGCATGCATCAATGATTGCGCACTTTATCGGAGCAATGCAGCGGATAGAACCACTTGTCCGGTGTGTGGCCAAGGACGGTACAAGAGAGGGAACAAGAAAGTTCCTCGAAAAGTGGTATGGTACTTTCCTATCACCCCTCATCTGCAGCGATATTTCGTAGATCCTAAGGAAGCAAAGCTCATGCAATGGCACGCGGAAAGAGAGAAACCCGAAGATGATCCAGAGAAGGGCAAGATCCTGACACACCCTTCAGACGCTAGCCAGTGGAACGCATTAGACATCGAGTTCGAAGAGTTCGGGAGCGATGCAAGGAACGCCAGGCTGGGTATGAGCACCGATGGACTCAATCCTTTTGGAAACCAGAGTAGCACGCATAGCACCTGGCCTGTGTTTGTATGGCCATACAACCTCCCCCCTTGGATATGCACGAAGCAAAGGTATATACACATGAGCATTCTTATTCAGGGGCCGAACAACTAGGTATCGATATGCATCTATATCTCGGGCTATTGAGAGAGGAGTTAGCCAGCTTGTGAGAGACGCCGGCCCGTACGTGGGACGCCTACACTAAAGAATATTTCCATCTGAGAGCCGCATTGCTCACAACCGTGCAGGACTATCCTGGTTGCGCATATGTATCGGCCCAGGTGAACCACGAACACGATGCATGCATCAAGTGCATGGATGAGACACCGCATCTCCAGCTACCAAGGGATCCCGGGTCTTCGAAAACCGTGTTCCAAGGTACTCGAAAGTGGCTCCGCATGGATCACCCATGGAGAAAACATGGTGACTTGTTCAATGGTAAGGACAAGCTCGAAAGAGCCCCGCGTCCGAGGAGCGGCGAAGAAATCGAGGAGCTTTTGAATAATTGGGTAGATTGCCCTGCGCCTGGAAAAAAACGACCGAGGACAAAGCCGCTGCTGGGTGTATGGAAAGCAAGGTCTGTTTTCTGGGACCTGCCGTATTGGAAGGTCCTTCACACTCCCCATAGCCTCGATGTAATGCACATCACAAAGAACGTTACCGAGAGTCTGCTTGGCACTCTACTGAACATGCCGGAGAGGACCAAGGATGGGCCGAAAGCAAGAAAGGACCTTAAATTGCTTGGCATAAAGAAAGATCTTCAGTACCCTGATAGTGATGATGATGATGATGATCATCATCATCAGGAAGGGACTCAAGGTTGCTGCAAAAGAGTTAAGAAGAATGAGCTGGTGCTTCGCGCTGCCTGCTTCACTCTGAGTCTGGAGGAGCTCGAGCAGTTTTTCAGGTGCCTCTTAGGAGTGAAAGTTCCTCACGGTTACTCGGGGAAGATAAGCAGATATCTGGACGTGGCGAAGAAGAGGTTCAGCGGTATGAAGTCTCACGACTGTCACGTGCTGATGACGCAGATACTCCCTGTTGTGATCCGTGGGATAATGGACGAGCATGTCCATGAGACGTTGTTTGGCCTCTGTAACTTTTTCGACGTCATATCTAGGAAGTCGATCGGTGTGAAGCAGCTCGACAGGCTACAGGAAGAGATCGTGATGATACTATGCAAGCTTGAGATTTACTTCCCGCCCGCATTCTTCGACATCATGGTGCATCTGCTTGTACATGTCGTGGACGACATCATCCAGCTCGGGCCGACATTCCTACACAACATGATGCCGTTTGAAAGTCTAAACGGTGTCATCAAAGGATTCGTTCGCAACAGGTCTCGTCCAGATGGAAGCATAGCCAAGGGCTTTCTGATCTACGAGTGCATCTCCTTCTGCCAGAATTATCTAACCACCGAGAACAAGGATGTTGGAATACCCACAAAGAAGCACCTCGGCAGGCTCGGTGGATATGGTCACCGTGAGGGCTGCCGCTCACTACATGTCGGCATTGATGGTCGACGCACTGATTTTGAAAGGGCACACCGAGTCGCACTACAACACAATGAAATGGTCGGCCCTTGGGTCGAAGATCACAGAAGCTTAATCGAGCAGGAGTACGTCGACCAGGGCCGGCCGAGGAAGAAGGGAGACGTAACCAGAGAGCACAACTCCAGCTTCACGGGTTGGTTCAAGAAAAGGCAACCGGACAACCGTCGCCAGAGCTGCTGGGACCAATGAGGGCAGAGATCCTGATTACGAGGGGGATGAAGACGACTACGATGGAACTAGTGAAGGCGGCGGTGAAGAGGATGACACCACCAATGGCGGCGCCCGCACGGATGGCGGTAGCGGCAACCCGGCCGCTTCTTAGAAGAAGAAGAAGGAACAGAAGGAGCGGAAGGTGCCAGTGCTCGCCACTGTCTGTGATGAGTTCACTGAGGTCACAGAAAGTGGCCAACCCATTGCGCCAGAGGCGATTGCTAAAGGGTACGGCCTGCAACTCGGGTGCATCGTCCGGGAAAGCATGTCGATCAACACGAAGTACATCAGACATGCTGACCATGCAGTTTTGGTCAATAACCTCCTTAAGAAGCTTCACAAGCGATACAGATTCCTAGAGTAGTTTAGAAACCTCGAGAGAAATAAGAACCCGGTGAACAGACTAGCCCTCACGAAGATGAGCAACGCCTTGAGCAGCTGGAAAACCCGGGTGAAGAATAACATTGACAAAGGTGAAAGCTGGGAGGTTATTAGTAAGAAAAATCCGATGCTCGACGAAGAGGAGTTTAGGATATTCAAGGCGGATATAGCTACCGCCGACGCTATAAAATGGACTCAATGGGGAAGGAGTATGCGGGAACAGAACATAGGTAACCACCACCTTGGAAGCGGCGGTTATAGGGGGAAACAGGCCATTTGGGACAAGAAGGACGGCGAGCTTGAACGCCTTAGTAAAGACAACCCTTGGCTTAAAATCACGGACTTGCAGCTTAGGCAATTTGTTCGGGCCCGCTACTAGCTGGACAAGGAAACAGGGGAGTTCATCACCGACGATCCGGAGGTGAAGGAATTCGAGAAGAATCTGGTAAGGAATTTATCGCTGATCTCAAGTCTATTGCGTTCTAATTAAGATAATGAAGCCAAGAATCTAAATGGGTTCACCTTTCCTTGTCTCTGCAGGAGGAGGAACTGAACGCTACTGCCACAGAGTCGTCCTAGGATTCGACGGAGCCGTGGGACACGGTTTTCAACAGGGCGACCAATGCTTACAAGAAGAGGGACAAGGGGGTGCCACCGTCCTCAGCTGGCCGTGTGTCCGACTTCGGTACGAGCATGAAGTTTAAGGAGTTCTACAAAGAGGACGCCAGGAAAAGAAGGGACAGGAAGAACCAGGATAAAGCCGCTGTTGCAGAGCTGAAGATGAAGGTGCAGACACTGGAGGAGAAGGCGGTGGACCAGAAAACGGTGGACAAGTTAGTGGAAGAGAAGCTCCGCTCGATGATCCCCCCTGAGTTTTTCGAGGGGCTTACTGCTTGGAATGCGGGAGGTCGACAGGGGCCGATACATCTGCCCAGCTTAAGCGGCAGCAACTCGGGCATCAATGTTACCGTGTCGCCGGACCTGGTGACCCCGCCGCCCGTCAACGTCGGGACGTAGCCCCTCATTTTGGTCACACCGACGCCCCCTCCCGCCAATGATACCAATAAGGCGCAGCAATGGCGGTGCCGTGGAGGCACCCGGCGGAGATTGCAGAATCTTGATAGGCCGGCGGCATCCGCCGTGTCTCTACATTAGCCGAGATCCACGCCATCACCAAGGTAACTAATTAGTTAGTGCACGTCATCTCCTTTATGCCTTTGATGCATGACTGTTGCCATCTCATGACGCCCAACAACATGTTTTTGCCTCAGGACACTTCTTGCGTACTCACCTTAAAGATGTCGGCGGTGAGTTGAAGGATGTTGCCAAGGGCACTCTTATACAACCGGCGAGCCGCACGATGCACAACAATCCAATGGATGATGACGTGATGAAGGTCAGGTTGGCTCGGGTGTTGCCAGGGTGCGACGACATGGACCCCCCATTCAACCTTAGGGAGCCGACGAACACAAGACCCTTGGGGAATGCTGGCGGCCTTGACATGGCGAAGACCAGATTCGTCTTGCGGGGAGGAGCACGGCGCCACCTCTCGACCGATCATCGCCCGGCCACCACCTCGGAAGCCAGTAGCCGCCGTTGTCGCCACCACCAGCCGTCACCATCAACTCTTGGCAGCGTGTGCACCGCCACATGGCAAAGACGTTGTGCCGCAACCGCCGTCGCCCCCGCTACCACCACCACATGATGGCACCCATGAAGATGATGATGAATTGGTCAACGTTGACGACTTCATCAACACCGGCGCCGCCAAAGGATTGTATATGCCTTCTGTGGATGAAGAACCCTTCGCAACTCGCGACGACCATCAAGCTGATCGGCCCAATACATGCACGCATCGCCTGGTCTTCCATGGTCTTTCTCAAGAGACGCCTCCGGCCGCCGATCCACTACAAGAGAAACCGGGATCGGTTTTCAGCCCCAACACACTCCAAAAGGCGACTGATGAGCAGATGGCAGTGGCTGACACTGTTGTGAAGAAGAAGCACTACAGGAAGAGAGGTAATAATAGTAAGAAGGGTGCGAACCAGCGTCTTCCGAAGAGGATCCGGGGTCAGGACGCCGTCGTCGTACCATCCACACAATTTGGCTTGCCCCGAGTGCATGTAACTGGTGATCCGATATTGACTCCGGATATGATCCACATTGCGGTTGGAGCCATGTTAACTTTGCACGAGGGTGTCAAGACATTAGAGGCCCTCCTTTTTAAAGAGGACGATCCAAATTACCCGGTTTTCACGGCCAAGGTGCCATTGGATGTGGGCTTCGTCGATGAACCCCCCACGGATATATTCTTCATAGCGTTCGAGGACATATTCAAGTTGTTTCTCACGAAACGGCTGGACTATAACTTGGTCCGCCTATACGCGCTCAATCTGGCGCTCACGATCAAGAGAGAAAGTACCCCAGAAATCGCGATAGTGGATCCCTACTACATGCGGGATAGCCAGTTGGTCGAAGGATTAGAGACACGGACCAAGGCGACGACGTACCTCGAGAAGTTCATGGTGGACAACAAGAGGAAGGGCACACTTCTTTTGCCTTTCTTTTCCGAGTAAGTACACACACTCGCTCATCGTCACCGTAACTTATGCATTTCTTCAGGGCCGGTCCTGAGATTTCAGAGGCCCGGGGCGAAACTAAAATTTTGGGCCCCGCCCCTCTTACTATAATTTTTTTCTGCATGTGTGAGATGGTGAAAAATAAATACTTTAAGTATACCTAACTACAATATTCATATAAAATAACAACGTCTACATGATACCTTAAAATTTTCTCCGCCAACTCCTAGAAGCAAAGTCAGTGACGAGCAACATCAAATCTGTCATTTCTATATGTTTAAAAGTAAGTGCACATACCTTCTATTTGTTGAATTGTAGAATCAATGCACAAGGATGCTGATTGCAACTTCTTGGTAACAGTATTTACTGCTAATAAAATTTCATACCCATACCAAATATAAATTCAAAGCTACCAAGCACTTTAAATAAATAATTTGCATCATTCATATTCTTGGGTTCAGTATCAACATCTTCACTTAACTCAAAAAGAGCACACCTTAACTGGGCAGCTTGAAATCTAATTGCGCTGACACTTTTGATCCGACTCTTCTAGCGAGTATTGGATAAATACTTCACAGTTAAACCTTCCATGTGGTCAAGCAACACTTTCCATCTTTTGGTAGACCTAGAAAATAAAACATAGATCCATTGCACGATACCAAAGAAAGAAACAGCCTTACCACAAGATTTAGCCATATCACAAAGAATAAGATTATGACTATGGCAAGCACATGGCATATACAAAGCCCTAAGATTTACCTTAATCAACCTGTTCTGCACTCCTTTGTTCTTTCCTTTCATATTAGAGCCATTATCATAACCTTGACCTCTAATATCATTAATAAGAAGACCATATAACTTGATAGATTCAACCAATACATTGAAAAGCCCTTCACCGGATGTCACTCACATTGTCACTATCCATGTTAACATGAACGTAACATCATCTTCTACATCAACATTATTATGTTCCCCGACAACAACGCCAACTCATCTGGATTGCTCGAAGTGCTCGCATTGGTGTTAAAAAATCTAAACATAGATATTAGGGATCATGTTCTTGCTGTCTCCTTTTTCTTTTCTTAGCACCAGATTCAGGCGCCACAATCAGTTAACCTCGCCTCGCTCCTACAAATAAGAACAACAACTACTAATCAAAATTCAGAACACGAATTAGGGCATATAGTAGAATGCCAAGAGAACTGAGACAAGCGTTCTTACCTTCTATCTTAATCTTCTATGCAGATCGGGTGATTGCCCGACTGGGGACTGCGGCGGCCGGCGGACAAGCAAACAACACTGTGGGAGGGCAGTAGCTAGTAGATCGTCAGGATCGGCCGTCAGCGAGAGCGATAGAAGGACCTGGCGAGTCGCAAGTGGCGATCTGGCGAGTCACGAGAGGAGAGGTCGGGGCGTTCTGGCGAGTCGCGAGTGGCGACGTTTCACGTTTCCAGGCCCTGCACCTAAGCACTTTTCCTATCGATCAATCAGTGGCATGAGCAGGACCTGCGCGTGAAGTCCTTGTTGGCTGGACGGATTGCAAACCAAAAGGAAAAGCCACCTGCCAATGCATCTGTGCACCCCAAGCCCATCTAAAAACGCAGGGAAACTGCTTTTTTCTCCCATGTATAATAAGCCTATATAGAAAATATGGGCCCCTAATTTTTCTAGGCCCGGGGCGGCTGCCCCGCCAGACCCCCCTAGGGCCGGCCCTGCATTTCTTATAGATTTCTTTCCTTTGCTCTTTTTCCAACATTCCGTTCCAATTGTGTTGCGCAGAGACAAATACTGCACGCTTATCGTCCTTGCCCCGAGGTATTCGCTAGCCACGTATTTCGACTCGGGGAGTTTGACGAAGAAGAAAGACTACACTAGAATAAGAGGTGTTCTCAATGAGGCTCTCGAGGGCTACACCAAGAAGGGATGCACCTTCGTAGATAGGGGGGAATGTATCAAGGATGGCAAACACGTGTTCAACCATGTGCTCGACTTCCCCTGTGTCAAGCAGTTGACTGCTGGTGCCAAGGAGGCCTTCTACGTCCTCAATCACCTTAAAGGCTATGTTCTGGATTGCCATAACCTAACGCTGCCATCTAGTCTCCGAGGATGGGCCGAAACTTTGGCAAAAATCGACGATGCTGATCTTAGAGAAGACTTCCATCGCATTCAGATGAAGTTGTCGCAAATCATCATTGAAGATGTCAACACAAGGGGCGGTGCCCTACAACAAGCCAGAGGGTTGAGTAAGAGGAGATCGGCGCCTCCGTGGCGAGGGTGACACAAGGACGTGGATGACGAAAGAGGGCTATCTACCGTTCCTGAAGCCGTGCCAGAAGAGGGAGTCTTCATCGTGATCGATGTGTGCCTCTAGCATGATCCAGTGTGTGTATATTCTTGATGGACGCCTGCTGTATTAGTGTGTGTGTGTCATAAACTTTACTATCTCGTGGTCGAAATGGTCATTATTGTTAGACTTAAACTACCTTGTGGTTGTGCTGTCGTTGAACTTATTGCTTCTATGATGATCTAACTTTTAGGTTTATGGATCCTTTGTTTTATATTCTATGAACATATATATATATATGGATGTGAACCCTTTATTCATTCTTTTCGTTGTATTTTTACTAATATGCCTTGTCGTCTATAGAGATGGCGACGAGGTGGTATGTGGTGTACATGGGTAGGGTTCCAGGAGTCTACGAGGAGTGAGAGGATTGCCACAAACAAGTGAACAAGTTCAGCGGCAATATCTACAAAGGATACACGACTAGAGAGGAGGCGATAGCCAAGTGGAGGAACCACTTGTGGAAGAAGAACCGGATGGAGATATTGGTCGGGCTAATGCTCTTGCTCACCACTATCACAGTTGTATTCTATTTGATCCTAGTGTAGTCGGCGGTGGCCACTTCATATTTGTAATGTGAGATGATATGAACTTTGTATTCGGCGCTTGTGTAAAAATTTGGCACTTGACACTATATATGTATCTCGATCGGGCTCTAAGTGTTTGTATTATATATATGTCGGTTTTCATGCATCTACTACTTGTGCAATGTATTTTATACTCATCTGGATAAATCCTGTATAAATCCTGTATAAATACCTGATTATACACTAGGAAAGTATTTTACTTCGAATACATGTTACACAATCAGTGGCGCATATAATTACATAGTTAGTGGCGCATGGCATATCTGTGGCGCATACACATAAATGCGCCACATAAGTTCTTCCTGTGGCGCATGTGAAGGAATGCGCCACAGAAGTCTGGCGCCTATCCATATGCGCCACAGGAAGTAATTATCAGTGACGAGGTAACAGTGGCGACAAAGATATGCGCCATAGAAGTCCCCTTTTCATGTGCCACAGATAGGCTGTTTCCTAGTAGTGCTTGCAGTTACACGTGGATGGTTTATGCATCAGCTTGATGTTCAAAATGCTTTCTTGCATGGTGTTCTTAAAGAGGAGGTCTATATGCGTCAGCCTCCTGGTTTTGAGGATACTAAACACCCTCATCATCTCTGTCGTTTGACTAAGGCTATTTATGGTCTGAAACAGGCTCCTCGTGCATGGCATGCACGTCTTGCGACAACATGGTTTTCTGGAATCTACTACTGACACATCCTTATTTATCCTTTAGCGACCAGGTGTCACTGTATACCTTCTTGTGTATGTTGATGATATTATTGTCCTTAGCTCTTCATCACAGGCTATTGAGCATCTACTTATTGGACTTCGTCAAGAGTTTGCAGTTAAGGATCTTGGTCCCCTTCATTATTTTTTTGGTATTGAAGTGGTTCGACGTTCTGGTGGACTCACAATGACTCAACGCCAATATGCTCTTGATCTCTTACGGCGTGCTGGTATGTTAAAGTGCAAGCCTGCAGACACTCCCATGTCCTCCACTGTCAAACTTTTTCTTGATGATAGTCTGCCATTGAGTGATGAGGATGCTACTAGTTATCGGAGTATTGTTGGTGGATTGCAGTATCTCCTTCTCACTCGTCCTGACCTGTCATTTGCTGTGAACCGAGTATGTCAGTTTCTTCATATGCCTACTGAAGAACACTGGTCTGCTGTCAAGAGGATCCTACGGTTTGTCAATGGTACACTTGATCATGGACTTTTGCTTCGATCTTTAGTATCTAGCTCTGTGGCTGCTTATTCTGATGCTGATTGGGCTGGAGATGTTGGAGACAGGCGATCAACGGGGGGATATGTGTTGTTTCATGGTGAGAATTTGATTGCTTGGAGTTCTCGCAAACAGGCTACTGTGTCTTGTTCTAGCACGGAGGCTGAGTATAAAGTTGTTGCTAATGCTACTGCTGAGTTGATCTGGGTGGAAGCCTTGCTTAAGGAACTTGGTGTGCGCCAGGATTCTCCGCCTGTCTTATGGTGTGATAATATTGGTGCTACATATCTTTCTTCCAACCCAGTTTTTCATGCACGGACAAAACATGTTGAGGTTGATTTTCACTTTGTTCGTGAACGTGTTGCTCAAAAGTTGTTGCAAGTCCGGTTTGTTGCTTCCAGAGACCAGCCTGCTGATATTTTCACGAAGCCATTGCCACTTCAGTTGTTTCAGGAGTGCAAGCGCAATCTCCACATGTTTTCCCCTAGTTGAGATTGAGGGAGGCTGATAGAATATGTATTTAGCTGATGTAATTGTAACGTGTTGTAACCGGTCTGGTCTTGTAATCCTGTGTATATGTTGCATATATATACCGTATATATATGAAGAATGATTGTGTGAAAGCTTTCAAGGAAGAGAAGCGCAGCCTACAAGGGATCTTTGGAAACTTGAAATCTAAGATATCTTTGACTTCAGACATGTGGACATCCAATAGAACAGTGGGGTACATCTGCATTACTGCCCATTTTATTGATGAGGATTGGAAGCCACAGAAGAGGATAGTCAAGTTCACCGCTATGGAGACGCCCCACACTGGAGTTGCAATGTTCAATGTCATGGTGAATTTTGCAAGGGAGTGGCACATAGAAGACAAAATCTTTGCGATGACGCTTGACAATGCATCAAACAATGGTGCAATGGTGAAACTGCTAGGAGACCATTTGTTGACCAAGAAGTTGCTACTTGGTGGTGGCAAGCTATTCCACAAACGTTGCGCTGGTCATGTCATCAACCTGGCATGTCAGGCTGGGCTGAACTTTCTAGACCCAATGACCAGCAAGATACGTGATAGTGTCAAGTACATTCGAAGCTCAGAAGCTAGAAAAGAGAAATTTGAACAAATAGTAGACCAACTAGGTGTATCATGTGGCAAGATTCCGAGTCTTGATACGCCAACTCGTTGGAACTCGACCTTCATGATGATTGATATAGCAAGAGAGTATCGTGGAGTGTTCGATTCACTAGCCATTCAAGATACAAATTATCGGCCCTTCAAACCGTCCTTTGAAGATTGGGAAAATGCCGATGTTATTTGCAGGTTGCTAAAGGTATTCTACGAAGCCACAAATGTTGTATCGGGTACATAATACCCCATCGCTAACTTGTATTTCCATGAAATCTGGAAACTAAAGCACACCCTGGATCAACAACACTATGAAGAGAACACTGATCTTGGTGAAGTGGTCATGTACATGAAGAGAAAACTAAAGAGATATTGGAAGCTATCTTGGTTAAATCTTTCCATTCCGGTGATTTTGGACCCACAATTCAAGCTGAAATACATTGCATATCGATTTAGCTCGGAATTTGGGGCTGAAGCTACAACAATGATTGCTAAAGTAGAGAATTCGTTCAAAGATCTATTTAAGGAATACCTCCAGTTGAATGGAAATGGTTCTGATTTAGACTCGATGACTCAAGGAGGCGACGATGAAATGGTTGGAAGTGCTCAAGACCCTATGGCTGACTGGGACAAGCATGTCACACAAAGTGCTCAATCAACAAATCTGGATTCCTCAGAACTTGATTCATACTTGTCAAAGGTTCCCATCCGCCGTAATAATCATTTCAACATCCTTACCTGGTGGCAAACAAACTCAGCTGAATACCCAACACTGAGTCGCATGGCAGCAGATATCTTGGCGACTCCTGCCTCTACGGTGGCATCCGAGTCTGCTTTCAGCACAGGGAAGCGCGTGTTATCAGATTTTCGAAGTCGAATGACACCGAAAACAGCTAAAGCTCTTGTTTGCCTGCAGGACTGGATAAGAGCCACATGTAAAGCCATAAAACACAAGCTTTTCTGTTTCTTATTATGCTTGCACTTTACAAATTCATCAAAATCTGTTTTTGTTTTCTGCAGCTAATAGTGAGCGTAGCATGGCTTCAATTCATGACATAATAATGGAGTTAGAAGGTATAACTTTACATGCTTTCTTCCACAATAAGTCAATAACTTTACATGCTTTCTTCCACAATAAAGGAAATCCTACTCGTAGTCTAGTATTGTACTACTACATGACTACATGTCGTTGAGTTGCTTTGTTGCAAGTACATAAATTAAGATTATGAATACTCGTAGTCTAGTATTGTGTTTAGGAATTGTTTTAAACCATGAGATTCAGTGGCGGAGCTGGGAACGGAGCAACAAGGGTGCTAACTTATACGACATACCGGAAATGCACCAAATTTCTAATAGTTCACAGCCAAAATGATAAGAAAACTAAATTTCCACTACCACAAGTGATAAATAGTCTAGTAAATATGACATGTTGCTGTCACAGCCTCACGGTATGTTTTTTAAAAACTGAATCTAGGAAGATAGAAAATAAGAACGAGGCATGCAGGAAGCTGGCTGGTGCTGCACTGCTGTGCTTTGCGTTTTACGTCTGAATACAAAGCAAGCTGATTTACTGGACCGGTGCTACAGCCCGGGTAGCACCGGCCACAGCTCCGCCCCTGATGAGATTCGACTTGCTACTTAAGATTATGCTGCATATCATGAGTTGTTGTATGAACTGTTCAATTTTTCTTTGCTGCAAGGAATTATTTGGTTCTTATGATATATGGACTTTCATGTATGACAAACGGTAAATTGTTTGGTCGTTCTTGGACAATATTCTATAATATGTGATTACTTTTCGATAAATGCAGATGGCGAGGACACTCGAATAGGTGGGCGCAATGGGCAGTAAACTTGGACGGATGATGAAGCAAAGCCATGAAAGTTCTGATATTTTGAATCATAAAAATTCCTGATATTTGCACCTGCTTGTAAATGAATGTTTTCACTGTGGAACAATTTGCTGCTGGTAGTTTCGTGCACACTAGATTATTTTGTCTGATAGATTCCTTGTCTGAACCTTGAAAGACTCGTCAGGTGCAGGGACATGCACACCTTTAAACTTTCTCTGATTGGTTTATTTAATTAAGTAAATCATCTATGTGTCGAAATATATTTGTTTAGATATTCACTGTGAGTAAACACTACTGAAAAGATTTCGGGTCGGCCCTGGGGTACCCGATGGGCCAGTGAGGCCACCTGATATTCTTAAAATGGGTCGGCCCGTGGCCCCAGAAATTGGCCTTGAGGCCACGGGGCCAGGTCCAAGGCCAGGTCCGGGCCGGCCCATTCCCATCCTGATATATACGAGGACGCCCCCCACGTTAGGTTGTGTGCGTCTCACCACAAATACTCTTTTGTTTACAGAGACTGGATTTTCTGAACCCTTGTGTCGGTGTACTTCCTATCTACACCGTTCTTCTAGTTGCAGCTGCTCACATTGTGCGAGCTCATGACTTTGGAGAAGGAATATCATGTTACTAATAAGGAACCTGCTAGAAAATTATGTTCAATGTATTTTTTTATTTCTTTCTAACACAACAATTTTGCTTCCATGAACTAGAAACTTGTTTCCTCCTCTGTTGGTGCTGCTCACATTAGGATATCTTGTTAGAGTAGATACCTAAAATTGGGTATTGATTTATCTCATACGAGCCCCTCCGGTAGTAATTTCTCCACAAAAATCAAAAGCCAGCTTAATTGCGTTGCTAACCATGCCCTGAAACGTGATCACATGCATCTTAGGAAAGTAGGTAACAATGATAAGAGGTGTGTGTACATAGGAACCGGAGGCTCATATCACATGTTTCCATAGATTACAGGTTTGTTCTTCTCTCTATCTCTAATAGGAATAGTTGTACCTATAAAATGGGGTACCACTGCCAGTGGAGAAATTTACCTCTCGTTCGCGAAACACTATACCTTGTGAGTTTCAGAGCGAGGAGAGATGTGGCCACCGATGGTGCCTGCGCTTGCAGTTTTAACCACTCAATGCATAACGAGAGATGTGCGAACCGAAGGAACGGTGTTGATTTGGGGATCGGCAGGAAGTCTGTTCCTGCGAGCACGTTGAGCCCGAGCAGCAAGAATGGAAGTAGCTCTTCTCGGGGTGAGAAGCCATTGGGTGTCCAGGAGCGCACTGCATCAACTAAGATGATAGTTGCTGTCGACGTCGATGAAGGTCTTATTGTGAAAATTCAGTGTTTTCTTCTTATAACTGGTCCTTTTTTCCTTAGTCCTTACGTGTCTTTGTTGCGCATGCGTGCATATCTTGCTCGCAGTTCTTGGTAGCTTCCTCGCTGCTCTCAACAGATTCGTCGCCGATCGTTATTCTTGGAACCACTCGGTATCAGACTACCATGTGTATGAGTTCTGCAAAGTGAGTTTGTTGCTATGCCTTTCTCAGAATACTTCAATTCGTGCATTATGTTCCTTTGATTTGTCACATCTTCTGTCAAGTTGTTTTAGCTGAACATTTTTTAGGCCAGGGTTTTATAGTTCTGATCCTCTCTTTTTTTATGGGAAAAACTCTGTGCAGATATGGAACTGTTCCCCCGAAAAAGGTGACTTCATACACCTAGTCTTCATTTCATTATGGAACTTACAACCTTTTCCTTTTTTTTATTACTACAATAAACTGTATGATGTTTAGCTCCCTTTCTGAATTGCTGCAGCTAGCAGTCTTGTGCACGAGTTCTTTGGAAGCCAGTACTTCCAAAATGGCATTCAACCTATCCCAGGCGCCCTAGATGCTCTCCAGAATGTTTCTTCTTTCTGTACCTTATCTGTAGTAACGTGAGTCCATCAACCTTAGTAGTGCATACAATACCTTTATCTTTCAGTATATCATGCTAAATAAACCTTTCCTATCCTTCATTTTGAAGATCTCGACAGAACGTAATCAAGGATCAGACGTTAGAATGGATCGAAAGGTACTATCCGGCCATCTTCGAGCAGATACATTTCGGGAACCATTTCGCTCTGCAAGGTGCATCAAAGCCAAAATCAGAAATTTGCAGGTAGATCTGTCAGAGGATTGCAACCATATCGCTTTTCAGTCATCTAAGGAGAGTGTACCGTTTCAAGTTTCATCACACACGTCGATTTGTTTTTTGGTGCTCAGGTTTTGATAGACGACAACCCGAGATATGCTTTAGAATGTGCCGAGGCTGGCATGAAAGTCCTGCTCTTTGACTTCCATAATTCGTATCCTTGGTGCAAAACCGGTGCAGATCAGTCACATCATCTCGTGACCAAGGTTCACAGCTGGCAAGAAGTCGAGCAGAAGCTTCGTTCGTGGGTATAGCATGTCGGAGCTCACATTGTCTGTCCGGTGTGACAAGTACATTGATAAGTCAATAATTATTTTTACTCCCTCCTTAGATTTATCCAAATTTTGGCAAACCTGAGACATTTATTTTGAGACGGAGGAGGGAGTATTAGTTTTAAGATAAATCGAGTAAAAGCGGATATTTCACAGGCTGGATGTAGTTCTATGCTGTAAGTCAATCGGTTTAATAGTAATTGTGGCGGTTTCTTGATCAGACAATAAAAATTAACAGTCCATTCTGTGATTTCATCGGATGCAAAGATCACCTGAATTGGGGGTTAGAGCATCTCCACCCTGAGTCTCAAAGCCTTTGGGGCACGCTGATACGTCCATTTTACATCACTATTCTATATCATAATGGAAGAAATATCCTATTTTTCTAGAAGACGAAGGAAGCCATAAGGAGGAGTGGAGATGGGCCACAGGGGGCCCAAGCCACCCCTGGCGCGGGCCACCCTAGGCCGCGCCACCAGGTGGTGTGGCTGCCCAGGCCCACCTCCGGCTCTCCCCTCTGGCGTATATAATCCTTCCGAAACCCTAATACTCGGGGGACGACCACAGAAAGATTCCACCGTCTCTGCAGGGCGGAAAATACCGAGAGAGAAAGATCTCTCCGGCAGACAGAATTCTGCCGGGGGAATTCCTTCCCAGAGAGGGGAGATCATCGCCATCAACACCACCATCAAGCTGGACTTTATCGGGATCATCATTATCATCACCACCATCATCACCATCAGCACCCTCATCACCATCTTCATATTGCTGTAACAATTGGGTTGAATCTTGCATAGTTCTTAGAGGAAACTTTCCCGGTGTTAATTACTCTTTGTAGTTGATGCTATTGAGTGAACTGTTTAATTATCGTTTATGTTCAGATTGTTATACATCATTATTCTATCTCTGATCATGATCCATATGATGTCTTGTGAGTAGTTCGTTTTGTTCTTGAGGACATGGGAGAAGTCATGTTGTTAGTAGTGGAATTGTGTTGAGAAAGATTAAATGGTTTGATATTTAAGTTGTGGTGTACTTCTTCTAGTGGTGTCATTTGAACGTCGACTACATGACACTTCACCTATATAGGCCTAGGGGAATGCATTGTGTATTTGGCTACTAATCGTAGGGGTTGCTAGAGTGACAGAAACCTAAACCTCCGTTAGGAAATCATTGCACACGGAATGTAAGGGTCTTAGGGTTTAAAGCTGTGGTTAGATTTCTACCTTAATTACTTTCTTATACTTACGGATGTTTGCAAGGGGTATAATCACAAGTATGTATTAGTCCTAGGAAGGTCGGTACATTAGCACAGGTTCACCCACACAACACTTAGCAAGCTAAAGAAGATTAATCAACTATATAAAGCGAAAGCACTTGATAGTCTTCCCGTGTGTCCTCGAGAACGTTTGGTCATCTTAACTAATACAACCGGCTTGTCCTTTGCTGCATAAAGGATTGGGCCACTTGTTGCATTTATTCCTACTGTCTTTTATTTACTCGTACTTTATTTACTTGCTTTATCAAAAACCCATAAAAATCCGTTTGCTAAGTATTTGCAGAGAATTCCTGATCCATACCACTAGCTAGCACCTTCTGCTCCTCGTTGGGTTTAACACTCTTACTTATCGAAAATACTGCGATACACCCCCTATACTTGTGGGTCATCAAGACTATTTTCTGGCGCCGTTGCCGGGGAGTGAAGCGCTATTGGAGATTGGAACTGGTAAAAGAAACTTCTACTGTTAGTATTGTTTACTTCTGTTAGTTGCTTTATTTTCATTATGGATAATTCGCTGAGTTTCTTGTTTCGTAATGCTACTACCACTGCTAAGGTAGTAGATGAGCCACCACCTGCTGAGAATGATACTTTTAAAATACCTACAAGAATTATTGATCGTGTTATGGATAATTACTATGTTGAGGATGGAACTGTCCATCCCGGTGATCATTTGCTCTTTATACACGAATTATGCGGGTTGTTCAAGTGTGCAGGTATTACTACAGATCAAGTTAAGAAGAAGTTATTCTCATTATCACTAAAAGGAAGAGCTGAGGAATGGTATAAGCTGCTGAAGAATGGTCAAGCTCTTGAATGGGAGGAAATAGTGCCTCTCTTTTATTCAAAATTTTATCCTCCTAGTGAGATTCATAAAGATCGGAATCAAATATATAACTTTTCGCCTCTTGATGGAGAGAGTACAACTCAAGCTTGGGGGAGATTGAAGTTACTAATTCTCAAATGTCCCATTCATGAGCTCCCCAACAATATTATTATCAATGACTTTTATGCAAGGCTTTATCTTCATGATAAGGACTTATTGGATGCTTCTTGTGCTGGCTCATTCACTCGCATGGAAGAAGAAGCTAAATGGGATCTTCTGGACCGTATTCAAGATAATGCTGAAGCATGGGAGAATGACAAAGGAAGAAAGTCATGTATAAATTATGATTATGAATGCATTGAATCTTTTATGGGAACTGATAACTTTCAAAATATTAAAAGTTCTTATGGTCTAGACTCTCAAGCTATTGGTTCTTATTTTAAGGCTTTTGCTTCCTACACTGAAGTGCCTAAAAAGAAGTGGAATAAGTATCATGAACCTTATAAAGATGTTGCTAAGAGTGTTCCTACAAGAAACACTGAAGTTTATACTGCTAATCATGTCTTATCTGAATCTTACATTGAGAAAATGCCTTTCCCAGTTAAGATAAAGGAACATTCTATGATAGCTAGTATGGTTAATGAAAGTACAAATAAAGCTGTTGAACCTGATAAACAAATGGATGATGAACCTATTATAGCAAATGTGAAAGACTTTGTTACTAAATATGAAGAAGAGGGACACACTATCCTTGGTAAGGATGCCTCTAATATTATTTCACAAAGTAGTGTTATGAGAACTAGTATTCCTATGTTTTCTGTTAGAATAAGTGATCATTGTTACGATGGTCCTTGTGATAGTAATATTGTTAAGTTTATGCATGATACTGAAAGCTACTATGAGAGAGGGAAATGTGTTCTTATGCATCTCAATAATATCAAGTTTCCTCGTTTTATGCTGAAAGTTTTTATGTTGCACTTGTTTTGCCTTCCTATGCTAGTAGCCTCTGGTTTCAACAACTTGTTTGTTTACAAAACTCCCTTGCATAGGAAGTGGGTTAGACTTAAATGTGTGTATTTTTGCTTCTTAATGCTCTCTTTCACTTTAATTCATATTCCTATGTGAGCATCTTCAAAATTATCATGCCCATCTTAATGGCTATAAAGAAAGAGCTTTTTGGGAGACAACCCAATTTATTTGTGTTTTCAGTTTGTTTTTGTTTCTTTGAGTCTTGGAAGTTATTACTTTGGTAATAACCTCTCCTTATCCTTTTTGTTTGGTTTTTGTGTCAAGATCAACCTCTAATGAGAGAGAAGTAAGATTTGGGGAAGTTGCTGTCCCGAAACAGATTTTTGTGCTTCACCATAAAAATTCGTGAGAGATCTCTGTATGTCGGATTGAGCTGTAATTTTTTGTGCTTCTACCCAGGTTGTTATTTAACTTTTGTTAGTTTTGCACTTTTTGATTTGAGCAACAGAAGATTTTTGAAAAAATTGATCTTTACCCGTTGGTCTATTTTGACAGATTTTGCCACTCTTGCATTTGCTTCTTTAATCGATTTCCTTTTTGAATTCTTTTTGGGTTTTCGGAAGGATTTGCTACAGTAGCTTATGTTTTGATGGTTTTTAGTTGAAATTGGACTCAAAAGGTTTTATCACTTCACTTATACTAATGTTGCTAATGAGAACTGTGTGAAGTTTTGTGTGAAAGAAATTTCCAGGTTAGTGGAGATAATGGTGAAATAAGGAAGTGAAAGGTTTCTTGACTCGAGTAATAAGTGTATGAAGATGAAGATATTGATCTTATTCAAGTGGCGACTCCGGAAGAATCTAGTAAATACCAAATTCAGAGACCTGCAGAATCCGTTTTCAAATAGGTAATAGTTCTGGTAAGAAAAGTTCCGCGAAAATACTATCCAACTATATTTTTGCAGTTTTTAGCCAATAAGGAAAGTTATGAAGTGAAAGGGGGACGGAAACGGAGCCAGGGTGGCTCACACCACCCAGTGGCGCGGGCCCACCCCTGGCCACGCCACCAGGTGGTGTGGCCACTCCGGACTCCATCTCCGACCCGTTTTCTCCCAGTACCTTCCTTTTTTTGTGAAACTTCATAATATATAACCCCCTCGGATCTCCCGAGGTTCATACATCGTGTTTTCGTCATATTTTCGTTTCGATCTGTTTCTGCCAGGAACTATCTTTGAAAGCTTAGAAGCACAATGGTGTCCGCCAAGGATAAAGGAAAGGAGCCTATGGAGGAAGATCTCCAAGACCCCGGGAAGGAGAAGCAGATCAAGAGTGAAGGTGAAGAGGAGGCAAAGCACACCGGCACTACCATTGCAAGCATTGGAGTGGTGGCAAACCCTGCCAGGACTATGTCAATTGGAGGGAATCCTCCTCATCACCGTTCAGATCCCTGGTCACTTCCCCCACGCTTCAAGAATCATTTCCATACCCTTATCCATGAGCATCAATATCAGAATATGCCCAAGGAGAAATTACCCTCCAATTGGGATTTGCCTCATTCTAGCCATGCAGGAAAAGAAGACTTCAAGGAGGTAGAGTGGGGAAAGAATCGCAAGAGCTGGAATTTGCAACCCGACATGATCATGAGCCACATTGAGCAAAACTCACAGCTTATTCGTAATCTCACCTTTGAGATTGAGGACTTGGGGAAACTGATCAAAGAGCTCATCAAGAGAATACAACCACCACCAAAGGAGTAATTCATCATCAGGTTTGGCATCCCCTTGGTTTGTTCCAAGCTTGGGGGAGTGCCGCGGTATCACATCACTATCTTCTATCTTTTTACCTTTTTAGTAGAGTCATATCATGAATAGAGAAGTTATCATGTAGGATGGTTTGCATTATGGAAGTGTCCCCTCTCTCGTTAGATATGTATCTCTTGGTGTGAGTTGCCATTATGGATTATTAATGAGAAGTTCTATCATTTACTCTTTTGCATATCTTATATTAGTTTTCAATTCATGGTTATATGATTGATCTTGTCGTTAGTATTGGTATCACTTTGGGATCATTGAGTTAATTTAGTTGGTTTTGGCAAACCTGGCTCGGTCAGTAGCAACACTATTTTTGAGAATTGAATGAAAAAGATAGAAGTATTCTTAAAAAAATATAATTTCATCATCTTTCTTTCTTGATTTGCTCATAAGTTTAGTATTCTCTAGTTAAGATCTTTTGTGCTTCCAAGGAAGATTGCATGTTTGTTTTATCACTTGTATGTTTGTTTGTTTCCTTCAACTCTTATACTTGCTACCCAGCCTTGCTAGCCAAAAACCTGTACTGAGAGGGAATTCTTCTCGTGCATCCATTCCTTAAACCAAACCCATGCCATTTGTGTCCACCATACCTACCTATTAGCATTATTGCTATTCCAAGTAAATTCATGTTTTTATCTACCTTCCAAATCAAAATTGTTATGTGAAAATTAGTGATTAAAGCTCTCGCGAACTTGATGGCACACTTTACTTTCTCGCATTTAATAAACTTGAACCATTGTGCCCATCTATGTTGCGTATATGCTTGCGCTTTGTAAGTTGTGAATTAGCAGAACCATGCTGTCATGGGGAACACTTTCAACATTGCACCGGTACTTTGTACCTAGTTGATATCATGTTCTTTTGTCTATGGATGTCGTCGGTGTGAAATGAAAGGGGATCTTGTAAGTCCATGGAGTTATGCATGTGTGTTAGAGAAAGCGCAGGCTGCGGTCTAATCCATCTTTGTCATGGTGGAAACCTGCAGCATAACCATAACGAGCATCTATGAAGCATTCTTCTTATAAAAAAGAGATAGAGATTGAGAAAAAGAGAAAAGAAAAAAAGAGATGAGAAAAGAGGAAAGAGAGAAAAAAGCATCATATTCCCATGGTAAATAAGAAGATTGCTGAGATGCTTGTTGTCTGCTTGCCTTGTCATTTTGATATGGGGATTCTTCCGTACCATCGGGCAAGGGGTACCCGTTGGAGGTTCTCCATGATACACATGTGCTTACGATGACAAGAACTTACCGGTGACTAAACTTGAGTAGCATGAGGAGCGGCCCTCGTATTCAAGGGACATGAGATTCTCAATTTACAACTTGTCAAGCATATCCTCATATTTGATCACTTTAACCTTAATCATCTAAAGATGCCTATGATAGGGGCAATGAGAGCTGAAAGCTAATAAGTATCATAATTTTTGGGAGCTCTTTATGAAACTTGAAATCCCTGCTTCCCTCTGCGAAGGGCCTTTCTTTTACTTTTTAGTTGAGTCAGTAAACCTATTCCCTTCTATCTCAGCAAGTATTTTGAGTTGTTTTGTTTCATTCATTCATATGATGATTTATTCAATCATGTTTCTTATGTTCCTTGTTTTGCACATTTCTCTTATCTTGGTGTCTACTACTTTGATAGCTATCATTGAAAACCAGTTATTTGTGAACTCCAGCAAATTATCAACTATTCTTCGACCAAGAGCTAAGTTTGCCATTACCAATTATGATTCACTTTATGTATCTTTATTGTGTTTCCTTTACTTATTGCAAGTTAAGTTATATAATAGTGAGTTGTCTTCTATTATGATCTATGTATTGATGAATGTGATGCTTCTTGTCCGTATTCGTTTTATCGACTCTTCACTCCATAAACCCGAGGTCATGTTTATTGAGCTCAGTTTCGCTTGGGGACAAGCAAAGTCTAAGCTTGGGGGAAGTTGATACGTCCATTTTGCATCACTATTCTATATCATAATTCATTGTTATTCATTGATATATTTCATATTAAGAGATGATACTTATGTTATTTCATCTGTTTTTGCATGGTTGATGACTTTTGGAGCATGGACAGCTGCACTCAGGATTCTGATGGAAAAGGTGCTGTTTGGAGGCAAAATTCGCGAAGATTAGAAAATCCGGGAAAATATATGGAAAATCCTATTTTTCCAGAAGACGAAGGAAGCCAGAAGGAGGAGTGGAGATGGGCCACAGGGGGCCCACACCACCCCGGCGAGCCACCTAGGCGCGCCACCGGATGGTGTGGCATACTGGTCCACCTCCGGCTCTCCCCTCTGGCATATATAATCCTCCCGAAACCCTAATACTCGGGGGGCGACCACAGAAAGATTCCGCCGCCTCTACGGGGTGGAAAACAACGAGAGAGAAAGATCTCTCCAGGAGACAAAATTCTGCTAGGGGAATTCCTTCCCAGAGAGGGGAGATCATCGCCATCAACACCACCATCAAGATGGACTTCATCAGGATCATCATCACCACCATCATCACCATCAGCACCCTCATCACCATCTCCGTATTGCTGTAACAATTGGGTTGAATCTTGCATAGTTCTTAGGGGAAACTTTCCCGGTGTTGATTACTCTTTGTAGTTGATGCTATTGAGTGAACCGTTGAATTATCGTTTATGTTCAGATTGTTATACATCATTATTCCATCTCTGATCATGATCCATATGATGTCTTGTGAGTAGTTCGTTTTGTTCTTGAGGACATGGGAGAAGTCATGTTGTTAGTAGTGGAATTGTGTTGAGAAAGATTCAATGGTTTGATATTTAAGTTATGGTGTACTTCTTCTAGTGGTGTCATGTGAACGTCGACTACATGACACTTCACCTATATGGGCCTAGGGGAATGCATTGTGTATTTGGCTACTAATTGTAGGGGTTGCCGGAGTGACAGAAACCTAAACCTCCGTTAGGAAACCATTACACAAGGAATGTAAGGGTCTTAGAGTTTAAAGCTGTGGTTAGGTTTCTACCTTAATTACTTTCTTGTACTTACGGATGTTTGCAAGGGGTATAATCACAACTATGTATTAGTCCTAGGAAGGTCGGTACATTAGCACAGGTTCATCCTCACAACACTTAGCAAGCTAAAGAAGATTAATCAACTATATGAAGCGAAAGCACTTGACAGTCTTCCCGTGTGTCCTCGAGAACGTTTGGTCATCTTAAGTAATACAACCGGCTTGTCCTTTGCTGCATAAAGGATTGAGCCACTTGCTGCATTTATTCCTACTGTCTTTTATTTACTCGTACTTTATTTACTTGCTTTATCAAAAACCCATAAAAATCCGTTTGCTAAGTATTTGTAGAGAATTCCTGATCCATACCACTAGCTAGCACCTTCTGCTCCTCGTTGGGTTTGACACTCTTACTTATCGAAAATATTGTGATACACCCCCTATACTTGTGGGTCATCACACGCCGGGCAGAAAACCACGCCCGGCCCGTGCCCCAAAGCCCGTTTTGGTCGACTGAATACCCTATCCGGCTCGCCGAGGCTATCCCCGCTCCACATGGATCATTGCGGGGGTAGTCTAGTCATGGATACATCGGCTGGTCTTCGAATTAATTGCCGTTGTCACTACCAGAAAATTGGTCGCTGACGTGCAGCTTCTTTGCCGTGGGTTGGGGCATGGCAAAGAACTCTTTGCCGTGGCACCCTGACACGAAGCACACGGCACAGAAGGAAGGCACAGTAAACTGCTAGAGATTGCATGGCAAAGAAAAGGGGCACGACAGAGGCACTGGAAAGATGCACGGCAAAGAAAAGAGCATGACAGAGAGGCCAAAGAGCACTTGGCAAAGACATCACACGACACTATGTAGGGTAGGGCCCACTTCCGCGGGGCAGCTGAAGGCGCGGTCATGACAACAAGACTTTGCCGTGACAGCAGACGTCAATCACGGCAAAGTTTTGAACCAAATAATTTCCCTATGAGCGATTTTTTTGCGCCCTGTCTTTTTATTAACGCGAGAAATCTTTTCGGCAAAATTTTCACAATTTTTAAACTGTGCGGGAGAGCACGTTATTTCTTTGCCGTGCGCTGACCCACGGCAAAGAACCTCTTTGCTATGCGACCTACACGGCAAAGACTTTGCCGTGCGCTGTACACAGCAAAGTATTTAATTTTTCATTTATTTAGGCCAAAGGTATAAGGAATGGGTCTACCCCCTAACTTTCTCCGCACGAGGTTCCACCAATGTACTTTTTCATTGGTTTAGGTTTGTTTAGGCCAAATGTACAAGGAAAACCAAGCGTGTGGGACCCTTTGGCACATCCTAGCCCCCGTTATACCCGCACCGGGATATTTCCACCTAGAGTCCCAGGAATCTTCCAAGTAATATCGCCCGAATGTGAAGACGGTAACTCTGGGGGATAGCCATCGCATCTATGGGCCTTCCACCACACTTGCACGCATATCCTAGGTCCACTTTCATGTTTTCTAGGTCCACATGCAAGGTTGGGTGGGTTTCCGGGGGTCCGAAGCACCCGTCTGTGGGCCCCAGGAAGGTCTACCCCCTAGCTTTCTCCGCACGAGGTTCCTCCAATGTACTTTTTCATTGGTTTAGGTTTGTTTACGACAAAGGTACAAGGAAAACCAAGTGTGGGACCCTTTGGCACATTCTAGCCCCCGTTATACCCGCAGCGGGTCATTTCCACCTAGAGTTCCAGGAATCTTCCAAGTGATATCGCCCGAATGTGAAGATGGTCACTCCGGGGGATATCCATCGCATATATGGGCCTTCCACCACACTTTCACGCATATCCTAGGTCCACTTGCATGTATGCTAGGTCCACATGCAAGTTTGGGTGGGTTTCCGGGGCTCCGGGTGTCCGAAGCACCCGTCTATGGGCCCCGGGAAGGTCTAACCCATAGCTTTCTCCGCACGAGGTTCCTCCAATGTACTTTTTTGTTGGTTTAGGTTTGTTTAGGACAAAGGTACAAGGAAAACCAAGTGTGGGACCCTTTGTCACATTCTATCCCATGTTATACCCATAGCAGGACATTTCCACCTAGAGTTCTAGGAATCTTCCAAGTGATATCACCCGAATGTGAAGACAGACAATCCGGGGGGATATCCATCGCATCTATTGTCGTGGTGGTGGCACGACAGATGCCATGGATAGGCTAAAGATGGGGCCAATGAGTGCTAGGGGAATCCAGGGAGGGAGAGCGTGGTGATTCCACACACAGCAGTTCTTGTATATTCTCTATCGATGGTGTTTACAAGTGCTTCTAAGGCTCTCCACAAGAAGGAGCCGATGTCTCTTACTCCCTGTTCACTAGCCCTAGAGTTCTACCTTAGACAGAGAATGATTTATCAATTGGCCGTCCTCCTCCATGGAGGCCCCGGTGCTCCTTATATAGGGGAGCCCGGGTTACAATTCTAGGGCACAGGTGGCAGCATATTCTATGAATATGCTCCTTTCCTAAAGCAGATGCTTCTTTATTCCTCTTTAACGGCTCGTCCGGGTTTTGGACGTATTCCATGGCGTAATCCTTGCCTTTTGGCATCACCAGACATGGGCTGCTTCATCCGGCCTTGCCCGCGTCACCTTGGTCGCCCCTGACCCACTGGTCCTTGATACATTGCAAATGTATCTACAATTTTTGATGTTCCATGCTTGGTTTTATCTACTTTCTTATGTTTTGTCCACACTTTGGAGTACTTTTCATATGATTTCTTGGACTAACCTATTAACAAGATGCCACAGTGCCAATTGCCTGTTTTCTGCTGTTTTTGGTTCTAGAAAGTCAGAAAATGAATATTCTCGGAATTGGACGGGACAAAAGCCAAAGTTCATATTTTTCCGGAAGACTCACGGAGCCAGAAGGAGAGTCGGAGAGGGGCCACAGGGTCGCCACACCACCCCTAGGCGCGGGTCCCTCTTGGCCGCGCCAGGGCATGGTGTGGGCCCCCTGGCTTGCCACCGACCTTGCCTCCTTCGCCTATATATTCCCCCCGAGGCAAAAACCCTACATCATCAAGCCTCCAGCCACGAAAAATTCTGCAGCGCCGCCGCCACTGAAGGGGAGATTCGGAGGATAGAAAGTCTCTGTTCCGGCATCCTGCCAGGACGGGGAAGTGCCCCCGGATCCATCTCCATCACCATTGCTGATTCCCATGATGAGGAGGGAGTATTTCCCTCTCGAGGCTAAGGGTTCTACCGGTAGCTATGTGTTCATCTCTCTCTCTATGCGTGATCTTATCGAGATCATGAGCTTGTAATCTATAGATCTACCTTGCTACTCAAGTGCTTTAATAGATCTCTGCTCTCCCCATGTGTGTGAAGTTGAGAGTGTGCACACCATGGTGGCACTTAGGCTAGAGATTACAAATACTTGTTATGAGTTATATTTGGAGTTGGATGTCTTTATGAAATTGTGGTGTTTGTTGGACCCATCTAGTGCTCAAGGTGATAGTGTGGGGTTATCTAGAGGGGAAAGGCTTACTTTGAGGTGTGCTGTTATAGCCCTACCATGGATTAGAGTGTCCAACCGGAGAGTAGTTCATCGTAGTATCATAGAGAATATTATATTTATATGAGTGTTCACTAGTGAAAGTATGATCCCTAGGCCTTGTTTCTAAGCATTGATACACCGTTTACAATTAGATCTATTACATGTTTGCTTGCTACCTTCTTTATTTAAGTTTTACTTTAGTCTTTTCCACGCCATCAAGCTATTTTCTATCACCGTTACCACTTATAATTATCCATACCACTTGTATTTCACTATCTCTTCGCCGAACTAGTGCACCTATACACCTGACAAGTGTATTGGGTGTGTTAGGGACACAAGAGACTTCTTGTATCGGGTTTCTTGAGAGGGGATACCTTTGACCACTTCCTCCCTGAGTTCGATAAACCTTAGGTTGATCCACTTAAGGGAAAACTTGCTGCCGTTCCACAAACCTCTGCACTTGGAGGCCCAACAACTATCTACAAGAATAGAAGTGCGTAGACATCAAGCTATTTTCTGGCGCCGTTGCCGGGGAGGTAAGGTAAAAGGTACTCACATCCTCCGGTGTGAGTGCTCGAAGTTATTTCCTTTAGATTCTGCAATTTTGTCTTTTTGTTTCTTGTTTTCACTAGTTAGGCTAAATGGAAAACAACAACAAAATTAGAGAGCTTTATAGTATTTATCTTGAGTTAGGACATGAAGTGTTTGAAGAGAAAATTAAAAAACCTATGGAACTTTATTTGCATGCTTATAGCAATGTTGTTAGTATGAATTCTTTGGACACCATTATTGCTAATGCTATGGAAAAGTCTAATCTTGGGGAAGCTAGTTTTTATGAAAATGATCTTTTTAGTTCCCCAGCTTTGGAAGATAGCTATTCTATTGCTTATGATGATACCAAACCTCCAATATCTGATGATTACCATGATGAATATGATATTTTCAGTCCACCTACTATTGAGGAGAAAATTAATTATGATCACAATACGCCTCCTATATTTGATGATTATGGTGATGAGAATAATAATGATAGCTATTTTGTTGAATTTTCTCCCACCACAATTAATAAGAATGACTATGCTTATGTGGGGAGTATTAATTGTTTTATGCATATGGCTCATGATAAGAATGTTTTATGTGATAGTTATATTGTTAATTTTATTCATGATGCTACTGAAAGTTATTATGAGAGAGGGAAACATGGTTTTATGTATCTAAACAATATTAAGTTCCCCCTCTTTATGTTGAAAATTTTGAAGTTGCACTTGTTTTGCTTTCCTATGCTTGTTGCTTTGTTCTTTCATGACTTGTTTCTTTACAAGATTCCTATGCATAGGAAGTGGGTTAGACTTAAATATGATTTGAATTTCCTTCTTGATGCTCTCTTTTACTTCAATTCATATTTCTTATGTGAGCATCTTCTCAAACTATTATGCCTAACTTAAAGGCGTTAAAGAAAAGTACTTACTGGGAGAAACCCAAAAGTTTTAGATGAGTCTTGGAAGTTATTACTTCAGTAATATAATGACCACTCCTTATCCTTTTTATTTGCTTTTTGTGCCAAGAGTAACCTCTAATGAGAGAGAAGTAATGATTGGGAAAGTTGCTGTCCCGAAACAGATTTTTATGCTTCATCGTAAAAATTCGTGTACAATCTCTGTACATCCTTTTGAGTCATGAATTTTTGTGCTTTTGGCCCAGGTTGTTATCTAACCTTCTTAGTTCAACACTTTTTTATTTGAGCAACAGAAGGTCTTCGAAAAAAAATCGTCTTTACCTGCTAGTCTGTTTTGACAAATTTCTGCCATTATTTGTATTTGCTTCTTGTTGGTTCCTTTTTGAGTTGTTTTAGGTAATTGAGCTTTTTGAGGGAATTTATACAGTAGCTTGTGTTTTAATGGAAGTTTTATTGGTGTTGGAAATGAACCTAAATACTTATTATCTTGAGTGCACTAATGTTGCTAATAAAGATTGTGTGAAGTTTTGTATGAAGGAAATATTTCAGGTGTATGGAAGGAATGAGTAATGAGATGAAGGATGGACTAAATCTCAAGCTTGGGGATGCCACGCGTGTCACCCCAAGAAATATCCAAGAAGTACAAGCGTCAAAGCTTGGGGATGCCCAAGGCATCCCCTTCTTCATCAATAAAAATTCCAGGTTTCTTCCAAACACTTCATTTTTATTGTTTCATGCACAGTTGTGTTGTTCTTGGAGTGTCTTCTTTTTCGTTTTTGTTTTGGTTTTTCGTTTGCTTTGTTTTCTTATTTTGCTGAATAACTTGCTTGGACCCCCTCTTTCATACATTGGTTTTCAAATAAGTTTGGTTTGGATTGGAAAAAGAGTAGGAAAGTTCATGCTTAAGTGGTAAAGAGAGCTTGTTTTTTACTGTGGCCTATGCTTTGTCATGCCATGCTTGATATTGTTTTGGCTTTATGCTTAGTATTCTTTGCTGTAGCATGACTTGTTATAAACAATTGAGATTGCTTAATGTGCCTTGGAAGGATCATGCATTGTTTTAGCATATTAAAGCATAGTATTGTGGTATTCTCCTTAGATGCTTTATTTGGGTTGACTTGGCGCATGCTCACACCATGTTATGACTATCCCAAGTCACCATAAGCCATTATGATCCTTTAGTTTTCAACCTGTAGTATCACTTTATGCTTTGATCAATTATGTTTTGTCGCTCTGCATGATTATGGCCATTATTGCTCTCTTAGTTTGTTGCTCCCAGTCTTTTGCTAGCCTCCGCAACCAAGTATGAGTTCCACTCATGCATCCAACTCCCTAAACCAAGTTATTCCAAAGATTCCACCATACCTACCTATTAGCTTATGCTATTCCAAGTATATTCATGTTTTTGTTTACCTTCCAAATTAAACTTGTTATGAGAAAACTAGTGATTAAAGCTCTCACGAACTTGATGGAACACTTTACTTTTCTTGCCCTTAATAAACTTGAACCATTGTATCGTCTATGTTGTATATGCTTGCACTTATTTGTTGGGGATTAGCAGAACCATGCTATCATGGGGAACGCTTTCAACATTGCATGGGTACTTTGTACCTAGTTGATATCATGCTCTTTTGTCTATGGATGTCGTCGGTGTGAAATGAAAGGGGAGCTTGTAAGTTCATGGAGTTATGTATATGTGTTAGAGAAATGCCTGGGCCGCTGGTCTAATCCATGCTGACATGGTGGAAACCTGCAGCGTAACCATAATGAGCTGTCTATGAAGCATTCTTCTTATAAAAAAAGAGTCCTATACTGAGAAAAAAGAGAAAAAGAAAAAAAATATTATGAAAAGAGGAAAGAGAAAAAAGCACCATATTCCCATGGTAAATAAGAAGATTGCTGAGATGCTCGTTATGCCTTGCCTTGTCATTTTGATATGGGGATTCTTCCGTATCATCGGGCAAGGGGTACCCCGTTGGCGGTTCTCTATGATACACATGTACTTACGATGACAAGAACTTACCGGTGACTAAACTTGAGTAGCATGAAGAGCGGCCCTTCTATTCAAGGGACATGAGATTTCTAACTTATACTTCGTCAAGCATGTACACCATAGTTTGTTCACTTTAACCTTAATCACTTCAAGATGCTTATGATAGGGGCAATGAGAGCTGAAAGCTATTAAGTACCATATTTTTGGAAGCTCTTTATGAGACTTGAATCCCTAGTTCCTTCTATGAAGGCCTTTCTTCCACTATATATATTGAGTCTCCACCTTCTACCTTTATGCACCTACTTTGAGAGCATAGTGGCCATTCTTAGTTCTATGTGCATTGTCCCAAAACTTATGGTGTTCCATGAAGGCCTTTCTTCCACTATAACTTTGATATTTCTTGTTCTTAAACTATTTGTATCTAGTCACTCTTATGAACTTTGAAGGTGTCCTATGCATTTATGTTTGCTACTCTATGAGGGACAAGATGAATGCCACTATGCTATGTTTTCTTTATGTGAAACAAACAAACGTCTTGCAAAGCATTGTTATTCATGAATCTTTTGTTTGTGCCTTTTCATGTTGCAACATAGTTGCTATGTCTTATTGTTAGAACTTTGTCTTTCATGTTATGATTGAAGTAATATGTTCCCAGTTTTGAGTGTTTTACAAATACTTTGATCTAGTTTATGATGGTGCATGTCACCTCAAAAATTATTCTTTCTTTTTATCACTTACCTACTCGAGGACAAGCAGGAGTTAAGCTTGGGGATGTTGATACATTGCAAATGTACCTACAATTTTTGATGTTCCATGCTTGGTTTTATCTACTTTCTTATGTTTTGTCCACACTTTGGAGTACTTTTCATATGATTTCTTGGACTAACCTATTAACAAGATGCCACAGTGCCAGTTGCCTGTTTTCTGCTGTTTTTGGTTCCAGAAAGTCAGAAAATGAATATTCTCGGAATTGGACAGGACAAAAGCCAAAGTTCATATTTTTCCGGAAGACTCATGGAGCCAGAAGGAGAGTCGGACAGGGTCCACAGGGTGGCCACACCACCCCTAGGCGCGGGTCCCTCTTGGCTGCGCCAGGGCATGGTGTGGGCCCCTTGGCTAGCCACCGACCTTGCCTCCTTCGCCTATATATTCCCCCCGAGGCAAAAACCCTAGGTCGTCAAGCCTCCAGCCATGAAAAGTTCCACAACGCCGTCACCACCGAAGGGGAGATTCGGGGGACAGAAAGTCTCTGTTCCGGCACCCTGCCGGGACGGGGAAGTGCCCCCGGATCCATCTCCATCGATCTCCACCACCATCTCCATCACCATTGCTGATTCCCATGATGAGGAGGGAGTAGTTCTCTCTCGAGGCTAAGGGTTCTACCGGTAGCTATGTGTTCATCTCTCTCTCTATGCGTGATCTTATCGAGATCATGAGCTTGTAATCTATAGATCTACCTTGCTACTCAAGTGCTTTAATAGATCTCTTCTCTCCCCATGTGTGTGAAGTTGAGAGTGTGCACACCATGGTGGCACTTAGGCTAGAGATTACAAATACATGTTATGAGTTATATTTGGAGTTTGATGTCTTTATGAAATTGTGGTGTTTGTTGGACCCATCTAGTGCTGAAGGTGACAGTGTGGGGTTATCTAGAGGGGAAAGGCTTACTTTGAGCTGTGCTGTTATAGCCCTACCATGGATTAGAGTGTCCAACTAGAGAGTAGTTCAGCGTAGTATCATAGAGAAGAATATATTTATATGAGAGTGTTCACTAGTGAAAGTATGATCCCTAGGCCTTGTTTCTAAGCATTGATACACTGTTTGCAATTAGATCTATTACATGTTTGCTTGCTTCCTTCTTTATTTCAGTTTTACTTTAGTCTTTTCCACGCCATCAAGCTATTTTCTATCACCATTACCACTTATAATTATCCATACCACTTGTATTTCACTATCTCTTCGCCGAACTAGTGCACCTATACACCTGACAAGTGTATTGGGTGTGTTGGGGACATAAGAGACTTCTTGTATCTTGATTGCAGGGTTGCTTGAGAGGGGATACCTTTGACCACTTCCTCCCTGAGTTCGATAAACCTTGGGTGATCCACTTAAGGGAAAACTTGCTGCTATTCTACAAACCTCTGCACTTGGAGGCCCAACAACTGTCTACAAGAATAGAAGTGCGTAGACATCAGTCCTCCTCTTTACTTTACTTTGCACATGCTTCAGCTAATAAAGCCACCTTTTGACCAGCGGGGGATTCCTTTTCTTGGAAGCTAAGATAATCCGGCTAGCATATAGCTAATCTGGCTTACCGATTTACCTGCAAAACAGATTGTCATGGCCGACATAAATCTTATGCCGGCCGGACCATTGTCAGGGAAGTGCCCCATGGGTCGGGTCACACCGTGATTCGGCCCGCCTTGAGGTGACCTGGTTAGCACTTTGCTTTGACCGCGCCGTACCCCGGCTAACTCGGCCCTTATACCCCTGTGTTACCCTACATGTGGGTATCCCCCAACATTAGTCCCCGAAGCTGGTGCGGTCTTAGCAACTTTTAGTTGTTAAGGCCATAGCAGGTTCCCTTATCCGGATCTTTCGCTCCTTAGGCCGAGTTACCCCGTAACCCGGAGTTTCTCATCTTGCAACCCTTTTGCACTTTCCGAGTTATTCCTCGCTGGCTAGGTCTTACGCTTGCTTATCCAGGTTACCTTTACTTCTCTCGTATGTTTCTTCACATCCTACATGGAGGGTAATCATCATTTGCCTCATTTTAAGGGCCATGCGCATTTACCGCGCCAGTTACTGTCGCTGTGTCAGGCATAACTACTATAAACGTCCCATCGCTGTAGCGCCTCGTTAACTGTAGCACCATGTCTTGTCATGGGATCGCTTGCTCCCGTGGCCCCTCCTATGGCCTTGTTGTGATTGGCTGCTCGGGCCGCGTACATGCTCGTTGCGTGCGGCACGTCACCCACAAAGGATCCCACGACGCGCGCGTGGCACGGTTAAGTAGGGGGTGCGGGGCACTCCCAGGGGAAGTTCCCCCACTTGCGCCGCGCTCCACTGCTCTTTCTCTCTTTCACAGCGACTCCTCCACCACCGCCAGTTCTCTGCTTCACGAGCGCCACCGCGACTGTGCTCCGATAGCATTTCGCGCCATCTCCACCGTTTCCAACGTTAATTTCCACCACGGGGCCTTGCACTTCCCGCTTCCCCTCTTCCGGCTACCTCTACTCCGATTACTCCTTGGAGGATCTTGAATCCACCATGTCTGAGGCGGATGCAGCGGTGGTGGCACAACAAGAAGGAGTGGAGGGCCGCGAGCGCGGTTGCTGGGACGACTCCATCATCCGTGAGGAGGACTTGCCTTGGCTCCGCGCCTCCTGTCGCATCCCTGCTGGTGGCGCCTGCCGCCTTGCCGCCGGTGAAATTTCTCCTTCCCCCAGAGACGGGGAATATGTTGTGTTTCTTTCCCATTTCCAGCGTGGCTTCGGCCTCCCTACTTCTGATTTTTTCTTTGTTTTCATTTCCACTTACAAGCTCCAACCACATCACCTCCCCGCAAACGCTATCACCTCTCTGTCTTCCTTTGCCGCCGACATTGAGGGATACATTAGCCTCTGGCCAACCAAAGAACTTTGGATCAAGTTCTTTGGCCTGCGGAGGAACGTGGTTCCGGATAAGGAGCTTGCCCTGGAGGACAAGCACCTGACCCAATGCGGCGCTACCTCCATCTCACCCCAGAAACAATCCGTGTTCCCCCGGGTTACATGACTCGAATCTTGCAAGGGCTGGGCCCGGACTTTCTTTTATGTCTGGAACACCACCAAGGAGGACCTGATCCGGTTGCTCCCCTTCAAGCTTGGCCCTCCTGACACCTCGCGTTGGGAGAGCATCCCGAAGCAGCCCACGGCCCTGGCGAACCAAGTGGCATGCCGAGGAGCTTCTTAATGAGAAACTCCGGGGGGAGGATATCATGATCACCTTCCTCCGCATCCGGGTCTCCCCCCTCCAGAAGCGAGCCCACAAGATCTGCTATCTTAGCGGCCCCCTTGACCCTCACCGAACCTCTTCTTTCGATCTAGATAACTCGGCGGTGTACCGCCGGGTTAAGTCCATATTCAACATGGAGAAGGAGTTCTCTGAGGATTGGGAGTGGGGACTCGAGCCCTTCACCCATGCCAACCCTCCTCCAAAGGTAAACTATCCCTTCTTTGTTTTCCGGATCTTCTTCGTATGTCGGTTTTCCTTTGTAACTTGGCAATTATTCTCTCAGAAATTTCTCCAGCAACCGCTAGAGGGTGGCGAGGTGCTGTCAAGCAAATGGTTGGAGGACCGCACTGAGGAGGACGAGGTGGAGCCTGATCCGGAGGCCTTCCTACCTACCTCGGACGTCGTCAGACGCAACACTGGTAAGGCCTCTTCTCTAGACGATGATGATTCGGATGTTGAGGTCCTTGAGGTACTTGATTCGGTTATCATCCCTTACGCACACCCGGCTATGTCTGAATCTTCAGCTAACCCAGGCGATCAGGTCCACGAGGTTCCTCCCCTTGCAACTGGTGGCCCGGCTTCGGCTCTGTTCCAGAAGCGCGCAGCTACCTCGGCCGCAACTTCGGAGGCGCCGCCGCCCAAGAAGAGGCAAAAGAAGTCTGGGGTTAAACCCTCGGCCAAGCCTGCTGCCAAGGTCACGGTTCGGAGGGCGCCCCAGCCTCGGGCTCCTCCTACCGCGGATGAGTAAGTTCTCTGATTCTGCTCCTTTGGATTTTCTGCTTCGTTTGCCTTTGTTTCTTACTGATTCTTCTTTTTGACTTGGTGCTTTTTCTCTCAGAGATCCTAGGGACATCCCTCAGAGCGGCCCTGGCATTGCCTCCCCACTCCGTAGCAGCCCCTCTCCCCCCCGCAACGATGATTATCGTCCGCTCAGCCCTATTCAAGAGGGCTCCGCGGCTGCGCCTGACGAGAGCCCACCTCGCCAAGAGGAGGGCAATGTTGGCCTTGAAGGTAGTGGGCCGGATCTGGATACGGCGATGCTGGATCTCCCCGGTTCCTCGGCCTCTGTGCCCAATGTTGAGGTGCTAGTTCCATCGGTGCTGCCCCCAGCATCTCCAGTACCAGCACCAGCACCAACAGCAGCAGCAACAGCAGCACCAGCAGCAACAGCACCAGCAAGAGCCTCTAGGCCTCCCAAGGGCAAAGCTCCTCTGGCTCCCACCGGGTCTACTCCTTCAATTGCTGATATCTTTCAACAAGCTCCTCAATCCTCATCCAGCAAAGCCAAGAGGACCTCCGGGTCAGCCAAAGATACTTCTTCCGGGTCTGCTCCCTCCGGATCAGAGGGCGGTCAGCAGCTGGTTTTGCACACCAGCCCCACTGCAACTCAATCCGCCAGGCGGGAGGCCCAAGTGAAGGGCCTTGTGGCGAGCCATTCTCTGAGCGGGGGAAGTTATAGTCCACAACTCCTTGAGTATGTGAAGAACTGGAACGATGCTGAATTCGTCGATCCTCAAGACGATTTGCCAGAGAGGTTCGACCCAGCCGAGTTCAGCGCCCATATGAACTCCGCTACCAAGGCCATCTCTTTGGCTGGCCGGATGATGGAGGTAATCCTTTTTCTCTGCTGCTGATGTTTTACACCACCGAATCATTATAAATATAGCCCCTAGTCCCCGAGCCTCCGAGGGAATAATTTGTTATTCGGTCGGATGCTTCTCATAGAGCTTAGCTTTTGTTCATAATGATATTAATTTGCAATGAATTTTGGGCCGGGTCTAGTTCCCTTGGCCCGTATTTTATGTACTTCAAATATCCACACACCTAGAGCCGGGTTAAGTTCCACTTGGCCCGGGTCTTGTAGACTTTGAATATCCACACACCTAGAGCCGGGTTAAGTTCCACTTGGCCCAGATCTTGTAGACTTCGAATATCCACACACCTAGATCCGGGTTAAGTTTCACTTGACCTGGATCTTGTAGACTTCGAATATCCACACACCTAGAGCCGGGTTAAGTTCCACTTGGCCCGTATCTTATGTACTTAGAATATCCACACACCTAGAGCCGGGTTAAGTTCCACTTGGCCCGGATCTTGTAGACTTCGAATATCCACACACCTACAGCCGGGTTAAGTTCCACTTGGCCCGGATCTTGTAGACTTCGAATTATTTCTACTTTGCCTCTGAACTTTTGTCTCTTCCTTACTTATTTCAGATTACCACTAATCGCTGAACCGCTGAGTTCCAGCGCCTGCTGGACTCCTACAAAGACATTCGCGGGCGTTATGGTAAACTCCTAGTGGAGTACCATAAGAGGGGTTAGTTTCCATTCCTTTTCTTCCTTGTTCATTCAAATTCCTTAGGACTTATATGAATGTCTTGTCCAAATTATGCAACCGAGGTTGAAGTTGAGAATAAAATCATGAGGAAGAACCTTGCGGAGATCAAAGGTAAACTCATCCCTTTCATATAATCATTGTACTTTCCTTGCGTCATCCGGTGGACACTCATACTTTGGGTCCTCCGGATCATGTTGTAGTTGCTCTCGATGACAGTGTCACCATGCAGGCGATGACCTTGCCCGAACAAGCAGGTAACTATGAAGCTGAACTGAAAAAGAAAGATGAGGAAATAGCTCGGCTTAGGCAACAGGACTCAGAAATTACTCGGCCGAACGCCGAAATTCAAAAGCTTAAGAGCTCCTATCAGTGCGCGCTGGAGAAGGCCGACCAGGAGTTTGCCGAGGAGAAGGAGCGTTTAACCACGCAAATCTCCAAGGATGAGAGCCTACTGGAGGAAGCCGACGTCAAGCTTACGTCGCCGACCACCGAATACGAAGAACTCCGGGTCCACAATGCCAATGTTGATTCCGAGCTTCAGCGACTCCTCTTCCAAATTGCGCGTAAGTTTTCCGCCTTTGCTTGATCTGTTATTATTCGGATTTTGTCCATTTGCTCACTGTTTCTCTTCTTATCCTTAGGCAAATTTCCAGAGAGCGACACGCTTGCTGCCTCTACCGTACGGCAGTCCCATGCGCAGCGTGGAATTTCTGTTGCCCCTGATGGCGAGCCAATCCCCTATACCACAGAAGATCTCCTGGCGAGTCTCACCGCTCGCCTTGAGGTAGTAAAGAACCATGGCGCAGACGTCATCCCGACGGCAACACGGATGTTCAGCTGCCTCTGGCCTAGTGAAACCATTCCCAAAAAAGGCTCGGCTTTTATAGCCAAACTCATGGAATGTGACACGCAGCTTCATTTGTGGCACGAGTCTGCTGCCCGGGCTGGGGCCGACATTGCTCTGAAATTTGTGCTCTCATGGTACGAAGGGATTGACCTGGCATTGCTCACTCATATGCGCACCGGGTCTAAGTGGTGCGAGGATCCGGAATGGATCGCGCGCCGCTAGTCCTGTGCCAACAAGCTCATCCAATACTCCTTCTGCCATGCTTGGAACGAGGGGCCGAGCTATCTTGATACTGCTGATGAAGAAATTGTTTTTGGAGCTGAAGAGGAAGGGAGCGAGAGCGAGGGCTCTAAGCTAGGCGACGAGGCTGAAGACCCGGAGGACAACGAAGTTGACCCGAAGGATGAAGCCAAAGCTATCTCTCCTCCCCCGCACTCCGGAGTACCTCCCTCCTCGACAGATGACTCTTCTGCTGCTCCTGCCCTTGAAAAAAAGCTTGCCACATTTGTTAGATCCCCGGAATGCCGGACGCAGATATATTTAAATACTTTGGTTTGTTTGTGCTACAATTTTATGTTCCGAATTAAGTTTTATTGCCGGATTATTGTGGGCGAAGTCCCCAAGTTTCATTTTCTTGTTCCCCCAATTTTTGACTCGGCTCGCGTCTACCTTTATTCGGTTTTTCGACTTACGAGTCCGAGGTTCAAAAAATTGACTTAACTATACTTGAAACCTTGAGATTAGCTCAAAATGATTCAGCTCTTTAGTGAAGAAAATAAACTAAGGGTTATCCCAAAAACCAATGTCGGCCCGCTTAAGTTCTTTTCCTTAGTCGTTTTTCGTGTGCTTTGCCATTCCAAACTTGTTCTCTTGCTTGCCATGAAGCCAATTCTTGTTGGACAGCAGCAAAGTCGAAGAGTTAGGTTTTTGGTGCTCACACATTACTAATCCAACTAAGACATAAGCGACTTAACCCAGCCGACACAAAAATACGGAAACATGAGACAATTGTTATAGCAGTCCCCGAGTCTCTGCTCGGGGTGGTAAAGTTTTTATTGATAAGCTCATTGCCGATATACATACTGACATACGAGTAGTTCGGATATATTCACCTCTTAGGTGTAGAAAGGACGAAGCAGTGCTACGTCCCATGGTATTTTGGAATCCTCTCTGGACCTGTCCGCCTTGTTCTTTTGCTAGGGCTGTGCATCAATAAGATAGTAGGAATCATTGTGCAAAGCTTTGCTCACAATGAAAGTCCTTCCCATGGAGGGGATAACTTATGCATGCCAGTAGTGCGCTATATTAGCCTTAGCACAAAATCACCTTCCCAGAAAACTCGGGGGTTTACTTTCCGGCTATGGTAGCATCAGAGATTTTGCTGATATATGGCGGATCTGGACAAGGCCAGTTCTCTCGCTTCTTCCAGCAGATCAACATCATTTTGCCAGGCTTCGCGCACTTCGACTTCTGTGTATTGGGTGACCCTTGGCGAATCATGCTCTATGTCGGCTGGTAATACAACTTCTACTCCATATACCAGAAAGAATGGCGTATAGCCTATTGATCGATTTGGAGTTGTTCTTAAACTCCATAGTACCGCTGGTAGTTATTCTATCTAGCACCCCGTTGATCTTTGCAGCGGCTCTATGAGCCGGTTTTTATCCTGGACAGTACCAGTCCGTTGGATCTTTCCACTTGCTCGTTCGATGCGGGGTGGGCGACTGAAGCGACATCTAACCGGATCTTCTTTTCCTAGCAGAATCTCGCAAACGCTCCTTCAGTGAAATTCGTCCCATTATCAGTTATGATGCTATGGGGGTAGCCGTACCTTAGGATTATATCCTTGAGGAATCTTACTGCTGTTGCCCCATCACATTTCCAAATTGGTTTCACTTCAGTCCATTTCGTGAATTTTTCAACCATGACCAGAATATGGGTCATCCCTCCTTTGGCCAGCTTAAATGGTCCTACCATGTCTAGGCACCATACAACAAATGGCCATGTAATGGGGATAGTTTTCAGCTCCGACATTGGTAGGTGAGTTTTCGTGGCATATCTTTGACAACCATTACACTTTCTCACCAAGTCCTCTGCTTGCTCCAAAGCACTGGGCCAATAAAATCCATGCCGGAAAGCTTTTGCTACTAAGGCCCTTGAGGAGGCATGGTGGCCACATTCCTCTCGGTGAATATCCCGGAGTATGTCAAGCCCTTCCTTCGGAACAACACACCGTTGTAGTACCGCTGTCACACTTCTTTTGTATAATTCGGCGTTGATAATGGTATAGGCCTTTGCCCTTCTCTGAATTTGCCTTGAACTTATTTCATCATCCGGCAAGATTCCCTCTTTCAGGAAATCAAAAATTGGCTTTGCCCAAGTTGGTATAGTCCGGACGAGGAATGGTTCCTCATCAACCTCCATTGCATCCACTGACATAACTCCTGCCGGATCAAGCTGAACAGTCCCCGGTTTTGCTGAAGCAGTCCCCGGGCTTGCTGAAGCAGTCCCCGGGTTTGCTGAGGTGCTTCCCCATTCTATCTCCATAGGTGCAGCTCCTGATCTGGGAAGTGATGGGATATAAATTGAATCTAATTCGGGTGATGGTGTGATAGATGGTTTTCTCAAGTGCTCCAAAGCCAGTTTAGCAGAATGGGTTGCCGGGATGAGCCCAGCTTGGACAGTGTATCTGCAGCCTCGTTTTCGATCCGAGGTACGTGATGGAACTCACATCCCTCGAAGAACCGGCTTATTTTTTGAACATGGAACCTATACAGGGCCATGTTAGCATCCAAGGCATCCCAATTTCCAGACACTTGCTGTACCACCAAATCCGAATCTCCAAAGCATTGTATCTGACGTATCCCCACTTCCTTTGCCACTTTGAGACCATGTACCAATGCTTCGTACTCCGCCACATTATTCGAGGCACTGAAGTGGATTTGAAGGACATACTTCAGTTGATCCTTCTTGGGCGAGGTAAGCACTACTCCAGCGCCTAATCCGTCTTTCAGTTTCGATCCGTCGAAGTGCATTTGCCAATAATTGGAGTCCGACAGGGGTGGCTCGTATTGCATTTCAGCCCAGTCCACAAAGAAATCCGCCACAACTTGTGACTTGATCGCATCCTTTCTGTCGAACTATGGTGCGTATGGAGCTAATTCGATAGCCCACTTTCCTATTCGGCCGCTTGCGTCCTTGTTACTCATGATCTCTAAAATGGGTGCCTCACATATCACTTTGATGGGGTGTTCCTCAAAATAGTGTTTGAGTTTATTGGCCGACATATATACGCCGTATGCCATCTTCTGATAATGAGGATAATTCTATTTTGAGGCTGATAATACTTCGCTCAGATAATCCACCGGCCTTTGCACTGACTTTCCTTCCTCCTCGTGCTCCACTACGATCACTGCACTTACGACTCGGTTGGTCGCGGCTACGTAAAGCAACATTGGCTCCTTAGGCAATGGTGCAGCTAAGATTGGCGTGGTAGATAACATCTTTTTCAATTCTTGAAACGCAAGATCTGCCTGTGGTGTCCATGTGAACTTATCTACCTTTTTCATTAGCTGATAGAGGGTCAAGGCCTTCTCTCCCAACCGACATGCAAACCGACTTAACGATGCCAGGCAACCAGTGAACTTCTGGACATCGTTAAGACACTTTGGCAGTTCCATTCTTTCTATGGCCCGGATTTTTGTCGGGTTAGCTTCAATGCCATGGCTAGATACCAAAAAACCGAGTAATTTTCTAGCGGGTACACCAAAAGTGCATTTCTCCAGGTTCAGCTTCATTCGGAACCTTCTCAAGTTCGCGAATGTCTGCCGGGTATCCTCAAGGAGCGTATTGCTTTCCTTGGTTTTTATTACCACATCATCCACGTGAACTTGCACATTCCGACCTATTTGGTCATGCAGGCACTTTTGCATGCATCACTGGTACGTTGCTCCTGCATTACGTAATCCAAACGGCATAATGCGATAACAATAAGCCCCGTACGGGGTAATAAACATAGTCTTTATTTGATCATCCGGATTTAGGGGTATTTGATGGAAACCAGAATACGCGTCAATGAATGATAGTAGCTCACATCCGGCCGTTGAGTCTATGACCTGATCTATTCTAGGGAGTGGGAATGGATACTGAGGACACGCCTTATTCAGGGTCGTGTAATCGATACACATGCGCCATACCACAGCCACGTTCAGATCATCTTTCTTTTTATCCACCAACACCGGATTAGAGAGCCAATCCGGATAGAGTACCTCCATGATAAACCCGGCCGCTAGTAATCTTGCTATCTCATCTCCAATAACTTTCATACATCTTCTGAAGCGTCGAGAGGCTGCTTTACCGGCTTAGCCCCGGTCTTACATTCAATGAGTGCTCAGCCAACTCCCTCGGTACACCTTGCAGATCTTGCGTAGACCAAGCAAAGATATCCCGATTCTCACGGAGGAAGTTGATGAGCTGGCTTTCCTATTTGCTGCTTAACCCGACACCAATGGTGATGGTGCGCTCTGGGAACTGATCATCGATTGACACTTTCTTCGTGTCCTTAGTTGCTTGGAACGATATGCTCCCGTGTGGGTTGGTCAGGGCCGGCATATGTTGTCGCGCAGATTGAGCCAATGCCGCCACTTCTAGTATCTTCCTTTTTTCTTGAGCTATCACGAGTGACTCGGCTAAATTGGATCCGGCTGAGGCGCATTCGATCAAACGACGGAAGTCCCCTGATATAGTTATCACGCCCCTTGGTCCGGGCAACTTCATCTAAAGGTAACTGACGTGGGTAGTTGCCATGAATTTGCTCAGCGCTGGCCTATCGAGTAACGCGTGATAAGCGCTTTCTAGGTTCACCACCTTGAATTCCAAGTTCTCAGTGTGGTAGTTGTCTCTTGTGCCGAATAACACGTCAACCCGGATCTTACCAATAGGTTCACACGAAATACCCGACACAATGCCATGAAAGGTGGTCCTTGTCGCTTGCAACATGTTCTTTGTTATCCCCAACTTGTGCATGGTATCCTTGTACATAATGTTGATACTGCTGCCATTGTCAATCAACACCTTGGAAAATCTCATGTTGAGATTCGGCCCGATGAACGTCGGATCTAGGACCAGAGCGTAGGTTCCTGGGCTTGGCATGATCTTTGGATGATCCTTGACACTCCATGTAACCTCCTGATCCACCCAAGGCATATACTGTTGGGTCCGCAGCATAGAAAACAAAAAATTTCCTACGATGAGAACTATACGCCAAGATCTATCTACTAGGTACAGAGCAACGGGTGGACATACATCCAATGAGAACTTACCCTCGAAGACAGGAGGTTTTGTTAGCAGTAGGAACTCGTGGTTGATGCGATCGTACACTTGCCGATCTCAAGATCGTGATGAAGTCTGCGAGTCCGGCTCGGCCGTCCATCAGATCCAGCTCGGCACCACCAAGTCCAGCACATAAGCAGCGGTGCATCCGTGATCGCACACACGTCCGGTACCCGACAACCTCCGTCCCTCGCTCCAGCAAAGTAGCGGCGACAACTCCTTTCGAGATAAAGCCAGGGAACATGTATCTCGCTAATCCGAGAACATGGGAAATAATACTAGAGGGGGAGAGAGATCCTTCACAAGGAGGTGTGTGAGAAGTGAGGAGGGGGTGGCCTTTTATAGGAGGAGGGGGGTGCCCCTCCTTCATGGCCGGCGCATGGAGGGGGTGACCCTTCACCTCCTCCATTCATGTGGTGGTAACCCCTCCACATTAAAATGCCCCTTCACATTCTCTTTTAAAGTCTCCACTTTAATTGCATTAAATTTCTCAAATTTAATGCTCTCTCATTTAATAAAACTCTTTTATTATTTTTATTCAGAATTTTGTTAATTACTTTAATTAACAAACATTCACATAAAACTCCCTGCAACATTTCAATATTACATGCAGAACCAATTTCAGCATTTTCACCAAACAGTTTGGTGTCTATTGAAATAATTCCAGCGCTTTCTTAAATCTTTATACAAACATATTTGCTCCAAATGGTGTGTATCCCTTAAGTGTGTCACCGTACGGTTCGCGACTAATGCGAGACATGATCGAGACCCTCTCGATCAATAATCAGGCGGGACACGGAGATCCATACTGACTCCTACACATTCAACGATGACTTCTGTGATCGTGAGAACCTTTAACGCTAGTAACTAAATCCCTTTGTCCTGCGATATATTACATGTCCGAGATTCGATCATCGGTATCTCCATACCTAGTTTGATCTGATCTGAGCACATGCACTCTTTTCTTGTTCCGTGATATAACATTCTAGTGATCACATCACTTGCTTGCAAGCTATTTCAATGTGATATCACCGAGAGGCCAGTATATCTATCCGTCATCGGGATGGACAAATCCACTCTTGATCCATGAGCCTCAACATAACACCTTCGGCACTGAACCCACCTTTATAGTCACCTGTTACGGTGTGACGTTTGATGTTATCAAGATACTCTTCCGTGTTAGCAATTAACATGATCTCATGGTCTAAGGATAAAGATTACCATTATGATGTTATAGCAATATAAACATAATGACTTTGATCGTAATGCTATACTTCGGATGAATGTTCATCACATCATTCCACCAATGGTGTGACCTTGTTATTAACAACATCCAATGTCCATGATCAGGAAACCTTGATCATCTTGTTAATCAACAAGCTAGTCTATAAGAGAGGCATAACTAGGAACTCTTTTTGTTTATTAAACACACATGTATTGATGTTTCCGATCAATACAATTCTAGCATGTAAAATAAACATTTATCATAAACATGGAATAAGATAATAACCACTTTATTATTGCCTCTCGGGCATATTCCCTTCATATACCTCACCACCGCTGGCATTACTGCGTTTACCTCCATATGCCGGCGCTGCAAGCTTTTCTGGTCATTTTCTTCCGTGGTGAAGACACCGTAGCTTTGATGATGTTCTCTGTAGTCATTTCGTCCCTCATTCTCGTTGTAACCTTGGCCTTGTTGTTGGTTATTGCCCACTTGATGTACAACATCCCTTCTCTCTGGATTCTCATACCTCGGCGGAGGTGGTGGCCGCATGAGTTGCTATCCATTTCCCCACAGCCGATGCGGTGGGTGTTTCATTATAGTAACCGTTCGAGGTGCTGAGCATTCCCTGAACTCCCCTGTTCTAATTTCTTCATCCATTTAAACTGCCGGGTCATATGATTCGCCGGACTGTTCGGACTTGGCATACGAAATTTGCAAGGTTGATCTAGCATATATTCGAAAGTATACCTCGGCCTATCCTTTCTTTCCTGCCATTGCTTTTTCTGCTCCGAGGTCCAAGGATTTCTCCCTTCGTTTTTCTGTTGCCAGTTCTGCCCACCAGTTTTTTGGCATTGACTGGCTCCGGCATTGGGTTGATCCCGATCCACTGCTGCGACTTGCTGTGAGTTATACCGACAATACGGGCGCTCATCCCTTATTTTTCCTCGGAAATCATTCTTCCTTGATGATCCAGGGCCATCCCGACCGTAATACTACTCGTTTGCTTCGCTAGACATCAACCGGGGTTGCGTTGGATCTCCCAAGGCATATGAATCTGCGATCCGGATCGTCTCAGCCAAGGTAGTTGGCATATCTCGCTGTAATCTTTGCCACAACATACTTCCATATCTGCACCCCTGAGCGAACCCCACAATAGCTTGTGATTCAATCTCAGGTCCTTGACGAGTTTCTCCTGATTGCACCTTTGGGTCAGGAAATCTCTATCTGGCTCATTCGGTCTCTGCCGGCACAACGCAAGTGTTTGCGGTATGTTGGGTCTCTTGTAAGTGCTTGAGAAATTGCTAACGAATAGCTCCTTGAAATCCAACCAGCAATTAACGCTTCCTGGTGGCAAATTGTTCAACCAAACTCGCGCTGGTCCTTCCAACATCTGCGGTACATACCTCACCGCCCATCTAAAATTTCCTGTTGCGATCTTGACCATTGTGGCATAGTCAATCAGCCAATCCTCTGGCTTGGTACTACCATCATAAGTTCGGGTTCCTCTGGCCAGCTGAAAGTTCAGCACTGGTGGCTCATTCATGATCCGGGGCCCGAAACATGCTGGACCCGGTGGACCTTGTAACTCGATTTTCTCCGACTTATAAATCCTATCCAGCTTTAACCTCGCATCATCTGGCTGCAAGTTCCTGCTTCCCAACCGTGATCCAATTACATGGTGATCCGGTCTGGGGTATCCATCGTTGACCATAGCCGAATAACCATCATTGTATCTTTCCTGATCCATATGTGCATGATGCTATGCCGCTTGTCCCGCGCTTCCTTCTTGTCGAGGTACGTGTTGTTGCTATGTCCGAGGTACATTTTGCCTTGCTCCCACGGGATCATGTTGTCCGGCATTGCCGTTGGTAGCATTTCTTTAACCGGCATTACCTTGGTCACGTTTACCTCGGGCAGCTACACCTCGGCTGGTACTGTGCCGATCCTCATCAACTTGCATTGCTTTGCCTTTTCCAGCTCTTACCGGGTCATAAGGAACCATTTGCTTGTCTCTTCTCCTAGAATCCACTACCTCTTCTCTCCTGGGGTTATGACCCGGAGATGATGCGGCTCCTCTGGATCTCGACGGGTTATTTCTGGCCGAATGTACCACCTGTGAGGCCCCTAGTGGTGTCGGGTTAGCCTTGTTTATTTCTTCATTTTGTTGGCATGTAACTCTCAACAGGTGATTTACCCTCTCTTGCTGCCTTTGTCGGGCCTGTCCGATTAAACCTTCTAACTCGGATGCGGCCGCATTTGCTGCTCTGAGGTTCTTTGCCGGGGTACTGTACCAATCCAACCCTCCTGTTACTATCGTAGCTGTCTGACCCGGCCTAGGCTCGTACTCCTTGTCAATCTTAGTGATCAGGTTCCTGTCCCGGATTTTCACTCCATCGATACAGTTTGCCTTAGCATACTCTCTCAAGGTGATGTTCAGCGACTAATGCAGTTCTGCTACCTTCTTTGCTCCCGCTAACATTTTCTGCCTAGTTTCCTCTAACTCAACTTGCGCCTGAGCCGGATCTACCACAGGTGCTATTGGCATTGCCAAGCTATCTATCGCTTGCTGGAGAACATTTTCTGGCCTTTCTAGTGGAGGAAGCCTAGATCTTGTCTGTTTGGGCGTTACCTCTGGCTCTGGTGCCGGATCTTTGCTCGGTCCCGCATCTGGCGCAGTCATCAGGACCTCAACGCTGCTAGTGGGGCGAGTGATACGCACTCCACGAGCGGCGCTGAGAGGTGGTTCGCCTCCCTCGACAATGTGCCGCGGGTGAACGCAGGACTCATCCACCTCGACGTAGATGTTTTGCGCAGCAAGCTTGAGGAAGACGCCATTGCGTGGTGGAGGGTGCCTGCCGAAGCTTCCCGCGTTGTCGCTGACATAGTCCAGCGCGCCAAAGCGCTGAACCAAGCCTGAGACGATGCGCTCGCCGGTGCTTGAGAAGTTTCCCGTCAGAATTTTCACCCCTGATAGCACCGCTAGCCCCATGGTGGGTGCCAACTTTCGTGGTGGTGGCACGGCAGATGCCATGGATAGGCTAAATATGGGGCCAATGAGTGCTAGGGGAATCCAGGGAGGGAGAGCGTGGAGATTCCACGCACGGTAGTTCTTGTATATTCTCTATCGATGGTGTTTACAAGTGCTTCTAAGGCTCTCCACAAGAAGGAGACGATATCTCTTACTCCCTGTTCACTAGCCCTAGAGTTCTACCTTAGACAGAGAATGATTCATCAATTGGCCATCCTCCTCCATGGAGGCCCTGGTGCTCCTTATATAGGGGAGCCCGGGTTACAATTCTAGGGCACATGTGGCAGCATATTCTATGAATATGCTCCTTTCCTAAAGCAGATGCTTCTTTATTCCTCTTTAACGGCTCGTCTGAGTTTTGGACGTATTCCATGGTGTAATCCTTGCCTTTTGGCATCACCAAACACAGGTTGCGTCATCTAGCCTTGCCCGCGTCACCTTGGGCGCCCTTGACCCATTGGTCCTCCTCTTTACTTTACATTGCATATGCTTCAGCTAATAAAGCCACCTTTTGACCAGCGGGGGATTCTTTCTCTTGGAAGCTAAGACAATCCGGCTAGCATATAGCTAATCCGGCTTACCCATTTACCTACAAAACAGATTATCATGGCCGGCATAAATCTTATGCCGGCCGGACCATTGTCAAGTAAGTGCCCCATCGGCTGGTTCACACCGTGATTCGGCCCTCCTTGAGGTGACCCGGTCAGCACTTTGCTTTGACCACGCCGTATCCCGGCTAACTCGGCCCTTATACCCCGGTGTTATCCTACCTGTGGGTATCCCCCCAACAGTTATGAGCCTTCCACCACACTTGCATGCATATCCTAGGTCCACTTGCATGTTTGCTAGGTCCACATGCAAGTTTGGGTGGGTTTCCGGGGCTCCGGGTGTCCGAAGCACCCGTCTGTGGGCCCCAGGAAGGTCTAACCCCTAGCTGTCTCCGCACGAGGTTCCTCCAATGTACTTTTTCATTGGTTTAGGTTTTTTTAGGACAAAGGTACAAGGAAAACCAAGTGTGGTACCCTTTGGCACATTGTAGCCCACGTTATACCCGCAGCAGGACATTTCCACCTAGAGTTCCAGGAATCTTCTAAGTGATATCGCCCGAATGTGAAGACGGTCACTCCGGGGGATATCCATCGCATATATGGGCCTTCCACCACACTTGCACGCATATACTAGGTCCACATGCAAGTTTGGGTGGGTTTTTGGGGCTCCGGGTGTCCGAAGCACCCGTCTGTGGGCCCTGAGAAGGTCTAACTGTCGTCGAATTGGTGATAAGTACGCCATGAGGGGGATCGAGGCGTCTGGAAGATAGGGGTGTGAGACGTATGGTGTTCTGGGATGGTGAGCACACAAGTTTACCCAGGTTCGAATCCACTGGCTTTGGACGGATCCTACTCCTGCTAGCAATCTAGTAATACGGCAGAGCTAGAATATGGGTTACAAGGGTTTCTCCTGTGCGAGTTGAGATTGTAGACTATTGTGAGGGTGCCCTAAAGGCTCTCCCTAGGACGGCTTATATAGATATCCAGCCTAGGGTTTATAGGAGAGACCTATCCGGCTATGACAAAGAGTCGGTTACAGAGTACATCTTGAACTACAAGTAACACTATGGGCCTATGTCGGTAAGTCATCTAGGCCTTTCCGTTGCCAGACTGGACTCCGTCTCTTCTCCCTGACTGGGCCGCCCGTGAAGCAAATCTCTAACCCGAAGTGGGCCACCTTGGTAAGTGAGGCACAGTGAGGATACCCGGAAAGTATATCCCCAACAGCAGCCCCTAGAAGCCTCCAAGATCTAGAGTCGGATTTCATCATCGTCTAGCTTGATCTTCGGTTTGCAGAATCTTGAAGGGTTCCTGAAACTTCAAAAAGAAAGGATAGGATCCGAGTCTCAAATGAGTCGGACTCATGAATACATTATTCGGGTTTCCAGCTCAAAATTAAAACTAAGCCAGAACTTGGTCTCTGACGTAATCTGACACTAGTCATGGTCACGCCACTGACATACATTCCTGTCAGCACGAACGTTGGTGGGTCCTCCTTTTGCGGAACCGAGGCATCGTTTTAATTCATGCGCGGAGATCGAGGCGGCGTAATCATGGTGTGGGGATTACCCAGCTCCTTCCGCGACTCGTGTCACGGGTACTATACACATTTGCACGAATATTGGCGTGGATGAAGGATATAAGTGGGTAGGATTCTCCTCTCCATCTTCTTCACCAGCACTTGCACCGTTTCCTTCCTCCCAACGCCTCCCACAAACACAGAGCTCCTCTGCTCCCCAGAATCCTCCAGCGCCGCCCATCCTAGGTCACCAGCCCACGAGAAAATGGCTTCAGCATCATCTTCTGGTGTGGCGGCGACAGCAGCGACGGCTTCGGCATCGGAGAAGGAGAGCAACCGTGGGGTTTGGATCCCGTGCGTCCTTGATGACGCCAAGCTCCGCGTCGTGGAGAACAAAGGGCTCCTCTGTGTCGGCGACTGGTGGAGCGGCTTCAGCAAAACCGTCCCTAATCCTCGCGCCGGCGAGTGGGTACATGATACGTCCAAAACATATCTACTTTCCCGAACACTTCTGCCATTGTTTTCCCTCTAAACTTGTGTGAATTGGATGCAACTAACACAGACTGACGCTGTTTTCAGCAGAATTACCTTGGTGTCTAGTTTTTGTGCTGAAAATCAACTATTAGGAAAAATCCCGGAAAATATGCAAAAATCCTATTTCACCAGAAGACTCACGGAGCCAGAAGACGAGACGGAGTAGGGCCAGGCCAGGTCACGCCTGGGGGTGGTGTGGCCACCTCGGCTGCCCCCTCGGCCTCCCTCTTCGCCTATAAGTTGCCTCTTGACCTAAAAACCAAGGGGGTTCGATTTTGTTTCCAGAAAGAGTTCCGTTGCACTGCCACCACCAGATTCCATGATTCGGAACCAGAAACTCCGTTCTAGCACCCTGCCGGGACAGGGAATTGGAGGAGATCATCCCCATCATCATCACCATCGCTTCTCCATCAACCATCCATGTTTCCCCCATCCATGAGTGAGTAATCCCCCACTGTAGGCTATGGGGATGGTAGGGATTGGATGAGATCGTTCATGTAATGGCATCAGATTGTTAGGGCATGGTGCCTAGTATGTTTTATTAGCGTTTTTTGACTTTGTTGCAACTTGTTATGCTTAATGCTTGTCACTAGGGCCCGAGTGCCATGATTTCAGATCTGAACATGTTATTGATTCATTATGATAGTATTGTTTATGTTCTTACCTACAAGTTGTTTACACACGTTGTTATCCGGAACCAAAGGCTCCGAAGTGACAACAATTGGGATAACCGGAGGGAATGGCTTTGATGTGAGGATCACATGTGTTCACGGAGTGTTAATGCTTTGCTCCGGTGCTCTATTAAAAGGAGCACCTTAATTGCCAGTAGTTCCCTTGAGGCCCTGCTACAAACGGGCTAGCAGGACAAAAGATGTTGTGCAAGTTCTCATTGCGAGCACGTATGACTATATATGGAACACATGCCTAGGATTATTTAGTACTTGGATGCTTTATCTTATTTATCTGCAAATGCTCTATGTTCTGGTTGCTATATGAATTGTCTTGTCCATGCAACGCCCGTCCATCCATCCCTATGCCTACCGTGCCTTAATCCTACTGTTTACTGCAATTGTTACTATTGTCTTTACTTTTACTACTACTATTACTTTACTATTCCTACTACAAAATTGTTGCTACTGATAAACTGCTGTGAGCAAGATTGTTTCTAGGTGCAGCTGAATTGACAACTCAGTTGTTAAGGCTTATAAATATTCTTTGGCTCCCCTTGTGTCGAATCAGTAAATCGGGTTTCACTTCCCTCGAAAATACTGTGATACACCCCCTATAATTGTGGGTCATCAAGACTATTTTCTGGCGCCGTTGCCGGGGAGCATAGCTTTATTTATCAAGTCCACTTGGAATCACTATTGTTCGCTCCCATCCATCCATCATGGGTAAGTCTCGTGATGGCAAGGTTCCTATTTTACCATCCACTACAAGAAGAGTGCAGTTACGAACACCTCTGTTGCTCTTGATTCACCATACATTTATGAGTAAGCTCCTTACATCACCACATACACATGCTACACACACCGCTACTGCTGAATCTGAAACTTCTGATACTTATGATGCTGCTTCTACTGTGCTTGATAAGAGTGGTTCATTAGGTCCTTTCCTAGATGTTAAGATTGCTAGAACTTTAGCTGGAAATACTGAAACTCCTAATGAAGACACTACTACACCTGTCAGTTCACCTGAGTCTAGAGAGAGCTATGATATTGAAGACGGTTATATTGAGATGACCGATGAATTTATTAAAGAATGTCAAAACACCCATGATAGGAGTGCTGTTAAGCGTCTCCTTGAGAGGCGTACTATAAAACCCAAATTGTCTCCTAATGCTAAGTTTGCTGCATCTCCCATAAACATTAAAGATAAGGATTATGATTTCTCTCTTGATCTATCTTACATAGCTATTGTTGAGAAAAAACCTTTTTGTGGGACTAAGAATGAAAGTGTGGCAGCACATATGACTGAGCTTTCTACCATGAGTGGCATGTTTTCTGATGATCTTAAGATGCGCACCTACTTTGTTGCTAAAATTTTCCCTTTTTCACTGAAAGGAGAAGCTAAAACTTGGTTTAATAATTTACCTCCTGGATCTATTGATAGCCCTGATTGCTTGATTAGTACTTTCCTGCAGAAATATTTTCCTCCTAGTGCTAGACATGCTATTTTGCAGGAACTTTTTGATTTTAAACAAGGAGAAAAAGAGATATTGCCTGAATCATGGGCAAGGTTTTGTGCTTTGATTCATGCACAGGCTAGATGTCCATTACCTAAGAATGAGCTTCTTGATATATTTTATAATGGACTAACTGAAGAATCTAGGACATACCTAGATAGTTGTGCTGATTGTGTTTTCAGGAATAGGACTCCCAAGGAAGCTGAGGAATTAATGGCTAAATTAAGCAAGAATTATGAAGACTGGACTCCTCCTGAACCAGCTATACCTGAGACAACTACACCTGAATCAACTATTCCTGTGCCTATTCCAACATCAAAAAAGAGGGGAGTTATTGAACTAAATGATGAAGTGATGAAGGTAGCTAAGAAATGTCTTAAGGAGAAGGGAATTAAAGCTGCTGACGTCAAGAATTTACCTCCTATAGAAGAATTATGTAAGCCAATTCCCCACTCATCCACTATTAAGGTACACTCTCTCCAACATTTTGATGAAGGTGATATCCCTTACTCTAAACCTCATGATCAATGCTTAGAAGAATTCGATATTTTTATTGTTAAGCAAGATAATTTTAATAAAAGGGTGTAAAATCATTTAATGGAAAACTCTAGAGCTATTGTTGAGTTAAAAGATATTGTGGAAAGAACCTCTAATGATGTTAAAATGCTTGTTAAACATTTTCAAATGGTTCAAACTCAAATTGATCATCTTATTAAAGTACAAAAAGACTTGCTAGTTAATGATGCTAAAGAAAAACATGCTTATGAAATTAGAACTAGAAGTGGTGCTGCTACCCAGGATCCTCTATATCCCGAGGGGCATCCTAAAAGAATTGAGCAGGATTCTTAACAAGCTGAAAATAATGGTACTACTCCTAAGAAAAGAAAGAAGAAACATAAAACTATTGTAGAACCCTTTGAACCTGCTAAAGATCCTAATAGTATATCTGTCTCTGATGCTGAAACTGAAAGTGGTAATGAAGAAAATGATGTTCTTGATAAAGAAAAAGTTGAAGAAGAACCCGAAATGCACACTAAGAATACTAAATACACTAAAGAAGATTTTGTTGCTAAGAAACATGGTAGTGAAAGAGAACCTTGGGTCCAAAAACCCATGCCTTTCCTGATAAAAACACAGGTCAAAGGAAGATGAACACTATAATAAGTTTTGTGAGTGGATGAAACCTTTATTCTTGCAAATTTGTTTGACTGATGCTATTAAATTTCCTCCTTATTCAAAGTATATGAAGGATATTGTCTCGAATAAAAGGAAGATCCCTAATGAAGAAATCTCTACTTTGCTTGCTAATTATTCCTTTAATGGTAAGGTTCCAAAGAAACTTGGAGACCCAGGGATTCCAACTATCCCGTGCTCTATTAAAAATAGTTATGTTAGAACTGCTTTGTGTGATTTGGGAGCAGGAGTTAGTGTTTTGCCTTTTTCTCTGTATAAGAGACTTCAACTGGAAAAACTAATACCAACTAATATATCTTTGCAAATGGCTGCTAAATCTACTACTATTCCTGTTGGTATATGTGAGGATGTACCTGTTCAAGTGGCTCATAATTGCTTGATATTAACTGATTTTGTTGTGCTTGAAATGCCTGAAGATGATAATATGTCTATTATTCTTGGGGGACCTTTTCTTAATACTGCAGGAGCTGTTACTAATTGTAATCAAGGAAAAGATGACTTTCAATGTTAATGACAAGGAGGATACTATCTATTTCCCCAAGAAGATTGATAAGACTTATGGTTTAAATTCGATTGAACATGTTGAGGGCATTCAAGTTAGAGAAATATATTGTCCCATACCAAGAGAAAAATATGAAACTATTATGATTGGGACCATTGCTATCAAGGTTGAGGTAAGATAATCATTAGTGGAATACAAAGTTTTGTTTCATATAAAATTGTTTTGGTAACAAGACCTGACCAACCTTGTTAACAAAGTGATTTTAATGAACAAAACAATGTTTTCACCATGATTATCTTTGTTTACTTTTATTTTATCTTCTCTAGTTTTTGCTTTCGTTTAGTTTACTTTTCTGTTGTTAGTTGCTTGCATATTAGAGTGTCTTAGATCTTCTGAAGTTTTAGCTTTGTTTTGTCATTGCATCATTCCAGAAACTTTTTTTTCTGTGAGAAAATCATTCATCTATACCTGAAAATTGCTCAAAAATAAAGTGTCTCGAAAAATTCCAGAAAATTCATATTAAATTTTTATATGAAAAAAGGGGCAGAGGAGTGCCTGGATAGTACCAGGGGGGCCACCAGGCAGGCACACCACCTGGTGGCGCGGCCAGCCCAAGGGCACGCCTGGCCATGGTGTGGGCCACCCCTGGCCCTCCACTCACTCTCTCACTTCCCACTTTCTTCTCTCTCCCGATAAAACATCAGTTCTTTGCTCGAAATCGCGTTCTTGCTATTCTTGCCCACGATTTTTTGATCTCCTTGCTCAGCCCATCTTTTCTGCTGAAATTTGGAGCATTTGCTCTCCGGTATGTGACTCCTCCGCTTGTCCAAGTAGATTTGTGTTTAGTGGTTTATATCTTGAGTATTTTGCTGCTATAGGTGATAGGTTTTGAGAGCTTGTAAGCTTGTTCAATGCTTAGAGATATTTTTTTGATGCATGTTTAGGCCTCTTACAAGTCCCTATGAGTAGTGCCCTTCATTATATATTCACTTTGCAATCACTTGTTTAATGGATGTTTAAATTTCAGAATATCAAAGATGAACAACCACACCTTTGGAGAAATATTTGAGAGGGACACACCTAGGAGGTCAAGGCCCTCAAGATCAGCCTCTCAGTTTAGGCTTTCATACAATGAAGATCTCATTACACCACGCTTTGGCAATGAAGGAGATGAGGGGGATGCTCACCCATCTACTTTTCCTTGTTATACCTTCTTGCAAACTACATGGATCCTCGATGATTTCTTACTATTGGTTCAGAGGGTAGGTTTTACCTCATACATGGAAGATGGGAGTGAGAAATATGCCGTGCTCACCAAAACTTTCGTTGAGAGTTTCGTTTTCACTAACACCCCTATCAGTCAACTATTTCTTTCAAAATTTATAATCTGCCGTTTACCATGCCATTGGAAATATTTTGATGTATTATAGGTAGAGGCATGACAGGGACCATGAAGAAGATCCAAGGGCGACCCGCTGATTTGCTGGAGCTCTATCGAAGCGTGACCAATGACAATGACCGCATAGCTCAACGCGGGAAGATAAGAAACATCCAACTCCTAGCTCTTAGATACTTTGCCTATTATCTTGATACTAGTATTCTTGGTAGGGAGAATACAAGTAATATCTCTAATTATCATTTAGCCTTCCTCACTGCTGCACTTAATAATGATACTCGGTACAATCTTGGCTCTCTCATTGCTCGCTGCCTAGCTGCTAGGGGACCTATTTATGGGGGCATTATTGCTTCACGTATGGTTACTGCGTTAGAGCTTTCTGTGGATCCTAATGATACTATATTGGCACCACAAAGGCTTGATCTTGCTGCCATGAAAAACATCATTTCGTCACTGCTGACTCTGATATGGACAGTTTAGTATAAAGGATGTTGTTTACTGACGGGGATGAAAGGGAGATTCCTTTGCCGCAATCTACTTTGTTCAGTGTTCACAGGAGGCCATGGTCGCGCTCCAAGGAGGAGGTGGACGAGCAACTCCACTTGCTCGGTTTCCACAGGCAGCACCAGGAGGATGTGCCCTCCTACGATTGCTCTGCGCACTATGGTGGGGCGTCCTCGAGCTCGCACCAGGACGAGGGTACCTCTTCACCGTACTACGGAGGTGCTCCATCTTGGCCAACTTGGGATTGATACCCACTTAGGCCAAAAGCCTAAGCTTGGGGGGAGGTGCACCGACATCACACTCATCTCCATATCATTTTTCGTCGATACTTTGTATATTCATGTTTTGTTCTCTTTTTAGTTTTTGTTCTCTCTTTGTTTTTGCTTTCTAAAACATAAAAAGACCAAAAATATTTCTATTGTTTCTCTTTGTTTGCTTCTTCTTCTTTTTTCCTTGGTTTGCTTTTCCCTTTTTGCTTTGTTTGAACTATTCGAAAAACCCAGAAAGATTTTTCTTTGCTTGTTCTTCCTTTTGGTTCTTGATTTTAAAAATCCAAAACACCAAAAATATTTGTTCTTCTTCTTTGGTTTTGTGAGTTTGTTGCAGGGTTCAGCAGTCCTCAGTGGAATTTGGTTTCATGTTATTATTCAAGCCACACAAGTGAAGGGCAATAATGAGGATTAATGACAACTTGAGGTGTGGTAAGAGGCTGGTAACAAACTCTATTTGTTTCCATTTTTGTACATATACTCATCATTGTGGGCATGCTTAGTCTGTTCATGTAGGGTGTATGTTATTATGGATGCTTAGTAGTTCTTGCTTTCTTATGATTAACTCCAGCTTGCTAATAGTTTGTAGCTTGTCTTATGAATGTTTGCTTGCATTGCTCTATTCATAACTTGGTATGACACAGTGGTATCCTCCTCTGAATGTTTCACTTGAATTGACTTGGCACATGTTCATGCATGCATATAATTGAAACAATAATCAGTTAAGCCTCGATGAATTATTTTGCCTCAGGGGTCTTGAATCACTTTCATGCCATGATTAGTCTTTTTTTGTTGCAAGCATGATTATGACAGTTATTGATCTCTCGTTTGTCGCTCCCTACTATTGCTAGCCTTCACCTGCACTGAGTATGAGATGTACTCGTGTTTCCCATTCCCCAAAACCAATATTGCCAAAAGTGTCCACCATGCCTACCTATTAGCATCATTTGCTATTGCCGTGCATATTCAATATGCCTTGTTTTTTTCCGAATAAAATGTTTTCTTGTTATGAGAAAGTTAGTTAGTAAAGCTCTCACGAACTTGATGGCACACTTTATTTCTTGCACTTAATAAACCTGAACCATTGTGACTGTCCATGAAAGTTATATGCTTGCAAATTATAGGCTGGGGATTAGTAGAACCGTGTTGTCACGAGGAACGCTTTCAACACCTGTAAATATATACCCAGTTGATATCATGCTCTTTTGTTTACGGATGTCATCGGTGTGAAATAAAAGGTAAGCTTGTAAGTCCATGGAGTTATGTATGTGTGTTAGAGAAACGCATGGGCCGCCGGTCTAATCCATGCCTAATCATGGTGGAAACCTGCAGCGTAACCATAATGGGTATCTATGAACCATTCTTCTTATAAAAAAAGAGAGATAGCTATTGAGAAAAAAAGAGATATGAGAAAAGAGGAAAGAGATAAAAAAGCACCATTTTTCCATGGTAAATAAGGAGATTGCTGAGATACTCGTTGTCTACTTGCCTTGTCATTTTGATATGGGGATTCTTCTGTATCATCGGGCAAGGGGTACCCGGTTGGCGGTTCTCTATGATATGCACGTATTTACTATGACAAGAACTTACCGGTAACTAAAGTTGAGTAGCATGAGGAGTGACCCTCGTACTCAAGGGACATGAGATTTCCAGTTTATAGTCTGTCAAGCATATAACTCGGGTTGGACCTCACTTTCACCTTAACCATTTAAAGATGCTTATGATAGGGGCAATGAGAGCTCAAAGCTAATGAGTACCATACTTTCAGCATTTGGAAGCCTTTCAAACTTTTCAAAACCTTTTCATTTCCTTGTTGAGTCTCTACACATTCTATGAGCACTTTCTTGAGAGCATAATTGTCATTCTTAGTGTACTGTGCTTGTCTCAAAACTTGATTAATTGTGTTATGACTTTGATGCTTGTATCCTTGACATCTTTACTTCTAGTCTTCACTTGAATTTCAGAGGTGCCTTGGCACTTATGCTCTACAATCAAAGGCAAGCGAGATACCACTCTATCATACCTTGTTATGAGCATTGTAATGTTGCTTATGTTTAGGTTTCATGCTACTTATTATTTTTGAGTTGGAATCTCTTCATAGCTTTCAATGACTATTAAGTAAACTTAGTTGCATACTCTTTACTATGAATTGCCTGAGTAGTTGATCATATGCTGAGAATATATACATCTTATGAAGCAAATGTGTTCGTGAAAGTTTCTTTTATCGCACTCAGTTTTCAACTGAATTGCTTGAGGACAAGCAATAAGCTAAGCTTGGGGGGAGTTGATACATCCAAAACGTATCTACTTTCCCGAACACTTTTGCTATTGTTTTTCCTCTGAACTTGTGTTAATTGGATGCAACTAACACGGACTGATGCTATTTTCAGCAGAATTACCTTGGTGTCTAGTTTTTGTGCAGAAAATCAACTATCAGGAAAAATCCCGGAAAATATGCGAAAAATCCTATTTCACCAGAAGACTCACGGAGCTAGAAGACGAGACGAAGTAGGTCCACGAGGGGCCCACACCACCTGGCCACGTGGGCCAGGACAGGCCGCGCCTGGGGGTGGTGTGGCCACCTCGGCTGCCCCCTCGGCCTCCCTCTTCGCCTATAAGTTGCCTCTTGACCTAAAAACCAAGGGGGGTTCGACGTTTTTCCAGAAAGAGTTCCGCTATGCCGCCACCACCAGATTCCGCGATTCGGAACTAGAAACTCCGTTCTGGCACCCTGTCGGGACGGGGAATTGGAGGAGATCATCGCCATCATCATCACCATCGCTTCTCCCTCGACCATCCATGTTTCCCCCATCCATGAGTGAGTAATCCCCCACTGTAGGCTATGGGGATGGTAGGGATTGGATGAGATCGTTCATGTAATGGCATCAGATTGTTAGGGCATGGTGCCTAGTATCTTTTATTAGTGCTTTTTGACTTTGTTGCAACTTGTTATGCTTAATGCTTGTCACTAGGGCCCGAGTGCCATGATTTCAGATCTGAACATGTTATTGATTCATTATGATAGTATTGTTTATGGTCTTACCTGCAAGTTGTTTATACACGTTGTTATCCGGAACCAAAGGCCCCGAAGTGACAGCAATCGGGATAACCAGAGGGAATGGCTTTGATGTGAGGATCACATGCGTTCACGGAGTGTTAATGCTTTGCTCCGGTGCTCTATTAAAAGGAGCACCTTAATTGCCAGTAGTTCCCTTGAGGCCCCGCTGCAAGCAAATTTGGCGGGACAAAAGATGTTGTGCAAGTTCTCATTGCGAGCACGTATGACTATATATGGAACACATGCCTAGGATTATTTAGTACTTGGATGCTTTATCTTATTTATCTGCAAATGCCCTATGTTCTGGTTGCTGTATGAATTGTCTTGTCCATGCAACGCCCGTCCATCCATCCCTATGCCTACCGCGCCTTAATCCTACTGTTTACTGCAATTGTTACTATTGTCTTTACTTTTACTACTGCTATTACTTTACTATTCCTACTATAAAACTGTACACTTCGGCACCCACCTTGACAGAGGTTTGAGTTTTCCTCCCTCAAACTTATTTTCCGAGGTTATAGATCATTACAGAGTTCAACTCCATCATCTTCGCCCAAACTCTCTCTCTCTCAGAGATGAGCGCATAGGCTTCTTTGTGTGAGGGGTGCCTCGGCATTAGGCTCTTTTCCAATTTTATTTTCATGTCCGGAGAAATTCTATCACCGCCGGTAATCCATATATTACCGGAACTATTAGTTTTTCCGTTAGGAGAGTGCGCGTCTATCCTCGGATTAGGGCCAGTGAGTCGGTGAAACAGTGGTCTTCCATTTTCTTTTATCACAAGGATATTCCTGCTCCCGGCAAAGCTACTACTTTGCCGGCTTTTGTCGACGGTGCTGCCACGCCCCAAGAGTCCTCGGACGCAGATGCGCCGACTCTCAGTGACGATCTTCTTCTTGCCAAGAGGCGGATCAAATATTTGATGAAGCACAAGGGCCTTAAGGGGTCCGACCTAGTTCACTTCTGGGTAGCACGCCGGATCTAGCCTCTTCAACATCATGGATATCGGCTAATGCATTCCATTACGGCGTCCAAGAAAGATTCCCTCCAGATCTGCTCCTAGCCTTACACGGATAAAGAATACGAGTATCAAATCAAGTAGCTGATAAGGGAGCGGATCGAGAGGAAAATCCCGGAGTTGTCTTTGGATATGCATATGGCTGAAGATCCTGTGGTACCGATAAGTTTCCAACAGTAACTCGAATTATGTGTTCATCTTTACATTGTCGTTTCTTTTTGCAATACTGAGGTATCTCTTCTTTTCAGCTTGCTGACCTCCCGAGTTGGAGCTTGCTCCTATCGAGGGATATCCTCCTGAGATTTCTCAGGACGACGGAGAGTTGGTTCCACTGCCGGACATTATTCCTCGGAAGCGCAAGGCTCCGACAGTTGCTATTGGCACAAAGGAGGTGCCTATTGTGAAGAGGTAATCTTTCCTCACAAGGTCTTTATACTTAATGTCTTATTTTTTCTGAGGTGTAATGTTCTCTGTTCTATTGCATCCTCAAAGAAAGACATCTCACCAAGGGCAAGGGTAAAGGAGGCTCGTCGAAGCCCCTACACCGGTCAGAGCTGAATTTGACTTCTCGTGCCACAACACCTCCGACTCCTGCCCCTCAGCCTTCTGTGGCGCCGGAGATTACTCCATCTCCGACCGTCGCAGAAGATCCGGCTCAACAAGTAGAGCCAGTGATCCTCGGATCGCAAACTGACTTTATCATGGGTGACTCAGGTTTTGATAAGGGTGAACCCTCTTTAGGTAATGATCCCTCGGCAGAGGTCTTCATTGAAAACCTCCTCAACAATCTGGGTCTTGCCAAACTTGGCATTACTCAGAAGTCTGTGGAGGAGATCCAACGGCTAGCCCAGCAATGCTTGGAGAGCTGGAATGTTACTGCCGAGGAAGAGGCACAAGAAGCGGAGGACATCAAGTAATCCGAACTTCTCGAGCAGATCCGTCTTCATGATGAGGGGCTAAGAACCGGTGTGTTTCCGCCACCTCTAGTAATCCCGCTGACCCTCGCCGAGAAGGTTAGCACCGAGGTGTCCATGAGCTTAAGCAAGCTCACCCATGAACATCATGTAAGTCAAATTCCAACTTATCTTTTTTACTTTATTCCATATCATATCCTCTAGCCCCCAAGCATGAACTTGGATAGACAATCCGGATTTATGCTTCCTTAGGATGCCAAAGAATGAACTAGTGTAGCCCCCAAGGCTCGTGCTGATATTAGTAAAAATATTAGCCCGAGTCTTTAGTAGACTTCTGACTCTGGGTATTCTGACTTACAGAAAGTTAATTCGTATAACCAGGAATTGTTGAAGAATATCTGCAACAAGCGAAGAGAGATCAGAGTTCTCCGGCTTGAAAATTCTCAATTGAAAGTGTCAAGGGATGAGGCTGAAGGTAAACATTCCAGTACTCAAACCTTGCCTTTTATTTCATAGTCGAATTTTTATTCAACTATTGTACTTTTTGACTACAGCACTAGTAAAGAAATCATGTGCTATGATTGAAGAAGCTGAAAATCTGAAAACCGTGGCGGTGGAGAACACTAATTTATGTCAGGAGCTAGACAAACTAAAGGCGAATCATGAACAGAGCATTGCTCAGATTCTTGAATCGTCTTCCATGGCCACCGACGAACGTGATCGAAGGATCGCTGCCCGGGATCAGAGAATCTCGGATATCAACGATGAACTGTTCAGAGAGAAGAACATTACCGAGGCACTCCGGGCTGAACTCTAGAGTCTTCGTGAAGAGAAGACCAAAGTTGACGATGTCATCTTTGGTATGTTTCCCCCTTTCTGAATTTCTGCCTTTTCCAACGTATGAAATTCGGATATATTTGCTAACCTTTTGCATTATATGCGCAGGTCCTCTGAATTTACTGGATTCAGCCTCCGCCGAGTCTCGCACTAGCTGGCTTACCCAAGTCAGCGATTTACTTCATGATTTCCACCAATCCCTTGAGGATATTGGCGAAGTTCTCAAGGTTCTAGACATGCATAGAATGTCTGGCTTTGAAGTGCGAGACAAGGCCAGGGAGATGCCCCAGCTCGTCCAGGACTAGAACATGTCCTACGCGCGAACCGCAGCACAGAACGCTCTCACCATGGTTATGAGCCACCATGGAAGCATCGAAATCTGGCAAGTGACTAGAGGGTATTCTACTATGGATGAAGACGGACATCAGCAGGACATCAAAGCAATCATGAACTCCTGTGCCGGATATGGGTGCCACATAGCTGACTTGACCAGCTATGACACTCCTTTCTTCACTCGCGTAGAGACACCGCCTCCGCCCACCGAAGAAACTGGTGAAGTTTCCGACGACGAACAAACCATTTCGTATTTGAACATATCGGACAGATATCGAGGTGAGGCTGATGTCTCCAGTGAGCCGGCAGCTCCTACCTCTCCTCCTGCATCGTAGAGCATCAGAACAAACAATGTGTTATTCTAAAAACAATTCGGGTTGTAAATAAGTAGTATAATATTTTTGCTGGTGCTAAGCTTTACTCTATCTATTTAGCACTTTTGGCTTTCTAAGTTTTGTGCCTAAATTTTTTACATAAGCACTTATGTTTTTTGTCCGTACTTATTGTTTATCTGGTTTTCCGCCTCGTCCCTTTTGTGAGCCGGCCAACTTTTAGCACGGAAACTTTGCCTAGCAACGGAGCTCAATTGCTAAACCAGTTTAAACTCGAAAACAAAGCCGGCTTCCAGTACCAACAATTCACTACTCAGAAAATGCCCGCATCCAGCAATTAGATAAATAACACAAGTATAGACTAGAAAATTTAGAGTTATACCCGAAGGTAGCATTTTTAGAATCGAAAATCTAAACCAGAACAAACATGAGCATTAAGTACTTTCAAGTATTCTGGGATTTTTGACTGTGACATGATCATTCGGAAATACGATGGTAAAAAACTTCTCAGAATTTTTTTTGAGGCAACCAATACTTTATTTCTCATTGAACATGTACACATATATGATTACAAAGAAAGATAAACTAAGAATAAAAGGGATGTAGCTGAGAAATATTCCATGGTTTGTCTAATTCTTTCGGATATGTACTGCCTCCAGCTCTCTTTCTTTTCTTAGTACCAGGTCTTTCTTTGATTGGCCTCATATCAGTTAGATAGTAATAACCATTGTGCAATACTTGGCTAACTAAAAAGGGCCCTTCCCATATTAGGGAATGTTTGTGCTTTCTTTTCTGCATAAGCTGGAGAACCAAATCGCCCCTATTGAAGGACCAGTTTCTGACTCTCTGGCTATGATACTTGCATAACTTCTGCTGGTAGGCCGTTGATCTCATCTCAGCAACGACGCGAACTTCTTAGACTAAATCGAGATCATTTTGTCGAGCAATCTCGGCATCCTCTTCAATATACGCGGCCACTCTAGGAGAAGTGTGAATCAAATCACTAGGAAGAACTTCTTCTGCGCCATAGACCAAGAAGAAAGGTGTGTATCCGGTTGACCTGTTCGGAGTTGTTCGCAAGCTCCATATTACAGAAGGTAATTCCTCTACCAAAGCCCCTGCAGCACGTCGTAGTGGTGCTTCGAGTCTTGGTTTTAGGCCTTGTAGGATTAAACCATTTGCTCTTTCGACTTGTCCATTAGCCTGCGGATGTGCGACTGACGCAATGTCAAGCCGGATATTTTGTTCACTACAGAATTTGGCAAGCTCTCCCATAGAAAAGTTACCCCCATTGTCCGTGACAATGCTATGTGGATAACCGTATCGGATTATGATATCCTCGACAAATCTTCTGGCTGTTGCTCCATCACAACTATTGACGGGTTTAGCCTCAATCCATTTTTTGAATTTATCCACCATCACTAAGAGATGAGTAAATCCACTTGGAGCCCGTTTAAACGGTCCTACCATATCAAGCCCCCAGACCACGAAAGGCCATGTTATAGGTATTGTTCGCAGCTGATCAGCCGGAACATGAGCTTGCTTGGCGTAATTTTGGCAGCCTTTGCACGTCTTGACCAGCCGTTCGACATCTGCCTTGGCTGTAAGCCAGAAAAAACCGTGTCGAAAAGCTTTTGCCACTAGATATTTGGCTGCAGCATGGTGACCACACTCGCCTTCATGGATTTCTCGTAAGATTTCCACTCCTTCTTCCGGAGATACACATCGCTGAAAGACCCCAGATACGCTCCACTTATAGAGCTCACCACTAATTACAGTATAGGCTTTTGCTCGTCGGCGATCAGCCGGCTCAGAACTTCGTCTTCGGGTAATTTGCCATCTACCAAGTAATCACGATAGGATTGAGTCCAGCTGGGAATTAAAGCCAGAACTGCTACTAAAAGTGAGTCGGATTTGGTCAGATATTCCTCGTCTACTCCTTTTATAGATGGAACTTTGAGGTGCTCTAAAAAACGCGCCATCCAGAACCTTTTTCCGCGTAGAGCCTATACCAGATAGTGCATCTGCTTCCTCATTTTCTGTTCGAGGGATGTGTTGAACTTCAAACCCTTCAAATGATTTAGATAGTTCTTCCACGACGGCTCTATATGCTGCCATGTGCTTATTCGCATTACAGATATCCGACACTTGTTGGGCAACAAGATCCAAATCTTCGTAACACACCAAACGTCGGATGCCGATATAATTAGCACTCTGGTTTCCATGCAGTAGTGCTTCATACTCGGCAATGTTATTCGTCACCGTGAAGTGGATCTGCAACACATAGAAAAGTTTGTCTCCTTGGGGTGATTTGAGCACCACGCCAGCCCTTGAGCCCCCGAGCGCTTTAGACCCATCAAAGTGTAAGGTCCAGTATTCCAACTCTGGGAGGGTCATATTTTCCGTTGTCTCTATCCAATCAACGACAAAGTCAGCGAGGATTTGGGATTTGATTGATGTACGAGGTTTGTACTCAATGTCGAAAGCTGAAAGCTCTATGCCCCATTTTGCAATGCGTCCTGTAGCATCGCTGTTGTTGATTATATCTCTCATGGGAGCTGTGCTCACCACGGTAATTGGATGTTCCTGAAAATAATGTCGTAACTTACGAGATGCGAAAAACACGCCATAAGCCAGCTTTTGATAGTGCGGATACCGCTGCATTGATTCAGTTAGGACCTCACTGAGGTAATAAGTTGGACGTTGCACAAGGTGTTCCTGATTTTCCTCTGGTCTCTCCACCACCATGACGACACTGACAACTCTATTTGTCGCAGTGAGATAGAGCAACATCGTTTCCCGTGGTTCCGATGCTGCAAGGATAGGAGCAGATGAGAGTACTACTTTCAGGTCTTGTAGTGTAGCTTCAACTTCGTCAGTCCAAACAGACTTTTTGGTCTTTTTAGGAGCTTGTATAGTGGTGCGGCTCTTTCTCTGAGCTGGCTTACAAAACGACTGACTGTAGCAATGCAACCAGTTAGTCTTTGAACGTCCTTCAGGCGAGTTGGCCTAGAAATATTGAGTATAGCCTTAATCTTGTCTCGGTTTACCTCTATGACTCTTTGAGACACGATAAAACCTAACAATTTTCTGGCTGGTATCCCAAAGAAGCACTTCTTCGGGTTAAGCATTATGTTGTATTTTCATAGATTCGCAAATGTTTCCTCCAAGTTGGAAATTAGAGTTTCCTTCTTTTTGGACATCACCGCAATGTCGTCCACATATGCATGTACATTGCGTCCGATTTGGTCGTGGAGGAAACGCTTCATAGTGCACTGGTACGTAGCTCCTGTGTTCTTGAGCCCAAAGGTCATCGTAACAAAACAGAAGGTTCCGAAGGGGGTTATGAATGAAGTTTTGACTTTGTCTGATTCCTTCATCCGTATTTGGTGATAACCGGAATATGCATTGAGAAAACTTAGGAGTTTTGAGCCTTGCATAGAACCGATAACTTGATCAATTCTGGACAGAGCAAACGGATCTTTGGGACAAGCCTTGTTCAAGGCAGTATAATCAACACACACCCTAAATCAGTGGTGTCCTTTTTAGGGACCATTACAGGATTGGCCGACCACTCTGTGTGGATGACCTCTTCTATGAATCCGTCTAACTCGAGTCGTGCTAGTTCCTTAGCTATTACCTTACGCTTTTCATCGCCAAAACATCATAGGGACTATTTGACGGGTTTAGCATTCGGGTGTACATGCTCGGCAAGTTTCCTAGGTACTCCGGTCATGTCAGATGGCTGCCATGCGAAGATATCTTAATTTGCTTGGAGAAACTTGACGAGCACGCTTTCCTATGCGCTATCTAGGCCTACACCTATCTGGGTCACCTTGGAGGGGTCATCATCCTTCAACGGTGTCTTCTTCGTCTCTTCTGATGCCTTGAAATCCGGATTCGGCTTTGTCACCTCCTTCTTCGTGGCGGGCATCTCAGATGGATCAATGGTCTTCTTGATCTCCTGGTACTCCTGGGCGTGCAGCACGGCTTCAACAAAGGCGGCATTTCCGTCCTCGCACTCTCGCGCCTTCTTCGGGTCTCCCCTGATGGTGATCACGCCTTGGGGACCTGGAATTTTCATATTATTGTAAATGTAACACGGACGAGGCATAAAAGCCTACTAAGCCAGACATCCGAATATAGCATGGTACGCGCTCTTGAACGAGACCACTTCGAAGGAAAGTGCCTCCGTCCGATAGTTCTTTGGAGTTCCAAAGGTAACATCCAAAGTGATCTCTCCCAGGGAATTTGCTTGTCTTCCTGGGACAACTCCGTGAAAGATCATAGAGTTGTGATTCAACTGGGTCTCCGAGATCCGCATCCGGCGTAGCGTTTCGACATACAAGATATTAATGCTGCTGCTGTCGTCCATGAGAGTCTTGGAGAAACCATAGCCATCAATGAGTCGGTTGATGACTAAGGCGTATTTTCCTCGCCTGTGCAACTTAGGTGGATGATCAGCACGGTCAAAGGTGATTGCCACTTCCGACTAGTCTAGGAATTGTGGGACAGCCGGAGCAGTTGCGTTGAGCTCATGTAGAACTGCTTTCTTGACCTTAGCTGGTTGAGATCTGAGGAAGGTGACGTAAGTGTCTTTCTTAGTTGGGAAGTTTTTCTTTCCCTCCGGCTTGGGATTTGAAGGATCACCTTCTTCCATGTCGGAATCTTCCTTGGTCTCTTTATATTTCTCGGGATTCTTCTTTCCCTTCTTCCGCTTAGCCCTGTACCCAGCGGTATCGTCTTTCTTGATGTCGTCATTAAAACGACACTCAGCGTTTGTGTGAGACGAGCCCCCACTGGCATCTAAGTGATGCACACATGGGTTGTTGGCAATGTCGTCCCATGAGTAGGTTTTGCCGGGTTGCTGGTCTCCTCTACCCTGGACCCTTGATGTACCACGACCGTGTCCGTGGCCACCGCCACGTCCTCCTCGTCCTCCAGACCTGAAAGAAGCAGTGACCACTGTCGTTTCCGCGTTGGGTTTTTATTCCGAGGTGTTCTTGCGCTTCTGAGCTTGCTGCTTTGGTTGTTTTGCCGACTGTGGCACAACTAGGGCATTCAGTAATCCCTCTACGTCGTCGTCAGCATCTGCATACTTGCTTGCTGTTTCTATCATCTCTCCCAAATCAGTGACTTTGTCACACTTCAAGCGATGACGCAGTAAACCAATTGGGAGTCCTGCAATGAAAGCTTCAATCGCAGTTTGGTCATTAACTCCTTCACAGAAGTTCTTAGTATCGATCCATCGTCCGAGATAATCTCAGCAAGTTTCTCCGGTTTTTTGGGTGCAATGTTGTAGGTCTCCTACCGTACAGGGCCTCCGATACATGCCTTCGAAATTCCGAAAGAACGCACTTTGCATGTCATACCAGTTGTGGATGGTGTTCTCCGAAAGTTCGTTTAGCCATGATCGTGCCGTCTTCCGCAACATAAGTGGGAGATATCGGGTTGCGACCAAGCTATTTCCTCCTTTGGCGATGCAGCAAGCTTGGAAAAAATCCTGGAGCCAAGTACTGGCCGAGCTACACCGTCGTAGGGCTGGATGTGCATTGAGATGGCAAATCCTTCTGGGAATCTTGTCGCTCTTATGTGTGGTCCGAAGCATTTTGGACCCACATAGATTTCTTCGTTCTCGTAGCGCCATGCCTCTATGTTGGAGTTGATCCGATGTCTCGCGTCACTTGGTGACATAGATCGCCGTCCGGATTGACGGCTGTGGTTGCGGTGCCTTGGAGCCGGACTTCGGCCTCTGCCACCACCTCCTCCTCCACGACACCCTCCTTGGCCTCCTTGGGAACCGTTATGGTGGATACTTGGTGGAGAAGGTGGATTGTTTCCGGCCGATCGCCGGCCTCTGTCCGGAGCATCATTATTCTGGTTCCGGGGAGTATCTTCATTGCGACGATCCCCCTGCCGGCTTCACTCGGCACGGTGTCCACCATTCCTTTGTCCTTCATTCCCATCGTGATGGGGTTCAGCTGGACGGCTTGTATGTCTAGGAGGTGGCATTCTTTGACGGTCCTCCTCCTGGCATTTCTCTTTGTCTTCTTCCCTATGATCGTTCGACTCTTGCCAGGGAGGATTTCTCCGATATAGTGCAGCAATTGCTTCTTGCTTCGCGGCTGGGGCAATGTTGTGTCAGTCACGAGCAGGTCTATGGTGCTGTCCTAACGATCCGGTTCTTGAGTGGTTGTCTTCCCGACGGTCGGAACGGTGATGCTGTTCCGGAACCCGTTGGGGTCTTACGTTGTTCTAGGCCGGATCCATGCGACATTGGTCTGATTGAGAGACCAGTTTTCCGCTTCCGGACTTTGCGACCTTCCGCTGTTCCAGACCCTTGGTGAGTAGCTTAATGCCCAATCGAACCTCTTCTGGGCCTAGATTATTTGCCAGGATATCTCGAGCTGCGGCAGTGTTTTGTACTGGTGTTGGGTACACCAGATCTCCATTACTGTCGAGCCGAGGCATCCCCGGATCTCCCTCAAAGAGAACCTTGCGTACTTCCGGAAATTTGTCAGCCTGTACGTGGCCTTTCTGGTTCTTCTGATGCTGCAGAGAGATGATCTTCTCCGCAGTAGCCATGCGCTTCTTCTCTTCCTCGATGTTTTTGGCTTCATCTAGGAGTACTTGGCGACGCTCTTCTAGGGCCTGGTCCCTTTCTTCCAATTCCGTGGTAGTGAGTTCTCCCGCAGTAGGGATAGGTGTGGTTAATGCAGCATCGATGAGTTTACGGGCACCTGTAGTGACCACGTGTCCATCCACCGACTATTCTTTGGGCTCGTCTGGGATAAGTGCTCCATCCGAGTCTTCCTCATATTCCTCGGCAATCACCTCCTCTGTCGGAAGTTATTTTGCCAGGGTCTTGTTCTTCTTCTTTGCCTTCTTGGCAGTGCCGGTAGCAAAGACGGCTTTGGGTCTGTTTCCCGGAGTCAAGCTCTGGTCGGTACTTTCAGACATCTCGACCTCGGGATTATCTCTAAGATCCATGTCATCCTGCGATTTGGGAGAGTTTTCTCCGGATCCTTCATCCATGGATTCTCCTTCTTCTGCAGCTTTGGAGTTGAACTCCTCTTCATATTCCACGGAGAACTTTCAGAAATTCGTCGACATCATCGAGTCATCCGAGGATGCGGGTAAGTCGGTGTTTGTTCCGATCGCCTCCAGCAACGAGTCTTCATGGCCTCCAGCATCGGCAGAGCCGGATATGTATCCAACATATCCGACAAAGTGTGACATGTGGGTCCTGAGGTAGTTGCAGCTTTTCTCGTGGGCTTCCTCTAAAATCCTGATGGTTTCGAGAACCTCACCCACGTTTGCACCTTGCAGCATCATGCGCCTCAACGTATGCCTCAGGAAAGTTTGGTATGTTCTGGCGTTGGCAGAGCTGGAACCAAGGTTATTGTTCTGCCCCTCCTGGATTTCGACCTCGGCGGGTAGATCAATCTGGGATTCGGCCTTGCTAGGGAGATCCACTCCAGGTTCGACTTGAACCGCAAGATCTGCTTCAGGTTCGGCTTTCTCCACTATCTCCGCAACTAGTGTGGGATGGGTGGGATTATGGTTCTCTGAGATCCAGAACTCTGCCACCTCCACGGACAAAGTGGACCCAGAGTTTTCTTCTGCCTCTATCATCACCGCTGGGGTGGGTGGGACAGGTTCCGCGAAACCGACGTAAACATCGATCTCGCCAAAGGACATGATAGTGTAAGCAGTCACAACCCCCTTAGCCGGAATCCAGGTCTCGTCGAGAACGATGAGAGGGACGTCGCTGGCGTAGAGGATGCGACCGACGGCGATAGTCTTGCCGATTCCGATTCTTGCAGATTCCGCTCGGAATGCAGATCCGAAGCTCACTTTCCCCACGGTGGGCGCCAACTGTCGTCGGATTGATGACAAGTACGCCATGAGGGGTCCTCGAGGCGTGTGGAATAGAGGGGTGTGAGACGTACGGTGTTCTAGGACGGTGAGCACACAAGTTTACCCAGGTTCGAATCCACCGGCTTTGGACGGATCCTACCCCTGCTAGCAATCCAGTAATACGGCAGAGCCGGAATATGGATTACAAGGGTTTCACCTGTGCGAGTTGAGATTGTAGACTATTGTGAGGGTGCCCTTAAGCCTCTCCCTAGGACGGCTTATATAGATATCCGGCCTAGGGTTTACATGAGAGACCTATCCGGCTACGACTAAGAGTCGGTTACAGAGTACATCTTGAACTACAAGTAACACTATGGGCCTATGTCGGTAAGTCATCTGGGTCTTTCCGTAGCCGGACTGGACTCTGTCTCTTCTCCCAGAATGGGCCGCCCGTGAAGCAAAGCTCTAACCTGAAGTGGGCCACCCTGGTCAGTGAGGCACAATGAGGATACCCGAAAAGTATATCCCCAACACTAACCCCTAGCTTTCTCCGCACGAGGTTCCTCCAATGTAATTTTTCATTGGTTTAAGTTTGTTTAGGCCAAAGGTACAAGGAAAACCAAGTGTGGGACCCTTCGGCACATTCTAGCCCACGTTATACCCGCAGCAGGATATTTCCACCTAAAGTTCCAGGAATCTTCCAAGTGATATCGCCCGAATGTGAAGACGGTCACTCCGGGGGATATCCATCGCATCTATGGGCCTTCCACCACACTTGCACGCATATCCTAGGTCCACTTGCATGTTTTCTAGGTCCACATGCAAGTTTGGGTGGGTTTCCGGGGCTCCGGGGGTCCGAAGCACCCGTTGTGGGCCCCGGGAAGGTCTACCCCCTAGCTTTCTCTGCATGAGGTTTTGCCAATGTACTTTTTCATTGGTTTAGGTTTGTTTAGGCCAAAGGTACAAGGAAAACCAAGTGTGGGACCCTTTGGCACATTCTAGCCCCCGTTATACCCGCAGCGAGACATTTCCACCTAGAGTTCTAGGAATCTTCCAAGTGATATTGCCCGAATGTGAACACGGTCACTCTAGGGGGATAGCCATCACAGCTATGGGCCTTCCATCACACTTGCACACATATCCTAGGTCCACTTGAATGTTTGCTAGGTCCACTTGCATGTTTGCTAGGTCCACATGTTTGCGAACAGTAGCTGACTCCCATGTTCCCTCTCTCCCCTCTCCGAGAGGATAGAGTCTCCTTCAAACCCCCCTCTCCCCTTGCGGTGGAAACCAGCGAGCATGGCGGCGGCCAACACCTTATTCCACATCTCTGCTTGCTAGTTCAAGACATCCAATGAGTAGATGTTGGGCGCCAATCAATTGTATTATATATTGTTTTGACAAGGAACAACATGCGTTCTGCTTTTGAATTATAGAATGGGGAAAGCACCCCATGAAGTTACAGAGGTGTGAAACATAAAAAAGAACAAAGGAGTATGTCTCACAACAACAAACTATGGGAAAAACCATATAAAAAATTGCCGAACACTGCTAGGTCGCCTTCTGTCCTCGGGCCAATTTAAGCAGCTCGACATCTGTCTTGATCAGCTGTGCCACTGCTGTGGCGGGAAGGATTTTGTCCTAAAAAATGTGTCTTCCTCTTTCCTTCCATAGGTGCCAGATGATGTAGATGGAGACAGTGATATCAGCCTTCTTCTGGTCAGTCCATTTGCCTTTGCGTGCTTTTGTCCACCAGCCGTTTACTGTGGTAGAAGATTGAGCAACACTAACTCCTCTTGGGTGTGAGATCTGAAAAAGATCCCAAACCTCCTTGGCGAAAGTGCAATTCAGGGCAAGGTGGGCAGCAGTCTCAAATTGTTGATTGCATAGAAAGAAACAGTCATCATGTGGTAGTCCTCGCGCCCGTAATCTCTCCACGGTCCAGTTTCTGTTTCGCAACAGAAGCCAAAAAAAGAATTTGACTTTTCCTTCTGCTTTTATTTTTCAAACTTCTTCCAGTTGTGGTTGCAGAATACACCCATGGTACTGTGCTTCATAGGCCAACATGGCGGTGTAATTGCCATACGCAGTAATGTTCCATTTGATACTGTCACGGTTAGCCGTTAGAGAAACGTGCTGAATCAAATTCCAAAGTTTCACAAACTGATCAATATGCTTTGCGAAACTCAGTCTCTGCAGACCTTTCATCCATCATCCATTTGTAAGGGCCTCTTTTACTGCCAGTTTCTTGCGAGCTACCATGGAGAAGCAGAGCGGCGCGATCTGCTTAGGAGCGGCCCCATCCAGCCATTGATCTGTCCAAAATAACGTTGTCTCACCGTTGCTGATGGAGATGGAAGTGCAGGCCGCAAACAGGTCACGGTCAGTGTCGTCGCATGGCGTTTCCATCCCTTTCCACGGCCTAGCAATAGCATCCCATTTAAACCACTCCCACCCCAGGCGTAGTGCTCTGCTGTAAGCCTCTATATCCTTGATGCCAAGACAACCGTACTTCGTGGGTGCACAAATCGTCTTCCAACTGACTAGGCATTTGCCTCCATTTGCTTTCTCATCTGCTGTCCACAAAAAACTGCGCCGAATCTAGTCAAGTTCTTTGATCATCCATTTTCCAGGATTGAAAACAGTGAGGAAGTCGGTCGCCGTTGCAGTTAGGACACAGTTAATTAGCGTGAGGTGACCTTTTATTGACATAATCTTGCCCTTCCATCATTTCATTCTGCCCAGCGCACGGTCAAGCAGCGGTTGTACCTCGATTTTCTTTGGCTTTCTGAATCCTAGCGGCAGACCAAGATAACTACACGGAAAAGTACCAGCTGCCCCTCCAAAATCTTGAAGAACACTCTGCAAATCGACAACAGAGCAGGCAATTGGGTATGCCATACACTTATCCAGGTTAGTGCGAAGCCCAGAAGCATCCCAAACAACATCAGGATATGTTGAACTGCAATAACATCAGTCGAAGATGGATTGATGAACTGTGCAGTATCATCGGCGTAGAAGCTTGCACGCAATCTGGTAGATTTCAATCTCAGGGAAGAAAGAATATTTAAATGTGTTACTTGGTTGAACAGGCATTTAAGCGGCTCCATGGTGAGAATAAATATCATTGGCAATAGAGGATTGCCTTGGCGCACTCCTCTCCTATGAAAGAGTGGACTGCCGAGACAACCATTTAGGAGAATCCGTGAGGAGGAGGTGGCCAGGAGGATCGATACCAAAATGCGTCACCGTTGACCAAATCCCATCTGCTCAAGCACCTTTAGCAAGAAGCCCCAGTCAAGCGTGTCAAAGGCTTTCATAATGTCCAGTTTCAGAAACAGGAGAGGTGACTTTCTTTTGTCAAAGCCCGAGTCAGTTGTACTATATGACACTATTATGTGTAGAACCTGGTGTTGCACGACTGTATGAATACTTTGATCCTGAGTCTATATTATGTCATTTTTATTCCAATACCGTCACAAATTTATGCTATTTTTGTATTCATAATTTGTGCTTTAAATTTCCGAGTTGAGCGGGACCACGTCAGCCTGATTTGGGTGGGACCCCTCATGTATACATATATACAATTAGAATATGAAGTGTAAATTGATTGATATATGTGTTCAAATGGACATGATGGCGTCTATGAAACATATAGAGAATGGCAATTAAGGATGGCAGTGGGTACCCTTTATCCTACTTAGTACAAAAAAAATGAACTAAGTTTTGGTAAAACACCACTTTTTGAGCAAACTAGTTCGTTTGTTTGAGCTAGGCTAAACTATAGGGCACCCTGAAGGTTCTAAAGTTCCATCCCTAATTGCCGAAAGTTGTAGTGGCATTTCTCAAATAGCCATGAATTACAATGGCATCTATCCAATTAACCCCTAGTAATTACTAGTATATATATGTACACATTGCCAACTTCATTTTCTTCTGAACTTTTTTAGATGACTCATGCAATGGCTACTGTATTTTATAAGGTTGCTGGAACGTAATTAATCACGATCAATAATTTGAAATTTATCCTCACTTCCTCGACATTGTGAATTTTAGATCGATATTGGATTAGCAATATCGACGGCATATTTGTAAGTTTTAAATTTATGTTCTATTTATTAGGCAATATCTTTTTTAGAATCTACTTAATAATTTTTTTATCATAATTTATATTTTTTATAATCTAAGACAAAATCAGCGTCAGCCACAACCATGGAGGCTGTTGGGGCCGGTCGTGGCACCTGAATTGTGGAGCGGAAACGCCGGAGTTGATCTCTAGAACGGCAAGTGGTAAGAGAGTGGGGAGTTGAAGTGTAGTCTCTTCAATAACTTCTGATTTTACTTTGATATCGACAACGCACACTAGTAGAAAACGGACTTTTGGTCCAAGGGTATTAGTCCTGATTTTGCTACAAACCGGGACTAATGCCCCGGTCCCAACGGCTAGATATGGCCCCAGGGGGTGGCAGGCACTAGCCCCGGTTCGAACGGGACCTTTAGTCCCGAATCGTGTAACAAACCGGGACTAAAGGGTTTCAGGCAGGCTGGGTCGGACGCCAGACCCTCTAGTTCCGGTTTGTTACACGACCCGGGACTAAAGGTGGACCTTTAGTCCCGGTTCTAGACACGAACCGGAACTAAAGGCTTGGCTATATCTTCTTCCCCCACCTGTCCGAGCCACCATTTCAAGCTGGTGGCTCCTCTCTCCCTTTCTTGCTTCAAGCTCGAGTTCATGACCAATTTTCTCAAGATTTGTCTATATTTTGTGGTGCCCCATCTATCCAAAGGTTCTAAAAGGTGAGCAGCTTCATCATTTGAACTCTCATTGCTATATTAGCTCATTTCATGCTCTATCTTGTAGATGGATTCGTGGATTTAGTTTGGTAGTAATTTTTGCAATGAACATGAGATCGATGTTTAGATTCTATCTTTAATGTAAGGAACTCTAAGGTAAATATCACAATATGTGGATTCTATCTATATATCTTGTTTTGGCACATAGTCTCGAAATTTGATTTTAGAAGCACACACATGCGTGAGTTCATTATTCTAACTAGCTGGGCAAAATATCCTTCTTCGTCTACCTGCGTTCAACAAACTAAAAAATTGTAACAAAGATAGGGTTAATTCATAAAAGCTTGATAAGAAGACATCACAGTACATCTTCGAGAAGCTCCTCTATGGCGAGCTCCTCGAAGATGTCTAAAAATAGGATCCTAAGACATCTTCGAGAGAAGCTGCGCCGTAGTGGTGTCCCTCTCGCACCATCTTGGAGTTAATAACTTCTCTAGCTATAGATTAATACGCCGGGTAACTAAAACAATTCACATATTAGGGAGTGCCTCTATGGCGAGCTCCTCGAAGATGTTTGAGGACGTGATCCTAAGACATCTTCGAGAAACCCTGCCGTAGTGGTGTCCTTACTCTCACACACCATCTTTCAGTTTATAGATCAGTATGCTGGTGGAGCTAACTAATTTCACATATTAGAGAGTGCCTCTACGGCGAACTCCTCGGAGATGTCTGAGGACGAGGTCCTAAGAAATCTTCGAAAAGCTCCGCCGTAGTGGTGTCCCTGGTCTCGCACACCATCTTGCAGTTCTTCACAAGAAGGCATACCTATTTATAGATTAAGCGGCACAACATAGTGTGGGGCACTGAAGACATAATGTCGACACACTCACCCCTAGTGCTGCCACCCATCCAAAATAATGTCGTCATTTAGTGGCTTAGTGTTGCCCACTGAGAACATAGTGTCGACATGTTGTCGCCACATCCACATTTAGTCCCGGTTGGTGCCTCCAACCGGGACTAAAGGTTCATCATATCTTTAGTCCCGGTTGCTGGCTTTAATTTTGTTTTTTAGATTAGTACTAATTAATTATGATTATGTTTGATGTACTTAATTAATTATATAATGCAGATGAGCCGGCAATGGATGTACGCTGACCGACTCTCTAGCGAGTTCATTAAAGGCGTGCATTATTTTCTCCTTGTGGACGAGGCAAACAAGCGGAATGGTTTTATGTCTTGTCCATGTGGCGTCTGTCGGAATCATAAGGAATACTCTTCCTCAAGAGTCCTTCATAGCCACCTGTTTCGGTCCGGTTTCATGACCGGCTATAATTGTTGGACCAAGCACGGAGAAAGAGGGGTTATGATGGAAGACAACAAAGAAGAAGAGAATGATAACGACTACCCTACTATGTCCCCTGAATACGATGGTACTACAATGGAAGACATTGATGAAGAAAAAGATGAAGAACGGGCATCAGATCTGTCTGATGATGATCTTAGTCGGGCCATTGCTGATGCCCAGGAAGAATGTGTAACGGAAAGGAAGAGGTTGAAGTTCAAGAAGATGTTAGAGGATCACAACAAATTGTTATACCCCAATTGTGAAGATGGGCACAAAAAACTGGGTAGCACACTGGAATTGCTGCAATGGAAGGCAGAGAACGGTGTGACTAACAAAGGATTTGAAAAGTTGCTGAAAATAATGAAGAAGTTGCTTCCAAAGGATAACGAACTGCCCGCCAGTACCTACGAAGCAAAGAAGGTTGTCTTCCCTCTAGGATTAGAGGTGCAGAAGATATATGCATGCATTAATGACTACATCCTCTACCGCGGCGAGGAGTACGAGAATTTGGATGCATGCCCAGTATGCACTGCATTGTGGTATAAGATAAGATGAGATGACCCTGGTGATGTTGAGAGCGAGCGTTGCATGAAGAGGGTTCCTGCCAAGGTGATGTGGTATCATCCTATAATACCACGGTTGAAATGTCTGTTCAGGAACAAAGAGCATGCCAAGTTGTTGCGATGGCACATGGAAGACCGTAAGAAAGACGAGATGTTGAGACACCCCGATGATGGGTCGCAGTGGAGAAAAATCGAGAGAGAGTTTTCGGACTTTGCAGGTGATGCGAGGAACTTATGGTTTGGTCTAAGTACAGATGGCATGAATCATTTTGGGGAGCAGAGCTGCAGTCATAGCACCTGGCCTGTGACTCTGTGTATCTATAACCTTCCTCCTTGGTTGTGCATGAAGCGGAAGTTCATTATGGTGCCAGTGCTCATCCAAGGCCCGAAGCAACCCGGCAACATCATTGATGTGTACCTAAGGCCATTAGTTGAAGAACTCTTACAGTTGTGGCACGGACAAGGTGTACGTGTGTGGGATGAGAACAAGAAGGAGGAATTTTACCTACAAACGTTGTTGTTCATAACAATCAATGATTGGCCTGCTCTTAGTAACATTTCAGGACAGACAAACAAGGGATACAATGCATGCACACACTGTTTAAATGAGACTGAAAGTATATATTTGGATAAATGTAAGAAGAATGTGTACCTGGGGAATCGTCGTTTTCTTCCGCCCATGCACACCCTAAGAATGAAAGGTAAGCATTTCAATGGTGAGGCAGACAGCCGGTGTAAGCCTATCTGCCGTACTGGTGATGATGTATTTGATATGGTGAAGGATTTAAAAGTAATCTTTGGAAAGGGTCCTAGTACACAATCTGTTCCAAAGGACGATGTCGGACACGGACCCATGTGGAAAAAAGAAATCTATATTTTAGGAGCTACCCTATTGGAAAGTCCTAGAGGTTCGCTCTGCAATTGACGTGATGCACCTGACGAAGAATCTTTGCATGACGCTGCTAGGCTTCTTGGACGTGTATGGGAAGAGCAAAGATACACCTGAAGCACGGCAGGACCAACAATGTATGAAAGACCGAGACGACATGCATCCAGAGTTGTTTGAAGGTACTACTAGCTACACTCTTACCAAAGAAGAGAAGGAAATCTTTTTTGAAGTCCTTTACAGTATCAAGGTCCCGTCTGGTTTCTCGTCGAACATAAAGGGCATAATAAATATGGCAGAGAAAAAATTTCAAAACCTAAAGTCTCATGATTGCCACGTGCTTATGACCCAGCTGCTTCCGATTGCATTGAGGGGACTCCTGCCGGAAAATGTTCAAGTACCCATTGTGAAGCTATGTGCGTTTCTCAATGCAATTTCTTAGAAGGTAATCAGTCTAGATAGTCTACCTAGGTTACAGAAAGATGTGGTCCAATGTCTTGTCAGTTTCGAGTTGGTGTTCCCACCATCCTTTTTCAATATTATGACGCACCTCCTAGTTCACCTAGTCGAAGAGATTAACATTCTCGGTCATGTATTTCTTCACAATATGTTCCCCTTTGAGAGGTTCATGGGAGTGTTAAAGAAATATGTTCATAACCGTGCTAGGCCAGAAGGAAGCATCTCAAAGGGATATGGAACAGAGGAGGTCATTGAGTTTTGTGTTGACTTTATTCCTGACCTTAAGCCCATCGGTGTTCCTGAATCACGGCATGAGGGTAGACTTAGTGGAAAAGGCACGCTAGGAAAGAAAGCAAGGATATGTATGGACGGACATTCTCTCACTAAAGCACACTACACAGTTCTTCAAAGTTCCATCTTGGTGGCTCCGTATATCGAGGAACACAAGAATATTGTACACTCCAACAACCCGGGGAAGCCTGGCTCCTGGATTAGAGATGAACACATGAGGACTTTTGGCGGTTGGTTGCAGACACATCTCATGAATGACATAAATGTTGGAGAGCTGTTGTACTTGTTGGCCAGGTCACCATCTTCGACTATATTGACTTTCCAAGGGTACGATATAAATGGGAATATATTTTACACGATCGCCCAAGATAAAAAGAGCACCAATCAAAATAGTGGTGTCTGATTTGATGCAGCAGACGTGAATGGGAAAAAGGATACATATTATGGTTACATAGAGGAGATATGGGAACTTGACTATGGACCTTATTTTAAGGTCCCTTTGTTTCGGTGCAAATGAGTCAAGCTGACATGAGGCGGGGTTGAGGTAGACAAGAAATATGGAATGGCAACAGTGGATCTCAACAACCTTGCGTATAGAAATGAACCATTTGTCCTAGCCAATAATGTGACTCGGGTTTTTTATGTGAATGACATGTCTACCAAACCGAGAAAAAGGAAAGATAAGCAAAAGAATACAGTATACGATGAGCCAAAGCGCCACATAGTTCTTTCAGGAAAAAGAAACATCGTGGGGGTGGAGGATAAGACAGACATGTTAAAAGATTATGATAAGTTTCATGAAATTCTGCCCTTCGCTGTGAAGGATGACCCAAGCATCCCGTTAAGTAAGGAAGATGCTCCATGTTTACAGATTAGAAGAAAACCCTAACAATAGAGATGTGTGGATGTTGATGATGTACAATATTATTAAACCTTTATTTTTAATGATCTGCTTATATATATATATGGATATGAACTATCTCGATCTCAATAGTATTGTAACTTGTTGTGGCCAGACATTTATTAATATTAAAACGTAAAAATTAGTCATAATCATATCTAGCCCTGTAGTACATAGCTTCAGGGTCGTCTTCGGAATCGTCATCGTCATTGTCATCATCGTCGCTCGTAGCACGCAGCTGGATCCTCAGCCCTTCCCCAGCTTGTGCACGGGGGAACGGGGAAGGGGGAACCGGCCACCCCGGCCTCGGATTCACGACACGCGGGGGAGGGGGCTCCCGGATGACGACCCTAGTACGTCATAGGCCTTCACCACCACCACCATTCTTGTGGCTATGCAGCTGGTGAAAGTGCAGGTACCTCAGGCGAGGATGGTCTCCCATGGCGATGTAGCGCATCACACCGGTGATAGTCCAGTTCGCCCACCACAGGTGGCGACCGGCCTCGTTGTGGTTAACTGGGGACTTGCCGTCACCCTCGTACCTGACGAGCTCCCTTTCCTGCCGATTTGTGAAGAAGGCATTCCAGGTGTCGAGCTTGTCGGGATCCCAATGGGGATCCATCCGCTGCTCCGGCGTGAGATCGAGCTAGAAGTGGTTCGTGATGGCCGCCTAGCGGGCCGAACCTTGAGGCACAAGAGGAATAGAAACCCCTCCAGCGCTCAGCATCCAGCCGACAGGCAGCCGGTACCCGGCGGGCATGGGTAGCTGGAGGCGCACAGTGTCTCGGTCTCCTCGAGCGTCAGAAAGGCCCAGTAAGCGGTGTCTATTATTGTGAGAGAGAAGGTGTGGATGTGTGGATAGACATGGCGGACGGCCTATATATAGAGGGAAATGGTAGGAGAACATGGCGGGAAGCGGGGGAAATGGCGGGAAGCAGGGGAAATTGCGGGAAATATGTTTTAGTCCTAGTTACTAGTTTTAGTATTAAATATTATATTTCTAATGAGTATATTATTTTTTGTGAATATTTTGGTATATTATATGTATTTTTCTATTTTTAAATAATAAACTATATTTTTCCAACATTTGTACTAAATATAATACTTGTTAAACAAAAGATAATTTTATTTAAGTTGTATAATAAAGTATGATAATAGATTTAAATTCTATATCTTCTTTTTCTAAAAATTTTGATATATAATACATAATTTTCTTAAAACTATAAACTATTTTTTCTTTTGGCGGGCTAAAGGGTGTACGTGCGCGGGAAGAGCGGCGGGCGAAAACACCGGTTGTAATACAAACCGGGGGTAAAGGTATATCCGGTTTGTATACCTTTACCCCCGGTTTGTATTACAACCCAGGGCTAAGGGGGGTATAAATACCCCCACCCCCACCCCGGGTCGTTCCACGACCCGGAGAGCCGTTTTCACCTTCCAGAGCTAGAGTCGCCGCCCACGCCACAATCCGCCCCGCCGCCGCTCGCGCCCGTGGAGAGGAGCTCGCCTTGATCTCCCGCCCGTCAGATCCCGCTGCTGCCGCATCGTCTCCGCGCCCAGCGCCCGCAAATCTGTGCCGCTCGCCGTCTTCAGGTGATCACCGTGCAAGGCCCGTCAATTTTGGTTATGTGTTAATTTTAGTTAGTATTAATTAGGTTAGTATTAATTAGTATTATAGGTTAGTATTTAGTATTTAGTATTAGTATTAGTTAGTATTAGTATTAGGTTAGTATTTAGTATTATTATTAGTATTAGTATTTAGTTGTTAGTATTAGATTAGTATTAATATTAGGTTAATTTGGAATTACTATTAGTATTAGTATTTAGTAGTTAGTATTAGTATTTAGATTAGTATTTAGTATTAGTATTAGTTAGTATTAGTATTAGGTTAGTATTTAGTTAGTATTTAGTTAGTACTAGTATTAGGTTAGTATTAGTATTAGGTTAATTGTATAGGTTAGTATTATCTAGGGTTAGTTAGGGTTAGTTAGAATACTTAGTTAATTAGGTTTAGTTTAGTTAGTGTTAGGTTTATGGTTAGTGTTATTAGGGCAATACTTAGTGATTTAGTTACTGTTTATGTTTTATGATTGTTTATTGCTATTATTTAGTTATGACGCGTCCTCCTCGTCCGAGCCTACTGGACTCCGTCGGTTCCGGGGATGTCCGAACCTGGGCTCGCCGGGTTGGCACTGGGAGGTGCTACCTGTCGGGACTCGTACCTTGGTGAGGAATCCGGGTATCATCGTCGACCCGGAGCTTCTTTGGTGGCGTCCATGAGGTCCAGGAGCGGTGCAGACGGAGCCGGCCCCCGAGGAGGTGATACGTCGTCGTATCAGGGAGAAGGACGAGCACGTACGGCGATATATGTATCTTTTGGAGACTAGGTTCTTCAATATCTGGCAGGTCACGGATCTTACCCGAGCTATTCTCCGGTGATGGTTCCTCTTCTCTAGCTGCATAGCTGCCGTAGCACAGAACGCGGTAGCCGAGTTCGCTAGTTTGATATGAGCGAGATGTATTAATAATGTACTTTATATTATGAGCGAGATATGAGCGAGATGTATTAATAATGTACTTTATCTTATATTATTGTACTTTATGCAAGTGCAAAATTGTTTCATTATTAGTATGTAATCTTTTTTCTGTATCCGAATTGTCGCAATTGTAATATTCTTTTACTTAATGCAATATTCTTTTTCTGTATTAGTTAAGCTATGAATGGTAGACAGAATGAAGAGGATCTTCTCAATATGATAGATGAGGGTACTGGGGGTTCTTATTACGATGGCTTCGAGTATCTTAATTTGTCTGGAGGAGATGAGGGTGGAGACGATAGTGGAGACGACGGTGCTGACCATGGTGGAGACCATGGTGAAGACACCATAATAATAACAAACTCCATCGATGTATATAAAGCCTCTATCGATCGATCACTAGTATAGATGCACTAATTGATTCGTATATATGTACTGACAAATGTTTCTTCTCTTAGACCTCCGCTTTCGGCCAATCTTCTACAAGGACAAGAGGCCCGACACACAAGTTGCCCGCTGATGTCCGTTTCAGCATTGACTAAGTCTCTCCGCTAGGTCAACCGTTGGAGCCCAAAGAATTCATGAATGCATTTATAACTCAATGCGGAGTGATTGTTAGAGACACCGTCCCGATCAACATGCGAAATTGGAATAAGCCAGGAAAGAAAGGGGATCTAGCTGGGGCTAGTTTTGTAGATGACAGAGCGAGAGATGCGATATGGAATTCTCTCATGACACATTTCACCTTACCAGTCTTGGAGACTGATGAGGTCACACAACAAATGACGAGAAAAGTCAAGCACTTTGCTCTTAAGAAGATGGGCGAACTATTTAAGGAATGGAAGAAAAGATTGTACCACAAGTATGTCTTGAAGAAAAAAACTCCTCCATTCACTGGCCCACTAGAGATGCAGCAGGATAACTGGGCCGCATTTGTGGAATATAAGAACTCGGCACCAGCTATGGCAATGTCAAAAAAGAATAAGATAAATGCATCCAAAAAGAAATATCACCATCATATGGGCACAGGTGGCTACAGGAGTGCCATGCCTAAGTAGGTTAAAGCAGAGGCTGACCTGGAGGCTAAAGGGGTCACTCCAGCTATGTCTCGTTGGCCCAGGAGGTCAAGAAATTGGGTACTCGGGCATGGGGCGTCGTATGACCCAGAAACAGGCGAGATTGTTGCAGCCAAAGAAGTTTCTTCACCCAAGAATGAACTTATTAAAGTGATAAAAGAGGTTGAAGAGGGAACGTTTGTTCCCGACAGAGAGAACGATGAGCTGACAAAGGCTCTCGGGAATCCTGAAAAGGCTGGACGAACAAGAGGGTTCAGACCTTCTTGTCCATGGGCTATCGGGTTTCCCGACGACATTGACACGTACAAAAGCCGATTGAGAAAAACAAAGCGGCAAAAAGAGGAGGATGCGGAGCGGTTCGTGAGGTTTGAAGCCATGCTGCAGGAGCATCGCCAGGAGCTTAATGAACTTAAAGGACTCCGACAGCAAGATCCTGCACCAGACAGTACGGTCGGCCCATCGCAACGGAAAAGCAGTGTGGCTTCCACGGAGGGCCACGGTAATGATGCAACGATGGATGTGTACCCCGTGGATGCAATTAAGGAGAAGACTAGTTGTGAGCTGCATGTTGAACGGAATAACATATCAATGAAGGTGGTGGTCGTCTTTGCTTTACCTTCTGCACCGGGAGCGACCTACCATTGCAATCCGATTCCAGCTGGCTATGCTCGTGTCGGTGTGGATGAAGTTCAACCGATGTGTCAGTCACTACAGCTTGACATCCCTGGAGGTGAAGGGAAGACAACACTAGGAGAAGTCATGAGTGGCTTCATTCTTTGGAAAAAAGAATACATCAAGTTTCTAGGCTCGACACCAAGGCCACCTTCTCCACCGAGAAACAATCCATCACCTCCAAGGCCACCATCTCCTCCCAGTAAAAGTTCACCTCAAAGGGAACCGTCTCCTCCCAGTAAAAGTCCACCACCTCCAAGTCCAATCCATGACCCCAACATGAGTCCATCTCAATCTACGTAGCCGCCTCCACCCACTAAGGGCCAAAAGCGGAAGATTAGCACCGCTCCGTCGAGCGATAACCGACGCCCAAAGCGATAGTTGTCGCCCCTCCCAAGAGTACCGCCGGTTCCTCCCAAGAGGGCTTACGACCTGACCGATGAGGAGATCGATGCGGTCGTACGGGACGAAGTGGATGATCATTTGAAAAAGAAACAACCTGAGCCAGAGGTCCAAATAAAACCGAAAACCAAGGAGCACTTTAGGAAATTACTAACGCAGCCATCCCAAGCTCAGTTAAATGCGCCAGATGACTATACACGATGTCTTCAGAAGACACTGAAACAGAAGAGATCAAGCAGTAGAGGAAGCATCACAAAAGAGGTTCCCCAGCAGGGGGAACAAGAAAAACAATGAGTGGTAGCGGAAGCATCAGAACGGACGTCCCCAGCTGGGGAAACAAGCAAAACAATCGAGTGGTAGCTGAAGAACCAAAAGAGACGTTCCCCAGCTGGGGAAACAAGCAAAGCAATTTCTCCCCCCACTCTAGGTGCAAATACCCGAACCTCAACTATATGAGGGAGAACCTATGGATCCGGAAACGGCTAAGATATTGGCCGAGCAATGTAATATGTCTATTCATGAAATTATTCATGGCGATATGCCCAAGGATGAGGTAGCACCCAAATTTGTTCAAAGTGAGCATCTTGTCAGTTCTGAGAGGCTTTGGGATATGCCAACAAAAATGCGATGATTCCATGAATGGTACATGAAAGCATCAATAGAAGAGCGATATTGGCTCATACTGAAAGTTCGAAAATCACATTACTTCACTGAAGACGAGGTCCCTATTGAATTTACATAATTATTTAAGTTATTCAATCTAAAGGAACTCGACAAATCTATCCTCAGTTTCTATTGTCCGTAAGTGATTACTTTATTTATGTAATTAATTCTCTATCTTAGCTTGTTCAATTCATTGCCGGTAAGTATATTCACTATATTCTTTTGTACGCTATATATAATGATGCAGAATGAAGATTCTCGAATGTAAAAGAAAGGCTATCAATGGACTTGGGTTCATTGACCCACATCGAGTTAATGGAGCTATGCTAAAGGATAAGCCACTGGAGACCGAGCAAAACTTGCTCCGGTTTCTCACGAACTAGCATTTCTGTAATGAAATACTATTTCCTTACCATGACGGCAAGTGAGTTCTTGTACACATTAACTTTTGCTTACTCGATGTTCAGTGTAAATGATGAGTTACTGACGTATGTAAACCTTGCGTAGGTACCACTAGATTCTTCTAAGCATTTCAGTTGACTTGGGAAGAGTTCACATCATGGACTCACTAAACAAAGACATTGAAGACTATCGCGGCATTATCGATATGCTCCAGAGGTAATTTCAACAATTATCGCACTATATCGGTTTCCTTCGTTCATTTTCTGGGATATCAAGTAGTTATTAACTCATACATTCATGTTCTTTGTCGGGTAGTGACGAGGGTTTAACTCATCAATGCCCATTGTTATGGACTTGGGTTTTGGAGAAGGAGGGAGCGCTGGAGACATCTATCGGCTAGCAAACAAGCACACAGGGGACTCTAAGATTTACCCAGGTTCGGGCCTCGCAGAGGTCCCTACTCCTGCTTGTCTGCTCGTGGAATTATCAAAGGAATCGAGGATTACAATGGTGCGCAGATGCAATCTGGCGAGGGTTGTGGAAACTAAGGTTGCGTGTGTCCTCCTCGCCGCCCCCTCCTAGCCTTTATATAGATAGGCTAGGTCTCAGGTAGCAGGTCGAGTCGGTTACAAGTTAGGGTTTTCCCCTTTGAACTTTCTATCTTTAGCTTCTTCTTGTTCTTCAAGCAATCGAGAGTCCGTAGGTTACTCGAGTTCCTCATTTGGGCCTTGGCGACACCGTGGGCCTCTACGTATTCAGGACGTATATACCAAGCTCGAGTACCTATAGGGTATACCCATGTCAGTAGCCCCCGAGTGTCCAGTGGAATCGCAGATTCGACTTGAGACTTTATGAAGCCTTTCGAGTGCATGACTGAGTATATTTTTCGACTGCTTTGTTTGTGTCATAGGGATTGTTGATGCACGTGCCTGATTTAACCGATGTATCGGTATCAGTTAACTACCTTAGGGTAAAACAACGCCATCTACTCGAACTCGAGTCTCCGAACTCGAATCCGGAAAAGTGCTGGTGTAATTCGACTCAAGCCACAGAAGTCTTATAGGAGTCGAATTCCAGTATATAGGTGCGAGCACTCGACGTGTCCGTCAAGGCACGTTCATCGTACCTGTTGGCACGGATATATTTCTGGTAGTGCGCAGCAAATGCGTTGCCAGGCCTTATTCAGGTCTTATCTTCACGCTGTAAGCACGGCATCCGAATTTTGTCATCGTGGAGACGATTCGGGTGACCCAGGAGACGCGGTCTCTTTGTAGGGAAAAGTCATGAGGCGGTGTCGCCATAAGCTTTGAGTGTGGACGTTATTAACACACAGTACGGTGTACAAATAATCATAGGGTGCATGACCAGCGCTCGCTATGGGAGTAGCCCCCGAGTGCCTGGTTGAGTCAAAGACTCAGGCAGGGACTAAAGAACTTTTGCGACTGCTGTCTTCTTTTGTTTGCTTGTTTCATATGAATTTGCTTCCGGCGCTCCCTATGGGAGTAACCCATGTCCATAGTCGAACCATGTTTCGAGTGATTGGGTTTGCTTTGATTGTCCATGTTCCTGCAAAAAAGAAGAAGAAAAAATCGTAGGGTGCGCGACCAGCGCTCCCTATGGAAGTAGCCCCCGAGTGCTTGGTGGAGTCGAAGACTCGAGCAAGGACTAAAGTAGTCGAAGTCTTCTGCTGCGTAGTTTTTGATGACATCAGTGCTGACGATTCCATGATCTCAGTTGCCCGCATGAGCGAGTTTGACGGGACGTGACGAGCGGTGGGTCCCATTTCCTGACTCTGATTTGACCGGGCGTGCATAATCTTTATTTTAACTGCGCCTCCTCGATTTCCGTGCATAATGGGAGTAGTGGGGGACAGTTCGCATTTCAGGTGCAACACGTGTCGAGCTCGATGAACGCCACGCGTCTGATAGGGTTTTTCTGAACCGTTGGATTGCATCTTCCAGGGGGTTAAGTAGTGATGCGGCGACGGTAAAATTCACATCTACTTCTTTTCTGCCTTTGCCTTCATCGCCATTGCCGCTGCTCTTCTGCTTCCTTGCGCTCCTTTCTTTCGCGGCGCTGGACCAGCTCCGCGTATTTCCCAGCTACTTCCTTCGGTCGCATCGCTGCCGCGGAATGGGGAAGAAAAAGGGAGGTGTTGCGGCCGATTCCGTTGTTGCCGCGGCTGCGACGAAGAAGAAAGGCGGCTCCACCGATGCGGGCACCAGCACCGCCGCCGACGGAAAGAAGAAAGGCGTGGGCACTCGCGTCACAAATGGCGTGTGGCGTCCATCTGTGATCAAGTCCTGAGAGCTTCGTCTTCTTCGCCAAGACGGAGTTTTGTCATCCGCAGTCGCTGACGCGTGTGTCCTCGGCGGCGAGGTAATCCCCTCTCCTCCTGCCCGTTTTCGGGTGATGCTCCTAGCGTTCATCATTCGCGGCCTCTCGTTGCCCCTGCATCCTTTCTTTAGGGGCCTTCTCTGTTTTTACGGGCTCCAGCTCCATCAGTTGTCCCCCAATTCCATCCTCCACGTAACTTGCTACATTACCCTTTGCGAGTGCTGGCTCGGAATCAAGCCGCACTTCGGCCTCTTCAAGCGCCTCTTCAAATTGAAGCGCCAATCAGCGTCTGGCTCCATAGTCTACGATGTAGGCGGCTACGGTATCCACGTCGATCCATCTGCCACATACTTCGACATCAAGCTGATATCCGTCCAAGGGTTGAGGGACAACTGGTTCTACGTCCGCGACCAGAAGGCCGACGGAGACCACTACGGACTCGTGCCCTTCGATCTCGCGACGCCGTGCAAGAGGAGGCGCTCCTGGAAGAATGTGATTATGCCCGGCGAGTCCGCGGAGACAGATGTGCTGTACGAGCGCGTCTGCGACCTCGAGAGTTGCATGGGCAAAGAGGAGGGAGGCTGCGCCCTCATTCGCACATGGCTGCACCGGCGCGTCCAGCCCCTGCAGGCCAGAGTCCACCCCATGTTCCAGTAGGCTGGCGCGGACAATGTCACTCGTGTGTCTGCCGATGGCATGTCCGTGAGTGAGGCAGATAAAAGGGTTCGACTGGTCCCCAAGTACACTGTCAAGGATGTGCTCCCCAGTGAGCCAGTCGTTCCTCCGTTCGATGCTTCTAACCCTCCTCCTGAGGTACGGTTGTGCTACGTAGTAGCTTTGTTTGTCGATTGCTTCTTTGCCGTTGCTTGACTTTGTGTTAAATTTGTTTTCTGTATGCAGGATTGGGCGGTATCGCCCTGTATGCCCCTCTTCCCGAGGGGGTTATTCCTCGTGAAGGTTTGGAAGAGGACGAGTCGGAGTCGACCGTCCCATCTGATGTGGAGGAGGAAGCCCCCGAGTCGAGTAGTCCGGATACTCGCTAGCGTTCGTGCGGCGAAGATTCGGATGCGTCGTCTCCTTCGACTCCAGAAGGTGCAGGCGTTGGTGCAGAGTCGCCAATCCCTGCCGTTCCTATGAGTTCTATGGCGCCCTTCTCTCGCAAGAAGATGCGGCTGCCGAAGGAATCATCGTCAGAGTCGAGGAATCAAACCTTTGACTTTGATAAGTTTGATTGGTAAGTATTCGAGTCTTCCTTTGTGGTTCTTCTTTTGGAGTTGCCTTTTCTTAATGCTAGTTTGGTCTTGTAGTTAGTAGGCGTCGTCATCTTCTGGCGACATCCAATTTTTGAAAGAATCTAGAGTCGCGACCTCCAGGGCCAAGAAATAAGTTGAGCGTGCTCCTTCTCCTCCATTGGCGGCCCACTCCGGGCATAACTCATCAAGCTCTCCACACGATGGGGAGCATCGGATGGTTGCTCGGATGACTGCTCATCAATCGACTTTAGAGTCATTGGAGGATCATGTAAGTGTAGTATCTCTGTTTTCTGATGTTGTAGTCAATTTTTATCTATGTCATCTGCTGATCCGTTGTTGTTTTTCTTTTTCGATAGCTCCTTGTGAAGGAAGCTGCTCACCTGGCGAAGCAGGTGCTTGCGATGGGTCGCCAGCATGCAATGCTGGATACGCGCTATCGCATGGTGGAAAGTAAGTGCCTGTTACTCCTTCTTCTGCATCGTTGTTATGTAGTTGACTGATAATCTATCTTGTTGTTTTGTTTTGCAGCTGAACATAATGCCCTTCTTCGCGATGCCGCCACCATGGAAAAGACGCTCGCCGCGGCTGTGAAGAGTCGCGATGAGGCAATCGCGGCGCGTCACGAGGCGCAAAAGCGAGAAGAGGGTCTGCGTGCCTCCGTCGCCGCTAGGGAAAAGATGTTCGAAGAATAGCTTTCTTCGATTGCCAAGGCTCTCTCAGGTATTTTGTTGGTCTGCATTGTGACTAACTGCCTATTTTTCAATTGCTTTCGATGCTGCTAATTACTGCTGACGTCGTGTCAATGCTTGATTCTTGTGTAGATGCCAGTGGTCTGAGCTTTGATGCAGAGGCGCTTCATCGTGATGACGCATTGGCAGGTGCTGTCTCGGTAGTCGAAGACCGCAGCGCTGCTGTGCATGGTACGCTCGCCAAGGCTAAAGGCGTGCTCAGCCGTCTTCAGGAGGAGATGACACCCAAGGCTGAGTTGATTGAAAATCTTGATGAGCTGGTGGAGTCACTTGCCAGAGGCATTCCTGCGGGCTTCAAGAACTTGCTCCGTTCGACTGGTGCATCAATGTCACTCGCGATGGTGCAAACCCACGGAGTCGAAGTTGATCCTGCAGCAGTCTCAAGGGCGATGCCCGTCAGCGCGGATGGCCAGCAGGTAGTCTTTGCTCCTTTTGCGACTGCTTGTGGCAAATATGGGCCACAACTGATCAACACCGTTGCAAAGTACTCTGAGGAGCTGCAGCGAGCCAAGAAAGCTGCGAAGGCCGCGGCGTCAAGGGCCAGCGGAAAGTCAGTGGCATCTGATACTGCCACGGACTCGATGAGGCCCCCAAAGACAAAGTCCAAGTCGAAGAAACCTGTTGCTCCTCAGTAGCTTTGTAATAGTTAGATATCTTATGTCTTTGTCAAAAACATGCCTTTTGGCGAGTGTATCTGCTGGTACTTTTGCAAATCTTGAATGCACTCGAATCTTTTGTCTGCCCATCGATTTGGTCTTCTTATTGCTTCTTGATTGGCTTGTGATAGGGCACATCAAGTGATCCTTTGAGGGAACCTTAGGATTCACCACCCCTTGATGACACTTTGGCACCACCGCGCTCAAGGGTGGATGAGATGTCTCTGCTCTCGCGACTCTATGATCGCGTGAAGCAGTTGGAGCGTGAATTGCCTGTACTCCGCGGTAATGTGGATGTATGGAAATCGAAGGCGGAGAAGGCCACCGCCCGAGAACAATATCTGTTGGGGGAGGTTACGCAGTTGGACGACTAATTGAAATGTTAGCTTTCTTACTCTTATGTTTTCCTTGTAGTCACTCGCAATGGTGCGCTATCCTCATACTTCCGTTGTTGCTTTTGTATAGTTGTCAGCGCGCGCCATCCGCAGGATGAGAGGGATCGCGAATTGCCATTCGCATGAATGACCTGACCCAGGAGCAACTTCAGGCGAGTGGGTACTTCTGGGTAGATCACGATCGCGCCATCATGTTGGCAACCCTGCAGGATTGTGCGTCGCGAGTGCTTCATGTTTTGAAGAAGTCACAGTCATGTTTGAAGAATATTTATCGGACGATGTTTCTGTTGGATGCCGTTCCATCGAGCTTGCTGGCCCTTCTTGCTAAGTTCCATGATCTGAGTGCGGTCCGTGAGTGTGTAAGACAGCAGTTGGTGGCTGGTGCCAAGGCCGCTCTGTCGCTCGTGCGACTGCATAGGCCTGATGTAGACGTTGCGGCAATTGCGGCTGGACCACCTGCGCCACCAGCGGGTTCTGCTTGGAATATGGTGCCGCACTATCAGCTGGTGGAACGCCCAGCAGAGGAGATCGTCAACTTCTTCGAGGAGCAAACCAACGTTCTCTTGTTGCAATAGTAGTTTAGTTTGTATCCTGCACATAATTGTACCAATGTTGTAAAGTTCGTATGTATGCCGTGTATAATTGATTGTCGATGATGTATAAAAGAGCTTGTTAGCATGTATATTTTGTGAGTGCGTTGCACTATGCGATTCCTTTTTGTTAGCCTGGACATGAATTTATCTCAGTCCCTTGTCAACCTGTCAGGTGCGTTGCAACTGGGTTGATGTTTGTCAAGGGTTTCGATTGGTGTGCCAGCTACTCATGATATCGCGTTTTAGTTCGTAGAACAGATGTGTATAGGGTGGCGCAGTCCCCGAGTGGATAAGTTGCGAAGAATAAAGGAAAACACAGAGTTTTGGGGCACTTAGCTTTATTTATTCGCGGGATAGTACGAAGTACAATGTGTGGCTAGGTAGCCTTGGCTGAGTAGCCTTATTTGCAATGTAAAAGTAAAAAACGACTAAGGGTAGAAGCGTCACAGCTGCACGACATTCCAAAGGTTGGAGTAAGCGACTCCTGTCTCTAAATCTTGAAGGCGATAGGCGCCACCTGGGATTACTTCTGTAATCACCGATGGTCCCTCCTAGGGGGACTCGAGCTTGAGATGCCCTTGCTGCCGCAGTCGCAGGACCAGATCGCCTTCGACGAAGGATCTGGGGCGTAGCCTCCTACTGTGGTAGTTGTGCAGGTTCTGCTGGTAGATCATTGATCTTTCCGCGGCGATTTCCCTTGCCTCGTCTAAGAGGTCGACGGAGTCTTCGAGTGCAAGGGTTGACTCCTGCTCGCTGTAAGCGACCACGCGTGGTGCTTTGTATCGTACTTCGGTGGGTAGCACCGCTTCAGCCCTGTGCACCATGAAGAAGGGGGTGTATCCTGTAGCACTGTTTAGAGTTGTGCGTAGGCTCCAGAGTACTGATTGTAGTTCGTCTGGCCAGCAACCCGCGGCCTGTTCGAGTGGCCGGAGGAGTCGCTTCTTGATGCCGCCGCAGACGAGCCTGTTCGCTTTTTCGACCTGACCGTTGGTCTGTGGATGTGCTACCGAGGCGTAGCTGATGTTGATTCCCAGATTCTCGCAGAATTCTTGGAACTCTTTGGATGTGAAGTTCGTCCCATTGTCGGTGATGATGCTGTGCGGCACTCCGAAGTGGTAGATGATGGACTCGAAGAACTTAACTGCGTTGTACCCTGATTGATTGCTCACTGGCATGGCCTCTATCCACTTGTTGAATTTGTCGACTGCGACCAGGACATAGACGTAGCCTCCTCGTGAGGACTTGGGGAGTTTGTCGACCATGTCGAGTCCCCATTGCTCGAAGGGCCAGGCCAATGGAATTGGCCGGAGCTCTGCACTAGGTGCGTGTGTCTTGTCCGCGAATCGCTGGCACGCGTTGCATTTCTGGACGATGTCCTTGGCGTCACGCATGGTCGTAGGCCAGTAGAATCCAGCTCGTAGAGCTTTGGCAATGAGGGCGCGACTGCCGGCGTGGTGCCCGCAGGTCCTTTCATGGATGTCGAGGAGAATAGTTCTTCCATCGGCCGTGGAGACACATCGTTGGAGTACTCATGTGATGTTGCTCTTCTATAGTTCGTCGTTGATAACAGCGAATGCCTTGGATCGCCGCGCGATGTGCCGTGCGTCAGTCGGATCGTCCGGTAGCCTTTTGCTGAGAAGGTATGTGATGTACGGTTGGGTCTAGGTCTGCTCGATCATCATGACGCTCATTGGTCCTTCGAGTCCTGTGTCCAGCTCCAAGTCGTCAAGTGTCATTGGCTCATTGGGCGGCGTAGCCCCCGAGTCTGTTGCTGCGCTTGTTTTCTTCTCTGCAGCCCTTGGCTTGATGGAGCATTCGCAGATGCGCTCGAGAAATACCCCAGGTGATATGGGGGCGCAGGTAGAGCCTATGTTGGCGAGTGCATCCGCCTCTTCGTTGCTTTCGCGACCTATGCGCTGCAGCTCGCAGCCGTCGAATTCCCCTTCGAGTGTGTCGTAGAGGTCGCGGTAGGCGATCATGTTGTCGTTCAGTGCGTCACACTCGTGCATTGTCTGGTTGACGACCAGCTTGGAGTCGCCATATATTATGAGCCTTTTGGCGCCGCAGGCTTTTGCCATCCTCATCCCATGTAGCAGGGCCTCATATTCAGCTTCGTTGTTGGAGGCGGTGAACTGCATTCGCAGGATATATTTCAGCTTGTCCCCTGGGGCGATGCCAGTATGACACCTGCACCAGCTCCGTCCTTCCGCTTGGATCCGTCGAAGTGCATTGTCCAGAGGTAGGACATATCTGGTTTTTCGGGGAGCTGGTTCTCCATCCAGTGCACGAGGAAGTCAGGGAGAACTTGCGACTTGATTGCGTCGCGCTTTTCATATGTGATGTCTCGTGGAGATAGTTCGATCCCCCAAAGTGCGACTCGTCCGGTGGCGTCGGGATTGTTGAGGATGTGCCCAAGCGGGGCGTCGTTGACTACCACGATTGGGTGTTCCTGGAAGTAGTGGCGCAGTCGCCGAGCCGTCATGAAGATGCGGTACACCAGTTTCTAGTAGTGCGGGTACCGCTGCTTTGTTGGCGTGAGTACCTCGCTGGGGTAGTAAACTGGTCGCTGTACCCCATGGACCTTGTTTTCTTCGGCTCGTTCGACTACGAGCACTGTGTTGACCACCTGGTTGGTGGCGGAGATGTATAGCAACAATGGTTCCCTTTCTCGTGGGGTCACCAGTACTGGCGAGGTGGACAGCAGGCGCTTGAGGTCTTCGAATGCTTCCTGCGCCTCATTGGTCCACTCGAACTTGTCAGCTTTGCGGAGGAGTTGGTAGAAGGGCAGTGCCTTTTCACCCATACGACTGATAAATCGACTGAGAGCTGCGATTCGCCCAGCCAGTTGTTGGACGCCCCTTATGTTTTTCGGCTTCTCCATGGCCAGTATGGCTTTTATTTTCTTCGGGTTCACCTTGATCCCTCTCACGGAGATGAGATACCCGAGTAGTTGCCCAGATGGTACGTTGAAGGCCCACTTGTCCAGATTGAGCTTGATCCGATAGCGATTGAGGTTGGCGAAGGTTTCGCGCAAATCATCGATTAATGAGGCTTCCTCTTTGGTCTTGATTACTATGTCGTTGACATAGACTTGAATGTTGCGACCGAGTTGGTTCTTGAGGGAAGCCTGCATGCACCGCTGGTAGGTGGCTCCTGAGTTCTTTAGCCCGAAGGGCATTGTGTTGTAGCAGAACACACCAAAAGGCGTTGTAAACGCTATTTTTTCTTGATCTTCCTCCTTCATTTGAATCTGGTTATAGACTGAGTAGGCGTCGAGGAAGCAGAGGCGCTCGCAACCCGCGGTGGAGTCGATGATCTGGTCGATTCACGGTAGCGGGTAGTGGTCCTTAGGACAATGCTTATTCAAAGAAGTGAAGTCCATGCACATCCGCGGGATGTCCTTGTCCTTTTTTGGTACTAGCACCGTGTTGGCGAGCCAAGTGCTTTCCTTGATCTCGCGTATGAATTTGGCGTCGAGGAGTCTGTTGATCTCCATTCCAACTGCCTTTGCCCTTGGTTCAGATAGTCGCCGAATTGTTTGCTTGACTGGCCTTGCGTCTGGGTTGACATTGAGTGCGTGCTCAGCAAATTCCCTGGGAACTCCTAGCATGTCCGCTAGACACTAGGAAAAGATTTCCCAGTGCTCACGGAGGAATTCGACGAGCGTGAGTTCCTATACGAGACTCAAGTTGTTCGCGATGAGAGCCGTCTTGGCAGGATCTGATGGGTGGACCTGAACTTTTTTTGTGTGCACCGATGAGTCGAAGGATAGGTCGGGTGAACTTGGCTGGCTCAGGGGAGGCAGATTGTTGTCTATCGACTCCTTTAATCTTGCGAGTTCCTCCTGCATGCCGAAGGACTAGGAGATTCTGTTGAACTCCCTATCACAACCATCGGACCTCTCGAAGCTTCCGTTGGTTGTGATGACGCCATTAGGTCTTGGCATTTTCATCTGCAGGTAGGCGTAGTGTCACACTGCCATGAACCTAGCGAACGCGACATGTCCGAGGATGCAGTGGTACTGCGAGGGCCAGTCGACGACCTCGAAATCGATGCGCTCACGTCGAAAGTTTTTCGGTGTGCCGAAGATGACGTCGAGGTTGATTTTCCCAAGGGGGTATACACCCTTGCCTGGGAGGATGACGTGGAATGTTGTGTCCGACGCCTCTAGGCAGGTCAGAGGGATCCTCATTGCTCGCAAGGTACTCGCGAACATAAGGTTGATGCCGCTTCCGCCATCCATAAAGACGTGACTCATGTCGAAGCCTCCAATTTGTGCCTCGGGGATGAGGGGACAATGGCCTGGATGAGGTACTTGGCGCGGGTGATCGCGCTTGTCGAAGGTGATGCAGGACTCACTTCCGCTAAGGTACCCAGTGGTAGATGGTGGCGAGTTTGTAGCCAAATTGACTTGGAGGGTCATGGACTTCTGCACCCTATTTGAGCGGCGTCCCTTTTGGATCATCATGGTACCCATGGCCCGTGGGTACGGCTCGCCTCCCTAGTGCTGGTCTAGTGCAGCTGCATTTGTGGGTAGTCCAGGTGGTGGTGGCGGAGAGCCATGTGCCACGGCACTTGGAGCGGCTCCGTAGCCCCTTTCGACTGCGTTGCGATTCATCCGAACCAATCCCTCATGTAATTTGAGGAACTCACGACAGTCCTTGAGGAGGTGGCTGGACTTCTTCTTTCCGTCATGCTTGTCGATGTAGAAGTGCACAGTGCATGGCCCGGACAGTTTGTCTTCGATGGATGTTGCGGGTGCCTCATCACGATTGCGGCGCTGCCACACTTGCATGGTCTTTCCCGAGTCGCGCTATCCACCATTGTGGTAGCCGCTGTTGCGGTTGTCGTCACGTATGTCGGAGTAGCCAGCTGCAACCATGTTGACGTCGTCGCGGTCATCGTAGATGCGCATGCGGCGTTTGCTTCAGCGGTCGCGTCTGCGCTCGAGTTCTACCTCGTCTTCAGAGTGAATGTGATTCTTCACCGAATCCTCTCCATCTGCCTAGCGATTTCACGATCTCCATCAGGTGGTCGATGGATTTGGGCTTCGAGCGGCCCAGCTCCTCCCTGAGATCTATGCGGCGTACGCCGCCGTTGAATGCGTCAATCGCGCGATCCTCCGAGATGTTCTCTGCCCAGTTCTTGATGATGGACCACCTCTGGATGTAGGAGCATAGCGATTCTCCCGATCTTTGCTGGCAGCATCTCAGCTCTTCGATTGATGCGGGCCGTTTGTACGTGCCCTTGAAGTTGCGCACGAAGCTATATACCAGCTCTTCCCAACTACGAATGGATCCGCATGGGAGGTTGTTGAGCCAGGCTCGGGCGGCGCCCTGTAGCTGTAGCTGTAAGCATTGCATGGCCGTACTTCGACTTCCGCCGTGAAGCCTGACGGATGAGATGTGGTCCTCCAACCAGATCTTCGAGTCCTGTAGGCCGTCAAACTCCGGGTTCTCCGATGGGAGTTTAAACCCTTTGGGCATTCGCTTTTGCCTGATGGCCCCGCTGAAGCATCTGGCGCCACAGAGTTGCACATCTTCGTCTTCTGAGTCAGTCGATCGAGCACGATGCCGCCCTCGATTTGTCAATCTTGCGCTGTGTGAGGTCATCACGCGCATCATAGTCGTGGCTGTGTCGCCGTGAGCGGCGTCGTTGGGACAGGTCGTGACTGTCGTCGCTGGATGAGGGCGAGGAGTACCGCTTTGCTAGCGCTTTGCCTTTTTTCGGCTCCAGTGTTGGCTCCTTGTCGAGGGAGGCCTCGATTATTCCCAAGCCCATGATTGTGGATCGGTGCATGGCAGCTCGAGGATCTCCAGCCGGCGGCTGGTTGTTGAGGAGGTACATGGTGGATGCTGTCACCACAGCCTGCGGCGTTTTGGCGACCACATTGCCCCGTGTGTCGACTGTCATAGAGCTGAAGTCGAGGACCTTTGCAGCTTCTATGCGTTCTTGCTCGGTGAGATGAGCCATCTAGGATCGCCTCTTGTTTGCGATGTACTCGTTGCCCTTTGAGGAGGATCCTCCGTGAGAGGAGAGCCCGGCTCGTCGGAGGCTTGATTCATCAGCCGCCTTTTTTCGCGCCTCGAGTTGCGCGATTGTCTGCAGCTGGCGCTTGTATTCCTTGTTCAAGAGCCAGTGGTAGCCCATTAGCAGTTCTTGTGGGGAACCGAAAGGTAGAGGATGGCCTCGTAGGGCTTCGTGGCAACGGGCCCACTCGAGATCGTTGAGCCTGATCACGACGCGTTCACCAGTTTGCTCATTTATCATGGTTGGAGGTTCGACTGCTCCTCCATTGTTGACGGGGGCGCCGTTGGTGGGGCCGTCGTTTGGTGGTGGTCCTCCATTGGGAATGCCGCCGTTGGTTGGTCCGCCGTTGGGCAGGTCGGTTTCATGGCCACCGTTTCCTGTGTTGTCGTGATTAGCAGAGGTGTCGCCCGCCTTGATGACGGCGCACATGAAGTGGTTGGGGAAGCTGCTGCTCCCGCAACTCTCAGATCCGGAGCCGTAGGCTCCATCTTTAGTTGCTAGATTGCTCATATCGGAGTCGCGACTGCTGTCACTGGCCGTATTCTCGACTGTTGTCGGGTCGTTGAACTCACTGAGGGTGCCGATCGGTGGAGGGAACCACGATGCTGGAGCAATCGATGGTACCATCAGCTGGTCATGCATGCGAAGCGTGCCCACCTGACCAACTTGGAAGCGGAAGCTCCTGGTTGCCAGACTGATTTCGTCGCCCACGGACGCGAAAGCCGGGCGAGTGGCCGGCGTGTGGACGGTGAAGTCGAACGCGCCGAAGAGCTGGCGAATCTCCGCTGTTGCGGAGTTGTAGATCGCGATTCATGGGGCCGAAGAAGCCGCAACATCAGCACTCCCAATTCCCACAGACGGCGCCAATTGACGAGGATTTAACTCATCAATGCCCATTGCTATGGACTTGGGTTTTGGAGAAGGAGGGAGCGCTGGAGACATCTATCGGCTAGCAAATAAGCACACAGGGGACTCGAAGATTTACCCAGGTTCGGGCCTCGCAGAGGTCCCTACTCCTGCTTGTCTGCTCGTGGAATTATCAAAGGAATCGATAATTACAATGGTGCGCAGATGCAATCTGGCGAGGGTTGTGGAAACTAAGGTTGCGTGTGTCCTCGTCGCCGCCCCCTCCTAGCCTTTATATAGATAGGCTAGGTCTCGGGTAGCAGGTCGAGTCGGTTACAAGTTAGGGTTTCCCCTTTCAACTTTCTATCTTTAGCTTCTTCTTGTTCTTCAAGCAATCGAGAGTCCATAGGTTACTCGAGTTCCTCATTTGGGCCTTGGCGACATCGTGGGCCTCTACGTATTCAGGCCGTATATACCAAGCTCGAGTACCTGTAGGGTATACCCATGTCAGGTAGGGTTTGGACACGGTTCAAGAACAAGGTCCGCGATCAATAGCATGAGGAGCTATTTTTTAAATCGGTCTCGGTAAGTAGTACGAGCTAAGTCCACACATCTATTTAATTCTAGTTTATATGCATTTATCATGCTAGAGTTATTATTTGATTGAATTCTATTCTTGTAAAGTGTGCGAGGCAGTCATGGGGGACTAATCTATGTGGATTCTACGTGTGCGAGTTCATTCGTATCACTACTGAGAAGTCCTTGGAAAATGTTCGAGTAAGTAAACAATATATTCACCCTTTATTTTTATTACAAAAAGTTGGGTTGAGTCTAATTCATACGATCTCCTTTTTTATAGTTGGATGCGATGCGGGACAAGCTCCTACGAGAGGACCGCCTAATAGCAATCCAATAGGATTTTGCTAGATTTTTTGTCGATGAGGTCATAGACCCACGCGGAGAATACTCTCTAGATAGACCCTAAAGCATCCATGTAATGATCTCCATGTAATTAAATAGACAAGCTCTAGACCCGGTTGGGACTCCATGTATGCTTATAAGAGAAATTATATTATATATTGCATCAATTTGTACAAGTACTATGTAGTAGCGTTCTGTATGTATACGAAAACTTGTCTCTAATGAAAACACAGAAAGAAAAATAATTGAACACAAAACACAAAATGAAAAGAAAAACACAAAACCCTAAAACCCCATCTCCTGCCGCGGCAACCAAATGGGCCAAAACGCTACCGCGGCAGGGAAACTTTAGTCCCGATTCGTGTTACGAATCGGGACTAAATGTCCTCTAGCCTAGCGCGGCTCGTGAAGCCACACGTGGTGGACCTCTAGTCCCGGTTCGTAACAGAACCGGGCCTAAAGGCATGACCATTAGTCCCGCTTTAGCAGCCCCGGTTCGAATTTCGGGACTAAAGGTCCTTACCAACCGGGGCTAATTGCCTAGTTTCTACTAGTGGCACCTCGATCTAAGCTGCCCGGCCGTAATCGACGCGGGTGCGGCAACGAAGAAATAACGGTGGGAAGAAGTGAAGTGTTAGTATTTGGCACCCATATATCTGCCCATCCGATGATAATCAAAATACCATTAGTAACTTTGAAAATATCGGATCGTCAGCGTTAACCTATAACTGGTGAAAAATGTGTACACCACTAGTTTTCGGTACAAGCAGCGATAGACTATTTTAATATCATCGTCACCGCTATGCACTAGAGTGGTGACGAACGTAAAATATGCACTCTCATCGTTTTCCCCAGGTACGCCTACGTAGCAACAACGGATTTTTTTTTTGCTTGTAAGCGGTAAGCCCTGAGATCAGTTTACGACCTATATGTGACAGGTCTTTTTTTTCTACTCGTTGGAGGATGACGATACCACAGGCTGTTGGGGCGGTATGACTTTCCCAATAGTACGGTCGGACGGATATCATCATCTCTAGTAATTTATATAATACTTCACTAGTAGTAAAGATATGTCACAATATCTAGTGACTTGGGCTGTGTTGTGTGCTGTAATAGCACTTGAGTTGTGCTTAAGCTGGAGCACTGTATGTCGTAGACATTTGTTTCCATTGCCCTCTTTGATGGCAACACTGATGTAGTGCCCCGAGGAAGATACCAATGCATTGTGCTTGTCATCGGATGTCATGATTCAAGTCAAGCAATCTAATACAACCTTCTGTTTTTCGCTAAGAAATGAAGAAAGGCATACTGTCGGTGTTACAACTCCAGCAGATAATAACAATTGTCCTCCCTCCGATCCAAATTAATGTTCTCGAATTTGTCTAAATTCTAGTGTATCTAGAACTAAAATTTGATTAGATACATTTGAATCTATAAAATCTGAGAACATTTATATTGATCGGAGGGAGTAGAAGGATGTACGTGGTATGCTAGCCAGTGGTGATCTTATTTGGTGTGTGGCATGCACAGACAGAGACGTGCCCGTCTTCCAGATGATGGCAGCCCATAGAGATAGATAGGAACGCTCTAGCCCCAACATTAACTCTGGAAATCTATCTATAAGCTCACAGCGGTTTCTAGTTCTAGGAAAAAAGGCCACTGCTGCAAGCCTGCAACGCGGCGACCATCCACTACTCTAGGCTCTCTCCCCGTCGATGGACAACGGGCAACCTGTCAAAGCGGACGGAGGCTTCCCCATCGCCGAGGTGAAGCGGCTGTTGCGGCTCGCCGGGCCGATCATCTTCAGCTGCCTTCTCATGAACCTCGTTAACGTGGTGCCCATCATGGTCGTCGGCCACCTCGGCGAGCTCCCACTCGCCGGCGTGTCGCTCGCTAGCTCCTTCGCCCAAGTCACCGGTTACATCGTCCTCGTACGTGTCTCTGCCTCGTCGATCCTCGTCTAGTCCGTGATTGATAAATTTCTTCTTATGGCTGCGTGTCCATGGCTCCATGCAGACCGGCATGGCCATGGCGCTGGACACGCTGTGCGGGCAGGCGTTCGGCGCGGGGCAGCACGGCCTGCTCGGCGCCTACAAGCAGCGGGCCATGGTCGTGCTCGCCCTCGCCTGCGTACCGATCGTCGCCCTCTGGGCCAACGCCGAGCGGATCCTGGTGCTGCTCGGCCAGGACCATGCCATCACGGCGGTGGCCGGCGAGTACGCGCGGTGGCTGATCCCGTCGCTCTTGGCGTACGTGCCTCTCCTATGCCACGTACGTTTCCTACAGACGCAGAACCTCGTGCTGCCCGTGCTGGCCAGCTCCGGCGCCGCCGTGCTCTGCCACGCTCCCGTGTGCTGGGCCATGGTGTACAAGGCCGGCATGGGGACCAAGGGCGCTGCGCTGAGCAGCGCCATCTCCTACGGTGTCAACGTGGCCTTACTGACGGTGTACGTGAGGCTATCCAACAGCTGCAAGAACACCTGGACTGGGTTCTCCAGGGAGGCGTTCAAGGGGCTAGGCCAGTTCGCCAAGCTCGCCATGCCGTCGGCCATGATGATCTGGTGAGGTCACCGGCCGAGCAGGAAGTGCTCATCTCCGTTCACAAATACAGCTAGTCTGACCTAATAATGTTTAATTTTCTGTACATGAAGCCTGGAGTGGTGGGCGTTTGAAGTTCTTGTCATTCTATCTGGACTTCTGCCGAATCCACAGCTTGAGACGTCAGTGATGTCCATATGGTGAGCAGTACACTTCTTGTTTCTGCATCCATGTTTTCTGCCGAATCAACAAACACTTTTCCCTTTCAGAAGATACCTAATTTATTATGTTCCGTATTTCAGTCTTAACACGGCGGCTATGCTTTACATGATCCCACTGGGTCTTTGCTATTCTATAAGGTATTACTCTCTCCGTTTCAAAATATAAGATGTTTTAGCTTTGTGAAAGGGAGTACATGTAACTTCAATGTCTGCTTCATTTTTATCTAGTAGTAATTAACTTTCGTGTAGTAATATATTTTCTTGTCTTCTTTGCTGTAGCACCATTGTCTCCAACGAGCTTGGCGCTGGGAAGCCCCAACGAGCCAAGCTAGCTGTGAGAGTTGTCATGTACACGGCCATCTCGGAAGGACTTGTGATAACCCTGACCTTTTTCTTGCTTCGACATGTTTGGGGTTATCTGTACAGCGACAAGCAAGAAGTCGTGTCTTACACTGCCAGAATTACACCCATCCTCGGTATAGCCTTCTTCATGGGTGGACTCCACAGTTCTCTTACAGGCAAGAAAGATTATAACATTACTCTACACACATTTGAGTACATAGTACCCCCTTTGTCCCAAGATGTAAGGCGTGTACGAATAGTTAAGAGGCATTGTTTTCTAAGTTTAACCAAGTTTATCTAAAAATATATCAACATCTAAAATATTGAGTCAATATCAATAGATTTACTATAAAGTATAATTTTTTAATGTGTCTAATCAATATTGTAGACGCATATATTCTTTTCTAAACTAGCATGGTGGCCCTCGCGTTTGCGAGGACGGCTCTTTATTGTATTGAATTGTATATTATATGATTATATGGTAACATATATGTTGTCGTAAATAAATACCCCATAACGGAATAGATTTAATAAATTGTAAAAATAGTAGTAAATAGTATTACTTACCATATATGTCATTGTTACACGATGTTAAATTACTTTCTATTATAAAGTTTAGACCGTAAGATGGATGATACTTATTTTGCCATCTTGAATAACCACGAGTTGTTGCTGAGTCACCAGCATGAAATATAAAGCTACACACTTCTATTTTTGTTTCGTCGGAGTAATAATCCTAGGTCTACTTGAGTAATAGCCACATGTTGTTTAGATGATATTTAGAATATGAAAATAAATTTCCATATTGAAATAACTTATCATTATTAACCGCTAGACCAACCGAATAGTAAGAAATTACTTCCTTTGGCCAGATCTCCCTATTCTCACTTACCTAGTAGTTCTTAAATACATGACATTTTCTTATTCTCTTCCAAAATCTAGCCATCTAGACGGTGGACATATTCAATCTGAAATTTTGAACATTGCATTGGTTATGATTAATGTCGTGAGCTGTTTTTATGAGAGACCGTTTCGTCCCTGCCCGCTCCTGCGAGTGGCAGGGTGAAACCCTAGCACGCGACATCGCCCAGGCCTCCCTCGCCGCCGCCGGAGGTCATCGCCGGGCAAAGCCCCGGATGCGGCGGCGGCGGGGCTCCTCTTCTCCCTCGTTCGGTGGCGGTGGTGTGGGCCGTAGCGGCCGATGCGGGCGTGGTGTTGGGCAAGGGGCACGGCGGCGGCTCGGTGACCTCGCGGGCATGCGGCCCCGCAACGGTGACATCGCGGTGCGGTCCAGAGGCAGGGGTCGCGAGCTGGAGCTCCGTCATCGGGTGGCGTCCGGGAGTTGGCTGTGAGGGATACGGGCGACGTTCGGTGGCGGTGTGCGGCGCGCCGGGTCGGGGATGGGCAAGGTGGCCGCCTCAATTGGGCCGAGGCAGGGCCTCTAGCCCGCTCGAGCCCATTCCCCTTCCCAGATCTGGCGTTCTCCTCTGACACGGCGCCGATCTGGCCGGTGTCGGCGCGCGCGCGGCACATCGGTGTTGTGAAGACGTGGCAGCGTGGTCAGGGATGGGTTGGGCAGCCGGCTTTGGACGACTTGAGCTCGGGCCGGAGCAGGGGCCCCGGGACCTTTCGAGCCCATCTCCCTCTCGTAGATCCATGAGGGATGCAGCCATGGTGGCTAGAGGGTGTCGATCTGGGGGCCTCTCTCGCCGTCTTGCCGTTCTTCGGGCCCTGCATGGTGAAGTCTTGTCCTTCTCTGCGATCTTCGAAGCTTCTGCTTGGTAGCCGGGGTGACGCCCTGGGTGGTGGGGGCCTCTTTGGCGTGTGGGCGAGCCAAGGGCCCAGGTGCTGACCGGTGACCATGGTCCGTGTGGGCGGCGTGGCGGCCGTGGAGTTGTTCGTCAAGGCGATGGTGCGGTTGCCGTCTTAGCGGCAGTCTGTCCCTCGTGTTGGAGGCAGAAGGCTTTGCCGAGGGGAAAACCTGTCCTTTGGGTCGTGACGGTGGCGTCTACGGGCGTCGTTCCCTTGGTGAAGGCGTCGCTACGGTGCTTTCAGTCTCCCTCGTGCTCCAGGTGAAAACCCTGATCCTCGGATCGGGCGGTGGCGCTCTGGTGTCATGCTCTTCCTGAAGACGCCGTCTTGGAGCCCTCGACGTGGGGCCCGATGGAGTTTTGGCGGAGCTGTGGTGTCTTTGGACGGTTGGAGTTGCGGCGTGTCTCCCTCGACAAGGCTTTTTGCGGATCTGCTCCCCCTCTCCTTAGGGCTCCCTCGATGTGGCCTGGGGCCTGCGGGCAACCTGTTTTGGTTCCTGGAGGTGGTCGGCTTATGATGGCGTTGCTGCAGCGGTGGCAAGATCTAGATGGCGTGTGTGAAAATGACTCGTCCTCTAGAGGAGCTCCGGACCGACACTGTAGACGTCTTGAGCTCGCCTTCCGCTTTTTAGTAACTGTAATAGCCTTGCGCTTTCGAGTGTAGCTTCGTGGTTTGCCTTCTTGTGTGTGTGGGTTGCTCTTTCGTGTAAACTGGGTGCAGTACCTTGTACCCTTTCCTTATTATGGGAAATGTCAAAAATTTAAAAATAATTAAACAGATAAAAAAGTCCCACTTGCAAAAGAAGTCCCGCTCTGACAGCCCGACGAGTCATCTACTAAAAAGGACCCTCCCCGCTGTGCACCCCTCCTTGAATTATTCGGTCATGCAATACTTTTTTAATACTAAGAATAAAATGCATTTCAACCCCGTCCTAGTTTTCAATCATTTCGTGGCACCGGGTGTGGCTGAACCATCTACGATGGGGGGAGCGAAGGGAGGAAGCTTAGATAAGAGAATACGACGTCTTGAGCTCGTCTTCCGCTTTTGTAGTAACTGTAATGGTCTTGTGCTTTCGAGTGTAGCTTCGTGGTTTGCCTTCTTGTGTGGGTGGGTTGCTCTTTCGTGTAAACTGGGTGCAGTACCTTGTATCCTTTCGCCGTTTGGTGTTATTAATTTAACATCGGGCCTTTGGCCTATATCTAAAAAAAAATGATAAATGTTACTCCCACAGACATTTCAGCGAGAATTAATATGGATCAGAGAGAGTAGTTAGAAACATTCGTGAACTATCTCCGGTTGTTTTTATAAAGTTAGTGAAATTACCCGATTTGGCTTTTGTAAAAATTTACATGCCCGAGAAATTTGTAATGTGTATATTCATTTTTAGCGAATAAATAAGCTGAACATTTGCATAGTCGACTCTGTACCTTACCTGGCACATCTAGCATGAACTCCACCTTGCCAGTTGCCACACCATGTTGGAGACATCTAACCGTCTAAATAGACGTTTAGTGTTGTTTATATCATTCCGAAACATTATCGCACATCAAAGCATGTAACACAGTTATTAGTTTTTGGTTAAATCACAGCCTTTAATTATATACCTAAGGATTTTTATTTCTTTCGAAAATAGTCCAGGTCCAACTTGTTATGTAACTTGTGCACGCCAAAGCATGTACCACGATTATTAATTTTCGGTTAATCACGATCATTAACTATATATATCTCACAGCCACCAATCTCCATCCTTGACTAAGTGCTTTGACATATCCTTGCCGGAATCCTGGTGACGCACGGGCTCCCGTCTTCTTTTTCTTCTTTTTCCTTTTTAAACTGGACGTTGTGTCCTTGCCAATTTGAATCGTGTGTCATGTTAACTTCTCATATGTGATACCGTTGACTGTTTTTTTATACCAACCAGTTTTACATAACTTTTAAGTATCCTTATATCGTTGCCGCAAATAGTAGATCTAACGGTCAATATAATTTACGTAATGTGGATTAACGTAGTGCCTCCAAAAACACACTTATATTACTTTTAGTATATAATAATAGGTATTTGGTCAAAGTTATTATGATTTGACTTTTAACTACTCTTAGACGCCTTACATTTTAGAACGGTGAGATTAACTAATAATTCGAGTATGATGTTTGCACAAACTTGATTACAGGCGTGCTTACGGGCTGCGGGAAGCAGAAGATTGGCGCAGGTTTAAATCTCGGCGCGTTCTACTTGTTGGGTATCCCAGTTGCTGTCCTTCTTGCATTTGTCTTCCACCTGAATGGAATGGTAAATTTTATGAAGCTCAAAAATTCCGCTTCAATGTTTGAGTGAAATTACATGGAAATCTATGAGCGCACTAAGTCTAGTTCGCTTCTAATAGGGACTCTGGCTTGGCGTCGTCTTCGGCACCTTTGTGAAACTGGTGGTGCTTCTGTGTGTCGCCTGGCGCATAGATTGGGAAAAGGAGGTAAATATGGCATATCTACCAAGCTCCACTACATGGTCCGGAGTCTCAAGAGGACAATGTGATATTTGTTTGTTTTGATCTCTCTATTTTTTTTTTCAATTCCAGGCACTCAAGGCTAAGGACATGGTCTTTAGTTCATCTCTCACATAAGCATGACAATGTGACTAAGCATGCAGTAAATTGAGTTCTCTCGTATCTATTCAGCTTGGCAACCTTGCTATATAGCTAGAAGATCGTCTCCGTGCACCTTGCTGCAAGTTTCCACAATTTGCAGACCTCAAACCGTTTCAGTAGCTTAATTTGAAGACAACTCAATATTACTATGTTGTGAAATTTATATACCAGTGTAGTTAGAAGTTAGCAATCTTTGAATGTGTACATGTTTAAACATCGAATTTTAAATTTATGGATGTCTATGCAATTTGGTTGAATTATACTATTTAACGTAATTGAATGACTCTAATCTATTATATACTAAGAGAATATAAGAATGAAAAAGGAGCCACCACATGCATCCACATGTGCTAAATAATCCGATCCATTAACTTTTCGTTAAATTTGAAAATTAATGGTGGAGATTAAAAATTATGTCCGTGCCAAAGATGTTTCGGTACCAGCAATGTGTTGTGTATGGGGTTTGCTGTGGAGGGATATCTTCTCGTCCGTCTAGGATTTGGTCACAGTCGTGGCCATGGATCGCGGCGTCGGACTCGACGTCAACCTTCTACTTCTTCTCCACCACCACCCGTTACAACTTCTCCTCAGCATCCCTCCTCTGTTGCTAACTTGCTATTGTCGGAGTGGGACTCGATGTCACCCCGGATGCGGAATGCGGTGTGGAGCATGACTTCGGGGACGTTGGAGGAGAGTGCTAAGAGGATGTTGGTGGCGCTGAGGTCGGGAGGACCAGGGCGAGGAAAAGCGTGGCGTAGGAGGTTGCATATGGCACTGACGGTGGTGGCATCGGTGTCAAGTGAAGCTTTAACAATTACTCCCATCGGGAGTACCCGATGAAAACATCAATATTACTTCAACTACCCAATGAAAACATCAACATTAGTTCAACAAAGTATCAACTTCAGCAATTCCAATAGCCAAACAAGGCAGCTGATAAAAACTTTGAGTTCTCAAACCACGTTCGTTGTGATAACATGTTTGAATGCCGTGTCTACGGCATGAAGATAAGACCCCGGGATCCGTCATGATGGCCTAGTAATCACACACGCAATGGCGGAGCTACATGCATGTCAGGGGGGCGGCCCAGATTTTGAAAAATCATTGAAGATTTTTTTTTGGTGAACTAGAAAAGAAAAAGTTGTGTCATTTGCCCCCCAAACATCCATAATTTCGTTTTTGCCCCCCCATTTATTCTTGGCTAGCTCCGTCATTGCACACACGGATGCACTCTACTAGTAATTCTCCGTATCTACGATACGATAAAAAATCCCGATGAATGCGTTAGATACCCATGATATAAAAATGGAATTTATTATTCGATAATATTTTGTGGAATGAACCGATTTACACCAGTATATACCAGGTTTGAGTCCGAGGACTTGAGCTTGAGAAGATTCACGATGTTTTTACCCAATAGCAATTTAACTGGCTCCCGATCCGTCGGATGCACCTGACTTGTTATACCAAAATTCGCCATGATATTTATTGAACAAACAGTTCGCTTACTCGAAAAAAACACTTCGGATACTTACATGCTCGAAATGTCTTGTAGGCTCAACCCAAATCTACGATTAGAGTGGAGCCTTGGTGGATACTGATATGAATATGACTTATCAGATTCTCAATACTGGTCTATCTGGTATGGACCTAAGTTAAGGCCCATAAGGTCCATAGAGAGATGAAGGATCCTGAAAACATTCTACAAGATAAAAGTCCAAACCGACATAATCATATAGTTGTATTTTCAAATTGTAGCCAATCTATATGTGCCTCTGACACCAGTGTCTCATATAAAAGGCTGGGAGGAGCCAACGGAGAGGGGACTTAACTTTCGATTTACCACATTCCGCTGTAACACTAGTAGGAAAAGGCTTATATCAGCCATTTTTCTAGTGGCGTCTGATAAAAAGAAGGCGCCACCACTATTAGGCAAAATAGTAGCGGCGTGCATCAAAACATGAACACCACCATTACGTCGTACTCCTGGCATTTGCGAAAGGGCGAACACCGCCATTAAGTGGGGACCGTGATGTGAGCCGGGACCAACATAGTCGCAGCGTTTGGCTTTACTGAACGCCACGAATAGTCTCATTATCGACGGCGTTTAAATGAATTGAATGCCAAGGAAAGTTTAGGCGGGGACCAGTTATCTCCATGGATAGTGGCGGCGTTTACACTAACACGAACGCTGTTGTTATTCTGTGTAGTAGCGGCGCTCGAAAATTTCGAATGTCATTAGTTGCGTCGCAGCCACTATTTTCCATGTGACCTCCCCTTTCTTCCTCTTCTCCTCACTTTCTCCATTCTCACTTGTTCTTCATTCCACACTCTCTCATTCTCTCACACTCTCACTCTCCAAATTATCTAGATCTAGACAATAAATTAGCCTTAATTATGGATCCTCTTGTCCATGCCACTCTCATCCACCCCTAGCTAATTAGCTCACTCTCCCATGTATTAAATTAATCATTCTCCTTATTTAGTGAGACAAAGTCACCATACACTACCTTCTCCACTTTTCATTTTCTCTTAACCACATGTTGGATCAACATCGAGCTAGCGAATCTATGTGGCCCTCGAGCTCCAAAGGTGAGGATACAATTCGGTGGCTTATGATGATTGCGTGTTGCATGCATATTCATGCATATATATGATTTTGTGAGCCTAGTGTGATGGCTTCGACCATTGTGTTGCTCGGGAACATGGCACGTGTTGTGTTTGGTCTTGCTGGTACACGAGAGTGCCAAATTTATTGGTGAAATGTTGATTAATATCCATTTCGTCAAATTTGACACTTATATATGTCCAATATTTAGCTAAGGTTATGTTGAAATTTTCTAATAAATTTTCTTATATCTTGTAGGCATCCACTTCCATATGGATCTAAGCCCACAAGGCTTCTTGTCGTTCGTGACGGCGCATATGTATAAAAAGCGTGTCAGGAAAATAATATGTCCATGTGCAACATGCAAGAACAATGCTATGTACGAACCATTCAATAGAACTATTTGATGCACTTGATTACAAATAATTTCATACCTAGTTACACACGTTGGACACTTCACGATGAGAAATAGGAAGAGGAAGAGAAAGAGGAGGATGAGGCTGTTGATTTTGAGGAGGACCATCCGAAAGAGGGATGGATTTGAGGAGGACCATCCGAAAGAGGCTGTTGATTAGAACTAACTAGCTCGACTGTTCTAATTAAGTATTTCGATTGTGACCTCAAAGTATTTGAATGTGGCAGTGGCAGCGAATTTAATTTTTTTTACCCTAAAATAATAAGTCGCGGCATTTGATAATAATAAAATGCCGCCAGAAATTACATCACTGGTGGCGCTCCGTGTGAATGCCACCATTATGCCGATAGTAAAAGCGCGTATGCCGAACGCCGCTGGTAGAGATCGAACGCCACTAGTAGTTTTATAGTCGTGGCGTTGAACCTGAACGCCACTACTACGGGTTCTACTGGTGGCGTTCGGTGGAGACGCCACCACTAGGACCTACCAGTGGCGCGAGGTTAGTGACGTGCGGGTTCAATGCCACGAACCCCCTTTTCCGAACACCGTTGCTAGGTTTTTTTTCCTACTAGTGTGTAAGATAGATTGCATCTTGCGACTCAACAACTTTGTACTCTTTATCAATAAAGATCGGACAACTAAGAGTAGGGTTTACTCTATGAGGACCTGAACTCGAGTACTTTTTAAAGAGTGGCATTCTATGTCCAATATCTCGATCAAAGTATAGAGGTCAGAATAATCTCGTCTTCCTTGTTTATCTGATAAGTCGGTGAAATCGCCGCGCTCCTTTTCCTTTAAAAGCCAAGCTCATAACAACGATGAGATCACCCATCAAAAGAGGTGGGGCCGCTGGACACCCTGAACCAAACGGTCAGTGGCCATTTTTCTATCCATGGACCGAGTCAAATAATGGAACAAAACAGACACATCCCACGTTTACAATGTGCTGGTGCGCTGGAGATACTCTTAGAGAAGTATTCTACGTGGTGTGCTAGCCAGTGTGATCTCGTTTTCCACTATTTGATGTGTGGCATGCACAGATAGAGACGTGCCCTTCTTCAAGATGATGGCAGCCCACAGAGATAGAAAGAAACGGTCTAGCCCCAAGGTCTACTCTGCAAAACCATCTATAAGCTCACGGCTGTTTCTTGGAAAAAAATGTCATTCATCGCGCCGACGCGGCAGCTCCGATCCTTCTACACCACCGATAGATTCTCTCGTCCTCTGCACCCATTCCGAGTCGTCGTCCCTCGATCGACCTCTGTAGACTCTCCATTACAGAAATCCGTGGATGGACAACCTGGAGCCTCACACGGGCGCCACACCCCTCCAGGAGCACGCGCTCGCGGTGCAGTCTACTGGTACGGAGGCCGGCACCGCCGGGCGGCACCTCGCCATAGCGCAGGCGAAGCGCCTGTTGCGGCTCGGCTGTCCGATCATCTTCAGCTGCCTCCTCATGAACCTCGTTACCGTGGTGTCCATCATGGTCGTCGGGCACCTCGGCGAGGTCCCCCTCGCCGGCGTCTCGCTCGGCACCTCCTTCACCAACGTCACCGGCTACATCGTGCTCGTACGTCTCTCTCTCTAGAACCTTCGGTCCTCGTCTGGTCCTCCGCCTTGACTGAGAAATGTCTGTGCGTGCATGTTGCAGACCGGCATGGCGATGGCGCTGGACACGCTGTGCGGGCAGGCGTTCGGCGCGGGGCAGCACGGCCTGCTGGGCGCCTACAAGCAGCGGGCCATGGTCGTGATGGCGGTCGCCTGCGTGCCGATCGTCGCCCTGTGGGCCAACGCCGCGCGGATCCTGGTGTTCCTCGGCCAGGACCGGGCCATCGCGGCGGTGGCCGGCGAGTTCGCGCGGTGGATGATCCCGTCGCTCGCGGTGTACGTGCCGCTGCTGTGCCACTGGCGCTTCCTGCAGGCGCAGAGCCTCGTGCTGCCCGTCACGGCCAGCTCCGGCGCCGCCATACTCTGCCACGTTCCCGTGTGCTGGGCCATGGTGTACAAGTCCGGCATGGGGACCAACGGCGCCGCGCTGAGCTACACCATCTCCTGTGGTGTCAACTTGGCCATACTGGCGCTGTACGTCAGGCTATCCAGCAGCTGCAAGAACACGTGGACTGGGTTCTCAGGAGAGGCGTTCAAGGGTCTAGGCCAGTTCGCCAAGCTGGCCGTGCCGTCTGCCATGATGATCTGGGGTGGGCAAATTCACTTCGTTCATACACATACATACAGCTACATACTCTGACCTAATCTCTAGTATCAATTTACTGTGCATCAAGCCTGGAGTGGTGGTCACTTGAAATTCTCGTCATTCTATCTGGACTTCTGCCGAATCCACAGGTTGAGACATCAGTGCTGGCAGTATGGTGAGCACGCTTTCTAGCTCTTCCTCTCACACGAGCCGTAGCTGCATGCTTTGATTCTCAAACCTGGATAGACTGTAGTGTTGTGCTAGATTGCGTGCACCTCTCTGCCGTTGATATCCGTTGATTGCTTTACGATTTGTGTTGCACGGTCTCATTAAGTTTCATCACATTTTAGAAATCTGTGTCAAACTGAATTACAGCGAAACAGAGTAAAACATTGCACGTAACCTAGCGCGTGCATGCCAGAATCACTTTTCCGTACTAACCATGGTGCTTCATATGGTATGGACTATGGGGACGATGCAGTGCCCCCCCCCCCCCCCCCCCTAACATGCACATTTTTTTGATATATCACCTTATTGTTTTCTTAAAACACCCTCGAATCTGTATATTTTAGCACTTCAGCCCTCCCCAATACTTTACAAGAGGGGAAATCTTCCATCGGCCCCCCTCAAACAATTTTTCTGTCTCCGCCACTGACGACGAGGCTTTTGTCAACTGGAAGACCGTATTTGCCGTCCTAAGCATCTTGGGGCTCTGGGTATTGTGCGCAGACCTCGACCGTTTTGTGACAGCTCTCCGTCTTGATGGCCTTGGCTACTATGGATCAACCCCGACAGGCCATGGGTGGAAACTGCTCTCCCCTACGATAACACCGACATGGTCCTCTTCCTCGTATAATTCTAAATAGCCGACTATATAGCGCCGCTATAGCTCTTTGAGATGTAGCTGCCAAATAAAATCAAGTACAATTATCTGCTATAGCCTCATTTAGCACGCCTATTAATCAAGTACAATTATGTGCTCTAACTGTTTTGGAGGGCTAGCTGCTGCTATTTGCCATAGCCAGCTCCCCAAAGGTGTTATGGTTAAATCTAGAAGCGCGAATATCGGCATCATTTGGAATGTTTGGAAGGAGCATAGGACGTAGTTTTAACACGAGCCGCCAAACTATTTGTTTCAAGTATGAGCCCATTAGTGGAGTAGTTCGCATGCTGCCCACCTTGCTTACTTTAAATGAAAATAAACACATCCTAGTCACCTTTTTCTCAATGAATATGCAGCTCTGTTGCGAGCTTTCCCCAAAAAGGTATTGTAACATATTACATATGTCCCCTTTCAAAGGACACAACTAATTTTGTATGTTCAATATTTGACAGTCTGAACACAGCGGCTCAGCTGTACATGATCCCATTGGGTCTTGGCTATTCTATATGGTACTACCAACTATTATACCATGTAATTTCAATGTCTTCTTTCATTTTGTTTCCTGTGAGTTTAGTATGCAATAAATTTCCTTGCCATCTTTGTTGTAGTACGGTCGTCTCAAACGAACTTGGTGCTGGGAAGCCCCAGCAAGCCAAGCTAGCTGTGAGAGTGGTCATGTACATGGCCTTCTCCGAAGGACTTGTGATAGCCCTGACCATGTTCTTGCTTCGACATGTTTGGGGTTACATGTTCAGCGACAAGCAAGAGGTCGTGTCTTATATTGCAAGAATGATACCTATCCTCGGTATATCTTTCTTCATGGATGGACTTCACACTTCTCTCTCAGGTAAACTTACAATGTTGCCCTACACATTCCAGCAGTTTTATTTTAATGTGGAGCTATGTCCCAACCTGGGCATTAATTGATGCACACAACCTTTCTTTATTGCATATTTCAATTGATGCACACATTTGAGCAGTAATTCATATTTTGAGTATGGTGCTTGTGTTAACATGATACACAGGTGTGCTTACGGGCTGCGGCAAGCAGAAGATTGGCACAGGCGTAAATCTCGGCGCGTTCTACTTGTTGGGCATCCCAGCTGCCGCGGTGCTTGCATTTGTCTTCCACCTGAATGGAATGGTAAATTGTATAGGATGTTGATAAAATGCACGCTAATTGTTTGACTGAAATTATGTGGAAATCTCTGAGCATTAAATCTGGTTCATTTGCAAATAGGGACTCTGGCTTGGCATCGTGTGTGGCAGCTTCGTGAAACTGGTAGTGCTTCTGTGTATCGCCTGGTGCATAAGCTGGGAAAATGAGGTAAAATATCACACACCTACAAAAATCTACAACACGGTCTATCCACAAGACAATGTGACATACTTTCTTAATCTTTTTTCGATTCTAGGCACTCAAGGCAAAGGACATGGTCTGTATATCATCTGTGGCAGAAGCATGACAATGTGTCCGACACATGAAGTAAATTGAGTTCTCTCATCTGCTCAGGTTGGCGACGTTGCTAGTAGGTCGTGTACCTTGACCTGACCACAGGTTGCAACCACTTGCCGAGCTCAAGACATTTGTGTAGCTTAATTTGAAAACAACTCATTCTTTGTCTATCCTGAATCTTATATACCAATGTAGCTAGATATTAGGAGCTTCATATGTGTAAATATTTCAATACTTAATTTAAAATCTATGGATGTGTTTTGCAATTTGGTTAAGGTAAATTACTGGCAATAAGTTAATTAATGATTGCAATTCAACACAAGTATCAACCATTAGAACTTTTGTGTGAGGCATTTATCATCTGCCGGGAAAAGATGCTGACATGATTAGAAGATAATGACAGATAAAAATTTGGACAAGCTTCCCTGCCAGGAAAAAGCTATCCGCTGGGGAAACCGACAACAGCCGGAAAAACTTATTTGTCAAGGGTGCACAACAATCTTTCATGAATTAAAAAAATACTTCATTCGTCCCATAATGCTATTACAAATTATTGCGTTTTAAACGGTGCCTCACACTCACATAATGGATCCGTCTAGTCGATGGACTCGACTCGTCAATACGTTTGACCGGGTAACGTATAAGGTCTTGCTCGGCTGAGTAGGAGAGCAAGGGTGATCCACCTCATTGCGTTCCCAGGAGACCGATCTTACGGCGCGATACATAAGACGATAAGCCGGCACTCTTTAAACCAAAAGCCTTGGATTCTCGGGAGGAAACCCGTGTGAGATTCCAGCGACTATTGACTGAGTTAGTCGGCCTGACTGTACATGTCCTAACTCGATTGTCGATCCTTCGCAAACTTAAAGGCGCCGAAGAAACGGAAACAGGGATAAGGGTGGAGTAGTTGAAAGTAATAGGGAAAAGTAGTGTGAAAAGAGATTGTGTTGATTTATCGATTGTATGTTGAAGGTCAATCGGTCGTCACCCCTCACAGTATATATGAGGCGGCTAGTCTTTCCATGTAAGCCTAGTATACTGCTACATACGAGTACATTGCGTACTCCTTAGTAGGAAAGTAAACCTAAACTAGACAACTCACGCTAGCTTCATACTAGATCCGGTCTTCAATCGTCCAGTCAACCATCTTCAGAGTCTCTTTCCTTCCGTATTGGAATAGTTGTCTTGGTCTTCAAGTATTTTTGCCGACTAAATCATGTGTCTGAGCGTGAATCCAACGGCATTTAGAATCTTCTCTCATAGTAGGCCTCTACCGGTGTAACCTGTTTTTGGGCCGACTTTCATTAACCGACTTAGAGTCGATCGGGTCTATTGACTAAATCTCGGTGACTGGAAAAATGCGTCCATCTTATGCTCACGTTGTCCGACCTTCATTGTTATAATTTTAATTGGCCCAGAACGGGTGTTAATAGATGCACCTGTTTCCTGGTAAAGCTTGCGTGCCAGGAAATACTTATTGTAAGTTGCGAAGGGCAATGCTATAATTCATCGGCCACGTGTCATGTGAGGACGATATTCGGATATCGGCCATAGCTCAACGCCGTTTAGACTGATTGCCACATGCTAGGGTGGAATTTCTTTAGTTATCGTCCATTGAGAGCTCGAAGAAGTAATCCTCCCTCCATTGTTTCCACCAGATATGAGTTACCCGGTACCAATGTTGTGACTCGGTAAGGGCCTTCCCAACTCGGTGACCATTTACCAAATTTGCGGTTTCATGAACCGATAGGTAATACAGCCTTCCAGACTAAATCGCCGACTTGGAAATCCTTTAACCTAACTTTTCCAATTGTAGACTTTTGACACCTATAACTTCTACTTCACGGTATCTTTAAGAGCATCTAATCATTCATCGGCTATTTCATCAAGGTTTTCCATCGTTAGGTGATAATAGTCTTTAGCCGATAATCCATTCTTCCTAGCGATTCTCAAAGCAGCCAGATTAACCTCCACGGGTAAAATGGCCTCTTGTCCATATGTTAACTCGAAGGGAGTCACCTTAGTCGCTCCATGCCTTGAGATCCTATAAACCCATAGTGCTTTCGGTAGCACTTTATGAAATCGCTTCGGATGATCCTAAATCTTCTTCTTGATTAACTTGATCAATATCTTATTAGTCGATTCGGCTTGTCCATTAGCTTGGGCATAGTAGGGAGAAGAATTGAGCATCTTAATCCCCAATTATTTGGAAAACTGTTTCACCTCCTTGGCCATAAAAGACGTACATTGGTCTGTGGTGGGAGTTTGAGGTATGCCAAACCTGTGAACAATATGCTTAGTGATAAATTGGATTACCTTCCTGTGAGTCATATTCCTGAGAAGTACTGCTTCAGATCATTTGGTGAAATATTCGGTAGTAACTAGCACAAACTGATGCCCTTTGACGATGTCAGATGAATCATACCAACAAAGTCTAGCTCCCATCCTCAAAAAGGCCACAGTTTAATAACCGGCTGAAGATTTGAAGCTAGTGCCAACTTTATGTCTTCGAACTTTTTACAAGCTTCGCATCCTTTGTAGTACTTGAAGCAATCATGTAACATAGTCGTCAGTAAAATCCTCCTCTTTTTAGCATCCTATTAATCTTCGGAGCCGACTGATGTGTCCCACATAACCCTTCCTGAACTTCACCCATGGCGACTTTGGCTTGCTCCTCTCCTAGGCACTTTATGAGAAGACAATCTATGGTTCGGCGGTACAACTCATCATCGACTAAGCATTATTTCAAAGCTAGTTGTCAAACAATCCTTTGCGTTCTTTGGCTCGGATATCGCAAATAGCCGATGATAGAATTTCTCCAATTGGTTTTGCAATTGTCTCCGACTTTTATCGCGTTAGCCCATTCAATGTGAACATTGGCTTCACTTGAGCTGGCCATGCACACGTAAGCAGCAAGGTACATCGATTGTTTTGAAATGTAAAACATCCCTCGGCTTACATGATAACATAAAGCCTGTTCTGCTAACTCATTGGCCAATCAATTGTCATGCCTAGGTACATGAGATATCTTAAAATAAGTTAGAGTAAATATTATGTCTAGGCATTTATCGAGGTATAAATTGGGTGGTCCTTCATTGCACTGGAAGACCCCAAGAACTTGTTATACGACTAACAAGGAATTGTCAAAGGCCTCGATACAGCAAACTCATGCGGCAATTAAGAACACTAAACCGAATAGAAAAGCTTAATATTCGGCTTAATTATGAGTGCAATCATATCATAGTCGGCATGATGATTCATATACAACCCGTAATGGTGATATACAAATAATCCCGACTCCTTGGCCGTTGCTGCACACTGAACCATCGAAGTACAACTTCCATGGTAATGCGGACATAACCTGTAAGTCGGCATCATCTTGGATCCGATGTCTGACTATGAAATAGGCTACAATCTGACCCTTCATAGATTAGAGAGGTTCATCCATAAGATCATATTCGATTAATCCATAGGCCCACTCGTAAAACCATCAAGTTTGATTAATCCACATAACATAGAGGTTCATACAATCTCACACTTAGGATCGGTCTTTGAGTCATATATTTAATGACATCGGCTTGACAAGCTACTATGCACTCACTAGACAAACATAATGACGAATCTTGGTGCATGCACATTAAAGTGATAATCATATTTTCTCAACGAAACTATATCGGGTTTCGAAAACTAGTAACCACCGGCTAAGATAAGCAATAGCACGTTCCTTACCACCGGTTACCTAAGTAAGGGCATCACCAATGATACCTGATCCGGTGGCTATTGCGGTGACCTAGCATACCACTACATGATGTAGTACACTATATTCGTTGACATAACACCAATGAAATGCCATTTCACTAGTATTATATCCCTCAGAGTGGTACAATAGAAATATCACGGTCTAAGACATGACTATAGATTACAACTCGACTCTTTACACAAGATCTAAAGAATACTCTAAGTCAAAGAGGAAGAAAATAACTTATTACAAAAAAGAACCAGAAATAACAACTCATACTATCATACTCATAAGACTAATATCTAAACTATCTGACTTGCAATTGCTGCTATTGGAATGCTCTACAGAAGTAGGTTCTATGGCTAGAAAGTATATTCCTATCTAATCAGGAACTTCTCCTTCACTTCAGTTGAGGTATATGTTGACTCCATTGAATTCATTAAAGAACTTGAGCTTTCGGTGTTGATTCCTTTGAGTAACAGTTGGTGCTGACGACGTCTTCACCGGCTTTAAAATCTATCAAGGGTTAAGAAGGTACGGTTGAGTACGAGCATACTCAGCAAGTTCAGTAAAAATGAGTGTTTGATGCACTATCTACAGCCACAAACCATAGGTGCTATGCAGGTTTTCCTAAACATTTCTTCAAAGGTTGCTTTTTTTCTGAAAAGCTATGTCCCTCATCCTTCACACATTCACCAGAACTTCGTGGAGTTCCTTTCCTACCGCGTTCGTAGCTCATTCCCGGAACATGAAGTAACATATCACATTTTTATACACTATGCAGAGGTGCATTGCTTTACCCATAAGAGATCCTTATCCATGTTGCACATCAAAGACATGACCTTGACGATACTTCCTTGGTATGGGGCCCGGTATAAGGACCCTAAAAACTACCCTCAATGGTATCCCAAGCTTCATGAGAGGTTTTGGAAAACATAATCATGTTGGTGACCTCGATGGATGATGAAGACAGAAAAGCGGACATAATCACTTGATCTTGTTGTACCCAGGAGGCATATGATGGATTAATCTGTTGCACAGCCGTAGCTCCCTCTCTCTCAATGACAGAGATGTGAGAGGCAGGACATGGGAAGGTCCCCTCCATGTAGCCATGGAGGAGATTTCTCCGAAGGAGGGACAACACATGTGCACGCCAGAACAGATGGTTGGCAGCACTCATCTTTAGGGTGATCTCGTTTCCGAAGTGGATGGGCGATGTGAAACTCGAGGAGGAGGCGCCGGCGGAGACCAACATGGCCGACATGGGAAGAAGGGCGGAGAGCTCCGAGCTTGCGGAAGCAGAGGACGAGCCCTTCGCAATTTAGAGTTTAGGATTAGATTTTGGCTGAAACCATGTACGATAACAGAAAAACTGTTTTGGGGGAAAGTCCACAACGCATCAAGCGTGGGACTTGGCTGGTATATATATATATATATATATATATATATATATATCTATATATATATATATATATATATATATATATATATATATATAACAAAGTTCCAAAGGATTACAATCGGGATTCGGAGAGACCTACCCCTATACAAATACATGTACAGTTAGAATAGAATACGTTACATAGTACGTACTTTATCAAAGAGCTTTGCCATCGGTGCATGTGTGAGAGCTGAGCCGATGGCAATGAAGTTGATGCCGTCACTTCGCCCATACGTACAGGGGCCTAAGCCGATGGCCCAGTCTACGCCGATGGCAAATCTAAGCCGACGGTTAGTTTTCTTGGCAGCTCGTCTGATGCAGCCCGTCCTACGGACGTTCCTACATCTCCACCACCAAGTTCCTCAAGTGGACCAATGACTCATGCCCAAGCTAAACTCCTACAAGCTAAGGTTAACTCGCTCCTCTCCTCATGTGACTTTGATACGTTCTTGGATGGTTTGCTACTTCATGCAACTACTCTATGCATTATCAGCTATGAAGCCCCAACGCACCACCAAACCCCCATGGGTGGAGTACAAGGAGCAGGGTGTGAAGATGAAGATGTTGGCGCTGAACACACCGGAGTCTCCAGCCTAGAAGACCGGAATCTTCGGACCGAGACACCGGAGCCTCCGGCCATCTCCGAACCAGCCTCCCGACCAAGCCCGAGGACAGTTTGATCCCCCTCTAGAGACATACCGGAGATAGACCGGAATCTCCGATCCACACCAGAGTCTCCGGTCCGCTACACCGGAGTCCGCGGACCGCGCATTGTTAGACATGTAAAATCCTTTGGGCCTTCGGCCCATGTATCCCTTAGTCCATCGAGAACTTATCTTTTATCCCCAAAGGACCCTTGAACTAGTGGCTGGCCTATATATAGTCCCCCACCTCTATTGTAAATCCTAGACTTGATATTTGGAATTTGACATGGGTATACCCTGCGGGTACTCGAGCTTGGTATATATGGTCCAAATACATACAGGCCCATGGTGTCGCCAAGGCCCGGATGGAGGGACTCGAGTAACCTACGGACTCTCGATTGCTTGAAGGACAAGAAGAAGCTAAAGATAGAAAGTTTGAAGGGGAAAACCCTAACTTGTAACCGACTCGACCTGCTACCTGAGACCTAGCCTATCTATATAAAGGCTAGGAGGAGGCGGTGAGGAGGACACACGCAACCCTAGTTTCCGCAACCCTCGCCAGATTTCATCTGCGCATCATTGTAACTTTCGACTCCCTCAATAATTCCACGAGCATACAAGCAGGAGTAGGGACCTCTACGAGGCCTGAACCTGGGTAAATCCTTTGTCCCTTGTGTGCTTGTTTGCTAGCCGATAGATGTCTCCAGCGCTCCCTCCTTCTCCAAAACCCAAGTCCATAACAATGGGCATTGACGAGTTAAACCCTCGTCTATTGGCGCCGTCTGTGGGAATTGGGAGTGCTGATGTTGCGGCTTCTTCGGCCCCATCAAACGCGATCTACAACTCTGCAACAGCGGAGATTCGCCAGCTCTTCGGCGCCTTCGACTTCACCGTCCACACGCCGGCTAATCGCCCGGCCTTCGAGTCCGTGGGCGACGGAATCAGCCTGGCGATTGGGAGTTTCCGCTTCCAAGTTGGTCAGATGGGCACGCTTCGCATGCCTGATCAGCCAACAACACCGGCGATTGCCCCGGCCTCATGGTTCCCTCCATCGATCGGTACCCTCAGCGAGCTCAATGCTCCAGCGGAGATCGGGAACATGGTCAGCGACAGCAGTCGCGACTCCGATCTAAACGATCTGGCCACTGAAGATGGAACCTACGGTTCCGGATCTGAAAGTTGTGGAAGCAACAGCTTCCCAAATCACTTCATGTGCGCCCTCATCAACGCGGGCAACACCTCCGCTAACCGCGGCAACGGCACCGACCCGCCCAATGCCGCCAACGGCGGCAACGGTGGTAATGGAGGGGCAGTCGAACCCCCCACCATAATCAACGAGCAAACCGGCGAACGCGTCGTGATCAGGCTCAACGAGCAAGAGTGGGAACGCTACCGCGAAGCCCTACGAGGCACACCTCTACCCTTCGGGTCCCCGCAAGAGCTACTGATGGGCTACCACTGGCTCCTAAAGGAGGAATTCAAGCGCCAGAAACAAGCAATCGCGGAACTTGAGGCGCGTAAAAAGGCGGCAAATGAGTCAAGCCTTCGTCGTGCTGGGCTCTCCTCCTACGGAGGATCCTCCTCAAGAGGCAACGAACATCTCGCCAAGAAGAGGCAATCGCGGATGGCTCACCTCACCGAACAAGAACGCATAGACGCCGCGAAAATCCTCGACTTCGGCTCCATGACAGTCGACACGAGAGGCAACATGGTTCCCAGGACGCCAAAGGCCGCGGTGACGGCGGCCACCATGTACCTTCTCAATAACCAGCCACCGGCTGGAGATCCCCGGACGGCCATGCACCGATCTACGATCGCGGGCCTTGGACTAATCGAGGCCGCCCTCGACAAAGAACCAGACCACCCAAAAAGGGCAAGGCGTTAGCAAAACGCTACTCTCGTCTCGCTGTTGCGGCAGCCATGACCTGTCTTGACGCCGCCGTTCACGGCACAACGATCGCGATACGATGCACGGACGAGCTCACGAAGCGCAAGATCGACAAGTCAAGGGCACGACGTGCTCGGTCGATCGGAAGAAGAAGATGGAGAGCTCTGCGGCGCGGATGCTTCAAAGCAGATCCATCAGCAGCGTTTAATGTCTAAAGGGTTCAAACTCCCATCAGAGAACCCAAAATTTGACGGTCTACAGGACCCCAAGATCTGGCTGGAGGATCACATCTCCTCAGTCAGGGAGGCGTCAATCGCCATGTAATGCTTGCGCCATACAGGCAAGGCGCCGCCTGGGCATGGCTCAATAACCTCCCGCGCGGATCCATTCGCAGCTGGGATGAGCTGGTCTACAGGTTCGTACGCAACTTCAAGGGCACATACAAACGCCCCGCTTCAATCGAAGTACTGAGATGCTGCCGGCAAAAATCTGGCGAATCGCTGCGCTCTTACATCCAAAGGTGGTCCATCATCAAAAACTCCGCGGAGAACATCTCGGAAGACCGCGCGATTGATGCATCAACGACGGTGTCCACCGCATAGAACTCAGGGAGGAGCTAGGACGCTCAAATCCCAAGACCATCGACCACCTGATGGAGATCGCGAACCGGTGGGCTGATGGAAAAGATTCGCTGAAGAACCGCGCTCACTCTGACGAGGAAGCAGAACTCAGACGTGACCGCCGGGGCAAACGTCGTATGCGCATCTACGACGATCGCGGTGACGTCAACATGGTCGCCGCCGGCTACGCTGATAGACGCGACGACAACCGCAACAGCGGATACCGCAGCGGCGGATATCGCGACTCCGGGAAAACCACGCAAGTATGGCAACGCCGCACCCGCGATGAAGCACCCGCGACCACCATCGAAGATAAACTGTCCGGACCATGCACGGTACACTTCTACATCGACAAGCATGACGGCAAGAGAAAGTCCAGTCACCTCCTCAAGGACTGCCGCGAGTTCCTCAAGCTACACGAGGGGTTGGTGCGAATGAACCGCAACGCGGTCGAAAGAGGCTACGGAACCGCTCCAGGCGCAGTGGCACATGGCGCACCACCACCACCACCTGGGCCACCCCCGAACGGAGCTGCACCGGACCAGCATCACGGAGGCGAACCATACCCACGGGCCATGGGCACCATGATGATCCAAAAGGGACGCCCCTCCAACAGGGTGTAGAAGGCCATCACTCGCCAAGTCAACTTGGCCACGCACTCGCCACCATCCACCACTGAGTACCTCAGTGGCAGTGAGTCGTGCATTACCTTCGACAAACGCGACCACCCGCCTCAAGTACCTCGCCCAGGTCATTTCCCCCTCATACTCGAGGCGCAAATTGGAGGCTTCGACATGAGTCGCGTCTTCATGGATGGCGGAAGCGGTATCAACCTCATATTCGCGAGTACCTTGCGAGCAATGAGGATCCCTCTAACCTGCTTAGAGGCATCGGACACAACGTTCCACGGCATCGTCCCAAGAGAAGGCGTATACCCCCTGGGCAAAATCAACCTCGACGTCATATTCGGCACGCCGAAGAACTTCCGGCGCGAGCGCATCGACTTTGAAGTTGTCGACTGGCCCTCACAATACCACTGCATCCTCGGGCGCGTCGTGTTCGCTAGGTTCATGGCAGTACCTCACTACGCCTATCTACAGATGAAAATGCCAGGTCCCAACGGCGTCATCACGATCAACGGGAGTTTCGAGCGTCGGCGATAGCTGACGGAATTCAACAGAATCTCCCAGTCCTTCGGCATGCAGGAGGAACTCGCGCGATTGAAGGAAACGACAGACAACAGTCTGCCCCCTCTGAGTAGGCCAAGCTCACCTGATCTCTCCTTCGACTCATCTGTGCACACAAAGAAGGTGCAGGTCCATCCATCGGATCCCACTAAAACGGCCCTCATCGCCAACAACTTGAGTCCCGCATAGGAACTTGCGCTCGTCGAATTCCTCCGTGAGCACTGGGAAATTTTCGCCTGGTGTCCTGCGGACATGCCAGGAGTTCCCAGGGAATTCGCCGAGCACGCACTCAACGTCAACCCCGACGCAAGGCCAGTCAAGCAAACAATCAGGCGACTGTCTGAGCCACGGGCACAGGCAGTCGGAATGGAGATCAACAGACTCCTCGAGGCCAAATTCATACGCGAGATCAAGGAAAGCACTTGGCTCGCCAATACAGTACTAGTGCCAAAAAAGGACACAGATATCCTGTGGATGTGCGTCGACTTCACTTCTCTTAACAAGCATTTCCCAAAAGACAACTTCCCGCTACCACGGATCGATCAAATCATCGACTCCACTGCTGGATGCGAGTGCCTCTGCTTCCTCGACGCCTACTCAGGCTATAACCAAATCCGAATGAAGGAGGAAGACCAGGAGAAGACCGCCATAACGCCTTCAGCGTGTTCTCACATAACACAATGCCCTTCGGGCTAAAAAACGCAGGAGCCACGTACCAGCGGTGCATGCAGGCCTGCCTCAAGGAGCAACTTGGTCGCAACATCCAAGTCTATGTCGACGACATAGTAATCAAGACCAAGGAAGAAGCCTCTCTAATCGACGACTTGCGCGAAACCTTCACCAATCTCGATCGCTACCGGATAAAGCTCAATCCGGACAAATGCCTTCGGGCATTCTCTGGACAACTGCTCGGGTATCTCATCTCCGCGAGAGGGATTGAGGCAAACCCGAAAAAGATAAAGGCCATACTGGCCATTGAGAAGTCAAAAAACATAAGGGGCGTTCAGCAACTAGCTGGGCAAATCGCGGCCCTCAGTCGATTTATCAATCGAATGGGAGAAAAGGCGTTGCCATTCTACCAGCTCCTCCGCAAAACCGACAAATTCGAGTGGACCAATGAAGCGCAAGAAGCATTCGAAGACCTCAAGCGCCTACTATCCACCTCGCCAGTATTGGTAACTCCACGAGAAAGGGAACCATTGCTGCTGTACATCTCCGCCACCAACCAAGTGGTTAGCACAGTGCTCGCCGTTGAACGAGCCGAGGAAAACAAGGTCCACGGCGTACAACGCCCGGTATACTACCTCAGCGAGGTCCTCACGCCAACAAAACAGAGGTACCCGCATTATCAGAAGCTGGCGTACGGCGTCTTTATGACCGCTCGGCGACTGCGCCACTACTTCCAGGAACACCCAATCGTGGTAGTCAACGACGCCCCCATTGGGACATATCCTCAATAACCCTGACGCCACAGGACGAGTCGCACTTTGGAGAATCGAACTGTCTCCACGAGACATCACATACGAAAAGCGCGGCGCAATCAAGTCGCAAGTTCTCCCGGACTTCCTCGTACATTGGATGGAAAACCAACTCCCGGACAAGCCAGACATGTCCTACCTCTGGACATTGCACTTCGATGGGTCCAAGAGAAAAGATGGAGCAGGAGCAAGTGTCATACTGACATCGCCTCAAGGGGACAATCTGAAGTACGTCCTGCGAATGCAGTTCACAGCCTCAAACAACGAGGCTGAATACGAGGCCCTGTTACACGGGATGAGGATGGCAAAAGCCTGCGGCGCAAAGAGGCTAGTCATATATGGCGACTCCAAGCTGGTCATAAACCAAACAATGCACGAGTGCGACGCACTAAATGACAACATGATCGCATACCGCGACCTCTACGACACACTTGAAGGAGGCTTCGATGGCTGCGAATTGCGACACATAGGTCGCGAAAGCAATGAGGAGGCGGACACACTCACCAACATAGGTTCCACCTGCGCACCCATACCACCTGGGGTATTTCTCGAGCGCATATGCGAGCGCTCCATCAAGCCAAAGGCCGCAGAGAAGAAAACAAGCGCAGCAATGGACTCGGGAGCTACGCCACCCAATTAGCCAACAACAATCGATGATTTGGAGCTCGACACAGGACTCGAGGGACCAATGAGCATCATGATGATCGAACAATCCTGGACGCAGCCGTACATTACGTACCTCCTCAGAAAGCACCTACCGGACGACCCGATAGATGCACGACACATCACGCGACGCTCCAAGGCATTCGCCGTTATCAACAACGAACTGTATAAACGCAGCATCACAGGCGTGTTACAGCGATGCGTCTCCCTAGCCGATGGAAGAGCAGTCCTCCTCGACATCCACGAAGGGACCTGCGGGCACCACGCCGGCAGCCGCGCCCTCGTCGCCAAAGCTCTACGAGCTGGATTTTACTGGCCCACGGCCATGCGCGACGCCAAGGATATAGTCCAAAAGTGCAACGCTTGCCAGCGATTCACGGACATGCCGCACACACCAGGCGCAGAACTACGGCCTATTCCATTGGCCTGGCCCTTCGCCCAGTAGGGGCTCGACATGGTCGGCAAACTTCCAAGGTCCTCGCAAGGAGGCTACGTCTACCTCTTGGTCGCAGTTGACAAGTTCACCAAGTGGATCGAGGCCATGCCAGTGACCAAGCAATCAGGGCACAACGCAGTCAAGTTCTTCGAATCCATCGTCTACCGCTTCGGCGTGCCACACAGCATCATCACCGACAACGGAACAAACTTTACATCCAAGGAGTTCCAAGATTTCTGCGAGAACCTGAGGATCAACATCAGCTATGCCTCAGTCGCACACCCACAGACCAACGGTCTGGTGGAAAAGGCAAATGGGCTCGTCTGCAGCGGCATCAAGAAGCGACTCCTCCGGCCACTCGAACAAGCCGCGGGTTGCTGGCCAAACAAACTACAATCTGTACTCTAGAGCCTGCGTACAACTCCAAACAACGCCACCGGCTACACACCATTCTTTATGGTACATGGAGCAGAGGCAGTATTACCCGCCGAAGTACGGTACAGAGCGCCACGCGTAGTCGCCTACAGCGAGAAGGAGTCATCCCTCGCACTTGAAGACTCCGTCGACCTCCTTGACGAAGCAAGAGAAATCGCCGCGGAAAGATCTACGATCTACCAGCAGAACCTGCGCAACTACCATAGTAGAAGGCTTCGCCCAAGATCCTTCGTCGAAGGTGACCTGGTCCTGCGACTGAAGCAGCGGGGGCATCTCAAGATTGAGTCCCCCTGGGAAGGTCCATACGTGATTACAGAAGTAATCCCAGGTGGCGCCTATCGCCTTCAAGATCTAGAGACAGGAGTCGCATACTCCAACCCTTGGAACGTCGCACAACTGTGACGCTTCTACCCTTAGCCGTTGCTTCTTTACTTTTTGCATCGCAAATAAGGCTATTCAGCCAAGGCTACATAGCCGCCACATTGTACTACGTACTATTCTCCGAATAAATAAAAGCTAAGTGCCCCAAAACCCCGTGCTCTCTTTTTCTTTTGTCAAATTTTCATACTCGGGGGCTGCGCCACCTTATCTACATATGTTCTTCGAACAATAACGCGACATCCTGAGTAGCTGGCACATCAATCGAACCCCTTAAACACAAACTCAACCCAGCTGCAACGCACCTGACAGGTTGACAAGGGAACGATACAAGGATGGCCAGGCTAATGAAAAGGACTCGCATAAGTGCAACGCACCACACGCTTGTAAAGCTATTTGTATACGCTCAACAATAAGTTATCTACAAATATATATGAGCTTTACAACACCAGTACACTTATATGCAGGATACATATTTGGCTACCCTTGCAACAGAAGAACATTAGTCTGTTCCTCGAAGAAGTCGACGATTTCCTCGGCTGGACGATCCACCGCTTGATAGTGCGGCACCATGTTCCAGGAAGATCCTGCTGGTGGCACCGGTGGCCCAGATGCAATGGCGGCGACATCCACGCCAGGCCTGTGCAAACGAACCACGGAGAGCGCAACCTTGACACCAGCCACCAGCTGCTGCCTCACGCACTCGCGAACCGCGGACATATCTTGAAATTTCGTCAGCAGGGCCAGCAGGCTTGAGGGAGTATCATCCAGCGAGAACATCGCCCGGTAAATGTTCTTCAAACACGACTGCGACTTCTTCAGAAAGAGCAGTACTCGCGAGACGCGATCCTGCAGGGTCGCTAACGCAGTCGCACGGTCATGATCTACCCAGAAGTATCCACTCTCCTGAAGTTGCTCTTGGGTGAGATCATGAAGGCGGATGGCAATCCTATCCCTCTCGTCCTACGGACGGCTTGCGCTAACAACTACACGAAGCAGCATGAACAACATGAGTACAACGTACCATCGCGATCATCTACAAAGGAAAAGACGAGGATGAGCAAACTAACACTTAAACTGGTCGCCCAAAGGCCACACCGCCAAGCAGATATTGCTCACGGGCGGCGGCTTTTTCAGCCTTTGACTTCCACACGTCTGCGCTACCACGGATTATAGGCAACTCACGCTCCAGCTGCTTAACGTGATCACGAAGTCGCGAAAGCAAGGAAAGCTCCTCTACTCTGGAGCGAGGTGGTACCATTGTATCCTCAAGAGATGGCGAGACCGAGGTTCCCCCCACAGGGCCACTTGACGTACCCTATCAAAAAATCAAGTCAGAAGCAAAATAAGGCAACCAATTCAAAAGTCAAAAGTAACAGGTGCATTCAGGATCAATAAAAGTATGTACAAACACATTCGCCAACAGGCATGATCTCCAATGAAAAGAGCGAGTTCGTCAGCTATTACAAGAAACTAACTACGGAGCAGCTGGCTTCTTCGACTTCGAGGACCTCGGGGGCTTCATCAAGTCCGTGGCGATCGATGCCACCGACTTTCTCACGCCCCGAGGTAAGTTTTCGCCGCCTTCTTTGTGCAATTGAGCTCCTCTGAATACTTGGCAATGGTGTTTATCAAGGAATGGCCATACTTGGCACAGACAGTCGCAAAGGGAGCAAACACTACCTGCTGACCATCCGCGCCAACAGGCATTGTCTTCGACACCGCCGAGGGATCCACTTCGACTCCGTGGGCTTGCACCATGTCTAGCGACATGGTCTCGCCAGCTGCGCGGAGGGAGTTCTTGTACGTGGCAGGTACACCCCCAGCGAGTGACTCCACCAGCTCCTCCACATTGTCTACCAGCTCCGCCTTCGGCATCAGCTCCTCCTAGAGGCGACTCAGGGTGGCCTTGGCTTTGGACAACGTGTTTTGGACAACGGCGACGGTCTTCGACCGCAGATACCACGCCCGCCAAAACGTCATCGCGACCAAGGGCTTGTGGATCAAAGCTCAAGCCACCAGCATCTACAACAAAATACGTACACGGATCAAACTCCTAACGCCACCGGCACTACAGAGGAAGAGAAGAACATCAATAAAATATCTACCAAGTAAAGGTACCTGAGAGGGCCTTGGCGACTGAGAAAAGTTGCTCTTCAAACAACTTCTCCCTGGCCGCAAAGGAGGCACGTAGATCCTCTTCGCGGTTCTGGGCCTCATCACGAGCCACGATTGCCTCATCGCGCCCCTTCACTGCTGCGGCCAGCGTCTTCTCCAACGTGGCGACATCACGCAGTAAAGCATTATGCTCAGCCATGATACCAAAAATCTGTCGTCACCGATTATACCAAAATACAGAGAAAACGAAAAGAACAGGTATAGAATACTCACTCTCAACCACGCGGTGGCGCTTCTCCAGCATCGCATGCTAGCGACCTATCGCCATCACTTGCTCCGCTACCTGCGCGGCTTCCTTTACAAGGATCTGTCGCACAAAGCAAGGAATCAGCAGAGGGCAACAAAGGGCGTTGACTGCCAACTTATAAAAAAAAGGGGAGATATACTTACATGGTCCTCCAGCGACTCCGAAGTAGATTGCTGAACCATCATCCGAGCTACTACTCGATGCTCCCCTACGTGAGGAGAGCTCGAAGAATTGTTCCCGGAGTGGGCCGCCGCTAGAGGAGAAGGAGCATGCTCAACCTCTATCTTGGCCTTTGTGGTCGCGACTCCCGATTCCTTCAAAAATTTGACGTCACCAGACGATGACGACGCATCTTGGCTGCAAGATAAAACACACACTCGGAAAGGGCAAAGTCAACAAGAAGAAAACAAGCAAAGAACGAATGCACTAGCAAACTTGCCAGTCAAATCTGTCAAGATCAAATGTGGCCTCCGTCGACTCCGACAAAGACTCCTTGGGCAATCGCATCTTCTTGCGAGAAGATGGTGCCACAGCCCTCACTGGAATGGCGGGAATTGGCGACTCCACGCCAACAGCCGCGCCTCCTAGATTGGAAGGAGTCGACGCGTCGGAATCCTCACTACGCGAACGCTTGCAAGTATCCGGACTCTCGGACTCGGGGGCTTCCTCTTCCACATCGGAAGGGACAGTCGACTCAGACTGGTCCTCTTCCACAGCCTCACGAGGAATAATCCCCTCAGGGAGGGGAGGCATGCAAGGCGACACCGCCCACTCCTGCATACAAAAAGTAAAACAGATAAGTACCAGAAGACGCAATCGCAAAAATACGCTACTACGTAGCACAACCATACCTCAGGAGGAGGATTCGAAGCATCGAAAGGAGGAACGACTGGCTCGTTCGGAAGCACATCCTTGAGGGTATACTTCGTGACTAGTCACACCCTCTTATCTACCTCACTCGCAGACATGCCATCGGCAGACACGCGAGTGGGATCATCAGAGCCACCCCATTGGAACATGGGATGGACCCTGGCCTAGAGAGGCTGGACGCGACGACGCAACCAAGTCCTGACAAGGGCACAACCTCCCTCTTCTACGCCTATGCGACTCTCGAGGTCGCAGACGCGCTGATATAGCACGTCTGTCTCCGCGAGTTCGGAAGGCATGATCACATTCTTCCAAGAACGCGTCTTCTTGCAGGAGTCGCGGGATCGAAGGGAGCGAGTCCAAAGTGCTCGTCATTGGCCTTCTGATCGCGCATAGAGAACCATCTGTCCCTCCATCCCTAGACGGACTTGGAGAGCTTGATATCAAAGTAGGTGGCGGATGGATCAACATGGATTCCGCAACCACCTACGTCGTAAACTAAAGAGCCAGATGCAGACTGATGCTTCAATTTAAAAATGCGTTTGAAAAGACCAAAGTGCGGCTCGATTCCGAGCCAACACTCGCGGAGAGTGATGAAACAAGTGATGTGGAGGAGAGAATTTGGGGACAGCTGATGGAGCTGGAGCCCATAGAAACACAGAAGACCCCGAAGAAAGGGGTGAAGAGGCAAGGAAAGACCGCGAATGATGAATGCAAGAAACATCACTCGATAACCAGCGGGAGGCACAGGAACGGTCTCACCACTGGGACGCGCAAATCAGCGACTGATGCAGAAATTACTCCGTCTTGGCGAAGAAGACGGAGATCCGACGCCTTGATGATAGAGGGGCGCCATGCACCATTCGTCACGCGGGTACCCGCGACCTTCTTCTTCCCGACGGCGGCGGTACTGGTGGCCGCAGCAGCGGAGCCACCTCTCTTCTTTGCTGCAGCAAGGGTGGCCGCGGAATCAGCGGCAGCGCCTCCCTTCTTCTTCCCCATTGCACGGCGGCGATGTGAGCGAATAAAATAGCTGGGGAACGAGCGGAGCTGGTCCAACGTCGTGGAGAAGATGGGCGCAGAGAAAAGCAGGAAAGCACAGGGCAATGGCGATGGCAGCAAGGAAGATAGAACACAGATGGGAAAATTACCGCCGCGGCATCGCTACTTAACCCCTGGAAGATGCAATCCAACGGCTGACAAAAACCCTATTGGACGCGTGGCACGCATTGCGTAGGACACGCGGAGAAGAGGAAGCGCGAACCGTCCCCCCACTTCTACCATTAAGCGCGGAAATCGAGGAGGCACAGTTAAAAATAAAGATTACGCACGCCCAGTCAAATCAAAGTCAGCAAGTGGGACCCACAGCTCGTCACGTCCCGTCAAAATCACTCACGCAGGCAACTAAGGTCATACAAGCGTCAGCACTGATGTCATCAAGGCTATGCAGTGGAGAACTTCGACTATTTTAGTCCTAACTGGAGTCTTCGACTCCACCAAGCACTCGGGGGCTACTCCCATAGGGACCGCTGGCCGCGCCCCCTACGACTTTTCTTTTTTCTTGTTGCAGGAACATGGACAATCACAAAGAGCAAACCCAACTACTCGAAACACAGTTCGATTATGAACATGGGTTACTCCCATAGGGAGCACCGGAAACAAGCAGGCAAAAGACGACAGCAGTCACGAAAATATTTAACCGCCTGAGTCATCGACTGAAACAAGTAGGCAAAGACGACAGTAGTCGCGAAAGTGTTTTAGTACCTGCCTGGGTCATCAACTAAACAAGCAAGCAAAGGACGACAGCAGTCGCAAAAGTTTTTAGTCCCTGCCTGAGTCTTCGACTCAACCAGGCACTCGGGTTATTCGATAGGATACGCTGGTCGCGACCCTATGATTATTTGAACAAAACTGTGTTGATAACATCCACACTCGAAACTCATGGCGACACCGCCTCATAATTTTCCCTACAAAGAGATCGCTCTGGGTTACCCGAATCGCCTCCGCGATGACAAAATTGATGTCGCGCTTACGGCGTGAAGGTAAGACCTGAATAAGGCCCGCAACGCATTTAATCAAGACTACTAAAATATATCCGTGCCCAGTGCACGATGAACATGCCTTGACGGACGCCCAAGTGCTCACACCATATAATCGGAATTGACTCATGTAAGACCTCCGCGGCCTGAGTCGAATTACACCAGCACTTTTCTGGATTCGAGTCCGGGGACTCGAATTTGAGTAGATTGTGTTGTTTCACCCTAAGGTGGTTAACTAATACCGATACTTCGGTTATATCAGGCACGTATATCAACAATCCCTATGACGCAAATAAAAGCAACCGAAATATACTCATTTAGGCACTCGAAGGCTTCAAAAGTCCCTAGTCGAATCTGCGCACTGGGGCACTCTAATCGACATGGGTATACCCTGCGAGTACTCGAGCTTGGTATATACGGTCCAAATACATACAGGCCCACGGTGTCGCCAAGGCCCGGATGGAGGGACTCGAGTAACCTACGGACTCTCGATTGCTTGAAGGACAAGAAGAAGCTAAAGATAGAAAGTTTGAAGGGGAAAACCCTAACTTGTAACCGACTCGACCTGCTACCTGAGACCTAGCCTATCTATATAAAGGTTAGGAGGGGGCGGTGAGGAGGACACACGCAACCCTAGTTTCCGCAACCCTCGCCAGATTTCATCTGCGCATCATTGTAACTTTCGACTCCCTCGATAATTCCACGAGCAGACAAGCAGGAGTAGGGACCTCTACGAGGCCTGAACCTGGGTAAATCCTTTGTCCCCTGTGTGCTTGTTTGTTAGCCGATAGATGTCTCCAGCGCCCCCTCCTTCTCCAAAACCCAAGTCCATAACAATGGGCATTGACGAGTTAAACCCTCGTCAGAATTAGAAGACACCCCCTTGTGGATCTATCTAGTTCTTGCCACATGCTCCTAGATTAAGGAGCACCAAATATCACAAACCTCATTGGAGTTTGCATCGTGCCTCCCTCGTTACACTAGACCTTGGCATCGGAGCTCCTTGCCAAGACGTCAAGATATCACCAAGCCTCCCCCTCGCCATGCCGGTTCAAGAGAGAGATCCTTACCTGACATCGATTCTAGGGATTGCGTCAGACCGGTTGCCACAAGCGTGAGATATTGGCTTGTATCATGTCTTCATGGTGTGTGTGAGTTCATCGTGTTCTTCGTGTGTGAGTTCAAGGGTCTCGCTCTCTCCCTCTTCCCCACTCACTCTGCCCCGATTTCCAAGGGATTCGTGAAAGATCGGGCCATCCACGAGGTTAGCCCTCAACACCGCCATCCCCTCAAAATTTTCTTCTATCCACCATAAATTCGAAATCCCCCCAAAAAAAGAGCCCCAAATTTTCCTTTGGATCGATCTCTTGATTTGGAGTGTTATTTGTGGTTTTGATCCGAGCAAATCTTGTCTTAGGTGTTGGTACAACTTTATCCTGCGTTTACCTAGCCTAATTTGGCCAATTTTTCACGGATTTGAGGACCCAAGTCGTGGATTTCCGCTCAAGAACACGAGAAGTTCAAGCTCTATCTTAGACCGGAGTTTCCGGACCTACAGACCAGAGTCTCCGGCCCATATCGGAGTTTCTAGCCTGACCACACCGGAGTTTTCGGCCCGAGACACCGGAGTCTTCGGCCCTGACGCCTGTTTTTGACCCTTTTCCTCTTAGTTCGCATTGGCTAATTTATCTCCTTGTTTGTTTGTGTCCCGTGTGCATGTCCTAAACTAACAACAAGCTTCCGCATCGACAACAACCGCGCTCATTGACACCACAGCACTGACCATCATCCTGCACCACCGACCGCAAGTTCATCATCACCAAGAAGGTATAACTTGCGTCACTTTGTTAACCCTATCTTCCTTTGTGTGTACCTATCCCACGAGAGTGGATCATCTTGTGTTTGCTTGAGCATTGTGCATAGTGAGAGTGCAAAAGCAATAGCTAGAGTGACTTGGTAGCACCAAGGGAGAGCAAAAAGATACAGAAGAAAAAGAAATAAAAAGACACAAAGAAAAAGAAAAATAGTCTCCCATAGCAAAAGAGTGTCTCAAAGCTTGTAACCAAGAGAGAAAGAAAGAGCGCCCAAGGCAAGTGCACAAATTCGTTGCTCATTTTTCTCTCTTTGCAAACGAGCCACTATCTCTCCTTGCATTTGCACGATACCGAGAGTAGTCTTCATTAGGACATTTTGTTTGCTCATTTTCATAGTCGTGTCAATCCCAATAATCTCCACGTGTGTGTATATAGTAGTAGGTTCCCGTCCCCCCTTTTGAGTTGTTGAACTTTGCCTTTGACTTGAGTTTTGTTAGATTTTACCAACTTTTGACTATCCCTTTTTTTGGTTGGTTCTTTGGCATTCCACAATCCTAACCTACCACCAACAAGCTTTAGATAGTTAGTTATTTCTTTAGTGTGAGGTTTCTTTGCGATTTCACTTTGCAAGCTAATAGCTCTCAATTGTGGTTTCTAGTTTGGTTCAATCCCCAAAGTGAGGTTGAAGGCTTCCCCCACCACATATTGCTTTCCGTATACAATATGTGTGTGTTTTGCATGATGGATAGACATGGTGAGTCGAGCCAACCACCTCCTCAAGAAGAAGAACAAGGACCATACATGACGCACGCAAGCCACTACATCATCCGACATGAGTTCTGTGATCGTTGCCAAGATCTTGAGACGCGACAAGATGAACAATTTAGTGAGATGCAAGATGAGTTCAAGAGCATCGATAACCTCTTTGATGGCCTCGAAAGGCAAATGCATGCAATGAAACACAACTTTGGACATCAAAGTGAAGCGCTTTAATGCTATGTGGCCGAAACAAATGACAAGCTTTGCCTCCTCATTGACAGAATGACAAACAACGCAAGACCGCGCTCTCGTGCATCAAGCTTGTCAAGTTCGTCGCGTCATCATTCTCCTCTTAGTCAAGATCCTCATCCAAGTGCTCCAAGACGCAATAACACCCCCGTGGTTGAAGATGGAAGCTCTTCACACTTTGTACCTTCCCCATGGCATGCCGCAACGTCAAGATATGATGGTGATTCTCCTAAAGGCCACAAGCAAGGAGAGAAGGACACCATCATCATGCAAGGGCCCTAGTAATCCAACAAGACCAACCATGAGTGGAACCTCAAGTACCACCTCCACTACATCGACATCGTCAACGCGACATTCTTGCGCCTACAAGTGATGACTCCAACTTGGAGGATGAAACTCGCCTTCAACATGAAGCTCTCCCAGATCCTCATCTTCATCATCACCGTCATGAACGTCCGCACTGACACCATGGTCACCATGATGAGCCTCCTCCAAAACACCAAGACTTGGTGCATCAAGTGGTACATATTGAGTGACACCCACCATGCCATGAGGCTCAAGACCATGATCTTCGTTGTGAGGCCCTGATGGCTCTGTGTATGGTGCCAGAAAAATGCTAGAGCGGTGTTAATGTAGAGCTCATTGGGAACCCCAAGAGGAAGGTATGATGAGCACAACAGCAAGTTTCCCTCAGTTATGAAACCAAGGTTTAATCAAACCAGTAGGAGCAAGGAAACACCCCAAAGGTGTTACTAGCTGAGCTTTGGCAGGGCGCACTACCGGTGCTAGTAACAACGTGGAGACCTGCACAACACAACCACAAAACTTTGTCCCCAACTTGCGATGAGGTTGTCAATCTCACCGTGTTTTGCGGAAAACAAAGGATTAAACGTATCGAATGGAAAGAAGTAATAGTTTTCAGAAAGTAAACACAAAGCAGTAACAGTTTGTAGATTTTATGTAAAGAAAAGGACCGGGATCCATAGTTCACTAGAGGTGGCTCTCCTTAAGATAGATAACATGCTGGTGAACAAATTATAGTGGGGCAATTGACAAACATCGAGAAAGAAATACATGCATATACTAATCATCTTGACTCCTTTGAGATTCGATTGGGCATTAAAACATTATACATAGACCGCCATGCAACTGCATCTATGACTAATAATCCACCTTCAGGTTATCATCCGAACCCCCTCTAGTATTAAGTTGCAAGCAACAGATTATTGCTTTACGAACTGCGTGTAAAGTAAACAATACGATTGTTCTATGAACAAAGGATTGTTTTTTCTCCCTAGTAGCAACAGCACATCTAGTACCTTAGAGATTTCTGTCACTTCCCCAGATTACCAGAGGCATGAACCCACTATCGAGCATACATACTAACTCTTGGAGTTGCTAGCATCTATTTGGCCAAGATAGCTACTAACAACGGAAAGCATGCAAGATCACAAATAACAAAGACATGATAGAATCAATAAACAATCTGAAATAGCATCTCAATATCCATCGGATCCCCGCAAACACAACATGCAGAATTACAAATAGATGATCTTGATCATGAACGGAGCTCACAAGATCTAGACATGATAGCACAAAGAAGGAGAACCAGCCATCTAGATACTACATGGATCCGTAGTCCAAGGATGAACTACTCACGCATCACACCGGAGGCTTGCATGGTGATGAAGAAGGCCTCTAGGGAGAATTCCCCTCTCCGGTAGGGTGCCGGGAAGAGCTTCAGATCCCTCCCGATCTAGGGATGGAGATGACGGCGGCTACAGATTCTTTCGTGGATTTTTGATCGGGAACTTAGGGTTTTCGTCCCGAGGGCATCTTATAGTTGGAAGGGGAGGCCGAGGGGGTGCCAGGGGCCACCACACCACCCCCTGGCGCGGGTCAAGCCTAGCCGCGTGGCCAGGTGGTGTGGCCGGCCTATGGCTCCTCTCTGTCTCATATTCTGGCATCTGATGACTTCCGGAAAATAGGCACTTTGGCTTTTGTCCCGTCCAATTCCGAGAATATTCATTTTCTGACTTTCATGGAACCAAAAACAGCAGAAAACAGGCAGCTGGCACTGTGGCTCTTGTTAATAGGTTAGTCCAAGAAATCATATGAAAAGTACTCCAAAGTGTGGAAAAAACACAAGAAAGTGGATAAAACCAAGTGACGAGGGTTTAACTCATCAATGCCCATTGTTATGGACTTGGGTTTTGGAGAAGGAGGGAGCGTTGGAGACATCTATCGGCTAGCAAATAAGCACACATGGGACAAAGATTTACCCAGGTTCAGGCCTAGTAGAGGTCCCTACTCCTGCTTGTCTGCTCGTGGAATTATTGAAGGAACCGAAGGTTACAATGGTGCGCAGATGCAAGCTGGCAAGGGTTGTGGAAACTAGGGTTGCGTGTGTCCTCCTCGCCGCCCCCTCCTAGCCCTTATATAGATAGGCTAGGTCTCGGGTAGCAGGTCGAGTCGGTTACAAGTTAGGATTTTCCCCTTCAAACTTTCTATCTTTAGTTTCTTCTTGTTCTTCAAGCAATCGAGAATCCATAGGTTACTTGAGTCCTTAATTTGGGCCTTGGCGACACCATGTGCCTTTACGTATTTAGACCATATATACCAAACTCGAGTACCTGTAGGGTATATCCATGTCAGTAGCCCCCGAGTGTCCAGTGGAATCGCAGATTTGACTGAAGAATTTTTGAAGTCTTTCGAGTGCATGAATGAGTATATTTCGACTGCTTTATTTGTGTTATAGGGATTGTTGATGTACGTGCCTGATATAACCGAAGTATCGGTATCCGTTAACCACCTTAGGGTGAAACAACGCAATCTACTCGAACTCGAGTCCCCGGACTCGAATCCGGAAAAGTGCTGGTGTAATTCGACTCAAGTCGCGGAGGTCTTACAGGAGTCGAATTCTAGTTATATGGGTGTGAGCACTCGATGCGTCCGTCAAGGCATATTCATCGTACCTATAGGCATAGATACATTTCTGGTAGTGCGCAGCTAATGCGTTGCCAGGCCTTATTCAGGTCTTACCTTCACGCTGTAAGCGCGTCATCCGAATTTTATCATCATGGAGACGATTCAGGTGACCTAGGAGACGCAGTCTCTTTGTAGGGAAAAATTATGAGGCGGTGTCGCCATGAGCTTCGAGTGTGGATGTTATCGACACATAGTTTTTGTATAGATAATCATAGGGTGCGCGACCAGCGCTCCCTATGGGAGTAGCCCCCGAGTGCATGGTTGAGTCGAAGACTCAGGCAGGGACTAAAGAACTTCTGCGACTGCTGTCGTCTTTGCTTACTTGTTTCAGTTGAATTTGTTTCTGGCGCTCCCTATGGGAGTAACCCATGTCCAAAGTCGAAACGTATTTCGAGTGACTGGTTTTGCCATTGATTGTCCATGTTTCTGAAAAAGAAGAGAAAAATCATAGGGTACGCGACCAGCGCTCCCTATGGGAGTAGCCCCCGAGTGCTTGGTGGAGTCGAAGACTCAAGCAAGGACTAAAGTAGTCGAAGTCTTCTGCTGCGTAGCTTTTGATGACGTCAGTGCTGACAATTTCATGACCTCAGTTGCCCGCGTGAGCGAGTTTGACGGGACATGACGAGTAGTGGGTCCCACTCTCTGACTTTGATTTGACTGGGCGTGCGTAATCTTTTATTTTAACTGTGTCTCCTCGATTTCCGCGTGTAATGGGAGTAGTGGAGGGACGGTTCACGCTTCCACTCCCCCACGTGTCCAGCACTATGTTTGCCACGCGTCCAGTAGGGTTTTTCTGAACCGTTGGATTGCCTCTTCCAGGGGTTAAGTAGCAGCGCTGTGACGGTAATTTTCTCATCTGCTCTCGTTCATCCTTTGCTTTCTCTATGCTCGTTTCTTCCACGATGCTAGACCAGCTCCGCTTGTTTTCGAGCTACTTCCTTCGCTCGCGTCACCGTCGCGCAATGGGGAAGAAGAAGGGAGGCGCTGCGGCTGATTCCACGACCATCGTTGCTGCGGTGAAAAAGAAAAGCAGCTCCGCCGCTGCGGGCACCAGTGCCGCCGCCGGCGGGAAGAAGAAGGCCGCAGGCACCCGCGTCACGAATGGTGCGTGGCGCCCCTCCATCATCAAGTCATCTGATCTCTGTCTTCTTCGCCAAGACGGAATACTGTCCGCCGCAGTCGCCGACGCGCGCGTCCCCAGCGGTGAGACAATTCCTTCTCCTCCCGCTGGTTTTCGAGTGATGTTTTTAGCATTCATCATTCACGGTCTCTCCTTGCCCCTTCACCCCTTTTTTAGGGGTCTCCTTTGTTTCTACGGGCTTCAGCTCCATCAGCTGTCCCCAAACTCTATCCTCCATATCTCTTGCTTCATCACCCTCTGCTAGTGCTGGCTCGGAATCGAGCCGCACTTCGGCCTCTTCAAGCGCCTCTTCAAATTGAAGCGCTAATCTGCATCTGGCTCTTTAGTCTATTATGTAGGTGGTTGCGGAATCCACGTCGACCCATCCGCCACCTACTTCGACATCAAGCTCACGGCGTCCGTCCAAGGGTGGAGGGACAAATGGTTCTACATCCGCGATGAGAAGGCGAACGGTGAGCACTTCAGACTCGCACCCTTTGATCCTGCGACGCTGTGCAGGAGGATGCGCTCCTGGAAGAATGTAGTCATGCCTGGCGAATATGCGGAGACAGATGTGCTGTACAGGCGCGTCTGCGACCTCGAGAGTCGCATAGGAAAAGAGGAGGGAGGCTGCGCTCTCATTCGCACTTGGCTACACCGTCGCGTCCAGCCCCTGCAGTCCAGAGTCCACCCCATGTTTCAGTGGGCTGGCGCTGATGATGCCACTCGCGTGTCTGCCGATGGCATGTCCGCAAGTGAGGTGGACAAGAGGGTTCGACTGGTCACCAAGTACACCATCAAGGATGTGCTCCCTAGTGAGCCAGTTGTTCCTCCAATTGATGCTACTAACCCTCCTCCTGTGGTATAGTTGTGCTACGTAGTAGCTAAATTTGTCAATTGCTTCTCTGTTGTTTACTTACTTTTTGCTGAATTTGTTGTCTGTATGCAGGATTGGGTGGTGTCACCTTGTATGCCCCCTCTTCCTGAGGGGATTATACCTCGTGAAGCCTTGGAAGAGGACGAGTCGGAGTCAACCATCCCCTCTGATGTGGAGGAGGAAGCCCCCGAGTCCGGTAGTCTAGATACTCGCAAGCGTTCGCGCAGCAAGGATTCCGATGCGTCATCTCCTTCGACTCCGGAAGGTACAGGTGTTGGTGCGGAGTCGCCGATACCTGCTATTCCTATGAGAGCCGTGGCACCATCTGCTCGCAAGAAGATGCGATTGCCCAAGGAGTCCTCGTCGGAGTTGGGGGACGCCGCTTTTGACTTTGAAAAGTTTGACTGGTAAGTTTTTCTAGTTTACCTGTTCTTCTCTGTTTTGTCCTTGTTGGCTTGTCTCTGGGTTTGCCCTTTTTTTCTTGACGTGAATTTTGTCTTGCAGTCAAGAGGCGTCGTCATCTTCTGGCGACGTCCAATTTTTGAAGGAATCAGGAGTCACGTCCTCAAGGGACAAGAAAGAGGTCGAGCGTGCTCCTTTCCCTCCATTGGTGGCCCACTCCAGGCACAACTCTTATAGTTCTCCTCATGCAGGGGAGCATCGAATGGTTGCCTGGATGACGGTACAGCAGACATCTTTGGAGTCATTGGAGGACCATGTAAGTGTAGTTTTTCTCCTTTTTAGTGTTGAAGTTGATGTTATCTATTTTGCCTCTGTTGATTCCTTATTGTGCGATAGCTCCTTGTGAAGGAAGCCGTGCACTTGGTGGAGCAAGTGCTTGCGATGGGCCGCCAGCATGCGATGCTGGAGACGCGTCATCGCGTGGTTGAAAGTGAGTGTCTTGTACTTCTTCTTCTTCTTCGTCTCCATTTGATATTGTCGACTGATTGTCAATCCCTTTCCGTTTGTAGCTGAACATAACGCCCTCCTGCGCAATGTTGCCACCATGAAAAAAACCTTCGCCGCGGCTGTGAAGGATCGCGATGAGGTAATCGTGGCGCGTGACGAAGCACAAAGGCGCGAAGAGGAGTTGCGTGCCTCCTTCGCAGCCAGGGAGAAGTTTTTTGAGGAACAGCTTTTCTCAATCGCCAAGGCCCTCTCAGGTATTTTGCTTTGGATATTGTTGTCCTTCTCTACTGGACTTTTTGCCGTTGGCACTGATGTTTTGTCCATGTGTGGATTTATGCGCAGATGCTGGCGACTTGAGTTTCGACCCGCAGGCCCTTCGTCGCGATGATTCTCTGGCAGGTGCACTATCGGCAGTCGAGGACCGTAGCGTCGCCGTCCAGGATATGCTCTCCAAGGCCAAGGGCACCCTCAGTCGCCTCCGGGAGGAGCTGATGCCCAAGGCAGAGTTAATCGAGAATATAGACGAGCTGGTGGAGTCACTTGCCGGGGGTGTGCCTTCCAGCTACAAGAACTCACTCCGCGCGGCTGGCACGTCCATGTCGCTTGCCATGGTGCAGGCCCACGGAGTCGAGGTTGATCCTGCCGCGGTGTCGAAGGCGATGCCTATTAGCGCGGACGGCCAACAGGTAGTCTTCGCTCCTTTCGTGACTGCCTGTGGCAAGTATGGGCCTCAATTGATAAATATTGTTGCAAAGTATTCTGAGGAGCTGCACCATGCCAAGAAGGCGGCAAAAGCGGTGGCATCAGGGGCTGGCGGAAAGTCAGTGGCATCTGACACTGCCATGGACTCGATGAAGTCCCCGAAGCCGTCGAAGTCGAAGAAGCCAGTTGCTCCTTAGTTAGCTTTTGTAATAGTTAATTAGTTTATGTCCTTTTGTTTAAGAACATGCCTGCTGGCGAGTGTATCTGCTGATACTTTTGCTAGTCTTGAATGCATTTGAATCCTTTGTCTTTGTGTTGATTTGGTCGTCTTATTTGCTTCTATCTTGACTTGTGGTAGGGTACATCAAGTGATCCTTTGAGGGAAACTCAGGACTCGCCGACTCTTGATGATACCGTGGTACCGCCGCCTCGTGGTAGATGAGCCATTGCTGCTTTCGCGACTGCGTGACCGCGTGAAGCAGCTGGAGCGTGAGTTGCCCGTGCTCCGCGGTAACGCGGATGTATGGAAGTCGAAGGCGGAGAAAGCCGCCGCCCGAGAGCAGTATCTGCTTGGCGAGGTGACGCAGCTGGGCGACCAATTCAAGTGTTAGTTTGCTTGCTCTCATCTTTTCCTTGTAGTCACTCGCAATGGTATGTTGTACTTATGCTGCTGTTGCTGCTTCGTGTAGTTATCAGCATGCGTCATCCGTAGGAGGAGAAGGATAGAATTGCCATTTGCATGCATGATCTTACCCAGGAGCAACTTCAAGAGAATGAATTCTTCTGGGTAGATCATGATCGTGCGACCGCGCTGGCGACCCTGCAGGATCATGCGTCGCGAGTGCTGCACTTTCTAAAGAAGTCACAGTCATGCTTGAAGAACGTTTATCGGGCGATGTTTCCGTTGGATGATACTCCATCAAGCTTGTTGGCCCTCCTTGCCAAGTTTCAAGACCTGACCGCGGTTCGCGAGTGCATAAGGCAACAGTTGGTGGCTGGTGCCAAGGCTGCTCTATCAATGGTGCGACTGCACAGGCCTGACGTAGATGTTGCGGCAATTGCATCTGGGCCGCCTGCACCACCAGCAGGTTCTTCCTGGAATATGGTGCCACACTACCAGGCGGTGGATCGCCCAGTAGAAGAGATCGTCGACCTCTTTGAGGAACAAACCAACATTCTCCTACTACAGTAGTAGCCTAGTTTGTATCCTGCATATAAGTGTACTTATGTTGTAAAGTTCGTATAAATGTTGTGTATAAGTTATTGTATAAATAGCTTTGTTAGTATGGAGTGCGCGAGTCCCTTTCGTTAGCCTGGCCATGCTTTTATCACAGTCCCTTGTCAACATGTCAGGTGCGTTGCAGCTGGGTTGATGTTTGTGTCAAGGGTTTCGATTGATGTGCTAGCTACTCAGGATATCGTGTTTTGGTTCGTAGAACAGATGTATATTGGGTGGCGCAGCCCCCTAGTAGATAAATTGGAAAAGTAAAGGAGAACACGGAGTTTTTGGGGCACTTAGCTTTATTTATTCAAAAAATAGTGCGAGGTACAATGTGTGGCTAAGTAGCCTTGGCTGAGTAGCCTTATTTGCAATGTAAAAAGTAAAGAGCGACTAGGGGTAGAAGCGTCGCAGCTGTGCGACGTTCCAGGGGTTGGAGTATGCGACTCCTGTCTCTAAGTCTTGAAGGCGATAGGCGCCACCTGGGATTACTTCTGTAATCACATACGATCCTTCCCAGGGGGACTCGAGCTTGAGATGCCCCTTCTGTTTCAGTCGCAGGACCAGGTCGCCTTCGACGAAGGATCTAGGGCGTAGCCTCCTACTGTGGTAGTTGCGCAGGTTCTGCTGGTAGATCGTTGATCTTTCCGCGGCGATTTCTCGCGGCTCGTCAAGGAGGTCGACAGAGTCTTCGAGTGCGAGGGATGACTCTTGTTCGCTGTAAGCGACCACACGCAGCGCCTTGTATCGTACCTCGACGGGCATCACTGCTTCGGCTCCGTGCACCATAAAGAATGGCGTGTAGCCCGTGGCACTGTTTGGAGTTGTGCGTAGGCTCCAGAGTACGGATTGCAGTTCGCTCTGGCCAACAACCCGCGGCTTGTTCGAGTGGCCGGAGGAGTCGCTTCTTGATGCCGCCGCAGACGAGCCCGTTTGCTTTTTCCACCTGACCGTTGGTCTGTGGATGCGCTACCGATGCGTAGCTGATGTTTATCCCCATGTTTTCGCAGAATTCTTGGAACTCTTTGGATGTGAAGTTCGTCCCATTGTCGGTGATGATGTTGTGCGGTACGCCGAAGCGGTAGATGATGGATTCGAAGAACTTGACTGCGCTATGTCCTGATTGGTTGGTCATTGGCATGGCCTCAATCCACTTGGTGAATTTGTCGACTGCGACCAAGAGGTAGACGTAGCCTCCTTGTGAGGACCTTGGGAGTTTGCCAACCATGTCGAGTCCCCATTGCGCAAAGGGCCAGGCCAATGGAATTGGCCAGAGTTCTGCGCCCGGTGCGTGCGGCTTGTCCGCGAATCGTTGGCAAGCGTTGCATTTTTGGACGATGTCCTTAGCATCGCGCATGGTCGTAGGCCAATAGAATCCGGCTTGAAGAGTTTTGGCGACGAGGGCACGACTGCCGGCGTGGTGCCCGCAGGTCCCCTCATGGATATCGAGGAGGACAGCTCTTCCATCGGCCGTGGAGACGCATCGCTGGAGTACTCATGTGATTTTGCGTTTATACTGATAACAGCGAATGCCTTGGATCGCCGCGCGATGTGCCGTGCATCAGTCGGATTGTTCGGGAGCCTTTTGCTAAGGAGGTACGTGATGTACGGCTGCGTCCAGGATTGCTCAATCATCATGACGCTCATTGGTCCCCCGAGTTCTGTGTCCAACTCCAAGTCGTCGAGTGCCATTGACTCATTGGGCGGCGTAGCCCCCCGAGTTCGTTCGTGCGCTTGTTTTCTTCTCTGCGGCCTTTGGCTTGATGGAGCGTTCGCAGATGCGCTCGAGAAATACCCCGGGTGGTATGGGGGCGCAGGTAGAGCCTATGTTGGCGAGTGAGTCCGCCTCTTCGTTGCTTTCGCGACCTACGTGCCACAGCTCGCAACCGTCGAAGTCTCCTTCGAGTGTGTCGTAGAGGTCACGGTACGCGATCATGTTGTCGTTCAATGCGTCGCACTCATGCATTGTTTAGTTGACGACCAACTTGGAGTTGCCGTATATGATGAGCCTCTTGGCGCCGCAGGCTTTAGCCATCCTCATCTCGTGAAACAGGGCCTCGTATTCAGCCTCGTTGTTAGAGGCTGTGAACTGCATTTGTAGGATATACTTCAGTTTGTCTCCTTGAGGTGATTTCAGTATGACGCATGTGCCTGCTCCGTCCTTCCGCTTCGACCCATCGAAGTGCATTGTCCAGAGGTAGGACATATCTGGTTTGTCTGGGAGCTGGTTCTCCATCCAGTGCACGAGGAAGTCAGGAAGGACTTGCGACTTGATTGCATCGCGATTTTCATATGTGATGTCTCGTGGAGACAATTCTATTCCCCAAAGCGCGACTCGTCCCGTGGCGTCGGGGTTATTGAGGATATGTCCCAACGGGGCGTCGTTGACCACCACGATTGGGTGTTCCTAGAAGTAATGGCGCAGTCGTCGGGCTGTCATGAAGACACCGTACGCCAGTTTCTGGTAGTGCGGATACCGCTGTTTTGTTGGCATGAGGACCTCGCTGAGGTAGTATACTGGGCGTTGTACCCCGTGGACTTTGTTTTCCTCGGCTCTCTCGACGACAAGCACTGTGCTGACCACCTGGTTGGTGGCAGTGATATATAGTAACAGTGGTTCCCTTTCTCGTGGGGTCACCAGTACTGGCGAAGTGGATAGTAGGCGCTTGAGGTCTTCGAATGCTTCTTGCGCTTCATTGGTCCACTCGAATTTTTCAGCTTTGCGGAGGAGTTGGTAGAAGGGCAGTGCCTTTTCACCCATCCGACTGATGAATCGACTGAGGGCCACAATTCACCCAGCCAGCTGCCGGACGCCCCTTATGTTTTTCAACTTCTCCATGGCCAGTATGGCTTTTATTTTCTTCGGGTTTGCCTCGATTCCCCTCGCGGAGATGAGGTACCCGATTAGTTGCCTAGATGGTACGCTGAAGGCACATTTGTCCGGATTGAGCTTGATCCGGTAGCGGTCGAGGTTGGTGAAGGTTTCGCGCAAATCGTCAATTAGGGAGGCTTCCTCCTTGGTCTTGATGTCTATGTCGTCGACATAGACTTGAATGTTGCGACCCAGTTGTTCCTTGAGGCAAGCCTGCATGCACCGCTGGTAGGTGGCTCCCGCGTTCTTTAGCCCGAAGGGCATTGTGTTGTAGCAGAACACACCAAAGGGCATTGTAAACGCTGTTTTTTCTTGATCCTCCTCCTTCATTCGAATGTGATTATAGCCTAAGTAGGCGTCGAGGACGTAGAGGCGCTTACGTCCTGCGGTGGAGTCGATGATCTGGTCGATGCGCGGCAACAGGAAGTGATCCTTCGGGCAGTGCTTATTCAAAGAGATGAAGTCCACGCACATCCGCAGGATGTCCGTGTCCTTTTTTGGTACCAGCACCGCGTTGGCGAGCCAAGTGCTTTCCTTGATCTCGCGTATGAATTTGGCGTCGAGGAGTCTGTTGATCTCCATTCCAACTGCTTGCGCTCGTGGCTTAGACAATCGCCAAATTGTTTGCTTGACTGGCCTTGCGTCGGGGTTGACGTTGAGTGCGTGCTCGGCGAATTCCCTGGGAACTCCTGGCATGTCCACAGGACACTAGGCGAAAATTTCCCAGTGCTCACGGAGGAATTCGACGAGCACGAATTCCTATGCGGGACTCAAGTTGTTGGCAATGAGGGCCGTCTTGGCGGGATCCGATGGATGGACCTACACTTTCTTCGTGTGCACCGATGAGTCGAAGGATAGATCGGGTGAGCTTGGCCGGCTCAGGGGGGCAGACTGTTGTCTGTCGACTCTTTTAGCCTTGCGAGTTCTTCCTGCATGCCGAAGGACTGGGAAATTCTATTGAATTCCCTGTCGCAACTGTCGGATCTCTTGAAGCTTTCGTTAATCGTGATGACGCCATTGGGACCTGGCATTTTCATCCGCAGGTAGGCGTAGTGGGGTAGTGCCATGGACCTAGCGAACGCGACACGCCCGAGGATGCAGTGGTACTGTGAGGGACAGTCGATAACCTCAAAGTCGATGCGCTCGCGCCGGAAGTTCTTCGATGTACCGAAGATGACGTCGAGGTTGATTTTGCCCAAGGGGTATACGCCTTTCCCTGGGATGATGTCGTGGAATGTTGTGTCCGAGGCTTCCAGGCAAGTTAGAGGGATCCTCATTGCTCGCAAGGTACTCGCGAATATAAGGTTAATGTCGCTCCCGCCATCCATGAAGACGCGGCTCATGTCGAAACCTCCGATTTGCGCCTCGAGTACGAGGGGGCAATGGCCTGGACAAGGTACCTGAGGCGGATGGTCGCGTTTGTCGAAGGTGATGCATGACTCGCTTCCACTAAGGTACTCAGTAGTAGATGGTGGCGAGTGTGTGGCCAGGTTGACTTGGCGAGTGATGGCCTTCTGCACCCGATTGGAGGGGCGTCCCTTTTGGATCATCATGGTGCCCATGGCTCGTGGGTATGGTTCGCCTCCGTGGTGCTAGTCCGGCGCAGCTGCATTCAGGAGTGGCCCAGGTGGTGGTGGCGGGGCGCCATGTGCCACGGCGCCTGGAGCGGCTCCGTAGCCTCTTTCGACTTCATTGCGGTTCATCCGAACCAATCCCTCATGTAGCTTGAGGAATTCGTGGCAGTCCTTGAGGAGGTGGCTAGATTTTTTCTTCCCATCGTGTTTGTCGATGTAGAAGTGCACCGTGCATGGCCCGGACAGTTTGTCCTCAATCGAGGTCGCGGGTGCCTCGTCGCGAGTGCGACATTGCCATACTTGCGTGGTTTTCCCGGAGTCGCGGTATCCGCCACTACGGTATCCGCTGTTGCGGTTATCGTCGCGTCTTTCGGCGTAGCCGGCTGCGACCATGTTGACGTCGGCGCGGTCATCATAGATGCGCATGCGATGTTTGCCTCGGCGATCGCGTCTGCGCTCGAGTTCTGCCTCTTCGTCGGAGTGAACGTGATTCTTTACCGAGTCTTCTCCATCGGCCCACCGATTCGCGATCTCCATCAGGTGGTCGATGGTCTTAGGTTTTGAGCGGCCCAGCTCCTCCCTAAGTTCTAGGCAGCGGACGCCGCCGTTGAATGCATCAATCGCGTGATCCTCCGAGATGTTTTCTGTGGAGTTCTTGATGATGGACCATCTTTGGATGTAGGAGTGCAGCGATTCGCCAGATCTTTGTTGGCAGCATCTCAGCTCTTCGATTGATGTGGGTCGCTTGTATGTGCCCTTAAAGTTGCGCATGAAGCTGTAAACCAGCTCATCCCAACTGCGAATGGATCCGCGTGGGAGGTTTTTGAGCCATGCTCGGGCGGCGCCTTGTAGCTGTAGCTGTAGCTGCAAGCATTGCATGGCCGTGCTTCGACTGCCTCCATGGAGCCTGACGGAGGAGATGTGGTCCTCCAGCCAGATTTTTGGGTCCTGTAGACCGTCGAACTTCGGGTTCTCCGACGGGAGTTTGAACCCCTTTGGCATTCGCTTCTGCCTGATGGACCTACTGAAGCATCTGGCACCGCAGAGCTCCGCGTCTTCCTCTTCTGTGTCAGTCGACCGAGCATGTCGTGCCCTTGATTTGTCGATCTTGCGCTACGTGATGTCATCACGCACGTCGTAGTCGTGGTCGTGTCGTCGTGAGCGGCAACGTCGAGACAGGTCGTGATTGTCATCACTGGATGAAGGCGAGGAGTAACGCTTTGCTAGCGCTTTGCCCTTCTTTGGTTCCGGTGTTGGCTCTTTGTCGAGGGCGGCCTCGATTAATCCAAAGCCCGCGATCGTGGATCGGTGCATGGCGGCTCGGGGATCTCCAGCCAGTGGCTGGTTGTTGAGGAAGTACATGGTGGCCGCTATCACCACAGCCTGCGGTGTCTTGGGGACCATGTTGCCCCTAGTGTCGACTGTCATAGAGCCAAAGTCGAGGACCTTTGCAGCTTCTATGTGTTCTTGCTCGGTGAGATGGGCCATCCGAGATTGCCTCTTCTTGGCGAGGTGCTCGTTGCCCTTTGAGGAGGATCCTCCATAGGAGGAGAGCCCAGCACGACGAAGGCTCGATTCATCTGCCGCTTTTTTGCGCGCCTCGAGTTGCGCGATTGTTTGTACTTGGCACTTGAATTCTTCTTTTAGGAGCCAATGGTAGCCCATTAGCAGTTCTTGTGGAGATCTGAAGGGTAGAGGAGTACCTCGTAGGGCCTCACGGCAGCGAGCCCATTCTTGCTCGTTGAGCCTGATCACGACACGTTCACCGGTTTGCTCGTTTACTATGGTTGGAGGTTCGACTGCTTCTCCGTTGTTGGCGTTGGTGCGATCGCCACCGTTACCGCCATTAGGCGGGTCGGTTCCGTTGCCGCGATTGCCACTGTTGTCACGGTTGGCAGAGGTATCGCCTGCGTTGATGACAGCACACATAAAGTGATTAGGGAAGCTGCTGCTTCCACAACTCTCAGATCCGGAACCGTAGGTCCCATCTTCAGTGGCCAGATCGCTCAGATCGGAGTCGCGACTGCTATCGCCGACCGTGTTCTTGACTATTGTCGGGGCGTTGAGCTCACTGAGGGTGCCGATCGATGGAGGGAACCATGATGCTAGGATAATCGATGGTGCCGTCGGCTGATCAGGCATGCAAAGCGTGCCCATCTGACCAACTTGGAAGCGGAAGCTCCCTATCGCCAGGCTGATTCCGTCACCCACGGACTCGAAGGCCGGGCGAGTGGCCGGCGTGTGGACGGTGAAGTCGAATGCACCGAAGAGCTGGAGGATCTCCGTTGTTGCGGAGTTGTAGATCACGGTTGATGGGGCCGAAGAAGCCGCAACATTAGCACTCCCAATTCCCACAGACGGCACCAATTGACGAGGGTTTAACTCATCAATGCCCATTGTTATGGACTTGGGTTTTGGAGAAGGAGGGAGCGCTAGAGACATCTATCGGCTAGAAAACAAGCACATAGGGGACAAAGATTTACCCAGGTTCAGGCCTCGTAGAGGTCCCTACTCCTGCTTGTCTACTCGTGGAATTATTGAAGGAACCGAAGGTTACAATGGTGCACAAATGCAATCTGGCAAGGGTTGTGGAAACTAGGGTTGCGTGTGTCCTCCTCGCCACCCCCTCCTAGCCCTTATATAGATAGGCTAGGTCTTAGGTAGCAGGTCGAGTCGGTTACAAGTTAGGGTTTTCCCCTTCAAACTTTCTATCTTTAGTTTCTTCTTGTTCTGCAAGCAATCGAGAATCCATAGGTTACTTGAGTCCTTCATTTGGGCCTTGGTGACACCGTGGGCCTTTACGTATTTAGACCGTATATACCAAACTCAAGTACCTGTAGGGTATACCCATGTCACCAAGCATGGAGCATCAAAAATTATAGATACATTTGCAATCTATCAGGCCCATGCGCCTAATCCACATCACCAACCGAGGAATGAGCCTCCTCTTTCTCAACAACCGCGTCAAGAGGATACACATCCTTAACACCCTTATGAGGCCCAAGTGCCTCAACCTCGTCAACCACCGCACCAAGAGCAAGATCAAGATCCACAACAAGGTCGCGAGAACCAAGTTCCACCTCCTCAACCACAAGTACATCAACAAGGTCACTAAGCACATCACAATGAACACATAGAAGATGAAGACCGTCTGAAAGAGCATGTGGGCCCCCATGTGTGGTTTTGGTAATTAATGACAATATTTATGGACTAATGTTTGTATTAAGTTTCACTTGTAGGATTTGTCCATTGGCATCTCTTGGAGCATGTGTTGGCTTCAAGGTAGATGAAATGAAGAAGAAGATGTGTTGTGCAAGCTCAAAATGCGTCATCCCTAGAAGATCTCATGTTTGATGCTTGCCATCCTCGGTGATCATGGATCGATGAAGACAAGGTCGAAGTATGCTCAAGGCAAAGGTATTCTTGATAGGTTTACCCTTTTGCCGGTCTCGTATCGGTAGTTGATAGACCGGGTTTAGGATAGATAGCCGTACTATCAAGAGGGGCTCTTGATTGAGTAACTCGATCATATCGTTAGGAGAGAGCACAAACCTTTGCATTCTTAGCATCATCTTTATTGGTTGTTTGTGGGCCCAATCCATGTGAGGATATAGAGCTTTTGGTTATCTTCATAACAAGCTCTTATTCATCAAAATAGGATCTCCCTTTTACATCTTGTTGTGATTTTGATCTTTGAGGTTTTCCAGATGCTCACCGAGTGAGGTATCTCACATTATAATACTTCATACTTTCTCACTTGGTGATATCCAATATTTCTTAGTTGGGTAGCTCATGTTGTCCTCTTTCCAACGCAATTGGATTCGGGTCAATCAGAGTTACCAAACTAAAGTTATGATCATTTGAATATTTGCCTTTTGTTTTAAATTGAAAAAGAAAAAAGGGTTTTCGTTTTTGGACCGGCGGTACTACCGCTCAGCGCTACGAGGCCGTCTTGGACGCGTGCGCCACCCTCTGTCCCGCGCGGTAGCAATGCCGTCCCAGGCCGGTACTACCGGCCCATGTGGTACTACCGCCCGACCGCGGTACTACCGGGCCGCCTCGCCTAGCTCCTAGGCCTAGCTCGCACCTTGATTTTCTTCGCTCGATCCCGCACCTGGCCACGCTCCCACTCCCTGCTTGCACTCTCCCCCAATCCTCTGTCGATGCTTCTCTCGCTGGCACGCTCAGCGCTCTCCCCCGATCCCCTGCTGGATCGATCGCCCCAGGCCACTGCTGCCTCGCTGCGGCCCAGCTCGCAGCCGCTCACGCGCTGGCCCGGTGCAGCCGCTGCTCCCGCATGCCTCGCCTCGCCAGCCTGGATCGCTCGCCTCGCTCTGCCGCTTCTCCCGATCCCCTTTCCCAGTCGCTCGCTCGCTAGCCTGCAGCTCGCGTTGGTTCGCCTGCTTCGATCGCTAGGTCCGGTAGTACCGGGCCTCAGTGGTACTACATGCCCAGTCAGGAAATATGGTCCCAACAGGCAGAAATCAGCCCCTCCTTTAAATAGTTCTCAATCCCTCTTGAGTATTTGCCTCACATCTCTTGAGCTTGATTAATCTATCCCCCTCTGATGATTCTTGCCCATATTCGAGGGGAAGATAGAGGAGATCTAGATCTAAATTTTGACCAAACCAAATAACCTATTTGTAAGTGAACCTTTGGGATCTAGATCATTGGGGCATTTTGTGTTACCATTTTGTGTTCTTCCTCTCTTGTTCCCCCAATTGCTTTAGTAGCCTTGTTGGAACTTGAGACTGAAGATTTGGGGCATCTTTGTGGTGTTCTTGCCATTTGTATTAGGTGCATCGGTTTGTGTTCTCTCCAGAGGATTTGGTTGGTGATATTCATTGAAGATTGTCCCTCTTGGGTTCTTCAAACCCTAGACGGTTGTGTGGCCTTTGTAGAGTGTTCTTGGGGTCTTCAATTAAGTTGTGAAGCTCCCCCAAGATTGAGGCCTTGGTGGCGATTATTGGGAGCCTCCAATTAAGTTGTGGAGATAGCCCCAATCTTGTATGGGTTTTGTGACCACCCTCAAGTGTCCCATGGTGGAACGGGTGCTTGCCCGCGTGGTGGGTGCTCGGGAGAATAGGGTGAGGCCTTTGTGGCACTGGTGGTCTTAGTACCACCCACCCCTCCAACGAGACGTACTCCCTTGTTGGGAGGAACTCGATAAAATATCATTATCCCCGCGTGCCTCCGTTATCTCCATACCCAGCTCTTTACTTATGCACTTTACATTGTGATAGCCATCATGCTTGAAGTAATTATATTGCTATCGTATTGTTGCTTGTCTTGATTAGCATAAGTTGTTGGTGCACATAGGTGAACCTTAGTATATCTAGGATTTGTGCTTAACAAAAGAAAACACTAGTTTTATTCCGCCATTGTTAAGCCCATCTCATAGAAGTTTTTAATTGCCTATTCACCCCCCTCTAGGCGACATCCATGATCTTTCAATTGGTATCAGAGCAAGGTCTCTCGCTTTTAGGCTTCACCGCCTTGAGAGTAAAGATGTCGTCTAGTGGAGTAGTGCACGATTCCTATTATATATTCGATGGCACAAATTATGATTTGTGGAAATCTCGCATGCTAGATTATTTTCAGGACATTCACCCATCTATTGAGGGAATTCTATATATGGTTTTCTCTTCTACTATGGATCCTCAAAACGAATCTTTAGAGGAGAAGATGAACTCTTATATAGATGCTCAAGCTAATAAAATGCTTTTACTTGTTGTGAACAATGTAGTTATTTCTTCAATCATGCCTTATCGGAGTGCTCATGATATTTAGACAAAGCTTCAAGATAAATATAGTGCGTCCAACATTATTGAGGATGATTGCATTCCCTCCACCTCCAGTCGTGGTGATTTCTCACCTTCTTCCACTTCACCAACATGTGATTGTTCACAAGGTAATGACATGGTGAGTGGTGATAGAAAGTGCAATATGGATAGTGAACTTACTATAGATAATCCTTCATATCTATCTAGTTGCAATGGTCTATCTTTGGACTCTAACACTTGTATCACTCAAAACTCCTCATATGCTAGTGTTGGTTGTCCTTGCATATCATGTAGAAATGCTTGAATAATTCACATGATGATATGCTTGCTTTGTCTTATGGCCATGATAAAAATGCTTCTATTTCCTCTAATGCTTGTGTTGCTAACCATGTAGAGGAAACCAAAGATTTTATGGATCAAGAAAAGGTTTTGGATGGAGCTTCAAGTTTAATCTCACCTTCATCTTCTTCTGGTTCTCACATATGCCTTATGGCTAAGGGAACTAAGGTAACCTCTTTGGATCCAATGGATATCATAATGATGATGATTATGTTGTGGATGATGATAGTGAGGAAGAAGAGGATGAGATTGCCTCTTTAGATGAAAAGGGTGAGCTTGTTTATCGTGTTCTTGTTAATAATATTATTTCTTTCTCTAACTTTGTTGAAATCTTGACCTTTGCAATGGAGAGCAAGAAAATTATTGAGAAATTGCAAGCTCAAGATGAGGAGCAAGAGCACACTATTGAAAAACTTCAAAGTGTATCTAATGATCTAAGAAAGCTTTTTTAGAGGAACAAACCATTAAGGAGTCTCTTGAGGAAACCTTTGCTCTAGAATTATCTAGAGTAAAGGAAAACCATGATAGATAACTTGTGGTGGCAAGTGCTCTCAAAACTAAAAATGATGAATTTGTAGTTTCCCATGATAAACTCGTTGAGGATTTTAAGCACCTCGAAAATGGCTCTCGAGTCATTAAGAGTTAGCTCATCAAACTCACCGAGTCACATGAGCAACTTAAAGCTTCATATTCAAAATATCTTGCAAAGTTGCCCTCACCTATTGCTATTAGTGATGATGCTTGTGCTACTAACTATATTTCTTGTGAAGCATCTATGTTGAAGGAGAATGTTGATCTAAAGGCTCAACTTGCTTTGCTAACTAGCAAATATGGGAAATTGGAAGAAAGTCATGTTAAGCTCTCAAGCTCGCATGATGATCTTCTAGTCTCCCATGATAGGCTAAAGTTAGATCACGAGCCATTATGTCAAAGGTAACATCTAGTGGGCCTCATGTGGACATTAGCACTACTTCTACCCCTAATGTGATATTGCCATGTGCTAGTCCTTATAGATCATCCAATCATGATAATGCTACATATTGTGATGAATTATTGTTGATACTAACCTTGTAGAGGAAATCAAAAATCTCAAGGCTCAAGTCACTTCTTTAAAGAATGACTTGAACATAGGTCATAAAGGGAAGGCCACACCCAACCACATCTCGAGTGTGCAAAAATCCCCCAATGGCAAGAGTGCAGTTGGATTCAACTCCAATAATAAGAACATGTCCAATAACATGTTGAAGCACAAGAGCAACAAGAAGAATGGCCAAGTTCAAGTGAAGTATCCGGCCAACATTATTTTCTTCAAGTGCAAGAAAGAAGGGCATCATGTTAGATCTTGCCCATTAAATAAGAAGCCTCTTGGTGTGAAGCAACAAGGGAAGCAGCCTCAAGCTCTACCTCAAGTTGTAGATTGGCCTCTTCCTAAGAGGACTACTCGAGCTCTTCCTCAAGTTGTGGCATCACCTAAGAAGAAATATAGCAAGACAAGAACTTGCTACATTTTCCATCACAAGGGGCACATTTCTTCCTCATGCACTAGTGGTATCTCCTCATCCAACCCTATCTTGATTGATGATGATTATTCTCTTGGTAAGGATGAGGTTGGCAATGTGTTTGCCAAATTTTTGGTACTCAATGTGGTGTCAAGAAAAGAACCATTTGGGTTGCCAAGCCTATTATGACTAACTTCTTAGGACCCAACTTGGTTGGGGACCAACAAGCCAAAACTTGATCAATAGGTGTTTTGGAGGATAATGGAGACTTGGTTTCATTATGAAGAATTGAGGGATCTTCATCTATTATATTTGTCAAGCCAATTCATGTGGATTATATTGCCTCTATTATATTTCCAATGTTCCTCCTTGCGGTAATATGTGATTAACTCATTACATTGAAAGTTACTCGCCCCTTGTGCATGTGTTGGTTTTGTACCTTGCATGTTTTTATATATGTTGTGCTTACCATTTTCTTATCTTGAGTTATCAAGTATTTGTGTTTGTTGGTTTGCACACCATGTATGAGTGTTTCTTGTGTTGGAGCTATTATTGAATTATATTTGGTATCTTATGTGGCTCTTGTGAGAGATTAATGGACTATCCCATTTCGGGGGAGTGTTATGCTTGGGCATTTCACAATCCTAAAATGTGTGTACATGAGGAATACCACCTAGTATTGATAGTGCAATATTATCTTGTCTCTATGTGGTATGTGTCTCATGAGAAATTCATGTTCCATAATGTCCATTAATTATCTCTATATGGTTCCTTTGCCTCATGTTGAGATTTATTGTGTATCACTTTATGGGGGAGTCATATGCTTAGTGCGTATTACAAGCCTAGAAAATGTAGAATTGATATTGATAATTATCTAGCTCCTAAGTGACACATTTGCTCAAACAAGTTCAATGCCTTTATTGCTCATCTTTTGGATCTTGTTTGTGAGAGTGTTTCTTGGTATTTGTTTCCTCATATTTAGATCTCTATATTCCCTTGGAAACCATTAGCTTCAAGTTACTCTAACCACTAGTGATTGTGTGACTATTGGAAGCTACCAAGAATCTCTTTTGGAGCATCAAGCTTAATTCTTATACATGTTATATGCTTCTTTGTGTGAATATGATCTCGGATGTCCTTGTGAACTACCTCGGGAAGATTATTCCCAATACTTCTTGTCCTTGGAAAATTGGTACTAGATTTATGGTAGAATTGTTTGATCATATTCACTTTGGCCTTGGTTTATTTTTGTTCTATATTTGGCCAAGAAAATGTTTTGTGTTTCTCCCAAGCTTTCCTTGCCTCTTATGGATCTTATTATTTTATTGGTATCCTCTTATGTATTATTTAATGTTGGTTGTAGTGATGATCTCATTTGTGTGCATTTTGCATTCAAAAGCAAAATTCTATATAATGTACTACTTATGTGTGAGCTCTCCTATATTATTTAGAACACTCCTATTTATGCTTCTTACTTTGATCCATATCATGCTTTATGTACTTGGAAGTTCGATCTTTTTGTTTTGGTATTTTGTGCCATCATGAAAAGTATTGATAGTTTGGTTTATGTGTTGGAACCTTGCTCTTTTGGGAGTTGGTTTTGTCTCATTTATTATTTCGTGTTTTGACCCTTTTAGAATAAGATAAATCCTTGAGCATGTGTGTTTTTGTCTATCTTTGCTCTTTGGCTTTTGTCTATTTCATTTTTTGAACTTTGTATTCTTTCATTTGTTGATTTGGTTCTTTGATACAATTTGGACACCATTTGTCGTGTCACACTCTTGTGTGTGCCATCTCGATTTACTTGGTGTTTGTTTTCAAATTGTGTCTCCTTTTGGCTCTTGGAAGTCTTGCATGCATAGTTACTATGTGTATATATTATGGCATGCTTGCATTTCTTGATCCAATATATATGGGAAACTCCACCAAATCCTTATTGGCTAAGTTGTGCATGAAATTCAATTTCATATCAATTTGCACATATTTCTGTGGAGTCTCTCCTATGTATTGTAGTTTTACTAACTACCTTGGGCCTAATATGTTTGGGGACCATTTTGTACTTAATGTGGTTTAGGTACATTGGAGATATATTGGATGCTTGTCTCTCAAAGTTTGAAGAAGTGATGCGTTCATGGGAATTGAAGGCAAGCTATAGGATGATCAAAGAATTCATATCCTCTTCATCCTACCAATTATATCTCGGTAACAAGTATCCCGTTCTCATGCACATATTTCTTGATTACAACCATTTGTGGGTTGTCTTCTAGCATGATCTCTTGTATTTGTATTTGTTTTGGTTCTAGCTTTGGTTTTAAGAGAACTCCCTGTTGCAAATATGTGCTAGTTGAGATGAGTGCATATAATTGGGACTATAAAAAATCATGCATATCACTCACCAATCCCAAATATGTCAATATGGCAATTTTATTGCCTATCCTTTCCTTAACTCCTCTCATGTGCAATAGTGAGATTTTGTTAGTTGATTTTTCTTTGTGATACTTGTTGCTTTTCTCCATATATTCCAACCATCTCCTTTTCCCTTGGTGATTGTTGTAATATATGTAGTATGTTGATGTTTGAAGTTATTTTATGAATAATAAGATAAAATTGTGCCTTTGTCCATGCTTACAAGCAAAAATCTTATTGTTATATGTTATGACTTCATTTTGGTTTTCATGTGCTTTCTTGGGTATCTTGTTTATGTGTGCATGTTTATTTGTGGACATATGTCTTTGTGATGCATTCCACTTAGAAACTTATACACATAAGAGAAGACAATTTTAGTTGAGTTGTTTTATTCCTTGGATACCACCTTTTATTCCTTTTTAATTCTTTGATGGCTTCCAAATTTATTTTCCTATGAGTGCTTGTTCCTTTTGTTTCCACCTTCGGGCACTCATATTTGTTCTATCATGCCTTGTATTGTTAAATGAATTTGGATGAGTGAGGATTCCATGATTATGCACTTTGTTCCCCAAATACAAATTATCATAATTAGTGCATAATCTTTGGAGAGCTCCTCTAATTCATTTAAGAATGCTCATTTGTCTTCTTTCTCAGTTGTTGTGTTTTAAATGCTTATGGGGGGAGCGAGGATTCCATATTTGTGCATGATATATTCAAATGAACTATTCTATTTGTGCACAAATCTTGGGGAGATTTTCTATTTTCATTTCAAACACACTTTTGATCTTATCATAATATCTTGTTATGTACATTTGGCATCATTTGTTGTTGGATCTTGTGATTGCTTGCGTCATTTATTGATGCTTCTTTTATTTTATTCCTTTGGCAATCTTTGGGTCCTCAATATATTTATACTTCCTCCCAAGTATTCATCATTGGATATGTGCGAAGGCACACCTTTGGAGGAATTATCACTATATTGACCTTCTAGAACTTGTCACCCATTTCGGCAATCGATGCCAATGGGGGAGAAGTTTTAGAGGGTTTAAGGGAAGTTATTTCTTGCTTTGAGTTTGTTCTTAAGCATTTGCCTTTCATGCTCTTGCATCTTTGTGTTGCTTAGAGTGTCGTATATATACAGGAAACTCCACCAATGATAATGATTGGCAATGTATGGAATGAAATTCAAGTTCATCACACATGCATAGATTGTGGGGGAGTTTGCTCTATATATGATGGTGGTACCAATATCACATACTTGTTTAGTATTTGATATTGGAGCTACCATTTTATTCGTTAAATTCATTATATAAACCATCTCAAAGGGATTGTCATCAATTACCAAAATGGGGGAGATTGAGGGAGCATGTGGGCCCCCATGTGTGGTTTTGGTTATTAATTACAATCTTTATGGACTAATGTTTGTATTAAGTTGCACTTGTAGGATTTGTCCATTGGCATCTCTTGGCGCATGTGTTGGCTTCAAGGTAGATGAAATGAAGAAGAAGATGTGTTGTGCAAGCTCAAAATGCGTCATCCCTAGAAGATCTCATGTTTGATGCTTGCCATCCTCGGTGATCATGGATCGATGAAGAGAAGGTCGAAGTATGCTCAAGGCAAAGGTATTCTTATTAGGTTTTCCCTTTTTCCGGTCTCGTGTTGGTAGTTGAGAGACCAGGTTTAGGATAGATAGTCGTACTATCAAGAGGGGCTCTCGATTGAGTAACTCGATCATATCGTTAGGAGAGAGCTCAAACCTTTGCATTCTTAGCATCATATTTATTGGTTGTTTGTGGACCCTATCCATGTGAGGATATAGAGCTTGTGGTTATCTTGATAACAAGCTGTTGTTCATCAAAATCGAATCTCCCTTTTATATACTGTTGTGAATTTGATCTTTAATGTTTTCCGGATGCTCACCGAATGAGGTATCTCACATTATAATACTTGATACTTTCTCACTTGGTGATATCCAATATTTCTCAGTTGGGTAGCTCTTGTTGTCTTCTTTCCAACACAATTGGACCCGGGTCAATCAGAGTTACCAAACTAGAGTTATGATCATTTGAATATTTACCTTTTGTTTTAAATTGAAAAAGAAAAAAGGGTTTTCGTTTTTGGGCCGGTGGTACTACCGCTCAGCGCTACCGGGCCATCCTGCGCACGTGCCACCCTCTGTCCCGCGCGATAGCAATGCCGGCCCAGGCTGGATGTACCGGCCCATGCGATACTACCGCCCGGCCGCGGTACTGCTGCTCCGCCTCGCCTAGCTCCCAGGCCCAGCTCGCGCCTATATTTTCTTTGCTCGATCCCGCACCTGGCCGTGCTCCTGCTCCCTGCTTGCGCTCGCCCCTGATCCCCTACCGCTGCTTCTCTCGCTCGTGCGCTCAGCGCTCTCCCCTGATCCCCTGCTGGATCGATCTCCCCAGGCCGCTGTGCCTCGCTGCGAGGTGCCTCGCTACCGCTCACGCGCTGGCCCCGCGCAGCCGCTGCTCCCGTGTGCCTCGCCCTGCTAGCTTGGGTTGCTCGCCTTGCTTTGTTGCTTCTCCCGATCACCTTTTCCAGTCGCTCGCTTGCCAGCCTGTAGCTCGCGTTGGTTTGGCTGCTTCGATCGCTGGGTCCGGTACTACCGGGCCTCGGCGGTACTACCGGCCTAGTTAGGCAATATGGCCCCAACTGGCAGAAATCAACCCCTCCTTTAAATAGTTCTCCCTTTATCTTTTTATGGGTTGGTTCTTCCTCTATTTTTCTCAAGCCCTCTTGACTATTTGTCTCACATCTCTTGAGCTTGATTAATCTCTCCCCCTCCAATGATTCTTTCCCATATTTGAGGGGAAAATAGAGGAGATCTAGATGTACATTTTGACCAAACAAAATCACCTCTTTATGAGTGATTCTTTGGGATCTAGATCTTTGGGGCATTTTGTGTTCCCCTTTTGTGTTCTTCCTCCCTTGTTCCTCCAATTTCTTTAGTAGCCTTGTTGGAACTTGAGAGTGAAGATTTGGGGCTTCTTTGTGGTGTTCTTGCCATTTGTATTAGGTGCATCGGTTTGTGTTCTCTCCAAAGGATTTGGTTGGTGATATTCATTGAAGCTTGTCCCTCTTGGGTTCTTGTGATCCTAGACGGTTGTGTGGCCTTTGTGGCATGTCCTTGGGGTCTTCAATTAAGTTGTGAAGCTCCCCCAAGATTGAGGCCTTGGTGGCGATTATTGGTAGCCTCCAATTAAGTTGTGGAGATAGCCTCAATCTTGTACGAGTTTGGTGACCACCCTCAAGTGTCCCATAGTGGAACGGGTGCTTTCCCGCGCGGTGGGTGCTCTGGAGAATAGGGTGAGGCCTTTGTGGCATTGGTGGTCTTAGTACCGCCCACCCCTCCAATGAGACGTACTCCCTTGTTGGGAGGAACTCGGTAAAATATCGTTGTCCCCCTGTGCCTCGGTTATCTCTATACCCGAGCTCTTTACTTATGCACTTTACATTGTGATAGCCATCGTGCTTGAAGTAATTATATTGTTATCGTATTGTTTCTTGTCTTTCTTAGCATAAGTTGTTGGTGCACATAGGTGAACCTTAGTATATCTAGGCTTTGTGCTTAACGAAAGAAAACGCTAGTTTTATTCCGCCATTGTTAAGCCCATCTCGTAGAAGTTTTTAATCGCCTATTCACCCCCTCTAGGCAACATCCGTGATCTTTCACCGTGCACACCATGTCAACAACCGCTACCGTGACCGCAATGATGAAAAAACTTTTGGCAAGCTCAAGTTCACCGGATCAAGTGACCCCGAAGAATACCTCTCACGGGCGCTTAAAGTCGACAAGATCTTCCGTATGCACAATTATAGCAATGAGAAGATGGTCGCCATGGCTGCACTTGAGTTTGATGACTACGCCAACCTTTGGTGGGAACAAATCCAAGTTGCACGTGACACAAGAGAAGAACCACCAATCACAACTTGGTATAATATGAAGGCTCATATGAGATCCCGCTTTTGTTCCTACGCACTACACGCGTGACCTCTTCAAAAAGTTGCAATCACTGAGTTAAGGGACAAATATCATGGAAGAGTACTTCAAGCAAATGGAACTCAACATGATGCGTGCCAACATTGATGAGCACGAGGAGCAAACAATGGCATGTTTCCTCATTGGCTTGAACCATCCAATCAAGCGCATCGTCGAGTTCCAAAAGTACAACGACATGGTTGAGCTTGTGCACATTGCAACAAAGGCCGAGCATCAAGTGCAAGAGGACATCAAGTACAACAAGCCCAAGACGTACTTCACCTACAAGCAAGCTTCAACCCCTACACCAACCACCTTCAATGGAAGCTCCTCAAGTACCCCCAAGCTTTCCTTCAAGCCCACACTTCCTCACGGAAATCCGCTCCCAAGTGGTAAACAAACAAAGAATGAAACACCTTTCAACGGTGAATGCTACAAGTGTGGTGGAAAAGGACACAAATTGGACGAGTGTGGAAACAAGAAAGTATTGTTCATCCATGACAATGTCAACGAAGAGTACTTGAGTGAAGATGAATTTGATGCCCGTGTCACGGAAGCGATGGCAAGGCAACACGTGGAAGATGACCAAGAACTTCTCATGTGCCAACATGACGCAAGTCCATCGCTTGTAGTCACAAGGATATTGACCACTCAAGCCCAAGAATATGAAGATCAAAAATTCAACATCTTTCGAACGCGTTCCGACATCAATGGGAAATCCATCAAAGTTATCATCGATGGAGGGAGTTGCCACAACCTTGCTAGCACCAAGCTGTGTGAGAAGCTCAACCTCACCTCTATCCGCACAAGCACCCCTACCACGTGCAATGGCTAAGTGACCAAGGATCCGTGAAGATCAAGCATACTGTATCGGTAACTTTCACCATTGATCCTTACAAAGACATAGTGGAGTGCGGTGTTGTTCCCATGATGGTTTCCCATATTCTACTTGGTCAACCTTGGCAATTCGACAAGGCTACTCTACATGATGGTCGCACCAATGTGTACACCTTCAAATGGCTCAACAAGACTTGTGTGTTGCAACTGATGACTCCTAGCCAAATAACTGCGGACAAAGGCTTTAGCGAGGGCGCAATCCACAACACAAACTGGTGAGAAGAGTGGTTAGCGAGAGAACCACCTCATAGAGAGTTAGATCCACAAGCCTACCTCGAGTGGAAAAACTAAGAGTGTTATCCTTGCCACCAAAAGTGAGATGAGAGAAGTGAGGAATAACCCATCCATCTTGCACTACATCCCATTTGCAAGGGCCTATCGCAAGGAACTAACGACTTGACAAAAATTGCTCCCTCTTTGATGATTGTTTTGCAGGAATTCAAGGATGTGTTTTCCGAAGAGCTCCCTCATGGACTACCTCCTCTTCACGGCATTGAACATCACATTGACCTCATACCCAGCACACTGCTACCAAACTGCGCTGCCTACCGCACGAACCCGGAGGATACGAAGGAGATAGAACACCAAATCAACCAACTCGTCTCCAAAAGTTTGATCCAAGTAAGCACTAGTCCAAGTGTCGTACGCGTGATTCTTGTTTCAAAAATAGATGATACGTTGCGGTTATGCATGGACTGCCATCCAATCAATACTATCACCGTGTGTTATAGACATCCCATACCACGTCTCGATGACATGCTTGATAAGTTGTGTGGAGCCACTATTTTCTTGAAAATTGATCTCCGTAGTGGTTACCATCAAATACGCATGTCGAAAGTGATGAGTGGAAAACCGCCTTTAAGATCAAGCTTAGTCTCTATGAATGGTTGGTCATGCCCTTTGGCTGATCTAATGCCCCATCCACCTTCATGCACCTTTGGCTGATCTAATGCAGCATTGCTATCTCCGCTCTGACTCTGACCGGGAGAAAGAATATGAGTTGACAACTCGGACGGCGTGGCAAGTTTCTTACTCCATTGCCGCACAGTAAATGGCGCAAGATGATCATGCGTCTGTTCGCATGAGCGTCATTCACCGAGGGAATTACTGGCCTCGTATCACGGGAAGTGGCTGGGCGGTGCACTCCTCCTCTGACGGTCAGGTTGGCACTGACGGAGCGGTCTTACATTGCAATTTGCATCGTTGCAAGTTGGGGCCATCGTGGCGGGCATGCACGCAAGCGGTGCCGCCATGGTCATTGGGCCTATGAAGCAGGGAGATTTTGAACTTGAATGGGCCAACGGCCCAGTTTCCCCCGAGCGCAATTTCAGCAGCCACCTCATCTGACGCAACCCGAAATTCGAAAACGCCCGCTTGGCCACCAGAAACGGCGAAGGCCGGTGGCTCACCGCCGAACCAGTGGTGGAGCAGCCTGGCGATGGCGCCTTTAGTCAAGGTGATACCATCGGCGGCAACTTGGATCTTCAGGAACGCATAGCCATTGAGCGGCATGCCGACATGGTCTGTGGTACCACAGAATTATCTTGCCAACATCAGATCTTCAAAGCACTGACCACAAGAGCAGCCCGAAGCAATGGATCTGATCGCTGACGGACAACCTAGGAGCCTACGTGTGATGGAATGATCTGATCGCTGATGCAAGACTGAGCTAGGGTGAAGCGAAGAGCCACTTTTTGACGGCAGCGCTTTAGAGAACTTAGCTTGGTTTGCTCTGCACTCAGAGCGTTGCGGCGCGGCCCACGAACGGCGGTCGGCGCCCCCATCGCCAGCTTCTCACCATCCGACCTGAAGGGACCAGGGTCGATGTCCGGTGCTCGTTGCGTGAGCGGGCACCAGCTTGCCGGCCACCGCAGGACAGCCGGGCGGCGGAGCGAGGTGCGGGTTCAGGGGGTGCGGTGGTGGGAGGGCTTGCTAGCGCTAGGTTTCGGCAGTGGGCTGGGGCTTGGGACGGCAGCGCCACGGCGCTTGGCCGCGCGTCGCCAGCGGCGTCGCGAGAGCTAGCTCCGCGAGAGCTCATTTCAGTCGCTGTAATGTCCAGATTCCCAGTCCGGATATAATAACCAGATCCGATACGTGTATACATATTAAATAGAAGAACAAATTCCGAATCCGACTTTCGTTCTTGTAACTATCCTGGCAAGTTTCTATACATACACGCATACACGGAAAAATCAAGGTCCCGCGCGCGGATCGAAAACCTAGAACAACAGACTTGTCCCGACCAGGTAGCCATGGAACCGGAACCGGAGGTCACGTTTCTAGCCTACTGGTTCGGACTCCGGCGTCCCGGCAGTAACCGGCGGACAGGCCTGCTCATCTTCGATCGCACGGGCGTATACTCCACGGCACGCCGCCGTTACATCTGCAAGTCGCGCTACCACCGTTACCGGGCCATGACCATGGATCTCACCCCCCTCGTCAAAGCCTACCGCTCGCTGCAAAAGCTCGGGATGAAGAGATGGCCTGAGCACGACAAGGTCATGGACTTGTACTGGGCTGCCATGCCCGAAAAGCGCAAGGCGAGAGCCATTGAAAGGTATTTCAGGGCGCGGTACCAGCGCGGGATGGTCTACCCTCTTCTGTGGTGCGTACTAGCGGTCATAGTCGTCGGTACTCTGTTGCGGCTGATGCTGCTCGGGAGGTTCGCAGTAAGCTTCTATCTCCTAGAGCCGCTGCTGATTGCATGGGTTACCGTTGTCATGACAGAGGAACTTCTCACGGTTAGGTGGGTCCTCACCCGCTCGGAGATTCATGACCTGCTAGAATTTGAGTTGTCAAACTGACAATATTTGTAACACGATGCTTATTTTATGTTGAACCATGCACATCTATTTGTAAACGCAGCGTTTCTCCCATGTCCTGGGTGTCTTCGTCTTATCCAACGGCGTCCCATAGGTCCAAAATCATGCACAGGTCCAGGTTCCGGCTCCTATAGGTATCAAATTGGATGTCTACATTTTCCTCTACGCTGTCTCATCTTGTCCTCTTCTCCGGACGAGCTGTAATAAGCATCACCCCACCTCGATGAGCGCGGTCGCCTCCATGCTCCCGGTGCTGGCATTCGACCTGCTCGATGCCTTCTGCCTCTTCCGTGAGACGCAGAGCTCGGGCTCAAGATCCCTCCACCATCGCGGCAATGATGTGTTAACGTTCTAGCCGAGCTTGGGGTGACCAGCCTCTCCACCGCCACCCCATGGAGGCAGTCTGGCCGAGCTCGGACCTTTTCGAGGCACCCTCCACTTCCACCACGCTCGACCCCTGACCAGCATCGCGCCCTCACCGTCTACAACAGCCCGCGTGTAGCAACCCGGTAAAACCACTACTAGAAAATTGCTTGTTGTTTTATTTTTGTGCATCATCATGACCGCATGGTCATGTCATCATGCCACATTGCATTTGAGTATCATCATGATATCGTGTATATGTTTGCCTCTTAAAAGTACTCCCTCCGACCCATATTAGTTGACTTGGATTTATCTGGATTCGGATGTATCTAGTACTAAAACATGTCTAGATACAGCCGAATCTAGACAAATTCAAGTCAACTAATATGGGTCAGAGGGAGTATTTTTTCCAAAAGTCTATTTTGTTTTCTACATTAGCCCTTCTTATTTCAAAGTATAAATCTCTGGGTTTTTCTGGATCTTTTATTTATCTAAAAACTATCTGCAAAAGTCTTCTAAAAATAAAATAAATAAATAAAATGTTTTTCCAGGGGAGGCCGCCACCGGCCAAGTCCAAAGGCCCAGCTGGCAGAAGCCTACCACCCCGGCTAGATCCTAACCCTAGATCTCTCTAGTACCAAACCCTACCTAAATGCCTACCTAAAGCTGATTCTAGTCCTACCCCTTCCCCGCCGCCAGAACCCACACCCATCTCCCACACCTCACCGCACGCGAGCCAACCGCCTCGACACGCTGGGTCGCCCCCGTACGCGGTACACGCGAACGTGTCTTTATCGCCCTAAATCCCTAGCCCCACCACTCCCTTGACGCGTTCCCAACCCCCGCTCCTTCTCCCCTCGCAAGCTCACTGCACCGCGCCGCCCACATCTCGAGCTGACGCCAGGAGCCCCGCCGCTCTAACTCGGTCCCCTCTGAGCCCACACCCGGCCGCCCCAGCGCCGTGCCGCCGGCTTCTCCCCAGGCGAGCATTCTCCCCCTTTTTACCTATTTTGCGTTTATAGTCTTTACTTCCTCCTGTTGATCTATTTCTATTCGTGCTGCGATGCTTTAGTCTTTTCGTACCCGTGGTATCCCTTGCAGTCTTTATATTGCCTTGGACACCAACTATTACCTGTTGTTTGGTAGATAGTCGGCCTTGCGTGTCGTAGTCGATTGCTCAGGTGCTGCTTCGTGTCTTCAAGTACCACAGTTGTTGGAAGGTTACCATATGCTTTATGTTGGAGATGATCATGACTTTAATTACAACTTGATATTAAAATGCTGGGAATAGATATAACTAATACAGAGACACCGGTGGGCAATACCTAATATTTGGTTCTTCCATTCTCACTTGTGTCAAGTATGCCCCGAGTACTTGATACCCGTTCCTTGACTATTCGCATTGTCCACATACGGGAGACCCTATGGATCGCCCTTTGCTTGAGCTTGATTCGCACTTTATTTCGTGGGGCCATAAGAAGTTTGGGGCTTTATTACTATCATGTACTTATGCCATGCTTTACTGCTTTATTTACGATTGTGCGTGGAGCACCTGTACTGTTTTGGATCGCGGCACGATTTCGCGGTATCTACAAGCCCAGTCATACTTTCGGGTTTCCAGTCGTTTATAGCCATTCTCGCAAACCCTGGGTCCGTCTCGGAGCCGGCCAACTTCGTTGTGGGTAGCTTAGTGGGGTGGCCCCCTGAAATAATTTATGAATCCGGTGAATGCATTGTCGTGAGGCCTCGTTGCTTTTTTATTTGGTTCTTCCCGAGGTTGATCGTGTGTGTGTTGCTATATGTGCATCCCTGCAGGGTAAAACTTTCTGAAAGCCGTGTCCACGGTTATGGACGACTTGGAGCATAATATCTCGATCATAGACAACCATAACTAAAGTAGTGCTATAAATTTGACTTTGACATGTCTAGTAATCAGTTTCATTACAACGAAATGAGTAAATAAAAGTGCCAACAACTGCTGGATTTGAGATATCTCTGGCTAATTATATCCGACTAGTAAGTATTGCAACTACAACCGAATGGTTAACTAAAACTGCCAACTGCTTATGATATCAGGATGACTCTTGCTATCTATATATGACTAGTAAGTGCTGCAACTATAATGGAATGAATAAAACTGCCAACTGCGTGAGTTCCTCGGTTTAACTTCCTCGTTTGGGATCGAGGGGGAAATGCCAGGAGGGGTATGATTGGTGTTAGTATCAGGTTGGTCCCGAATAGGTCTTTCTTATCCATCTCTAATAGCCGACATCTGTATCGAGTCTCTATAGGTTGTTTAGTGCATGCTGAGCTGCCGCTTCAGTCCACCATACCTATGTAGGCGAGAGCCGCCGAATTCTAAACTCGCCGTGTACTGGCCTCAGTACTGACCGCTCCCTTTTTCCTTTGCCCTTTGTCGGCACCCCTTTTGTTTTAACAGATATGAGTTTGACGTCGTTAGCAGGGTTACCCTTCCGGCTTGGCCTGGGCAGGGTTATTGACGCCATTGGTTATTCTTTAGGGCTCTTCGCCCCATTTGCATCTTATCCGTACTCGGATGCTGTATCGTTTTCAAGGTGATTTGGATCTTTGTACTGTATATATGTATTCTTGACTCATGGAGTCATGTTGTATATATCTATTCTGTGGGTTCCATCATGGACTAATGTGTAATGGTATTACTTCATTTTCCACCCACACGAAAGTGCCTGGTGGGTACCTTTGAATCGTTTCTATGCGGGTTTGGCGGGAATCGCTAAAACTTGCATAGGACCGATTCGAGGGTGTTACAAAGTGGTATCAGAGCTCAGCAGATGCGATACCCCACTGGTCCATCATGTAGGATAACCTAGCAAACGGACGAAGTAGTGTCAGAACTATTTTGCAAAATCGGTTGGATAGATCTGAGTAGGTCTGTTTTTACTTCTTACCCCTATGCTATTCTCCTCTTACCCCTGTGTGTTTTGAATATGCTCTTATCATTTCTTCGAGTCCAGGATTTCTCGTGGTCGGGTTTCTGTCGTACCTTCAGGGTCTATGTTCCCTCTTTTATAACGGTGGAGCTACAATCATCTAATATATATCTCGTTTGTTGTGCCCTTCATCCAATCTTTTGAGCTTGAACTCTTTATCTGTATCTGCACCTTGACGGATATTCGTATCGTTGAAAAACTTATGAGAAGGATGAGCATTGGTGAAGTTGGAGTATACCTTGAGCATGTGTTGTTCATGCCAATTGAACCATCGCTAAACCTAATCATTGTGTCTTTTCATACGATTTCCGTTGTATCTTCCGCCATTTTCCAACACGATGGCATCATCTATAAAGAGCCTGCGTCACTCCTTTGTTCTGAACACCGTTTGTGAGGATCTTCAGTCTAAATTTCAAGAGTGGTTGTATAACTCTCCTAGTCATGTACAAAGTAATGCTTTGAGTGCGGGATAGAGTCGCGACCTTACCACTACTCTTATCACTCGCTTTTGTATATTGAATGGTGAATCGATGCAATATTTATTCCTTCCATGGAAGTTAGAGGTGGCCTTATATTTTGATACCTCTACCTTCGTCTTTGTTTCTCCGGAGTGTTCTCTCGATGAACGTGAGCAATGACCCCTTGTTGGTGGTGTCGCCGATTTCAAGATGGAGAAAGAACCCTTGTTAGTGGTGTCCTAAGAATCTACACGAAGCGAGAAGATCTATCTCATCAGCCGTCTTCCCCGTACCATGAGGCAGATCTCGAGGGCGAGATCCCTTGTTAGTGGTGTCGATTGTAGCACACCGGTAAAACCACTATTAGAAAATCGCTTGCTGTTTTATTTTTGTGCATCATCATGACCGCATGGTCATGTCATCATGCCACATTGCATTTGAGTATCATCATGATATCATACATATGTTTGGCTCTTAAAAGTATTTTTCCCAAAAGTCTATTTTGTTTTCTATATTAGCCCCTTCTTACTTCAAAGTATAAATCTCCGGGTTTTTCTGGATCTTTTATTTGTCTAAAAAACTATTTGCAAAAGTCTTCTAAAAATAAAATAAATAAATAAATAAAATGTTTTTCCAGGGGAGGCCGCCACCGGCCAAGCCCAAAGGCCCAGCTGGCAGCAGCCTACCACCCCAGCTAAATCCTGACTCTAGATCTCTCTAGTACCAAACCCTAACCCTAAATGCCTACCTAAAGCTGATCCTAGTCCTACCCCTTCCCTGCCGCCAGAACCCACACCCATCTCCCACAGCTCACCGCACGCGCGCCAACTTATCAACACCCAGATTTTTAATCCCAGATGCCCGTTATGCCATACCTCGCAATCCTAGGATTACCATTTTTGCGAGACATAACGGATTGCATATCACAGTACATCATCCATTACAAACCATACATAAGGTTTTACACAAATAAGGATCTCATGATCCAGTCTTTAATACAACAAGCAGCGGAAATAAAAGATAAGCGTATCGGTGGGGTCCATCTTCAGGGGCACAGTAATCTTGTGGCGAGATAGTCCTAGTTATCATAGCCGTCCTGCTGACCATCATTTTGATAATCTCCTTCATAGTCTGGCCATGATAATAGCCAGGGACAAAAGCCATGAGTACTCTTTAAGTACTCGCAAACTACTACTAACAAGGAGTATAATCCTAAGTTAAAGTGCTGAATCTAAGTTAACTATCAAGTTAAGCTTGAAATCTAAGCTGAGTTCAGAAGCAAAGAAAGATAAAGTAAAGTTCTAGAATCACTTAAGTTCGGAAGCTATTATCATAAACACAACCCTGTTGTGGTCAAGTCAAAGTTCATCATTCATTTCAAGTTATTTAGAAAACATCTGACGAACGAAAAAGTATGGCCATTCCAACTGTCCATAACCGCGGGTGCGGCTATTCGAATAGTTTGACACTCTGTAGAGGTGGTACACTTTCACCACAAGATTCGATACATCTATCAAGGATAACCCTGAATCATCATACTTAGTATGCAGATAATCAAACATAACCTTCCCTTTGCACACCCTAGTATAAGCACCTCTCCTATGAGCATGGCCTCCCAACCATGACCATCAGTCATCTTGGGCACTGCATAGGTGGACAACATTGAGAAGTAGTCTCAGCTCAAACCTCTCCCATGAGGGAACTAATACTAATGCATATAAATTTCCAGCTAAGCCTTACCCAATTCAGGTAGTGTGGTTGTACGGTAAAATTTGGAATGGTATCGCATCCGAATCCAACCATCAGTTTTTTAAAAGGGTTAAGGCTCATGCCTCAATATTTTCATCATCCTCAATCATTTGTGTTTCTCAACACATGTCAAAACATCTAAATAGAATGACTCATCATTCCAAGGTTTTCATAATTCATTTTCACCAAGTGTGAACATCTAAAGTGACTCAAGTTTTTGATCTACTCTAAAATACTAAGTTAAGAGTGTTCACTAAAGTGGAAGGATGGGATCCATCTCATGCCATAGAAAGACATCTAAAGGTTTCTAAGTAGGTCAAGTTTTATACTTTTTATGGTACCTTCAAAACAAGTAAAGAACTTTGTGTACTAAGGGGAGTAAAACTTGTCAATAAGACTTGAGGTACTAATAGTAAAAAGGGGGGGTGTGATCAAAGCATGCCTAAAGCATCCTTGCTCATTCATCTAGCTTAATTCTAGCTTTCTAACAATAGCTTGCCTTGGTTGGTGCAGTGGTTGAAGTTTTCTTCTTCTTCTTGGTAGAACTCCTCCTCCTCGAAAGCTTGGTCGGTACTAGCGTCTATAAATACATAGGGAGTAGACAATCACCAAACAATACTTAACTAGGCTAGATAGCATTCTAAGACACACAATTGATGATCTATTATCATCACAAGCATCACAAGTTTAATTCAATAGTTTCCTTCTTTTTATTTTAGAAAAGTAATTTCTACTCATTGAAAAATTAACTAACATTTAATATTCACCACTTAAAACATGGGATCATGTTGACACATGTCATCACCACATATTCTAACATGTGGGAATGAGATTTAAGGGTTGGATCAATATTACTTTGGTTTAAGTTCATTATTTAATGATTTAAAGTGACTAGAAATGCCTATATAGCATTATTTTGGTACTAGTCCAAAGTCACTGCATGTAAACCTTAATATTATTACATATTTATATAGATATGATGAAATGTGATTTTTGAGAGTTGGAATCAACTCAAAAGCTAACTTGGTTGATTTTATAAAAATGTTGCAAGTTGCAAAAGCTTTTGTCTTCTTATTTTTATTAGGAGAGATATATAACTCTAATTGAATTAAATCCAACGGGCTTGGATAGATCATTTTAATACCTTTCACACAAAATTGGTTTCATGCAATTTGGATTTCTATAACTCTTTGAATTGATTTTCAAACTAGGGGACAGAAACTAGATTTAACTAAAAAGAAAAATCCAGATTTGAATCGGTGGGCTAGCGCGGGAAAAGAAATGGGCCGGCCCAGTGGCGCTCCGCGGCGCGGGGCTCAGCTGACAGGGGGTCCCGCATGTCAGCGGCACTTAAAATGCGAAACGGTACGCGCGCTGTGGGTCGTGCAATTAGAATAGGAATCTACGGCTAAAGGTCGTCGTCGACGACGAACAGGTCGCCGGCGAGTTCGAACCCTAGCGGCTCGGTGGGGGTCTACTGGGGTGTACCAGGGCTCCAGCGAGGTTGGTGAGGCGGGCAAACGACGTGGAATACGACGGCGAGGCGAGGCGCGGTTGCGGCGGAGCTTGGGGTGATCGCAATCAACGACGCCCTTCTCCTCCTGCCGCGGCTGCTCCGGCTCCAATTCCGGTGAGCTGCTGCTCCCTTTGCTCCGGCGAGAGGTGGGTGAGGTTCAGAGAGGTGAGGGGAGTGGAATTGTGTGGAGAGAAGAGGCTGGGGAGGGCTCCTTTTATAGGCCCGACGGTGAGACCGAGCGGGATGGGCAGGCGACTCCGGCAACAAGGCTACGGCGGGGTAGAGGCATGGCTAGGGATGGCGATCGATGTGTGGTTCCCTGGCGGTGCTCTAGGAATTGAATGCGGCCGTAGGGGCGGTGGCACGCGGTCTGGGCGAGGTGGCGCTCTGAGCGGCAGAGGCAGCGGTGTTCACGGCGAGCGGTGGCTGTGAGGCGTTGTGCGGCCAGCGGGGGTGTCTGGGGTGTTCTCCAGGTCGAGGCGGAGCGGCGGGCACGGGCTGCTGCCGAGGGGCGGTCTGTGCGAGCGGGGACAGGGCGCGCTTTGGGGGCGGCGTCGGCATGCTCGACCAGCTCCGGGCGCGGCGGTTCCTGGCCGCTCTGCCCTCTGTCTCTGGCCTGGGGCTGGTTAGGCAGTGGAGGTGGACCACTGGCGTCGTGCTAGACATGGCGAGAGGGGTTGGCGGCTGCTGTGGCGCGATGTCGCCGGTGGGGGTGCTCATGGTGCTCGGCCTTAACGGCCATGACCATTTGGTCGTGTGCACAGGGTGTGGCTGGGCTAGCAAAGGGTAGGGCTGGTACTGAGGGAACAAGGGGACAAGGTTAGCCACAAATGGTGACCAAGATCACTGCTCAAAACAGTGTTTTAAATTTGGCCAGATTTGTGCAAACAAGCTGTTTAATGAAATGGCCGCATGAAAGAAAGTTTTGAATTTTGGTTTCAAAATTTTTGAGTGATCTCCACTAGTGATAGGTAGTCTCTGGTTGCAAGGGTTTTGAAAGTGGAGCTCAAATAGGTGGTTTTTGAAATAGGGGTGATCTATGCATATGCATCAGATTCAATTTTAAGCTGTCATTTAAAATAGTTAACATAATGTTTTTAGCAGATCCAAAGGTGGCCCTTGGTACCTCATTATGTGTACTAGCAAGGGGTGCAAAGATCAAGAATTGTTTCTGTTAAGTTTTGAGTACTAGGAATAGCCAAAGTAGGCATGAGAGTGAAAATTGCCAAAATGACCATTCCTCCTTTTTAATTCTTTTTGATTTGATTTTCTTTAGGAAAAGTCTGGGAATGATGTAGATGATGTTTAAATCACCTAAGAAACATTTTACAAGCATTGGATCACACAATCATGGCAATTCAAACAACTCCTATTTTAAATGCACACACATATGAATGCTTTCATTTTAAATTTGGAAAAGTTTTTGTTAACCCTATTTTTGGATGATTTGATCTTGATAAGCTTGGATTAAAGTTTTGGGATGTTACAAACCTTCCCCCCTTAAACAAGAATCTCGTCCCGAGATTTACAAAGAAAACTAGGAACTAAAGAGATCTAGGAACTCTATTCTAATGTAATCTTTGTGCTCCCAAGTAGCTTCCTCCTCGGTATGGTTGCTCCACTGAATCTTGAGGAACTTGATACTCCTGGTCCTGGTGGTTCTGTAGGCTTCTTCTAAGATACAGATGGGCACTTCCCGATAGGTCAGGTCATTGTTGATTTCCACAGCTCTGTGATCAATGTTCTTGAAAACTTCCGTCTTCTCAGGCACTTCCAAGCATTTGCAAAGTAACGAGATATGGAACACATTGTGGATGGCTGACATCTCTTCAGGCAGTTCCAGTTGATACGATACTTCTCCTCGGCGGTTCAGAATCTTGAAAGGTCCGATATATCTGGGGGCTAACTTTCCCTTCAGACTAAAGCGTTGAGTTCCCTTCAATGGTGAAACCTTGAGATATACAAAATCTCCGACATTGAAAGTCAGGTCTCTCCTTCTCTTGTCAGCATAGCTCTTCTGTCTGGATTGGGCGGTCTTGAGGTGCTCACGGACTTTGTGAACTTTCTCTTCTGCTTCGCGGAGAATGTCGGGTCCAAAGATCCGACTCTCTCCTACTTGCGACCAATTCAAAGGGGTACGACACTTTCTTCCATATAGGAATTCAAATGGTGCCATCTGCAAACTAGCTTGATAACTGTTGTTATATGAGAATTCTGCGAAAGGCAGGCAGTCTTCCCATTTTGATCCGTATTCCAACACACAAGCTCTAAGCATATCCTCTAGGATCTGGTTGACTCTCTCAGTCTGTCCATCTGTTTGCGGGTGATAAGCGGTACTGAAGTTCAACTTGGTTCCTAAACCTTCCTGAACTTTCTGCCAAATCTTGAAGTAAACTGGGTTATCGATCTGAGACGATGATCTTAGGGGTTCCATGCAGACTAACAATCCTAGCAATATATAACTCCGCTAACTTTGCACTCTGGTAGGTTGTCTTGACAGGTATAAAGTGGGCTACCTTGGACAGTCTATCAACTATGACCCAAATTGAGTCATTTCCCCTACTAGATGTAGGTAAAACCGGTGATAAAGTCCATTCCGACGAAATCCCATTTCCATTTCGGAATCTGCAATGGTTGCAATAGTCCTGCAGGTCTCTGATGCTCTTCTTTGACTCTTTGACAGATGTCACATTTGGTGATGTAGCTTCCGATTTCTCTCTTCATCTTGTGCCACCAAAATTGCTCTTTCAAATCCTGATACATCTTTGTTCCTCCAGGGTGGATAGAATAAAGAGTACCATGAGCATCCTTCATGATAATTTCCTTCAACTCCGAATCTGCTGGCACACAAATACGTCCTTTGTACCACAGTACTCCTTCTTCGTCTTCGGTGAATCCAGGTACCTTGCCTGTACCAATACGACGTTTGATTCCGTCGATACTTTCATTTCCCTTCTGGGCTTCCTTGATTTGGCTAATCAACATGGGTTGAAGTTCAATGCTAGCTAGGAATCCTCTGCTAACTAACTCAGTCCTGAACTACTCCAACTCATCATACAAACTTGGTTGCTTCTCTTTGATCATGGTGTTAAGCCTAGACGGCAATCTGCTAAGAGCATCCGCTACCACATTGGCTTTGCCGGGGTGATAGTGAATGTCAAGGTCATAATCCTTGATTAACTCTATCCATCTTCTTTGCCTCATATTCAGCTCCTTCTGTGTGAAGATATACTTCAAGCTCTTATGATCTGAGTAAATCTCACAGCGATTACCCATCAAATAATGACGCCATGTCTTCAATGCTAGAACCACGGCTGCTAGCTCAAGATCATGTGTCGGATAGTTCTGCTCATGTTGCTTCAATTATCGAGATAGATACATGATGACTTTGCCTTCTTGCATCAATACACATCCTAGGCCAATCTTGGATGCATCACAATACACATCAAACGGCTTCATGATGTCCGGCATGATCAAAATTGGGGCTGATATCAATCTCTTCTTTAGCTCCTGGAAACTGGCTTCACACTTGTCTGTCCATTCAAACTTCTTGTCCATCTTCAACAATTGGGTCATTGGTCAAGCTATGCTCGAGAATCCTTCTACGAACTTGCAGTAATATCTTGCTAATCTGAGAAATGAACGAACTTGGGTTTTATTGGTTGGGGCTTCCCATTCTTCGACATCTTTGATCTTGGTGGGATCAACAGAGACTCCTCCGGCAGACACAATATGTCCTAGGAATCCTACTTCTTTCAGCCAAAACTCACACTTGCTGAACTTGGCATATAACTGATGCTCTCTCTGGGTTTCTAGGATGATTCTCAAATGTTGCTCATGCTCTTCTTCTGACTTGGAGTAGATAAGGATGTCGTTGATAAACACAACTACAAACTTATCTAGGAAATTCATAAAGACCTTATTCATGAGATTCATGAAATAAGCAGGGGCATCGGTTAATCCAAAAGACATAACCGTATACTCGTATAAACCATAGCGAGTAGTAAAGGCGGTCTTCGGAATATCCGTTGCACGAATCTTAAGTTGGTGATAACCAGTCCTAAGATCAATCTTTGAGAATACCTGGTCTCCACTCAACTGATCAAATAGATCCTCTATCTTTGGCAAGGGGTACTTGTTCTTGATGGTGACATCATTCAATTTTCTGTAATCTGTACACAGACGATTGCCTCCATCGTTCTTGTCGACAAATAACACTGGGGATCTCCATGGCGATGCGCTTGGCTGAATCAAGCCTGTCGCTAACATGGCATCCAACTGCTTTTTCAGTTCCACTAACTCTAAGTGGTTCATGGTATAGGGTCTCTGGGCTATAGGTCTGATTCTGGGGATTAGTTCGATAATGAACTCAATATCCCTATCCGGGGGCATACCTGGCAATTCATCTGGGAATACGTCGGGGTATTCACAGACTATTCTGACTTGGTCAATGGTGGGCAGGGCTACACTCTTGTTGCACTTGAATTGACGGGGTAAGGTTTCAGAGATATGCTCTCATTACTCGTAACTACTGGTCATGGTGATGGATTTCTTAGCACAGTCTATCAGTCCTTTATGCCTTGACATCCAGTCCATACCTAGTACTACTTCCAATCCTTTGGTTCCAAGTACAATTAGGTTGGCATAAAAATCTATCCCATGTATTCTGATAGGTACAACTTTGCAAATTTTTCTAGCTTTTGTTGTTGAACCTGGGATTTGAACTATCATGACATGCTTCAGGTTGGTTGGGTGGATCTTACTAGTGCATACAAATTCTTCGGTGACAAATGAATGCGATGCTCCAGAATCAAACAATACTCTTGCTAAAACTGAGTTGACAGAAAACATACCCAGCACTACATCTGGCGCTTCCTGGGCTTCTTCTGCGTCCATGTGGAAGAGACGACCGTTGCGGTTGTGAGGGTTTCCTGGGGAAATCTCCTTCCTGGTTGAACATGACGCTGCTGCTGAGCTGGGGCATTCATAGGGGCATTGGCGGCAGTCTTCTTGGGACACTCATTAGAGTAGTGACCCTTCACTCCACACTCGAAACAAGTGATCTGGGACTTGTCCTGATAAATGACAGTACATTGCTGCGATTCTGGGGCGCAGTGTTGTTGTTGTTGTTGCTCTTGGGAGGGGCACGGTTGAAATTGTTGGCATTGCCGGAGCTGTGATTGTTTCCTCCGGACTTCACATTGCCTCCGCTACGGTTGGGGTAGCTTGGGCGAGAATTTGGGGGTCGGTTGTTCCTTGGTGCATATCCTGGTGAGGGGTTAGGACGGTACTTCTGGTGACCATCGGATCCGCATCGCTGCATCATATGACGCTTGCGGTTGTCGTTTGCCTGGTTAATCTTCCCTTCCATCTGAATGGCAGAGTCGACTAGCTCTTCGAGATCATCGTAACAGATGTTGACGAGGACAGTCTGCATCTCATCATGCAGTCCGTTTAAGAATCTCTCCTTCTTCTTGGCCTCCGTGTTGATCTCATCCGGTGCATATCTGGCAAGTGACAAGAATCTGTCACGGTACTCCACCACAGTCATTCTTCCTTGCTTCAATTTGCGGAATTCATCTCTCATCCTGTTGACAAGACCTTGCGGCACGTGGGTGCGGCTGAACTTGACCTAGAATGCTTCCCAGGTCATCACTTGACCATGGTTCATACTGCGGATGCTATTCCACCAAGCTCTTGCATCTCCCGCCAAATAGTGGGTGGCGAAGAGAACTTTCTCATTCTCATCAACTCTGGCAACCTCTAAGTTGTTTTCCATGGTCTGTAACCAGTCATCAACATCTAATGGGTTTTCAGATTGGTTAAAGATTGGGGGATTGGTGTTCTGAAAGTTTTTGAGTTTGGATCCTTGGTGATCCTAATTTCCATGTCCTTGGTTGTTGAGAGCCATTTGGGTGATCTGCTGCAATGTTGCTAAGTTGGCTTGACGCTCGGCCCTGCTTCCTTCACGATCCGCGATGAGATTCTGCAAGATCTGCAGCATTGGGTCTTGCGACGAGCTGCTTCCTCCTTGGTTTCCACGAGTCATCTAAAGATTGAGATAGATATAGGGGTAAGAGGGAAATTCTAAGGTTCATGGTTTTGGGTTTTCAAAGCTAAAACTTTGAGTTAGACTCGGGTTTTTCAACTAACTTCTTTTTCATTCATGCAAGCAAGCACCCGATACAACGCACACCACAACAATCAAAGGGGAAAACAGATGGTTTGAGGAACCATTCTGCAAGCTACGATACAATGAGATGACACATCTCATGCTACGACAGTGCTCTAGTGCATCTACTCATTGTCGATGAAGTCGGAGTCTTCATCATCAGTGTAGAAGTCCACAACATGCTCCTCCAGAAAGTCATCATCGTTGCCGAGGTAAGAATCCATGTCTCCCTGGATGTCTTCACCCTCATCTTCTTCTTCCTTGGCGGCAAGCTGAGCTTCCTGCTCCTTGACGGTCTTCTCGAGGTCTACCGCCTTCTTGCGAAGACGGGCGATGGTGCGATCCTTCTTTGCACGCTGGCGACAAAGAGACTGGCGATCTTGGACGAGCAGTGCGAAAGTCTGGGCCTTCTGGTTGGCAATGACACGGTTCTGGTTGGCTAACTCCCTGGCATTGTCCAGTTCTTGTTGTCCGTCATGAAGCAAGAAATCAAGGTTCTCCACTTGACGCCTCAACTCTGGGTGACTTGGCATCTCCATCGGCATTCCCATGAAGTCACGTCTTGCATAGTGGGCAAAGCGGGTTCCTTGGATCTTGTTGACGCTGAGGGCACATAGACGTGCGAGAGCTTCATGCATTGCCCTGGCTAATCCATCTAGCCAGTTGTTCTCTCTCACGGAGAACTGAATTCTCCCGGAAGTTGGTGTTTCGATGCTTCCTCGAAGATCTGCGGTGACTAGCCACTGTAGGTCTCCTCCTGGGGGTCCTGGAAGTTGAGCTCCAAGAAACTCCGGATGTGGGCATCCCAGTAACTCCGATAGTGAATCCAGATCCCTCTCGAAGATCAGCTGACCTCCGTTTCCCAACTGGTAAAACTTGCTGAACTGAGTCTCCATCTACAAGAATTAAGGATGAGGAAGTTAGTGAAGTGATCAAGTGTGTCAAATTTTAAGTAGTAATGTAAGAATTTTGAGGAACATGAATTTTTGAGAAAGAATGAGTTCACAAGGGTAAGAGGGGAAATAGTTTTTCATAAATACTCACTTTGGTTTTGAAGCTAAGTTTTTGGTTTGGACGTCCATTCTAACTCGGGTCTCCTATGGTCGATGGCTACGATACCAACTTGTCAACACCAATTTTTAATCCCGGATGCCCGTTATGCCATACCGCAATCCAGGATTACCATTTTTGCGAGACATAACGGATTGGATATCACAGTACATCATCCATTACAAACCATACATAAGGTTTTACACAAATAAGGATCTCATGATCCAGTCTTTAATACAACAAGCAGCGGAAATAAAAGATAAGTGTAGCGGTGGGGTCCATCTTTAGGGGCACAGGCAATGCTGAGGAAGGCAGGTAGTCCTAGTTATCATAGCCGTCCTGCTGACCATCATCTTGATAATCTCCTTCATAGTCTGGCCATGATAATAGCCAGGGACAAAAGCCATGAGTACTCTTTAAGTACTCGCAAACTACTACTAACAAGGAGTATAATTCTAAGTTAAAGTGCTGAATCTAAGTTAACTATCAAGTTAAGTTTGAAACCTAAGCTGAGTTCAGAAGCAAAGAAAGATAAAGTAAAGTTCTAGAATCACTTAAGTTGGGAAGCTATTATCATAAACACAACCCTGTTGTGGTCAAGTAAAAGTTCATAAATCATTTCAAGTTATTTAGAAAACATCTGACAACAAAACAGTATGGCCATTCCAACTGTCCATAACATGACGCTATTCAATAGTTTGACACTCTGAGAGGTGGTTCACTTTCACCACAAGATTCGATACATACATCGGGATAACCCTGAATCATCATACTTAGTATGCAGATAATCAAACATAACCTTCCCTTTACACACCCTAGTATAAGCACCTCTCCTATGAGCATGGCCTCCCAACCATGACCATCAGTCATCTTGGGCACTGCATAGGTGGACAACATTGAGAGGTAGCGTCAGCTCAAACCTCTCCCATGAGGGAACTAATACTAATGCATATAAATTTCCATCTAAGCCTTACCCAATTCAGGTAGTGTGGTTGTACGGTAAAATTTGGAATGGTATCGCATCCGAATCCAACCATCAGTTTTATAAAAGGGTTAAGTCTCATGCCTCAATATTTTCATCATCCTCAATCATTTGTGTTTCTCAACACATGTCAAAACATCTCAATAGAATGACTCATCATTCCAAGGTTTTCATAATTCATTTTCACCAAGTGTTCCCATCTAAAGTGACTCAAGTTTTTGATCTACTCTAAAATACTAAGTTAAGAGTGTTCACTAAAGTGGAAGGATGGGATCAATCTCATTCCATAGAATGACATCTAAAGGTTTCTAAGTAGGTCAAGTTTTATACTTTTTATGCTACCTTCAAAACAAGTAAGGAACTTTGTGTACTAAGGGGAGTAAGACTTGTCAATAAGACTTGAGGTACTGATAGTAAAAAGGGGGGAGGGTGTGATCAAAGCATGCCTAAAGCATCCTTGCTCATTCATCTAGCTTAATTCTAGCTTGCTAACAATAGCTTGCCTTGGTTGGTGCAGTGGTTGAAGTTTTCTTCTTCTTCTTCTTGGTAGAACTCCTCCTCCTCGAAAGCTTGGTCGGTACTAGCGTCTATAAATACATAGGGAGTAGACAATCACCAAACAATACTTAACTACGCTGGATAGCATTCTAAGACACACAATTGATGATCTATTATCATCACAAGCATCCCAAGTTTAATTCAATAGTTTCCTTCTTTTTATTTTAGAAAAGTAATTTCTACTCATTGAAAAATTAACTAACATTTAATATTCACCACTTAAAACATGGGATCATGTTGACACATGTCATCACCACATATTCTAACATGTGGGAATGAGATTTAAGGGTTGGATCAACATTACTTTGGTTTAAGTTCATTATTTAATGATTTAAAGTGACTAGAAATGCCTATATAGCATTATTTTGGTACTAGTCCAAAGTCACTGCATGTAAACCTTAATATTATTACATATTTAGATAGATATGATGAAATGTGATTTTTGAGAGTTGGAATCAACTCAAAAGCTAACTTGGTTGATTTTATAAAAATGTTGCAAGTTGCAAAAGCTTTTGTCTTCTTATTTTTATTAGGAGAGATCTATAACACTAATTGAATTAAATCCAATGGGCTTGGATAGATCATTTTAATACCTTTCAGACAAAATTGGTTTCATGCAATTTGGATTTCTAAAACTCTCTGAATTGATTTTCAAACTAGGGGACAAAAACTAGATTTAACTAAAAAGAAAAATCCAGATTTGAATCGGTGGGCTAGCGCGGGAAAAGATATGGGCCGGCCCAGTGGCGCGCATGGCCTTGAGCTCAGTGACAGGGGTCCCAGCGTGTCGTGACACTTAAAGCAGCAGCGATGCAAGCGGCGTGGCCGTCTTGATTAGAATAGGAATCTACGGCTGAGGGTCGTCGTCAACGACGAACAGGTCGCCGGCAAGCTCGAACCCTAGCGGCTCGGTGGGGGTCTACTGGGGGTGTACCCGGGCTCCAGCGGGGTTGGCGAGGCGGGAAAACGACGTGGAATATGACAGCGAGGCGAGGCGCGGTTGCGGCGGAGCTTGGGGTGATCGCAATCAACGACGCCCTTCTCCTCCTGTCGCGGCTGCTCCGACTCCAATTCTGGCGAGTTGCTGCTCCCTTTGCTCTGGCGAGAGGTGGGTGAGGTTCAGAGAGGTGAGGGGAGTAGAATGGTGTGGAGAGAAGAGGCTGGTTAGGGTTCCTTTTATAGGCCCGACGGTGAGACCGAGCGGGATGGGCAGGCAACTCCGGCGACAAGGCTACGGCGGGGTAGAGGCATGGCTGGGGATGGCGATCGATGTGTGGTTCCCTGGCGGTGCTCTAGGAATTGAATGCGGCCGTAGGGGCGGTGGCACCTTGATGCAGGCGAGGTGGCGCTCTGAGCGGCAGAGGCGGCGGTGTCCACGGCGAGCGGTGGCTGTGAGGCGTTGGGCGGCCAGCGGGGGTGTCTGGGGTGTTCTCTAGGTCGAGGCGGAGCGGCGGGCGCGGGCTGCTGCTGAGGGGCGGTCTGTGCGAGCGGGGACAGGGCGCGCTCTGGGGGCGGCGTCGGCATGCTCGACCGGCTCCGGGCGTGGCGGTTCCTGGCCGCTCTGCCCTCTGTCTCTGGCCTGGGGCTGGTTGAGGGGTGGAGGTGGACCACTGGCGTCATGCTAGACATGTCGAGAGGGGTTGGCGGCTGCTGTGGCGCGATGTCGACGGTGGGGGTGCTCATGGTGCTCGGCCTTAATGGCCATGACCATTTGGTCGTGTGCACAGGGTGTGGCTGGGCTAGCAAAGGGTAGGGCTGGTACTGAGGGAACAAGGGGACAAGGTTAGGCACAAATGGTGACCAAGATCACTGCTCAAAACAGTGTTTTAAATTTGGCCAGATTTGTGCACACAAGCTGTTTAATGAAATGACCACATGAAAGAAAGTTTTGAATTTTGGTTTCAAAATTTTTGAGTGATCTCCACTAGTGATAGGTAGTCTCTGGTTACAAGGGTTTTGAAAGTGGAGCTCAAATAGGTGGTTTTTGAAATAGGGGTGATCTATGCATATGCATCAGATTCAATTTTAAGCTGTCATTTAAAATAGTTAACATAATGTTTTTAGCAGATCCAAAGGTGGGCCTTGGTACCTCATTATGTGTACTAGCAAGGGGTGCAAAGATCAAGAATTGTTTCTGTTAAGTTTTGAGTACTAGGAATAGCCAAAGTAGGCATGAGAGTGAAAATTGCCAAAATGACCATTCCTCCTTTTTAATTCTTTTTGATTTGATTTTCTTTAGGAAAAGTTTGGGAATGATGTAGATGATGTTTAAATCACCTAAGAAACATTTTACAAGCATTGGATCATACAATCATGGCAATTCAAACAACTCCTATTTTAAATGCACACACATATGAATGCTTTCATTTTAAATTTGGAAAAGTTTTTGTTAACCCTATTTTTGGATGATTTGATCTTGATAAGCTTGGATTAAAGTTTTGGGATGTTACAAACCTTCCCCCCTTAAACAAGAATCTCGTCCCGAGATTTACAAAGAAAACTAGGAACTAAAGAGATCTGGGAACTCTGTTCTAATGTAATCTTCGCGCTCCCAAGTAGCTTCCTCCTCGGTATGGTTACTCCACTGAATCTTGAGGAACTTGATACTCCTGGTCCTGGTGGTTCTGTAGGATTCTTCTAAGATACGGATGGGCACTTCCCGATAGGTCAGGTCATTGTTGATTTCCACAGCTCTGTGATCGATGTTCTTGAAAACTTCCGTCTTCTTAGGCACTTCCAAGAATTTGCGAAGTAACGAGATATGGAACACATTGTGGATGGCTGACATCTCTTCAGGAAGTTCTAGTTGATACGATACTTCTTCTCGGCGGTTCAGAATCTTGAAAGGTCCGATATATCTGGGGGTAACTTTCCCTTCAGACTAAAGCGTTGAGTTCCCTTCAATGGTGAAACCTTGAGATATACAAAATCTCCGACATTGAAAGTCAGGTCTCTCCTTCTCTTGTCGGCATAGCTCTTCTGTATGGATTGGGCGGTCTTGAGGTGCTCATGGACTTTGTGAACTTTCTCTTCTGCTTCGCGGAGAATGTCGGGTCCAAAGATCCGACTCTCTCCTACTTGCGACCAATTCAAAGGGGTACAACACTTTCTTCCGTATAGGAATTCAAATGGTGCCATCTGCAAACTAGCTTGATAACTGTTGTTATATGAGAATTCTACGAAAGGTAGGCAGTCTTCCCATTTTGATCTGTATTCCAACACACAAGCTCTAAGCATATCCTCTAGGATCTGGTTGACTCTCTCAGTATGTCCATCTGTTTGCGGGTGATAAGTGGTACTGAAGTTCAACTTGGTTCCTAAACCTTCCTGAACTTTCTGCCAAAATCTTGAAGTAAACTGGGTTATCGATCTGAGACGATGGTCTTGGGGGTTCCATTCCTCCTTTTTAATTCTTTTTTATTTGATTTTCTTTAGGAAAAGTTTGGGAATGATGTAGATGATGTTTAAATCACCTAAGAAACATTTTACAAGCATTGGATCACACAATCACGGCAATTCAAACAACTCCTATTTTAAATGCACACAGATATGAATGCTTTCTTTTAAAATTTGGAAAAGTTTTTTTAACCCTATTTTTGGATGATTTGATCTTGATAAGCTTGGATTAAAGTTTTGGGATGTTACACAACTGCCTCGACACGCCGCGTCCCCCCGTACGCGGTACACGCGCGTGTGTTGCTATCTCCCTCAATCCCTGGCCCCACCACTCCCTTGACGCGTTCCCAACCCCGCTCCTTCTCCCCTCGCAAGCTCTCTACACCGCGCTGCCCACATCTCGGTGGCCTTGAGAGCCCCTTGGCTGACTCGGCCCCTCGAGCCCACACTGCTGCCCCAGCTGCGCCGGCTTCTCCTTCTTCCCCGCATGGCGCCGCCACCCAGCACTGCAAGCGCGCCGCCCTGCGGAGCTCCTTCGACGGATGCCCGTCAAGCGCCCCGCATCCTCGGCCCCGTGCGCCGTCCCAGACCTTCGGACGCTGCCGCATCACCTTGTCGCCCGCTCGCTGCCTCTGCCACCTGAGATCCTCCTCCCCATAACCGCTTCCCCGGACCCTGCCACCGTGCTCGTCTCTGGCCAGTCCCTTGATACATTACAAATGTATCTATAATTTTTGATGTTCCATGCTTGTTTTATGTCTACTTTCTTATGTTTTGTCCACACTTTGGAGTATTTTTACACATTTTCTAGAACTAACCTATTAAAAATATGCCACAGTTCCAGTTGCCTATTTTCTACTATTTTTGGTTTCAGAAAAGCTAGTAAGGAAATATTCTCAGAATTGGACTGGACAAAATCCCAAGTCAATATTTCACCAGAAGGAACACGGAGTCTGGAGGGGAGACGAAGAGGGGAGCCAGGCCAGCCACACCTGGTGGTGGCGCGGCCATCCCTAGCCGCGCCACCAGGGGGTGTGGCCCCCTGGCTATCCATGGACCTTGCCCCTTCGCCTATATATTGCCCTTGGGACGAAAACACTAAGTACCCAATCAAAATTCCATGAAAGAGTCTATAGCCGCCATCATCTCCATCCCTAAATTGGGAGGGATCTGAAGGTCTTCCCGGCACCCTGCCAGAGGGGAGAGATCACCCTGGAGGCCTTCTTTATCACCATGCCTGCCTCCGGTGTGATGCGTGAGTAGTTCATCCCTAGACTATGGGTCCATGTAGTAGCTAGGTGGTTGGTTCTCCTCCTTTGTGCTACCATGTCTAGATCTTGTGAGCTCCGTTCATGATCACGATAATCTATTTGTAATCTTACATGTTGGGTTTATGGGGATTCGATGGATATTGAGATGCTATTTCAGATTGATTATTGATTCTATCATGTCTTTGTTATTTGTGATCTTGCATGCTCTCCGTTGTTAGTAGCTATCTTGGCCGAGTAGATGCTAGGAACTCCAAGAGGGAGTATTTATGCTCGATAGTGGGTTCATGCCTCTAGTAATCTGGGGAAGTGACAGAAATCTCTAAGGTACTAGATGTGTTGTTGCTACTAGGGAGAAAACAACAATCCTTTGTTCATAGAACAATCGTATTGTTTACTTTACACTCTTTGCTTAATGCAATTATCTGTTGCTTGCAACTTAATATTCTAGGGGGTTCGGATGATAACCTGAAGGTGGATTATTAGTCATAGATGCAGTTGCATTACAGTCTATGTATAATTATTAGTATATGCATGTATGCTTTCTCGATGTTTCTCAATTGCCCCGTTGTAATTTGTTTACCCAACATGTCATCTATCTTAAGGAGAATCACCACTAGTGAACTATGGACCCCGGTCCATTCTTTTACCATCAATCTACAATCTATTAACTATTTTCTGTTTACTTTCTGTAAAACAATTACTATCTTCCACACAATACGTTTAATCCTTTGTTTTCAGCAAAACCGGTGAGATTGACAACCTCACTATAAGTTGGGGTCAAAGTTCTATGATTGTGTTGTGCGGGATTCCAAGTTAGAAACAACACCTTGGAGGTGTGTCCTTGCCCCTTGTGCGGGATAACCTTGGTTTCATAACTGAGGGAAAACATGTTGCTGTGCAAATCATACCTTCCTCTTGGGGTTCCTCAACGAGCTCTACATATTGAGCAAGCAAGACTATTTCTGGCACCGTTGTCGGGGAGTCAAGGACATCTTCACAAGGGGAGTCCCTCATAACCAATCTCTTTACTTTGTTTTATTTGTTTTGCTTAGTTTATTTCTTCTTTGTTTGCTTGTTTCTTTATCAAAACACACAAAAATTAGTTGTACTACTTTGCTTCTTTATATTAAAAACACAAAAAAATGACTACTCTTGAAAACACTAAGTTGTGTGACTTCACTAGCACCAACAACAATGATTTCATGTGCACGCCTATTGCTCCGCCTATTCCTGAAGCTACTTTCTTTGAAATTAAACCTGCTTTGCTCAATCTTGTTATGGGAGAACAATTTTCTAGAACTGGTGTTGAAGATGCTGCTTCTCATCTTAATAACTTTGTTAAACTTTGTGAGATGCAAAAACATATGGATATAGATGGGGATATTATTAAGCTTAAATTGTTTCCTTTCTCTTTGAGAGGAAAAGCTAAAGAATGGTTGCAATCCCTAACTAGAAATAGTATTTATTCTTGGACTAAATGCAACGATGCTTTCATTTGAAAATACTATCCTCCTGCTAAGATTATATCTATGAGAAGTGAAATAATGAAATTTAAACAATCTGATAATAAACATGTTGCTCAAGCTTGGGAAAGAATGAAATCTTTGGTAAAGAATTGTCCCACTCATGGACTGACTGCTTGGATGATTATCCAAACCTTTTATGTAGGACTGAATTATTCTTCAAGAAATCTGTGGGATTCTGCTGCTGGAGGTACCTTTATGACCATTACTTTGGGTGCTGCAACAAAGCTTCTGGATAATATGATGGTTAACTATTCTGAATGGCACACTGAGAGAGCTCCACAAGGTAAGAAGGTAAATTCTGTTGAAAAAACCTCCTCCTTGAGTGATAAAATTGATGTTATTATGTCTATGCTTGTTAATGGGAAATCTCATATTGATGCAAATCATGTTCCCTTAGCCTCTTTGGTTGCTCAAGAAGAGCAAGTTGATGTGAACTTTATAAGAAATAATAATTTTAGCAACAATGCCTACAGGAATAATTTTGGTAATAATAATTATAGGCCATACCCTCCCAATAATGGTAATGCTTATGGAAATTCCTACAACAATAATAGGAGTGCACCCTCTGAACTTGAAGTCATGCTTAAAGATTTTATTAGTAAACAAACTGCTTTCAATAAAACTATTGAGGAAAACCTCTCTAATGCTGAAAGAAATATAGCATCATTGTCTGAAGCACAATCTTCTTTGAATAAAATGGTTGCCAAACCTGAAACTATTGAAAATCCCTTTGTTGCTACTAATGCCATACAAGTTAGAATTGATGAAAATGTTAGACTATTAGCTGAATTGCATGCTAAGTGGGAAAGAGGAGATGAAATTGCTAGAAATATTAGTATTTCTACTATCACTACCACTAACGTTGAAGCTAGTAAACCCAATGGAACCTTTTCTAATAAAAATACTGAAATTCTTCGAAACATGGGAAACAATAGCTATACTACTTTAGATCATAATTATGATTTTGATCTTGATGGTTGCAATATCTCTGAAGTAATTATGTTCCTACAAAAGCTTGCAAAAATTCCTAATGCTAGTGCTATGAATATGGCCTTTATAAAACACATTACTGATGCTCTCATAAAAATTAAAGAATAAAAGGTGAAACATAAAGCTTCTATTCCTATGAAATTAGAAGATGGTTGGGAACCCATCATTAATATGAAAGTAAATGATTTTGATCTCAAATCTTTATGTGATATTGATAGTAGTGTTTCTATTATGTCTAGAAAGATTTATGAAATGCTTGATTTGCCACCACTTGAAGATTGTTATTTAAATGTCCCACTTGATGATAATGCTAAAAAGAAACTCATGGGGAGTATTGATGATGTTGTTATTATGGTTAACAATGCCTATGTCGCCATTGATTTCTATGTTTTGGATGTTGAATGCAATGCTTCTTGTCCTATTACTTTGGGAAGACCTTTTCTTAGAACTGTTGGTGCCATTATTGATATAAAAGAAGGCACCATTAAATATCAATTTCCACTAAATAAAGGTATATAACACTTCCCTAAGAATAGAGAGATGATTCCTTTTGCCTCTCCTATTAAATCCAAATTTTCTCTTAATGCTTCTTCATTTGAGAATACTTGATTCTTTTCTTGCTTCTTATGCTTAGCTCAAAGGATTTAAAGAAAAGAACTTATTGGGAGATAACCCAAAAATTTTAGTTGAGTCTTGGAAGTTATTGCTATAATAACCTCTCCTTATCATTTTTGTGTGGTTTTTGTGCCAAGAGTAACCTCTAATGAGAGATAAGTAATGCTTGGGAAAGTTGCTGTGCTGAAACAGATTTTTGTGCTTCGCTGTAAAAATTCGTGAAAAATCTCTATACGTCGGTATGAGAAGTAGTATTTTGTGATTCTGCCCCATGTTGTTATCCAACTTTCGTTAGTTCAACACTGTTCGATTTGAGCAACAGAAGGTCTTCAAAAAAATTAGTTTGTACCTGCTGGTCTGTTTTGACAAATTTCTGCCATTATCTGCATTTGCCTCTTAATCTCTTTCTCTTTGAGTTCTCTTTGATCGCTTGAACTTTTTAAAGGAAGTGCTATAGTAGCTTGTGTTTTAGTGGAAGTTTTACTTTCGTTGAGACTAAACCAAAGCACTTATTATCTTGAGTGAACTAATGTTGCTAATGAAGATTGTGTGAAGTTTTGTATGAAGGAAAATTTTAAGTGTAGGGAAGAGTAATGTGATAAGATGAAGAATGGACAAAAGCTCAAGCTTGGGGATGCCACCCGTGTCACCCCAAGAAATATCCAAGAAGTACAATCATCAAAGCTTGGGGATGCCCAAGGCATCCCCTTCTTCATCAATAAAAATCTCAGGTTTCTTCCAAACACTTTATTTTTATTGTTTCATGCACAGTTGTGTTGTTCTTGGAGCGTCTTTGTTTTTTTTTGTTTTCATTTGCTTAGTTTGCTTGAATAAATTGGTTGGACCCCCTCATTCATACATTAGTTTTCAAATAAAGATTGGTTTGGATTAGAAAAGCGTAGGAAAATGTTCATGCTTAAGTGGTAAAAAGGAGCTTGTTTTTGACTGTGGCCTATGCTTTGTCATGTCATGCTTGATATTGTTTTGGCTTTATGATTAGTGATTTTTGCTGTAGCATGGCATGTTATAAACAATTTATATTTCTTAATGTGCCTTGAAAGAATCATGCGTTATTTTAGCATATTAAAGCATAGTATTGTGGTATTCTCCTTTGATGCTTTATTTGGGTTGACTTGGCCCATGCTCACACCATGTTAATACTATACCAAGTCACCATAGCCTCTATGATCCTTTAGTTTTCGACTTGTAATATCACTTTATGCTTTAATTAATAATGTTTTGTCGCGTTGCATGATTATGGCCATTATTGCTCTCTTAGTTGGTCGCTCCCAGTCTTTTGCTAGCCTCCATACCAAGTATGAGTTCAACTCATGCATCCAATTCCAAATAAAAACAAGTTATTCCAAAGAGTCCACCATACCTACCTATTAGCATTTGCTATTCCAAGTATATTCTTGTTTTTATCTACCTTCCGAATTAAACGTGTTATGTGAAAATTAGTGATTAAAGCTCTCACGAACTTGATGGCACACTTTAATTTTCTTGCCCCTAATAAACTTGAACCATTGTGTCATCTATGTTGTATATGCTTGCACTTATACGTTGGGATTAGCAGAACCATACTGTCATGGGGAACGCTTTCAACATTGCACTTGTACATTGTACCCAGTTGATATCATGCTCTTTTGTTTATGGATGTCGTCGATGTGAAATGAAAGGGGAGCTTGTAAGTCCATGGAGTTATGTATGTGTGTTAGAGAAACGCTTGGGCGGCTGGTCTAATCCATGCCTAATCATGGTGGAAACGTGCAGCGTAACCATAATGAGCAACCTATGAAGCATTCTTCTTATAAAAAAAGAGATAGAGATTGAGAAAAAAAGAAAAAAAAGATGAGAAAAGAGGAAAGAGAGAAAAAATAACCATTTTCCCATTGTAAATAAGAAGATGCTGAGATGCTTATTGTCTGCTTGCCTTGTCATTTTGATATGGGGATTCTTCCGTATCATCGGGCAAGGGGTACCCCGTTGACGGTTCTCTATGATACACATGTACTTACTATGACAAGAACTTACCGATAACTAAACTTGAGTAGCATGAGGAGCGGCCCTCGTATTCAAGGGACATGAGATTGCCAACTTATACTTTGTCAAGCATATACTCCATAGTTTGTTCACTTTAACCTTAATCACTTAATGATGCTTATGATAGGGGCAATGATAGCTGAAAGCTAATAAGTACCATAATTTTTGGAAGCTCTTTATGAGACTTGAATCCCTGCTTCCTTCTATGAAGGTCTTTCTTTTACTTTTATATTTAGTCTCCATCTTCTATCTTTATGCACCTATTAAGAGAGTATAGTGGCCATTCTTAGTTTAATGTGCATTGTCCCAAGACTTATTGATTGATGCATAACTTTGATATTGCTTGTTCTTAAACTATTTGTATCTAGTCACCCTTATGAACTTTGAAGGTGTCCAATGCATTTATGTTTTGCTACACTATGAGGGACAAGCTGAATACCATTCTCATTATGTTTTCTATATGCAAAACAAACAAACGTCTTGCAAAGCATTGTTATTCATGAATATTTTGTTTGTACATTTTCATGTTATGACATAGTTGCTATGTCTTATTGTTAGAACTATAACTTTCATGCTATGTTAAAGTACTATGATTCCAGCAATCAATGTTTTATAAATGTCTTGATCAAGATTGTGATGGTGCATGTCACCTCAAAAATTATTCTTTTCTTTTTTATCACTTACCTACTCGAGGACGAGCAGGAGTTAAGCTTGGGAATGTTGATACGTTGCAAACGTATCTATAATTTTTGATGTTCCATGCTTGTTTTATATCTACTTTGTTATGTTTTGTCCATACTTTAGAGTATTTTTACACATTTTCTGAAACTAACCTATTAACAAGATGCCATAGTGCCAGTTGCCTGTTTTCTGCTGTTTTTGCTTTCAGAAAAACTAGTAAGGAAATATTCTCGGAATTGGACCGGACAAAAGCCCAAGTCAATGTTTCACCAGAAGGAACACGGAGTCCGGAGGGGAGACAAAGAGGGGAGCCAGGCTGGCCACACCTGGTGGTGGCGCGGCCATCCCTAGCCGCGCCACCAGGGGGTGTGGGCCCCCTGGCACTCCACCGACCTTGCCCCTTCGCCTATATATTGCCCTCGGGACGAAAACCCTAATTACCCGATCCAAATTCTACGATAGAGTCTATAGCCGCCGTCATCTCCATCCCTAGATCGAGAGAGATCTGAAGCGCTTCCCGGCACCCTATCGGAGGGGAGAGATCACCCTGGAGGCCTTGTTTATCACCATGCCTTCCTCCGGTGTGATGCGTGAGTAGTTCATCCCTGGACTACGGGTCCATGTAGTAGCTAGATGGTTGGTTCTCCTCCTTTGTGCTACCATGTTAGAACTTGTAAGCTCCGTTCATGATCAAGATCATCTATTTGTAATCATACATGTTGTGTTTGCGGGGATCCGATGGATATTGAGATGCTATTTCAGATTGATTATTGATTCTATCATGTCTTTGTTATTTGTGATCTTGCATGCTCTCCGTTGTTAGTAGCTATCTTGAATGAGTAGATACTAGCAACTTTAAGAGGGAGTATTTATGCTCGATAGTGGGTTCATGCCTCTAGTAATCTGGGGAAGTGACAGAAATCTCTAAGGTACTAGATGTGCTGTTGCTATTAGGGAGAAAACAGCAATCCTTTGTTCATAGAACAATCGTATTGTTTACTTTACACACTTTGCTTAATGCAATTATCTGTTTCTTGCAACTTAATACTAGAGGGGGGTCGGATGATAACCTGAAGGTGTATTATTAGTCATAGATGCAGTTGGATTATGGTCTATGTATAATGTTGTAATGCCCAATCAAATCTCCTAGGAGTCAATATGATTAGTATATGCATGTATGCTTTCTCGATGTTTGTTAATTGCCCCGCTGTAATTTGTTCACCCAACATATCATCTATCTTAAGGAGAATCACTACTAGTGAACTATGGACCCTAGTCCATTCTTTTACCATCAATCTACAATCTATTTACTGTTTTCTGTTTACTTTCTGCAAAGCAATTACTATCTTCTATATAATACGTTTAAACTTTGTTTTCAGCAAAACCGGTGAGATTGACAACCTCACTGTAAGTTGAGGGTAAAGTTCTGTAATTGTGTTGTGCAGGATTCCAAGTTGGAAACAACACCTTGGAGGTGTTTCGTTGCTCCTATTGGTTTGATAACCTTGATTTAATAACTGAGGGAAAACTTGTTGATGTTCTCATCATACCTTCCTTTTGGGGTTCCCCAACGAGCTCTCTATATTGAGCAAGCATCCCTCCCTGTCGACCCGGTCCGATCTCTACCTAGCATTCGTCTCTGTCCGGCCGCCTCCTCCGTCCCTGGTTCCACCGCCGCCTGCTCCTCGCCCAGCGCCGCCTCCGGCCACCGCCAAGCGCCGCCAAGGACGCGTGCCTCTGCCTCGCACGTTTTCCTTGTCCGGTGACCACCACCTGCTTGATGTGGAGCTCTGCCTCTCGTTCTGTTTCCTCTATACAAGTGGTGTTGCTATTTCCTTTGTCACACCCGTGCAGGCAGATACCAGTAGCAGTTTTACCTCGCTGTATGTTTTTTCGACGTAATACACTACACGATGGACCAAGCATGGAGGCAAACAACTGCCGGGAAAAGTCGACTTACAGAGGCATTTTAACTGCCGGTACTAGTTTGCTGCCGGGATAGAACCAGAGTGGCAGCTGATCTGCCGCTAAAGGAGTTGAATCAACGGCAATTAACTGCCGGCAAGTGGCCGGGTGAGTAAACTGCCGGAATATGCCGGTTCAGATATTGGCGTGGTGGGCCAAACATTAGCGCGTGGGGTGAGATAATATTGACGCCGTGACCAAAATTTTGGCGCCTGAAAGATGCCCAATGGCGCGATGGAGCGAAATCGCTAAGTCAGAAAGCCCCAGATCCCTAGATCCCCAAATCCATCCCCACGCCCAACCCCAGCTCGCCCCTCGCACACATCGCCGCCCACCACACACCACCGCCGCCGCCACGCCCACCCCCATCGGCGTCCTCTGCCGCCGCAGCGCGTCCTCCCCGTCGCCTTCTTCTTCCTCTAGCTGGTCCGCCTCCCCCACCTGCAGCACATCCTCCCCGTCCCATCCATCCTCTAGCTGGTCCTCCTCTCCCACCCGCAGCACATCCTCCCCGTCCTCTCCTTCTTCCTCCTGGGTTCAACCCTGACAGGTATGTAGCACTGCTTCCTCCATGTTCCCCTCCTTCATCCATATTCCCCTCCTTTATCCCCGTCCCCTCACAGTCTGGAGTTTTTCTTTTGGATTTTGTGCAAGGTCTCGTCGTTTCCTCTGTTTTCCGATTCGGAGCAAGGTCTCGATTCCTCCCTATTTTCGATTCTGCTCAAGGTCTCGATTCCTCCCTGTAAGCAGTTCATCCCCGTTTCCATTGTTTTCCCTCTTGCCCCTGACCTTTTTCTTCTGATTTGGTGCGGTGCAGGTGTCGATCCGAGGAGAGCAAGCCATAGAGCGTACCTAGCCATCAGTTGTTGTCCAGCCCTCATCCGTGACCATCAGTTGCTGTTCAGCCATCGTCCCTGCCGATCAGTTGCCGTGAAGCACGACTAACACCTAAAGAAGGTCCTTTCCTTTCCCTTTTGCTAGTCATTCATTGGTGATATTTCATTCCAAGTACTAGTCGGCATGCAAGATTGAACCTATAGTCTGATTAAACGACTTCCTATCTAGACTCCACCTCTTTTATTTGTTAAACATAATATCTGTATGTATTACTCCCTCCGTCCAAAGTCCAAAAATAACTGACTTGCATTTGTCTAAATTTGAATGTACCTATACACTAAAATATGTTTAGATACATACAAATCTAGACAAATTTAAGTCACTTATTTTGGGACGGAGGGAGTATCATATTTACAGATATCTGGGTGTATTATTCATAAGATTGAACACATGTAATCTCATAATAGATATGTAGAGAACACATGCCTGCTGCCATCAAGGGATTATCATGTTTATTTTAATTTTAAGATGTGCAAATAGGCTAGCATACTACGTACCTATGTAAGTGCGAGCTTGTGCTTGGAAAGACCGAAGAACTGTTGTTGATCAGGGTCAAATTAAGTGCATGACATGGACCTCAGGGTCTCAGCCAATGATTTGCTTATGTAAATTCCAGTCATTTTCTTGCTACCAATTGCCAAGGCAGCATGGCTGTAGTGTGGCTATCTGAATTCTGGTTAGCCTTGTTTGTGAGCCTCCAATTTTTTGTCTGAAACATTGTAAGTCTGTTTGGGATCCTCCTGTTTTCGTGTGAAGCACTTTAACTCTCGTGTACGGAACCACTAGATTAGGCGAAATAGTAGAATCTTTCACATCCCACTCGGATGAGAAGCATGCTGACAGAACAGTGACAAGACAAACAGAGTGTGCAGGCCCAACCAAAAGCAGGCTTCACTTTAGTAAGGACCTGGGATAGCATCCATGTTTTGAAAAATATTATTTACACAAGATATATGGTTCTAAAATTGATCCATATTGTTGTAATAACAATTGTTTTTATTATATGTATAATTTTACTTCAGTGGCACAACTATTACTGTCTTTATTTTTTTCAACGTGTGCAATCTCAACATTGGATATGTTTCAAGTATTTATTATGTTGGAAGAGGTATTAGGTTGTACCTCGATATGAAGATGGCTTTAGAGTAACTTTAAGTTTTCCTATTCAGTCAACAATATATGGTATTGAAAGTTCTGAAAGTCTAGCCCATGCAATTGCAGTTTTCATGTACTTTTGAGACCAGGATATTGATCTATGTTTGTTGTTTGGATATGAATTTTTTTGGTCTGCCAAACATTTATATTCAACTTTTCTAGGGAGTAAAACTGAATGAGAACCAATAAAATGCTTAGCCTTAGTTCATATTTTGTGATAATATATACATACACGTGACCTCAAAAGTATCTTGTGGGCTTGTACATGTGTGCTGATATTAGCATGCCGTACCAGCAATAAATAGTTACAACCATTAAAAAATGGTAATTATTAGATTATTTTCTTCATAACCTTTCTGTTATGTTTTCTATTTTCCATGTTACAACAGTTAGAACTTTATTTTATTTTCTTTCTAATATATACATTGGTGGTTCTTCTTTTGCCACTCTCTTACTAATGAAATATAATCAATTTGTATAGTTGATTTGGTAGTTTTATCCTGATTGGATAGCTAGTGGTTAGTTACATGTTTTTCTTTCTTTGAGCAGATCAAGAATTTTCCGAAGCTGAGGCTGCTGGAGGTATACCAAGGCTGCTGGAGATATACCAAGACCGCTACACCTAGTTTCTGCTACACATAGGTATATTGAAGTCTTGCTAACTATGATGAGTGGTGATAATTTTGCTTATGTTTCGTTTACGTTGCATTTGTTTTATGAATACTATGATGAGTAGCGATATTTCTGCTTATGTTCCATTTGCGTTCCATCAACTGACCGATAGAAGATGGTAGGGGGCAGGGAACTAGGTGTTGAATGTTGTGAGGTTGTCATCAACTACATAATTAAAAGGGATGCTCTACTACCTCGTCCTATTGGCAATACCACTACCATGGGACAAGCTCAAGGGCGATCTATTTCCTGGCTCTATAAACATGTAGGCTTATGTTTCTGAAAGAAGTTTAATCTTGTCATCTTCATATAGCACTAAATTTGCACATGGAGGTTAAACTTTGTGTATTGCTTCTTGCTTTTGTATATGGAGGAATAGAGGAAGTTTGCGGATAAGACTACCGCGGCTCCAAATGGAGGTTGATGCACCTTCGTGGCAGCCGAGCAGGTACATCTGCTAGAATTAGATCATGCTAGAATTAGATCTTGTAAATAAGTGTCGAAGATGGAACATAACACCTGTAAACAAATGCACGTTGAAATGCTTGAATTAGATCCTGCTAGAATTAGATCTCCGTGGCCATAATCATTCGTCTGTCACATTCCAATGTTTGGGCGCAACTGTTGAGCATATGTTATCTGAATCCATGCTATCTTTGAAATGCGATGATGTTGTTACTTATGGTAGGACTGTAGGAAGTATCTACAGGTAGTATATGTTATTTGGCTGACTATCTATGTTCAGTGTCTTGCCTTTTTAGATATATTAATAATTTGTTGCAGCAATTTTAAACACTGACTGTGAAATAAATGCTCGAGTGCTTCTATACAAAAAAGGCTGTCATATCAATAGGTTGTGAAATAACATGATAGAAACAACAGGAAAGTCATTTGCTTGTTCAAACTATGCTTGCTTGAGTGTTTTCAAACTGTAAAATAACTATGTTCTATCATATCAGACAACAATCATGCATTCAAACTGTGCTTGTGTTCTCCTTCATATTTCATTATGACTTGTATCCTATATACCATTACAGCCTTGTCACTTTTCATCCATCTTCTCTCTTTTCATTTATTTCAGGTCAATAGGAATGCAGACTAGCTAGTTCATACCATGCAAAGGCTATGATGACACTGGTGGTTGGATTAGAGATCTAGTTTTTGTTTTCTAGCTTGAGTGTCTTAAAATATTTATGAATGTTGCACTGCTGGTGGGATGATGTATTAGTCAGTAGCTATATAACTGTCAATTGGATCAACTAGACATATGTATGCATTCGACCTGTGTTGCACTTATGTGAATCTTGTTGAATGGATTATGACAATGTGATAACTAATCTTTATATGTGATCAGGCTATTCTGAGTGCCCCAATCTTCTTGCTGAATTGATCTATCTATGCAACATGTATTAACTGAGATCTATCTATGAAGTTTGGTTTATACTGTGAATTGATTTTGGTAGTGGGCTTAGACGACCACCACACATGCGAATTGATTTTGGCAATGGGCCTAGAAAGGTGTGCATGCTGGTGGGTTATTTTGGCCAGCAGGTAGAAATTGTGGCGATCTGCCTGCCGGTAGAGAAATACCGGCAGCCCAACTGCCGGTAGGATAGTTTTGGCAATCTAACTGCCGGTACAAAAATTTGTGGCCAACAAACTGCCGGTAGAAATGTCCTGGCAACACAACTGCCAGTGTAAGGTATGTGCCGGCAAAGAATTATCCTAGGGTAGCAAATCTGCCGCTAAAGAATTATCTGCCGGCAAATATCTTTGCCGTCAGGTTTATAGAGGGCAGCTATATCTGCCGGCAAAAAACCTTTGCCGACAGACTGGTTGCCTCCATAAGCAGCTTATGCCTGCAGTTTAGGTGCCTCCATGCTTGGTCCATCGTGTAGTGATATCAACGCTAGGGGATCCATGTTGCTCCCAGCGTGTGTACATGTTGATGCCGTGAGTCGCGACCCTGCTATCCGGTGTCTTTTGCCCGAGGCATCTATCAAGATCTGCCCCCAAGTGGCCTCTCGACTCCTTGCTTCGACAAGATATACGTGGCAAAGGACACCGATGCGTTAAAGTTCTCTCGAGCCAAAAATCCAAGTACGCCAACATGGAACCCGGTGGTGATGAAGCCGATTCGACAAGACATCCTTCCCCGAAACCAAAGATGATGCCCTCTCAAGATCTCCTTCCCAGATCCGAAGACAAATTCCGCCGATCCTGAACCCCGTCGAACCCCGAACCAAGATCGTCGAGTCCCCTATGTGTGATCCTCTTTCGAATCCTCTATTTTATAAAATGTCATATAAACTTGTTGCATATGAAATCATCCATACTCACATACATGTTTATTTGTTTGGGGGTGCTTTGTCAATCCACATAATTATTAAATATGGAGATTATATGTGGACTTTTCTAGTCTTATATTGGCTCCATTTAAATTTGTGTAGCCAACCAATACCATGTTTTGTCTTGTTAAGTCAACATTTAAATTGCGGGGTATCTAAACAACATGAACACCCTAATTAATTGTCTGGACCCCAGTTCCACTTAATATTGTCTAATTGCATCTCACCTTTGCCATGTCATATATCATACATACATCATGCTGGATATTTTGCTGTAGTATTAAATAGTGCATCCAGTGTTTCTTTTAGTGCTTTGCTTCTTCACATATTAGGCCGCTGAGTTGATGTGAGTATTGAAAAGTTCTTCGGATATGTACCTTCGGCAATGTTTCCCAAGCGAGCATTCTCCCCCTTTCTACCTATTTTGCGTTTATAGTCTTTACTTCCTCCTGTTGATCTATTGTTATCCGTGTTGCGATGCTTTAGTCTTTTGATACCCGTGGTATCCCTTGCAGCCTCTATAATGCCTTGGACACCTCCTATTACCTGTTGCACTACTAGAAAATAGCTAATCCGTGGCGCACCTGTTTTGATCATCCGTGGCGCACTAGGGGTGCGCCACGAGGCGCGCGCTACGGGTAAAAGTTAGCCGTGGCGCACTAGGTGGTGCGCCACGAGTATGAAAAGTTAGCCATGGCGCACTAGGTGGTGCGCCACGAGTATGAAAAGTTAGCCGTGGCGCACTAGGTGTTGTGCGCCATGGGTACGATTTCAAATTTCAAAAAAAAGCGGGATTTGATCTAGATCTAGATTGAGCCGCCGGCCGCCGTCGTCGTCGGTGTTGTAGCCTCGTCGAAGGAGGGTGTGGTCAGAGGCTGGTGGAGGAGGGTGCAGTCGGAGGAGGGCACGGTCAGAGTATGGTGGAGGAGGTTGCGTCCGGAGGTGCACGGGGCAGGGCGCCGTCAGAGGATGGTCAGGGAGGGTGTAGCCGGAGGCTGTCGAAGGTGGGTGCAGCCGGAGAGAGGAGAAGAAGTGAGGAGAAGAAGAGGGTAGGAGAGGTGGAGGGGAAGGAGAAGGTGGATAAGGGAGGAGAAATGGAGAAGGAGAAGTGAAAGTGGAGGAGATAAGGGGTGGGTGGGGAAGATATATATGGAGGGTTAGGTGGTCGGGTGGTGATTCGAATTTCGAATCCCGCCCAACTTACTCGTGGCGCACTAGGGGTGGTGCGCTACAAGTAAGTGGCCTCCATTTTTTTTCTGCAGGAAAATACGATCTTTTGATCATAACATTTTACTCTTTTCGAATTTTGAAAATCTAAAAAATCTCTAAACGACCAAAGGTGGTTGCGAGCGGATGCGAAATCTCGTTCTCGTCATTTTGGTATATTAAACGTTTTTTTCGAACTCGTATGCAAAAGTTACGGGTATTTTACCGTGGCATGATCTTTTTTTGCAGAAAAGGTCAAAATTCATGTTTGTTAATTTTCCTACACAATAGACCATATTACCTACATACATGTGAAAGGATTTTATTTTTTGAATTGTTTATCATTTATTTTTATTTTTTGCAAGGCTAAAAAGACGATCCAACGGGGGGGGGGGGGGTTGTGTGGTGTGTTGGTGCAGGAAACTTACCTGTGGCGCACTAGGCTAGGGTGCCCTACGGGTAAGTTCGCCCAGCTGCACAGCAGGCCGCAACCCACATACTCATAGCGCACTATGTCAGAGTGCGCTATGACTAAGTTTCACACCCGTAGCGCACCGCGCACAGGTGCGCTACGGCTAGGTTGTCTGCGGCCACCTGTGCCCTGGCCCACAAGTAGCCGTGACGCACCACCCCCATGTGCGCCACGCTTACGGCAGTTAGCCGTAACGCACTTGTGGACAGTGCGCCACGCCTATTTTACCTGTGGGGCACCACTAGCACGTGCGCCACAGATGTGTGGATTACCTATGGCCGTTTTCCTAGTAGTGTTGTTTGGTAGATAGTAGGCCTTGCGTGTCGTAGTCATTTGCTCAGGTGCTGCTTCGTGTCGTCAAGTACCACAGTTGTTGGAAGGTTACCATATGCTTTATGTTAGAGATGATCATGACTTTAATTACAACTTGATATTAAAATGCTAGGGATAGATATAACTAATGCAGAGACACCGGTGGGAAATAGCTAATATTTGGTTCTTCCACGCTCACTTGTGTCCCGTAGGCCCCGAGTACTTGATACCTGTTCCTTGAATATTCACACTATCCACATACGGGAGACCCTATGGATTCTCCTTTGCCTGAGCTTGATTCACACTTTATTTCTTGGGGCCACAAGTAGTTTAGGGCTTTATTAGTATCATGTACTTATGCCATGCTTTACTGCTTTATTTACGATTATGCGTGGAGCACCTGTACTGTTTTGGATCGCGACATGATTTCATGGCATCGACAAGCCCAGTCACACTTTCGGGTTCCCAGTCGTTTACAGCCATTCTCGCAAACCCTGGGTCCGTCTTGGAGCCGGCCAACTTCGTTGCGGGTAGCTTAGTTGGGTGGACCACTGAAATAATTTATGAATCCTATGAATGCATTGTTTTGAGGCCTCGATGCTTTTTATTGGGTTAATTGGATAGATACCACTACAATTTCTGCCTATTTGAAAAACGCCACTATAACTTTCATCTTTTGAAAAATGCCACTACAATTCTCGATGCATTCCATAAATGCCATTGTGCCCACTTAAACACATATACCGACCAATATACACTCATATTTCTATCGTACATGCGTATACATGGTGGTCCTTACCCTAATAAACTAAGGAAGGTAACCGTGACATAATGAAATTGGAGAAAAGAATAGAAGTAGTGTAAATTGTATCACATATTTTTAATATATGTTTACAATTTTTTTTGATATCATAATCAAACCCGAATATAAAATAAGTCATGTGGCAGGACGTCTAAAACTTTCCAATTTTCATTATAACAATTTATCTTGCAAACAAATGCAGTACGTTAGGGAAAAAAGTCAATTTCACTAGTAGTGTAATTAGCAGTGAAACACATGTCATACGAATTAACACCGGTTACTTAATATTCAGAATTAATTTAGCATTAAATAATAAGAAACTGCAGTACAAATCTCTGGCAAGAATACCGATTCACCATCATCATATGAGACATTGTACAAATCAAACTCAGCAAGAATCCACATTTATACACTACTCGTGCAATGGATAATTTTCCTAACCTACATCGGTTTGCACGTTGCATTCTTCATGAAAACTGGAAAGTTTCAGACGTACTGCACCATGAGTCATTTTATACTCGGGTTTGATTATGATATGAAAAAATTAATTGTACAACATATATTAAGAAGATGTGATACAATTTACACCACTCCAATTATTTTCTTCAATTTTAGTCTATCATTGTTACCTTCCTTAGCTTATTAGGGTGGAGCCCACCTTGTATACGTCAGAAATATGAGTGTATATTGGCCGGTATATGTGTTTAAGTGGACATAATGGCATTTATAGAATGTATCGAGAATTGCAGTGGCGTTTTTCAAAAGATGAAAGTTATAGTGGTGTTTGTCAAATATGCAGAAATTGTAGTGGCATCTATCCAATTAACCCTTTTTTATTTGGTTCTTCCCGAGGTTGACCGTGTGTGTTGCTATTTGTGCATCCCTATAGGGTAAAACTTTCTGAAAGCCGTATCCGCGATTATGGAGGATTTGGAGCATAGTATCTCGATCATAGACAACCATAACTAAAGTAGTGCTATAAATTTTACTTTGACATGTCTACTAATCAGTTTTACTATAATGGAATGAGTAAATAAAAGTGCCAACAACTGTTGGATTTGGGATATCACTGGCTAATTTTATGTGACTAGTAAGTATTGCAACTACAACAGAATGGTTAATAAAATTGCCCACTGCTTATGATATCAGGATGAATCGTGCTATCTATATCTGACTAGTAAGTGCTGCAACTATAATGGAATGAATAACTGCCAACTGCGTGAGTTCCTCGGTTTGACTTCCTCGTTTGGTCTCGAGGGGGAAATGCCAGGAGGGGTGTGATTGGTGTTAGTATCAGGTTGGTCCTGAATAGGTCTTTCTTATCCATCTCTAATAGCCGACAGCTATATCGAGTCTCTATAGATTGTTTAGTGCATGCTGCGCTGCCGCTTCAGTCCACCATACCTATGTAGGCTCGAGCCGCCGAATTCTAGACTCGCCGTGTACTGGCCTCAGTACTGACCGCTCCCTTTTTCCTTTGCCCTTTGTCGGCACCCCTTTTGTTTTAACAGGTAAAAGTTCAACGTCGTTAGCAGTGTTACCCTTCCGGCTTGGCCTGTGTAGGGTTATGGACTCTATTGGTTATTCTTTAGGGCTCTTCGCCCCATTTGCATCTTATTCGTACTCGGATGCGGTATCATTTTTAAGGTGATTTGGATCTTTGTACTGTATATCTGTATTCTTGACTCATGGAGTCGTGTTGTATATATCTGTTCTGTGGGTTCCATCATGGGCTAATGTGCAATGGTATTACTTTGTTTTCCACCCGCACGAAAGTGTCTGGTGGGCACCTTTGAATCGTTTCTATGCGGGTTTGGTGGGAATCGCTAAAACTTGCATAGAGCCGATTCGAGGGTGTTACACCGTGCCACCACCTCCACACGAGAGGGAGAGAAGGCCCCGCCGCTGCCGGCGCTTCTGGTGCTTTGCCCGGCGACACCCTCGGGCAGCGACGGGGGAGGGGAGGACGAACGGGAGGGGTTGGCGATGCTAGATGCTAGGGTTCCGCCCTGCCGCTCGCGGCGGGCAGGACGAAACCGAGTCTGCCCGGTCACACATATCTAAAAGCAGTTGTGAGGTTGATTCCACGCTGGCACATACGCCTAGAAAGAAGTTTTCGTGGACCATACACATTGGAGCATATTTTTTTTGGTCGACTAGACAGTTTTCCTAACCCAATGATTCTCCCTTTTGCAAGGGACTTATGCGTGTGAAGGATATATTCTTTACTAATGGATTTTTCAAAATTGGAGATGGGATGACAGTGCGTTTTTGGGAAGATATTTGTCTAGGTAACACGTCTTTAGCCACACAATATCCGAGTTTATATAATATTGTACAAAGAAAACATGTATTGGTAGCGTATGTGCTTGGCCAAGTTCCTCTAAATATTGGTTATAGATGAAGCTTGACAAGAAATAAGTGGACCATGTGGTTAAACTTATGTCATAATCTAATGACGGTTCAGCTGAATGATAATTCGGATATCTTTACTTGGAAGCTCACTTCTAACGGGGTTTTTTCTGTAAAATCTCTGTATTAAGATCAATTGAATGGTCATACTAGATTTTTACAATCATATTTGTGGAAAATAAAAATTCCGTTAAAGGTTAAGATCTTTATGTGGTTCCTTAATAATACAGTTCTTTTAACTAAAGACAACCTAGCCAAAAGAAATTGGGATGGATGCAAAAAGTGTTGTTTCTGTAATTCTGAGGAACCGGTTGAACATCTTTTTATTTCATGTCCTTTTGCTCGTATTATTTGGCATATGATCTATTTTTCTTACAATATGCCTCCACCTTTCAATATTATGAATATGTTCGAAAATTGGTTGAGTGGAGTTGACAAGAAGAACAAGGCCCGCTTACGAATTGGCTTGTCGGCTATTTGCTGGTCCATTTGGTTGACACAATATAATATTATGTTTAACAAGCAATCTGGTACTAATTTTATGCAGGTTATCAGTTGGTGACGCACTGGATTCAATTTTGGTCTTACCTTCTACCGGAGGATTAGCGGGAGTCTATGGTCAATGGATGCTCCAGGCTCTTAACGGTCGCTCAGGACTGTTATTTTCGGGCTACTGGGTGGCGTCATTCTAGTAGAATCTAAGATGGATAAATTTTTGGTGTTTATCTTATCTTATTTTTGTGATTGATATTTGTTTCAACCTTAGCCGATCCTCTTTTGTAAGACCATATACTATTTGATGTTATGCAATAAAAGGCTGTGTGCATACTCGATACATAGGCCGGGGTTTTCCCCTTTTCTAAAAAAAAGACAGTTTCTCTGCTCCCTGCCCGTACGGCGAACCCGTGGGTTTGAATTTGAAAAACTCACATCCGGAAAAAGTGGACCCGGCGACGAAGATCTCCACGACGCCGATCCCCGCTGCTTTGAACGCACCAGGATTCACTGCATCATGTCGGTGGTGTCGTCCGGTTCGTTGTGATTGTTGGACTCTGTCCAGGACAATGTTGAGCCTCCAAACTCCGTGTCGGCGAGCTCTTCCAGGTCAACGGCGAGCATGTCCCGTGATTTACCGGCCGGCGGGAACTCACCCAGAATAGGCCGCTGTTCTTTCTTCTTCTTCAATGCCCTTTGTCTAATCCGCCTGCTAGATTGACCGCGACGAGAGAGACCTCCCGCAATCCGGTGTACGACGAGAGAGTGAGACACGACTTGGTCCTTATCGTTCGCCGGCGATGAGAGAGTCGAGAGTCGGCCATCTCCTCCGCTATTATTCTTGCTCCTAGAAATTTGATAGGTCCTCTAGCAACTGCATATCTTTGATGACTGTTCGTTGCCCCATGTAGCAGTCCGAGTCCGACTTTAGCAAATAGCAACTGCTTGTCTTTGATGAGTGTTCGTTAATTGCCCGATGTAGCAGTCCGGATAATAACCAGATTCCGAATTCGACTTTCCCTATTGTCCAACTTTCCTGGCAAGATTCTATATATACACGCGCACACGCAACAAACTTGTCCACATCAGGTAGCCATGGAACTAAACTACTGGTTCGGACTCCGGCATGCCGGCAGTAACCGGCGGACAGGCCTGCTCATCTTCGATCGCACGGGCGTATACTCCACGGCACGCCGCCGTTACATCCGCAAGTCGCGCTACCACCGCTACCGGGCCATGACCATGGATCTCGTTCCGGTCGTCAAAGCCTACCGCTCGCTGCAAAAGCTCGGGATGAAGAGATGGCCTGAGCACGACAAGGCAGCAAGGAAGGAGATCACGTGGTGGAAGCACAGGATCATGGACTTGTACTGGGATGGCATGCCCGAAAAGCACAGGGCGAGAGCTATGGAAAGGTATTTCAGGGCGCGGTACCAGCGCGGGGAGCTCTATCCTATGCTGGGGTGTGGACTCGTGGTCATAGTCGGCAGGTGTCTGTTGCGGCTGAAGCAGGTCGGAAGGTTCGACCTCGGCTTCCTGTTGGTGTTCCTTGTCACCTGCTTGCTTATATGGTTTCTCGTGGTCGCGTACGAGCTATATGTCACAGCTAGGTGGGACCTCTCCAGCTCCGATGTACATGACGTTCTAGAATTTGAGTTGACAAGGGTAACATATTTTGCCTCCTGGGGAGAGCATTTAACACTTAGGTCATGTGTGTACTCTAGACTCTAGAGAAAGATAGATTGTTAGAGGTGGTGTGCTCTTTTTGTAAGTTGGAGGTCCTCCGCGTTAAAAATAATCTAGATGCATGGATATGCACGCCTTTGTTGTGTCGTCTACGGTCCTAGACGTGGTCCGTGCACAATTATTTTCAGCCTTGGATGGACATGCGCACGCTTTGCCGTGTGATGGTATTATGGTTTGAATGATACGTAATAATCTATTTGGTCTTGTAGATTAGTGCGAGTAATATATACACCTCGAAACAAACATATGCCCATCTATATTAATATAGCAACCAACTTGAGACCGGTACTGGACCAGACAACACAACGCCCAAAAGAAAGAACAAAGAAAAAAAGAGAAAACGAAGAAGAAAAGAAGAGAAAACAAGGCCGATAACAGCGGCTCGACGAAAACGAGGGTGACCCGCCACCGCTGCACCCTCCAGAGAATGTCCACCACTAGCCTAGCGCTCTAAAGCATAGCGTACCAAGCAGCACCTCCAAGAAGGAAAGCGACGACACCGACGCTGTTGCCCGGACGGATCCTAGGGTTCCCCCCGATACGCCGCGGGAGGTGGGGAAGAGGTACCCTCAACGCCCTTCAGGAAGGACGGTAACACTCATAGGCGTTACCGCGTCGATGTCAAGACGACAAGGATATCTCCCGACCCCTTATAAAAACCACACTCCCGGACGCTCCGGATTGCTCCACCACTCTTGCCGCCCACCAGCACGCGCCACCACGGTCTTGCAGCCACCACCGTCGTCGCACCATGGCCCACTCTGCGAGGTCGGACAGTCTGAAAGGAGAGGACTTCAGCGAGGGTCGACGCTATAGAAGCACGCGGGAGGGAACTGCCTCGGTAACCGACCGGATGCAGCAACAAGGGCAAACCAAGCCCTCTCTGGCCTAGCCGAGCCCGAATGGGCCCGTGAAGCCCCCCCGCCGCACTGCACAGCAAGGGTGCCACTGACAACGCCAAACCTAGCCCTAGTCCCTACTCCTCCAACCACCAGTAGATCTGTCGCCACTACAAATCTCTGCCACCAAGCAGCAGCACAGTTGCCACCGTGCTCACCCGAGCTAGCTGGACCGCCACCGATCCGTGAGACACTAACGCAAGACACCTCCTGAAGCCGCCTCCGCCAGAGGAATGCCCGCGAAGACCACCTTCTAGGGCCGCCACCCAGGCATCTGCATGCTCGAACCTCTAGATTTTTAGAGGTGGTGTGCTCTTTTTGTAAGTTGGAGGTCCTCCGCATTAAAATAAACTAGATGGATATGCACTCTTTATCGTGCCGTCCACAGTGTGTCCTAGCCTTCCATTGTTGTCGCCGTGATCCTAGACGTGGTCCGTGCACAATTAGTTTCAGCCATGGATGGACATGCGCAAGCTTTGCCGTGTGATGGTATTATGGTTTGAATGATACGTAATAATCTATTTGGTCTTGCCGATAAGTGCGAGTAATAGATACACAATATATCTATTAATGGTGATGCGCAATTTTGATATATAGTGCAAATGAGACCATGTCTCATTATTTCATCCAAAATATTACTAACGATGGTATTTCTAACGAGATAAGCAACATCACTCTGCTTTAAACACTAAAAAAATATTCGCATCAAGGAGAAAAGGTAAGCCAATAGATTTGTCAGAATCCATAAGCGTGCGTACATTTCAGTTGGTTCTCATACATGTCATCCAAATAACCGAATATTTGTAAATTACAGATTTCAATCTGCTCTAACATTCCCTTTCCTTTTCAAAGTAATGACTCAGATTCCAAACTTTACCAGTTATACTGCAATCACATATCGTACGGCCATGGGTGTAAGCGAATTTCTAAGAATCACTACCCAGAATTCTAAGAGCAACATAAATTGATAAAAAATAAACATGAAACTATCTTTAGTATGATAGCATCGCATCACTGCCCAAACACCCATTGTATGATCAAATGAACAACAAAGCCCTAGAATCAGAATGCAAGATGCAGAAGAATGTAAGATTAGGATACTCACTCAGCATCCACAAATAACTAGTATCTCCAATAGAATATAAATAACAAAGAGACTTAGGTATAAGTACTGCATCACGAAATCATAAGAAGCTTGAACGATGGAAGCAAAGTATGGCAATGAAAGGAAGATGCAGTTGTGTACACACCTCTAAATAGTACATCAGAGGTTGTGCAAGACATTAATAAAATGGGGCTTGATGGTAGGTGATGTGCTCGTCGTTCGACGTAGAGCTCATTGGAAACCCCAAGAGAAAGGTATGATGAGCACAGTAGTAAGTTTTTCCTCAGTTATGAAACCAAGGTTTAATCGAACCAGTAGGAGCAAGGAAACACCCTAAATGTGTTACTAGCTGAGCTTTGGCAGGACGCACTACCGGTGCTAGTAGCAACGTGGAGACCTGCACAACACAACCACAGAACTTTGTCCCCAACTTGCGATGAGGTTGTCAATCTCACCGTGTTTTGCGGAAAACAAAGGATTAAACGTACCGAATGGAAAGAACTAAAAGTTTGTAGAAAGTAAACACAAAGCAGTAAACAGTTGTAGATTGTATGTAAAAGACAAGGACCGGGATCCATAGTTCACTAGAGGTGGCTCTCCTTAGATAGATAACATGCTGGGTGAACAAATTACAGCGGGGCAATTGACAAACACCGAGAAAGCAATACATGCATATACTAATCATCTTGACTCCTTTGAGACTTGATTGAGCATTACAACATAATACATAGACCACCATCCAACTGCATCTATGACTAATAATCAATCTTCAGGTTATCATCCGAACCCCCTCCAGTATTAAGTTGCAAGCAACAGATTATTACTTTACGAACTGCGTGTAAAGTAAACAATACGATTGTTCTATGAATAAAGGATTGTTGTTTTCTCCCTAGTAGCAACAACACATCTAGTACCTTAGAGATTTCTGCCACTTCCCCAGATTACCAGAGGCATGGACCCACTATTGAGCATAAATACTAACTCTTGGAGTTGCTAGCATCTACTTGGCCAAGATAGCTATTAATAACAGAAAACATGCAAGATCACAGATAACAAAGACATGATAGAATCAACAATCAATCTGAAATAGCATCTCAATATCCATCGGATCCCTGCAAACACAACATGTATGAATACAAATAGATGATCTTGATCATGAACGGAGCTCACAAGATCTAAACATAAAAGCACAAAGGAGGAGAACCAGCCATCTAGCTACTACATGGATCCGTAGTCCAAGGATGAACTACTCATGCATCACACCAGAGGCTTGCATGGTGATGAAGAAGGCCTCCAGGGTGAATTCCCCTCTCCGGCAGGGTGCCGGGAAGAGAGTTTCAGATCCCTCCCGATCTACGGATGGAGATGACGGCGGCTACAGACTCTTTCGTGGATTTTTGATCGGGTACTTAGGGTTTTCGTCCCGAGGGCAATATATAGGCGGAAGGAGAGGCCGAGGGGGGTGCCTAGGCTGGCCACACCACCCCCTAGCGCGGGCCAGGCCTGGCCACGCGGCCAGGTGGTGTGGTAGCTCCCTGGCCCTTCTCCGTCTCGTATTCTGGCACTTGATCCCTTCCAGAAAAATAGGCAATTTGGCTTTTGTCCCGTCCAATTCCGAGAATATTCATTTTCTAACTTTCCTGGAACCAAAAACAGCAGAAAACAGGCAGCTGGCACTGTGGCTCTTGTTAATAGGTTAGTCCAAGAAATCATATGAAAAGTACTCCAAAGTTGGAACAAAACACAAGAAAGTGGATAAAACCAAGCATGGAACATCAAAAATTATAGATACATTTGCAATGTATCAACATCCCCAAGCTTAACTCCTGCTTGTCCTCGAGTAGGTAAGTGATAAAAAGAAAGAATAATTTTTGAGGTGACATGCACCATCAAAGATTTGATCAAAGTATTTGTAAAACATTCAAAGCTGGGATCATAGTACTTCAATCATAACATGAAAGACAAAGTTCTAGCAATAAGCAAAGAAACTATGATGCAACATGAAAATGCACAAACAAAAGATTCATGAATAACAATGCTTTGCAAGACGTTTGTTTGTTTCACATAAAGAAAACATAGCATAATAGTATTCAGCTTGTCCCTCAATAGAGTAGCAAATATAAATGCATAGGACACCTTCAAAGTTCATAAGAGTGACTAGATACAATAGTTTAAAACAAGCAATATCAAGTTATGCATCAATCAACTAGTCTTGGGACAATGCACATAGAACTAAGAATGGTCACTATGCTCTCAAAGTAGGTGCATAAAGATAGAAGATGGAGACTCAATATAATGGTGGAAGAAGGGCCTTTTGTATAAAAGGAAATAGGGATTCAAGTCCCATAAAGAGCTTCCAAAAATTATGGTACTTATAGCTTTCAGCTCTCATTGCCCCTATCATAAGCATCTTGAAGTGATTAAGGTTAAAGTGAACAAACTATGGTGTACATGCTTGACGAAGTATAAGTCAAATCTCATGTCCCTTGTATACGAGGGCTCCTCATGCTACTCAAGTTTAGTCACCGTAAGTTCTTGTCATCGTAAGTACATGTGTATCATTGAGAACCGCCAACGGGTACCCTTGCCCGATGATACGGAAGAATCCCCATATCAAAATGACAAGGCAAGGCATAACGAGCATCTCAGCATTCTTCTTATTTACCATGGGAATATGGTGCTTTTTTCTCTCTTTCCTCTTTTCATAGTATCTTTTTTTTTTCTTTTCTCTTTTTTTCTCAATATAGGACTCTTTTTTTATAAGAAGAATGCTACATAGACAGCTCATTATGGTTACGCTGCAGGTTTCCACCATGTCAGCATGGATTAGACCAATGCCCAGCGTTTCTCTAACACATATACATAACTCCATGGACTTACAAGCTCCCTTTCATTTCACAATCGACATCCATATACAAAAGAGCATGATATCAACTAGGTACAAGTACCAAGTGCAATGTTGAAAGCGTTTCCCATGAAAGCATGGTTTTGCTAATTCCCAACAAATAAGTGCAAGCATATACAACATAGACGACACAATGGTTCAAGTTTATTAAGGGCAAGTAAAGTAAAGTATGCCATCAAGTTCGTAAGAGCTTTAATCACTAGTTTTCTCATAACGAGTTTAATTTGGAAGGTAAACAAAAGCATGAATATACTTGGAATAGCATAAGCTAGTAGGTAGGTATGGTGGAATCTTTTGGAATAACTTGGTTTAGGGAGTTGGATGCATGAGTGGAACTCATACTTGGTTGTGGAGGCTAGCATAAGACTGGGAGCGACAAACTAAGAGGGCAATAATGGCCATAATCATGCAGAGCGACAAAACATCATTGATCAAAGCATAAAGTGATACTACAAGTTGAAAACTAAAGGATCATAAAGGCTATGGTGACTTGAGATAGTCATAACATGGTGTGAGCATGCGCCAAGTCAACCCAAATAAAGCATCAACGGAGAATACCACTATACTATGCTTTAATATGCTAAAACAACGCATGATTCATCCAAGGCACATTAATCAATCTCAATTGTTTATAACAAGTCATGCTACAACAAAGAATACTAAGCATAAATCCAAAACAATATCAAGCATGGCATGACAAAGCATAGGCCACAGTAAAAAACGAGCTCGTTTTACCACATAAGTATGAACTTTCCTACTCTTTTCCAAACCAAACCAAACTATTTGCAAACCAATGTATGAAAGAGGGGGTCCAACCAATTTATTCAGAAAACTAAGCAAACCAAGCAAACTAAAAACCAAAACAAAAACGAAAAAGAAGACGCTCCAAGAACAACACAACTGTGCATGAAACAATAAAAATAAAGCGTTTGGAAGAAAGCTGAGATTTTTATTGATGAAGAAGGGGATGCCTTGGGCATCCCCAAGCTTTGACGCTTGTACTTCTTGGATATTTCTTGGGGTGACACGCGTGGCATCCCCAAGCTTGAGCTTTAGTCCATCCTTCATCTCATTACTCATTCCTTCCATACACCTGAAAAAAATTACAGCTCAATCCTATATACATATCTCTCTCACGAATTTTTACGGTGAAGCACAAGAATCTGTTTCGGGATAGCAACTTTCCCAATCATTACTTCACTCTCATTAGAGGTTACTCTTGGCACAAAAAGCAAATAAAAAGGATAAGAAGAGGTTATTACTGAGGTAATAACTTCCAAGACTCATCTAAAACTTTTGGGTTATCTCCCAATAAGTACTTTTCTTTAACGCCTTTAAGTTAGGGATAAGAAACAAAGAAAGAATCAAGTGTTCTCAAATGAAGAAGCATTAAAACCCACTTTCTTGCCCTTACCTCTCTTATTTTTATTCTTATCCTTTGGGAAAATGTGATTGTTTGGTGGAGAAGAAAGGTGCATGGTCCCCTTTCCCACATCTATTATTGCTGCAAGGAGTTCTAATAGGGACCTTCCAAGTGTAATTTGTCCTTTTCCTGCACATTCAATAACAAGATAATCAGTAGAAATCATTTTTCCCAAGGATCTTTGTAAACACTCCTTCAGCTATTCCAATAGGTAAAATGGTAGCATTATTAGCAAGAGATATTTCTTTTCCTCCTTCAGTAAGCCCCCAAAGATTCAAAGATTCATAAATATCTTTAAGCATAAGACAAAATTCAGACATGATATCACAGCGGGCTTGAAAAGTTTCAGTGTTTATCTCAATCTTTACTGTAGGGAGCCACTTTGATGGTTCAGAATTTATTGGAACATAATTGTGATGCTCCCTAAGCGTATTATAGCAATCTTTTAAGCTAGTAGTGCTAGTCTCAAGAGTGTTCAACCTAGCAAATATTTTTGCGAAAGAAATATCAGTTTGGCTAGGCATGTTGTAAGTGAGGATCAATTTCTTTATAGCATTTATAGCATTATCCTCATTACATTGGAGGAAATCTTCTCCCACAACAGCATCTAAAGCATATCTATAGCAAAGAGCAATCCCAAGGTAAAAACTGCTAAGGAACAAGCTTTGAGTCATTTTAGGCTCAGTTTTTTCATGTAGATCAGAGATTCTAGACCAAGCTTCCTTAAAACTTTCCTCAATTCCTTGTTTAAAAGTGAAAAGCATTTCCTCGGGTGACATAGTGATTGGAGCAAGGCTAGACATAGTGGCAACTCAAGATAGGAACTAATTTTTTTGTGTTTTTTGAAATAAGAAAGCAAACTAGTAAAACTATTTTTTTTGTGTTTTTGAAAGAACAAAACAAGCAAACAAAGCAAAAATAAAACTAAGCAAAACAAAAACAACAAAGTAAAGAGATTGGTTATGAGGGACTCCCCTTGTGAAGATGTCCTTGACTCCCCGACAACGGCGCCAGAAAAGATCATGATGTGCTCGTCGTTCGACGTAGAGCTTGTTGGGAACCCCAAGAGGAAGGTATGATGAGCACAGCAGTAAGTTTTCCCTCAGTTATGAAACCAAGGTTTAATCGAACGAGTAGGAGCAAGGAAACACCCCAAAGGTGTTACTAGCTGAGCTTTGGCAGGGCGCACTACCGGTGCTAGTAGCAATGTGGAGACCTGCACAACACAACCACAAAACTTTGTCCCCAACTTGCGATGAGGTTGTCAATCTCATCGTGTTTTGTGGAAAACAAAGGATTAAACGTATCGAATGGAAAGAAGTAAAAGTTTGCAAAAAGTAAACACAAAGCAATAAACAGTTGTAGATTGTATGTAAAAGACAAGGACCGAGATCCATAGTTCACTAGAGGTGGCTCTCCTTAGATAGATAACATGCTGGGTGAACAAATTACAGCGGGGCAATTGACAAACACCGAGAAAGCAATAAATGCATATACTAATCATCTTGACTCCTTTGAGACTTGATTGGGCATTACAACATAATACATAGACCGCCATCCAACTGCATCTATGACTAATAATCCACCTCCAGGTTATCATCCGAACCCCCTCCAGTATTAAGTTGCAAGCAACAGATTATTGCTTTACGAACTGCGTGTAAAGTAAAAAATACGATTGTTCTATGAACAAAGGATTGTTGTTTTCTCCCTAGTAGGAACAACACATGTAGTACCTTATAGATTTCTGTAACTTCCCCAGATTACCAGAGGCATGAACCCACTATCGAGCATAAATACTAACTCTTGGAGTTGCTAGCATCTACTTGGCCAAGATAGCTACTAACAACGGAAAGCATGCAAGATCACAAATAACAAAGACATGATAGGATCAATAATCAATTTTAAATAGCATCTCAATATCCATCGGATCCCCGCAAACACAACATGTATGAATACAAATAGATGATCTTGATCATGAACGGAGCTCACAAGATCTAAACATGAAAGCACAAAGGAGGAGAACCAGCCATCTAGCTACTACATGGATCCGTAGTCCAAGGATGAACTACTCACGCATCACACAGGAGGCTTGCATGGTGATGAAGAAGGCCTCCAGGGTGAATTCCCCTCTCCGACAGGGTGCCAGGAAGAGCTTCAGATCCCTCCCGATCTAGGGATGGAGATGACGGCGACTACAGACTCTTTCGTGGATTTTTGATCGGGTACTTAGGGTTTTCGTACCGAGGTCAATATATAGGCGGAAGGAGAGGCCGAGGGGGGTGCCTGGGCTGGCCACACCACCCCCTGGCGTGGGCCAGGCCTAGCCGCACAGCCAGGTGGTGTGGTGGCTCCCTGGCCCTTCTCCGTCTCGTATTCTGGAACTTGATCCCTTCCAGAAAAATAGGCACTTTGGCTTTTGTCCCGTCCAATTTCGAGAATATTCATTTTCTGACTTTCCTGGAACCAAAAATAGCAGAAAACAGGCAGCTGGCACTGTGGCTCTTGTTAATAGGTTATTCCAAGAAATCATATGAAAAGTACTCCAAAGTTGGAACAAAACACAAGAAAGTGGATAAAACCAAGCACGGAACATCAAAAATTATAGATGCATTTGCAATGTATCAGTAGGTATGTAGCTTAGGTTAAAAGAAATTTCCACCAATCCAAATGTATGTCCCCAAATTTCTTTTATGCCATATATGATGGCTGAGAACACATCCTACCGGAAGGCCCAGAGAACTACAAGTGATTAAACTAACATATAATTGAAGGGAATATAAATACCATGTAATACCATACTTTTAGTCCCATAAAAGGATGCCTCCAATCCAATCAAAGGCACCCTTTATGGAATCACCACATTGTGAAAAACCTAACAAAACTGAAGGAGGTACTCTCTTGTCATCATATTGCCATGATCATGTTAAGATACAAACATCTAGTGTCCCTTGCTACCTATGGGTACAATCGGATTGATGAAAAAGACATGTTTGTGATATCATTTTTCTTAGGAAAGTGAACTTCATGTGCAACAATGAAAGTGATAAGTATTGAATCCTATACACATGTGCAAGGAAAGAAAAATAAATGTAATTAATTTGAGCAACGAAATAATCTAGGTGTAACAACAATATAAGAACAAAAATGAGAAATAGGAAAACTTTAAAGATTTCCTCTCTATTAGTTTTTCTCTGTAGTACATGATATATTATTAAGTTAGCTAGCCAAGAAAGAAACACTGGTTTCATTAATGATACATTGGTAATGAATATGCAACAAATAGTTGATGTTATAGAAATTACCAGAGCTAGAAAGAGTGGCCCGATTGAGTCATGTAATTTATCCATAGCACCACACAAATGAGCAATGTAATCATAATTTATCCATATTAACATAATCATATGATATATCCCAAATCATAGGGTGCAAAAAAATGATGTCAAGCATGATACCAGAGTTCAACCACCAAATCTAAATGTTAGATTGTATACTTGCATCTTTCTCACATAAAAGTGGCTCTTAGCTGTAAGTAATTCGTGGATGCGCATAAAATTAGAAGTTAGCTATAAATAACCATAGTGATGATAACAATCAACTCAACCTCTATTTACTAATGATAGTGGCAAAGTAGGTTTTGTACCTCCAAACCTCTTCTTGCGGGGCATGACACTAGTGTTAAATAACATAGTTGAATCCTAAAATGATCAATTATTCGCTGAGGAGCTAATAGTATAATCTGATCAAAATGTAATCCTATGATGCATCAAGGAATTTAATAGATGGTCGTGCAACATCCTATAAATGAAGCGAAACATCATAAGAAAAACTCACAACTCAAAAATACATCTAATAGAGTAACATTACACAACTAATCTGATTTCTAGAATTATTTTAAGTAAACATAAATCTCCCTAATCTGGTTATAGGTTGGTGAAAGGTGATTATACATGCTCTTACTCAAATAATCCCTTCTACTAACCAAACAACACACATGGAACTGCTGTTGGGTTCGCAGCATAGAAAACAAAAAAATTCCTACGATGAGAACTATACGCTAAGATCTATGTACTAGATACAAGCAACAGATGGATATACATCTATGGAGAACTTACCCTCGAAGACAACAAGGCTTTGTTAACGAGTTGGAACTCGTGGATGATGTAGTCGAACGCTTGTCAATCTCAAGATCGTGTGGAAGTCCTGCCGCCACAAATCAGTAGCACATCCGTCCTCGCACACATGTTCAGGCCACCGAACAACCTCCACCTACTCGCTCCAGCGAATCAGCGGAAGCAGCAACCCCTTCCAGACGAAATGCCACCGAGAACATGTATCTCGCTAATCCGAGACCATGGGGAATATATCTAGAGGGGGAGAGGTATCCTTCACGAGGAGGTGTGCTTTGTGAGGAAAGAGAGGGGGCCTTTTATAGGAGAGGGGGCTCCTCCCCTCCCATGGCCAGCGCCCATGGGGGGGTGCCCCCATCTCTTCCTCATTCATGTGGTGGAAGATCCACTCACATCAATTTAGCCTCCACTCAAAGTTCCACTCACATGCATTAAATTTCCACCAAATTTAATGCAAACTCTCATTTAATAAAAATCTTTTATTTATTTTATTCAGAATTTTGTTAATTACTTTAATTAACAAACATTCACATAAAACCCCTTGCAATATTTCAATATCACATGCAGAACTAGTTTCTGCAATTTCACCCAAAACAATTTCGGTTTCCATCGAAATGATTCCCGCGCTTTGCAGTTCTTTTGTCTGAAACATATGTGCTCCAAATGGTGTTTGGCAACCCTTAAGTGTGTCACCCTACGGTTCGCGAATAATGCAGACATGATTGAGACTCCTCTCAGATCAATAATCAGAAGCGGGACCCGGAGATCCATTCTGACTCTTGCACATTCAATGATGACTTCTGTGATCGTGAGAACCTTTAACGCTAGTAACTTAATCCCTTTATCTCACGATATATTACATGTCTAAGATTCGATCATGGGTATCTGAATACCTAGTTTGATCTCGTTACCGACATGTACTCTTTTCTCGTTCCCGTGATATAACATTCTAGTGGTCACATCACTTGCTTGCAAGCTATCTTAATGTGATATCACCGGGAGGGCCTAGAGTATATCTATCCGTCATCGGGATTGACAAATTCCACTCTTGATACATGAGCCTCAACATAACACCTTCAGAGTGTCTGAACCCACCTTTATAGTCACCCTTGTACGGTGTGACGTTTGATGTTATCAAGTCACTCTTCCGATGTTAGCAATTAACATGATCTCATGGTCTAAGGACTAAGATTACTTCGTATGATGTTATAGCAATATAAACATAATGACTTTGATCGTAATGATATACGTTGGATGAATGTTCGTCACATCATTTCACAAATGTTGTGACCTCATTATTAACAACATCCAATGTTCTTGATAAGGAAACCTTGATCATCTTGTTAATCAAAAAGATAGTCTATAAGAGAGCATAACTAGGAACCTTTTATTTGTTTATTAAACACACATGTATTGACGTTTCTAATCAGTACAATTATAGCATACAAAATAAACATCTATCATATACAAGGAATACATAATGATAACTTTATTATTGTCTCTCAGGGCATATTTCCTTCAACTGCATTTGTCGCAACCTTTATTTTTCTGCATAGCATCCTAAATTCCGAATGACATGCTATAACCAAATTTTTATCTAGCTTAAGGATATCATTATAATCACAAAAACTTGCATTTATAAACAATAAATATCCTCTCAGCAAAGAACTGTACGATTGTAACCAGTTCCTTCAAACTGGACTTGACCAAGAGAGTTGCATCTAACATATCAATTAACTTGGTAGAGTATTTGAACATGGGATACTTACTAAGTTAGTCACATATCATTACAGCACCGAGAAAATTCGGGAGTTACTTAAATGAAAACCAAGGTGAATATTCACACGTAAATACATATCTTAATCTCGTTATATAACTTATTTTCCGGTTTCTACAAGTTCTCCCTCCTCCAACATCCAACTTTTCACGTCTATTCCCTGAATTTAGGAATGTAGTTGATGATACTATCAGAGACGGAACTACTTTTAAATACCAATAACGACTAGTGACACTAGGTAATTGTAATATATGAAGATTGTTTAAAGAAAAAATAGCTCCCTATAACATAAATAAAGGATAGTAAACTAATGAGAATCTACGTAAATTCTTGAAATGAAACTACAAATAGCTCACCATGGTGCGGACACCCAAACTGCATTTGGTGGAACAAACAGCACCCTGCACTCTCAGAAGAATTCCAGTGAGCAGGCACATAAGATGGTATGTTATGATGTGTTGTCTCGCCATGATTCCGATGGAAACTAATCCCTTATTGACAACACAGTTTTCCATTGTATTGTCTTGGACAATGCTACTGCTCAGGTTGCTAGCCCATCAAAATCCATTTACTGGTACAGTCTTTCTTTTTGGTAATTACTATTGATGCAAAACAGGTGGGGTTTCAATTAATCTGTCCGCCTATAAAACTCTATGGTGGCACGAAACAACGATGTAATTTGTAATGAACTAAGAAGAATTATACTAAGAAGTTCGTCATTTCTATAATCTACGACGAATTAGTATGTCATCTGCATCATCTAAAATTAAATTTAATGTACGTCATATCTACGAATTAGAATAGGTGTGATCCGTGAGGTGAGATCGGAAGTGTTAGGCAGATCGGCTAGTCATGGTTCCGGTCGAGCGTGCAGCAGAAAGCGCTGGTAGCCAAGTCTTGAGGAAGTCTTGCAATTTGAGACAACGAGTGGTCCTATGATACCCTACCATGGCGGCGATGGTAATCAATCGTGTGGAAAGGGATAGCCACAACTAGGGAATACCTTATCAGTGGCGCACGACATTTCATATTCTGTGGCGCATATAGTATGCGTCACTGCTACGTCGCCACTAAATTTTACTTTTGTGGCACATATTGATATGCGCCATAAAATTCTGAGATTTCAGTGGCGCATTTTGCCATATGCGCTATAGAACTAGTTTCAGTGGCGCATATCCCTCCATGCGCCACAGAAATGAATTGCACCACAGAAATGTTTAAAATATATAGAATCAAGTATTTACATAGATCACTAGAAACAGTACATTTCACATAGTATGTGAAAACCGATATATAATACAAACACAAGTATAATATCATCACACTTAGAGCCCGATCAAGATAAATATATAGTGCCAAGTGCCGAATTTTTCCACAAGTGCCGAATACAAATTTCATATCATCTCACATTACATATGAAGTGGTCACCGCCTACACTAGGATCAAATAGAATACCACTATGATGACGTTGAGCAAGAGCAGGAACCCGACCAATATCTTCATCCGGTTCTTCTTCCACAGGTGGTTCCTCCACTTGGCCACCGCCTTCTCTCTAGTCGCGTATCCTTTGTAGATGTTGCTAGTGAACTTATTCACTTGTTTCTGACAGTCCTCCCACTCCTCGTAGACTCCTGGAACCCAACCCTTATACACCACATACCACTTCTCTGTCTCTATAGACAAAGCATATTAGTAAATCATGCAACATAATGAATTAAAGGGTTCACATGCATATTGTTCACAAAATTGAAGCAAAGGATTCATAAACCTAAAAGATACACTACTAGGGAAAACCCTACACGAGGCACACCAAAAAGCCTATCCGAGGCGCATATGATATGTGCCTCTTGCGTCGCACCTCTAGTATTTGTTATGCGAGGCGCACATCATATGTGCCTCCCATACTCAGAATATGCGAGGCGCATATTGATACAAATGCACCTCCTATATTATGCATATGCGAGGCGCATATTGATCCGAATGCGCCTCGGATATTATTTTTGAATTTCAAAAAAAAAAATGGCGGCCAGATCTGGATCTGGACGGAATTTCGTCGGAGCTCGTCGGAGGCCGTGCCCATGGTCACAACCTAACAGTGCAGGCAAGTGCGGGAGGCCATGGCCATGGGGGTCACTGGAGATGGTGGAGGAGGATGAGGCCACCGGAGGTGGAGGAGGAGGAGGTGGTCGGTGTGGTTGTGGAGGCCATGGCCGAAGTGATCATCGGAGGAGGAGGAGGAGGAGGTCACCGTAGGAAGAGGAGGAGGATGCCACCGGAGGTGGAGGAGGAGGTCGCCGGAGGAAGAGGAGAAGAAGGTCATCGGAGGAAGAGGAGGAGGATGCCACCGGAGGTGGTGGAGGAGGAGGAGGAGGAGGAGAAGGGGAGAAGGAGGAGAAGGAGGAGAGGTGGATGAGAAAGAGAAGGAGGCGGAGAGGTGGAGGAGAAGGAGAAGGAGGAGAGGTGGATGAGAAGGATAAGGAGAAGAAGAAGGATAGGTAAAGGGGAAGGAGAAGGAGGAGAGGTGGAGGAGAAGGAGAGGTGGTAGGTGTGGTAGGTGAGATATTCGAATTTGAATCAGGCTCTACTTATGCGAGGCACATATCATATCGAATAGTTTTTTTATTTTTTTGAATTAAAAAATCTTCTTTGTGCCATAACTTTTTACTCTTTTCGAATTTGGGGATTCTGTAAAATCTAGAACGACCATAAGTCTTTAAATTCGAATAGGAAATTTCGAGACGATCGTTTTGATAGGTTAAAGATTTCTTTCCGATATCGTATGCAAAAGTTATAGCCGTTTTACCGTGCCATGACCTATTTTTATAAAATACATCAAAATTCATGTTTTTCAATTTTGTCTAGATCTATACCCTAAAATCTAACTACAACTCAAAGGAATTATTTTTTTGAAGTTTCTATCATTTTTATTTATTTTTTACAAAACTGAAAAGACTATCCAGAGGGGGGGGGGGGGTGTGGGATCTGCCAGGTTATAGGAGGCGCATATGGAAATATGCGCCTTGCATATTATCAAGTATAGGAGGCGCATATTGCCATATGCACCTCACATATTCGAGCACAGATATCCTCCTAGGCCCATGCAACTTATGCGAGGCGCATTCTTCTCATATGCGCCTCGCCTATCTAATATATTGGAGGCGTATATTATCAAAATGTGCCTCGCATAATATGGGGGTGCGAGATTTTGTCCGTACAGAGACTAGCGGAGGCGTATCCTACAAATATGCGTCTCGCCTATTTTAATACTAGAGGCGCATGTCTGGCTGGTGCGCCTCGCCTATTTTATCAGAGGCGCATATAGTATAAATACGCCTCTAATGTGCATGTCTCCTATAGCCTTTTCTCTAGTAGTGATAGCATCGCAATCATCATAGAAGTAATAAGTTCAACGATATCATGACCACAATATAGTTAAGTCCAACAACAACGACCGTTTCGAGCTAGGCAAGTTAAGTTTAGGACACACTATACACGTCCATCGATACACACACTCATGAAGATAGTAAAGTTTATGACACACACACACTACATGCATCCATCGAGAATATACGCACACTCGATCATGATAGGCACACATCAATCATGAAGACTTCTTCTCGCTCGGCTTCGGGAATGGTTGACAGCCCTCTTTCGTCATCCATGTCCTGGTGTCACCCTGCTTATGGAGGCGTTCTTCGATCTCCCTCTTAGTTAACCCTCTGGCTTGTTGTAGGGCCCCCGTGTGTTGGCATCTTTAATGATGATTTCCGATAACTTCATATGGGTGCGATGGAAGTATTCTCTAAGGTCATCATAGTGGGATGAAGCGGCTTGGACTAACTTTACATATCGTCGCACATGAGACCAGTTCCATGCTTGACATGCAACTAGTTTTGCATAAGTGGCTAGCGGGTGTATGTCTCTCCTACTATAGTCAATATCGATTTACAACAAGTTGCTAATAATTTAGTTATCATCATTGTGGTTCCATGTTCGTAGATAAGACTGGTTCTATCTTTGAAAGCCCTAAGACTCGTAAAACTTGCAATGGATAAATTAGAAGCATCTAGTTTAGATTGTTACTGGGTTGGTGTCATGATATGGTAATGTTGTAAGTTGATGTATAGTTGATACTCTTACAACACACCCAACGTGTAAGTTCCATAGACCTTAGCCTTACACATAAAGGAATGATAAAGATCAAACCACGATACACATGATATTGATCAAATGCAAAAACCATATCATTTCACTTTACACATATGCTGTTTGCATCTTATATTGCTTGTTTGGCATTTTAGTAGCATTATAAAATGATCCCTCATTTGGATATCAAGATAAAAATTTGTTCTTCCTTAGGTACGCACCGTTTTATGTTTTGTCGCTTCAAGACATCACGTGATGATCGGGTGTACTTGCATCCACGTTCGTATAACGGGTGTAAGACAATTTGACACACGTGAGTACTAAGGTTCTTACTTGGCGAGCCTAGCATGTATAGACATGGCCTCGGAATACGGACCGAAAGATTAAGCATGAGTCAGATAGTTGATATGATGCCCATATAGATGCTCACCTTTGAAGCTACACCGACTCACGTGATGATCGGACTTGGTGTAGTGGATTTGGTTCATGTAATGACCAAAAAGACACGAGGGATGTTGTTTTTGAGTGGGAGTTCATTCATAATTTGGGTTAGTTGAACTAGATCTATCATAAACTTAGTCTAAACTTTACAAATTCTATTGTAGATGGCACCACCTGCTTTTAATTTCAATGTGTTGATGGAGAAAGAGAAACTTGCGGCAAATGGTAGCAACTTTACCAAGTGGGCCATGAATTTTAGGATTCTCCTCACTGCTGCACAAAAGCAATATGTGCTACAAGCGGCGCTAGGCCCCCCACCAGCTCTTGATGCCCCTGATGACGAAAAGAACGTCTATTCACTAAAAGAATCTGGATGATCTGTGACGTTTTTAGGACGCGACCTAAAAACGTCGCAGATTCCTGACGTTCTAGAACGTTTCGTCACAATGAGATCCAACCCCCTCTAGTCCGATTATCCATGATGTTCCTTGGTTTCGTAGTGGTAAATTCGTTGCAAATTTCGTTCCAGGTCCCGAAGCCCAGTTTGCCATTTTGTCTGTGCCAAATTCGTCGTGGATTTCGTCACGGCACATGTTTGACTCTTTTTTCCCATCGACCGTCTCCTTAGTGCTTCAACCCCAGTTGTTAGCACACTATGAACGGTAGCACTTCATGGAATCTAGGGGTGATTTTTTAGCCGGTCCCACATGTCAGTCTGTTTGATCAAAACTTGCATACAGTGTATGGCTAGTTCACGCGCTAGTTCAGAAAAAAGCCCGTTGATCCAAACATGAAGTGGCAGTTCCGCTTCTTCTCCCTCATCTCCTCGTCTCCTCATAGTAGCAGTTCCGCTTCGTTTTCCTCGTCTCTTCTCCTCTTCTTCTTCTCCTTGTCTCTCCCTGTTCTTCTTTCTTCCTCGATCAAAACATACCCGCACGTAAGCCATGGCCAGCAACATGATGAAGAAGAACCGGTACAATCTCCTGGCCGACCCACTTCGCAAGATCGCCGACTACCTTCTAGAGAAAGAGGAGTACATCGACACCTATGCTGCTTGTCGGGAAGTCTGCACCGATTGGCGCCGCACTTTATAAGAGCCCAAATTCCATCTCAACAACTGGATCATGACAGATCACACACTTCCAGACGTCGGCGGCTTCACCTTCCTCAACCTCGCCACTGATCGTTGCTTTAGGACGAATCTAATGGATGTCCATAGCAGGTTCACATTCACATCCGATATATATATAACATTCATTTATTTGTATTTTCCACTGTAAATATCTTAGTGCTGACTGGTGTCCTCTTCTTCCAAAAATTCTACTCCGTCCGTGTTTCCCGTGGCATTATCGTGCTTGCTCAGAGGGTGGAGCCGTACAAGATTTGGCTTCTGAACCCAATCACTCATAAGTACAACATTGAGTTTCAAGCACACATACCATCTGATCTTCTGCAATCTGTCATCGTGTCGAAGTCCCCAACAATTTGAACAGATTATCCCGATATTATTGTATGGCCCGATAAGAGCACCCCAACTAGGCAAATCAATGAATCATTTGGAGAAGGAATGTATTCGCCACCACCTGATATGTTTCTGGTCTGCATGACGGCATTCCGAGGGGAAGTATATGCATTACTTCAGAGCAGCACACAAGCACTATCACGATGGGCAAAATAATTGCAGCCCCAGTCTTTGAACATGTACGCGGAACCTACAATTTTTACCTTGTGGAGTCAGATGGTGACTCCTTGTGTTGAACGGGGATTTTGCCAAGGGGCAACCGGTGTTGTACCAGGTGGACACAGAGAACCGCTCTCTCGAGGCCATCAGTGACATTAGAAGTTGTTCCCTCTTTGTTGATTACCATTGGTCTATCTCCATTGACACCAGGTTACACCCCATAGTCAAACCTAGTTGCATATACTACAAGAATTATATTAGACTGTACGATCATGAGTTTGAAGCCTAGCAAGAGGAACCAACAATGGTATTGTATGGCTTAAGTATGGAATGTAAATTGAGGCCTTACCCTCTGTATGAGATACTGGCAGCACATTGTAGATGGAGAGAGTTCTCTGAGCATGTGTTGCAGCACGCGGGAGTCGCTGACAACAAAAAATATAGGGGAGAATGAATCCTATATTCATCCTAGATTATTTGCTAGTATTTCAGGTCTATTTCGAAGTAGAAATTTGTACTGTGTTTATATTATTTTGATCAACAATATGCATATTACCTTTGAGATAAAATTGTAATGTATTTAATTTTAGTACTTTCGGAATTCAAAGTATTTATTTTTAGTAGCTTCTTTCAGAATTCTCTATGTTTGCTTTCAGAATTATGTGCAAGTACTATCTTTCAACTTTTACAATCATAGTACTCAAGTTGTAATTACTGATTCAAAAAATCTAACGGAGATCAGAGTCTCATGTAAATCTCTCGAACTCGCGACGAGGGACCCTCTCGCGAGCAGCCCAAACGACCGGACTGCATGTGGACAGGAAATCTTTCAGAACTCTTTTGTACTAGTAGCTTTCATATAATTCTTTGTAGTAGCTTCCGGTTCACACAATCATAACCATACCCGGCAAAATCTTCCAAAAGTAGACTAAATAGGAAAATATATTATATATCACCTAGGTTTCAAATGACTAATTAACTATTTCAGACTAAGTCGTACTAGTTAAACTTAACAGTTCCCAACCACAACTACACTCTAGATGGTCTCGAACACAAACTTCACGTCCAACATCTCTTATGTGGTCTTCCTGCAAGTGATTAGCATGGCTTGTCCAACCTTTAGATCATATTCACTCTGGTGGAATTTCTTCCACCCTTGATTGCTGAAGATGGCATGACCATCTGGGTCAGTCTTATATGCAATTGGAGTGATGTCAAAATCTCCTAGCCGTACTCTAGCCACACCATCATCAGGGGTGTCAATGGAGGAAACCACTTTTGTAGGTAATCTCAGCGATGTCGCGCCGTGGATTAAAAAGAAGAAGTAATCATGTCAGACGACGACCACCACAAGTTATATATGGAGCCATACAAGGAACAAAAAAAAGGTAGTTGCCATACCATCTTATGTTGGACAAGATTTGTCCTTGTCAAACGGGTCAAAAATGGAACCTCGATGAAGGAGTTGATTGGCGGTAGGGTAGCTAGGAGGTGTTCCTTCTCATCATAGGTAAGGTGGCATCTTTGGGTGACAACCATATATTCATATACATCTTCCTTGCCACCAAGACCAAAATATAGATAACAGTTATCCTCGGCACAGGTCCTGTAAAAGAAAAACATAACATTTCTTCCCCGGTAAGATAGTTCTGTGTAATGAATTGCTTCCATCCTTCACCTCCCATGATAGTCATGTTCTTTCTTTTCTCGAGGTCAATCTTGTAGGTGCACCCAAGCACCTTGATGGGCACACTCTCACATTCAGTTGTGGCTAGATTGAACATGAACCTTGAATTGCATGGCACAGTCTGTCCACCAAAAACAAAAGAATCAGACATTAAACAAACGATTATAGACTTACAATGTAGTTTGAAAGAAAATTGCTTGTTACGACTTACCACTGAGTTCTGGAACCCCTGACTCTGATAAGTAGATACAAAAGGACATGCCCGATGACAACCGGGATTCGCAATTGCTCTTGCATACTAGACACGACGCTAGATCCTGTTAGGAAAAAATGATGAATGTATAAATGATATATGGAACTAAACTCCCAAAATAAATAGACTGTATATATAAATTAAACGTATTATAATTTAAACACCTGAGTTGGGATCCTTGTTTTCTTAGCTTTAGCGATTCTAACAACCACAACATTAGGTGCTCTAAACCTCGCTTTCTTAGGTCTCTTAACTACTTACTTCACATCATCATCATATGCTGTGAACCTCGCTTTCTTAGGTCTCTTGACTAAAGGTTGCTTCACATCATAATCATCATCATCATCATCGGATGTGACATCAATTAAGCCAGCGTTGGTTTTAAAAACCTAAATGGACGTTTCAGTAATTAGAATGTTTTGTTTTGCTGCTGTATAGTAGGTTTAACTACTATCTTAGAATTAGTAGCAACAATTTTAAAACCTGCATTTCGATACTATGTTGTACAGTAGGCACCTTCTGCATCAGCCCTTTCATTTTGTAGTATTCACAGTTTCTACAGGCGCCTCTTTCTAATTCTTCCGTTAACAGTGCAATCATTTGTAGACTTGCTAACTAGAAGAATCAAATAATAATTAGTGAACTACAAAACTCAAATTTAAAAGCATATGGTTTTGTCACAACTATAAGCATCGTCCAATGAGATGAATCTGTATATACCAAGGAGCATGTGCAACCATAGTGGCCATGCAAAGACAGTAAGTAGATGCCTATCATCCCATCAATAGTCAAAATACCACATTTTCATCATTGACCAGTTGTAGACAGTGAAAACCATAAGATTATCCTTTAGCACTAACATAGCGATGAAAAACATCAATTTGGGCCTCATACTAACAAAGCACACCTAAATCGATGAGATAATCAAACATATAGCAAGAAGCATGCACAACAAATGTGTTTGTACATAACACATGCTAGATGCACATTATCCGATGCACACAGATAGTGCCACCCTTTAATCATTGGCCAAATGCATGTGAAGAGAATACAATGACCTAAATCAATATATAATGTGGGCTCCATAGTAAGATAGCACACACAAGTCATTGAGATGAATCTGTATCTACCAAGGAGATGTAGAGCCATAGTGGTTGTACAAAGACACTAAGTAGATGGAGATCATCCCATCAACCTGCTAAGTGCCACATATTAGTCATTGGCCAGTTGTAAACAGTTAATATCATAAGATTATCCATCAACACTAACATATAGCTATGAAAAACATCAATTTTGTGGGCCTCATACTAACAAAGCATACATACATCAATGAGACAATCAAACATATAGCAAGAAGCATGCACAAAAATTGCGTTTGTACAGAACACGTGCTATATGCACATTATCCCATGGACACAGATAGTGCCACCCTTTAATCATTGGCCAAATGAATGTGAAGAGAATACAATGACCTACATCAATATATAATGTGGGCTCCATAGTAAGATAGCACACACAAGTCAATGAGATGAATCTGTATCTACCAAGGAGATGTAGAGCCATAGTGGTTGTACAAAGACACTAAGTAGATAGAGATCATCCCATCAACCTGCTAAGTGGCACATATTAGTCATTGGCTAGTTGTAAACAGTTAATATCATAATATTATCCATCACCACTAACATATAGCTATGAAAAACATCAATTTGGTGGGACTCATACTAACAAAGCACACATAAATCAATGATATAATCGAGCATATAGAAAGAAGCATGCACAACAAATGTGTTTATACAGAACACGTGCTATATGCACATTATTCCATGGACATAGATAGTGCCACACTTTAATCATTGGCCAAATGCATGTGAAGAGAAGACAATGACCTACATCAATATATAATGTGGGCTCCATAGTAAGATAGCACACACAAGTTAATGGGATGAATCTGTATCTACCAAGGAGATGTAGAGCCATAGTGGTTGTACAACGACACTAAGTAGATGGAGATCATTCCATCAACATGCTAAGTGCCACATATTAGTCATTGGCCAGTTGTAAACAGTTAATATCCTAAGATTATCCATCAGCAATAACATACAACTATGAAAAACAACAATTTGGGGCATTAATTTGTTGACTACTTCAAGATCATCTAGTGACATAGACAGCAATGCCGCTACTCTGCCCTAGAATGAGGTGGTGACACTGAAGCCAAGATCCATCGTCGGTGACCTAGATGGAGCACTGACGCGGTGAACCTAGAACGAGGAGGCGACACGGTGAAGGGAAGTAGGTCGAGGAGCACTTATGTTGCAACCGTCATTGCTAGGGAGGGGAGGGTGGTTGGTCATAGCCGGGAAGGGGAGGGGAGGTTATTTGGCCGTCGCAGGGAGGGGAGGGGATTTGTTCATTATCGGGGAGGGGAGGGTGGTTGGTCGTCGCCGAGAAGGGGAGGGGAGGTGATTTGGCCATCATAGGGGACAAGAGGGGAGGGGATTTGGTCGTCGCAGGGGGGTACGAGAGGGGAGGGGATTTGTCCGCCGCCGGGGAGGGGAGGGGAGGGGATCTGTCCATTATCGGGAGGGTCGGGGAGGGGATTCGGCTGTCGCCATAGAGGGTTTTTCAGCTGGGAGGTGAGTGGATTTGGGCAAGTGTGGAAGGGACCCGTAATACCGAACGACGGGTGGGGCCCACGCTAGAGCTGACTGGTGGGGCCCACTCTAGAGATGACGAGTGGCCCATAACAAGCCATTGCCATTGCCCGACCGCATCACCACAGTACTTACCGCACTGCACTGCGTCAAGAACGCATGACCATCGTCGCTGCCACATTCCATTGGGATGTGTGAGTCAATAGGAGAGGGCGACGTTGTGGACCAGGTAAATTAGATCTTGCTCCGTCCCTAAATCTGTTCTAGCTAGGGTTCTACCAGTTAGGGGAATTTAAGAGTTTCCATGACTTGTTCTACAGTGTTGGGTTGGAATCGATGGGGAGCTACCAATTTCTATCCTGGATCAAGAGATTGGTGGGAAGGAGCTATATCCTAGTTGGAGATGCTAGTGCAACCATGTTCCTGCTAGGAAGGTTGCCTCCTACGGTGCAGAAATTGGTAGAAATATTTTAGGTTGTCCAGATGAGGTGTGTTGTTACTTGTACTGGATGGACAACCCATGGCCATCATAGACTCATAGGATGATTTCCCAGCTATGTGAGAAGGCAGATGATAAGATGATGATTGAGATGAGGCTGGCAGATAGAGACACGGATCTACAGATATCTAAACTGAGGTTGAAGAAAATGAGAAAAGAAATGGAATGCAAGCATGTTTGGTTCACGATGATACTTAGTGTGGCAATGAGTTTAGGGTGTGTTCTTTTTTTGTTGGCAATTGTGGAAATAAGTATTGAATTATGGACGTATTCTGCTTCCTTTTGGTTTTGAGATTTTAGAAATTAGTATGAGAAATGAGTTTGTTGCATGTTTGGTTAGCTAGCTAGCTAGTTAGTTGTTTTCAGTATTTGATGACTGCAAGTGCACAAATTGTTTGTAGCCAGTTTGGAAGTTCAGATATCGATCCCACAGGGAGCCCAAAGGTAAGTGTTTATTGATGAAGTCTCTATCACACCCAAATTTGTCACAGGTCTTCGAGTGAATTGACTGCAAGTGTTGAAATAAGAATGGGATTTTGATTAAATGCGATAGATGTAAATAGAACTTAAAAAATGTAAACTTCAAAAATGTAAAGCATAAAAGTAAAGAACGGCTTTGCTTGTTTGTTGTTTCCTGTAGATGACGAAAGAAGGCGCGGGAAAATTCAGTTCATGGTGATAGTGAATGTGCTAGGTGGATGAATGGTGAATGTAACAATTATAATCTTATAGAATATATGTGTAGGAGAGTAACCCATAATTATCCGGAACTCCTCTTGGTAGATTTCATCCAAACTTCAATAATCCTACTAGCCTGCTACCAAAACCATGGTCAGACACTAGATGATTAAGATCCTTCAGGTTGCTTAGTGATTAAGGTCCTTGGATCGGACTAATGCAATAAGCACAGTGGTTACTCGTTATCCTCGAGTCAACTAGCTTTCCATTGATATCCCTGTGTCACCCAGGGTCGCCGGTCCACTAGCGTACAAGACCTTATCTATGTAGAAAAAGGTATCATGTTGTCTGGGATCTTAATTGGACAATAAGAATTAGGCATCCCACAGATAGTCAAGCACACATATTCTAGTATTTAGAATCAATCACAAACCAATGGAATATATGAAGGCACATCACATATCACCAATCCCCTACATCTCCCACACCTAAGGGAATTACTCACACATGAGAGAAGAACAGATCATCAATATATTGAATAAAGGGAATTCGTCTTGGGATTACCATGGAGATCCACAATAAGAATAGAAAAATATCCAACACAATTCAAGATGGGAAGAAACAATATCAAACCCTAGTCTTGCAAGGTGGAGATCCCTCTCTCAAGTACAAGTAGTGGCTATGGAGGTGTATTGGCTAGGAGGTCGAAGATCGTGGAGCGAGATGAAGAACGTCTCCTCCTTCTCCCCCTTCTCCTCCGGATCTCTTCTTTCTCCATTCTGGATGGTGTGGCGGCTGCTGTGTTCTGTTTTCATCCGCCGTCCCTTCATGGAAGTTGTCCCTTTTGATAAGACAGAGGTGGTAGCAACTAGACAGTGGGAACTATACGACCATTCCTACCATATAGTTGGATGTTACACCGTCTGTGAGCTTCCCTCGCGTGCTTCCAAAGTGGGACTTGCTTGTTTTCTCCAGAATATTGTATTTCTCTAGTTAAATCCTTCTGTTGATGTTCAGAACCTGAAACACACATTAAAACCCAACTTTTCTTTGCTACTGAAGTATTAGTGTTAGGTAAAGCTAGAAAACGATCAAATTCGGGAGAAAACCGTCAAGAAATGCCATAAAAAATGTGTCAAGTCTCACAGCTATCAACTCCCCCAAGCTTAGATGTTGCTCGCCCTCAAGTGACAAGGAAATAAGGAAGAATAGCAAAGATTCGAGACTGAAAGTAAAGGAACTTACAAGTTCGAAGTGGTTTCAAATTCTTTTCTTCTCAATCCCTGCAATCTTAACTATGATCATACAAGTATTCACGAGATTGCACATAGTCCACTTCCTAACCACGTATATCTTGCTAGCAAATAAATCATATGCCTAAGCAAGTGTTGGAAGTTTTATCTAGGAAGGTGAGACAAGTTCTTTTGGTGCCTCTCTTTGTTGAGAGATGAAAACTTTTTGTTCTTGCTTATTTAACCAATTAAGAGTACTCAAGTTGGTATCAAAATATTTAATTTAAGAACAACTCATCTACTCCCATGTCAAAATTTCAGGATTCTCAAAGCACCTTTTTCTTTCTGTTATCTTTCAAAAACTTCAGCTCTTTCATAGAGAAATCATGCCACTATGTTAATTGGGCTATGTTATGCACTCGTGACCATGCCAATAAATAATGTTGAGCAATAATTGGCCAGAGGAGTACTACAACTTCACTTGGAACGTGAAACCATGAGGATACTAAAAAAATTTACACATCATAGCATTGCTGCTATAGACGTTTACATAACTCAATAGCCGACATTTAGATCGTTCATTGGCCAGCGGAGTTAATAGTTCCCCATGGAGCACGATAGTGTTGTAATGACACACGTAAAGCAATATCTTATGGTAATTATTAGAAAAAGTAGTGGGATAATTTCTACTAATTCGAAGCATTCATTTAATCAAACAATTTTAATCAAGGGTACTATCGAGTCTATTTATGTTAAGCACAATTGGGATGGAGTAGTTCCAAAATCAAATTCTTTGAGCTAAGCATGGACTCAAGTCATATTTTAGATGCTTTTTCTTGTTGTAAAAATGTAGGAAGTATTTTAACCAAGTTCATTGCTTATTGTTTCAAAGCTAAAAAGGAGACACTAGCAAAGGAATAGAATTTGTAGGATAACAAGCTAAGTGGGAAGGGACTCCAGTGCAAGTAAGTAAATAATTGTTGGATCAATTTAAGGTTGCAAGCAGCGTGATGAAAGGAAAGTGATACCTCCTCTTGCTTCCTTTGTTCTTGTATTCGAGTCGAACCTATCCCATATTTCCATATTGCCAAATCACCAGAAATCAAGCAATCTCCAAGAGAACACTACAAGAAAAGTTTCCTTCCGCAATGACTTGTCCCGACCATTGTCGTAGAAGGCACGTCTTCCACGACGAAATTCTCGGCTCGGCCATGGCCGATGGAAAACTTTTTTCCGGTTTTGTGGCTCTCTACTACAACGAATCTGCTAAAAACATGGAGGAAGCTCGGCCAGCGCGTGGCAGAAGCAAGATTTTCGTTTCCTCGCGCGATGTTGACTCGCCGAAGTCTTTTGAGGCGTGTGGGTCCCGAACGTCAGTGTCTCTAGCGGACCATACTTTTTGGTCGAGCCTCCCTGATTTGAACTCGATAACATTGCTCGAGGCGTCTGCCGTTTAGTCAGGCTGCTAGGTCCCACATGTCAGCCTCTCATTAGAAGGATCGTGTGTATGATGGAATGTTTTTTTCCTTCGCTCGCGCTACCCTGTTCTGATATTGATAGCACTGCTCCATGCATCTAACGTTTAATCAACCTCCTGGGACCCACATGTCATCCTTTCATTAGAGAAACGTGTGTATGATGTAATTTTTTTCCTTCGCTGGCGCTACCCCGTTCCGAAGTTGATAGCGCCGCTCGACGGATCTACCGTTTAACCAACCTCCTGAGACCCACATGTCATCCTCTCATTAGAAGAAATGTGTGTATGATGGATTTTTTGCTTCGCTCGTGCTACCCTGTTCCGTACTTGATAGCGCTGTTTGATGCATCTACCGTTTAATCACGATGCTGAGCCCCACATGTCATCCTCTCATTAGAAGAAATTTGTGTATAATGGATTTTTTACACTCTGTCGCGGCTTCGTGTTCCGAACTTGATAGTGTTGGTCGCTGCTTCAGCCGTTTATATAGGCTGGTGGACCTGACATGTCAGCTTCCTGTGTGTAGGAAATGTATGCATGCTAGACTTTTTTTTGTAGGGGTTCCGCGCATAAAAACAATAAATTTTACTCTACACCCCTGAACCCCTGAAGTTGCCAGGACCTATCTATTAGTAATACAGTAATGGGAGGGGCTTTTCACGAACTTACCCTTGAAGACCGAAAAGCGTTGTCAACGCTCAGGAGAGCGTGGTTGATGTAGACGAGCCGAAGCCGACCTCAAGGTCGTGATGAAGTCCTTGCGCTCCTTCTGGCTCCAACGACTTGAGTGCCTCAAGTGCGACACCTCGCGGGGAGTTACACACGTCCGGTGCCTGACGATGACTCCTGCGTCCCCAATCCAGCAGCAGTTGCGAAAGTAGAGCTCCCGGATCCGAATCCCGCAACACGATGGCGCTCCGCGGTGAAGATGTCTCTCGCTCGCGCAATCCAGACTTGGGACCACTGTCACGAGAGAGAGAGGGGAGAGAGAAAATATCAATTAGAGGTCCTCCCAAAAGTGGGGAGACCTTTATTGGTTATTGGTTGTATTTTTCTAGGCCAAATACCCCACTATATATAGGGGGAGGGGAGGTACTACCTCCCCTAAAGTCCCGGGGTGGGACTAAAGGAGAGGAGGGGGGAGGAGGTGGCCACCGGCCACCTAGTGGGCCCCACGCGGGGGGTGGGGGGGGTGGTAGGCCCATCCGGCCTCCCCCGTGGCCCCTCTCCCTCTCTCCTTTCCCCTAATGGGCCCTCTCCCTCCGGAATTGGCCCATTAAGCTTTTTTGACCTTTTAATTGATTTTCTCTTTATTAAATAATTATGAGTAATGATTAAATCAATATATAACATTCATTCATACATTATCTAATCTCCGTGGTCATGGAACATCTTCCACCTCCACTCCGGACATCCTCCGGACTTACCGAAACCCTTCCGGTTTTCTCCCTTCTTTTCTTCGGCGATTTTACCGATCCTATAAACACCCTCTAAGCATCATCAAGCCCTTTAGCGTGATACCCCATGGTTCGGGAACACTCCAGACATGGTCGGGACACTCCCGCACCAATGATCGACAGAGGGACCTGGATGGCCATGTGACCCCTGTGCGGTCCACGAAGATCTTTCGTTGTTTGAATCGGGACAGTCGTGTCTTATTCCCTTTGTCATTCGATACTTACATTGCCCGAGATCTGATCAATGACATCACCATGTCGGGTTCAATCTCGTTACTGAAATATGCTACTTAACTCGTTCCGACAAGTGATATCCCCGTGATCTAATCACACGCTGCGATAACTTCTCCGAGTGGGCCCTTGAGTATCTTTCTGTCACATGGACGGACAAATCCTGCTCTTGACATATATTGCCTATACGGTTTCCTCCGAATACCTAAACACACCTTTATAACCACCGTTTTACTAGATGGCGTTTGATGCTATCTAAGCATTCTCGGGAGACAGTGATTGATATAGCCTCACGGTCTAAGGAATAGTCTACGAAGATCCATTTCTAATCATCGTAACTTGAACTTCGTGACATGATCGGGTCATGATGTTTAGGTTGGGTATTGGTTCATCATCTCATTCTCCAAATGAGATGACCTCATTTCCAACTGGCATAAATGCCACATGATCAGGAAACATGATCATCTATTGACCAATGAACCAGTGACTAGAGTTTCACCGGGAACCCCTGGTTGTTTGTATATCACACGTGTATTGATGTTTCCACTCAATACAGTTATGGCATGATATAAAACTTAATCATAAACTATATGAAATATGATAATAGTCCTTACTACTATTTGTCTCTATGGCATATTTCCAACAGTCTCCCACTTGCACTAGAGTACAAATACACTAGCTGCATTTGTTCTAAATCATTGGCACCATATACCCGGTACCCTGAACATGCTTGCTCATGGAAGAGGTTGAGTCTTGGGTCTGTACTTTGCAGTCCCAAATCCTTTGCAACTTACTAATGTCACCTTGATTGACATTAGTACTTTATCATCACATGATAGCATTTGCGTGTATGCATCATCGCTATGGAAATAGAACGAGGCCTGATTCCAGGAGCCTACAGTGACATTAGATCAACCTCGAGGGCTTTCTCATGGGTACTGTGCCCTGGGACACATCATTCTATGTTAGAAGTGAACTATCCCCGCCATAACATTATACAACACTTTAGATGGAACCCTTATCTATTATTATAAATGTATTCATTGAAACTCCCGTGCACACTGTGCAACTTTTGATGTTATGTTCACCTCGCTTCCTACTTGACTTTAATTGGTATCTACAGGAGTTTCCAACATATTCCCTTATAACATAACTCTTTATGCTTTAAGATATGTCATCCTTTATGGATTTGGAAAATATATCCATAGTTTTCTACTATACACTGCGGGCAAACTTAGCTCAAACATTCTGTGATTTGAACTTAATCACTTTTAAATGTTCCTTATTTGGATCACATATTATGCTAAGTTATCATCATGGTTTCTAAGATAGAACCTATGTCTCAACATAGTTGATGACGATCATCCTTTTCTTTCTTTCAACCATTGATGTTAAACTTAATACTATTCCTAATTTGAGTTATTAAGGATCAGTTCCTTAATTAACTTCTATTCTGAAACACTTTTCAGAATCCCTTAAGGAATACTACATAATATCATAATACGGTTATTATCAACTTCTACATCTTATAAATCATTATTTAAAAGTATTTGTGCATATTGCATATCTCCTTACTGCTCCCACTCAATTTTATGCAAATTGCATATCTCCTTACTGTTTTGAATAACTTCAAAATCTTTTGATCAAATATCAAACTTGGAGATTTACTATGAGATACTAGTACTTTACTAGTTTTAAATCCACTAGACATTTAGCACACATGAATAAAATTCATTTAAATTTGTCCAATACTTGACAAATTGTGCTTTAGTCATTTACCCCTTTTTCCACTATGGCTTTGCAGTCATTTGGGAAAATTCCAAGTAACCCCTTTACTTGTGAGATTCAGCAACGAATTGCTTTCTACTCTCAAGGGAAGTTTGCTTCTAGGATTTCTCATAATTCAGTTTACCATTATTTCCTTAGTAGTTTGTACGTATGTCACATTTCAAAAATCATGACAAGTGGTTCACAAATGTCTCCATACAAGATATGGATTTATATTTTGAATCCTACTTGACGTAGTGAAAAATAATAGTGGAGGGAAAAAACACAATGATCAAAATCATTGATTCTTTCCTTCTGTGAAGAGAATCATTCAGGAACGCTATCAGTTGCGCTTCTCAACACTCTGATGCAGGGTTTTGAATCCTCATCGTATTTTACACTATTTTCCATTTGCTCCATAATTGAGAAACATCACTAGAAGTGAGCTTTCTCAAGAATGCACCAAAATCCAAGCAATACAAGTTTTGCTTTCCTTTTGGTTTCAGCTATGGATTTCGTATTCAAAGTTTCCAATGAATACACTACAAGGCCTTATTCGCTATTGTTTTGGTTATATCGGATAACCCCAAATTTTCACGAATTCAAATGGTTTACTAACTCAAATTGAGTGCTAACTATTTCTAAACTAATGGTCTCTACATATACACTACAACAATTTATTTGGTGCCTTCTATTCAACCCCTTTTGATATCTAATATCACATTTTGATGCTTTGCATTTTGACGTTTCAAAACACTTTGCATTCCACAATTACTTTTATGCCATTCTTATAAAGTTGAATTTCATTGCTATTGATCAAATCACAGCAATTTGATTCTCTTTTACATTTATACCCTTTGTTGATGAAACACTTTGATCAAAGCAAATAGTTTCATATTCATGTTTCCTTTGGTAAATTACTTTACACATTTAAACAATCATGTAATGATAATTACCATTTTCGTTAACACACAATACATCGAATATGTATTCTATTTAACAATTCATCAAACACTTTATATTCAAGTAATACACGGTGTTCAAGTTATTTTGCCGAACTTAGGCATGATTTATATGTGATAAGAAATCGAATGACTTTCACATATTATCACATAACTTTGAATCCAAACAATTGTTTTTCATTCATTAATGAACATATCATAAAGTTGGGTATTTCAAACAAGGCATTTTAATGTTTTACAAATGTTCATGCATTATCAATTAGTTTCAAACAACAAGGATAATTCACACATAATCAAACAAGATATGAACACGAATAGAAATCATTCATAAAAGCAGAACAACTGTTTGTTACAAACTCGTATGAATAACCGTCTCACGAAGTGTGAGACACACTAAAGAAGTTCAAATCTCTCGATTACATTAATCATCCTAAAACACAAACTAAATGATAAATATTGAGGGAGAGTGTCGTCGGCCATCATCATCATGCTCGCCATCAACACGCAACGTCACCTCCTCTCCAGCAAGCACCTCTATGCAGAAGTACCTGTTTTCATCAAAACAGAACAAGTATCAAATATACTTAACACTGCAATGTGTTTGGAAGATTATAACATTTATAAAACTGTATATTAAATATACACCTTTGTCATTGACGACTCCAGCGACATTGGGTTCATCTATCACATTTCTGAAATGTGATATGAACTCAAGGAAATCCAGTGTTTCCGTGTCGCCTCTCATAACACAGATCCTGACTTGTGCTTGGAAGCTTGTTGAAAGCGACCGTAGCACAACTCCCATCGCGTATGAGCTTGAGTACCAGTTGTCCAGGTAGTATGCCAGACTCATATACGCATCGTAGAGGCGCAATAAGTGCTCATCCAGTGAGGAGCCCTCCTCCATCTTTATGGAGAGGAAGTCCCCCATTAGCTCATACTCCCACATGCGCACTTGTTCCACGAAATGTGCTCTCAATGACCATTCGGGGCTTGAGACTCCTCACCATTGGCCATAGCCCATCCTCCATTCCGAGGTGCATGGTCACTGATATAAATGTGGCCATCACACGATGACGATAACGCAGATCCCGCTGCTCCAGGGTCTCATGAGAATAGGGTGGCTCTAGATACATCTCGCAGGTCATGTAGTCAGCTACATTGTTCTCCCCAAGGAGATCAAATAGGCGTATGAACCATGCAGAAAAGTTGGATCCATCTATCTTGAGCTTTTCTCCTTTTAACCAATCGTCGATAGGAAAGGTAATCTCAGGAAGAACCATTTTCTACATTTATAATTGCAAAAGGAATTTAGACTAAGTTTATAATTAAATGAGTTAATAATAACTCCACTCATAAACACCTATCCCCAAAAGGGTTCCTAGTGATAACACGACCCCTATCAGCCACATCTCCCCTGATCATCACGGCCATCAATGTGGGTTCAAGGGTGGACACTAAACGTCGGTCACATCATTCATGCGACTCATGCTCGATCTTTCGACCATCCGCGTTCTGAGGCCATGTCTGTACATGCTAGGCTTGCCAACTCAACCTTAGTGTATTCGCTGTGCAACATGGCTTACACCCACTGTATGCGAACGTAGATATGTCTGACACCCAGGCCTATAACCCTGGATCGCCTCATACCGAAGAACTTTCTTGGTGGTGCACACTAAGGGGGAACACAATCGTTGGTAATTTTTAACAGGGATCATCTTATTAGGCTACCGTCGAGTATCTAATACTAGCACACAATAAGACATACAAACAATAACATTGAATGTAAATGCTATGTGATATGGTCCTTCACGTCGTGATCTCCATCCGCCGTCACCAGGTTCTGGCGCCAGGGTTCCGACGCCGTAGACACCAGGGTACCGGTGTGATTCCGGCATGGTAGTTTGTCATTACCGTGACTATGTAATACTATGCAACAAAAGGTAATCACTTTACCTTTGCCACAACCATATCATAAAGCAACGCCCCCTACAAAACAAAGTTAGACGCCTCTACTTTATCTTTGCATGTTTTACGTGGCTGAATGGGCTTTCGCACAAGAACCGTTCTTACCTACGAACTTTCAGCACAACATTGATCAAATAGTTGTCTATACTACACCCCTTTCGAGGCCCTCCGTTGCAAATGGTATACCAACTAATGCGAGAGAGACAGACACCCCCCTAAGCCACTTTATACGGTACAAACCATATGTCAAGCGTGGACCAGTCTCGCGAATAAACGCGTAAAGTCGGTTGGGGGCCACTTCATCAAGCATTACTGCGGTATGCACAAGTACACATGGGAGGGTAACAACTAAAAGATCAATGCCCACACGCTACATCTCGTGTGTTCTACCCGTACTAGCATTACTACGCATAGATCTAGCTCTGATACCACTGTAGGGGTTCCGCGCATAAAAACAATAAATTTTACTCTACACCCCTGAACCCCTGAAGCTGCCAGGACCTATCTATTAGTAATACAGTAACGGGAGGGTCTTTTCGCGAACTTACCCTTGAAGACCAAAAAGCGTGTCAACGCTCAGGAGAGCATGGTTGATGTAGACGAGCCGAAGCCGACCTCAAGGTCGTCATGAAGTCCTTGCGCTCCTTCTGGCTCCAACAACTTGAGAGCCTCAAGTGCAACACCTCGCGGGGAGTTACACACGTCCGGTGCCTGATGATGACTCCCGCTTCCCCGATCCAGCAGCAGTTGCGGAAGTAGAGCTCTCGGATCCGAATCAAGAGCAGCGGGCGCCCATGGTGAAGATGTCTCTCGCTCACGCAGTCCAGACTTGGGACCACGGTCACGAGAGAGAGAGGGGGAGAGAGAAAATATCAATTAGAGGTCCTCCCAAAAGTTGGGAGACCTTTATTGATTATTGGTTGTATTTTTCTAGGCCAAATACCCCACTATATATAGGGGGAGGGGAGGTACTACCTCCCCTAAAGTCCCGGGGTGGGACTAAAGGAGAGGAGGGGGGAGGAGTTGGCCGCCGGCCACCTAGTGGGCCCCACGCAGGGGGGCTAGGCCCAGCCGGCCTCCCCCTTGGCCCCTCTCCCTCTCTCCTTTCCCCTAATGGGCCCTCTCCCTCCGGAATTGGCCCATTAAGCTTTTTTTGACCTTTTAATTGATTTTCTCTTTATTAAATAATTATGAATAAATGATTAAATTAATATTTAACATTCATTCATACATTATCTAATCTCTGTGGTCATGGAACACCTTCCACCTCCACTCGGGACATCCTCCGGACTTACTAAAACCCTTCCGGTTTTCTCCCTTCTTTTCTTCGGCGATTCTACCGATCCTATAAACATTCTCTAAGCATCATCAAGCCCTTAAGCATGATACCCCACGGTTCGGGAACACTCCAGACATGGTCGGGACACTCTCGCACCAATGATCGACAGAGGGACCTGTATGGCCATGATCGACAGAGGGATCTTTCGTCGTTTGAACCGGGACAGTCATGTCTTATTCCCTTTGTCATTCGATACTTACATTGCCCGAGATCTGATCAATGACATCACCATGTCGGGTTCAATCTCGTTACTAAACAATGCTACTTAACTCGTTCCGACAAGTGATATCCCCGTGATCTAATCACACGCTGCGCAGCTATTGGATATAACTTCTCTGAGTGGGCCCTTGAGTATCTTTCCGTCACATGGACGGAAAAATCCCGCTCTTGACATATATTGCCTCTATGGTTTCCTCCAAATACCTGAACACACCTTTATAACTGCCATTTTACCAGATGGCGTTTGATGCTATCTAAGCATTCTCGGGAGACAGTGATTGATATAGCCTCACGAGCTAAGGAATAGTCTACGAGGATCCATTTCTAATCATCATAACTTGAACTTCGTGACATGATCGGGTCACGATGTTTAGGTTGGGTATTGGTTCATCATCTCATTCTCCAAATGAGATGACCTCATTTCCAACTGGCTTAAATGCCACATGATCAGGAACCATGATCATCTGTTAACCAATGAACCAGTGACTAGAGTTTCACTGGGAACCCCTGGTTGTTTGTATATCACACGTGTATTGATGTTTCCACTCAATACAGTTATAGCATGATAGAAAAATTAATCATAAACTATATGAAATATGATAATAGTCCTTACTACTATTTGTCTCTAGGGCATATTTCCAACATTTTTTTCTTCTGTTGCGCCTCCCCGTTTGGAAGTTGGCAACGTTGCTCGATACAACACCCGTATAATGTATCCCTGATGGGTCCACATGTTAGCTGCCTATATAGAGGAAACGTGTGTATGTTGGACATTTTTTTGGTCGCGTCTGCCGGTTTGACCTTGGTAATGTTGTTCCATGCGGCAGGCATATATGGTCTAGTTGTTGGGACCCACATGTCAGCCTCTCTCGACAAGAAACGTGTCGATCTTGGTCTTCTTTTTTCCGGTCATTACTGTTGTACAAGTACTTTTTAAACGCGCTCGTTAAACTTGATCTCTTGTATGGTAAGGTTGATGGACACTAGCTGCAGGCAGGTGGGTCGGCCATGCCAGCCTCTTAGTACAAACATATTGCTATAGATAAACTGCATGCCTTGCCACTACACAAGATTTTTTTTATCCTTCTATAAAACGTAAAAAATTTATACTAACATCGTATATAACTTATTTATTTTTCTTCTTAAAAAATTTCTTGTCCATCTGCTATGCGTGATTGCTAACAGCTCAACTACGAGGAGGTGTGCTTTGTGAGGGAGGAGAGGGGGCTCCTCCCCTCCCATGGCCGGCACCCATGGGGGGTTCCCCCACCTCTTCCTCATTCATGTGGTGTAAGCTCCACTCACATCAATTTAGCCTCCACCCAAAGTTCCACTCACATGCATTAAATTTCCATCAAATTTAATGCAACTCTCATTTAATGCAACTCTTTTATTTATTTTATTCAGAATTTTGTTTATTACTTTAATTAAGAAACATTCACATAAAACCCCTTGCAACATTTCAATATCACATTCGGAACTAGTTTTTGCAATTTCACCCGAAACAATTCCGGTTTCTTTCGAAATGATTCTAGCCCTTTGCAATTCTTTCGTTTGAAACACATATGCTCCAAATGGTGTTTGGCAACCCTCCAGTGTGTCGCCCTATGGTTCACGAATAATTCAGACATGATTGAGACTCCTCTCAGATCTCTCAGATCAATAATCAGAAACGGGACCTGAAGATCCATTCTGACTCCTACACATTCAACGATGACTTCTGTGATCGTGAGAACCTTTAACACTAGTAACTTAATCCCCTTGTCTCACGATATATTACATGTCAGATATTCGATCATCGGTATCCAAATACCCAGTTTGATCTTGTTATCGACATCCACTCGTTTCTCGTTCCCGTGATATAACATTCTAGTGATCACATCACTTGCTTGCAAGATATTATCAATGTGATATCACCGAGAGGGCCCAGAGTATATCTATCCGTCATCGGGATGGAAAAATCCCACTCTTGATCCATGAGCCTCTACATATCACCTTCGTAGCACTGAACCCATCTTTATAGTCATCCTTTTATGGTGTGATGTTTGATGTTATCAAGATACTCCTCCGGTGTTAGTGATTAACATGATCTCATGGTCTAAGGACTAGGATTACTTCGTATGATGTTATAGCAATATAAACTCAATGACTTTGATCATAATTCTATACTTCGGATGAATGTTCATCACATCATTGCCCCAATGTTATGCTGGTTATTAATGACATCCAATGTCCATGATCGGGAAACTTTGATCATCTTGTTAATCAACGAGCTAGTTTAAATAGAGGCATAACTAGGAACTTTACATTTGTTTATTAAACACACATGTATTAACGTTTCCGTATTAATACAATTATAGCATTTAACATAAACATCTATCATATACTTGGAATACACATAATAACAACTCTATTGTTGCCTCTCAGGGCATATTCCCTTCAGTCTCCCACTTGTTAGAGACAATAATCTAGTTACATAGTGATAAATCTAACACCCATGGAGTTCTGGGGTTGATCATGTTTTGCCCTAGGGAGAACTTTAGTCAATGGATCAGCAACATTGAGATCTGTGTGTACTTTACAAATCTTTATACCTCCATCCTTAACATGCTCTCGGATGGAGTGAAACCGACACTTAATATGCTTGGAATTCTTGCGAGACCTTGGTTCCTTGTCATTGGCTATGGCTCCATTGTTTTCACAATAGATAACCATTGGGTCCAACGCACTAGGAACCACACCTAGTTCGGTTATGAACTCCTTCATCCAAACTGCTTCCTGCGCCGCTTCTGCAGCAGCAACATATTCCGCCTCCATCGTTGATCCAGCCACCACAGGTTGTTTGGAACTCGTCTAACTAACTGCTTCTCCGTTCAAGAGAAATACGTATCCGGATTGAGACTTAGAGTCATCCGGATCGGTGTCAAAGCTAGCATCGACATAACACTTGGCAACAAGCTCTTCTTCACCTCCGTATAGAAGAAACATATGCTTAGTTCTTCTTAATTACTTATGGATATTCTTGACCGCTATCTAGTGTTCTGTACCTGGATCAGATTGGTACCTACTAGTTAAACTAATAGCATGTGCCATATCCGATCTTGTACATAACATGGCATACATTATAGAGCCTATAGCTGAAGCATAGGGGATTTTATCCATTATCTCTCTTTCTTCCACCGTAGCCGGACTTTGAGTCTTACTCAATGTCTTGCCTTGCAACATTGGTAAGAACCCCTTCTTACTTCCGTCCATTTTAAACTTCTTTAAAATCTTATCAAGGTATGTACTTTGTGATATCCCTATCAGGAGCATTGATCTATCTCTATAGATCTTTATGCCTAATATGTATGACGCTTCACCTAGGTCCTTCATCGAAAATTTGCTGTTTAGATAACTTTTAACAATGTTTAAAAGATCTATATCATTTCCAATCAATAATATGTCGTCCACATATAATATTAGAAATGTCACATTGCTCCCACTCACTTTCTTGTAAATACAAGCCTTTCCATAAGTTTGGATAAATCCAAACTCTTTGATCACCTCATCAAAGCGAAGATTCCAAGTCCGTGATGCTTGCTTCAGTCCATAGATGGATTGTTGAAGCTTGCACACCTTGTTAGCATCCTTAGGATTAACAAAACCCTTTGGTTGTATCATATACAATTCTTCCTCAATGTTTCCATTGAGGAATGCAGTCTTGACAACCATATGCCATATCTCATAATCGAAATAAGCAGCAATTGCTAACATAATCCTAACTGACTATAGCATCGCTATGGGAGAGAATGTCTGATCGTAGTCAACCCCTTGAATGTGTCGAAAGCCCTTTGCGACAAGTCGAGCTTTATAGACGGTTACATTACCATCAGCATTAGTTTTCCTTTTGAAAATCCATTTATTCTCAACGGCCTTTCAGTCTTGAGGTAAGTCCACCAAGGTCCAAACCTGGTTTTTGTACATGGATTCCATCTCGGATTTCATGGCTTCTAGACATTTTTTGGAATCTGGGCTCATCATCGCTTCCTTATACATTGTGGGGTCATCCATTTCATTGACCATGAAATTCATAACAGGATTTCCGTACAGTTCAGGAGCTGCACATATCCTGCTCGACCTGCGAGGTTTGGTAGTGTCCTCTTTCGGAGTTTCATGATCATTATCATTACTTCCCTCTTCATTCGGTGAAGTCAACTCCGGAACAATTTCCGGTGCTGCGCTAGTCGCCGTTGCATGAAGAGAAGGTTCAATGACCTCTCCGAGTTCTACCTTCCGACTACACACGCCTTTCGCGACAAACTCTTTCTCTAGAAAGGATCTTCTTGGCAACGAAAACCTTGAATTTGGATATGTGATAGAAGGAATAGCCAATAGTTTCCTTAGGGTATCCTATGAAGATGCATTTTTCCGCTTTGGGTTCGAGTTTATCCGATTGAAGTTTCTTCACATAAACATCGCAACCCCAAACTTTAAGAAACGATAGCTTAGGTTTATTTCCAAAAGTGTCTTTTCAACGGATTTAGATGGTGCCCGATGTAGAGTGAATGCAGTAGTTTCCAGTGCATAGCCCCAAAATGACAGTGGCAAGTCAGTCAGAGACATCATAGATCGAACGATATCTAATAAAGTACGATTATGACGTTCCGACACACCATTACGTTGTGGTGTTCCGGCAGGTGTGAGTTGTGAAACTATTCCACACTCTTTCATATGTGTGCTAAACTCGTAACTTAGATACTCACCTCCACGGTTAGACCATAGAAATTTGATCTTTCTATTACGATGATTTTCCACTTCATCTGAAATTCCTTGAACTTTTCAAAGGTTTCAGATTTGTGTTTCATCAAATAAATATACCCGTATCTACTCAAATCATCCATGAAAGTAACAAAATAACGATAAACACCATGCGTGGACACACTCATTGGACCGCATACATCAGTATGTATGATTTACAATAAATCTATCGCCCGTTCCATTGAACCGGAAAACGACATTCTAGCCATCTTGCCCATAAGGCATGGCTCACATGTATCAAATGATTCAAAGTAAAGTGATTCCAAAAGTCCATCAGAATGGAGTTTCTTCATGCGTTTAACACCAATATGACCTAAACGGCAGTGCCACATATATGCAAATATATCGTCATCAAGTTTAATTCTTTTAGCATCAACATTATGAATATGTGTAACACTATTATCGAGATCTAATAGAAATAAACCATTCATCACAGATGCATGACCATAAAAGATATCATTCATATAAATCGAACAACCATTGTTTTCAGATTTAAACGAATAACCACATCGCATTAAACAAGATCCGGATATAATGTTCATGCTCAGTGTAGGCACCAAATAACAATTATTGAAGTTTATAACTAATCCCGATGGTAGGTGGAGAGGCAACGTTCTGAGGGCAATCACATCGACTCTTGATCCATTGTCGACACGCATCTTGACCTTACCCCTTGCTAGTGGTCGCTTGTTATGCAACCCTTGATTCGAGTTACATATATTAGCAACCGATCCAGTATCAAATACCCAGGTGCTACTACGAGTTCTAGTCATGTACAAATCAATAACATGTATATCATATATACCTTTGTTTTCCTTGCCAGCCTTCTTGTCTGCCAAGTACTTGGGCGATTCTTCAATGGCCATCCCCGCAACAAAGAGCACTTAGTATCAGACTTAGGGCCAGCTCGGGATTTCTTTTCAGGTGTGGCAACAAATCTGCCGCCCTTCCTTCCCTTTTGTGTAGCCTTCCTGTCTTTCTTGAAACCGGTGGTCTTATTGATCATCAACACTTGATGTTCTTTCTTGATCTCCACCTATACAGTCTTAAGCATTGACAGAAGCTCGGGGAGAGACTTCTTCATGCCCTGCATATTGTAGTTCATCACGAAGCTCTTCTAGATAGGTGGGAGAGATTGGAGAACACGATGTATTCCTAAGTCAATGGGAATCATTATTCCCAAGGACACAAGCCTATCGGCATACCTAGACATTTTGAGTATGTGCTCGCTAACGGAGCTGTTATCTTCCATCATGCAGCTAAAGAAATTTTCAGAAGCATTATAACTCTCTACGGCAGCATGGGTATCGAAAATCATTTTCAATTCACCCATGGTATCAAAGGCTTTGCTGTTTTCGAAACGCGTTCGAAGTTCTGGCTCTAGCCCATGTAGTATGCCGCAATGAACTAATTACTGGTCCTCTTGACGAGTCAGATAAACATTATTTTCCTCGTCAGGGGCAGTAGGAGCTGGTGGGGGGCCTAGCGGTGCTTCTAGCACATACAGCTTGTGTGCTGCATTGAGGAGAATCCTCAAGTTCATGGCCCAGTCGGTAAAGTTGCTACCATTCGGTGCAAGTTTCTCTTTCTCCATGACCACATTGAAATTAAAAGCAGGTGGTGCCATCTACAACAGAATTTATAAAGTTTAGACTAAGTTAATGATAGATCGAGTTCAAACAATCCAAATTACAAATGAACTCCCACTCAAAAACAACATCCCTCGTGTCTTTTTGGTGATTACATGAACCAAATCCACTACACCAAGTCCGATCATCACGTGAGTCAGTGTAGTTTCAAAGGCGAGCATCAATATGGGCATCATATCAATTATATGACTCATGCTTAACCTTTTGGTCAGTGTTCCGGGGCCATGTCTGTACATGCTAGGCTCGCCAAGTAAGAACCTTAGTACTCGCGTGTGTAAAACTATCTTACACCCGAAATATGATCGTGGATTCAAGTACACCCGATTATCACGTGATGTCTTCAAGCGGCAAAATATAAATGGTGCGTACTTAAGGAAGAACACATTTTTATCTTGATATCTAAATGAGGGATCATCTTATAATGCTACTAAAAGTGCCAAACTAGCAATATAAGATGCGAACATCATATGTGTAAAGTGGGATGATATGGTCCATGCACTTGATCACCATCATATGCATCATGGTATGATCTCTATCATTCCTTTGTGTGTAAGGCCAAGGTCTATGGAACTTACACGTTAAGTGTGTTGTAAGGGTATCTACCATACATCAACTTACAACATTACCATATCATGACACTAGCCCAGCAACAATCTAAACTAGACGCCTCTAATTTATCCATTGCAAGTTTTACGTGGCTTAGGGCTTTCGGAGATAGAATCGGTCTTACCTATGAACATGGAACCACAACGATGATAACTAAGTTATTAGCAACTCGTTGTAAATCAGATATTGACTATAGTAGGAGAGACAGACACCCGCCAACCACTTATGCAAAAATAGTTGCATGTCAGTCGTGGAACCGGTCTCATGTGCGATGACATGTAAAGTTGGTCCGGGCCGCTTCATCCCACTATGCCACCAATATCCAGAATACATGAAAGAAGAAATAACATGATCATCATCACCCACATATAAACATATGTGTACTACCCGTGCAAAGCACCTACGCATAGATTAGACTCTGATACCACTGTAGGGTTCGCAACATAGAAAACAAAAAAATCCTACGATGGGAACTATACGCCAAGATATATCTACTAGATACAAGCAACAGGTGGATATACATCCATGGAGAACTTACCCCCGAAGACAACAAAGCTTCATTAACAAGTTGGAACTCGTGGATGATGTAATCGAATGCTTGCCGATCTCAAGACCGTGTGGAAGTCCTAGCACCGCAAATCTGGAGCGCATCCATCCTCGCACACATGTTCAGGCCACCGAACAACCTCCAAATCCTTGCTCTAGCGAATCAGCGAAAGCCCCAACTCCTTCCATATGAAAAGCCACCGAGAACATGTATCTCGCTAATCCAAGACCATGGGGAATATATCTAGAGGGGGAGAGAGATCCTTCACGAGGAGGTGTGCTTTGTGAGGGAGGAGAGGGGGCTCCTCCCCTCCCATGGCCAGCGCCCATGGGGGGGGTGCCCCCACCTCTTCCTCATTTATGTGGTGGAATCTCCACTCACATCAATTTAGGCTCCACTCACATGCATTAAATTTCCACAAAATTTAATGCAACTCTCATTTAATAAAACTCTTTTATTTATTTTATTCAGAATTTTGTTAATTACTTTAATTAAGAAACATTCACATAAAACCCCTTGCAATATTTCAATATCACATGCAGAACTAGTTTCTGCAATTTCACCTGAAACAATTCCGGTTTCTATCGAAATGATTCCATCGCTTTGCAATTCTTTCGTCTGAAACATATATGATCCAAGTGGTGTTTGGAAACCCTTAAGTGTGTCACCCTACGGTTCACGAATAATGCACACATGATTGAGACTCCTCTCAGATCAATAATCAGAAGCGGGACCTAGAGATCCATTCTGACTCCTGCACATTCAATGATGACTTCTGTGATCGCGAGAATGTTTAACGCTAGTAACTTAATCCCTTTGTCTCACGGTATATTTCATGTCCGAGATTCGATCATTGGTATCCAAATACCTAGTTTGATCTCGTTACCGACTTGCACTCTTTTCTTGTTCCCGTGATATAACATTCTAGTGATCACATAACTTGCTTGAAACCTATTCTCAATTTGATATCACCGAGAGGGACCAGAGTATATCTATCCATCATAGGGATGGACAAATCCCACTCTTGATCCATGAGCCTCTACATAACACCTTCATAGCACTGAACCCATCTTTATATTCACCCTTTTACGGTGTGACGTTTGATGTTATCAAGATACTCCTCCGGTGTTAGTGATTAACATGATCTCATGGTCTAAGGACTAGGATTACTTCGTATGATGTTATAGCAATATAAACTCAATGACTTTGATCGTAATGCTATACTTTGGATGAATGTTCATCACATCATTTCCCCAATGTTGTGACCTCGTTATTAATGACATCTAATGTCCATGATCAGGAAACTTTGATCATCTTGTTAATCAATGAGCTAGTTTAAAGAGAGGCATAACTAGGAACTTTCCATTTGTTTATTAAACACACATGTATTACTTTTCTGTATTAATACAATTATAGAATGTAAAATAAACATCTATCATATACTTGGAATATACATAATAACAACTTTATTATTGCCTCTCAGGGCATATTCCCTTCAGCTACTGATAGTAGTACTCTAGCTAGCTTCATCGAGTTCTCTGGTACTCCTACTAGTAGAACTTTACTACTACTACTACTAGGTAGACAAGGAGTACCTGTTCAGAAGAAGAAAAAACTAGACTAGCACACCGTCGTACAATATTGCCTTGTGAAATCACTGGTGATGCCATGATGAGAGACATGTTTTTACTGGTAAACTTGGAAATGTCGTGTTCCTTCCACCGCGTGCAGTTTATGAGCGAAGTACTTACCAACACGTCCAACTTAGGCTAACAGGACCCAAACTGCAGTGAAAAAGAAACAAAACTACGGACCTCCAAGGAGTAATACTAATAGTACTACTATTATACAACATTCTGGAAGAAATTATGTATGGAATAGTAGTAGTAGAGTACAACTGTACTCCTAATAAGGTTCTTTTACAAGATTTGTGAAATATACATACTGGAGAAACTATCAAGTGTACAAAAGGGGTTTTTGGTCATACGGAGTATTTTACAAGCCGGACCGGGTGCAAAACTAAATGCTGAGTACTCGTACATCAGCTAAAAACCAGCCAAAAGAAAGAGTTCAACAGAAGGCCGAGACCAAATGATCTATCCTTGAATAGGCTCGTTCCACTCCAAGGCGTTTGAGAAGATTGGGATGAACCAAAATGGAGTCTCCAACCATGTTCAGCGAGTGTTGGTGTGGAAACCAACAATTGTGTCACCATTCAGACTAAAGCGGCAGATTTCAGGATGCGGCCTATACTCGTAGCCAATTTCTTGGTGTTATGTGTAAACATAGTTCCTTCTCGTCAGATGTCCTGGCGGATCATTTGCATCGCCTACTACAATGATAATCAGATAGTTCACGCCAAGGAAAAGAGAATATGATCCAAGGCCAGTAACCCTTTTCCATTGGTTAGCTGCAGTTAACTGGCTTGTGTCCATCGAGAACACCATGCACTTAAACCCAAAAGGATAGGTGTGAACGGTGCGACCATAGTGAACAACACTAGTATCATCAACAATTGCATTGCCTAAGATACCATGTGTATAGACTAGAAGAACTCTTGAACCACCGACAGATCTTGCTAACCACCTCCTACCAGGATCATTCTCCTCATCGTCCTCAACAAACCCATGTGTCAGGTACAACACATCGCATGGAGACAGGATAAGGATAGGACCTTCAAAGGGGAAGGAAATGTAACATGGAAATAATATTGATATTGATCTGACATTGTAGAAGTTGATATACAGTACTATTTTCAAAAATCTTGATTATACTTAAGATGTTTGATTGCGTAAAAAAATGCCAACCTAGTGAGATGCTATGGAAATTCTAATTCGTTTCGAAATGGGTATATGCTATGGAAATTCTCGTAGAGACACGGTTTGATTCATGGGATCAAATGAAATAGGAAATAATCCTATAGGATCTTGAATGTAAAGTTCATAGGGAAAAAGCAAGGTTGGATCCTACAAGATTTTGGTGTCTTATATACTAAAAAAAGCCAACAAGGATTATTTCTAGGAGGTTTAATATCTTATCTTAACTTATCTTATCTTACCACTATGTAGTGTATGAATAACTTTGAATATTCACTGTTGGATCAGGACTTGCGAATCCCAACATTGCCAGTAGTTGGATCTTCTTTTCCATTCTAGCATCTACCTGAAGATTCTATTGATAGTCTTTAGCACAATGAACGCTATGCACAATCCTCAAAACACACTTCTCCATCATTCTAGAATCTTCTACTTCATTTCTCAAGACCATGTTAACAAATTTACAAGTACTAGTACCTAATAAACATTGACTTCTACATGATAGAAAATACAAGAACTAAATATGCGGCCATACTTTATAGATGTCGATCAAATTTCAATTTTTTTTGAGCTTTACCTAGTACTATAATTCTATATATCTATGATATGTCATATGTCTAGTATCTGAGTCTCACTTAAATACTACTAGTAGATACCATATTTTCCATGTATGTACTAGTACTAGGAGACAAGGAAATATAATCAGCAGAACTCAATCCTATGAATAAAATTACTTATATGTAAGAAAACTCAGTAAGGATTGCATTCCTCTGAAATTCCTAGGGAATTTATACGAATCAAAGAGGCTAAAATTCCTATGAAATTCCTACTAACCAAAGAAATTTCAGAAAAAATAACTTACATTGATTCAGGAATAATATCTGGGTCTCACATAAGTACTTACTACTACGTAGTAGATACCATATTTTCCGTGGGATGTACTAGGAGACGAAGCAATACTATTAGCAGAACTCAATCATATGAAACAAACTACTTATATGTAAGAAAACCTCCTAGAGATTGCATTCCTCTGGAATTCCTTCAAATCAAAGAAACTAAAATTTTAATGGAATTCTTACTAACCAATGAAAGTTCAGAAAAAATAGCTTGCATCGATTCAGGAACAAAGCCAATAAAATATGTAGGGAGGAGAATTTACCAAGTTCCAGAGACTTCCATCCATAAACACAGCCGTTCACGGTCAAGGCGAACACACGATCGTGTTGGATAATAGCATTGCAGTATCTGAAGTAGCCCTAGAACTTGTTCACATAAACTAACCATCCATGACTATCATTACCGTTGATGACAGCAATCTTGAATTCGAAAATGGCGACTATAGAGAAATCTGTGTATCCCCCAGCAGCTGTCGGACCTTCATCAGCATCATCCTGAAATGTAGGTGCAGAACCTTCGGTCGGTTCAAACCCCGACACTTGCGGAATAACAATCTTGCGACGAGTGTACACATTGACAAGGTCCCACATGAAATTGCGCCCAACTGTGATGATCCAATCTTCATTGTCACCTGCTCGCTGCTCATCAAAATCATTTGGCATCACAACATCGGAGGAGAACCTATCCAGCGGCGTCAGCTTGCACGGGCTGCCCGCCACTTCGAAGCAGTCTTTGGATTCCCACGGTCTCACCGTCGGGTGAGAATGAAGAACACATGGGAGGCCAAATGGATGAGAAGAAGGCGTAGTTCCGCTCTCTTTTTCTGATTGAAGAATATTTTTGGGACGAACCGACGAGGCTCGCGGCAGTGGTGGCGTCGCAATGGTTGATGAGTACTGTTGGAGATATGCCCAAGAGGCAATAATAAAAGTATTTATTATTATATCTTTGTGTTTATGATGAATGTTTACATCCCATGCTATAATTGTATTATTAGGAAACACTAATACTTGTGTGTTTTGTAAACATAAAAGAGTCCATAGTAAGCCTCTTGTTGAACTAGCTTGTTGATTGATTGATGATCATGGTTTCCTGATGATAGACATTGGATGTGATTAATAACAAGATTATATCATTAGGAGAATGATATGATGGACACACACCCATAGTAAGCGTAGCATAAGATAAAGTCATTAAGTTCGTATTGATGTAAGCTTTGAAATAAATAGTAACCTAATCCTTTGACCATGAGGTTATGTTAATCACCATCACCGGATGGGTAGTTTGATGACATCAAACGCCGCTTCGTAACTTGGCGGTTATAAAGGTGTCATTGGGTATTCTGAAAGTATGTGTTGAAGCGCATAGACCAAGATTGGGATTTGTCCATCCATATGACGGATAGATATACTTTGGGCCCTCTCGGTGGAATGTCATCTAGATAGCTTGCAAGCATGTGACTGGGTCACAAGGGATGACATAACATGGAACGAGTAAAGAGTACTTATCAGTAACGAGGAAGAACTAGGTATGAAGATACTGACGATCAAACCTCGGATAAGTAGAATGTCGCGAGACAAAGGGAATTGGTTTCGTATGTTAAATGGTTCAATCGATCACGAAGTAATCGTTGAGTATGTGGGAGCCGTTATGGATCTCCGATCCCGCCGATGGTTATTGATCGGAGAGGTGTCTTCATCATGACTGCATATTCACGAACCGTAGGGTGACACACTTAAGGTTCGAAGTTGTTTTAAGTAGATATGGAATTTGCGTTGGAGACCGAATGTTGTTCGGAGTCTCGGAATGGATCCGGGACATCACGAGGAGATCCGGAATGGTCCGGAGAATAAGATTCATATATTGGGGATCATTTTCTAAGTTAGGAAATGTTCCGGAGTGTTTGTATGGAGATTCTAGAAGGTTCCGGAATGTTCTGGAAGGTTCTAGAGGGTTTCTTGGAGTTTACTTGAAAACCAAGAAAGGGATCAAGGAGACCAAGTGGGGCACTACACGGATTCGTGGGGGAGGAGGACTCCTCCCCCCAACCCGGCGGCCCAAGGAAGTGGGGAGTCCTACTAGGACTCCCCCTCCCCAGGCGTGCCTCCCTCCCTTAAATAGAAGGGAGGGGGCGCCCCCTCTTGCCCCTCCTCTCATAACAATCTCTCTCAGCCGCCTCTCTCCTCCACGTTTCTTCTGCACAGGCATAGGCGAAGCCCTGCAGAATTCTCATCTCCACCACCACCACCACGCCGTCGTGCTGCTGGGATTCCGTGGAGAAGATCTACTACCTCCGCTGCTCGCTGGAACAGGGAGAGGAAGGTCTACTTCGACTCCGCACGTGTGACCATCTGCGGAAGCGCTGCCGGAATGCGGCGCCGGAAGGATCGTCCACACGATCTTGAGATCTGCAAGTGAACGACTACATCAACCACGAGATCCGTTCTCGAACAAGGCTTTGGAATCTTCGAGGGTTAGTACCGATCTATCTCGTTGCTCATGTCTAATAGATTAGATCTTGGCTTTTGTTCGTTCTTGCGGTGGAATTTTTTTGTTTTCCATGCTACGAACCCATCAGTGGTATCAGAGCCTTGTCTATGCGTAGATCTGTTGCACGAGTAGAACACAATGAGGTTGTGGGCGTTGGTGCTCGTGCCGTCTTTTGCTATATGTGTACTTTGCATCTTGCGGTATGGTGGGATGAAGCGGCTCGGGCTAATATTACATGTCATCGTACGTGAGACTTGCTCCACGCTTTACGTGCAACTTGCTTTGCACAAGTGGCTTTGCGGGTGTCTGTCTCTCCCATCATAGTATAGATCAAATCTACAATTTGCACTTGATAGCACTTGTATCAACGTTGTGGTTCAGTTTCGTAGGTAAGATGCGTTCTTAGTCGAAAGCCCCAAGCCACGTAAAACTTGCAAAGAAAATTAGAGGCGTCTAACTTGTTTTTGCAGGGGTTTTGTGATGTGATATGGCCTACATGTGATTGTGATTGTATTTGATGTATGCAATGATCCTTGTTGTAATATGGCAACCGGCAGGAGCCTAATGGTTGTCTTTAATTCTGTTAAGACCTGCGTGTCTATTCATCTTGTAATAGCTTTGTTCCAAGTAGTTGTAATAGTTGCTAGTAAAGATGAACAACCATGAAGCGACGCCACGGACCTTGACGCAATGCTGGTGATGATGGAGATCATGTCCGTGCTTTGGAGATGGAGATCAAAGGCATAAGAAGAAAGGGCCATATCATATCACACTAATTATGAATTGCCTGTGATGTTAATCCTTTATGCATCTTGTATTGCTTAGATCGTGACGGTAGAATTATAAGATGATCCCTGTCACTAAATATCAAGTAATAAAGTGTTCGTCCTTAGTTGGCACCGTTGCTAAGACTCGTCGTTTCGAAGCATCTCGTGATGATCGGGTGTGATAGACTCTACATGTGCATACAACGGGTGCAAGCCAGATTTGCACATGTGGAAACTAAGGTTAATCTTGACGATCCTAGCATGTACAGACATGGTCTTGGAACACGGAATACCGAAAGGTAGAGCATGAGTCATATGATTGATATGATGAACATGAAGATTGTTCGCTGATGAAGCTACATCATCTCACGTGATGATCGGACTTGGTGTAGTGGATTTGGTTCGTGTAATCACTAAAACAACTCGAGGGATGTTGTTTTGAGTGGGAGTTCACCTAGTTAATTTAAGAATTAAATTTGAACACTATTTATCATAAACTTAGTCTAAACTACTTGCAAATTTGTTGTAGATTATGGTGAACGTTTCCATCAATTTCAATGCGTTCCCAGAGAAAGAAAAGCTTAAGAACAATGGAAGCAATTTCACGGACTGGTTCCGCGGACTGAAGATCATCCTCAGGGCTGGTCAGTTGACCTATGTGCTCGAAGCACCGCTAGGTGACCCACCTGCAGATGATGCCACCGATGACGTAAAGAATGTTTATGCCACTCGGAAACATCACTACTCCACAGTTCAGTGTGCCATCCTGTACGGTTTAGAATCGGAGCTTCAAAAATTTTTTGAGCACCATGACCCGTTTGAGATCATTAAGGAGCTCAAACTCATTTTTGAGACTCGCGCGGCCATGGAAAGCTATGAAGCTTCCGAGAAGTTCTTTACCTGCAAGATGGAAGAGGGTAGCTCCGTTAGCGAGCACGTGCTCACCATGTCTGGGCACGCAAACAAACTCCGAGAGTTGGGGATACCGATTCCTAATGAATTGGGGATTCACCGTGTCCTCCAATCACTGCCACCAAGTTACAAGGACTTTGTGATGAACTACAATATGCACTGCATGAACAAGACGTTGCCTGAACTATCGTCCATGCTGAAAACTGCTGAAGTGGAGATCATGAAGGAGCACCAAGTGTTGATGGTCAATAAGACCACCAATTTCAAGAAACGGGGCAAGACTAAGAACAAGGGCAACTTCAAGAAGGACGGCAAGAAAGCTGCCACACCTGCTAAGAAGCCCAAGGCTGGTCCTAAACCTGAAACTGAGTGCTTCTACTGCAAGGGTGCTGGTCACTGGAAGCATAACTGCCCCAAATACCTGGCGAATCTGAAGAACGGCAACATCAAGAAGAAAGGTATATTCGATATACATGTTATAGACGTGTATCTTACTAGTAATCATAGTAGTGCATGGGTATTTGATACTGGTTCGGTTGCTCATATTTGTAACTGAAAAGAGGAGCTGCGGAATAAACGAAGACTGGCAAGAGACGAGGTGACGATGCGCGTTGGAAATGGCTCCAAGTTGATGTGATCGCCGTCGGCACGCTCCCTCTACATCTACCTTCAGGATTAGTTTTAAATTTAAATAATTGTTATTTGGTGCCTGCGTTAAGCATGAACATTATATCTGGATCTTGTTTATTGCGAGACAGTTACTCTTTTAAGTCTGAGAATAAAGGTTGTTCGATTTATATGAGTAATATCTTTTATGGTTATGCACCTGAGATGAATGGTTTATTCTTATTGAATCTCGATAGTAGTGATACACATGTTCACAACATAGATGCTAAACGAATAAAATTGAATGATAATTCTACATACATGTGGCACTGTCATCTTGGTCACATTGGAGTGAAGCGTATGAAGAAACTCCATTCTGATGGACTTCTTGAATCACTTGATTTTGAATCACTTGAAAGATGCGAAGCATGTCTAATGGGAAAAATGACTAAGACTCCATTTCTGGAATAATGGAGCGAGCTACGGATTTATTGGAAATAATACATACCGATGTGTGCGGTCCAATGAGTGTAGCATTGCGTGGTGGATATCGTTATGTTCTCACTTTCACGGATGACTTGAGTAGATATGGGTATGTCTACTTTATGAAACATAAATCCGAAACTTTCGAGAAGTTTAAGGAATTTCAAAGTGAAGTGGAAAATCATCATAACAAGAAGATTAAGTTTCTGCGTTCTAACCGCGGAGGTGAATATCTGAGTTATGAGTTTGGCATGCATTTAAAGAAATGTGGAATACTTTCATAGTTGACACCGCCGGGAACACCACAGCGTAATGGTGTGTCCGAACGTCGTAATCAAACTCTCTTAGATATGGTTCGGTCTATGATGTCTCTTACAGATTTACCGTTATCATTTTGGGGCTATGCATTAGAGACAGCCGCATTCACTTTAAATAGGGCACCATCTAAATCCATTGAAACGACACTGCATTTAATTGTGGTTTGGTAAGAAACCTAAGTTGTCGTTCCTTAAAGTTTGGGGCTCCAAAGCATATGTAAAGAAGTTACAGCCTGATAAGCTTGAACCCAAAGCAGAGAAATGCGTCTTCATAGGATACCCTAAAGAAACAATTGGGTATACCTTCTATCATAGATCCGAAGGCAAAGTTTTCGTTGCTAAGAATGGATCCTTTCTGGAGAAGGAATTTCTCTCGAAAGAAGTGACTGGAAGGAAAGTAGAACTCGACGAGGTTATTGAACCTTCTTTCGGAGTTGAGAGTAGCGCAGCACCGGAAGATGTTTCTGTGCCGCCTGCACCAACTGGAGAGGAAGCTAATGATGATGATCATGAAACTTCGAACGAAGTTACTACTGAACCTCGCAGGTCAACGAGGGTCCGTACCACTCCAGAGTGGTATGATTCTGCCTTGAACGTCATGTTAGTGGACAACACGGATGACCCTGCGACGTATGAAAAAGCTATGGTGAGCCCAGATTCCGACAAATGGCTAGAAGCCATGAAATCCGAAATGGGATCCATGTACGAAAACCAAGTATGGACTTTGGTGGACTTACCGGATGGCCGTAAGGCTATCGAGAACAAATGGATTTTCAAAAGAAAAACAGATGCTGATGGTAATGTTACCGTCTATAAAGCTTGACTTGTCGCGAAAGGGTTCCGACAAATTCAAGGAGTTGACTACGATGAGACTTTCTCACCAGTAGCGAAGCTAAAGTCTGTGAGGATTATGTTAGCAATCGCTGCATATTTCGATTATGAAATTTGGCAGATGGATGTCAAAACAGCGTTCCTTAATGGTGACATTGAGGAAGAGTTGTATATGGTACAACCCAAGGGTTTTGTCGATCCTAAAGATGCTGACAAGGTATGCAAACTTCAGCGCTCCATTTATGGACTGAAGCAAGCATCCTGGAGTTGGAATCAACGTTTTGATAAAGTAATCAAAAACTTTGGATTTATACAAACTTATGGAGAAGCTTGTATTTACAAGAAAGTGAGTGGGAGCTCTGTAGCATTCCTAGTACTATATGTAGATGACATATTGTTGATTGGGAATGATATAGAACTTCTTAATAGCGTCAAAAACTATTTGAATAATAGTTTTCCGATGAAGGATCTTGGCGAAGCGACATATATTCTAGGTATCAAGATTTATAGAGATAGATCAAGACGCCTAATAGCGCTTTCACAAAGTACATACTTAGACAAAGTTCTGAAGAAGTTTAGAATGGAAGAGAGCAAGAAAGGGTTCGTGCCCATGTTGTCAGGTAAGACCTTGAGTAAAACTCAAAGTCCGGCTATGGCAGAAGATAGAGAAAAGATGAATAAAATTCCCTATGCCTCGGCCATAGGTTCTGTCATGTATGCCATGCTGTGTACAAGACCGGATATAGCACATGCTGTTAGTTTGACTAGCAGATATCAAAGATCCTGGAATGGAACACTGGACAGCGGTCAAGAATATCCTAAAGTACCTGAATAGGACTAAGGATATGGTTCTTTCTTATGGAGGTGATGAACAGCTTGTTGTAAATGGTTACATTGATGCTAGTTGCAACACCGATCCAGATGACTCGAAGTCACAGTCTGGATACGTATTTATTTTGAATGGTGCTGAAGTGAGCTGGAGGAGTGCCAAGCAGAGCGTTGTGGCGAAATCTTCAACTAAATCGGAATACATAGCTGCTTCGGAGGCTGCACAAGAAGGCATATGGATGAAGGAGTTCATTACTGAACCTGGCGTGGTTCCCAGTGCGTTAGACCCGATGGCCATCTACTATGACAACACAGGTGCCATAGCTAATGCACAGGAGCCAAGGTCACATAGCAAGCTGAAGCACATCAAGCTACGTTTTCATGCTATTCGCGAGTATGTCCAAGATGGTGACATAAAGATTTGCAAAGTACACACTGATCTGAATGTAGCAGATCCGTTGACTAAACCTCTCCCTAGAGCAAAGCATGACCAACACCAGAACGCCATGGGTGTTCGGTATATTACCATGTAATCTAGATTATTGACTCTAGTGCAAGTGGGAGACTGTTGGAGATATGCCCAAGAGGCAATAATAAAAGTATTTATTATTATATCTTTGTGTTTATGATGAATATTTACATCCCATGCTATAATTGTATTATTAGGAAACACTAATACTTGTGTGTTTTGTAAACATAAAAGAGTCCGTAGTAAGCCTCTTGTTGAACTAGCTTGTTGATTGATTGATGATCATGGTTTCCTGATCATAGACATTGGATGTGATTAATAACAAGATTATATCATTAGGAGAATGATATGATGGACACACACCCATAGTAAGCGTAGCATAAGATAAAGTCATTAAGTTCGTATTGATGTAAGCTTTGAAATAAATAGTAACCTAATCCTTTGACCATGAGGTTATGTTAATCACCATCACCGGATGGGTAGTTTGATGACATCAAATGCCGCTTCGTAACTGGGCGGTTATAAAGGTGTCATTGGGTATTCTGAAAGTATGTGTTGAAGCGCATAGACCAAGATTGGGATTTGTCCATCCATATGACGGATAGATATACTTTGGGCCCTCTCGGTGGAATGTCATCTAGATAGCTTGCAAGCATGTGACTGGGTCTGAGGATGACATAACATGGAGCAGTAAAGAGTACTTATCGATGAGGAAGAACTAGGTATGAAGATACTGACGATCAAACCTCGGATAAGTAGAATGTCGCGAGACAAAGGGAATTGGTTTCGTATGTTAAATGGTTCAATCGATCACGAAGTAATCGTTGAGTATGTGGGAGCCGTTATGGATCTCCAGATCCCGCTGATGGTTATTGATCGGAGAGGTGTCTTCATCATGACTGCATATTCACGAACCGTAGGGTGACACACTTAAGGTTCGAAGTTGTTTTAAGTAGATATGGAATTTGCGTTGGAGACCGAATGTTGTTCGGAGTCTCGGAATGGATCCGGGACATCACGAGGAGATCCGGAATGGTCCGGAGAATAAGATTCATATATTGGGGATCATTTTCTAAGTTAGGAAATGTTCCGGAGTGTTTGTATGGAGATTCTAGAAGGTTCCGGAATGTTCTGGAAGGTTCTAGAGGGTTTCTTGGAGTTTACTTGAAAACCAAGAAAGGGATCAAGGAGACCAAGTGGGGCACTACACGGATTCGTGGGGGAGGAGGACTCCTCCCCCCAACCCGGCGGCCCAAGGAAGTGGGGAGTCCTACTAGGACTCCCCCTCCCCAGGCGTGCCTCCCTCCCTTAAATAGAAGGGAGGGGGCGCCCCCTCTTGCCCCTCCTCTCATAACAATCTCTCTCAGCCGCCTCTCTCCTCCACGTTTCTTCTGCACAGGCATAGGCGAAGCCCTGCAGAATTCTCATCTCCACCACCACCACCATGCCGTCGTGCTACTGGGATTCCGTGGAGAAGATCTACTACCTCCGCTGCTCGCTGGAACGGGGAGAGGAAGGTCTACTTCGACTCCGCACGTGTGACCGTCTGCGGAAGCGCTGCCGGAACGCGGCGCCGGAAGGATCGTCCACACAATCTTGAGATCGGCAAGTGATCGACTACATCAACCACGAGATCCGGTCTCGAACAAGGCTTTGGAATCTTCGAGGGTTAGTACCGATCTATCTCGTTGCTCATGTCTAATAGATTAGATCTTGGCTTTTGTTTGTTCTTGCGGTAGAATTTTTTTTGTTTTCAATGCTACGAACCCATCAAGTACTTGAAGAGAGCCTTCGGTGAACACCTTCTGAAACTGCTCAGGATCTTTACAGACCTTGCTCGATCTCACCATGGAAGTAGGCTGCAGATGGTGTTTTGGGGGCTTTCTTTGGTGTGGGGTGGGGTGGGGTTGGGGAGGGAGGGAAGATCGTTGACGTGAGCTGGCGGCCGGGGTGCGATGGAGAAGACAAAGGCTGATGGTGCGTAGTAGTACTCTACTACTAGTAGTACTGCAGAAGGTGGGCGAGTGGGGGGGGGCTCCAATTGAGGGTAGTTGCACAAACCTCCAACAATTAGAGCCGTAGATGCAAAAATCTCCAACTTTTGATACCCGGGTATGTAAGAAATAATGTTAAGAGAACTAATCGAGAATTTTGTGCTATGTGCAGCATTTGTACACAAAAGTAATTGTAGTACAGTAGTTCTTGCAACTAGACTATCCTGATTATCTAGAGTTCCCTGCAATTTCAAATCCAATTATTGGAGGTTGTGCAATTCCCACCCTCCTCGTGTTCCGAGGAAGCCCTATGACCCTATGTTCAAACAAAAAAATGATTAAAGACAAACAAAAAAAGAAAGACCATCTCTTAGGGCTCATTTGATTTGCAGGATTCTCAAAACATAAGAAGAGGAAATTATAGGAATTTGGATCAAGTATGTGTTTGAATCACAGGGAAAGCAAAGCAATTATACCACGAGGTTGGAGTGGACGGAAATTTTCCTAAAAATAGAGGGCAAAGGAATACTTTGAAGGAATCTCAATTCCCGTGTTTTTGCCTATTCCTATATTTTTCCTATCCGGCGTTCCAAACGGGACATAATTCCTACATATTGGAATCCTACGAATCAAACAAAACAACATAGGATTATTTCCTAAGGGACAAGATCCTTCACAAACCTTTGAATTTTCTTTGTATCAAAGAAGGAATAAAAAAAGGTTTCCTCTCTCAGGAAAAAAAGGAACTCCACCTCTTGGAGAAAAAAGGGAACTCCACCTCTTGGACATTTCACTGTGACAAGAATAGCTACTAAAGTCTATGTCTAGTACTAGATATAGGGCCCAACTGTAGCACGTTATTTACTACTAGTAGTATACTAGTAGAGTACAATATCAGTCTTTGTACGTGCCTCGAAGAAAACAAAATAAAGCTCTGCAGGTAATAAATGGCCATGGCAATTTCCAAGATACGCAATCTTTTGCTTGTTCATTTTGATCTGGGAGACAGCCAAAGGATAGAGGAGTACTAGTTGCTTCGTGTCTTGAGCCATCGAGCTGGAGTAGAAATTTGGATATCTAAAAACCTGAATTGTCCTGTCAAACCAATGCTCATTGCATGCAGCTTGACAAAACAGACTTACTGCACTACTTTACTGCGCTTCCGAAAAACTAGGGAGTATAAGAAGTACTAGTATAGTAATGTTACACAGAGAGTTTTTTTAACGGACACAGAGAGTTCCACATTCATCTTGTAGCGCCAAAAATAGAAGTTGTGCCAATATAGTACTGTAGTAGTCACGTCCAGGTTGCCTTATAGGGAAAAAATATTACGATGAGCAACAAGATCTATCTATTTTTGTACTCCTATTTGCTAGTAGTACTATTATGTACTCAGGAATGACACGAGCGTGTGCTCCACTAGTGCGCCTTCGGACGTAGGGTAATCCAGTATAGAGTAGATCACCACCGCATGGTCACGTGATTATTATGCAATGGTCCATGCTCTAGTCATGGGCATGTGCCGTAGCAGTAAAAATTTGTGAAAAATAGATTACTCATAAATAATTACTCCCTCCATCCTAAACTAGTAGTTACTGACTTGGATTTGTCTAGATACGCATGTATTTCGATGCATTTTAGTACTTAGATGCTCCCTCATTTCCAAATTAGAAAGCATACTAGGTTCTGTGGAAGTCAATATTTATAAAGTTTGACTAACTTACATAATGTCAAACGCATATAATATGAAAACATGGTTCGTGATGATTCTGATAACATTGAGTTGATGTCGTATATGTCCATATTATTTTATAGATATTTAGGCAAAATTCTAGGGCATCCTATCCTGCACGCTGGACCCACGTTGATGCATCGTCCACAGCAGCGCAATTTTGACAGAAATCTTGGTTTAAGACATAAATCAAGTCGAATTGACAAGTTTGGGCATAAAATTTCGTAATCACTCAGTTAGATGACTAAAATCAAAGCACCGTAAGAACGGTTAGTATGTTTATCTCTGGTCCATATCGTAGAAGTGAACAATTATATAAAAGTCGTACTAAAACCCTAAATACTCCATAATAACGTTAGTAGAAAACTTAGTTTACATCCAAAATGCATCCTTCCTAGTACCAAAAGAGAACCTACATGCGACTACTACTAATAAACTGGAGTAGTAAAATAATACTAGTAGTAGTACTATTTAGCTGCTAGTACACTATTACAGTCTTGATCATTAGTCGTAGTTTAAGATCATTTTTTCCCGTCGATGTAAATCTAGAAAGATACATGGGTGGACTATCCAACCTTCAACAAGAACCGCAGCAGCACCCCGAGGTATGTCCTGAGCTTGTCGGACGGGAAGTTGGCCGGCGACGAGCTGCTCGTCAGCTCGATTACCACATTAAGGCTCTCGACCATCGACAAGTCTGCTGACCCCGGCGGACCAGGCGCACATAGTTTGACCATGTACCGCGTCCACAAGCACTTGTCCTGCCTGATGCACACCAAGGACATGATGTTGGCCGGGCCGAGCGTGCTGATGGTTAGGCCGAACATGGCACCGTCATCCCTGCAGAGGAAGCGCGTGAATCCCCTCGTGCTTATTGGTGGTGGAGTCGGGATGAGGCAAAAGAAGGCGCTGTCGTAGATGGCCCTGGTTATCATGACCCGTGGGTGTCCTTCATGTGGGGAAGGAGCCCTGCTAGCGAGGCAATGAAATCACAGGCGGAATCAATGCAGGAGCACGGGCCGTGCGAGCACGTGATCTTATGCTCGTCGAGCTTGTCGAAGGCGACCAATCTAAAGCAGCCATCATAGGGGCACTCAATCATCACCTCAGACTGGACGGCTTCCATAGTAGCTGGCTCACGGTCGAATCCGCCGACGTGGTACACAAACTTGTGCGAGTGGTTATAGAGAGAAGATCGGTTCACCGATGTAGTGCCCACCGGCCAGAAACCCGTGTTGGGTGGGTATACTAAAGAGTATACTGATTGAGTTTCGTACTGTACTAGTACGATTGAATAGGAATATGCTAGGCATGGGCACACCGGTGGCAGCTGCACTTGGCCACTTTTTTCTTAGACAGTGTCCACATGTTGTACATGCTTCGTCAAAACAAAAAGGCTGCAGAAAGTTGATAGGTGAGTAATAAAACAAGTGTCATGCTATACTGTACCAGACAGTACAGTACAGACAGAGGGAGAGACCAAGGCAAGAAGTTCCAGGTGAGTGAGAGGCAAGAAGATCTACTCCTGGAGAGAGACGAAAAGCATGTGGCCTGCTGCAGGGTGTATAGTGCTGCAAGGAAGGGACTGAGGACTGCATGTATATCTTCGACACCAACCTGTAATTAACTTTTTTGGTCTTATCAAATTTAAATGGCCTTAATAATCCCAAACAGAGGGAGTACTAGTAATAGTAGTAGTACTACATCTTAGAACAAATCAGACAAACTAGTACTGCATTTATTGGTGGTACTTTTTTTGAGAAATTATAATTAGTAGCAGTACTTAGATATGTGAAAAACTAATCCAGGTTACTACTCCAATTGAGAGTACGATCACTCTATTTTATGGATTATTGTTTACTATACGTACTAGTAGTAAAAGCTAGAATGTAGATTATTTCGGAATAAATTTTAGCTCTACAATATCTAGCATACGCGCAAACCTCAAAAGACACTTCATTGCTTAGTTTCAGGGATATTGTGCTAAATGCATGGACTTGAATGTAATTTTCATTTTTATGAGGTCCTTGATGTAACTTGTACTTCCACTGACCGCGTGTTAACTAGTAAAGCACCTCGCTCCTACAGGACCTACCACAATTAAAAAATAATTACACTTCCCGATTAGCAGACAAAGTGGAAAATGGTTTCTTATAATTCCAAAGTTTTTAGAAATAGGATGTTTCAAGCTTCCTAGCTAACTTTGCACACTTTAGTGACTTTTTGCTGATTAACGAAATTAGGTCAGACATTTGCTATACAAGTAAGGGCAATTTATTGCTATTTAATTAAATGTATTATTAGAGGTAGATGGGTGATGTAGTAAACAATGTCGTTGGTGTTAGTTTTCAACTATCACGAAAGAACATTTAATTCTCAATTTTTCGAGTGATGACGAGATTGTTGTTTTACGTAAACAAACTCCGAAGAATATGGATCTGAATACCACAAGACAAGTTTTCAGACATAAAGAGTGGACCAACATGTTGTACTGACGATACCCATGTTTTATGAGCTTTCAAACTTCCAAGCTAACTCCGCCAACTTGAATGACTTTATACCAATTATTTATCGACTTTAGGTCAAATTTGAACTACAAGTAAATTGTAGGTTGTTTTGAAAGTTTTATGAAAACTCTTCTGGAGGTACCTATTCAGGGGACAATTAATATATCATAAACCACCGAGAGTTTTGACGGCACGTTCAACTTCATGCTAAGATTTTACATCTTGAAAGTTTAACAAAATTAGGTCAAACTTGAGCTACAAGTAAGCGCAAAAGATCACTCTTGAATTAAATGTTTGTCGATATTTGAATGACTTCCTAGCTAACTCTGCCTATTCGAATGACATTATGTCGATTTATCAAAATTAGGTCAAATTTGAAACTACAAGTTAATTGTAGGTTGGTTTGAAAGTTCTACAAAAATCTTTTGGGGGCACCCATCGAGGGGTCACAATCAATATGTTAGAAACCACCAAGAGTTTTGACGATAGTTTCAACTTCTTGCTAAGATTTTTCATCCTGATTATTTAACGAAATTAGGTCAAACTTGAGCTACAAGCAAGTAAGCGCGGTAGATTTCTCTTGAATTAAATGTCTTTTCTAGGGTAGATGGGTGCTTCTTCTCGTAGTAAACAATGTTGTCAGTGTGAGTTTCCAACTATCGGGAAAGAACATTCTCAATTTTTCGAGTGATATCAAGATTATTCTCTCCTATAAAGGAAGTCCGAAGAATAAGGATCTGCATGCCACAAGCCAAGTTTTCACACATATATAGTGGACCAACATATTGTACTTATGATTTCCCTTGTTTTATGAGTTCTCAAATTTCCTATAGCTTATCGCTCTGCCCACTTGAATGACTTTATATATCGATTAATCAAAATTAGGTCAAATTTTAACTATATACTACAGGTTTTGTAGGTTGCGCTGAAAGTTATACGAAAAAGCTTTTGGAGGTACCCTTCAGGGGGTCACAATCAATATATGAGAAACAACCGAGAATTTTGATAACTGGTTTGACTCTATGCTAAGATTTTGCATCATGACACTATTTAAGGAAATTGGGTCAAACTTGAGCTACAAAGTAAGCACGATAGATTGCTCTTGAAATATATGAATTTTCAGAGCTAGATGGGTGTATTTTCTTGTAGTAAATAGTGTCATCGGTGTGATTTTCTCACTATCAGGAAAGAACATTCAATTCTCAATTTTTTGAGTGATAACGAGTGAGGTTGTTCTTTTCTGTAAAGAAATGTCCGTACAATATTGGATCCGAATGCCAAAAGCCAAGTTTACCGACATATATAGTGGACCAACATGTTGTACCAACGATTCCCATGTTTTATGAGTTTTTAAAATTCCTAGCAAACTCTGCCCATTTGACCGAATGACTTTATGTCGATGTATCGAAATTACGTCAAATTTGAAACTTCAAGTACATTATAGGTTGCTTTGGATGTTTTACAAAAAACCTTTTGGAGGCACCCATCAACAGGTCACAATTAATATATCATAAAACACCGAGAGTTTTGATGATAGGTTCAACTTCTTGCTAAGATTTTGCATCTTGACAGTTTAACGAAATTAGGTCAAACCTTAGCTACAAGTAATTAAGCGCGATAGATTGCTCTTGAAATTAAATGTATTTTCAGAGGTAGATCGGTGCATCTTATTGTAGTAAACAATGCCGTCAATCTGAGTTCCAACTGTTAGGAAAGAACATTCAATTCTGCATTTTTCAAGTGAAGACGAGCGAGGTTGTTCTTTTTCGTAAGAAGTCCGTAGAATATTGGATGTGAATGCCATGCCAAGTTTACAGACATATATAGTGGATCAACATGTTGTACCAACGATTCCCATGTTTTATTTATGAGTTTTCAAACTTCCTAGCTAACTCTGCCCATTTGAACGAATGATTATATGTTGATTTATCGACATTAGGTCAAATTTGAAACTACAAGTAAATTGTAGGTTGCTTTGAAATTTTTAAGAAAAATCTTTTGGAGGTACCCATCAAGGGGTCACAATTAATATATCTAAAAACAATGAGAGTTTTGATGATAGGTTCAACTTCTTGCTAAGATTTTGCATCTTAACAATCTAACAAAATTAATTAGGTCAAACTTGGGCTACAAGTAAGCACGATAGATAGCTCTTGAATTAAATGTCATTTCAGAGGTAGATGGGTGCATTTTCTAGTAGTAAGAAGTGTCGTTGGTGTGAGTGTCCAACTACCAGGAAAGAACATTGAATTCTATGTTTTCCGAGTGTAGATGAACGAGGTTAGTCGTTCTTTTCCATCAAGAGAAGACCAAACAATATTGGATGTGGATGCCACAAGCCAAGTTAACAGACATATATATAGTGGATCGACAACATGTTGTACTTGTGATTCCCATGTTTTATGGGTTTTGAAGCTTCCTATACTTAACCCAGCACATTTGAATAACTTTATGTCGATATCTCAGAATAAGGTCAAATTTACAAAAAGTAAATTGTAGGTTTTGCTTTGATAGATTTACAAAAAAGCTTTTGGACGTACCTAACGAGGGTTCAAAATTAATATACCAGAAACCAGCGAGAGTTTCGACGATAGGTTCAAATTCTTGCTAAGACTTTGCATATTGATAATTTAATGAAATTAGGTCAAACTTGAGCTAGCTACAAGTAAACGCCATAGATTGCTCTTAAATTAAATGTCCTTTTCATATGTATATCATCGGTGCATCTTCTTGTAGTATACAGTGTCATCGATGTGAGTTTCCAACTATCAAGAAAGAACATTCAATTCTACATTTTCCGAGTGAAGAATACGAGCGAGGTTGTTCTTTTTCCTAAAGAAAAGTCCGAAGAATATTGGATCTAAATTCCATAACCCAAGTTTACATACATATATATTGGACCAACATGTTGTACCAATGATTCCCATGTTTTATGAGTTCTTAAATTTCCCAGCTAACTCTGCCCATTAGAATAACTTTATGTCGATTTATCGAAATTAGGTCAAATTTGAAACTACAAGTACTAGTAAATTGCATGTGCCCTGCACGTGAGACTCAAATCATAGACATCTAGCATATCCTCACTATATAAAATTATAATAGGTACAACAGAAAAAATATAATAGGTAAAATTTGAACTACTACAAGTAAACTGTGTAGGTTGCTTTGAAAGTTTTACAGAAAAACTCTTAGAGGTATCCATCGGAGGGGGCTCACGCGGGGGGAGGGGGCCAATTAATATACTACCAGAAACCAAAAGAGAGTTCTGATGACAGGTTCATTTTCTTGCTAAGATTTAAGTCTTGACAGTTTAATGAAATTAGGTCAAACTTGAGCTACAACTAAGTGCGATAGATTGCTCTTGAATTTAATGAAATTAGGTCAAACTTGAACTACAAGTAATAAATTGTAGGTTGCTTTGAAAGTTTTATGAAAAAATATTTTGGAGGTACCATCGAGCAGTTAATTAATATATCAGAAACCATAGAGAGTTTTGACGAGTGGTTCGACTTCTAGCTAAGATTTTGCATGATGAAAATTTTGAACACCCACTACAAGAAAAGTTGGCTTTTACAATGGACGATTTTCGTGGTTGAAGGCCCGTTTTTCGTGGCCAAAGAGTCTTGCGCGACAGATGGCCTTCGTGGTAAAAGCCCTATCACAAATGAATTAACCACGGTTTTTTAGCCCGTGGCGGATCACACCCTTCAGCCATGAAAACTTGTTCCATCGTAGATCTGTTCGCCGACCATGCTTACGACTGACATCATGCAAACTTGTTAATAAAATTGAAGGTACCTGGGTACTAAAACAAGGGAGAAACAGGAAGAGTTCCTTGAGATTCAAGCGTTGTTTGGTTGGGCTCGAATTTTGGCTTTTGATTTTTGGCTTATAAAGCTACGAACGTGTTTTTGGCTTTGTTTTTTTAGCTTTTACTCTGACATAGTGGAATGATTTGTTTTACTTTGATTTTACTTTGTTTTTTGGCTTATAAAGCCAGGTTGGATGATTTTATCTCGGTTTAGCAAAAAATGTTCGAATTTTGAACAATAAGCGATGGGAATCTCTACTTCTCGTAATTCTAGCTCACTGATTTACCACCTATATAAGCCAAAAAGCGATGGGAAATGTGGATGGGGTGATGCACTTGGGAGAACACAAATTTACCACCTATATCCCTCTGTTATTGCAGTGCTCCCTCGGATTCTTGTTTCCAGAGCAGGGATAGAAGAGGAATTTTGCATTCTAGAAAGAGGTGAAGCATATTTGAATGGATGCGCGGGATATTTTAATGGATGGGTGCAATGTTTGGGCGCCGTACCAAATTTTGAGGTCGAAGCTTCTAGCATACGCTACTCCGGCCTGGGGCGTCTTAGACACGCTGGCACCATCTTGGCCCACACGCCTGCGAGAGTTGCTTCCCAACATTTAAACGAGTTTCTAGGCATTTGCTGAAATTTTCAAACAATTTAAGGCTTTCAAGAAGATGACCATCATCCAAAAAAAGGTTAACAAGGTCATGGAAATAGTTTATGATGACGTGTCCGTATTTGGTAGATTGGTACATCTTTGCAAATCAACCAATATGTCTGCTTCCAAATTTGAAGTTTGTTTTCGAATTTCCAAGTAACAACAATGTGTTTTGTTGTGAAGCAACTACAAAGATGATGTCTCAAAATGCCACTGCCCCCTTTTTTCATACAATGTATAACGCCCTTTCAAGCTTCCAGGATAAATTTGTGCAATAAAATAAATTTTGGGGCTGGATGTTTGAATGGATGGGAGGGATGTTTGAAGGGGTAGGCGGGATATTTCGGCGCTCTGCCGAAATTTTAAATTTGAAGCTTCTAAGGTATGCTACTCCCACTTGGGATGTTGTCCCCGTCAGATAGACCCACAGGCCTATATGCTTTCTGATACGTTGCTAACGTGTCCATAATTTTTGATGTTCTATGCTTGGTTTTATCTACTTTCTTATGTTTTGTTCCAACTTTGGAGTACTTTTCATACACTTTCTTGGACTAACCTATTAAAAATATGCCACAATGCCAGCTACCTGTTTTCTGCGGTTTTTGGTTCCAGGAAGACAGAAAATGAATATTCTCGGAATTGGACGGGACAAAAGCCAAAGTCAGTTTTTCACCGAGGAGGACACGGAGCCAGAATACAAGACGGAGAGGGGACAGGGGCCGCCACACCACCTGTCCACGTGGCCTAGCCTGGCCCGTGCTAGGGGGTGGTCTAGCTGCCCCAGGCACCCCCTCGGCCTCCCCTACCGACTATAAGATGCCTCCGATACATAAAACCTAAGCACCTGATCAAAATTCCACGAAAGAGTCTGTAGCCACTGTTATCTCCATCCCTAGATCGGGAGGGATCTGAAGCTCTTCCTGGCACCCTGCCACAGAGGGTAATTCACCCTGGAGGCCTTCTTCATCACCATGCAAGCCTCCGGTGTGATGCGTGAGTAGTTCATCCTTGGACTACGGGTCCATGTAGTAGCTAGATGGATGGTTCTTCTCCTTTTTTGCTACCATGTTTAGATCTTGTGAGCTCCGTTCATGAACAAGATCATCTATTTGTAATCATACATGTTGTGTTTGCGGGGATCCGATGGATATTGAGATGCTATGTCAGATTGATTATTGATTCTATCATGTCTTTGTTATTAGCTATCTTGGCCATTGTTAGTAGCTATCTTGCATGCTTTCCATTGTTAGTAGATATCTTGGCCAAGTAGATGCTAGCAACTCCAAGAGTTAGTATTTATGCTCAATAGTGGGTTCATGCCTCTACTAATCTGGGGAAGTGACAGAAATCTCTGAGGTACTAGATGTGATGTTGCTACTAGGGAGAAAACAACAATCCTTTGTTCATAGAACAATCGTATTGTTTACTTTACATGCAATGAGTAATGCAATCTGTTGCTTGCAACTTAATACTGGAGGGGGTTCGGATGATAACCTGAAGGTGGATTATTAGTCATAGATGTAGTTGGATGGCGGTCTATGTATAATGTTGTAATCCCAATCAAATCTCAAAGGATTCAAGATGATTAGTATATGCATGTATGCTTTCTCATTGTTTGTTAATTGCCCCGTTATATTTTGTTCACCCAACATGTTATCTATGTTAAGGAGAACCACCACTAGTGAACTATGGACCCCGGTCCTTTCTTTTACCATCAATCTACAACTATTTACTGTTTTCTGTTTACTTTCTTCCACTCGATACGTTTAATCTATTGTTTTCAGCAAAATCGATGAGATTGACAACCTCATTGCAAGTTGGGGGCAAAGTTCTATGGTTGTATTGTGTAGGATTCCACGTTGCTGCTAGCACTGGTAGTGCGCCCTACCAAAGCTCAGCTAGCAACACCTTGGAGGTGTTTCCTTGCTCCTACTGGTTCGATAACCTTGGTTACGTAACTGAGGGAAACTTACTACTGTGCTCATCATAGCTTCCTCTTGGGGTTCCCCAACGAGCTCGATATCAAGCATGACCAGCAAGTATTTTTCTGGAGCCGTTGCTGGGGAGTCAAGGACATCTTCACAAGGGGAGTCCCTCATAACCAATGTCTTTACTTTGTTGTTTTTGTTTTGCTTAGTTTATTCTTGCTTTGTTTGCTTTTTTCTTTATCAAAAACATAGAAAAAATTAGTTCCTACTATAGTGGTTATTTTCATTGATCTATTATTATCTGGCATTATCATGCTTTCTATCAATGGTTGGTTTCTTTGAAACTGAATCTAATTGGCAAGGTGGGTTCACGGAAGAACAAAATACTATTATAAGGAACACCGCTTGTCACAAAAAGGGGAAACTCTTATGGGAACAAATTGATAAATTGAATACCATTGCTAGAAACGTGTGCTCTACTTATAATGTTACTTATTGCGTTGATAAATCTTGTTCATGTAGGATATATAAACACCTCCCTTTTCAATGTGAGTATAATGATAATGTTACCATATCTTCTTATGTTAAAGGAAATTATGACTTTCATGATGTGGAACAAATTGAAGAATTTATTGCTTGGAAGGGTGCATTTGAACTTGCTAGTTTGCTTGAAAATACTGATGATTCACCTTATAAATATGAGGTTTATGATATACTTAAATTTTGCTTTGATAATTACAAGGAAGAAAATGGCTACATTCTTGAATATATTAATAGATGCTTTCCACAAACGGAAGAGACTAATGCCTTGCAGGAGCTTATGGAAGAAGAAATTGGTAAACCGGGAAGCTCATTAGATGAAAAAGAGGAGGAGAGTGATGAACAAAAGGAGGAAGAATGGATTAGCTACCCATGCCTACCTTCTAATGAGAGTAACTCTTTATCCCTTACACTATTTGATTGTCCCCCATGCTTACCAAAGGAGGATGAACGTTATGCTCATGTTATCTGTGATAATCCTTTATTTGTGCCTAACTTCAAAATACATTGTACTAAAGAGTTTTGCTTAGAAAATGTTTATGACAAAGCTCTAGACGATGGTCCTATATTGAATGATCAGTCATCTTGTTATAGAATTGTTAAAAGTGGGTTTGAAGGTTTTAACCCCACTATTTTTGAGCTAGATAAAAATTATGTGTTTGTAGATCATGAAAAGCATACTTTATGTGATAGTTATATTGTTGAGTTTATTCATGAGGCTACTGAAAATTATTATGAGAGAGGAAAATATGGTTGTAAAAGTTTTCATGGTACTAAAACACCTCTCTATTTGCTGAAAGTTTTGAAGTTACTCTCGTTTTATCTTCCTATGCCTATCACTTTGTTCTTTGTAAATTTATTTGCATATAAGATTCCTATGCATAGTAAGTGGGTTAGACTTAAATGTGTTTTGCATTTGCTTCTTGATGCTCTCTTTTACTTCAATTCATATTTCTTATGTGAGCATCATCAAAATTATCATGCCTAACTTAAAGGCGTTAAAGAAAAGTACTTATTGGGAGATAACCCAAAAGTTTTAAATGAGTCCTGGAAGTTATAACTTCTGTAATATACGCTCCTTTTCCTTTTTATTTGCTTTTTGTGCCAAGAGTAACCTCTAATGAGAGAGAAGTAATGCTTGGGAAAGTTGTTGTCCCGAAACAGATTTCTGTTCTTCACCATAAATATTCGTGTAAAATCTCTGTACGTATTTTTGAGGAGTGAATTTTTGTGCTTCTGCCCCAGGGTGTTATCTAACTTTCCTTAGTTCAACACGTTTCGATTTGAGCAAGAGAAGGTGTTCGAAAAAATTCGTTTTTACCTGCTGGTCTGTTTGACAGATTTCTACCATTATTTGCATTTGCTTCTTGTTGGTTCCTTTTTGAGTTCTTTTGGGGAATTGAGCCTTTTGAGGGAAGTACTACAGTAGCTTCTGTTTTAATGGAAATTTTATTGGTGTAGAAACTGAACTCAAAGACTTATTATCTTGAGTGCACTAATGTTGCTAATAAAGATTGTGTGAAGTTTGGTATCAAGGAAAAATTTTAGGTGTATGGAAGGAATGAGTAATGAGATGAAGAATGGACTAAAGCTCAAGCTTGGGGATGTCATGCGTGTCACCCCAAGAAATATCCTAGAAGTACAAGCGTCAAAGCTTGGGGATGCCCAAGGCATCCCCTTCATCATCAATAAAAATCCCAGGTTTCTTCCAAACACTTCATTTTTATTGTTCCATGCACAGTTCTCTTGTTCTTGGAGCGTCTTATTTTTCGTTTTCATTTTGGTTTTGGTTTTCTTGGTTTTCTTAGTTTGCTGAATAAATTGTTTGGACCCCCTCTTTCATACATTAGTTTTCAAATAGTTTGGTTGGATTTGAAAAGAGTAGGAAAGTTCATGCTTAAGTGGTAAAGAGAGCTTGTTTTTGACTGTGGCCTATGCTTCGTCATGCCATGCTTGATATTGTTTTGGCTTTATGCTTAGTGATTATTGTTGTAGCATGACTTGTTATAAACAGTTGAGATTGCTTAATGTGCCTTGGAAGGATCATGCGTTGTTTTAGCATATTAAAGCATAGTATTGTGGTATTCTCCTTTAATGCTTTATTTGGGTTGACTTGGCGCATGCTCACACCATGTTATGACTATCCAAAGTCACCATAGCCTTGATGATCCTTTAGTTTTCAACTTGTAATATCGCTTTATGCTTTAATCAATGATGTTTTGTCGCTCTGCATGATTATGGCCATTATTGCTCTCTTAGTTTGTCGCTCCCAGTCTTTTGCTAGCCTCCGTAACCAAGTGTGAGTTCCACTCATGCATCCAACTCCTTAAACCAAGTAATTCCAAAGAGTCCACCATACCTACCTATTAGCAATTGCTATTCCAAGTATATTCATGTTTTTATCTACCTTCTTAATTAAACTTGTTATTTGAAAATTAGTGATTAAAGCTCTCACGAACTTGATGGCACACTTTACTTTTCTTGCATTCAATAAACTTGAACCATTGTGTCCATATTTGTTGCGTATATGCTTGCGCTTTATAAGTTGAAACTAGCAGAACCATGTATCATGGGGAATGCTTTCAACATTGCACTTGTACTTTGTACCCCGTTGATATCATGTTCTTTTGCTTATGGATCCCGGCGGTGTGAAATAAATATGGAACTTGTAAGATCATGGAGTTTGTATGTGTGTTAGAGAAACGCCTGGGCCGCTAGCCTAAGCCATGCTTAATCATGGTGGAAACTTGCAGAATCACCATAATGAACACTCTATGAAGCATCCTCAATAAAAAACTTTGCAAATAGCAAATAAAAATATCGCTGAGATGCTCATTGTCTGCTTGACTTGTCATTTTGATTATGGGATAGCTCCTGTATCATGTGCAAGGGGTACACCGTTGGCGGTTATTTATGATACACATGTACTTACAATGACAAGAGCTTACTTGTGAGTAATGTTGAGTAGCATGAGGTTCGGTCTTCGTAAGTAAGGGGCATGCGATTTCGGCTTATAACTTGTCAAGCATATCCTCTTAGTTGTGTCACTTTAACCTTAATCACCTTAAAGATGCTTATTATAGGGGCAATGAGAGATGAAAGCTAACAAGTACCATAATTTTTGGAAGCTCTTTACAAAACTTGAATCTCTACTTCCTTCTATGAAGGTCTTTCTTTTACTTTTATGTTGAGTCCCCACCTTCTACCTTTATGTACCTACTTTGAGAGCATAGTGGCCATTCTTAGTTCTATGTGCATTGTCCCAAGACTTGTTGATTGATGCATAACTTGATATTGCTTGTTCTTAAACTACTTGTATCTAGTCACTCTTATGAACTTTGAAGGTGTCCTATGCACTCTATGAGGGACAAGCTAAATGCCACTATGCTATGTTTTCTTTATGTGAAACAAACAAATGTCTTGCAAAGAATTGTTATTCATGAATCTTTTGTTTGTGCCTTTTCATGTTACAACATAGTTGTTATGTCTTATTGTTAGAACTTTATATTTCATGCTATGTTGAAGTACTATGATCCCATCTTTCAATGTTTTACAAATACTTTGATCAAGTTTATGATGGTGCATGTCACCTCAAAAATTATTCTTTCTTTTTATCACTTACCTACTCGAGGACGAGCAGGGGTTAAGCTTGGGGATGTTGATACGTTGCTAACATATCCATAATTTTTTATGTTCCATGCTTGGTTTTATCTACTTTCTTATGTTTTGTTCCAACTTTGGAGTACTTTTCATACACTTTCTTGGACTAACCTATTAACAACATGCCATAGTGCTAGCTGCATGTTTTCTGCTGTTTTTGGTTCCAGGAAGTCAGAAAATGAATATTCTCGGAATTGGACGGGACAAAATCAAAAGTCAGTTTTTCACCGAGGAGGACACAGAGCCAGAATACAAGACGGAGAGGGGCCAGGGGGCCGCCACACCACCTGGCTGCGTGGCCTAGCCTGGCCCACCCCAGGGGGTGGTATGGCTGCCCAGGCACCCCCTCGGCCTCCCCTTCCGACTATTAGATGCCTCTGATATAGAAACCCTAAGCACCTGATCAAAATTCCACGAAAGAGTCTGTAGTCGCTGTCATCTCCATCCCTAGATCGGGAGGGATCTGAAGCTCTTCTCGGCACCCTACCGGAGAGGGGAATTCACCCTGGAGGCCTTCCTCATCACCATGCAAGCCTCCGGTGTGATGCATGCGTAGTTCATCCTTGGACTATGGGTCCATGTAGTAGCTAGATGGCTGGTTCTTCTCCTTTGTACTATCATGTTTAGATCTTGTGAGCTCCGTTCATGATCAAGATCATCTATTTGTAATCATACATGTTGTGTTTGCGGGGATCCGATGGATATTGAGATGCTATTTCAGATTGATTATTGATTCTATCATGTCTTTGTTATTTGCGATCTTGCATGCTTTCCGTTGTTAGTAGTTATCTTGGCCAAGTAGATGCTAGCAACTAGGTACAAAGCAAACGGGTGGACATACATCCATAGAGAACTTACCCTCGAAGACAACGAGCTTTGTTAACGAGTAGGAACTCGTGGTTGATGTAGTCGTACACTTGCCGATCTCAAGATCGTGAGGAAGTCCGAGCGCCGCAACTCAGCAGCGCATCCTTTTCGCACACGTTCAAGCCACGGACAACCTCCACCCCTCGCTCCAGCGATCCAGTGAGCAGCAACTCCTTCCCGACGAAATGCCAACGGGCACATGTATCTCGCTAATCCGAGACAATGGGGAAAAAAGTCTAGAGGGGGAGAGAGATCCGTCACAAGGCGGGGGGAGGATGAAGGAGGGAATGAGTGGCCTTTTATAGGAGGAGGGAGGGTGCCCCCTCTCTCCATGGTCGGCGCATGGGGGTGACCCCTCACCTCCCCCATTCATGTGGTGGTAACTCCTCCACATTAAAATGCCTCTTCACATTCCCTTTTAAAGTCTCCACTTTAAATGCATTAAGTTTCTCCAAATTTAATGCTCTCTCATTTAATAAAACTCTTTTATTAAATTTTAATTACTTTAATTAACAAACATTCACATATATCCCCTTGCAATATTTCAATATCACATGCAGAACCACCTTCTGCAATTTCACCCGAAACAATTTCCGGTTTCTATTGAAACAATTCCTGCGCTTTGCAATTCTTTCGTCTGAAACATATGTGCTCCAAAATGGTGTCCGGTAACTCTTAAGTGTGCCACCCTACGGTTCGCGAATAATGCAGACATGATCGAGACCCTTCTCCGATCAATAATCAGCAGCGGGACCTGGAGATCCGTACTGAGTCCT